>OY829476.1:5010000-7510000 GCA_963691745.1 Ditula angustiorana
GACATTTCCTACACGCATTGACGAAACCAAACTATAAAATTGATAGAGATGTGCCAACTCGGAAAAACACGACTCCAGTTTATTCGAGTTAAAATAAACGTAGGTACCCGACTTGAGTTTCCAAGAAAGACGATTAGTAAATGAATTATAACCAGCCGGGGATAGCGAAGGGGGGGGGGGGGGTGCGCACAAAGCAGGCCATCATCCCGAGCGGCAGCTTCAGGGGGCATCATTACTAAACTTAGTAGGTATAGCATAACTCGATCCAGAGAGAATTCTAATCGAGTTAACTCGAGCTAAGCGCAACACAAGTTGGCCCATCACTAAAACTTGTATTAGTTACATCATGTCTCGCACCTCCTTATTTGCCTACGAATAAATCAGAAGCAGGAAGCTTATTGTGTTGCACCATTGTCTTGTGACACCTCCGGACCGATCTGTGGGACCCGTTAATTAACATTTCCAGCTCATCCTGTGTAGTTCTCTTGTATTATACTTACAGTACAAGATAAGGTGAACACACGTGGTTTAAAATGGAACTTTAAATCTTGTGTACAACTGTGTCACGTAATACTTTAACTTGAGTGACATCGTGTACTTAAAAAAAAGTTAATAATTAACCTAAAAAGTTAATGCATACGTTAACAGTATCGCTGCTAACCCAGTTGTCATATTATGTAGATAGACCATGTCCTGCATTAGATTTATAATAGAAAACTCAAATAAAAATAGGATACTTTCTTTGCAGTTTTAAATCATTTAACCAATGTACAGGATGTCCAATAAGAAAATTTAAACTTCAAAAAAATATAAATAAAACTATAGGTACGTATTTCAAAATTATGAATAAAAAAAATACAACTACAGTTGCGGATTTATGTTTTAAGGAGGATATTGTCTAAACGATGACCACGTTGCTCAACGCACTGCTTTAAACGAAAACGTAGACTATCAAAGACGCGTTCCTACAAGTCTTGAGAAATATTTCCTATTTCAGTCCTGATATTTTCTTTAAGTTGGTCAAAATTTTAAGGCTCACTATTATAAACTTTACAACAAGTATCCCCATAAAAAAATTACACATTACAGTAGCGATAACGTCACTTTTATTTTATGTATTAGGAAGGCAAACAAGCAAGTGGGTCACCTGATGGTAAGTGATCACCACCGCTTATAGACATCCGCAACACCAAAGAGATTGCAGATGCGTTGCCAACCCACAGAGCTAAGATGGAATACCTCTTGTGCCAGTAATTACACCGGCTGTCTTGCTCTCCACGCCGGAACACAACAGTGCAAGCACTGCTGCTTAGCGGCAGGATTAGCGAGTAAGGTGGTGGTAGCGATCCGGACCGACCTTGCACAAGTTCCTTCCACCCGCGAAGACGAGACACGCCAACCTATGCTAGCGGTGTTGCTTAAAAACAATAAAAGTGGGCGTGGGTGATAAAAAACATGTATACGTGTGCAGAACAATGGTATTAGCACTCACATGCTAAAAGCGTGCAATGATTTCCTATTAGGTAAGCAAATATAGTATTATTATGTTTACATGGCACCTTTTATTTTAGGAAATACGTTACAAGGTAACATTTTATGGCGTTACCCAAAAAGGTGTTTACTTCATTAGTTTAATTTCAAAACTGTTCCCTTTTGTGGGGATCATTCTATTACGTACTTTCATAGGAGTATAAGATCATAATTATTTTTCGTAATCGAAATTTCTTAGAACTTTTCTTTTTAATTTTAAACATTCAAATTAAATTTAAATGCTGTGCGCAAGGCACGGAATGCTGAGGTGGCAGGTTCATAGCATTTAAATTTAATTTGGATAGAATTATTTGCTCAAAACTTTGTATAATATTATGTAAGTGACTGTATAAACATTACGGAAAAAATTAAGCAGATGTATCCACACCCATAGATTTCAAATGTGGCATAATACCAAAACTGTGATCTTTATTTTTTCCAAGGACGGCGAATTTTTTAAAACTTATACTTATTTCATAGTTCCTTTTTTATGGAAAAGGGACAAAAACGAGCAAGCAGGTCATGGAAATTCAGCACTGCTGCCCATAAGAACCAGTGACTTCAAGAGAATTGCTGATTCATTGCTAGCCTTCAGGTCCCCGCGGATCTTCAGGTCTCTCACTCGTAGAAAGTAAAGCAATAGGAAAGTCACTTCTATATGACGATCGAAGTTCTGTGAAAGCGTGGTACTACCCTGATCGAGCCATCCAATTCTTACTGCACACAATTATTGGTCTAATTTTTTTATTGTGCTGTGAGGCCTTACTTCTGGCCAAATTTGTCGGTTCTAGGTCAACGGGAAGTACCCCATAGGTTTTTGATTCCTTTCGAGTGTATATGCAATGTGCGGCATAAACGGCCGCATCTTTTGATTGCGTTGACTGAAAGATTGATTTTTTCACACCTCTAAAGACCTACAGACCTGAGTATTGGATATTAATTTCAACTCGATATCTCCACGCGTTCCTGAAAAAAAGGATCTTGACAAATAGACAGCCGGACAACAAAGTGATCGTAAAGGAGTTCCTTTTTTTTTTGAAGGTGTGGAACTCTAAAAATCACCACGGTCAACATTACAAAATTCTATAAGTGTCGGTATGTGTAGATAAGCTAATTTGGAACAACTTAACAATGTAGATACGGTGAGACGAGATTATTAACTTTGCACATATCTCAGCCCACTGGAGTTAATTTTAATAATCTTATTGTAATTGCGCGCGCCGATGTAGACTTGACTGGAAGCGGCTAGCAACACTAGGCACTTTAGGACTCTGTATTGATTTGTAGTAACCGACAAATTATCATAGAAACATCAGTTCGTAGTTTACTGTTAAAATGAGATACCTATGAAGTACATGTTAAATCAGAGGTTGAGTTTTTTAAAGCTACAGAATAGGTTTTAACCAGTGGCTTTTATACCAAAGTGGGTATAATAAACAAATGATCATCAACTTTTCTTCGGATCTGGATTTTGAAAATCATGACGTATAATGTTAAAGCCAAAATGCAGGAATAAACACAAGTACCTACGTAACCTTCATGTAAACTATTTAAAGCATACGCCAAAGCGGCTGGGGCGTCGTTTATATCATTTGCTGCCATAAAACAATTAAACCATTCTTCAGCAGCCTCTACGTTAAACGACCTGCTCCATTTAGTTTATCTGACATCGTCTAATTGGGCAGTCGCGGGCGCAGTATCAGGGTTAAGGTTTTGAGCCTTGAGCTTGACTCGTGAGCGTTCTTCGTGACAACAGCCTGCCTACTTTAATTCTGTCAGTCAAAACCTTGTTTTCATTTACATAATTTAATAAATTAAGCCATTAGTTCAAAGACGAGAATGGTTCGGCATTTATACTTGAGCGTTTTTTTGTTAAAATCTCTAATGCTAATGCTAGCTTTTACTGTTGAATGTACTGCTGAAGATGACACTATACTTTATTTATTACCAACGTGATGTTAAATAACAACACTGCAGAAGTTATTACATAAAATTAAAATAACATTTAAAAAACTGTAGAATTCTACACAGTAAAAGCCGAGCTGGATAATTAACTATGATTTCAATTGACTATAATTTCACTTTTTGCAGCGATCTGCTAAAAACTTGTGTAATTTTTGAGGTTGAAATTGCACCTACCTACTGGTAAAATAGATGAAGTAAGAAAAAAATCACTTATTAGGTTTTTGTTGAGTTGTTGGAACAATAATTTAAAAAATGCATCGGTGTTTTATAAAAACTATGTCACATTTTTTAGTTTCAATTTATCGGTTTTGTGATAACCAATGACAGATAATGTTACCGCCCAAAATTCCACTATTAGTTAAAATATTAATTGTTTAAATGTAGTTAAAATTGTTTTAAAAAACTAAGTAATGAAACAGAAAAACGACTATTAGTGTATTGTTAACATCTGCTTTTAACTTTCAACTTTAAAAGTATTTACCAATCAATCATCAATCAAAAAATTTCTTTTTTTAATTAATGTTCCATACACTACTGGCTCCCTGACCGCATTGCTAAGTGGAGGCCATTTCGGTTTCATTAAATTGACAATGTGTAGGTATGTGTATAAATATGTTTGTGACTCTCTGTATTATTTCAAACTGAAATAACTATTTTTACCTCTTTCAATCAAACCTCCATAACTTTAAAAACTATAATACCCAGGGCCTAACATAACTTTTAATCATAACTATTTTAGTTCAACGAAGTTAACCATGAACTTTAAAATAAACAATCGAAACCAATAGTTCGATAAAACGGTCCATGAATGTTTAAAATTTACATGGAATGAACATCTACCATATTCAAATTGACTTGTAGATTCAGAATATGTGCCTTAATTAAAAAGTAATAATAATAAATCGAACCCAGAATTACAAAAATCCTAACTCAATCTAGTCATGGCAAAAATGACTTAACATTTTAAAGTAGTATTATTTTTCTAATTATACATACACATAGCATGACAACACTCTATCCCACGAAATACGAGATTCTATATACAACAATTCTTAATTTTATTCTTCATTTTGCAGCAAGCTTTTGACAGCTGACCTAGAGCCGATCCCCAATGTTACTCTGCAACTCTGCACTCTGTAGTTTGGTACTGTTTAGTGCATAGTACACCTGCTTTTAATCAATTTATTGCTTTTGTCATACAAGGCTTTGACTTAGTGAAGGATGAAGTTACAAGCGCCTTTTTTTCGTAATGACAAGTTTCCTTTCATAAAAACTAATGTTATTGAAGCTTAGAAAAGTCTATCTTAAACTTGGATGAAGGACTAAAGCAGGGATATCAAGTACTTGTCAAGTGTACATAGACAAAACTGTCAAAATGGATACCTTTGGGTGCGTCAAGGTAGTAAAACCTGCAAATTAATAGGAAAAACGTAGATTACTACCTTAATGTAAACATTACCATAACCAAAGGTGACCATTTTGTCTATTGGTTATGTACAGGGTTTCAATTGAAGAGAAGTTTAGAATATGTAGTCATCTCTTTTTGACACATTGTATTGCCATTTAAAGTAAAGAGATCAGCTAATAAAATATCGCTTTAAATTTTAATACTCTTTCTATGCTATACTGTTTCTATAATCTCACTACGTATTATGTGTACACATTTTCAGTTTTGTCACTCTGATAGTTTTAGTGACTGTGGCGTACAGATAGACTAATACAGCGAAAATATGAGGGTTCCCAGTTTGACTACGGAATCCTAAAAAGGATATTTTGGCAAGCAGCCGCACTCTCCCGGCACGAGGCCCCGCGGAGCGCATCTCGCGAGTGCCGGAGAGTACTCGAGCGAGAATTTTCCACTAGCACGTTCCTCGCATAACGTGCTATATTGAACGTAATTGTGACTGGATAAATCATTTTTGTAAGCATCAACACTGTTTCTTACACTCTGGAGAGGAGACGCGAAAAACGAGACATTTGAGTTAACGTAAATATTTTATTTTATTAAAAAAATTGTCTCTTTTCGAAAAGGATCGAAAGGTAATTCAAAATGAATCCGACTCACTCAGAGATCATAACTATAATATAAGTTAATACTTTTGTGATCTCGAACTATTTTATAACAAGAGATAGGAATAAGATATAGATATATATTGGCGATTATTTTATAATATTTTGACAGTCCACAAAAACTTAAAGTCAGTTAAAACTAATGTTAGTTAAATAAAGTTATAACAATCATGTGCAGTCAAACAATATGATTCATAGGCCACTGTAGAACCTATTCACCTAAAAGTCATATTGACTTCTCAATAAATGTCATAATATCCCAGCGATGACATATTGCGACAACGTTCTACAGTGGCCTATAAATGAAATTGGTTGACTGTACATCTAAGGGAGTCCCTGTCAGTCAACTTTCATTACAATTCAGCAGTTATGTAGCCATAGAAAAATCTAAAAGAAAAAACCTTGTCAGCAGCAACTAGGGCTGGCACACCAAGGATTCCGTACACACAGTATAATAAAATTATGCTCGTATTTATTAAAATAAGCCATTTTTATATTTTCAAAGGTCGAATTAGCTAGTAAAGCAAGGAGTAAGCCAAGGGGTTCCTTAATACGAGCGCCTAGGTAACTTAATTTCGCTGCACAACGTTCGTGCACGTAACGCCATGAAACTCATGTGCTCCGTGCGGCTAATTTACACAAAAATGTATTACTGACGCTTTTTGCTGGAGGCAATGAAATTGTACTCCTTCCTACATAAAACAAGAGCAATAAAAAAAGCAAAAGCGCCATTTAGCTACCCATGTTTTTTATTTAAACCTCCATTTTGGTGCATAAGTGAAATCGTTACGGCTTACTTGCGTTATGGGTGGTCAGAATGGCCAATATTAGTACTTTTAAATACTACTAAATGGCGAGGATACATCGTTAGCGAATTATAATTTATTAATATAGTATGGGTTCGGCTTTTTATTGAAACAGTTGATTAACACTTTCAATTAAATCACTCATATGGAACATTTTAATGGCACTTTATTTTAACTTTATCTGATATCACCATTACAGCTAAGTATGATTTGAGTATTTCCTAAAATGTATGTACAGTCGACGTCAAAGAGATGTTTACACTTTTTCACGTATTCCATTGCAATAAGGTGAAGAAGTGTAACATCTCTTTGACGTCGACCGTACATGATTCTCAGAATGAAGAGAAATGACTCGACTATTTCATGAAATTTCAGAATAAACCAGTTAAATTTGATCACATTTGCTCACCATCTCTTTACATTTCAAACCAAATGCAATGAAAACTAAATATGTAGGAAAAACTTAATAAGATAGCGAACTTGTTGGAAATTCTGGTAGGTGCTTCATTGAATTCAGAGTGTATCAACCACAGTCATCACCTATATTTGCGTAGGTATACATATTATTATTTTGGCCTGGGAACTGACAAATAATGTAGAATTGTCAACGGCAGATGCTGTGCCTCAAACACATTGTTTTTGTTAAAACTAGTCGTTATTTATCATTCATTTATGTTTTTCTAGGTGGACCGACGATTTGGTGAAGATCGCTGGAAACCGGTGCATGCGAGCAGCACAAGACCGACGTCGGGGAGATCCCTGTGTAAGACCTATGCCCAGCAGTGGGCGTTTCCCGGTTCATATGATGATGATGATGATGATGATTTATCATTCCAATGGTCAGTATTACCGGGGTGGTAAAGACGGCGGTTGGAATTGGAACGCTTGTAAGGATTTACGCAACTTATGTACGTATATACGGCAAGAAACACTTAAACTGATAATTAGCGCGCAACCTATTAAAGCGTTTACCGAAGGTGAAATAACCCGTTTCTTGTCCTATGTAAGTAATATGTAAATATTTTGGAAAAACAATTTAGATGGCCTATACGTCGCGTATATTGTATCACATGTCACGATAACATCGTGAAAACATGGGAAATTAATCGGTAAGTTTAGGATAAGTATTTTAAACAACGGCTTTTTATTGTAAGTGCTCTTATTCTCAGTTTTATGGCAAACCAAGCAGAAAGTAGGTCAAATGCCGTAGCAATCTGCAGTAATACGCGAATGTTGTCATTTAGTGACACAATTTTCATTAAACTTTCATACAAGACATTGAAGCTTAAATCCTGTCTCACAATAGATGAGAATGCGACTTCTCTCTTGGCACCACGTTCCCTCTATTGACTTTCAAATATTCGAATAGAATGCACATTCTGTCACTTTAAAAGAAAAACCAATATGTTTCCATCCTCGCATGCAAGTCGCAATATAATATTATTTTGATATTGTATGAACACGGTTTCAATATAACGTAACTGTATTGCAATTTGAACAGTTGCAATGCGGAATCAATGTATATTTTAATGTTGTTGTTCTTGATAACAGCTTAGCTTATTCAAATAAAAATGTAATGTACCGAGAGAACATATGCGTACTTCTAGTAGTACTTCTAGTGCTAGAAATAGTAAAATTTTACGTAAGTTATATTTAATATGCTCGACTCTTTAGTTTTAGGTACAACGACTGATTTTTCAATTTGCTTTCTTTTACGTACCGTGAATGAGTTATGTATGTATTTCAATGTCAATTTAAGATTTTAGGAAATATTTTGTTTTATTTGCACGTATCTAAATACGAATATGTATCTATCATATTAGAAGATGTTATTTCCATTCCTATTTCTAGCAGAAACACAGATTTAAGATCATATCTGTTTTACTAAAAATAACACATATACACACATAACTAGTAAACCGCACCCAAGTTCCTCAAGATGCTGGCCCAACCCAGTTTGGGATCCGCAGGATATATTTTTCTGTTGTTTATGGTATTGTTCTTTTATAAACTTTTCAACGTCAAAGACCGATATGCGCACTAAGAGTTCAACGCCAAAGACCGATATATTCGTCAACGCGTGCAAGACAAAAGTGTCCCACATGCATGCGCATAAAACTCAACTTCGTCATTTTGTAAAAAAAGCTCGGCGTGTAAATGACGACTTCTGTATTTTTAACGTGGCGTTTCTGATATTTGTTAACTAAATGCGTAATTGCCTCTAACCTTGGCTTATTAAATAAACTTTTTACTTTCCATATTCCGTTTTATTGTTAATCTAAACAGAATAATTGCAAAATATGTTTTTGTAATAGAATTTTTTTACTTTTCGGTTTTTTTTTATACATTGAAGTTAAATTTAAAATGCTTTTCTTTGTTTTGTCATTCATTATATAGCATTTTAAATTTAATTTGAATGCAAAATATGTGTTAATTCAGCATCTCAAAAGTAAATACTGAACGCTCTTATGTTGACAGAATAAGGTCGCAGCTCCACATTTTTGGATCGATAAAATCGATACATACATATTCTTGCACTTGACTGTACAAGTCATCGGCCCTTCCACAAAATGACGCCATCGAATTGTTCACATTCTTGCTCGTTCACATGGACACCGCGATCACTTCGATTTTCGTAAAACGACCATTGAGGAGGAAAATATCTGCGTCGCGATCGCAACATATTAGATTAATTAAAACCAGAAAGGTCGTTCATGTCAACAAATGGTGCTTGTAATAGGTACGCCCTCTAATAATTGCTGTGTCAAATGCAACGGTATAAATCTTGGTGTTGTCAGACTTAACGACGTCGTGGGTGGAAAAAAGCCCTGCGGAGAATGAAGCTAGCGGCGCGTGCCTTTGTGTTTCCTAAATCAAGTCGCTGGGCTGACATTAGCGTTCTGATGTTGTCGCATTCAAGCTAATGCCCGTCAGATATGTACTAAATTTGATGTTAAGTTTAGTCATACAAATTTATTTAAGGAAAATTATTGTAGTGTTACAGCGAATGCCCTTAAGGTAGAAACTAGTTGGACAATTGAAATGCCATTTCGATTGCTGAATAACGCCTTCATATTACACCACTTTGAATTGGAATTAAATCAAAGGCCTGATAGAACTATGAGAGGTTGTTTCAAATTTTATTGTAGCGACATGCCTAAGCTAAGTTTGAACATTTGATTTAAAACTACAAAACTATTAACTTCTTCTTGTGTTGACACGCAAATGCTTGCGTCCAATTTTTAACTTGAAAGTTTTTTCCCGACGACACGTTAGCGGCCCTTGTTAATGCTATGGATGGCAGGCACGCACACCCGAGCTACTTAGTACGCAAAATTATATCGACTACATGGGTTTGTTCCAAGAAGTAAAGAGAGAAAAGAAAGAGAGTTTCGTCAAAGGAATAGAATATTATATCAACAATTTGCATAAGAAGAAGAAGAAGATTTTTCTTTGTGTTGCATAGCATTTTAATTGCAAAAGAAGATTCATGGATTCTTCATTCACGGCTGAAATTGTTGGGGTACATATCGCCAAGTTCAAGTAGAGTATTTCATTTGACGTTGGTAAGTTTGTTTTTTAGTGTTATTTAGTGTAAAGTGATAGTAAAAGTTTTCATTGAAAATTTATAACAATAGTTTTTAATCTATTCACACACGTCAAATGCTAAAAATACCTCTTTTTCAATATAAAATTCTCTTAGGATAATAAAAAGTGGAAATAAATGGATATCTAATCCAACCAGCAAAAAGGCTATGAGCACGTACTTACTAGACAAATAACCGTGTTTTACCACGCTACGCATTGCATTAGAGCGTCTGCTATGTTGTACGGGTGCACGGAGCGGGTGCACGCCTATCGAACAAATAGTGTGAGCTCTCATATTATTTTTCTTTAGGCGTGTAATGCCTCCTAGCGTTCAGGTTAACAGGTGACCATTAAGTTGTGTGTGTGTTTGTGTGTGTGTGAGTGTGTTTGTTTGTGTGTGTGTGTTTGTGTGAGTTTGTGTGTGTGTGTGTGTTAATCAATAGCTGTATACGAAACGGAACACTTATAAATACTTATACAAGTTTAATTATTAATGGCGTGTAAAATGTGTTATACCCACCGCCAACGGTAAATAGTTGAAAAAAAGGAAAATCAAAAGCTAATGAAATATAATAAATGGTAAATAGGAAATTAAAATGGATAATCTCCGTCAATGTATATTCATAAATTATGCATTAAGCCACTATGCACACTCTCATTAGAAGACTCATTATTAGGTACGTTACTACTACGTTACGTACGCCACTTTCTTCAAAGGAGTGTGAACCCTACCCCAAAAAGCGCTCCCCATACAAACACTCACCACTTGCTTGTTTGCCTTCCTATATTATAAATAGAAACGGCGATAATGTTTTCCACCCTTTAAACCCTAATCTATGCCATAGATTATATGGCAATGATTTAGTATGTTGTTATTAGAACTAGGTTTATACAAAGAGTTTCGTACAAAACAAAAAGGCGTCGATATTTTTAAAACTATAGAGAATGTTTAATAAAATCAAAACATAAAAACCAAGTTCTAGGGCTTACAACATACAAAAACATCATGGCTATAGGTTAAGGTTTAGAGGATGGAAAACGTAATCGCCGTTTGTGTGGAGAGCGGTGGCTTCACGCTCCTCTTAATGTGCGGTCACAATTGTATCGAATATCGAACACATAACGATAATTAAGATAATAGTAAATTAGAAATAGTCCTAAATATAATTGGTCTGAAGATCAGTAGGTATCCAACGGGTTGTGCTGAGCCAAATATAGCTTTCCGAAGAAACATAAATTTTACAAAGTAGCGCCGTAAGATAGTTTTTTAGTAGGGAGTAGAGGAATAACTTGCAAAGTTTATCGCTCTGTTCACTATAGCTGACCTGTCTTAGATCCTTCGTTTAAGACCAGGGACCAATTTTATACAAGCGACAGGCGACAGGTGACAGTGACAATGCACCGTACATTACTGTGTCGACAAGTAACGCTAAAGAGTGACAGACTTAATTAACATCATAGTGTCTGTCGCCTATCGCGTTTATAAAATTGGGCCCAGATAAAATCTAACGCAAAAATTGCTTTACAATTGCACGTTAACCCCCATATTGATAAAAAAATTACAATCTTCTTAAACCAGTAAATGTTTTATCTCTTTTATTTGAGGGTAAACGTCACAATGACAGAAACAGACATAATACATGTTAACTAACATAGGTTAATGAAACGTTTATAAATGAGGAGATACGTTTTTATTACGATGTCATATAAAAACTTTAATATAAGCTTTACGGAGGAGATATCTTTTTAAGCCCCAGTTAATTACCCACTCAATTATATTCGTACGATGCATAAAAGCCGCCGCGATCCATCATGCCTCGTTCCACAACCTGCAACGTGCATGCGAAATAACTTTTTAATGAGCGCTCCCGATTTCAAGTCCTAATGGATAAATGAATGCTCTTTTTAGGGTTCCGTACCTAAAGGATAAAACGGGACCCTATTACTAAGAATCTGCTGTCCGTCCGTCCGTCCTTCTGTCGTCCTTCTGTCACCGGGCTGTATTCATGAACCGTGACAGTTAGATTTAGGTTAGAGCAATTTTTACAGATGATGTATTTCTGTTGCCGTTGTAACAACAAATACTAAAACGCAGAATAAAATAAATATTTAAGTGGGCTCCCATACAACGCACATGATTTTTTTGCCGTTTTTGTAGTTAATGGTACGGAACCCTTCGAGCGCGAGTCCGACTCGCACTTGGCCGGTTTTTTAAGCCATTGAGTTAAATATTTCTGTATTTAGACAGAATAATAGAATATAATTAAAATTTAAAATTATTTATGTTTTTGCTTATCTGTCTTATAAATAAGACCCTTCATAAAATTAGGAAGCCTATCTCAAAACGGCTTGTAATATACCTTGGACATACAGTGTCTGCCTACAAAAACCCCTATTCCCTCGTAATACAAAGCGAAATTAACTGATAATTATCAGTGTTATCACAAAATTAATTTGTGACGCGAAGCCGCAAAGTCAGAATAATGGATTAAAAATTAATAACAAGTTTCGCGCTCGCGCTTTCAGGGACTCGAGGCGGATAAAAAAGTTGGCCGTCCATTTTCCGAGGCTGACGACAGGCTTTATGCAGGCTTTATCACTGAAATGTGACAAATGAAAGACAACTAATAATTGAAAACAGTGTAAGGCTTTTTATGAAATTACAAGCATCTGCCTCAGTAATTAATAGATTCAATGATCTAACAGCACTCTGTGTAAGCACTCCTACATACAGTGTTTTATTTTATTTACTGTATCGGTGAAAGAAACAGATACAGTCGTAAAAAAAGAGAAATAGTTACATATTATACAGATTATTGTGTAAGTGAAATTTTTTCTGTTTTTTTTTCTTATTTTCATTGACTAAGATATTTTAGACAGATATTTGCATATATTTTATTTGTTGAGCCAGTTAGCTCGCACAGCGTATAGGCAGCTACGCCTATAGTCCTGGTCTCTATGATAATCTTAAAAAGTCATTTTTAATATAATATAAATAAATGTTTCGCTCTTATTAATTAGGGGCTGGCCGTCCATTAATCACGTGATGTTTTTTTTTGGCATTTAACCCCCCCCCCCCCCCTCCACCCTCTTGGTGATACATAGTGAGGTTTAGGACTACCCAAACCCCCCCCCCCCCCAAATATCACGTGTATTTTTTAGTACTAAGAATCTTAATTTTTTTTTTTAATATTTATCAAGGTCACACAAGCCGCTTTCGATTTTGTACGCGTTTGACGAAAAAATAAATACACGTGATATATTACTATACCCCCCCTCCCCCTTGTGATATTTCGTGATTTTTATGGACCCCCCTTCCCACCCCCCCCCTTTTGAGCCTCACGTGATTAATGGACGGCCCCTTATTTTTATAGTTACTTATTTAAATAATAATCTTTCTTATAATATTTCGCGCTACCAGTACAATAATAAAAAAAAAGTTAACAAATAACTTCTATACTTACTTAAAATAATTAACTACCCTCACAAGCCCGGTCACGTAAGTTTTCTTGGAAAAACCATCGCATGTTAACATTTCCTGCGAATTATGACGGCGACAGCGGCTGGCAGCCATTAATTATGACCGTCCCGCTTTACGCAAAAACGAATTAATTAACACGTGGAATGAAGGTACGTTTGTAGCACTGAAATAATCCTATAAACATCAAAAAGTTAAGTCCTTAAATCAGTATCATTTTACTACGAAACCTTATTTTAGGTAAAATAAATGTAGTTAGTCGGTTTTGCAACTCTGTTGACAGACTTTTGGGACCAATTGGAAGCGACTTAAATTACTTACTATCCGATTGATCATAAATGTTATATCTTCATCAAAGATGAATTTCGTGTGATGTAACATACTATTATTCCGTACCTGAGTGCTGAAATATTAGCTTCTAGTGCTTATAGTACAAGCCCTGCTTGGTTTGAAATTAGACCGCGGGCAAACCAACCCTGATATAAACTTTAGTCATAAAACTGTCAATGGGATGTAGGAGATTATGGTAGTACCTACGCAATATGTCTTGGAATAAAAACAAATGTTACCTCCTTTTCTGAAATAATTGCTTTACATTTATGCGTTCCACTTTAGATTTCACTTCCTTTCATTTATTTATTGTTGTCTCATAGTACGTAATAATAATACAGACAGGTCGTGTTGTCATTAAGTTGGAGGCCACTTAACACCCTGTAAGAGCACTACAATATTACTTAAACTTGAATTAAAATTAACTAAGTTAACGGTCCGAGTCCTTGACAATGTAATAGTTGATGAGAAGATACGGTAACATTCGAGTAAATACATACATAGACTGCTTAAAACATAACCCTTCCATTTGGCTTTGCCGTAGTTGGCTAAAAACGGGAGACAATGATGTAAATTACTGGTAAAAACAATGTCCTACGTGTGTCAAGCAGGTACTCTTACCTAATATAGTACTTATTTATTTATGAGAAAATTAGATAGACGCATCCTTATATTTCTTGAAGTACCTATGGGACGGGGAAATAATACGTGTACTTTTAAGAAAACATTGATTGCATGCATCGCGTCCGCACCGCTGAACAAAGGGCGATATGAAAGCCGAGGCTCGAGCTGCAAGAGGCAAGAAACGGTTCCGCTAAAAGCCGGGCCCATCAGCGCGGCACTACTGCGGTCGTTTTGCTTTGACTATGATATCGAGAACTGAGATTAGATGCGGTGGTAACGCAGCTTCGAAAATATGACGGCAGAGTATGGAAGTTTGAAATATTATGTGCTTGTGTTTGTTGGAAATTGGTTTTAAATCAATAAGGTTTTAAAATAATCTGTTTTTAACACTATGTCTAGCTGCCAAAAACTGTCTCGCATTAAAAGCAAAACTATTGTGAAGATGATGACTGGGTTATAGTTTATGTTTATACGTTTTGTTATTTTGTGTATTTTAGGATTATTCTGCAAATTGTATAGGTACTTACCTACTTATGAAACAACACATTTCCGAAATCATCGCCCTTCTAGCGCTTACTCCCATTTCTTTATTCAATGCATACATTCCCAAAATAAATAGAAAATGCCTCAATTTAATAATTGGGATGTCACGTCGGTATGAATTATTAATTACTGATCTGATCATGAAGATTATGTATAGATATAGTATGTTTGTGTTTGTGTTTTTTGTTGTTGTGCTAGGTAAAGACGGAAGACCAGCGTCGTGGTACGTAGCCGTGCCTCGACATATGCTGAGTGGGTACCCTTTCGGTGTTCTAGTTTGTAAGTTCATCCTGTATAGTACATCTTAGCACCGAATAAACTGTTTTCTTTCTTTCTTTCTTTCTTTCTTCAATGTTATGCTTTAACCTTGTTCTCAAATTTAGAGGTCAGGTCACATTAATCCATTACTACTAGTACTACTACTACTAAAGCCGTCTGACGTCCGTAACCCCTTTGATAGAGAAACTAGACATATAGGATCCCTGCCAATACCTTGGTAATGTAGATAAGTTCAAAAAATTCATTCGTAAATGGCCGCTAGGGGCACTAGGGATTAAACTCTGTACTTTACAATTCGAATCCACCCACACTCTCACAGAGATTAAATGAATTACTTAATGGGAACATTTTAAAAATATTATACTGCACGATATTTAAGGCGGTTATGATAAAATGTTACGATTTTAAATCTTGAACTACGCGACCCCTTTACAACTAAAATAATTCTGGCAACCCCCAGGACCGTAACAATGTACCAAATGGACGAGCGCACTTTACACTGGCGATCAATTTTTGTGAAGGCTTCGAAACTCCCTTGAGGGTCGCGACACACAACTAAAAAAACAGTGGTTTATTAGTATAACAAGCATAAGCATATAAACTACAAGTGATCCTATGCAAATAGAACAACATTTCACATTTCAAAAGAAAATTTTCGTTTTATCTACTTACCAATACCATCTCGTGCAATCCGTCTTCCGTGCATTTGTCGGGTCAGGTGAATCTGTCAGTCGTGTCATTGGCCGTTCCATTTCCGTGCCGGAACCGTAGTCTTCACGGACGGAACTGGCCGGTACCGGACGAGGGTGGTATCGAGCGTGTCGTAGTTCTGTTTGCAAGTATTCTGGCATGTTTCATATAAAACATTCGTCGAAAAACGGCTTAAGGTGGAATGACCAATTATTATTCTGTTCTATTCTATTACTGTTTTAATTAGGTAGAAATTATTCTCAATTGTTACCGCTTATGTAATACTGTAGCGAACAGAAAAACAGAGGTGAATTCTTTTACTGTTATTACTAAAACGATATTTTTTGTGTAAGTATGACCTTTTTATTTAGCGCTTACATTTTAACACGCTGAGCTGAGCATAGGCCTTCTCCAAGAATCTTCACGACGTTAGGTCTTATACTACTCACAACAAAAGGTTTCCCAAAGTCCTCACCAGATCGTCGGTCCACCTTATGGAACCTTATTTGCGAGGTATAGTAAATAAATAAAATAAAATAAAATAAAACCATTTATTCCATAACCAACAGTAAAATAAAAATAAGATTCTTTAAAACTAAGTGGTTTGGATTATAAGGATGGTTAGGACCCCTCTTGGGCCTTCTCCTTGCGAGGTATAAAATAACTTAAAAATCTAAGATTATTGATATCTAACTTTTTCTGAGATTATAAGACCTGAAAACGTCAAGACTTATTAATTGAAAGCAGTCTAATCAGTAAACGAGATTTGTTATCAGTCTTAAGTTTAAAATAGAAGTTCTTAAGTTGTTTTCTCATGTTATTTTCACTGAGATCGGCGGGTGAATTCCTTAGTGTGATAAATAGTGTAATATTTATTTATTTAGGCACTGAAAGATACAATAAGCTTAACTTTTTCTTTGGACCATATGTTGCAAAATATTCGATTATTTGAGTTAAAGTATCAGTCATATGCATTTGAATTCTTTTGCAATTTCCATTATTTTACAACTGTTAATTTAAGCGACCAGTGCACCTAGCACGAATGTTCTCGATACGCGTTACATCGCTACATAACTCAGTGCGTCTCTTTCTAACCAGTCCAGTAGGATAGAGACTTACTGAGTTACATAGCGAGTTAACGTGTATCTAAAAGATTTGTGCTAGGTGCACTGTTCAGCGAAAAAAATGTAGCAAAACTGGCCGCTTAAACTATTTTAGCAGCAGGTAAAAAGAAAAAACTCAACTTTGTTTATTTTTTGTTAACTAGAATATACCATTTAAACATCAGGTAAAATGCCGCATCACTATTACGATGCATTACAAAACACGCGATGCCAAAACACCAACAGAGCAAACATAAAAAGAACACATAAACTTAAGCGCGATACTGAATATGACATAAAATCCACAACAACGGCCATTCCCCATGTACCTAACAACTTAACGCTCGAATCACCGAGGCATTGTTCTTTGACTTCCGTTCATTAAATGTTCAAGAATTCGCGTCTCAAGGCACATCCTCGCCGGAATTAGCTCTCGTTTATTTAATACTTGTGACAATCAGAAGGCGGCGTCTGGGGCAAAATAACAATCTGGGACGTCATCCTATTACGTGTCTTCTTACTTTTGCGTAAGTTAGCGATACTCGTACACTGCGCAGGCCTTGATTTCCATAAAGTTGAAGCATAATTATAAAGTAAAGTTCGTTCATACATACTTGTCTTATGACATAAAAAAAATTCTAACCTAAAATTTCACTTTATGTCCCCTAAAGATCGTATATTGCCTAAATAAAACAAATTAAAGCTGTTTTTAGAAGATATGGTCTGTAACTTGTTGCTTTACTGTGCTTTATTTGAACAATAAATAATATTTTGATTGAGGGCTATCCTCGTTCAAAATAGGTTAAAATATCATTCTTACTGAAGAGCGACTCAAGGGTTGTAAGCCTCCACCCCCATAGCTCCGTAGCAACGGCCTACCTAAACGGTAGCGGCCGCTCAAGTACCTTTAAGGCAGAAAGGAGCCTGCGTTCCCTTTCTTCTTACACCTTCTGACTATTCCTGGGCGGCCGTGGAGATCCAACAAACTTCAAACTACTTAATGTACTAAATGTCTTACTTCTGTTATATATCTTTATGTATGTTAGTATGTAAGGTATTTGTGTATAGGCTTTTTGTAGCCTGAAAATATTTGACTTTTTTTATAAATCTCTACGCTTCTGCCTCTTGTGTCGCCTCTGTGACCGTTGCCGTATCTTTTGTCCTTTTTTCTGGTTCAGAACAGATAGCGATAGGTACCGTGGGCGCCTCCTTTACGGAAAAGGTATTCTGAGACGTCGCTGTACGTCAGACCCAAGGCATGTATTCAGGGAGTGGAAGACTTCTGTCAATCACGAAGTATTTGCTGCAATACGCTTCATTTTATTTTGGCGCAAGGACCATTCGGGTAGCCCACAAGTATAGCTCTATGGATACCTTATTAAGCCTTTAGTATTTTAAGCATCAGAGAAAATTCATTAGCATTTATTGTAATCGTTAAACGTCCCAGAAGCAAAACGCGTGGATGTTTATTCAAGTTTCTATTCAAGTTGACAGAGTCGTGCTGAATAATAAACGGGGTTATTTGCCAGTAGGCAGTGTGACCAGCCTCGGCGTAGGATTAAATTTACACGGCTAGAGTGAGACATGTGATTTCTCGCAAACTCGAGATAGCTTTATCATCTTACGACTGCCTTATAAACACTTCATTACCGGTTCGTATTAAACTGATCTTTTAAAGTCAATGTGCTTATGTGGTGTTGTGTTATCTGTTGATTTTTTAATTAAATTTCCCAGATTTTTAACTAAGTATAATTGGTCCGGTCTTTGTTTCAGCAGTAAAATTTTAACAGGTTTCTCAAAAAAACATATCTAAGGTTAGCTTTAGTTAGCAGGTTAACCTACCTTTTGTTTGAATATTGGGAACGGGCCTATGACCTTCATAAATATTTTAACCTAAATTTCTTTCAATTTGTTATTTCTATGTTGAACTTGAATAAGTCATTTTTAAATGATTTGAAATGACGATACAAACAAAATCCTATGGCGTCTGATAGAGCTGCAACTGCAACCTCCGCGTTCCGTGCCACGCTCTAACCAAGTCATTGCATTTTTGGTTTTAAAGTGTAAGGTAAGATTGCCAGTTCAACTCCTGTCATATGCCAAAAATCTTTATTTGTTTTGTCTTTGCATATCATTTATATTTGAACCTAGCTGAACTCCTATAAGTTCAGCAAGGATCAAATATTTATGAGGGAACTCCTTAGATTCTAATTTATTTACCGATGAGCATCAACTTGAATTTTAAGCATATTAAGTGTTGCTAGTAAATTTTCACTATTCTGCAAGCAAATGTATTGAATATAAATATATTTTGCGCTTATTTTAAAGCAAAACTAACATAAACTCAAACTGTTTTTACTTTGACGAAGTATGAAGAAAAGATCGCTGCTTAGCGATAAGACCACTTTTTGAGCCCCGTGTAAAATTACTCTGTGTGGGTATTTGGTTTTGCTTGTATAAAGAGTATTTGTTGTTGTTGTTGTAGTTATGTATCAAGTTTATATTTCATAATAGTAGTTTATGCAACTGCTATATAATGAGAGGCCTTAAAACACGTGTGGTTTTATAAAACGAGCGTCAGCGAGTTTCATAATAGGATCACACGAGTGTTTTAAGGCCTAAATTATTTACAGTTGCATACATTACCTTATCTACACATATCATAACTGCAAAAAACCGTAACAGCAAAATACCAACAAACGAATGACAACAGTAATGGCGGCAATTCGATCCATCTATCAAGACGAACTTTTTTTAAATCATAGACAAATGAATGAAGTCCCTATTGTCATGTCACTCGAGATCAAATGTCGTGCGTTTAAATAAAAAAAAACATACTGAGTTGACGTTTTGTATCGATAACTGTTTTAATATCTATGGATACTAGAATAGAGACCCACTTAAAGTTTGAGAGCTGTTTCAAATTTAAATTCATAACGTCAGAGATATCGGTAAATGTGATGACCAATAAAGAACAGATTTACCTACTGCCACAGACAAGAAAATTCTTATGATAACATTGGTAGTAATAATGCTAGTCATTTCCTACGCTTTTTGAACGCGTTATTGAGCACTTATGATATGTGTGTAGATAAAGTTTATATTGGTTTAAATATAATTATTACGTTTTTGGAAACGTGGTCATAAATGGATTAATACTACGAGCATAGAGTTGTTTTCTTCAAGCATGTTAAATAGTAGATTGTGTCTCAAGGAAGCAAAATGATACACTCACGGTGAGGAACACGGTGTATTGAACTCAGAGCGAACTTAAGGATTTTAAAGTAGAATGCAGAGCGTAGCGAGGGATTCAAAGGGCTTCACCACAGGCGAAAATAAATTAGCTACAGCTACAGAGTGACACGTGCTGCTTTTCAACCCACCTACTATGAACCTGCAAATAAAAAGCTTTAGAAAAACATATACGCAGTTTTTTTAATAAATTCCATCGGCGTATTATTTTTACTATGAAAAACTAAAAACTCATAGAACAGTCAATCGGTTGGTCGGTCAATCAAACTCAACTAAAGCTCTTTTTTAAAAGTTGTAGAGAAAAAAAGTTCTTTTGCTTGGTCACTGCTGATGTACTTAAATAAATTTGCTATGAAATCCCAAGTATAACAGCAATTACCTTAAAGTACAATGTAAGTAGATTGTAGTCCCCGGGCTATGCGATGGCTAACTTTTATCCCAAAATTTATGCGCCTACCCTCAGGAAGAATGATGAAGTAAAGTAAAGCTGGGCAAGAAAAATCTACGACCCACAACCCGTAAAGAGCAAGCTGCAATATCTCACGTAGGTAGGAGTGTGGAAACAAAAATACATACACTAGGCACCATGTATTCGAATGTAGACTTCACCAAAAAAAACTTGAACTATATAGACCTCAATTTGCTGCCACATTTCTCATTTTGCGGGTGGTAGGACCTTGTGCAAGGTCCGTCCGGATCGCTACCACCATCTTGCTCGCTAATCCTGCCGCTAAGCAGCAGTGCTTGCACTGTTGTGTTCCGGCGTGGAGAGCAAGACAGCCGGTGTAATTACTGGCACAAGAGGTATTCCATCTTAGCCCTCTGGGTTGGCAACGCATCTGCACTCTCTTTGTTGTTGCAGGTGTCTATAGGCGGTGGTGATCACTTACCATCAGGTGACCCACTTGCTTGTTTGCCTTCCTGTTGTATTAAAAAATAAACATTTTTAACTTCAAAATAACAAAGAAATGAGTGGGGATTCTTGTAACTTAAACAAGTGATTTATGATGAGAAAATTTAACAGTTATATGAAAATGCAAGATAAGATGGTCGTGAATATAAGTCAGTGTGAGCTGTTTACTTGTAAAGCGGCACAGAAACTTAATTTTTTATTGCCCGGGTCAAAATCAAATTATACTATGTTTTTTTATACAACGGGAAGGAAAACGAGCAAGTGGGTCACCTGATGGTAAGTGATCACCACCGCCCATAGACACCCGCAACACCAAAGGGATTGCAAATGTGTTGCCAACCCTGTGGCTAAGATGGAATGCCTCTTGTGCCGGTAATTGCACCGCCTGTCTTGCTATCCACACCGGAACACAACAGTACAAGTACTGCTGCATAGCGGCAGGATTAGCGAGCAAGATGGTGGTAGCGATCCGGGCGGACTTGCACAAGGTCCTACCACCCGCCAAATGAGAAATGTGGCAGCAAATTGAGGTCTATATAGTTCAAGTTTTTTTTGGTGAAGTCTACATTCAAATACATGGTGCCTAGTGTAATACTAGTTTTAACCTATTTTATGAAAATATATTATTTTACTGTTGACCACAGGAGAGACATTTTTAGGGTTCCCTACCTCAAAAGGGAATAAGAACTCTTTTAGGATCACTTCGTTGTCTGTCTGTTTGTCTGTCTGTCAAGACTCTTTTTCTCAGGGACGCATAGACATATCAAGTTTAAATTAATATCAAACACTTAAGTATGCAATCTCTTGAAGCTGTAAAAATCATACTTGTAAGTCAAGGTAATCAAAAGATACGACCCTTTATTTATTAACTCGCAAGGAAATCAAAACCTATAGGGTCCTCCCGTTGACCTATAATCGTGAAATTTGGCAAAAAAAATGTCTATTGGCACAAGTAAAGAGTCAAATTCGAAAACCGCAAACTTGTAGTTATACTACATAACAAACAAACGTTTTTTTTCTATTACAAAAATATATTTGCATTTGGTTAATTGACTGTTTCGTATGTCGATGTTAATATGGAGACGGAGATGGATGTTTATCCAACGACAGAGTTAAGTTTGTCATTAGCTTCAGCTTATCTTTTTGTAAGAGCAATATTCGGTGCTTAAGAAGTTTGCACGGAACCCTCGCGCGAGTCCGACTCGCACTTAGCAGAATTTTCTTTGTTTTGCTGTGATTTTGACGCTCCAGTATTCAGCTGCTTAGTTTTATACGAAAGTATTAGTTCAATTTATAATAAAAGACTTGTTAAAATGAGGTGACATAAAACAGCTATTTAAATAGTTTCCTAATCGTTAAAAAACTTGTAGAGCCATTATTAAGCGACCTCTTTTCACGTAAACGTTCAATCAAGAAATAAAGACATCGACTGAAATAGAGAAATACGAAAAAACAACGTTAAAATTCCTTTATAAATTCGCCTCTGAAAGTCAAAGTCACCCCGTTTACCTCTAAAAATACTAAGGGAAAGTGTTATTATCGATTTATTTTGAAGGAGCTATTAAAATTACAAGTACACTCCGAACTTATCGAAATTCTGAGAAAAACTTTCTAACAAGCAAAGTTCTACCTCCACTACGGTTATAGTTAAAATCAGAAGTCACCTCTAACCCGACCTTTAGCCGTATTTATCCCACATTTCTCCCGTTAACAGATTCAAATAGGTCATCACCCCCACGAGGGCCATGCTGTTAAGGCGAACTGCACGCAGAATTGAGGGTTGCAATGCATTCATACTCATACTTAAAACAGAACTTTGATTTCAAACTGAGGCAGCTTAAATTGTTTTAAACTTTCGCGTTTTTACACATATCTATAACGTTATTGGGACTTTCACGCGATAAAAGTTGTTAATTTACCGCGACGTTTCGGCCATGTTTCAACGGCCGTAGTCACGAGTAGACTCACGAGGCAGCTTTTAAATAATTAATAGATTCAGGCGTTACTTTGCGGAGGTTCATATCAACAAACTGGAGCAAATTACCTTGCTACTCCGTGAAACCAATGCCGTGCTCGTGCAAGATACTACGACACGAAGATACGTGCGGAGTAGCAAAGTAATTTGTTCTAGTTTGTTGAGGCAGCTTTTGTACATAGGCATGACTTCATAGTATGTTTGGTTCAAAATATTCATTAAGTATTTGGTAAATTTTTTAGGCTGTGATAGTTTATTGTTATTTTGCGAAAGGTCTTCTTTTATACTTTAACACCAAACACGAAGCTCATCTTAAACTGATCTGCATTGGTTTGAACAAACATCTATATCTACCGCCTTTAAACGGTTTATACTGAACCAGCTTTACTGCATCCATCGGTCTGGATTGCCAATAACAGTTGTTTAAAAAATAAAAATAAAGAGACATTTATTCCGGACTATTCAACACAATGTAGAAATATACACAGCACGAGCAGAATAGGTAAACATATCACAAACATAATATTGCGTTAAATGGTACAAAAAAAGACTGATGGATAAAAGCTGTTGAAGATATTCTCATAGACATCTTCATATCTTCAATATTCATTCTCTTGTAACGTGCGACAACTCAAACCTCGCCCTAAGACGGGTTGAGATCGGATCGTCACGAGCGGTTAGCTTCAAGTGCATTCCCTTGCTCTACGGAGGCCTGCGGCATTATTGGAATATTTACAGCCTGAATGGACATTACTGGTCGATACTGATGAATACTGCTTTGAAATTTATAAATCTGTATACTCTGTGCATTTGAGCTCAGTCGTACTAACATCTCTATAGAGCTAATGTCAATATTTTTGTTTATTTGGACTTTCTCTGCAGGGTATTTAATATTTGAATCTATTGTCTCATTACAAGACGGAAGTCAGAGATTTTATTACATTTTTGTGTTTACGTTAGTTTCGTTATTTAAACATGAATAACCTTAATAGTGAACATTAATAAGAAAATGAAATATTCATTACTTTTTGTCTGACATTTTTTAACGAGCAAGTGATTTTTGTGTGGTTTTACTAATTCTTATCTTAAATTAGTAAAGCCATAACCGTACATGGTTATGTGTGAAAGGGACAGATATATCCAAGTTTATTTATATACCTCCCTTTCGAAAAATTATACTATCTCTCAGTTATTTCTTTAATAAGCTCAAATTCTTAAAAGATTAACTCTGATACTAGAAAAGTTGTACTAAAAAGAACAGATCCCATGTTTAAAAAAGTTGAATTGACTGGAATATTTGCCACCAATCGCTTTTCTAATTAAAACTTGGGATTAAAATTTAACTGCCTGAATTGAAAAGTGCATGCCTGTGAATTTAATGCACTGCGAGATACAACTTTCACTAAATCGACCTTCATCTAAGTCATGTTAGTAAAAAAACTCTACCATTTGTTACTCTAAACTAGCTCGCAACATTTTTAAGAAAATACCACATGTTACTGTTGTTACATTGAGACCTCTTTGTCAAATCGTTGTCTAAATTGAGAAACTGCATTTGAACTCCATTGGACGAGTCAGCGTTCAACATTTCAAGATGGTTTAAAATTAAGGCAACAGCGGTTTTCAACTTTCAACAATCCTGGCTATTTCTAATAATTAGAATGGTTAGCGCACGCTGTCAATTTCTCGCTTTTTACTACGTGCGTCTCTCTCCTACTAGGCTAGTTAAAAAAAGATGCACTGAGCGTACCAGACTAAATAACAAGATCCGATTGATATACCCAATTAAAGCTGCTGTGTTTCTAATATAGGAACCTTGATCAATGTATAAAATATTTACAAGGAATCTACAGATGGCAGCTCTACAAAAGGGACAGCCGGTGTTAAAAGTTAATCTCTGAGGGACCGCATACTCCTTGTTGCCAAAGTTATTAAAATACCTACAAACTTTATATGTAAGTTTAGTATGATTCTAAATTCTGAATTGTAAAATATATAAATTTAGTATAAATTGAAAAATTACAAACAAAGACACGGAGTACAAAGGTGAATACGACAAGGAAAAACGAGAGACAAAGATGTCAACTACTGGTTAAGAAACAATGTCCTACGCATGTCAAACACTGGTAGATAGAGTTGTTACCCTATATGAATGTGACTCCGCTCAGCTTTTGCCCATGCACCCCAGTTCGCGGGTGAACGGTCGCGAATGTCGCGATGCATCGAGATCACCTCCCCTCGGAGCGCTGGGGCCATGATTTGTGGCTTGCGTCATAAAGTAATGTCGAGCGAGTGTTGCCTTGCCAACATCTGAATTGGACTATTTTATGACCGACTATTGAACTGCTTTTACGGAAATAGAATTGAAAATAGCATTAAGGCAACTGTACCAGCGCGTAGGGCATCGTTTTTACTAGTGGGTGACTTCATTGTCTCTTGTTTTTGCTTGTATGTTACCGTATCTTCTCATCAATTACTAGGTGAACCCTAATGTTTATATTTTTATGAAATATCTTCTGTACGCAAGAGTAGCACGCACTTGAATGTATTGTATTACAAACATCGAACAACTCTCAAAATGATTACATAAACACAGCAAAATACCTTCCCAAAAACATTTACGCCAAGGCAACGAAGACGTAAGTAAAACGTTTATAACACAAAGAAAGGTACACTAAAGGAAATTACTGGTTTCCATTTTTGCTGTGTGGAGGGCGCTTGGGCGCGGCGGCAGCCGTGGAGTGCTCTCCAGGCCTTCGCTGGGTAGATTTTGTCGCGCATTATACCGCAAGGAACAAATAATGTCGAGTGTAACAGCGGTGTGTATGGATCTTGTTAGTGGGAAGAAAGCGAGAATTACAGCATAATCATCAAGCCATAAAACTTCTGATAGCTGGCTATTATAGTCACAATTGAGTTCAAAAAGAAAAATAATTAAGAAAAATTGTTTTACTGCAAGCACAAAGGAAACAAAATGTTTATAATGATGTGCTCAAAGTAACACTTAATAAACATAAACAGAATTTACATAAAGATTTCATGATATTTCTAATGGAAATAATTTCTTGTAAAATATTGCAATGAGAAAAATTTCCTCTTGGCAGAAACGTCTGCTGCTATTAATAAGCAAATATTATTTACCGTCGCCCTGTTGAAGACGTTACGAATGCAAGTATTTTTATAAAGAAGAACAGGAATATTAGATTTGATGGTATTGTAAGAAATTGACTTTCATTTGATCCATTATTCTATAAACACACACACATCTTCAAAATGCTAAAATTCCGATTTCATTGTTTCATTGCATTTGTAGTGAAAATTGAACCAAAAATCCTTAAATCGTTTCGCATTTAAACTGGCGAGCAAACACGATACGAGCTCAAATAGTGATTTGTGAGTCGCTCGGTACTCGCGTACGAACTACGAGATACACTCGGCGTATGTGAAAGTGCCAACAATCGAATTGGAAAATTGTATATTGGGCTATATATAAAGTCCATGACAGAAACGAAGTATGCGCGAATTCGGATCGCTTGTCTCCTAAACGAATAAAAGAGTACTTTACCTTTGAACTAAAAACATCGATTCACTATCATTGCTTGACCTATGAGTAAGACAAAAAATACTGCCTAACAAAGTTTTCTTATTGCCTTCGAGAGCCACATAAGGGAATCGTATTAGAGGTTTAATCGTAATTGGTGATAAAAGTTTTACAAAGAACTTTACCAAGCGTGCTTTAAGAATGTTTCTGATGTTTCAATTGCGGTCCATTAGCAACTTTTCGTTGTAAGTGTGAAGATACTTTCCATTCAAGTTCTATTTCGACAACTTTTTGTTTATAAAGCAGGACAAACGAGCAAGTTAGTCACGATGGTACGTGAAGACCACCGCTCAGAGATACCCGCAACACCAAGGAGACTGCAGATGCGTTGCCAACCCAGAAGACTAAGATCCTCTCTTGCCAGGAATTCTTCCGGATGTTTTACTCTCCATGGAACGCAACAGTGCAAGCACTGCTGCTTAGCTGCTGGATTAGCTTGCAAGAAGAACTTAACTTAGAAAGGTCACAGATGACGTTCATTACACTAAGCGCATGTATATTCAGTTTCAAGTTTTAGCTCATAGACTCAAGTTAATTAAGTTTGAATTAAATTCGATGTTAAATTAAAATACTGCAAATCACGCACACAATAAAGAAAGTACTGTTGCTTTCGTCAAAACTTATTAAACTTCAACAAAACGGCTAATGTTCCTTTGTTTTGAAAATATTATTTATTCCTTTTTTATTGCAAAGAAAAGGAAAAACAAAACAAAGTAACAAAGTTTGCTTATTAAAGTTCGGCGGAGAACAAAAAGTATTTCTTTTTAGATCTGAATCTCGGGGTCATTAAGAAGTCAAGTTAGCATACATTTTAATATTGCGAGACAGCTGTGTCTGTTGAGTTATGACTACAGTAGGACCAGCTTTTTTCTGCCGCCGGCTAAATAAGACCCTGTCTGAAATTCACCAGAATTAGAACAATCTTTTTTGCTGCCATATTTTGAGTGAAAACGAAATGACAGAGCCGGCGGCAAATTCAACTTTGCGTCGTGGATGCTCGTTACATGTAAAACCTTTACTTGTTTGAATCAAAAATCTTGTTCTGAATTATTCTACAAAGCAAGTTTTTTCTCGTTTATTTTGGTGTTCCACTGCTAAGTAAAGTTATTGCTATGTAGATGAATTAAACGTATTTCATAAACTGTGTTGAGAGCGAAACTTGCCCTGTTTAATGTACATAATAACGTAAAGATTAGTAATGTAAGGATTAATTTCTAGTAAGTTGTTTCTGACAATTGCTTTCCAGGTTAGGTTTATAAGATTTTGTATTCATTAAAAGGGGTTTTCAACCAACCACTCTCGTTGTTTACAAAAACTCTTCTAAAACCAAATATGAAGGTGTAACTCTTCTTGGATTTTTGTTGCCTGATATATTTATCGGCACCTTTATTTTCACGTTGAATTTGCCTTCAAGCAACACGTAACAGGAGCATGTTTACCGTTCGCATTACAGTCCTAAGCATCAGTAACTTGATCCAGAACGCTTGAGCTCTTCATCGTTTGGTGTTTGAGAGAATTTGGGGTCCGCTTACATTGGTTTATATTTAACACGGCTACAGTTCGGTGCGGTGACAGATTTAACCCGAGCGAGCATGTTTGCCTACGTATTATTTAGACAGCGTAAATTTCAACCAGGTCGCTGATTAAGGTACGAGTAATGTCTGCTCTAGATAATTCTAAATAATTCCCAAAAGTAGACCCCAAGATGTATTTGGTTGGTAAAAAGGTACCCGAAACGGTGTTTTAACGATCCAATATTAAATTAAGATAGAACCGACTACGTTCTGGACCTTCAAATATATGATCATTATTAGCAGTTGGTTTGTAAAAGGAATTACTTAATATATGGACTTACATAAGGTTATTTATAAAGCGCTGGTGTTGTTGACGACTTTATTTTAAAAACTTTATTTACTTTCAATTGTTTTAAAAACTACTGGTATGTTAATTTTGTTACGTCGCCAATGAATAATAATAAAAAAAAAAACAGATGGACATATTTCAAATAAGCATTATACTCGTAAAGGGCAATAAATAACTGTTGAATCCTAGAACGCGAAAGTAAACATTTAAAAGAGACAGCATATAGACACTGTTTAATGATTTACAGATAGGGAAATACAAACATTCAATTTGCAACTCATACAACTCTAAACCTATAGTTCTACACATTGAAAATCGTAATATTTTATTGGATTGGAATAACTTCAATTACCGTCTGTACATTTAATTAAATAACCTCTTTAGAGGGTATAATCAATCGATGCAATTTAAGTTATAAAACTAACTATAGATAGAACCCTGTAGCAATAGTTATCCTGTACCTACAGTCGGTCACAACCACCAATCAATTGGTTCTGCTGTACGTACCTATAGTGTAGAGCTGCACCTCAGTTTATACAAATGATTAGCAATTGCAGTAGGTTTGAGGTCTAATCGACTGTGTTTGGAGATTTGATAATCAGATTAGCCCACACCAACTATACAATTTGGTTAGGTATACAGGACTGAGCATCCAATCGAGATTAGACGGTTTGATAGATATTTTTTTCTAAATATAGGTATTATGTCTATTTTTCAATGTGAAATATTGCTGTCACATTTTCCCCATTTTTTAGTCTTTTAGTCACAATGATTCAGATTGCGAATAAATCCAAATACACCTTCTGCTACATCGTGTCGACGGAGCTCCGCGAAGTGAAACTACTATTTCTTGCAGACTTTCATCATCATCATCATCATTTTCTCAGCCACAAGATCCACTGTTGAACATAGGCCTCTCCATGGATTTCCAAAGTGACCGGTTGGAAGCGGCATGCAACCAGCGCCTTCCTGCCGCCTGTATGAGGTCATCGGACCATTTTGTGGCTGGTCGTCCTACGCTGCGCTTGCCAATACGCGGCCGCCATTCGGGAAATTTTCGACCCCATCGGCCATCAGTGCAGACTTTGGCCTTCTGGGAAAAACAACAAATCTAACCCAACCCATTAACTACGTCATTCTATTGACTCATTTAAACTACAATTGTGGAAATTGAACCACGTATTAATTAGAACTGGGAAAAAATGCGAAGGCATTATTCGTTCGAGATATTAGGCTTGATGTGTTCGGCGCTGTACTACCTAAACCTGAGCTATATGTAACACGCGAACGAACAGTCTCGAAGGAGTTTTTTTAATTTTCGAAAACCGTGATCGTGAGATAATAGATAACTATTTATTGGAAAAGTAACAACTGCAGTCCATAGTACCCCTCCCCCCTCTAAAGTTACAAAGTAACAGCTATGGTAAAAAGTATGAGTCACATAAAACAACACGATTAGATTTGGTTGTCGAGTTAAACCCTGACGCTTTACATTACCTTCCTTTCGGCGCATTCGAGTATTCGTTCTCTTCCGGGGATTTAGCAGTTCATAAAGTTGTCTGTCAGGTTTGTTATTTGAGTGATGCGTCGGTGAGCTTCCTTTGTTCTCGAGCTGATATTACATCTTTTTATGACGCGTGATGGCACGTCATAAACGAAGCACGGAAGTATCGTAGACTTCATAATTTAAGTCAAGATTTTCTTATCATGAAAGCGCCTTGTTTTGTCATCTTTGTAAATATCACACGTGTGGGTTCGATACAAAGTAGATGTATTTTTATTTGAAATTAATTCAACTCTTTGGAGTACGTAGTTAGAGCCCACAAAATTCTTTGGTTTTAGGTCCTAAATAGGTAGTAGTTAGGGCACTTTTTACAGTTGTTTCTTCTTTTTAATAATTAAGTATTTACTCCCATAATATTTATACGAGTATCATTACTTCCACCTACTTAATAAAACAAAAATGTATGTCTTTGTTTCTGATTTAACTAAATTATTTGTAAATATCAACGCGCATTAATAACAATATGTTTAGTCCAAGTAATATTGTTTATTGATTTAGTCTAGGTAATTGGCAATAACATGGTAGCAGTCATTGGATAATTACTAACTACATATATCATACCACCTTACGCCATTCTACATGATATACCTGCAAAGAGACTCAGTGTATCAATAAACATGCATCTTAATTGTGCCACTAATAATGTCTACAGACCATTTCTGTCCAGATCAATTCGTATTCATTAAACAACGGACTTGGACCACATCCATCAATTTTCTACAGCAGGAATCCAGAGTCCAACTGCCATTCGAATAGTGCTGAACGTACTATTCATCAAATGTAGGGAAAGTTTAAATTAAGTTATAGATTTAGAGGTGCTGAGGTTGCAGGTTCGAGTCTTGCCATTACCCTAAATTTTTCTTTGTTTTGTCATTACATAGCATTTACATTTAATAATTTGAATACTTCACATTTAAAGATTTGTTAATTTGGTTCTGAAACACAGGTGAGTTACTTAATGGTCTTATTCTATTCTATTACAGATTCTCTGTGATCTGCCTTTCGGCGTACAAACATTTTAATTAGATCTAATATATTCTATTAACTACCCAAGAAGCACGCTAAGCAATATATAAGCTGTAAAGAAAGAAGTGATCACCTCTATAGAGCAACTATACAGCTGTCTACTTAGGTAGGAGCATGCATTTATTGAATAAGATACTAATTGTGTTCTAATGGCAATCTCAAAAACCAGACCTAACGAGTACTTAGGGTCTGTGTAGAATGTTCGTTTAAAAGCGTAGTTTAGTTCATTCTCGAACAATAGTTATTGAATCAATTTGAATGTCTGGTCCTTTTTCTGTCTGTCTCTCTGGGCCAAGATATCTTTAAGACAAAAATAATAGGCTGTTAGTGGACCTGCAAGCTACACCCCCCTTACTTAGCATCGGGTGAGATAAGAAGCCAATGGCTGATCTACTTTATGTAAAAAAAAACTAGGAAAACTAAAGACAAAAGACATACATAAAATCACGCCTATTTCCCGGAGGGATAGGCAGAGACTACGGATTCCCACTTGGTACGATCCTGATATGCAACCTTTGCTTCATTTATTCTCATAACAATTTTCATGCATACTCATCGGTTCAGAGCACTCCTGACCTGACATTATTCTAGAATGTTCGCCGAGGTCTTCCCTACACATTTTTCCATCTACTCTCCCATCTTACACCATTTTTGTGAATCTTCTTGCACCCATCCTTTCTACATGCCCAAACCATCTAAACATTATCCTTCTCAAGTTTTGGTTCTACATCTCTAATTTCATCATTTATTAGCCAAATTACATTTACTGTTGGACAATATGCCTTCCTGAAGGATAACTATCACGCTCGGCCTTGTATTACTTGCATTCAAGGAATTCTCGCGATCCTTAACAGATCGCGTTCCAACTTGTTGAAGGCTTCCGGTAGACAGTCTCTACTGAACATTTATATTAATTAGGCTTTGTAAAATTTGGAATGATTTAAAGTACTTTAGTTGCATCCGATAAAATCGTGACTAATTGGAATAAATTGATGACATTTTGATCTCAAGGTGTCATATGATTGACACACAACTTATTATTTATTGTTGAAGCCACTTCGTCAAAATCATGACATGACATCATCATTGTAATAGATTTATTTTAACGAACCACGTTACTGTAGGCGGATTTCCTATTGCTGTATAACTATTACTCATGTTCGTCACTTCACGAGGTGATTGATTTTTGTTTTGATTTACGAGTTATATAAAATCATCCATTTTATTCAATCGAATATGTAGTAATGTAAGAAAATGTCAGGTGTGCACCGATAAATTTAATTTAACAAAATATATATATTGTACTTTTTAACCCATTAAAACAAATGAATAAATGATTATGAAAGAGTCGCTTTATCGGTCTGCTTGTTTCTCTAATGAATTTCTCTTGCCAGAGCTCTATTTGGAAATATAAATCAGACGTTATACCTGATATTTTATTTAGGATGTTTTTTACCCGGGTCAAGTCAAGCTTTTTACGGCTAAAGAAGGTGTTCCATACAAATAAAGCCGCGTCTGAAATGTTGTCGTTGTAAATTAAACTATACAAGTAGTTACATAGGTACAGTCAGCTTAACACTTAAGAACTTTGTTGTAGTAACGAATGAAATTAGAGTTGCTCGAATTTGTCACATCACTGACAGCGACAAGGTACTAAAATGTCCAGCTACTTCTGAGGCTGACCGTACTTACTTTTTCAAATGTACAGTTTGCCAATTTATGCACATAATTTGCTTTTTTTAAAGAAATGAATAGGATATGAAATTAAAGTTATATAATTTATTAATCATAAAAAAAATTGTATGCAGGCTTTGATACAAATACTTTATAGCAACCGTTAAGCACGCACCCAACTTTATCATGTTCTACATTTACTGTTAACACATTATGCACAAAAGTTTGCGTGCATTTCAAAATTGTAGGACAAACCGAGATAATCTCGCTCGGGGTAACAAAGGATTATTAAGCCGCGTGAGCGACATTACAAAGAAATGTAGGGGAGAAAGCTGAATCCTCCAGCTTTCGTAGCGAAGCGACTCAGCGACCGAAATATTTTGTGAAACTTAAGTGCAGCACAAAAACTAAATGAAGGCTGCTTTTAGTTAAATGACGGAGCCATATTGCAGAATACAGTCCTACTAATATAAATACAGGGTTATTGGTAAGTCGACCTATTCCTGTCCAGGGGTTATGGGGGAGGTTATTTGCAGCAGAAAAGCTTATGTCATACCCTCTCTGAAAACTGAAAATACTTTAAAGAAAGTCATGAAATAAGAATTTTCCATACTAATGTCGTAAAGTAAAATGATCAATATCTCGGCAAATATTAATATACGTAGAAACTATAAAAACCTTTTGGTTTAGATCGTCACTATTCAATTCTACGAGTGCATAATATATATACATATACCTCGACGGCAAGTCTTTATAATAAATTTATTTCCGTCGGCAAAATGAAATTGGTATTCAATTGAACATTCAAATGCATTTTCAATGAATTCACTGCTAAAATGCTGCTATCGAATTACGTTCGTGTATCTCAAATTAATCAAAACAATGACGTCCTAATGCAGGTTCTGGTTCAATGTACATTTAATTGAGTGAAATAGTTAAATCATTTTCCTGCTACTGAATAACACGACCTGGAGTATTATCAAATGACAATTCAAACACAACTTTCTAGGTAAAATATTATTAATTACGTTTCATGAATGCTGTTTCGTGTAACGTTATCAAATTTAATATGGGAACACAAACAGTAGCACTCCATAAAACGACCCCAATTCATGCGACCGCCACATGCAATTCAACCTTATTTGCATATCTTAGTTTCAACGGTTTATGGTTCGTGTCATTGTTAGCAATTTCAGTTTCAGTTAAGATAGGGCTCGCGCGAGTTGGGGATGCCGACAATATTTGTTATGCAGATTATGCGCTCTGATTACAAATGCTATATACATAATTTCACTCCTTCCGGCTGTCGTCAAACGATACAGCCCTAAATGGGAATTTATACCACTCAATCCGATTGTGGTGGCCGCGAAATTTGAAGCTCAATATCCCCCCGCGGTTAGAGCTAGCTAAAACTTAAACTGGGATTTGATCGTATTTAAGATTTCAATACACTACATCTTAAAGTCGACCAGAATTAAGTCGATTATAATCAGTAACAGATTATTTTGGAATTTCTTGAGCAATCTAAAGTTGATTTTCTTGTGCGCGCTAGTTGAATGCGCCTATGAATGCAAATTGATAGCTGTTTAGATAAAATCGAGCAAACTTCCTCCGGCTCTAGAGATACCTAATTTCTTATCGACTTTGTTGGCAGTTGAGAACTTTGATAGTTATTATTTTGTCGCACGCAAAGCGACTCTATTCATAGGTCACAACATAATTCTATTAAAACCATACTACTGCAGATAACTGTTTTAAAGAACACGATGTATAAAAGAACTATACAGGCGAAATCCAATGGACCTTTTCAACCAGTAGAATTTATTTAAGTCCAAACGAAGTTGTAAAGTAAGTCAAGCAAACTCAAAAAGGTGACTGAAATTGAACGCGTTGTTGAACACGTCTATGAATGAGTAATGACGCATAAAATACTTTTATTAGAAATCAAAAAGTGACGTGAAAAACGAAGCAAAACAGAGTAAGTTTTACCTTACTGTTTGAGCAAGATTTTATTATAAATAAATAGCGTTAAAATCTCTTTTTTGGCAATTGACAAGTCTTGTACGCCATTTTGCTGTAATTTAGGGATGCCCTAAATCCGCCTTACTTTCTTCCTTATTCACAGTACCTTCTTACCTCGTTTCTGCACTAAAGATCGCACTTCCACTCATGGGAGTTGACGTGACTTGACCGTATAGTACCTAAATGGGATTTAATGAAAAGTCGTCTTATGAGTAGGTACCTAAGAGGCATTCAAATATTTATTCACTAAATCTTTATCGCACAAACAATTAAATAAAATAAAGTATGCCTTGAGGTATTTTATATTCGACCACCTTAAATCAGAGCTGGAATTTTGAAAAAATAGTTTTGAATTGAAAAAACAAGGAGAGAGCACTGCTTTGTAAAGTCCCTTAAAATTAATTTATAATCTGCTATCAATAAATATAAAGGGACTTTACAATGCAAAGTTTAGTGATAATAGTGATTGGGTGCTCTTTATAAAAAGCCATGGAGTTTGTATCTAGCATGAAAAAACACCTGTAGTTAAAACTAGTTCTGTAACTTTTATAGGCAAGGCCCAGGTATATGTTATTTTATTACAATGAATTCTTCTTTCTGACTAGAAACTCTACATCTACAAAGCCAAAGTTTGCACGACTTTTGCACCCAGTACCATTAGAGTGGGTACTTAAAATAATAAACGCAGCCTTAGCTTCTTTCATAACAAATTATCAGCGTTTTGCACAAATATGGAAAAACGGTGGTTTAGCATAATTCCAAGAATGTGAGGTCGTGAGTCAGTGGATGTTCTGTAATGACGACGATTAGAGCCGCCGGCGCAGCGCTTGTCAAAATTGCGCGCGAGATGGCCGCGCCGTGACCGAGGCGGCCGGCCGCTACACGTGTTTCTTTGGTCGTTTTCAACGCGTTGACCCGGAGCTGTTTACTATATTCGTATTTAGTTATAGCAAAAAAAAACTAAATCTTTTAAATCTTTAACAGTTTTTTTTCTACATTAACGAAAATGCTGGTTTAAAGTTAGTTCAGACTGGGAAACTACAAAGAATAGTCATTATGTGTCACCCGCACCGCCGAGATGTTATTAGATAATAACGCCTTAATTACAAATTAGATGCATCCATTATTACAGGGCAAACACATTACCTTTTGTTCCGGCTTCGCAATAGTCGGTAAAAAAATAAGCTTTAATTTATTGTGCTATCGTAGCGATAAAGTAAGTCATTACACTTTATTTATTTTACTATGCTATCATCTTTATGAACTATTAAATGAGACATTTTCAGGTGATATTACATAAACCTTGCAAACAAAGCTTAAAGATAAATAAGTTAAAGAGCTCGACAAAATGAAGTATTATAAAGAAAACTTCTTAATCGCAGTGGCGGTGAGACGGTTAAAATTACACCCGCAAAGTAAGGTTTAACTGCACAAAGTGGGTTAACTGAAGAATACAGGTTGGCGAGGCAACGCTCCAGTTTGCAGCGTGTTAGCTAATTAACCTCTTAAAGAATGAATACGTAACACTGAAAATGGATTTAGTTTCACATTAGTTTAGTTTTTAATTGCACGTTATGTTTCTGTTCGTAGATTTGTATATATAAAACTACAAAACTTTTGAAAGGTGAAATAAAAACTCACCATGTATTGATTAACTTGGTGTCGTAGGGGTAAAATGATGCTTAGCGCAACTTGTAAAACACAGACTGACCTTGTTCAGAGTGTAGTTTATAGTTAGTTACTTTTTATTTTAGTGTAGTCTATAGTCATAATATAGCTTATGCACAGTAAATGTAATCGTTTATCTTATAGAAAAATCTTTTAAAATAAATAATGTTCTCTCTGAATCTTTATTTTATCATTTTATGGATCACCTTTGCATAGTCTTTTTATAACACCTGTAATAAATGAACATGATTGCACGGTTGAAGAGCTGTTCCATTTGGCAAGAGCCAGGCAGAATTATACAGAGCTGACTGCTAACCTCCAGTAGTGGAGTGAAAATCAAAGAAGAAATAAAAAATACGTAGCCTAAGTATCAGAAAAAGGGAAACAAATAAAAACGTATACGCATACGTTACATTGAATTATTTGTAACCATTTAAAGGCATCAGCTCCCAGTCCACGATCTGCCGTCTCCTCCGAGGAGACCACACTAATCGCCCGTTAGATTGTGTTCCACTCACGTTTCCTTCTCACGTCCTGAGAGATTCTTCGCTCGTTGTGACATCTTTTAATATGATGTATCTCAATGGCAGCTATTATCCATTCTGAACATTAACAAGCATTGCTTATAAATAAAATAACTAAATAACTATTATAAAATAGTTATATGTTTAGGGCCAAATCCCATTTACATTACATTATGGGATTCATAAATAATTATAATTACATTTCCAAGTCAGATTTCGATATAAATGTGTTTATTGTTACAATATGTTTAGTAGAGAATACCACGTTCCTCTTTGCCTATAAATCAAATTGAAATAATATCAGACCTTTAAAATCTGAAAATGAAAATGTGTTATTTTTTTTTATCTGACTACGGCACAACTAAAAGGAAAGGTTATATTTTTAGCAATCCATGTCTGTATGTGTGTTTATATTTGCGTACGTTCAACTGTAGTGCCTAACACACTGAGCCGATTAAAGAATGAGGTGTCATTAAGAGATATTTTATATATTAAATCAGTAGGTAAAGCAAATTTCATTTATCAAGCTTATATCTCGTAAGCCGTGGGTTTTCATAATATAAAAATGATCCTGTAATGTTTTCCGTGTACTTAAAACCATTAGAATCATTTGAGGAGTCGAGAATTGTGGCAATACAATAACAATTTTACATTCTGACTCTCAAACCAAGTCATTCATTTTACAAACAATACAGTTCAAAAGCTTAACAATTCTAAGCAAGTTCCTCCCGATTCGTTTCATCACCTCAAGCGTGCTTCGAGATATCGCGCGATACCCATGGGAGATTCCGCTCACACTCACTCAGGTAAAGTGCTAGTGGTTGGAAGATAATTTTAAACGGATGTGGTGCCAAAATTGAGGCTACAACGCTGTGGTTTACTCTTCAAACGCGCCAGAGTACGTTAGGTTAGGTCGCTCTTCGGCGTTGGTAAAACAAGTTTTTATATAGGTATCTGCTTATGTGCCACACACTATGTTGACGCTATAATGTTTAAATATATTTAGTGGGGAACATCAGATCATAGAAAGAATAGAGGACACTATGATAGATGATTTCACAGTAGCTTAAAACACTTTATAACTTCTTTATTTCAATCACTCCTTCTTGTTTTTAGTTGTGTTTTTTCTTTGCCTGCTTCTGGCAAGGATGCCTCTATTTGCTCATAAGAACTATACTATTATTTTCTATTGCCATTCGAAATAGTAAAAAAATATACTTATTACGTTTATCGGGACTTTAACGCGATAATATACTGTTTATTTATAAATACCGAGCGTAAACGAAATAATAATAAGTGAATAAAAGAATAGGTATGCAAAGTTTTTGCACAGTATAGTCTTTCTTGGAAATAATTATACGCATAATACTTTTATAGTCATCATAATTATCATTTGTTATGATTTTGATGAGCGTAATTTAGAATTGATAAATTTTTGAGTCATACTTTACATAACGCCCAGCCGATTGCCTTCAAAGGAAAAAAAATTAAACCTAGTTTAGTTAAAAGAGATTGGTAGGCTTTTACGAATCGGAGAGTTAGAAGAAATCTAACGTACTATAATTGACCTTATAATTATCCCTGAATAAGTATCGTATTTTACCCATTTAGTAATGTAAAGTACATTGGTAAATGGCCTGCGTAACTTTCATGTCAGGGAAACTTGACCGAAAGTATCAATGGTAATGTAACACACTGAACGTGTAGGTTTCTCTACGATGTTTTCCCTCATCGTAAAGGGGGTTATTACTGTGGCACTTAGGTGATGTACATAAATAAGAAAAATTTATTTATGCAACTGTTGCATAATGAGGGGTCTTAAAACACGAGTGTGGTTTTATGAAACGAGCGTCAGCGAGTTTCATAATAGGATCACACGAGTGTTTTAAGACCTAATTATGTACAGTTGCATACATTACTTTATCTACACACATATCATAAGTACTCTATGATGGGTTCAGAAGTCATAGGGCAATGATCTGCATTGCTACTAGCTACTAGTGCTAGGTACCTATTAAATATCCATAGACTGTACACATTAAAATAATGTAATAAAAAATGAATTTGAACAAATATAGAAACAAATTAGAAAAATTCTCATAATAAAATTGGTTGTTATAATGCTGGTCATTGCCTACGGTTTCTGAACGCATTATAGAGCATTTATGATATATGTGTAGATAAAATACTATTGTACTTGCCATCACGTAGGTCAATCCACATTATCTACAGTCATTTTATAGAATACAAAAATAAATTGTGTCTGGTTTTGATAGCGTTACATATAAGAAATGAAACCCTACTGCATCTTTCCATAGCCATGTCATCTACAAAATTTGAGATTTATATCTTAACTAGCAAGATGGTCCGATGACCTCATACAGGTGGCAGGAAGGCGCTGGTTGCATGCTGCTTTCAACCGGTCACTTTGGAAATCCATGGAGGAGGCCTATGTCCAACAGTGGACTTCTTGTGGCTGAGATGATGATGATGATGATCTTAACTAGCGACCTGTTCCGGCTGCGCACGCGTGCAAATAAGATGTATTGTCATACAAACTCTACTTAAAAAATCTTTAAATAACAGTGAAAACCGTATCAACGTCGTTTCGCGGTTTAGAAGTTGGCGGCCGAAGATATAAGGACAGATAGGAATCCATAACAGCTTTGTTTTATACTATACAAAGGTTTAACAAGTGTTTCATTTTAATTTCAAAGCGTACCTACTGAGTAATTTCGAAAACATCAGTGCGTGAAATATAAAGTCGGTTTCTGGCGAGTACTGGTAATAATCTCCCGCCCCACCGGATAATCTAGCAGTGTTGCTGAGTCGCAGTCTTGTTGTACAGTTGGTAGTTCTACAGTGTTGCCAGCCGCGCAAAGTGTCCTGTCAAGCGCAAGAAGTTGCGGTCGGCGCTCAGACGCCGCAACCACAGCATGCCGGCGACACGCCTGGCAATACTGGATTGCTTTGTTTGCTAGTGATTAGCTTTTGAATAATCCATACAAACCGCAGGTTCGCTCCACGGAAATTTTGATTTGCGATGGCGACCGCTTTTTTGCTCGGGGTTGAAATGAGGTCATTGTGCTATACTCGTATAGCAGAGGTACTTAATTTTTTCATAGAATGTGTTTGTCCTCCGATCCGCCAACTAGCCAACTAGATCCTATGACTAAGTACACTCAAAGTTGTATCTAAATTTTTATACAGATTATCACGCTATTGAAAGTTTGAAAAGGAGTAAAATCAGACAGTGAGGTTAACATTAGTATAGTCGACTAAGAAATTTCTTGACCACTTTACAACCGTATGAAAACGAGATAAGGTTTAAAAGTGGTCAAGCAATCACTTGGTCATACACGTCATATAAAACACGCTACTAAAAATTACACTAATTATCCCAGTGTGTGCATAGTCTAATTGTATACATATTTATGACCTTTTATGTACAGTACACAAAAGGATGAATAACGCACGGTCAACAAGTAACTAATAATAATTTTGCAAATTCGATGCCGTTTGATTTCACATTAAAATTCAAACACCACTTCTTTAAGTGGTGTTTAACCCACTATCACTTATCACTTTTGATACCCTGTTTGTAATAAATAATAAGCGAAAAATGTTTCTTTACCCGAGGCCGACGTCATAAAAAGAGCTTTTAAATCATTTGCCATTATACTAACGATATAACTTCCAAAAAACGATGTCTTTTAAAAATGAGTGGCCTTTGTTACGCGCAGGAAGAAGTTGGGAGTTCCAAAATCAATTTTACCAAACGAAAGTTGGCGAAACATTCTCGGCACTCGTCAAAGAAATTGTTTATCTTTCACTGAACACGGACTCACCGTTTTATACGCCGTCAAGAAAAGAAACTTAGGTTTTTTGAAAATGTATTTTTTACAACAAAATGTACCTTAACGACACGGAAATTGTTTTCGACAATGACAGGTTCATTTATTTAAAATGAACGTCGTACATAACAAGAACGTTGGCCAATTATTTCAACACTTATTCCTTCACTTCAGAATTCACAAGAATATGTCTCAACCCTTCACAAGAACAAACCAAACAGATTGATAACAGTTGACTCTACTCGTCATCACTTTCCTTAAGCATCAAATCATTGCAATGGTCGATGGCAGCGCAATGGTATTCCTGCTCAAAATTTTGATCATAGTCGACTTCATCCCTTGGCAGCCATTGCTCAGCCATATTTTTATACCGTCGACGCCTGCGTTTCTGGCGACGCGGCTTAATAGAGATTTGCGACTCAATAGGATCGAGACGCAAACTCGATGGCCTACTGACAGGTCTTAATTCTTGCTGTGACACAGGATTCTCAGGATTCTTCAACGATAAGTATCGCTTTATGAATTTAATCATATAAAACAGACAAAGCAGTATCGTGCCGTACCATATTAATCTCTGCGTCAGCTCCTCCGATACCTTTTTCTTCAGCATATTGAAGTTGTATATTTTGCATTAAGGTACAAGATTTTTTGAAATAATATTTGAAACAAATAATTTTCACCCAGTTATTCCTGACATTTTTGTGTGACAGTGACAAATAGTTTTTTTATTGATAGTGAACATAGTGTACTAAGGAATCATTAGGCACCTGCTTATTAAGTGAAGACGAGTGAAATATTTTTTTGAAAGCATACTAACTTGCAATTTTAACTGTAATAGTTTAAGAAAAAATGGTAATGTTTTATTGTTACAGCACAATCAAATACACAGCATTATAAGTCACCATTAAAGACGGTAAGGCGAGAAAGTGTAATTTTTCGAAAGCATATAGTATGCACTATGAAGTTGATATATCCCTCCTTAAAAGTCTGCTAAGTTTGTTGCAGTTTGTACATTTAAGAACCTTGTCGCAGTAACATATTTAATGAGAGTTACTCGTATTTGTCACACGACTGACAGCGACAAGGTACTTAAATGTCCGATTCGTTCTGAGGCTGCCTATTATTACATATACGCATACAAACATTTTTACTCAATCCAGCGACTAGAGATGAGTGAAAATCGTCTTTCAACTGAACGCGTAAACAAATTTAAAAACCAATCAAACCAGATAACAAATAAAACCTTGAAAGAAGAATAACTACTTTTAAGTCCGCCCTAACTCACTTGGGGTCATTCTCACTCCTGGATGGAGAACTAAAGCATGGATATAGCCCAATGATATTATAATGCATGGATGTACATTGTCATATTAAATGACACCAGAAAAACAGCCCGACATAAGAATATAGGTTGGCGCCAATATTACAAATGCAAATTATTAGTTTACCATTTATAGTCATTGGATTTACAACTTTACGTCTAACTGAATAAAATAATAATTTATTAAGTTTCGTTGCAAATAGGTTTTTTTACAAAATAATAAATTAACATAGACAGCAGCGCCGTCCGTCCGACAGACTGACAGCGCGAGCGATCGTCGATTTAGTGTACCTTTCTTACTTTTCTCCTACTTTTGATGCGGCCATTTTTTAAACGCTGACTTGAAGTCCATTACTTATAGGTCAATGATATAGCCTCAGTACATGTCAAGCGTACACACCAAAAAAACTGTCAATACCTTTGGTATGCGTTAGGGTAGTAAAACCTGTAAATTATCAACAAAATCAAAGTCAAAGTCAAAATATTTTATTCAGATTAGGCTTACAGGTAGCACTTATGAATGTCAAAAAATTTACCACCGGTTCGGAAAAACCTCTGATGAGAAGATACCGGCAAGAAACTCAACGAGGTGTAATTTTTTAAATAAATCAAAATTACAATGTTATTTTACATCTCAAATATTCAAATTTTTTACAATTTAACAATTTAACACAGCAGGTGTACAATCTTTGGAGCCAGGGATCGCCAATACAGATCGGGATCATTTCCAAACATCCTTGTCCAAGATATAGTCATTGATTTTATAATACGCCCGAGAAATTAATGTCTTCTTGACAATAGATTTCGAATCGTAGATTTAGAATCGTAGACTGTACTACTTTAATGTACACCAAAGGTAACAATTATCACAATTTTGACGTTTCATATATGAACGGGGTGTCAATTGAAGAAGAGGTTTGGAGTACATAGTCGTCTGCATTGCACATTGTATTGCCATTCAAAGTAAAGAGATCAGCTATGACAATATTGCATTCAATTTTGAAACTCTTTCTTTGCTACTTTTATGTTCTTACTGCATTTCAATCGCCGTCACCGGTATTCCCGAACCTTAAATAATTATATTGACTATCTAGTCAACTGAACAACGATTATTGTTCAGTTCAGCTTTGATAAAACAATGCCTGAACCTGTGGCCCGTTTCACTAAGCTACAAGTTACAATTTTACAAGTCTAAACCGGCAACATTGGTCAATAATGACAAATGGCAATGGGCATAATGGCCAATGTTGCCGGTTTAGACTTATAAAATTGTAACTTGTAGCTTCGTGGAACGGGCCCCTGGTATAGCTTTATTACTTATTGCTTGCTCTACGCAATTTGACATCCATCAAATCAATATGACACAAAAGGTGACGACTACGGTTGAAACTCTCTTGGAATGGAATGGCGGTTAAAACCACTGAAATTTGGAACATCCGGATTATCCTTTCATCCCGTTCCCTACTCCGGGTAAAATCTTGCACAGATCAATTGCGCTGGCTAGGACAATGAAGTTACTAGCGTATAATATCGTTATGGACTACAGTGGCTTTGGTTGTGGTACAAAAACATAAATTGAAGTGCGAAGTCACGACTTAAATTTTTATTTATTTCTATTTGAATTTGTCATTAAACACGTGCTAGAATTATTATGTTTGAATATTAAACAGCCTTTGGGTCTGGTTAGCATAACGGCGACGACAGCAACAGCGCCTACTAGCTATCTTTTTTGATGAATATTTTGCGGGTGGTAGGACCATGTACAGGTCCGTCCGGATCTCTTCTCTAACTTGCCCGCTAATTTGACTAGATTAACAAGCTGGACAACAGTGTTCCGACGTAGACAGCGGGACAGCCGGTGAATTAGCAGTACAAAAGGTATTCCATCTTAGCCCTCTGGGTTGGCAACACATCTGCAATCTCCTTTGTGTTGCGGGTGTCTATAGCGGTAGGGATTACGTATATACATATGTCATATATATCACACAGACGCAACTGTTATGCATGTGCACAGAACTGATTTTACGGAGTACTCGTAGCAAGGTAATTAATTCCTGTTTATTGATATGGACCCCCGCAAAGTAACGCCTGAATCGATTAATTATTCCAATTACAAGTAATATAATAATTCGATAAATGAACTATTAATTTTATACTAAATTTTTAATAATTGTTTTTTCAATCTTACCATAAGTATACCTAAATTAACAAACAAAAGTGAAACATTTACAAATACGTCAAACCAAAAAACCTAATTAAATAAAACAATGACACTTTGTAACCTACTTAAATTTCTATTTAGTCTTTTTCGGTTGGTGTGAGCACAAACGCTTTTTTTAATGTAACAAGCGTTCCTCTTGTCCCTTGCACCAAAGGTTACGAAAAATGAAAAACGTTCGCGTCCGGCTCGGAACGTCCAGCAAACGCAAATTGTTTCAGTGCCGCTAGCCGCCCGAATTGTTCGGATTTGCTAATGGTTGCATTCGCAATACATGCTCCGTTGTTTGCTGTGGAACGTACAGATTGTTCTTTTGTAAGACCTGTTATTAATTCTTATAATAGTAGAACCACACTGTAGCCAACTGCTGGTTGCTGTAAGAATGGGCCTGCTCGACCGGGGTAGTTAACACTTTAACAGATTATAAGGCAAAACAAATACTCTTTATTGAAAACCACACGGATGGAGAAATTGCCAGCCGCTCCTGTCCTCCGACAACTACTTTTCACTTCCCGGTGCGACTCGACCTTAACCCTTTCTTTTACCTGCTGGAAATAGTCCCTTCTTGGTCTTCCCCTTCCTCTCCTGCCTTCTCTTTTTCCTCTACAATGTTCTTAAGAAAGAGGTAAACACACGGAAAATAGTATACAAAAATCTACTTACAAACAACTAGTGGACGCCCGCGACTTTGTGATTTCTCATGTTTTATAATAAACTTACCTACCTACGTTAAACTTAAATTAAAATATATTTTATTTTCTTTCGTCTAACCCATATATCCACGAATTGTTTTCACAGAAAAGTAAACTTTAAGTGCGAGAATATTTATTCACCACGCGTCCAGAATAGTATCAGACTATATTTATTCAGTCTCAGCGAACTTGTTTGCGGCTAGTAGTTGGTTATGCATGCCGCGATGCGGTCAGCAAAATGTTCTGCCAAGTGCATTGGACAAATGCAATCCACTTCCAAACTTACATTGTGTAAGGCATTGCCAGTGCGATGCGCCAAACGTCCGTTTCTTCACCGCTTACGTATTTGTGTGCGAAAGAGGTTACTTTCGAGTTCACAATGAGAGGGTTCAGGTTAAATGTAGCAGTGTAAAGGTTTATCGTTTAAAACGGGGAGCTCGAGAGACCCTGGTTATTTAAACATGTCATCTGTGAATTCCGATGGGTGTATAAACTCAACTGTGAAATGTTTTTGTTCTTAAAGTATTTACTGTAATATTTTGTTCATACCACACTGCTAGAGTAGAAGAATTACGGTTCAAAATAGAAATTAGTTTTCTTTTCAACCATTACATGAATGGAAAAGTTAGTTTATTGAATAGTAGTGTATTATTTTGAGTTACAGCAATTCCTTCTCTAGGTGCGATGCACGTGTCATCATACGGAAGATACCTACATGTTGCGGCAAATAATATCGAATTATCGATAGTATAATATTGTTTATAGTATCGTGACGTTGACAAATAGGCACAACGCTAAAAGCTAATATGTAGAGATGAATGTATGTTCTTTTTTTATGAAATAGGAAGGCAAACAAGCAAGTGGGTCACCAGATGTCCGTGAAAAAAGCTTAATATCTTAGCACGCAACTGTACTTTCACCAACTTATTAATCATTCTACAATGAGGCGAAACTTGTGTTTTCATAAAACAATTTTAACGAACTAAGTTGAAAACTGCATTAGCCTGAATTTATTATAGCAAGGAAGTAGATTTTCAGGCGGCATCCGTAGCTTTGTTTAATTGCAGCCAGAAGTGCAATGGAACAGGCAAATGCAATGTTTCCTGCCGTCAGCCTCGTAAATTAGGTTACATACCAAAACTCAATTAGAATGGGAATATAATTTTGTCTAAACGTTGGGGTTAATCTTCGTCGCTAGCAGCCGTCGCAGCCACTGTCTAAAAGTGTCACTGTACTTTGAACTTTCCTATTACAGTATGTTTATTTAAGGACGCCCGCGATTTTGTTCGCGTGGAATTAGTAGCCTATGTCCTTCAGGGATAGTGTAGCTTTCTATCTGTGAAAGCATTTTTGAAATCGGTGCATTAGGTCCCGAGATAACTCCCTACATACAAACAAACAAAAAACAAAAGAACAAACAAAGTTTACCCCTTTTTTGTAATAGTGTAGACTACTGTAGAAGTGTAGATATAGATTATTATAATTAGTGTAGATGTAGATTTCAAGACAGTGAAACCTGCTTCGATTAATGTTGTAAACTATCAAACCGACAAAATTTTGCAAACTCAACAAAACAAAACTATCCTATCATAATAACATACGAATTCTTACAATCTTTTATGGAATTACCAGTATTCTAAATGCTTGCGTATTCACTTTTCCACCGTCTCCATTGGTCAAAGGTCGAAAGTTACTCGTCCATGGCACATTTTATTGAACCAGGAAGCAGAAAGGGTCCTGTTTTTACCACTTTGGGGTACGGATACGCAAACTAACGTCATTCATAAAGCTCTTGTAAATTCCGCTTGACAGAATTCCAGGCTCTATGACGTGTACGTAGTGCGTAATATCCCGTGGAGGTGAGATTCAATCTCATACAATATCTCGGGTGATTTGCACCGCGCCGCATATTCTGAACACGCACTGTTACCTGACAAATTTATCACTTTTGCGCATTTGCTGGAACGTGGTGGCTGCTCGCGATATTGTTATAAAACGGCGTAACTCGGCATTTGCATAATTTTGTTGTGCTGCGGAAATAGTTTGATATTAAGCTTTGTCAAACTTTTCGTGGCGATCATAATTGGTACTTATCTTCTTTTGTCTTCTTTCTTACCGATAGTTAAAGACTTGAGTATTTAGAATCAGGCCAAAGTTTTGCTTAACACCCTGTATCAGATAAACCAAAAATGTTGTTTTTATTGTTACGTATTAACTGTTTCGATATTTAATTATATTTTAATATTTCTTTTGTATTTTGATAACATCAGCTTTTCGGTTTTACCAGTTCTTACTAGAATATATTACTGATTTTTTTTAGCAAATATAAAACTCTGTAATTAATAGATTCACGCGTTACTTTCCACTGCACTGCACTGGATTCGCGGAGTAGCGAATAATTTGTTTCAGTTTGTTAATATAACTCTGTTACATAATCACTATATTAAGTCATTAGAACGTTAGATTTATTATAATATCATTTTAATATAACCAAGATTGAACGCAGTAGTCAAATAAATCATGTTCTTAACGAGAACATCTCACTTTATGCAATATTTATGCATCAGTCGGTTTAAATGTGGAGCAATAAAGACTCCGTAAATAATATCAAGCATAAAGCAAACTATTGCATGTGAAATATGATTTTTCATTTGAATAACAGCGAATACAGCTTCGTGAATTCATATAACGCCATCACTCAGCACTATACTTATTTAAACTGTTTTTCTTAATTGTACGTTTTACAATAAATTTCGATATTAAGTGTATGAAAAAAGTTATAAATTTAACGGTCATTAGTAAGAATGTGATCAAATCAGAAAATTCGAACCAAATCTTTAATTCACTGTTTCTTAAATGTTCATAACTTTTCTGTACCTATACGCTATAGTTATAGCACTCTCAAGTATTTTGATCTTATTTTAGTCTGTTTACACAAAAATTTAGTCTATTTGCGTATCAACCCCTCTTCAATTAAGTTCAATGTTAGAGTAACGCCGCAACCAAAGCCTTGTCACTATAAAACCACGAATTTGAAGTTGTTCCCCTCTTCATGTGCCCACGTGTTGACGGGATTGTAGTGGGCGGACAAATTGAAGGCATTACTACAATATATCGGGGCACCGGCTAGGGTCGTCACGTCCGCCCGCTCACTCATCCCGCACGCAATGATAACTTGCCTGTGAAATAATTCATGTCCTGTTTACACATACGATGGTTGCCAATTTGAAAGGGACGTAGAATAGTCAATATGTGCGGATAAACAGGTCTATTATATAGGCAACACTAATGCCGGGTTCCAATAATTACACTACAGATAATTTTACTTATGTATGAGCCGTTAAATTTTGACAGATTTCATACCCTATAAGGGTGTAAGTGCCCAGTAAGAATATTATTTCTTTAATTATATTACGCTCCACAACGCATACTTAACATTTTCACAAATCACTAAATTGTTCAACAATAAAACATAACTTCAAAAAAATTCGAATTGGTATAAATCAATGAATTTATTAATCTAAGAATTAATGTTTCATTTGCATTGATGGTTTTACTACATGGCGACGGTTTAAGTGATTGATCTTATGGCCAGTCGTTATCCATTCATTTATCAAAAAGATAAGCTTCTATTAATAAAACTGAAATATTTCGATAATTATAAAAGATGATATTTTGAAGGGTAACTGACAACAACTACATTCTTCATTATACGGAATAATGATTGGATATTATAAATAACCGTAATTATTGATTAATAGAATGTAATGATATTCACGGATGCGTGAAATGTATATAGCATTGATTCTTTTATTACTAAACAACTTAATTAGTAAAATGTACATGACTGTGTTTGAAAGTGTTTGCCAGTTATTCATTGCGCATTATGTAACCCGCCTAAACAATCATAAAAGGTCATGATATAATATTTTAATGGATTATCTCATTCTTAGGTCTGTTACACAACCAAAGCGGAGCGATCTACAATCCTTACAAATGTTTGTTTTCGACGGTAAAGTGTTTAAAGTTAAATAAAATAAATACTTTACAATCCATGACGGTATAATAATAATGTGTCTGCGTAATATTCTATCATGTTTTAATCACGATTTCTTTTTTTCTTGACGGACAGACAAAATATATTTAAATTAAATGGGGTGACTTTGAATTGCAGAGGCGCGTTTGAAGAACTAACTTCAAGTAAAATTTAATTATTTTATTCGTATTACTTGAATCCAGTTGATGTCTTAATGAACTGTCTAGTTTTAATATGACAAAAACTCGCTTAATATGAGTTTCATTGATTTTATGACGATTTTCAAAATATCAAAGTAGACCCTTTCTTCGAAATTACCCCGTTTTACGATACGGTGACTGACGTGGTAGGGAGACCGAGGCAGGCAACGGATGTAGTAGGGTTGCTGATTCTCAAGAGCGGTGGTTCACTTTCCGTCAGGAGACGTGTGCATATTGCCTCTCTTTTCTATAAAAAATATCCTTGAGTGTACGACAAGCTTCATCAATCGGCCCTATGTCCTTAACCTGAGCGTGACGAGTCGGCCTTCCTCAGCCGACTCCTGCTATAATTCACATTGTCCAATCTAGGTGCGTCCACCAGCTATGCAGTGATTGTCTCTTCTCAATGCATGTTGCCAAGGTTATTGTCAATCGATGCAAACCGATGAGAGGTGAGGTAATAGATGTGTATCTATTTTACATTAGATATAAGTATCGCAAATTCCAGACTATCGGTGCACGGCAGACTAATTATGTCTTTGCAAATACGTTCCACACCAAGAGAAGCTTTGAAATATAGATCGTCATCACAATTATTTCATCAGGAACTCCGCTCATCCCCGAACCTACAATCGCTACGCACTATGAAGAGCATTTCTTATCTCGGGTAAAAACATTCAGAAAGCTTCTATAATTGTTAGTTTATCATTTTTCGAAATGTATGCAATAATGTATGTAATGTATCACTTTTGAGAGCTCCGTAGTCAAACAAGGAACCCTCATAGTTTCACCATAAATATATTATCCGTCCGTATGCATGATGATTTTTGTGCAATTGGCGCGGATTTGCTGGTTAATTTTTTAACGGATCAATTTTGCTTATGGCCGTTGTCAAAATGCAAACGACGGGTAACTTTGCACTACCAACTGCAAGCAACAGCTTAACTATAAAGATCCGAACTAATAGAGTAAAGGTAATTAACCTACCTAATGCTTTGGATGAAATCTCAATTTATTGCTGTCATCATTTGCGCCGTATTATGAATGGTGATTATAGACTGTTGCAGGGTCATCGATGGTAAAAAGTTATTTAAGTAGTTTACAGCATATTTGCAGATTCCATGCATCCGAAAACGCAACTTAATTTTTAAAGTTGTCATTTCAATTACATTTCAAATAACGCGATAGAATACTCGATTGAAAATTCTGCCCATGTGGCTCATGTGACCGCAGCCTTAGTCGTTTTCTCTCTATTGATGGAAGGATGTCTCCACACGAAACTGATACCGCAGAGATAAAAGCCTAAAAGGATGTGTCACCGGCTGACATGCCGAATTCCGCTCGATTCGCACGCAGCTCGCGCTCTATTTCGCCGGGAGCTCTGACAACCTCCATTTGTACGACCCGTCCTGTGTCAACACTTTTGTGGCGTTTTACACTTTTCACGAGTGTTTTGGAAGTTGTTAAAATTTGATGCAGTTGTTTTGGAAGTCATTGGGGTTTTGTGTATAGTCAAGTTTGCTTATACCTGTTTCAAATTAATATAGCTCAAACTAAACCTAACCTTACCTAAAGCGTAAACCTAGGTTTATATTTTGTTTAAAGCAGTATTGCTTAACTAATCTATTAGGGTTGCTGGTGCCCATGGGCGACGGTGATTACTTCATAAGTACTTTAAAAAAGTAAAAATGCGGATGAATGCTAATAACGTATATCACAGAACACGTTAGAGAGTATTTGTGTTTTTCACTACGATCACAGTTGGCGTAACGTCGTTGATGTGACATTAGATAACAAGTGTAAATTTTAACTTTAAACATATGTCATTACACTCATTACGTGCGTGTCAATTTTCTGACATGACAGCGCGACGGCTTGCTAATTTGACAGAAATTCGCGTTAGGTTAGGTTGGTTGGTGAAAGTGTCTCTCAAACAAGTATACATGCAACTGCTGTGTCGATGAAATGCAATGATAATGTATATCAATTTTAAGATTGACAAAGCGTGATAATGATACCTAGTACCTACCAATTCTACAGCAATAAGACAGAACCAAGTACTGGGTGCTGTCAGCCTGGGGCTGATGTCAAAAACTACTTATGCCGCGTTCGTATATTCAAATAACGAATCGTTTTTCCTATCAGCCGTTAAAACTTTGACGCATTTTCTGTGGAACGTCTGTCAATCTTTAACTTGTTTGAATATAGAAATGCAGCATTACTGAATGTTATCCAAGTTTTTATATAGATAAGACACATAGCTCAGTAACGGTTACTTAATAAATGTAACAGTACATTATGTATTAGGGTGGTAAATGTGGAATAACAGATAAGAGTCTATTAGAAGCCCGAGACCGGAGACAGTAATTTTCTATTTGTAAATACGGTATATAAATCATAGAAGCCGTCATTAAATAGTGAAGAAAAATGTGGGGAACATATTGCTTGCTCATTAAATATGTAATTTTTATACACACTTTTTAAATAGGTACTGTCATGATTATTATAATTCCGAATTCAATCTTAATTTTTAATATCCGATTTAGCTACATAAAATTTGTAAATCAATGCCACACTATACATCTCATGCCCCAGGCGGCTAATTTTGACAAATTTTCGGTGATAATAATAAAACCATATATTTTAGATTGCATAGGACCATAAAAAAATACTTTAGAGACTAATATTCTACTTTAAAAACATTAATAAAACGTTAAAATTAGCATGTTACTTCGGTGACGTGTAACCAAGTTTCGGTGTGTAAATACAAAACATTTAACTTTTATGTTTTAATAATGGAACTGTAGTGCGATTTTTGAATCTAACAGGGTTACTAAAGCCCACCGAAATGGCAGTTTTTCATAGAGATTCGGCCATTTTTGTGAGCTTTGCACCTGATGAAACTCAAAAACTGTACCTCTGGCCCTAATATAACACAGATGGAGGTAGTTGTAGGCACTTATTTTACTGTGTCAAGGGAAGACTTTCACCATCTTTATCGCAGTGTTTTTCCACCACCTTCAACGACGCATTGTCTAGACTCTAGTGTCGTTTTTGTGCCGCCTCAAAGGGCACAGGAACTAGGCCTCTATCGTACATTTCTGCAATCTATTGTGGCTAAAAGATGGAGTGACAGACCTAGGCATTGTTATTATTTCAAGTTTTAAGCTTATTTATTTTATTGATGATTTATTTTACAGTCCAAAAAAATATGTACGAGTACAAAAGGCGGACTAGCCGTAAAATATTTTACTCGACCATCAGGTTAAACAGATAATAAATTGGAAGTTTCACTTAATACGTCGTGTACAGGATAAATAACTAGATCGTTTTCTTTTGTAGCGCATTTTTCGACGAGTTCTGTACTTACATGAAATCTTAAATGTCGGGTACCATCGGCACTGTAACAAATTTCATATTTAAAATAATTATATTTTCCGGTGAAACCCAAAGGTCATCGGCTATTGTGCCACCTTTTTCCTATAAAAAAGGTCATTATAAGGCCTCTAGACTTAGAGACATCACAGTATTAGTAGATACGATGACATTATATTTTTTTGCTGCCTGTCTATTAAATAATTAATAGATTCAGGCGTTACTTTGCGGAGGTTGATATCAACAAACTGGAACAAATTACCTTGCTACTCCGCGAACAGTGCCGTGCACATGCAAGACAGCTGTGTTTTTAGATCATATTATAGTTATTGGTTTAGTGGTGATGGTATATAGTTGACTCTGTGTGATATATGTTGTTTCGTGTGGAGGCGGAGGAGGGTGAGTTTTTACACGTGCACGGCTCTGTTTTCGCGGAGTAACAAGGTAATTTGCTTCCGTTTATTATCTGTCTATTATTGAATTCTTTTAAAAAATGTGGCCTTTAATACAACAGATTCTAGGATTTATCTGTCCTTCGTTGTTATTTTTTCAGACAGATTTACTATGCACGGTTCAACCGTTTATGTGCCTGTAGTCTAGTCCTACTGTTAGTGCGAATGTTTGTTTATGAGATTTGATTGAAAGTGGTACAAATGCACTACATATTGGTAAACAACCATAGAGGGAGGAATTGAAATTGCCTTATTGACAATGCAGATTGAATCATTCAATTTTAACTGTACTAGTAGATAAAAGTAAAAAAAGTATGATGCATGTATGTAAAACAACTGCAAATTTGTGACGTAGTACTTAGAAACAGCCATTTGTTTTTGAAAATTGCTAAATTGCTTGGTCTAATAGATAACATCTGGATCTAGTCTTAAATGACAGTTTGAAAAAAAAAAACCGCAACATAATTAAACCATTAGTTCACTTTTATAAGCCGTAAAAAAAGATGGGCAGACAACAACTTCGGTTGCAAATTATAATCGTTAATAACTTTCGCGGTTTTCACTCAAATAATTATTATTATGGTAGTAAGACGCGACATGAGCAAAATATACTTACAACTCTCTATTACCTCAACCTTTCGATTGTATTGCAAAGACCGCGGTCACGTATATAGTACAACGAGTAGTCTCCTTGAAGCCACGGCTCTTGAAGCGTCGAAGTTATAAAAATACACATTTTTGCAATATTACATTCAGTCTAACTATGTAATATAAACTTAACCTGCCGTACTGCTCTTTAGACGTATATTGTTGTAATCCTTTATTTTCCAGGAGGCAACTACCCGACTGATTAGTGTCACAGTACAAAAAATGACAGCAACTTAACTACTGAAGAACAATTGTATAAAACTAAGTCGATCTGTGCGAGAATAAGTCGTATAGCATTGTACGTGTCCCGTCGCTAAAGACTTGACACGCGGCAGTTACACCCGCCTTTGTTTGCAGGCACTGTCTCCGTGACTTTTCTGCAACACTTAGCAACCGTTTAAACTCCATTGTTCATCTGCCTGACGTTTTAAAGACGATATTTTCATTGTTAAAGCTGTAGCAGCAAAGTTGTTGATTAATAGGTGTACGAGGGTACCGAATAATTGTCTGCGCGCCCTTCTAATGGAAGTATGGGGTGTCTATCCATCATGCGCACCAGTTCTATTCAAATGTAAATAATTAATAGTTATACAAATGTAAATACATTTTGAAAAGGTTTTTACTTTAATTCAAAGAGCGTATTTGTGTTATCTGATTTTTTTTTCCTTATAAAATCTGTGTACTTGCCAACTGATAATACAACACGAACCTGAGTTAGCAATTGCGGATTAAAAAACATAATTTTCCAAAATTAGGTCTTATTTTTCTGACTAATTACAATACATCACGGCACAATGACGGTACACATTCCTTATGGTAAAATGCAATGGCAAGAACTTAATTTAATTGGAATTACTGTCAGGTTTAAATGAATTTAAATGAAACGTCTTTAAATCGCGAAAACATAAGAAGCTATTATGCCGTGTTTTAGTTATCTCTTTATTTTTATTGATGTTTAATTTAATTTCCCATTTAGGAAATTTGCGTCGGCCGGTTATAAACAAACAGTAGTGGAAAAGGCTGTCAAACTGCTGTGATATATTTTTCCAAAAATAAGATAAAATAAGTTAAATAGAATAAAAAAGCCATAGGATAAATAAGTAAAAAAAAATATCAAAAGCATAACTTATCATTTCAGTGACGTGTCTCCGACCGAACCCTTTTTGAATGTAAAATGGTTTGCAACATAGATATTATTTGTTATTCAGATTAAGGTCTATATTCATTGGATTGGCATACAGCTGAGCTATCAATATCAAATATGGCGGTAACTTTACTACTCCTGTTTCTGTGATCTGTGAGGTCTGAAAATGTTGGTAACGCAAAACTATGTCATGTCAGTAGTTAACGTTTCACGAAATGTATTTACAAAGTATCGAGCATGCGGATCGTCTAATGGGAAGTAATTACCGCCGTCCTTAGTACTAGCGATTACGACAGCTTCTTTCGTGAGGGTTTTAAAGTCTTAACTTTTTCTTATAATTTAATAGAGGGCATCCTCTATCAAATTACAACCACCGTCCACCATATATAACTACCATTCCTTTCAAAACTGGGTAAAGTGTTCAATCCCTATTCTAAGAAGGCAGCGTTTAAATGATTATGTAAAGACAACACAAAGAAAAATCTTTGGTGTCTTGCAGGACTTGCACCTGTAATCTTAGCACACCGTGCCGACGCTAACCAACCACACAGTGACCACACTGGAGACGGCACTGAATGCCAAGGTTACAGGTTTTCCTGCTAGACACCCAAAAATTTTCTTAGTATTGTCACTACAATCGTTTAAATGCAACAATTTGAATATGAATGTAGAACATTACAAATAGAAATAAATTTCGGTTACAAATATATTTACTTTGCTAGAGGACCTTGTAGCTACGAACACAGACCACCGGCAGTCCTTGAAACTGCAAGTGCAGAGCCCTTGGTGCAACTATCACTTAACCAGTTTCTTACATCACAAGAAGTTGCGCGAGAGCCTCCTCGCGCCGGCTTCCGGTTTACGGCGTGTTTTGATAATGTTACTTTGCGATCAATCACGTGTTTGCGGTAGTTTACGTCACGGTTTCTTGGTGGCATAGTTACAAGTATGTCATTATGATGTCGTATGATTAATTGTTTTACAGTAATATTAAATAATGAACTATAAATATTTATTAAATTAAATAAAAGGTACCTACAGTGATGTCAAAACAAATTAAAAGTTTTTTATTGTTAATAATATTTCAAAATATATATCTACAGTTTCTTTTGGTACAAACATCCTTATGCGTAGCAATAATATACAGAAAATCTTTCATATAGTTTAAGGTTTAGAGGTCGGAAAACGTTAAAGCGCCATAATTATTGTTCAATTAACATTCGTAGTCTTAGCAACTTTAACAGGACCTTCCGCTTTTCTCTTGTTTGTTGTTGGATTTTATTGATATAGGTACATACTCCACTTATTTAGAAACACAGTAGTATAATATTTATTTATTTAAAATTTGGTAGATATGTATTCTAAAAAACAAGAAAATATAGAACAATAAAATATAAATTAACATTTAAAAAATTTGTCTTAAGTACAGAAAATCGACAAAGGGTCACTCATTATATTATCGCAGTATGCCGCGGCGCTGATTTTCAGTAGCTTTATAACTTGTTAAGAAAGTATTTTAAAAAACGATACTTCTAATACTACATAATGTCAATGCTGGTACTAACAAATATATTATTATTAAAATTTTTATGACATTAGGCTCAATCGTTCTACTCTGGAAATTGTATTGTTTATCCAAACATAGATATAAGCTTTATTAAAACAAAAGGTATCATATAGCTTTGCTTTGATCAATCCCGACAGTTATTAGTGTACGCCATATGGTAGCCAAACAATATTTGACTACAAACACGGCTCGCAAATACACTACAATTTATTATTCGCTCTACAATCACTCACGTGTCATATTTGTATTCAGCATAGGATACAACAGCGTACCAAACTTTGGATACACAGGGTAATGATACATAGTTTTTATTCTAGGTAGTAGAAGGTATACAAACAGATAATTTAGCTAGGTTACTTCATAGTCATATGTTTTATTTTATTTCCATACAACATGATATTTTTTTAATACTAATGGCTTAAAAAATACTCCCGTGTTTGTTGGAGGAAAACAGAATTTTGAACCAACTGAATCATGATCAACGGATGGTAAGTTGAAATATGAATTCTTTACACAAATCTTAAAATTCCTAACTATCGCTAACTTTAGCTAATAGAGCCTATAACAAATAATTTATTAAGAGCAAGTTCAAGTTCTTATCTATTGTTGAATTTCCAGAGGTGGTAACATGATGGTAATACTAACTGTTAAATATCTCAAAAACTTCTAACCTGTTTTCCCCCAAAACACACGTATGGACCATGTCGCTTAGTTGAACTATCAAACTAATAATGACCTACAGAGATAACAGAAGCTACAAAACTTAATACAACTGCGACAAGGGTTAAACTAAGGTGTGATTAATTTTGTAACATTATCTAACGCTAAATAACACAAACTTTATTAAAATTGAAGAAAATTCCCAAGACTTTAAGAATTAATTTATCTACGGTACTTTTTTCCCTCATTGAATTTCATTAGGGATCCAATCTCACAGGCCAAGAAAGAAGTAAGATAAATAGTGAAAATCCTGCATTAAGATTAATGTCTTTTCTTTATAATTTAACAGAGTACGTGTAAAGAACCTAAATTCGTCGGGACGGTAAGCAAGAACACAATCTTCCTTGTTTTTGGTAATAAATCTTTTACAGAAATTATTCGGCGGTAGCGAGATTTAACTTTCAGAGACAAATGCGGGTTTTTGCCTGTACATTTTTCTTTTACTTAATTATGTTTGCCTTACTATAGCTACCTATTTCTTCCAATTTTGTACAAGAAATAGTCGTAGTCGTTGTTGAGGTATAATTCATTTTAGGAATTGTCTAACTTTTTCCTCTTTATCCTAAGTATTCGGTATGCAGCAAGTTTCACCGCAATTGTCAGCTTAAAACACACCAGGCATTTTTTTTAACTTTAATTACATAATCATTATTGTCTCTAGGCTATCTTCGGTCTTGGCGACTGTTATCGTTGGCTGTTAAAAGCGTGATTTGATATTTCATGAGTGTAAAAATCATGTTACTACTAAAGACCCCTATGTGTTTAAGAAACATGTAAACATTTACCTAGATATGATTTTTTTTGTGTCGCAATTTTTTTACATTTTATTGTGCACTCTATTTACTTTATTTCTTTATTTCACTACTTTCTGATAAGATCCCAATATCATATCTAATAGATTACTGAAATACCGTCTCTGTTTCTGTCCAAAGAACTAACAGAGATCGCATCACAGCTTCGGTCACAGTGTGATTGAACAGGCCCTAAGTATAAATAAAACAATACAATTATGCTTCACTATTTTATCGATATCTTTGCATTACTCGCAAAAATACTGGACCGTTATTTAAATAATGCCCCATTATTTACTCACTATGGATAGGCAGCAATGTTTGAAGAACACTGGAGTTCAGTATGGCTCGGCAAACATGGGCAGTAAACACTCAATTTGTGTCTATGCCAGCAGATCCACACATATGCATCATGCAGCCAGCAACCTTGCGAAATGGAGCGAAACGGTTACATAAATACTTGGCAATTTACATTGGATTTGGAAAAATAGAACTATGAGGAAATAATACGTTTCGTTATTCTACTTATATTGCTGGAAATAGAAATGTATATTTTAAGACTACGTAATACCATAATATGGTGTGAGCATTAACTGTTAACACACATTTTTTGAGCTGAATTCTTAATTTGAAAGAAAGCGATTAAGTGTGTGTCGGGCTTAGATACAAAGGGTGCCGTACTGATTACAACTTTTTATTTTTTGATAAGTTTATATCTATTACGGTTAAAAATATACAGTTCTGTAACAGACAGACAGACAGGGAGTGTTAGCAATAGGGCCCGTTAACACCCTTTGAGTACCGATCCTTAAAAACATAACAGTTAATAAAATAATTATAACTTGAATAAGTTGAATTTTAAAGAAGTTATTAGTTGCGAAATAGAACTTTATTTGATTTGTGAAACTTAATAGTAATTGAGCTGGATTTCATTTGTTTGTATCATTTAGTGATCAAAGAAAATAAACCGAAATTATCAATTAATATTACTTTAGTTATATAGTTCTTGGCAAAGTAACAACAAACCCCCTTACCCAGAAACACCCACTAAACCTACGTTAGTAATAAAATATTAGTAGAGGTTTATTACCTTTGTTCTATAAGTAAATTTGTTTTTATAATAAAGCAAAAACATTGCATTCTTCATTTTTTGATCATTTAATGGTTCAAATTAGCCAAAGCCAGCATTAAAACCAATTTAACTACACTACTTCAAACACTTTCGAAACAAATCATAATTACTCGTTACAGCGTAAATTAACAGGCATTTTGTTATTAAACCATGAAATTAGATGTGGGCCCGACCGCTTAAAATTACCACTAATCTTGCCCACTTATTCAAAACTATTCAAACTAGTTCAGAAAATATGGGCTTTAATATTTAACAACTGCATAATTAAGTGTAAATTCGTCTTGTATTATTAAACGTTCCGTCAAGAACTAGATTCACTGGTGTGACCGCCAGGGGTGTGATAGCCTACGGTTAGTGTCTAGTGCGGGTGGTAGGACCTACCTTGTGCAAGGTCCGTCCGGATCGTTAACACCATCTTGCTCGCTAATCCTACCGCTAAGCAGCAATGCTTGCACTGTTGTGTTCCGGCGCGGAGAGCAAGACAGCCGGTGTAATTACTGGCACAAAAGGTATTCCAACATAGCCCTCTGGGTTGGCAACGCATCTGCAATCTTCTTGGTGTTGCGGGTGTCTATAGGCGGTGATGATCACTTACTATCATGTGACTCACGCCTTCCTATTTCATAAAAAAAATCCTGTGCTCTTAAAATTACAGGATTTAAGGAAAATTCCGGATACCGCATCTATGGTACGGTATATATGTGGTATTGGTATGACGTGTGTGGTCCCGTATTTCTCTTATTAAAATACATGATACGGCCAAAATGATAGCTGGAAAACGGGACGTCCTGTAAAATACAAGACAGTTGACCACAACAAGCGAAAGACTAAACTCGGAAATGGAATTCGAGATCAAAAAACAAAGGGTCTACAGATGACATTGATTTCGGCAATGTTTTGTCAAATCAGGAGTAATATTTATTTATTTATTTAAACTTTATATCACAGAAAGACAATGTTCAAAAGCATACTTTATGTCTTAAGGAATTGTCTGTCAGTCAACCGTTGGGCATAAACAGAAAAGTTGTGAGCGGTACATGAAGACAACGATTAAAATTAACATTAATGTTATAATTTGTGGAAGTGTTATGGCATAATTAAACTCATGGAGCACAATGACTAAAATATGTACGCAGATACAGATAACTTGTGTGGTGTATTACTCATACAATCTTTTTTGTATGTAATACACCGTAAAAATGCGAAGTAAAAGACTTCTGCACAATTTGTTTACAGAACTGCCTATCTTATAGCATAAATGCAAGTTTCCGTGCCTCTGGCGGCAATAAAATCCGGTCTGTCAGTATTATCAGCTCGTTCCGGAGTATTTGCATGCAAAGTTCGTACTTAGGCGCGGCTATCGGCGCGATAAGAATTTGTCCAATTTAGAATTTCTTACTCCAAATACTGATAAAACGGCAAAACGATTAAGCTTTAATTAGGCATTTGAGAAATAAACCATGAACCCTATTTAGTGAAATTTGCTGACCAAATTTTACACAGTAAATGGTAATGGATGCAAATTTTGTAGTAGTTGTAGTTCGTTGACCCTAAGTATCACTCGCGGACTCAACCTCCACGCAACATAGTCATTGATTATTATAAAAACCAAGTAAGATATACCGATTGTTAAAAGGTAGCAGAAAAAAGGTACACAGATGTTAAATCAATCATTTACCCACTTATTCATTCAAAGACGTACTTCCAGCAAACTCCCATCGAAGTATTGTACTATTGTCTCTGAATCAATGAAATGTAAATAAGTACCAATAAACAAAAGAAACGAATCAGTAAACGAATCATGTGAAGTTTCTGACGTGACGCAGTTTTATAAAAAACTCTTAAAAGCACATTTTGATGCAATAAAATTTGTTGTTTCTCAATAGCCATATTGTTTTGCACCGAAAACAAGGGTCAACAGGTTATGACGAATTTAAAATAGCAAGTTCGCGCGTTTTTAAATAACTTTTTTAATAAAAATCTATCAACAAACTGGAACCGGTGGTATTTATTTCAGTTTGTTGATATGGACCTTCGCAAAGTAACGCCTGAATCTATCAATTGTAAAAATGTATGAAAAAACTTGTTCTGCAAGGAAAATACCAGCTATCTATGTCACTGGCAATAAAAGATTGCCGCGTCTCAGATTTTAAATCATCAATCAATTTAATCATCAATTATTTATTAATAGTGATATTTAAAAATATATATTTAAGCATTATGTTCCTTATCATAAACTAGGAAAGATGCGAATAAAAACCTTCGAAACTAAAACCTTTCCTAAGGTTTATGCAAACGAGAACTACGTTGTAACAAGCGAACAAGTAAAACACGTGTTCGGAATATGCAGTTTTTCACACGCCTGACTAAGTCAAATAGATCAAATCTTTTAAAAAGTTATTTATTAAAAGATCCTTTAAATGTTGGTTCGATAAAGCGTGCTGCCCTAACTCTCTAATCAATAACTTGCACGGCTTTTTGAGAATATTTGACGTATTTGTAGAAAGAATTCTATTCATTTCTCATATGCGCCGTAGTGTTGACCCCTTTTCCATTGCTGACCAATTATGACGGTCCGCCACACGTCATACGATACTTAAATTGACATTTATTTAAGTGGTCTCAACTTTAATCAAATGAATTTTATTAACGTCTTGCGTTAGGTTAAGACGGCCTTACAGAAAAACAACACAAAAAATTGTATTTTCGAAAGCTTTATGCATCTAAGTTTGTTTTAGACAATTAAACCATAGCCATAGAAAAGAAAGCCTTCAAAAATATACAAACTGGACCCACTGACCTCCCGTGATGACGTATAAGGCATGTTCATACATAATAGCGGACGCCCGCGACTTTGTTCGCATAGAATAAGTAGCCTATGTCCGTCAGGGATATTGTAGCTATCTATTAGTAAAGGAATTTTTAGAATCGGTGTAGTGGTTCCAGAGATTACCCCTTACATACATACAAACAAAGCTTACTTCTTTATTAGTGTAGATAATGTAGAAGTGTAGATATAGATGTAGATGTAGATAGTGTAGATGTAGAAAACGGTTATAATAGAGTACGTTATCGATATTCTGCCCAACAGTGTATTATCGGATCCCATGGAGCAACGCACTCAGTAAAGGTAAGCCGCGTTCGTGCCGGCCCTACAGCCACGCACGGCACGCCAGACGCGCCGCTGGGTGACAAGGGAATGCAGTGTATGGCCAAATTGTTATTTCACGAAATATTTCCCGCTGTCGCTAAGCTGTCGACGTTAAGTGCACTCCCAGTGAAACAATTTTGTAGCGAGAAAGATTGCCCGTCGCATTATAGAGCCACTGTTCCAAATTGAATCGCAGCAACTCCCGCAGAATACAATATCTAAATCAAGATTTTGTAGACAAAGAGTTCGAAGCTTAGCAATATTCGAAAGTGGGTTTACGGACGCTTTAAATTGAACCGCTGTGCTGGCGAACTTTCCATATAATTTACTCGAATTTTCTGTTTTACTTGTGCATCCGAAAAGACAAGTCGCGGCAAACAAAGGAATCAGTTCGGCGTGAGTAATACCGTCTGACTGCATTAATAAACTCTGTGCCAAGTTTTTTGGCATGAGGCTTCCGTGTACTTTGTTTGAGGCTTTTAGTTTTGTCTGATTATCAGGATTCACCCAAATGAACTCTGCTTAAAGTTCGTTATGAAGTATTTTATTTATTAAGGCTTTAGTTTTACTTTAGCCTTTAACTTTAAGATTATTTTGAATTTCAGAGAAATAACGTATTATTTTCAATTCGAGAGCTTAATATTAGGTAATTTGTTTAAGCTCACAGGTTAATTTTAGCTAGAAGGTTATTGCAATGGCTGTTTACATTAAAAGATTCAATAGCAGTCCCCGTTGACTACAGTCAAGTGACATTTATAACCCGCGGCATAATGAAATCAAGGGTCTGATAATTTTAAATGAAAATAATTCGTACGGGTTTATTTGTAACGGAAAGGTCCGTTTTCTTTCCTAACCTATTTTATACCCTTCTGAACGATAGGACAAACAAATTGCCGGAAATATTTGAATAAGAATGGGACATTTTCGGGGACACTAATGTGCGAGGCGGGAAGCCCGGTCGGTGAGGGTGCCCTTAATATCTGTTTTATTTTTTCCGGATTTGTATGAATGAGTACAATAAACAGCCCTCCATTGTGGGACTGGCTGGAGCGTAAAAAAATTTGCGCCTATTATTTTTGTGGGCAACTTTATGACTTTATTTGCCACCATTGTTTTGGGTTCTGATTTCGGACAAGGGTCGAGCGCACATAAGTACATTTTGTTTAATTAAACGCAGCTCAAAATTAATTACATATTTCTCTCCTTTCTTTATTTGGGATGAAGAAAGCAAAGCTCAATATATTTATTTCAAAAGACTTTGCATAAAAAACACCATTGTAAAATGCAGTGAGACCTATTAAATTAATTCACTACGCCGTGCAGTCTGCACAGAGTTAAAACTCCGGATAAAAACCAACTAAACACAAGTCATTGTGAAGTCCTGCTTTTCACAGTAATTACGTGCGCTAACAACGAGAGTTCAATGTAACGCGACACACAGAAACAGTAGCTGGCAACAATATACTACAGAGTACTTATGGCGTTGAATAAAACAATAAAACCGTTCATTCCCATCTTACCCTGGAATACCGCGGTAACCGATCCGTCCCGCGATATAACTGGATCGCTTTGCACGTTTTCTTTCAATATTTCCCAATTTGATACGGTGTTGGGACTCTCCGCGAGACAATGGAAAGTAATCGGCAGTGACAGTGGAGGGGGTAAATTTCGTTAAAATAAAAGCGTACAGAGAGCGAAAGATATAGCGCCTACGTGGTCGCCGGAGATCCCGAGTGCTTCTACAATGGAGAATTGGAAAAAGCTTTTATAATCCGGCACGTGACACACATGCTCAAGTAGCCATAGATTCGCGAACACACAACGCCAGCGTTTTGGGTGCTCATATATTTTTTCTAATGTTAGGTACGAGACGTAAAATATGAGCGATTTTGGATTGTACTCTTAGGAGAGACAGCATTTCTGGGCTAATATCGTTTCTTGAGGACGACATCACGCAGGACGTCTATGAAAAGTTATTAATGGGCCTCCGGTCTCATACTATTTTTCTATAGGCATGCACCCGCTCCTTGCACCCGCTCCATGTGCTCGCGCTAATTAACAGATGCCCTATGAGTTTATGGCTTATTATTTGTTTTAATAATGTCAGCCGTGGCACATTTCGCGAAGACAAGTCGTTCGATACACTTCTGCGCTGGGGCCGCCGTAAACGAGTTGAATACGAATTAGGGCGTCCGCTAAGTCGCGCGGGCGCACGGAGCGGGTGCCTGCCTATAGAAAAGGGTGCGGACTCATACTATTTGTTCGATAAGCGTGCACCCGCTCCGTGCACCCGCGCGACGAAGCGGATGCTCTTATATGCAGAGAGGCATACAGTAGGAAGAGATACTTCTGTACTTGTACTTTTAATACTTTGTAAGCATGTTTTAACTGTCCCTACACACTTCAAGGGCACGTAACTCCACGAAACGAAGGAAAACATAAATAAATAACAGGTAAACGTGCTCTCCGACTTGATATTCAACGCATAACAAGTCAATATGGAGTCCCATTATCTTTTCGGGTGTCGCGGTAGTCCCGGGGTGCGTAAAGTCGGCTTTTCACGCTATGTGACTGCTTGTAATGGATAATGTTACTTGAGCCGTGAATTTATGAAGAAAAATACGTGTGTACAATGAAACACTCGCGGTTATTGAAAGCTGGGTGTTCTGTTTTTACTTAGGTCTGACTCGCTAGAATTTTTACCATAGGTATCTAGTTGGATAAAAAAAATTGAGGTTCTGATACTGAAGTAAGCGAATGTGTTGGAAATTGAAAGCAAAACTGATCGTTATTATTTAAAAGTTTTTAATGTTTAAAGTTTATGGCACAAACTAGTCGTACTCTTACTTACTAACCTGAGTCGTCCAGTGTATAACAAAATGGTGCAAACTTTTGCTTGAACGAAAGAGGTTTTTAAAAAGACTGTGTCGTCCTTCCTTGTGACCATTCGAATTTAAAGTGAGATTTTATGGACATACCTCCTTACAAAGAAATGTTACACAGGGACACGCTTCTAATGAAGGATATCATTACACCAATACTTACTAAAACAAATGAAAAATATTGCAATTTTACGGTTTTTTTTTGTGGCTATAAAGTGTCACACCCTGTAATTAAATACCTATATTTTTGAAACCTCTACATTAATTTTTAAATATAGCATGTTTAACTTACAATAAGAAATACTCACTTTAGACTCATTTCATACAACAACAAATTTGCCGATTTTCATACATGAAAATTGGCAAATTTGTATCTACAATTAAGGATTGTTAATAATCATTTGGTTTACATTAATGTTGTGGTTCTTTATCGGGTTGTTTTATTTCTTACAGTGTTATATGACTAAAGAGTCAGATATCTTTGAGCAATCTTTGTAATTACATTATCATTGGAAACTGTAGACTGTATCTACAATTAAGAATTGTTAGTAATCATTTGGTTTACATTAATGTTGTGGTTTTTTGCCAGGTTTTTTTTATTTCTTATAGTGTTATATGACTAAAGAGTCAGATCTTTCTGAGTCCTTGTAAGTACATTATGAGTGGAAATTGTTTTGGCTTATGTAGTTACTAACATCATATTTATTTTTATTTTGTAATATTTGAAGCTGTTTGTTTCCCAATAAATAAATAAAAAACTATAAAATTACTGTTTTGACTATTTCTATACCTTATAGAGAGGACGTAATTCAGCTGCTTTGTTTTATACGGTAAGTGAAAAAATCCGGAGGCCTAGGACTGGGGGGTCATAGAGTTAGTACTAAGGTATCAAGTTTTTAACAACAAATTATTATGATTCTAAGGAATATAACTTGCACAAAATAAACAAAGTTTATAACAGTTTCGACCTTACTTCTCGTAAAACTACCAAGTCCGCTTTCATTCAAAATTACTGACAATTTGCAAGCGCTAACTCTCGGCCAACTCAGTTTTATACTATTTAACTCCCGACTTAATAGGTTTTCTTGTTAAAGTTAGTCTTAGATTAATAATAAAAGAATTCAAAATCATTTAAGCGAGGGTCGTGCCAGCATATAGATACTCAAAAACTATTATTTTATACTAGCAATGTATAAAAATATTATGTTCGTTATCGCGTTCTCGAAAAAAGTTCTGACGGATTCAATAAAATTTACAATACACTTAGGCAAAAATCGATCTCACTAGTTCAAATGTTCGGGAAAATTCGTTTTCTTCGTGTTTTTTGATCTATTCTAGCAGATCTCAGTCGCCTTTATTTTACGTGTCTACGTTTTTAAAATACTCGCTCAACATAATATTATAAATACCTCAGCCTTTTGAAAAAAATGGGACATTTGCAACTTGTGTGGTTTATAAAATTTATTATTTTATAAGCTCCATTGTTGCAGATAAGTCCCGCCAACTTTTTCCAAAAAGTGTTACCAAAGACTCCTTAAAGTAAAACGTGCTATTAAATTAATATTTTTTTTAATAAATATAACTATATTTTTTGGCATGAACCTCTCAAACTTTTTGTTTTAACTTCTACCTGCGAAAACACAATCGATTCAAATACAAAAACTCATTGACTTTTACAAATTACACAATCGCTCTTCCTAAAATGAGTTTTCCTTTTTTATGAAAAACACGCACGTGCTAATCGAAATTTCGATTTCTGTGACGTAATCCACGGATGCTGGGGGCCCATCGTCAAAATAACGGAATTTAATATACAAATACTTACCAGTGGCTTTGCTGTCATAAAACATTTATGAGGATATTATAAGCCGGTTCCGTACATTATAAAACAAACGCAAACAATTCGGCGCGTGCTGCATAATCTCTCCAAATTGGATACAAGCGACGTGAGGTGTGTGGGACAGTAGCCAACAAGGCCCATTTTGATAATAAACCTTACACTCTTGAAATAAAACCTAAAAAGAATTGAGGGTGACAACTTGAGTTGTTCACTGTTAATTCTGCTGGAATGCGTGCCGTGTCTGAATGTACGTGGTGACTGGTAAATATTCATCAGAAACGTATGTTCAATATATAGCAAATGCAAGGCATGTTCACAATTGAGCAGATTTCGATTTTAAAAATGCTAAAATCTATGAAAAAGTCTTTAGACAGTACAAACGCTGTGAAAAGAGCCACTAAAACACACTGGAAAACTACAATATTCTGTGGTAAAATGAATCAGAGAATCCTTCAGCTATCATACGTGGAAATGAAACCTTGTTACGTGGAAATTGTAAAAGCAAATGACCGTCGCATAACGAGAACACCCATGTGTGCGAATATTGGCAAAGTTCTGAATTCCATGGAGACTGCGGCCGGGTATTGCATTATGGCGCGTACATTTTTGTAATCAGACATATAACTTTGAGGCACATTTGTAGAGCGCAAAGGGGTTCATTGAATTAGATCTGACGCCGGCGGATCTGCCGACCTATTACTTATCGTCTCCCTCTATTTCGAGAGTGTGACTTCCAAATCCGAAATTTCCATATTCCATATCGAATATATAAACAAACCATTATTTAGGGCTAAGAAAGTAAGTCACCATAGGTACTATTATATGTCAAATTTTAGCACACTTTTCAATTAGGGTACTAATTTTTTGACATTTGAATGATCTACATCATTCTATTTAGTAACATAGTTACGATTTCAGACAACTTTATTACCCATTTGTTACTTGTTGTTCTTCAGTTCTAAATTCGGCAAAACCAAATTGAGCACTCACAAGTAGACTTAGCAAGCTGAAATGCATTTCACACTGTTGCCAATTACTACCGATACAGAATATCCCCCTCCGGAAGCAGCCCGCGCTCGCGCACATCTCGCCCGCCGTTGCCGCTCGTCATAGAATCGTTCACCCGCCCCCTATCTGAGATCAACTTAAAGTTCATCGTGATTTATCTTTGAGCTCGTGTCTAAGAATAGCTCATGAAAAATGAAGTGTTAATTATAGTTCATCTGACGTGGGTCCTGCTAATAGTTGGGAAAGGGTATTAGTTTTGTTACTTTATCTACACACATATCATAATTGCTAAATAACGCGTTCAAAAACCATAGAAAATGACCAGCATTATTACAACCAATGTTATTATAAGAATTTTCTTGTCTGTGGTAGTAGGTAAATCTGTTCTTTATTGGGTAGTATCTCTTAGTAGTCAGTGTTTATTGGTGATCACATTACCGATATCTCGTGACGTTATGAATTTAAATTTGGAACAGCTGTCAAAATTCAAATTGGTCTCTATTCTAGTATCCACAGATATTAAAACAGTTATCGATACGAAACGTCAACTCAGTATGTTTTTTTAATTTAAACGCACGACATTTGATATCGAGTGACATAACAATAGGGACTCTTTTCGTTTGTCTATGGTTTCAAAAAAACGTTCGTCTTGGCGGATAGATCGAATGGCCGCCATGACTGTTTGTTGGTTTTTTGCTGTTACGGTTTTTTGCAGTTATGATATGTGTGTAGATAAAGTAATGTATGCAACTGTATATAATTAGGCCTTAAAACACTCGTGTGATCCTATTATGAAACTCGCTGTCGCTCGTTTCATAAAACCACACTCGTGTTTTAAGGCCTCTCATTATATAGCAGTTGCATAAAATACTATTATTAAACGAATGTTGATGGAAATCGAAAATTTTATGCAAATTAAAAAACAGATTCTAAAAAGCTTCAAAAGTTTGACTTATTTTTGGAAGTTTTTATTTAACTTTCTTCGTTTTAATTTCTATCTGTAGTAAAAAAATTATCCACTTTAAGTCGTGTGATTTTTCAGTAAACAGTATTTATCTTGTCTTTGTCTTGCTTTGTCGTTTAATAAATTAATATAATTTTGTTCCCTAGATATTAAAAATGTTTTTACAAAAAAATATTGTTTATTTATAAGTTATAACATATTTTTTTATTAACAATTTGTAAAAATAGTTTGTAAAACTAAATCTAAGATATAAAATAAAAGTGATTTGAACCCTTTTAAAATGAGTCGTCAATTGCTGTGAGATTATGGAATTTATTACGAAAACTCATAATAAGACATGCATTGTGATAAGGTTCCACGATGGCCCAGAAACAAATCTGACTGACTGTAAAGTCAGTGTGAATTAAGCACATTTAAAGCAAAGGCATTTTTATTTAAAAATGTAGCTTGCGTTTAGTGAAATCATAGTCGGGTGAATTTTTCTTTTGAAGAGGAAGCATTCCACCCCTCCTCATTAGTGGGGACCTTTTGACTGGCCGCGCATCCTTTACGGCTACCATTCACTGCTCATATTTGCACACGTCTCGCGTTAAGCTTAAAAAACCAAATTATGGCGAATTTTCAGAGAGGAAAATAAATTTACAGTGTAGCGTTCGTGGTGGAAAAGAAGGAATTTTCAGTTTGATTACCCCCAACTACTAATTAGCAATAGACTACGGTCTTATTTTGGAAAAGTCTATGCATATAAATAAGTTGGAACAAATCACCTTGATTCAAAATGTCTTCATTTACATGTACACGTAAACAATGAACTTCTGCACTTGTGTATTGCATCTTTGCATGGCGATATCAATTACTAAATTCTCGTATTTTTATGCAGGTGACAGAGGCAATAAAATATCATTATATAGAATTTTCTATTCTTAGCCACACTTTATTTTCTAGTAGGCTAATGGTTGAAACCAACGTTCCCAGTTTTTTTCTTCGAAGGTCTGTTTGCCTTCATCCGGGTGTACAGAAGTCCTTCTTAACGTTTTGAACAACGATTTTTTTTATATTTAAGGTTAAAAGTTTTTAAATATATATAATTTGAATGGATAGAGATGTGAGCAACCAGGAGGGCGCTCATCAATTGGACAACGGTGAATCTTGTCCGTTTCTGAGAAGAACGTGAAGATGGCTGGCTGGCAAAGCAAATTGAAGGTACAAGGCGTACAATCTAATTGACCTAGGGGATTATATGTGTAAGTTTTTTTCATTAAGGGGTTTCCCTTCAAGGTAAGGACTAAGAACTTTAACGTAAAAAGAATGTTTCTATCAAAGTCTTAATCGAAGTGATCGAAAAGCCAAATGAGGTATTAACGTGAGGTATTATTTTTACATCCCTAGTTACCTCCATTAACTAATTGATCAATCAGTGTTTGGATGAATGAGCATTATTAAAACAAAGCAAGGTAAAATACAAACGTGCTTAATTAATGCTCTTTATCAATATTAATTATTTGATCATAATTTGCGCTATTCAGTTAACAGATGCGATTGGTAGTTAGGTACTCTAAATAAAAACATAACAAAGTCTGGTTTAATATTATTGCACGTAATTCACGAAGTACATCATTTATAGATAACTAACTTTAGGTACAGTGGAAAAAATGCATTCACTTATCACACTAAAACGAGATGACGCATTAAATACGACATTCCTCAACTTTAAGTGATGTAACTTCTTCTCTAAGCGCAACAACGAAGAGCTCGACGCTGGGGCAGCACCGTGCCTTGCTCTAGCACGCTAGCTCGTCTGAGAGACGGCGATGCCTCAACGTCGAGTCCGACGCCGATGCGCTAAGAGAATCACAGTGCATTGAAACAGAAATCCACGGATTACGAGAATGCATTTCCTTGATTATACGCGAAACGTAGGCAAATTGTACCGCAGAGCTGCATTCAGCAATTACCCTGAACTTAATGACATTTTCGGCAAATAATACGAGTACTAAGAATTTAAATAATTCATTGATTCAAGCTAAGAGTCCTAATCTCGGTTTTTAGTGTTTTAGTTAATTTGCCACTTTATCAATGTTAGTGCTAAATAATGTATTTACAAAATTCTCATAATTTGAATTCAATCACTGGAAAGAAGACACAATCGACTTGCAATATTTAAAACAAATGAACATACAAAGTGAAGCTATATAAAACCTAAGCTAAAGAGACGTTTCTTTTTTGTAATCGAAACATTTAATTTTGTTTTTTTTTTGTTTTTAATTCTTTATACATTCAAACTCAATTTAAATTGCTATATAATGACAACACAAAGAAAAATTAGGGTAATGGCAGGACTTGAACATGCAACATCAGCATTCCGTGCCTTGCGTTTGCTAGTTTCGCCACATTACCGCTTAACGGTCAAGTCCTGCCATTACCCTAATTTTTCTTTGTGTTGTCATTATATAGCATTTTAAATTTAATTCAGACGTTTTTTTCCAAACTGCATATTCTAAGTTTTCTCTGTGAAACTTGTGATACAGAACTTCCAGTTTCTTAATGGCTTTCGGCAGTCTTGGTACATCTCACTCGTTACGATATATTTGTCACACTTGCGGGTGGTAGGACCTTGTGCAAGGTCCGTCCGGATTGCTACCACCATCTTGCTCGCTAATCCTGCCGCTGAGCAGCAGTGCTTGCACTGTTGTGTTCCGGCGTGGAGAGCAAGACAGCCGGTGTAATTACTGGAACAAGAGGTATTCCATCTTTGCCCTCTGGGTTGGCAACGCATCTGCACTCTCTTTGTTGTTGCAGGTGTCTATAGGCGGTGGTGATCACTTATCATCAGGTGACCCACTTGTTTGTTTGCCTTCCTATGTTGTATTAAAAAAAAACTCGCGTTTGTTAGGAACACAAAGATTACCGATAGCTATTAAGAAACTGGACTTACTGTGTTTCTGAATAGGTACTATATAGAATAAGACATTCAATATCTCTTGCTTCACAATACTAGTACCTTTACGAGCACTAAATTAATTACTGTTTAATTTTGTTGCACTGTTTGCCTGCAGTTAAACCGGCAATAGTTCATATTTTGACCTACATTTCGGCCATTCGAGTACCTTTGCACTTGTAACTGTTACAAATATATAATAAATACTACTTATGCATACCAACATCTACACTTGCACAGTACGCGAGAAATAAAACACCCATGGTTATAAATAAATAAAGAAAACTTAAGATTTAGAGATTCCTTTTATAAAAGAGCTTTTGAAAATTATAAGAATAGAATACTTTTATTTGTGGAACATAGATGTATAGAATAGATCCTAAAGATATCATATTTAGGAATCTCTGTTTTGCCATCAGGCGTACAAATCTTTTTGTTTTCCTTAATATTCAGGGTTTTATTACATTTAGAATCTACCAATCATGCAATTGCATGCAATTAGATAATTAGATAGCCTAGTGGTTAGTGACCCAGACTACAAAGTTTGAGGCACCGGGATCGATTCCGGGAGGGGCAAGTGTTTGTATGATGAATACGAATGTTTGTACCCGAGTCTCGGATGTTAAATGTATTTAAGTATATATTTATCTATATAAGTTTGTATATCAGTTGTCTAATACCCATAATACAAGCAGCTTTAGTTGTTCGCTTTGGGACTACGTCAATTACTGTTCCTTGTCCCGAAATATTTTTATTTATTTCCAAAAAAAACTTTTGTAGTCAACTATACCGAACTTAATTAATTTTTAATGGAATAAGCACTTAAACGGGAAGTTAGGTATAATCTTTCCCGGTTCATTAATACATAATAGGATAAGTAAAGCAAAACTCAGAGTTTGAATGACTAAATGATTTAATTTCCAAATTACACCAATTTATAGAATGATACCTAAAGGCATCATGAAAATAACAGGTCATTTTATAAAATTGAAGGCTTGCGTGTATGCATAGAAATAATCTGTCATGGCTTCAAATGTTATTGTTTCTAGGCGATTTTCTTTCAAAAATTACTGTAGATACTTTACTTTTTTTAGTATCTCTACATAATATTCTAATAATGAATAATCTCCTTTGCTCAAGGAAAAAAACTAAATTAATCTACATAAAAACGAAATATAATTTAAACATGAATACTAACATGATTACTTAAATAAATAAAAAAGGAGGCCTCCTTGACACGATACCGAAGAAACTAGCAACACATTACCCCTCTATGTAGCTAAGTTTACACGATGTTCAACGTATTTTATTTTACTTTATGTAAGAAAGGTAGAAAGAATATAGATAATATGTATAGATTTTACAGTCAGTTGTTGTGGGTAGCCCGAGGTGTTAATTCAACTGCTTTTAACTGCGATATCCGACTAATGCTGGGTTCGGTAGACGTGACAAAATTTCGCAGCCAGTTTGATCCGGTTGGTGCGCGGCTTTATTATGATAGATGGAGCACGTTATGTCATCAGGCAATAATGATCTTAGTACAATTTTAACATAATATGCGCCTCATATAAATAAGGCGCATATTATGTTAAAATTGTACTCCAATTGTACTGTATTGTATTGTATTGGTAATAATACCAAGTTGTAATAGCATTTAATTTGTACATTAATAAAATAAAGTTTTTACAAAAATACATTTCAGGAACAAGCTTCATATTTTGATTAATTATTTTATTGTTAGCAATTCTTTTGCCTGTTCTGAAATGAGTCAATGAAATCCGTTTATGTGACATCACACTTTACCCAGACTTACTCAATTTCCAATTAATAGCAAAAGTACATTTTAAAATTTTCCGCTTTGACAGACAGATAGACGAAATGAGAGTCACACCAAAGTATTCCTTATCTCTCTCTTACTAGTGAATAGTCATGGTATCTATTTATTTTATAACTTAAAAAGTCTATCAAATGTAATATTTCGATAGATAAATCTTTAGCTTTTAACAATCTGTTTATTCACAAAAAAAATGTATATAAGATAACATAAATAGTAAAATAAACTAAACTAATCTAAACCTAAAAACCTAAATGTATAGTCGACCAAGAAATTCCTTGACCACTTTTCGACCGTATTACAAACGGATAAAGTTCAAAAGTGGTCAAGCAATTACTTGGTCGACTATACAAATATCCCCTAAGTCGCTGTCATTAGGCAGGGTGCCCATAGGGCTGGTTGCATTTCCTCGTTGTATCGCTATGCTTATACGTTGGTCGTGGAATGAATCAACCTATGGTCACCTGTGGATCGTATTGTCGTTTTTTTAGTAAGCCAAAAGTATTATGGGCTTCAAGTCTCCACGGTTCTAAAGTTTCGACAGCAAACGCCGCAAATATGCAGTTATCGGCTAACTTTAACGTAAAATCATAAGCTGGCATATAGACGCCAAACTGTTCATTTATTTTGGAAATATTAAAAATAATCTTACCAATTAAACCCGCATTTAAATATCACTTTATTTAATTGGCTGGCTGTATTACGTGATGTATTAACAATTACCTTGAAGTATTTATACTCTCGTGTGTGTATATAATAATATAACTTCTAAATCGTGCTTTTTGGTTACAATGATTGACAAGACCGATAACCTCAAAGTTACAAGTTATTTGCCTGCAGTCCTATTAGTTACCAGAGCTATCTCAGTAATTAACCTAAACCGTTTATTATCTTGCTATTGTTTCGAACTTCGTGACCTGAGTCAGCGGTTACATTTTCAACTCCAGCACTAATTTCTAAACAACGTGATGTAATAACTCTGTCCGCAGTCTCATATTTTCAATCCAGAATTAACCTTGGAACATGTCTCGCTACAAAATACCTATATGATTGGAAGGCACTGTTTAACGCGTGAAAACAGATCTGAAATAAATATGACCTGATAATGCATAATGATTGAGCACGCTCTTCCATTAACGTCTTTGTTGTGTATTTTGCAGCCCAATTGCATTTTCGCAATATTCTCATTACCTAATTGAATACACAAGCAAAAAAGCGCAACATTCGTTTTATGTAAAATTATTTAAGTACAATATTTTATATGTATATGCAGTTCAGCGTTATGGCAAGTTTGGAAATTTTGATAAGACCACATATAATACTATTATCTTTTCTGTGATTCAACGCCGATTGAATGTTACTACTTCTTAGCATGTAGAAATAATTTACGAGTATTCAGTTCACTTCTACAAATAACGTAAAAGCTGACCAAGCTCACAAAGAGGATAATACAATCGTCACTTGCACCTATACCATAATTTAAAACTAGTCTATTGCAATTAACGTAAACAAACGTTACTTGTCCTCGCCTATCGTATCCTGTTTGCCTCGTGATCTTTCTTTTATACACTTTTCCGCAACAAAACTGGTTACATTTGCAGCAGGTTGAACTTTAAAGAAATATTACAATTTGTTAAACAATATATACAAAGCCCTGAAAATAACAACGTATAAAAAAATGTTAAGCACATAGTAAAGTACGGACTGCGACCGTTAAATTCATAAAATAAATAAAAAAATACGTTTTAAACGTCGATTTTATAACATAAAGAAGCATAATTAGAAAGAAGCTTCAGAAAAGATTTGACATTTGGTTTCTACAGAAATGAAAACGGTCTATACCTACAACCGTTTTTACAGAGATCTTCTTACATAGTCATCGGTTAAATACATAATCATCACAATACGTCCAGCTATTTAAGTAAAACTTACCATGCCACCGTTTATTCCTTAAACTAAGCGCTTAGCATAATATTTTCCTTTCCCGCCGCGGGTAAATGTCACCTCTAGCTCCTTGTGAACCCATTATCATTAATCTTGTAGGAGCACCGCTAAAGATAGCAGATGCTCTCGAGTCTTCCGATAGAAAAAACACCACCGAGCCAATAAAAACCCTGAGATATAAGCCAGCGATGAGGGGAAAATGACTCTTATCTCAAATTATACTAGAAGGACATTTGTGGTTAGTTTTGTAGTACAATTAGCTCTAATTAACCGACGTTAAAGGATAATGTCATAAGTCCGAAACTAGGAGCATACTTTTAATCTGTTTATACTCGTACTTAAATGTATGATTTAGGCTATGTCGCTTGCAAACAGTTCAATTTGACTTTTTTTGAAATGGTAGTCTTAAGACGAATGTTATACATACCTAACCAAAATATTTCCTACACTATATTAAGAGCAATTTTTGTGATGGCGTTCTCGATTATGGCTCTAATGATTTCGGCAAAATTTACAATTTAGCGTTGAAAAATCAATCTAGACAGGTCTCGTTTGTAAATACATTAGTTTAACATTAAAAATTTTGTGCTTTCTCTTTGTTAGTCCCTAGTATGATACTCCTTTTAGCTACTCAAAGACTAACTGGAAGAGATCCCTTAAAGGGATAAGTACGTCTTTGTATATCACTATATCTCTTTTGTCATGTCATTTATGTTTTTGGCTGACCACCACCCTCGAGTCTAGTTAGATACCTACAGGCTATAAATGCATTCTCGCATCGGAAAATTGATCACATTAGCGTTTGAAAGGCGGTAGTTAACGTCGTATTTATTAAAAGCGTTTGCACCAGCTCATCCAATTTTTACATGGACTGACTTCGAAAAAGAAATTGAAATACCTAACTCAGGGGCAGATCCAGTCTTGAAGTCAGGCGGGGGGTCACATAGTCCAGGTTCAGTCAAGACAGGCTTATCAATGGAGTAGAAAAGAAGAAGTATCATTGGTGAACCTAAACCCAGCCCAGGAGGGGGTCATGACCCGCCCCCCCTCCCGCCTAGATCCACCAGTGCGAACTGCATTGTTTATGAAAAACTTGTGATTTATTTATTCTTCTCTACAAACGTGCTTATGTTGACAGGCTAGACGATGATTGATCAGCACAAATTTGTCACAAAATTGGTTCAATTTAATTTCATGACACTATCTTTTTTCAGGAGCCGCCAGCGCGTGCCGAAAACGCACGTGAAAAATTACCAGCTATCACTTCTTCGCTTTAAATTTATACTGTGAGGCCTGTTAATAAATAGCTTGGAATGATCAGCTGACCGAAATAATGGATTTTTATTGATTTCAGGTAGCTTTTAGTCAGAAATAAGATGATGAATGATGGTAATCACTTTGAAGCAGTAGATAGTTGTTGTGTACGAAGCTAAATGGATTCATAAGAGCTGCCACCGAAAATGTATGACATTTACATTAATTTCGTAGAAATTTTGATGCAGCTCTTGTAAAACGACCTAACCCCAAGCTGACAGGTGACATATGATAACGACAATTCGGCATAAATGGCTAACTCGAAGAGTTTTTGTATTGCCGGGCTTAAACCATCGACTTCTATGTATATACTAGACGCGCTATACGGAGCAGACACATAATCACACTGAGGTGCGCTACATGGACGTCCTAATGTTCTCGCTTTGCGCTCAGTGCATCACTTTCCTACTGAGCTAGTTAAAAAAAGATGCACTGAGCGACAAGGCGACTCGCGGTGTGTCCTGCAAGACATAATGTTCGGTTTATTTCGTTATTTACATTGACGTCGCAAAAAAATAAGCCAAGTGATGCTCTATGACGTACTATAGACAAATCAGTCACATGAGATGACCTATTTACAATGACGTCTGTTTTTGGCAGACTCCAACAAAAGAAGAACTACACATTTTGCTGCGAATGTTCATTATTATATGATACAGACCAAAATTGCTCAAAAAACTGCACCAAATCATGAAAGTAACTTGGCAGGGGCTGCCTCCATACATCGAATAAAGTTATCTTAGTTTTTTACGCGTGAAGCATGAAAAAGTGTGCTTAAGTGCGTTGATTTATGTGTCAGTCAGTGTCGTCTTTTAATAGATAATATAGTAGAATAGAACATAACCATTTATTTCAGGTTGCATACGCCCATAGAAAAAATACCTTAAAGACTAACATACATATTTATAAAACAAAACATTATAATTACTACGTTACTTCGGCGACGTGTGACCTAATTTCGGGGTGTCCGGCAACCGTCCGCGAAAACGACGGAAAACGACGCCCTTCGGCCGGAATATATGCAATGCAATAGATAGTGTACTGAAAACGAAATCATTTGAGCTTCAAAACAATGAAATAGCTCAACCATTCAAATATTCAAATATTTTTACATCGAGCTTTTTCCTTTTACATCTCAAACGCAGAATTTTATATCTCCAAATATAATTCTTGCATTCTATCCTTGCAATAAATGGCTGATCCATGCATAACAGCGCATGTCCGGCATCCAATTTATCTTGTCAGGAACAATCCAATTATATTTTTTCCGCCAAATAGACACATTGGAGTTGAACATGCCACGGGATATATTCGTGAATGGCCAGCGTCGGTTCGTTGATTCTGTCTGCTCTTTTATGGCTCGAAATATCAGTGCTTTTTGGATTTACATATTTTCACAATTTTATGTGAAAGGTTTTTTGTTTGAGGTTTTGTTTCATGGAGATCTTTGGAAATAACCAAGTTGATAGAAAATGCCGGATCTTTCCGTTTTAGATGCCGTGTGTATGATGCTGAATGGAGACTGTTAAGATTCTTGATGTACCTACCTAAACAATCGAATTTTAACCAAAAAGTATTTTTGTACTTAGTACTCAGTTCCAACCAATACAACCATTTACTTACTTTTCAAACAAATAGGTGAACATTTGCTGTATTTTCAGTTGGTGTTATATACTGATTTTTCATGGTAACACAATGAAATTTATACAAAATGGTCTTTAGCCAGCTAACGTTATAAATAATGAAAACACCTCTTAAATTTATGGCAAGGTCAGTGTCCCAGTTATTGATAGTAACACAATAATCGATGGAAAGATATGGAAACATACGAGTAAGGGTAATAACGAAAGGCAACAATAAAAAGAATGTCCTATGGATACCAAGCTCTGGCACGTTTACCTTATCAATGGACAGAAAGTAAGTCGTTTAATTTCGTAATACTTCCTCAAGCAGTGTTTTGCTACGTGACTCGTCGTGAAAGCCCAAACTTTTGTGTACTTATATATAAAAATAGAACCTTTATATTACTTAAATTCGGCAGTATTTTTACCGCTAAGAAAATATACCAAGCTATGGCAACTTTACTTTCAAATTGCAACTTTTCCCGTGGCAAAAATGGAATCGTATTGTACGAATTCACTATGAAATCTTAACTTTTATAATGTACCTACCTATACGTGTTTTTACATATTAGTTTACTAAAAAAGTGAAATTAAGACAAAAGGTAAATTTTCCAGAAATCGCGGTAACTCTTTATTCAAAACCAAACTCATACAGTTGTCGATTAAACAATCCTTCGGGGAAAAACGAAACAAAGGGGAGGCAGGAGGCGAAAACGCGTCCGGTTTCAACTGAGTAAATCCAATTTTATTACGCTAATAAAAGGCAATCCAATTAAAGCTGCTTTTTACTGGCGCCGCTCGCTGTAGGGCCCTCCTGAAGAGGGCTTAGCCGCGCTACAGGTTACAAATGACGCTGTTGCACTGTAGAACTAGTGCGCTAGAGTCTGAACGCCAAATCCCGGCAAATTCATGTTAAAATAGCTACCTTAGCTTGGTGTTTTTATTTTTAACATAAAACTACCGTACTCGGACATATTAAAACAAACGGATCACTCACGTATTTTAAAGTCGAGAATTACCCGACATTTTTCGGACCAATACAACATGTCGGGCAATTCTCGACTTTAAAAAAGGTGAGTGATCCATTATGCAAACTGTCTGTGACATAAGCTGCTTTTATAGACATCCTAATCCTAACTTATAGTGACACCGATTTAGGTTATTCTCAGGCTTTATTTGAACTGGAAGTAAATACACGTAGTCTTAAAAACGGGTTTAATTAAAATAACTGTGAGAATTCTAAACCGAACAACGCATAATTGGATTCATTAAACAAATTACCTGAGCAATTATGACTCCTAACAGTTTAGTATGATATTCAGGTCGCGATGTTTCCAACATTGTATAAAAAGGTTAATTGCTTTCATTACGATATTACGCACCACTTTTCTATCACGTAAGAGCACTCGAGCTTCATTATTTACCCAATCAGCGCATTCTTTTTCAGCAAAACGGTTTTAACGACCAATTAAACACCAATTGAATTATGACATGTGTCGTTCGAACATTAAAACACGCCCACGGTCCAAATATTTAATTAAATCCATATGAACGTTTTATTGTAATTTTGAGCAATTAATAAATACTGCGCTGTGAATGATTCAGTAATTCGAGCCGTTGAGTGGTTGTCGTTAATCAGAGATATCGCCGTGATGTTGCTTTTAGGGTTCCATATCGAAAAGGTATGAAGGGAACCTTTATGGCTTGACCCTGTCCGTCCGTCTGTCGCAGCGGCATATTTAAGTGCTAAGCTTGTTTAACTTTACTGCAAACAAAAAATCTAAAAACATTTTTAATTTTCCTATAAAAGGGTGGGTAAATGTGAAAGTGAAACTACTACGTCAAACGAGGTATAATCAACGACTTTCTAAACTATGGAATCTGCATGCTATACAACATCAAAACTCAAACATGGCACACGCCTCTAATGTCACAAAGTCCGCCATGGCTACGTTTTGTCTGAGTTTTAGATGTGCCATGAATGTCATGTATATGCATTATCCAATGGTAAAGTTGACGTATCTCTTAAATAACTCTTAAAGAATAACTTCATTGTCCGTCTGTCTGTTCTTTGGTGAACACTCTATTTCACGGAAACGCGTAGAGATGTAAAGTTAAAATTAAAATCGAATTTTGTTTTTAGTAATACAGTATACTACTTAATATATTCTGTGGTGATACGGAACCCTCGGCATGTAAATTTGATTCGGCGCTCTGTGATCACTTAGGTAAATTGTAAGTAAATCGGATGTAACGCTGGGATACCTATACAATAAGCCCTTTTATATTGCTAATTTATATACATTTTGTATGGAATAGGAAGGAAATATGTTTGTGCGCCAGAAATGGCTGTATGGCTGTATATAATTTATTTTGTAACAACTGTTTATAACCCATGCAATACAAATAAATATTGATTCTGATTCTGATTCTGAAAACAACAATGCGGGTTTCCTGACGGTAACTGATCACCGCCGCACACAGAAAACATTAACATTAGGAAAAACACTGATCGTTGCCGGTCATTTGAAATAAGTATTTTTAACATAAGACGACCGGATAGCCTAGTGTTTAGTGACCATGACTACAAAGCTTGAGGTTTCGGGTTCGACTCCCGGGTGGGGCAAATGTTTATATGATGAATACGAATGTTTGTACCTGAGTCTTGGATGTTATATGTATTTAACTAAATATTTATCTATATAATTATATATATCCGTTGTCCGGTACCCATAACACAAGCAGCTTTGGGACTAGGTCAATTGGTGTTAATTGTCCCAAAAATATTTATTTATATAAAAAAAAAACATATCGCTGAGTTTCTTGCAATCTGCAATGTTTACACTGGATCAAAACAGCGGTTTCGTACACTTCACGTATGTGACACGGCTCCTATTAACTTTGTAGAGTTGTATTACGCGTGCGTTACTCGCGTAACGCAACTGTACGAAGGTAGTTAGACCCGCGTCGCATACGTGACGTGTACGCGACCTGAGTAGCCCGTCCTTAAGGTTATCAGTGCTTTAATTAAAGGTCTTTATTTAGAAGAATTCTTTATTTAATAGAAGCACAATAAACTTGTAGACTAAACAATAATTATAGGTATAACGTTAAAGACGTAGGTTACCACCATTTATTATTTCCAACAGCAAAATTGTGTTTATATTTTCAGCTAAGTTAAAATAAACTTGTTCAAGATATACAACAAATTTTAAGGGTTGTTTATAAACATAAACATAAGTAATTTTCGTTACCCGATCTGTATATTAATTAAGGGGAGGCGATTGTGTGGGCTGCTCGGAGTCTATCTTCTTCGTTCTACGGCCTTCCTGTCACTAATTGCATCCGAGGAGGCCAACCATTGGTCGCCATTTGTCGATACTATTTGCCTTAATGAAGTACTCTTTAAATCTTAACGCAAACTGAAACGAGGGAGGCTGAAACTGGCTCCAATTAAACTTACCAGCGAAGAAAACCCCTTCAATCACTTTGTTTAATTTTTGTGAAGAACCTGCACCATGGTCTTAACATTTCTACTAGGCAAAGCATGCAACCTGAAGGAGTTTTGGTAATGAGGTGGTTCACTAAACGTACCGAACTTAAGTCACTTAGGAGAGGTGTGCCGCAAGCCATAACTCGGAAAGACTACTTTAAGACTGACGGAGAACCAGCTGCAAGAATTCTAGTTAGTTTATAGGATTACTAACAACTCGGAAGATACATACTCGAACATGCCAATATAATATATTTTCAAATAGTAGGTATCATAAAAACTTTTGCAGATGTTTTATAATTGAATGAGAACACTAGCTTATTTTATACTCTTAATCGCTTCTTGTACATTTTTCTCACACATTTTTCAACCGCCTTTTTATCACAGTTCGACTGTCTCAAAGAACTAAGTTGTATCTACGCGACGACTATATCCTAAATTTCTGACTTAATAAAAGCATTAATACAACACCAACTTCTTTAGCAATTTTTAGTAGATACGACTTTGATAATTGGGACAGTTGAGTTACCTAGATATATTGGTGTTGTGACGCGTGTAGTCAATAGTATAGCTGTGGTGAAAAATCGACCAAATAATTGCTTGACTACACTTGAACCTTATCCTTTAATAATACGGTTGTTAAGAGGTCAAGCAATCAAATCGCTTTTGAATAATAAGGACAAGGGTTTAATGCTCATAGAATATCGGATTTCAAACATAAGATTAATTAATATACCATAATGAACACGCCTGCATCTTCCCGCTTCTGATGTTGATGCAACACTATCGTATTTGCTAGTGACTATGTACATCCTGAAGGTGCTTTTAGAGACAGCTTTCGCCAAGATATTGATTTTCAGCTTTAATTATACATGCGCTAAAAGGTTGATGCAGGGATCATTTTCAACCATTAACAAGCCGCTTAGGTAGCGTTAAGGTGGGTTATATAAAGGTCCCTAACGTCAAATTTGGGTTAGAAATTTCATAAATGGTACTAAGATATTGAAATTTTGCAAATATCTAGTTTGATGTCTTTAACAATTCGCCTTCGCATCCCGCTTTATTTCTGGTGTAAAAACGTCACTGGCAGCTAACAAATATTAAAACCACATTTTGATTTAAATTCCGAATGCACGATGCCAAATTTCAATCAAGTGCATTGCTCTCTTACATATAGTTATACGAGAAACGCTAATATCGCGTGTTCGAGCGGAAAATCCGATATCTTGAGCCGGAACATTGACGGGTGTTTAAATATGCATGAGAGACGACGCTCGGCTTCGAGTGCACTACGACTGATGGCTGTCACCAGTCTAGAAATAGTTGGGGAACGACTTTAAAGTCCCCTTCTTCCACGTAGTCAAACTTTGTAGTCCAACCAGTTTAACCACGAATAATAGTCCCTCTAATGTACAGTCAGCCTCAAAAGTAGGTAGCTAAAGAACCTGGTCGTAGTAACGTATGAAATGAGAGTTCCTTGAATTTGTCAAATTACTGACAGCGACAAGGTATTAAAATGTCCAGCTACTTCTGAGGCTGACCATGCACTTTTTCTTGCATAAAACGTTACATTTTAGTTTATTACAGAGACTTGTTTTATAATTGTAATCGAAATTATTTTTTTTTCGTTTTTTCTTTTTGTATTTTTTTTTTACATTCAAATTAAATTTAAAATGCTATATATTGAATGACAACACAAAGAAAAATTAGGATAATGGCAGGGTTCGAACATGCAACATCAGCATTCCGTGCCTTGCGTATTCCAGTTTCCGCCACATTACCGCTGCCATACCCTGCGAATTTTTCAATGTGTTTCGTCTTTACGGTCATTACATTATTGATATTTTTCCTTTGGGTAAACTACCCTCTGTGTCATCTATGAGAAACTTAATCAAGTTATCTCATTCAACTTGGTCATTTATGAATGCCCGTTAGCTGACGAGAGATGACTTGTTTTATGTAAAAAAAGGAAAACGAGCAAGTGAGTCACCTGATAGTAAGTGATAATCACCGCCCATAGACCTGTACCATACCTGCGGCACTAAAGAGGTACGTAGTCAACCCAGAGAGCTAAGATAGAGTAACCTATTGCGCCAGTTGTACCAGTAATGTCACCGGCAGTCTTGGTCCCCTACGCAGGAACACAACAGTGCAAGCTGTGTTGGATTAGCAAGGAAGATGGTGGTAGCGATCTGAACGGACCTTACGCAAGGTCCTACCTCACGCACTATGTTCTACTATTATCCCTTAAGTACAATAGGAAATGTTCGCAATTTATGGAGTATTAATGAATGCAGAATAATATTTATATTTCAGAATTTTTTTCTACTAGCTGCACAAATGAATATATCACGGTTTGAAATTGAATATTCATATTAAGCGGCTCGATCACTTTGGTAAAAATATAGTTCTGGTACTAAAATTATAATACGGAATGTGATATGAAATCGTGAATCGAAACGCATTTAAAATCATAATTTTCTCAATTATTATAATAAGAGGACTATAAGACAGGAAGTAGAAATATTTGACTGCAACTCGCTACAAAAAAAAAATGTATAAAAAATACATACTCGTAGCTTTTTTAAGTTTAGTTTCATTTATTCAGTTAATATAAAATTACATTATAAATTACATAGACTGTTAAATTACACGTTTTTATGTTGATTCGCGATCGTCAAAATTACATAATAATTATTTAAAAAAAAACATAATATAGGTAGTATAAAAAGTATTAAATACTAAAACTAAAACAAGATTAATAAAAATGAAATGCCAACATGAATGATGAAAGTTGAAGGAAAAACATACATACTACGAAGATGCAGAGAAACTATTAACTATTTCAAAATGAACATTGTTTTTATAGAGGCATATTTTGTTACTTATATATATTCTATTTATTTTTAGTGTTTTGTAATTAAGCTAAGTAATTAAGATCGATTGTTTTTTGCAAGTGATAATTTAATTTATGATAGTTATGTAAGTCCTTTTTCGCCTGAAACACAGGAACATCCTAGTTCAGGCATAAGTGATTCTTCCCTTTTTGTATGTTTAGACTATAGATGTTATATTGTAAAAAAATAATTTTGAATAAAGATTTTATTTATTTATTATTTATTTATACATAGGCTGCTAAAAACATAACCCCTTCCTTTTGCCTTTGCCGTAGTCGGGTAAAACAAACAAGGGCATTTGTTCGACATAGCCTAAGTGTCAAGGAAGCCATAGTCAATGAACCAAGTTGTACTAGACTAATACCGATTGTAAATGAACCTATAAAGATACCCTCACGGCGACGCAGCCTGTCATAGCAAAATTCACTGCAAAAAATATACGAAATTTGTTTTTCTCCCCGCGAGCATCCGGGTTTTTGTTTTCGACCAGTAACATTTTCTTCAAAAGAATTTGGAAAACAAAGGGCCAAGTTCCTACATCAAACCGGCGAAGTGCGTGTCGGACACAAATAAACTCAGGGTTTTTAGACTACCGGTTTCCAACATTATAGTATTGAGTTAAGCTCACCTTGGAAGCGCAGCGATTATTTTGTTGGTAACTAAAAATTACGTATCCTGCTAATAATATTAAAGGGAATGTAATAACGGCTTGACAGATTTAGATGAAATTTTTCAGGCGGATGGATCATCTCATGGATTAAAACGTAAGATATTTTTAACCCCCTAAAAATGCCGTGGGTAAAAGCTAATATCTAATAAACTTTTAAATTAGCAAAATAGCTAATTTCTTGCCAAATATTGATTTGAAATCCCTAAATCTATTTTGAAAACACCTATTCACACACCCTACACGTTTATGTGCATTGAATTATTTTTACATTCCTCAATCACATGTATGAAATGCCATTTTTTTTATTTTCGTTGTGTCTCTACTTCATTGACACTTTACAGCTGTTCACAGAAAACACCTTCTTTTCAAATGTCATCCATAAGATCCCGATAGTGTGTGAACAAAATAGCTGTGACATTCGGACAGGATCACATTATAAAACTTCTATTTGTGGCAATTTGGCGACTGCAGAGCCCTAAAAAAATTGCCAAGGAACCTGCAAAATATAAGTTCTTGATCTAATCATGCATACAAGTGTCTTGACAGGAAGCCAATAGTACCTACCTGAACTTGTTGAGAAAAGGGCGGAACTCCGAAATAGGGTTAAAGCACTCCAGCGTGAAGAATCACGTCGTGTGAAAAGGCTTGTTGCGTCATTGTGACAGCTTATTTTTCCAATTTAAACAAACATAGTTTTTAAACAAACTCGCTATTCTTTATTGTCTGTCCTGATGTCTTCCGCCGCTTACTCCTTTTAAATCATTTTAATACGGTTTTCACTGTTATGTAGAGATTTTTTTAATAAAAGATTGTTATGTATATACATACATCCTAATTGCACTTGTTTGCAAAATAATAAAAAAGGAAACAGAAAACAGCACTCTAAAACAGAAATCAAAGAACCTCTTCAAATAGCATCACACTTTAATAATTATTTTATTGAACTATCGAATTTAAGAAATAACAACACCACAAACCAGCGTGTTGAACATTCCAGTTCCATTAACATCAATAGTATGTTTTTAAAGCCTTTTTCCAAAAATGAAATAGTGAATGTCATTATGTCATTAAAAAACACACATGCAGTAGGTTTTCGATGAAATATGTATAAATATCATTAAAAAATGTAAAACTCAATTAAGTGCTGTTATTGCTTATCTAGTAAATTTTTCTTTCGAAAGTGGTTCTTTCCCGGAGTTACTCAAAATTTCAATAGTAAAACCATTGTTCAAAAAAAATGATAAAGCAGATATGGGAAATTACAGCCCAATAACTTTGATTCCGATTCTTGCAAAAATTTTTGAGAAATGTATGTTTAAACGCCTCATGGATTTTTTCAATAAATTTAAAATAATAAAATTAGATCAAAACGGATTTCAAAAAAATAAATCTACAACACTGGCTAGTTTCAACCTGATTCATCACATTGTAAAAAGTCTCAACGAAAAAAACCACACTACAGCTATATTTTTAGATATGTCAAAAGCATTTGATTTTGTTGACCATTCTTTACTTTTAAACAAATTGGAAAGATATGGTATAATAGGACCAGCACTCAAATGGTTAAATACATATTTAAATAACAGAAAACTGTGTGTTGAAATCTTAACACTAAATGAACACAATGTAGAAAGTTGTCATAGATCTGACTTGAAGTGTAATGAGTTTGGTGTTCCTCAAGGCAGTGTACTGGGCCCGTTATTATTTATTGTTTATATAAATGAACTACCCGATATAATTCCATACAAGTCTGTTATGTTTGCTGATGATATATCTATTGTTGTGACGTCAAAAAAGAAGGAAGATATTACTGAACATGAATGTAAAATCAAAAACATGTTAGAGATTGTAATAAAATGGTTAGAGAGACATAATTTACAGATAAATATTAGTAAAACAAATTATGTACAATTCAGTTCAAGACGAGCTGATAATACTACACTTAATATACATTACAGAAATGAGCAAATACATGAAATGAATAATGTAACATTTTTAGGATTAATTGTAGATAAACACTTAGACTGGCAGCCGCAAATAGAAAAAGTTTGTTGTAAACTGAACCGATTTGTTTATGTGTTACGTAGATTGAGACGCATTTCAGGCTTGCATTCTACCTTGGCCGCCTACCATGGATATGTTAGCTCGACCTTAAGATACGGTCTTATTCTATGGGGAAACTGTTCCAATTTTAATAAGCCATTCATTGCGCAGAAAAAATGTATACGTGCCATCTGTGGTTCATCCCCATACAAATCATGTAAGCCACTTTTTAAAAAGCTTGGCATACTGCCTTTGCCTTGCCTCTATATTTTGGAAATCTGCATCTTTGTAAAGAGACACATGTATCTTTTTAAGACAGCTGAACAGATTTCTGAAAGAAATAGACGGAATCCAGGGCGACTGGTACATGATTGTGTTCCTAGGACAGCATTATGCGCGAAACATTGCTACAATGTGTGTATGAGAATTTTTAACAATCTACCAAAACATATACAGGCGCTACCTCTGAATAAGTTTAAAAATAAGTTAATGGAAATACTGTCAGATAAAAACTACTACAGTGTAAAGGACTTCCTCTTAGAGGGAAAATTCCCATAAAGTTTTAAAACTTTTGCATGCTAGTATAATAATACAGATAGCAGAATAAGCTACCTATTGTCTCCGTACCACCTAATGACTCGATGTACCTACTTATTCTATGCAAATAAAGATATCTATCTATCTATCTATCTATTTGAACCCGGAGCGGGTCATTAGTTAAAAATAAATCATTATAACAATTGAATTTAAGAGGAAACACAAGGGCCGTTTTTCCATACAAACGTCGTCCCCTGTTTCCTCTCTGGATAATGCCAATAGAGCAATATTTTTTTTCTGAAAAATCGATGGCCACTATTATGCATGTCTCTATGTTTTCCTTTTTTCAATAAATTAATTATTAAAAGAGATATGAACATTCAAAAACTTAAAACATTGGCCAGATTTTTGGCAGCGTTCATACATTCAGAAAACAAATTTTACTAGATTATTTAAAAAAGGAAAAATATAGGAACACTGCCAAAGCCTTTCTTTAATTTTTAATGAAAAAAGTAGTTAAATCGATAAAGTTTTGGAGAAGGAATCAGGGGTCTACGAATCGTTGATTTTGTGTACTTTAAATAGGTATTTTCAGTCCAAGCTGCAGCTGTCTCTATTGCGCTCTGCGGGGGGAGGCTTGATAGATGGAGGCAGCAATAGATTTTACAAATACCTATTTTTCAATTCTGTAGACCTTGAGGTTTCCTCTTAACTTTAGTTCATAATAAAAAATAATTGCGTACCTATGTTTTTGGCGAATTAGGTACGAGTAGATGTGATTTTTATTTATTTACAGTCTGTTTTCACTGTTACCATGTTTCTTGCGAACAAATTTTCTTTCTTTTAGACAACCGTTAGGCACTATAACGCGATAACATTGTTTATTAACTTAGACGATTCGAACTTTTCTTATAGAATAGGGAGGAAAACGGGCACGCGTGTCACCTGATAGGAAGTGATCTCCGCCGTCCATGGCAGTCAGAGCAGCGACCCCGAAAGAATTGCTGATCCGTATAGCAACGGTCGTAGTCACGAGAAGACCGACTATATGTATGTATAGAAACAAGTAGTTAGGCCGTTGCAGTAAGGTCGAAACTTCAAGTTCTTTTTTATTGGTGATGGGTTTTCACTTGGCCACAGTCACACCTTATGGAAAGTGCTAACGGGGTCGGTCCCGTCCCATCTTCGGAAGTGGGACGTGATTACCCAGAAAAAAGCCTATTTACTCTGCTTTCGAAAGTGTTCAGATTGTATCTGTCCGGAATAAACAATAATCTAGGTAAAAACTTAAGTACAGCCCCTTTTTGCATGTATGTACAGTCAGCCTTAGAAGAAGCCTAACCTTTAAGAACCTTATCGTAGTAACGTATGAAATGAAAGTTGCTCGAATTTGTCACCTCACTTACAGCGACAAGGTACTAAAATGTTCAGCTATTCTGCGGCTGACCGTACAAAACTGATATGTAACTTGCGTCATTTTTCGAATATGGAGCATCAACTGGTTTATGGTTTACTGGACACTGTAGTATATCGGTAACTATGAGGGTAGATTTATTAATATCAAAATTGTAAGGTAGTTAGTTAAATAAATCAGTTGTGTCGTTGACCTTGCATTTCCTTTGTCTCGTCCCACTAAAAAAACCCTTTAAATATTACTGGCGACGAGTCCGGAGCCCTAAATAGACTTTAATCGAGTGTGTGACAGTGTTTGTCGATAATGCCGATCGGAAAAATTGAGCAATTTGACTTATCGAGCAAAAAGTGGTCGGCGTACATAAGACGAGTTAAACAGTTCATCACTCTTAATGAGATTAAAGCAGAGTTACAAGTGGCCACGTTGGTTACATTAGTGGGAGAAGCTACTTATAGTTTGATGTGTGATTTGTGTGCGCCGAGCGACCCAGAGGCGAAAACATTCACCGATCTAGTTAAAATTGTCAGCGACCATCTCGAACCAAAGCGTTCCGAGATCGCGGAACGACACGTGTTCCGTCAACGACGTCAGAGACCCGGCGAACCCCTGAGCGAGTACCTTCAAGGTCTCAAACATTTGGCCAGTACATGCAATTTTGGAAGTACGCTAGAAGAAAATTTACGCGATCAATTCGTGTCTGGCCTCACCAGCGACGACATGAGATCTCGTTTGTTCGCGGAGGCGAAGTTGACGTACGGCAAGGCGGTGGAGTTGGCGCTAGCGCTAGAGGCGGCGGAGCGGGACGCGTAAGCGAGCGGCTCGGGCTGCGCGGCCGACGCCGCCGCCGCGGGGCACGGCGCGGGCGAGGCGCTGCACCGGGTGGAGGCGCGCGGCGCGCGCGGGCCCGGCGGCGGCGGCGGCGCGGGCGGCGGCGGGCGCGCCGCGGGCGCGAGCCGCGCTTGCTGGCGGTGCGGCCGGCCTCACCGAGCGGACGGGTGCCGATTTAGAAATTACTCGTGTGACGTGTGTGATGAAAAGGGCCACTTGAAAGTGATGTGCAAGAAAGGCGACCCGCGATCTTCCGGCGATAGGGGGTCACATCGCAGGCACAATTATCTCGACAGTGAAGAGGATTCGGAGTGCGATTTTTTTTTTATCAGCGTGTGCGGAAAGGACGACAAACCGTATGTAGTTAATATGTTGATTAATGATGTTAAACTGATGTTTGAACTGGACACGGGAAGTAAATTATCGACGATCAACTTTAATTGTTATGAACAGTATTTTAAAAATGTACCGTTACACGAAAATGTTGTTTGTTTGCGTTCTTACACGGGAACGATGATTAAGCCCGCAGGATTCATATTTGTGAAAGCGGCTCTGGGGGAACACACTGCGTCGGACCTTAAGCTATTTGTCATTAAAAATGGTGGCCCTCCTTTGTTGGGTAGATCTTGGTTAAGGCACTTTCAGATTGATAATGTAAAAATTAATGATTATTTATTCCATTTGACGGAAAGTACCTTGATAGAGGAGTTACGCCATAAGTTTCCGACTGTGTTCGCTTCGGGGTTAGGTACATGTACCAAAAAAATGGCGCTCAAGTTGTCAAATACTGATTCCGTGTATATTAAGGCGAGGTCGCTGCCACTCGCGCTGCGCAAACCAGTCGAGTGCGAGCTCGAGCGGCTCGCGGCAGAGGGTACTATTTACAAGGTGGATTATTCCGATTTTGGAACACCCATTGTACCAGTTATTAAAAAGTCAGGGGATATCCGCATTTGCGGTGATTATAAAATAACGATAAACCCAAAATTGGCACGCCGCGGATTGAAGAGTTGTTTGCTGCGTTGAGTGGTGGGGAGCAGTACAGCAAAATAGACCTCACTAATGCCTACCAGCAATTATTACTTGAGGAGGATTCGCAAGCGTGTACTGCCATCACCACGCACATTGGCACGTTCGTGTATAGGCGGACACCCTTCGGATTGAGCAGCATCCCTGAAAAGTTCCAAAAATTCATGGAGGAGACTTTAAGGGGCCTGCGCGGAGTGACCGTGTTCCTCGACGATATCGCCGTGACCGGGCGGGACAGGGGCGAACATGTTGCCAATTTGGAAGCATTATTTGTGAGGCTGCGCGATGTCGGGTTGCGAATAAAATTAGAAAAATGTCAGTTTATGCGCGATAGTATTACGTACGTAGGCTTTATAATTGATAAGCAGGGGTTACACCCTGATCCGGAAAAGGTAAAAGCGATCGTCGACGCTCCGGCACCTAGTGATGTAACCCAGCTGCGTTCATTTCTCGGGCTTATCAATTACTATGCGAAATTCATACCCAATTTAAGTTCGATTTTGTATTCGTTGCACCGGTTATTACGCAAAAACACTACGTGGGTATGGTGTACCGATTGTGATAAAGCGTTTCAAAATGTGAAACGTATCGTATCAAGCCATAAGGTATTGATGCACTATGACCCCAAGCTCCCGTTGGTGCTGGCCGTGGACAGCAGCTCGTACGGCCTCGGCAGCGTGCTGTCGCACCGGCTCCCGGACGGCACGGAGCGGCCCATCTGTTTCGCGTCGCGCACGCTCACCGCGCCCGAGCGCGCTTATAGCCAATTGGATAAAGAAGCGCTCGCAATCATTACCGGGGTTATTAAGCACCATCAATACGTGTACGGTCGGCACTTTATTATTAAAACTGACCATAAGCCTTTAACTTTTATTTTTGGTCCGAAAAATGGGTTACCGCAAACCGCCGCTAGTAGGTTGCAGAGGTACGCGATAAGGTTGGCGGCATACGATTTCGAGGTCGAATTCGTGAATTCGAGTGATAATAGCAACGTAGACGCACTTTCGCGACTGCCGTTGCCGTTCGCGCGCAAAGACACGGGGGTCGATTCAGTATCGTACATTAATTACGTCGAGGAGTCATTTCCAATTAGCGCGAAGGACGTGGCAGCCGGGACACAGAGGGACTCGGTATTGAAAAATATTTTTAGGTACATTAAAGACGGTTGGCCGGTTAGCATGTCAGCCGAGCCGGAGAAACCGTATCAGCATAGAAGAGAACAGTTGTTCATAGACAGGGGCTGCATATTGTACAACCATCGGGTCGTCATACCAGACGGGTTGCGGCAGCAAGTGCTAAAAGAGCTGCACGAAGGCCACCAGGGCGTGGTTAAAATGAAGAATTTAGCACGCGGGTATGTATATTGGCCACAGTTGGACGCCGAGATCGAGTCGTTGTGTCGCGCGTGTGCCGCGTGCCGCCAGCAGCGCGACGTGCCGCCCCGCGCGCAGTTGCATGCTTGGGTCTTCCCGGCGCGCCCTTGGCAACGGTTGCATGTAGATTTTGGTGAGTTCCAAGGCAAACATTATTTAGTGACCGTCGATGCCCATAGTAAATGGCTTGAGGTCCAAAAGATGGGTAGCACGACCGCCAGAGCGACGGTGCTCAAACTACGGGAGTTGTTCGCCCGGTTCGGCCTACCCACGCAAGTGGTAAGTGACGGCGGGCCACCTTTCGGGTCGGCCGAGTTTGCAGAGTACATGAGCAAAAATGGGATCGTACACACTATCACGAGCCCATACCGTGCGGCGGGAAACGGCGCCGCCGAAAATGCCGTTAAGTCAGTTAAGCGAGCCATGAAGAAAGCGGTACACGACGGGGTAGACGTCGACACGGCGGTCTGTAGGTTTCTCTTTCAGTACCGAAACACTGAACATTGCACGACCGGCGTCGCGCCATCGGAAGCTTTGGTAGGACGGCGTCTGCGCGGTCGTCTGGACGTCATTCTGCCAAGCACCGAGCTCGCGGAGCGCGTGGGCGCGGTGCAGGAGCGCGCGGGCCGGCTGCGGCCCGGCGCCGAGCGGCACGCGCAGCCCGGGGACGCGGTGCTCGCCCGGGACTACCGCCCGCGCACAGGCAAGTGGGCCGAGGCCACCGTTACCGAAAGAGAAGCTCCACTCTCCTACAGGGTACGCCTTCCAGACGGGCAAGAGTGGAGACGCCATGTGGACCAGCTACTTCCGGTGCAGCAATCGGGTAAACGTTACTCATTAGCACGAGTGGAACCAAAGGAAGCCGAAAAAACCGACTCGTCAAACCAAAAAGGTAACGAACTTAATCTGGATCAGAAGCAGAATGATGAGTCTGACGAATATCACGACCCCTCTGAGTCCCCGCCGAGTACGTCAACCCCTAAAGTGCGGGCAGGAGTAGAAAATGTCCTAGACCTCACCGCTGAATCCACTAACACGCCCGAGCCCGAGCCCGAGCCCGAGTTATTAGTTAGAAAACGCCCGGTCCGTAGTTGCGTCGTTAAAGGCAAATATAAATTGTAAATGCGTCCACTAAATAAGATAGTTTTCAATTATACCTATAAGTATAGCTTAGTTTTTTTTTTGGTGTTGGATAAACTTCTAAGGTTCTAAAATTGTTAAAATAGCAACCTATTCATAGGCATTTCTATTGTTCATTTTTGCAAGGTGTTTATGTACTAGTTACGTACAATAATACCATCTGAATCGTCCCATACTTATTATATAACAGATGTATGTAATTGATCCTAAGCATAACAAATTAGTTTAATCTTTGTTTCATACCATTGTATTTCGTGTAAGGGGGGAGGTGTAGTATATCGGTAACTATGAGGGTAGATTTATTAATATCAAAATTGTAAGGTAGTTAGTTAAATAAATCAGTTGTGTCGTTGACCTTGCATTTCCTTTGTCTCGTCCCACTAAAAAAACCCTTTAAATATTACTGACACGTTACTACTACATGCAAGAGGAGCTTTACTTAAGTTTTTTGCTTATACTATCGTGTTAAACTCCGAACCGACGTTATGACTACATGTGCAAATCGTGAAAGTTTAAAACAATTTAACTGTTTCGGTCATGACGAATTATTTAAATTAATTGAGGCTGCAAACCTAAAAATAAACATAAATGAGGCTTTGTCAAAATGTTATAATTCAATTTTTATAACAATAATTTTGGTTTCCATTTTAAATTTTTAGGTGGATATTTATGAGGAAAAGCAATAAAAGGTGCTTAAGAGCAGCTCGCAGGCAAAAAGAAAAATGTTTTTTTGTGGAGCGTGTTTTTTTTATTTATTTGCACTGACGACATGTTCCATAGACAGGAACATAAAAAAAACTAGGTTTTTATGTACAATATTTGGTCATATTCGATACCAATATGCCGTTCAATTTGAAGGTTTTTTATAAATGTGGTTTATTTATAACAATAATAGTTCATTTTCTGACTACTATTATTGTTTCAGGTTAAATATTCAATGTCTAGAGCCCCTGAATTAAATAAATAATGTATCTACAACAACGGCTCTTGGAAAAGCACCGACATAAATGATGGTAACATTAAAGTACTAAAATGGCTTTAATTTTACGTAAATTACTGTTGACCTTATTCTTATTTCACTTTGGTGGGAAACAGGCCCAAATGCTTTTCATAGCCACATTGTAGGCAATATTCTAGTGGTACTTATTTCCCATTCCTCTTTTTTATCCTATATTTCAAAATATTATGATGGTATTATGTCGTTAAATAGGTTGGATTAACCGTGTTGTGTTAGTTTTCACATCTAGCCCGAAAGGCTAAAACCAACCAAAAGCAGGAGCTTCGCTGCAAAAGTGCTTTTGGTAAAATTCGTAACAGGAAAAATGGGAGTGGGAAAAATTGCGAAAGGAAATTACGCTGTAAAGAAAAACAAAACAGGTTGGGAAAATGATTAAACAAATATAAATCTATACAGAAATTATCCTCGAGCGGAAGATATTATTAAAAGCTATAAACGAGGGTGAATGTTGATCTGCGACCACAAAAATAATGCTCCTATTAAATTCGGCTGGCATAATAATTAAGTAACGGGCGCTCAATCAAGGCTATACGGGTTCTAGTGGATACCATAATAGCAGCTTGAGGTTTCGAAACAGTTGTTCCAGTTTGTTGCCTAAAGTCAAAGTACAAATTACTAGGACTTGCGTATGTCATGTAGAGCTGCTAATGTTTCGTTGAGTCGTATTATTTTATTAGCTTAGTAGTTTTCTTATGGGAAACATTTTGTTTCGGTTTTATTTTATTTTTCGTTATTATAATTATTGACTATTTATTGTCTGCGACTTTTCTCTCAAGTTTTTCTGTTTTGGGATAACATAATGATCGAAATTATCAGTACAATCTGTAGTTTTTACCCATTAAGACTTGTAAAACAAGCTGAGAAATGCGGTTACTTTTACATTTACCTAAGTAGTTACAGTAAACAAAATTTTTTAGTGCTGTTTTATAGTGATTGCCTTAGCTAATAAACAAAACAAGTTGATTGGATCAGTGAACTTACTGGCAAGCATAAATTTTAGTGCATAATAAAACAAAAGGACACAATAATAAATTGAAATTGTAATGACAACACAAAGAAAAATTAGGGCAATGGCAGGACTTCACCGTTAAGCGGTAATGTGGCGAAACTGGCAAACGCAAGGCACGGATGCTGATGTTGCAAGTTAAAGTCCTGCCATTGCCCTAATATTTCTTTGTGTTGTCATTACAATTTCAATTTAATAATTTGAACGTAAAAACATTTAAAAAAAAATCGAAAGAAATTTCGGTTATAAAAAATTGACACAATAATAGTAAAGTAATCATAAGAACACCGATTCATACATATAACCGACCGTGTGTATGTTATGTTTTATTTATTTTATTTATTTATTTGAGCTTCATTGCAGAGTTTACAAAACAAATACAATTGGCGGACTTCATGCTAGCAGGCATTCTATACCAGTCAAACAACAAAGAAGAAAAGAAAACAAACCGATGAACAATAAGCTACCTATCAAGTACCTACTAACTAGTATTTTAGATAATATAATAAATAATAAATATCTCGGGACAATTTACACCAATTGACCTAGTCCCAAACTAAGCAAAGCTTGTACTATGGGTACTAAACAACGGATAAACATACATATATAGATAAATACATACTAAAATACAAATAACATCCATGACTCAGGTACAAACATTCGTATTCGTCACACAAATATTTGCCCATACCAGGATTTGAACCCGGGACCTCTTGCACAGTAGGCAGACACATGTGCCACTGTGCCATACAGGTCGTCTATATATACTAAACATATATTCCTATAAATACAATACTGCTTACAATAGTTTAATACTACATATACAAAGCAGAGTAAGTAGTTTTATCTTCTTTATCTTTACATACTATAAAACGAAGTCGCTATCTGTCCCTGTCTGTCCTCGTCGTATCTTCGGCCGCTTACTCTTTCTAAACCACGAACAGATTTTGATACGGTTTTGATTGCCGTTTAGAGATTTGACTGATGTTATATCATCATTCATAATTACACCCGTGCGAAGCTGAGGCGGGCTGCCAGTATTATGAATTAAAAGACAGATGTACTTACAGACATACAGGTACGCGATCTACTCCAAGAAAGGTTACCGCCGTCTATAAAAGATTTGCAACACTGCAGTAGGAATATTATACTCGCACTTTAAATTACTGTGTACCAGTAACCCGCTCCTACGATTTGGCTTTAATGTATATAAAAACCTTTCGTACAAACTTCACTAAATAACAGGGAAATCCATATCAAAATCCGTTTCGTGGTTTAGAACGAGTAACTGCGAGTTGAAAGTGTGAAAGCGAGTTTGTTTTAACATATTTAAATATAAAGATTTAAACTTGAACATTATTTCATGTTAGGTATAATATAAACAAAGGAATGCCGAAAACATAACAGTACATTATAGCTTGATTTCGAGGATATGTACGCAGAACTTGCTTTTAAGCAAACTAGCCCGGGATGTTCTGATTAGAGAATGAAACTGGAGCTATATTTCCGATTAAAACGATACACGAGTTATCAAAATCCAACTCTCATGCAGCTAAAACCTATTTCTCGTCAATACCCAATCTATCCGATGCGAATATGAATCGCTAGCTTGTTGCAACACCAGTCACTGTCATTATATAGGATCTGATAATATACTTGTGCCAAATGAATGTTCCCCTAAACTGGTCTTTGTGTCCTAAATTATAGTAGTCCTAAATTATTTTGCGACTTTAGGATTCCGTATTTTTTCTATTCCGTTACGTTTTAAAAGACAAATGAAAATATTGATATCAATACGATTACACAATACTTGGTATGCTGTAGCACTGCAGAGTCAGTTGTTTTATCGACTAATACAATTAAGAAATTGTATTCAGAAAAGGTGTCTTTACAACGACACGTGTTACTACGAATAAATTATTCTATCTGCAGTCCAAGCGCACAATTGATTTGAGATTTGTGAGTCACAATCGGGGCAAAATAAATGGTGATAGTAATGTTTATATTAATTTAAATTGGGCATAAACTGGTGCAGCGAACGTTGCGACATTACTATTTAGAATGAACTGAATTTGTCCTCCAAGAATTGAATAATTTGTAAAAGCGTTGGAATTTCAATGCGGAATTGAAGGATCGTTCCGTTCGTACCGCACGTGCTCTGTAGCCATAGTCTGTAGCGAACGGGCGGCGCCTGCGCATGCTGCCTTGCGCAATTTAGCAACAACAGGTGATCGAAGGAAATGTAGAAAAATATGCCAACGACACGAGAACAACTTCAAATGCTTCAAATTAATTATAGCGAAATGCTTTGACTGGCACGATCAAGTCAATCCTTATCCAGATTAGGCTTACGAGTACAAAAAAGATTACCAACGGTTCAAAAAAAAACTCTGAAAAGAATATTACCAAGATAAAAATTTAGTACTATTTATTACGTCATAAGTATTTAGCGCGGTTTAATAAATTATAAATATTTTGTGTCAATTTACCCTAATCGGCCTTTTATTGTCCTAAACTAAGCAAAGCTTGTACTAGGGACACTAGACAACGAATAAATATATACACATGTTAAAATAAATACATACTTAAATATATTTAACATCCATGACCCAGAACAAACATTTATATTCATCATACAAAAAAACATTTACCGCTTTTGGGAATCGTACCCACATCCTCTAGCTTCGGAGCCAGGGTTACTAACCAATAGGCTAAATATCCGGTCATCTGTTAGAAAACAGTTAAGTAAATCGTATACTTGTATCTATGTATATGCTAGGCATCAATTATAATGTTTGCGACATTTTCAACTACAAGCAAGCTCGTTAGGCCTGTAAACTATTAGCTGTAGCGCCAATCAAAATCAATCTGCAGCTACAATAAATTATAGATAAATAACACAAAGTGATCTACCTAAGCGGTGGTTGTTGATAATAATTTACAGCATGCAGAAGTTTAACAAGTCGTAAAGCATGATATCTTAAACTTCGCCGGTTCACCGATCTCTTTAACGCAATCTTGTTTGAGGTTTAAATCCGTGCCACGGTTGGATTTCTACACAGGGCATGCCAGTCGTTACACGAAATAATTGTCAATATGGACGGGCGTTCTGTTTCCGAACGTTTCCGATTTATCTTGACTGTAATAGTAGGTAATAGGAAATCCTGCGCGTACTCCGTATTAGGTTCCTTTCCAAAGCACAATGATAATTATGTTGCGAAACGAAATGGCTGTGGGAGTCGGTGCAGCCGAGGTTAATGTCGACGGGCCCGCGCCCAGCTAGCAACCCATTACGCATAATCCGCACGCGGCAGCTGCACTTCCGAACGGAAGTGAACGCATTCGTCTACGGCACCACGCTAACATTTTATGGTTTTCGAATTAGATTCTGTCTGAATTACCAATGCATTCCATTTCGCGTTATGATATTTGTCGCGTTGGCGATCGGTAGCAACAATTTTGTAATCGTGCAATTGCCATCGAGATTTCAGCGGATATTGCCGTTTGATCATTTACGGCGCGGCGTGGGAACGTGGCGAAATTTGGAATTAGGGAAGAATTTTAAACATTTTAAGGTAATCCTCAAGCTCAATGCCTTGGAAATGCCTAGCAGCATTCTCTTTGAATATTGAAACTCTGGCGTTTTCGCGAAAAATGTAAACGAACATTATTTTATGCCCAGTACGAAAAAATGAGTTTATTGCCAAAGTAAATGTGGGTATGTTTGAGTAAATACTTTCAGCACTCTCTGTGAAAGACAAATAACGAACTAATCGAAACTTTTGTAACTGGTTACCAACCGAACCCTTTTATTTAAAAAATCATTGCCAGGAGAATAGGTTTTACGAATATTAACTTTCTTTTTTGGTCAATTCCAGTCTCCCTACGGACTCACCCATATTATTTATCACTAAATTTTATTAGCAAACGCACTCCATTTTACTTTATTGATATTTTAAATTATACCTACATATTTTACTTACTATTTAGAACCAACAATCACAGAAGAAGAGTAAGTCTTTCGGGTACTGATTTTATGTATTTTTGTAGGGTTTATCAGCCGGTTAACCGGTTAATTTATTTAGATTTTTTTTCATTTGAAATCCTATTAAGATGGATATTTTCTCAAGCTCAAAACAGAGCTTTTAACACGTATTTTTGTACATATTTGCACAAGTAGAGAAATAACTGTGTTAAGGGGTGTCTTTTTGTGTATTTTTTATTTATATCTACGCAACAGCAGGTAGCAGGTAGTATAAAGTGTTTTAAAAAGGAAAATTCGTTCTTAGAAAATACGATTGTCTAAAGGGCTTCTATGTAGCGTCGGCCTACCACACGCCGTCCAAGGGTCCAAAACGTTGTTGTCCCGTTTAGGAAATAGACATAGGTAGAAGTCATACTAAAATAACTTAATTTATACTTTGGTAAAAACTGCCTTAGCTCTTTCTACTCTCACCTTCAACCATATTGCTATTCGTGACACAGACACAAAATTGCAAATAAAGAAGCAGACAAAGTTTGATTGTTAATTGAATTGCTGCAACGAATTCGTATTGCATCGATCCAAACATTCCTCAAGACAAGGTCAATGTTAAATGTAAACATATTGAAATTCTTCTACCCGATTTAATTGTAAAATAACACCAGCAACATAGGTACGGGTTAACAGAACAGCTGTTTGCACTTAATTTGCACTTCAGTTTTAAATACATTATGAAAATTGGCATACTTAGTGATAGAATTACTAACTTATACTGATTCAAATTAGGCTGTAAAATTTACATTTAGGTACATTTAGTTTGAATTTAAATAAGTAATAATAGTTTACCTAACATTCCTTTACGAGTAAAAAGATAGCTAATCGGCTACGTGAAAGAAGATTACCACTAAATTATTGTAAAATCTTTAGAAAACCTGAAAGAATTGAGCATACTATTATCAGTACAGGTAAGCACAATGAATAACAATGGACAATTGTAATGTCAGACTTAAAAGATACTTTACTTTTCGAGCGGTATTTAGTGACAGCGCACGCCATGCCAGCAATGTATACAACAATTAGTGCAACAATGTAGTCATTAATCATTAATCAGTGCGGGCTTTATATTAACAAAAGTACGCGCCTTACGAACTCCGTACCAGCACTTATGAAATACTAATCGAAAATCATTGGATTTGGCTCCGCCTATATCGTAGCAAATTCCAGAAATTAATAGCAAACACTGTCGCTTACTAACTCGTTTCAGTACTAATAAAACGAAAGCCCTCTAGCTTACACCAAAACCAATTAATCTAAATAAAGGGTATTTGCATATTTCTGTAAGAATAAAGGAAAACTAGGACTACATGTTTATACTACAAGCCAATTGGAATAGAGTTATTGCTTTGGTTGTAGCTCGTAACTTTATTGGCACGAGGGTCTTTTGACTGACTCATATAAGTCTAGACTCAGATACGGCATAAATTATTGCATTCTGCAAGTTATAAATCACGTTTGTGTTAAAAATACGGTATTAACGCCATTGTCGTGCTTTTGTAATTTATTGGAACGAGACCGATTGTGTGCTGTGAGTAACTAAGCTTTATTTTATGGAAAACGAATAATTTGGACACTCACGAACCCATCGTGTTTGAATGGAAATAACCTTAAATCTGAACGTCTGTGCGCGCACGCCGCCTCGTAATGTAGTCCAAGGAGTGCGTGTGCAGGTAAATAATAATCAAAAGAAACTGCACTGAATAGGGCTATAGGTTTTAAAATTCAGCTAGTTTGTGGAGCTGGATATTGGAGCATTTATATCACCCTAATTACAGTGTGTGTACTTGATTCAGAAAATTATACAATTTATAGATTTTCTTATTGGTGCATTTTTTTATAATATTCATTGTTTTTTTTTAAAGTATTACTCCATTAGTTTCTACATCATTGGCTTTATTATTTATTTATACATTAGTAACATATTTTTGGTTTTGTCATTTATGTATAAAGTAAAAAAACAAAGAAGAAAGAAGAAGTAGTAGTAGTAGTAGTAGTAGTTTTGTAGAAGTCAAAAATGGTATCTTGTGGTATGCTCAATTTAAAATATTCTTTACTTTCTTGTATATATTAAAATGCTCAGGACATATTGACGTCAAATTTGTTCTAAGTTAGTTTTCCATGTTTTTTTGCATCTACTTTTCTTCTTTCACCTGTTACGCAATTTTTCTGCAAGCCATGTTCTCAGGGTGTTTAGTCATTTTGTTAGTGTTACGCTAGTAGAAACGACAACTGTAGTGCAATTTTTGAATCTCACCGGTGACTAAAGCTCACTGAAATGGCCGAATCTCTATTAAAAACTGCCATTTTGGTGAGCTTTAGTCACCCGGTGGGGTTCAAAAATCGCACCTCTGGTATGGACTTAACGATAGGCGGTGAAAGCAAGCGTCAAAATGTATCGATCGTCAATGTCAAACCCATTCATTATGTCTTTTTTTTTTTATGAAATAGGAAGGCAAACAAGCAAGTGGGCCACCTGATGGTAAGTGATCACCACTGCCTATAGACACCCGCAACACCAAAGGGATCGCAGATGCGTCGCCAACCCCGAGGGCTAAGACTAAGAGGGCTTTTCTACTATCGTTGATGCTAACAGAGTGTCACTTTGTTTAGACACTCAGATAAACATATACGCTACAAAGATAGCCAAGATCGTTTTCGGATCTTTGAGGCAGCGAAGTACTTTAAAAAACCCTTCCTTCTGACGGCAATCGAGTAAAAAAACTAAAAATGTGTATAGTGAGTCGTGACCTTTAACGACGCACAAAATTACTAATAAAACAGTATACAACATTATGTTCTTTACGTTAATTGAAAACATTGTTATCTACTTTCCCCGTATCGAGCGGGTGTCCCACGTAATGCATATGTGGCCGTACACAGGCGTAAATCAATTACCCCGACAAAACTGCTCACCTTTGTTACTGGGGCAGTTTACGCGACCACTCAGTTTCATTATAACTTGAGCAGTTAAAAGCCTAATGGATCTTTTTACTCCGTGGTTATGTTGCGGCAGGTTCCCAAAATACCTAGATTTACGAGCATGATATTTTAAATTACGAATACAAGTAAAAGTTATGTTAGAAGGATTGACGGAAACTACAATCATCGGTATCGTATCACAAGAGTACATCAAAAATCAGTATTGAAACTAAATAAGAGCAATTTTTAGCTTTTTATAGTACACGTAAATTCCACTTATCCTTTTTCTGGTTACATATTCCCAAAATGTTATCCTATCACGACCTAGGTTTTTGCGTTGTTTATGCTTGCAAAGTTTCAATACAGTTGGTTTATTCAGTTGGAAGAGTTGAAACGCTCTTAAATAACATCCACGACATGCATGTCAGTTATTTGTTTGGGTTCCGGTTGTGCTAAATAACAATTATGATAAACATTGCTTTAAATATCAATTTATTAAAATTTATCTTTTTTTTTAATAAAGAATTTTGATCAATCGGTTAAGATGACCTGTGGCATTGAAAGACTAAATAACAACCCTTATTTTCTACTTTATCTGCCATCATTAACCCTTCGCGGGATATTGACGAAAGAAATAAAGACTTAAATATAAACTTTTGACGATAATGGAAACTGGCTCGAAACAATAAAATGCAATTAATAGATTCAGGCGTTACTTTGCGGAGGTCCATATCAACAAACGCGGAGCGGCTAGGTAATTTGTTCCAGTTTGTTTACAAAGAACTACGTTTATCAAAAGTAAATTCCATTAGCCGTGCTTATCACATTGATGGTATAGTCCTGGAGAGGATAAAGACGGAGGTTGAAACGTCCGAATAATTACTCTTCTACGAGCACGAAAGTGGAGGTAATGAAACGCGCGTGACTACTTTTTAACAGTTATTACAAGACCTTGTGTTTATTTTGTCTACTAACATTTCTTTAATTAATCTTTAAACTAGGTTTACAACCAGCAATCAAATTAAAACAGCATGTTGCTCAAAATTTGTCATGTGTGCCCTGATTTTTTATTTTGCTTCGACCTGCGACGTATAAAGGTTTAATATTATGTAGTTCGCCGGATAACGGCTGTATTTCTGTGACAAAACATGTTTTAGGCTTTATATCAGTATCTGTCATATGAATTATTTATCGGGGGCTGATTGGTGCGAAATAACCATTAAAAAGTGCAAAAGATATCGTTAAAATGTTACCTATTGTGCAAATGGTTAATGCGAATGGCTTCTTATGCAGTTATATATAACACAAAAAATAGGATTTATTTCATCTTATAATTGAATTGGGACTTGCGCGTTGTATCATAGCGTAGTAAAAAAGAAAACAAAAGCCAAACGACTCATTCTATAATTAATTTTATCTACACACATATCATAAATGCTCAATAACGCGTTCAAAAACCATAGAAAATGACCAGCATTATTCCAACCAATGTTATTATAAGAATTTTCGTGTCTGTGGTAGCAGGTAATCTGTTCTTTATTGGGTAGTATAAACACAGACTACTAAGAGTAGTAGTCTGTGTTTATTGGTGATCACATTACTGATATCTTGTGACGTTATGAATTTAAATTTGGAACAGCTGTCAAAATTCAAGTTGGTCTCTATTCTAGTATCCATAGATATTAAAACAGTTATCGATACGAAACGTCAACTCAGTATGATTTTTTAATTTAAACGCACGACATTTGATCTCGAGTGACATGACAATAGGGACTTTATTCGTTTGTCTATGATTTAAAAAAACGTTCGTCTTGACGGATAGATCGAATTGCCGCCATACTTGTTGTCACTCGTTTGTTGATTTTTGCTGTTACGGTTTTTTGCAGTTATGATATGTGTGTAGATAAAGTAATGTATGCAACTGTATATTATTAGGCCTTAAAACACTCGTGTGATCCTATGACGAAACTCGCTGACGCTCGTTTCATAAAACCACACTCGTGTTTTAAGGCCTCTCATTATATAGCAGTTGCATAAAATACTATAAAATTAAGTTTTTTCTCTTAGCGGTCAGTTAAGCAACAGTGGAGGCTCACCAAAACACAATTAAAATAAAAACGTGTACAGTGTAGTATTAGTTAGAGGTGTGTCCAGCCAGTATGTAGCGTTGGACACTAAAGTTGCTGTTGCGTGTTTCAAAATATTTAACAACGCATCGCTGCTCATTCCTTTGATGGCACTCGGAGCCACACACAGCGCTCAGAATGATTCCTGTAATCTTGTAATTTTCAATCTGGTTAACGATGTTGGTTATACAAATTTAAACGTTTACGGCTTTTGTAATTAATCAAAAATCTATTTAGTTTGTTTGTTAACCCAAATAATAAAAAAATACATGTCATATATCTATGACCGTGATTGACAATTCGACCGCTTTAGTACCAACCTCCCACAGAACATGTTTTTGCAGTGCCCTACCAGGGTCATCATATAAACTGTTACCTTATGTTTAAGATCTTTAATAATGTAATCTGTTTTATGATATCGCAAATAAATAAATACAATGCAATACATTAGCTTTAAGTAACAGTACCATTGTTGCGTTTCCTTTGGTTAGCAAGAGTTTCAAGGGTTGTAGTGATCCCTTCTCTATTAATATCCAGAAGACCATTAACGCACATGCGACCCCTCGGAAACTGCGGTTGCCATGAGCCTCAGTATTTACTTACCACGTTGTGACCCGCTACGTAAAAAAACATTATAGAAACCCTGATTCAACTGCCAACTGTGAATTGGCCAATGAAAACTAATTCAGAGGGATGTTTTCGATTCGCCGCTGGCCATCAATTTAATGTCAGAGGATCAAAGGGAAATGGCTATTAAATGCGGTTTGCATTACGGCTGCGATGTTCCTTTATTGTTCATCTTTTATTTGACTTGTCGGTTATAATTTATGTAAACTTTAATATTACTTAATTATATGTTCAGTTTAATTGGAATTAGGCTTCGCTCGGGTGCAGTTAACGTGGAGAATAGATTTTTTGACGACATGACATAAAAACATTGAGTTTTCTCCACTATTTAAAAACTTAATTAGGCCGTATTTTATACACGAAGACAAAAATAAGTGACAATTAATGTCGAAACTGAGAGAAAGTGTAATTTTTCGAAAGGGAGGCACATAACTATGCACTATGAAGTTGATATAATCTATCCCTATCGGGCATAGAAAATTTCTCTCAGTTACCTTTTTAATGGCCCGTCAAGTTTGTTGCTGTTTGTACTTTTTTTTCGAAAGATATAATACACGACGTAAAAAAAAGAGAAAAATATAAAAATTATACCTGGATTTTTCAAATTTCCACAACTTATTTTTTATTAAATAGGTATCTTCTTGGTTATGGAGTTTATCATCTGATGGGGCTCTCTTAAATTCTTTCACTTAATCTAGACAATAATATGAAAAAATTGTTTGACATTCTTACACGTACTTAAGTAGTAAACAACCTTCGAATGTAAAATTTAAATATTGTTTATTCTTTAAATGAAACATATAAAGCAACAAGTTATAAATTACCTATTCTATTTACAGCCTCAATTCGTTTTATTCAGGCGATAAACAATTTTAGGTGACGAAAAGTGATATTTTAGGTTCGAATTTTGTTTACATGATGAGACAAGTATGTATAAACTGACTTTAAATCCTGAATTACATTATAAGTGTGATTATCTAGCTAAGTATCAATATAACGATGTCCATGCCTAGAACAGGGAACAGCATGGACCAAAGTTAAATTTAGCCGTGCTCCATGCAATCCTGCTACTGATGTTATTAGGAAAACTTGTTATAAGCTTTGATATAACCAGTTTGACGACGCTGATACACACCAAAGTATGAAATAGGGTTATAAACAGAGACTGCAATAGTTACGTTTGATAAGCAAAAGTTTGTTTCACTCAACTTATAGCATAAAGTGCACCTAACATGAACCTTTTCTAAACATTTAACTAACTACTTAACTCAGTACGTCTCTTTCTAGCTAGTCAAATACTAGAGAGAGGCACTGAGCACTGACGCACGGCATGTCGAAAAGATGCGTGCTAGGTTCACAATATGGCTGTCACGACGTAACGCAAGTCGCTTTACCTCTTCACTAGTCCAATAGGAGAAAGACGCTTTGATTGATCGGTGAAAAAATTAGCACTTAGGCTAGCCGTTCAGGTCTACTGATTAAAACGTGTTGTCGTATATATATTTTTAAATATTTTATTTGACGCGACCTGTGTAAAAAAACATGTGACAGTTACAGAAGGTTTTCTTTCGTAAATACAGATTGAATGATGATTTTTTTGCATATAGTTTTTGACACTTTTTCAATTACTTTTCCCCCCGTTGAATATCACTTCTTCTTAACAATTATTTAAGGACAATTCAGGTAGATTTATACCTATGTTATACATATGTATAGACTAGTTAATTGTATTCCTTAAGTTCTGCCACTCCTAGGTGCTTACAAGGAGGCATATTTTTTTTAACGATTTGTACTATAAAAAACAACTTGATGGGCTTAAAAATGTACTTATTTGTAATACTCGTACATACACAAATGCAAATCGTTTATGGCTAAATGTGTACATTTTTATATTAAACATGTGCAAAACTGCAAATATCGTGATCATCCTATACCCATTACAGTAACATCGAGATATCAAAATCATTCGATCATCACGAGCTTACATCACTAACCGAAACCAATCTTTGGGAATCTAAATCAGAAGGTCAAGTACACAATATACAATAATATCCTAATACTAATAATTTAACAGCCATAGTAAACAATGGAGTTATTATGGCATACAGTAAAGACATAACACAACCTTCCGTTTTCATTTGATATGGTTTTATTGTTTGATAATTTAATTAACCATAGCAAAATCTGAAATCCATGGTTTAATGTGAAAATACATAAAGTTACTTCATAACCGACCATAACAATAATATGAAAAAGTATTGTAGACAATTAAAATTCACGTGTAAAATGACCAATCAGTATCAATAAATTTAATAGATGATTAATAAAATAAAGGTACTCTTGAAGATGAAAAAATCATAATTTATTGTCAAAATCAAATTTAAAATGCTTTATTTGCAAACATAGGTGAAACTGGTACTGTGGTGGCAAAAACAAAAGTAGCTACCTACTTTGAATATAACATAGTGAACCTAGCCTGTTAGACGCTTTCGAAGCTTTTCAGATGACGAATCAAGCGTGGTTTATTAAACAGGTAGACCATTAAGTGCTAGATTTTTTGTGTGTAAATTCTCAATAAGATATTTATAAATGTCAAAACGACATTAGGTACTCGTAATACAATACGGTGCACGAGACAGTATCAACCAAAGCGGAACAATAATCATCTGCGCTTGACAGCCCCCTAAAAAGCTACAAACGGCATCACAATCGACGTATCAGTATCGACGCCCGTCGGTCGCAGTTAGATTGTTTCTTGTTTACATGGCCGTCAAAGCGAGATACGGGCCTGGGGTTCAAGTCATAAGTATGTAACATAGATGGCCAATGTATTGTTAGGAAGTTGAAGGAATACCTACCAAACTTGGCTGCGATTTCGCATGCGTAGAATATGTTACTCCAGGATAAATTGTTCAGAATGTAAATTATAAGGACTTAATCCATCTGCATATTAATTTTTGTAATTGGTTGGCGTTGCTGTGAAAGATAGACCAGACGAAAGAGCGGATCGGTTCGGTTTGGTTAGTTTCAAGATATTATTATAATGATTTTGTTATTTTAATTCTTGACAAATTATTTTGTGAGATTAACGGAAGTGGCGAAGCGAAGCTGCTAAATAAATTATAGCTGCATCTATAAGTCATTAAAATAAACTAATTTAAACGTCGGGAATTCGATTTATTACGAGATATAATGCGATATATTAAACTGTTTAAAACTGTTAATTTTGATGTATACAAGTCACGAAAAATTTAAAAAATTAAGCATCTGAAAGTGTTTGATGCAAAACGTTGATATCGACCAAACAAAGCTTCTAGTTCAGCTTGAACTAAGTCTCTAAACATATATAAATCCTATTTACTTCGCAAATTTGCGAGCTGAAATAGAATTCGCGAAATGGGATTCAGAACGTCTTGTCTTGTGCCTAACAAGTGTATGTAATAATTATCTCGTAAGCTCAGACAGTTTGTCGTGAGTTCCTTCACTAATGTATTCACCGAGATTAAACCCGTACGGTGCTAGCAGCTAATTGTGGATGAAAATGATTAGAAGTAAGTAAATTGATGTATATCTGTGAAGATTATTAAGATGTAAACTATGTTACAACTTGTAACAAGTTCAATGTTCCTTTTTGTTTTAGGAAACAATACCCTAATGGAATAGATTATCCGCAATATTAAACTCAAGTAATTATAATATCGGAATGAATAAATATAGGAATGAATCTGACCCAAAAATAAAGAGACGTCATAGCTTTAATAACCAAGAAAAAATGGATGGCATAAATCTGAACCATGGATGACTAAGCTTCTAGAATAGAAAGACCGTGACCTAGACACTGAAGAAAAAAACGTAGCACCATAAATGTATGTAGGGGGTAATCTCTGGAACTACTGAGCCGATTTCAAAAATCTTTTACAGCTAGAAACCTACACTATTCCTGACGGACATAGTCTACTAATTTTACGTGAACGAAGTCGAGCGCGTCCGCTAGTCTTTTATATAACTAAATGTATGATTTATGTTATGTAATCGTTTTTGTCCATTATCTTATACCTAAGTGTAATGTAATGTGTACATTTGTGCACATAGTGGTTGTTTACGTAGTTGACAAGCTTCAGTCAAACGCCTGGCTTTGCTGATAAGGTATGTACATTCAGTTCAGTGTAATCACCTGCACGCCTGCATATAATGCGTATATGTACACGCCGGGTCGGGACATGATTAGAGAGGTTAATGTAATGGTTTTGCGTGTGTGTACTATTAGTGGATGGACTGTCCAACTACGTCTAAATAAACTAACTAAATCATTAATTTGGTTAATTGGAAGAGATCCTTTAAAGGGATAAGTTCGCTTTTATACATCACTGTATAATTAATAGATTCAGGCGTTACTTTGCGGAGGTCCATATCAACAAATGGTTTCGCGGAGTAGCAAGGTAATTTGTTCCAGTTTGTTTACATCACTGTATCTCTTTACTTGTCATTTACTTACGTACACCTTCTGGGTACCCTACCACCCCGCAGCTCTTTGGAACAACTGTTTTATTTGTATGTTTTAGTTTTATTTTAGTTTTTAGTTGTTTAGTTTAGTTGTGTACATACTGTGTTTTTATACCCTTACATACATACATGTTTACTCATAATTAGGATCCTTTGCAGCCAGACAGCTAGAATTTATATTACTAACTGTCGCATACTTTAACGGATTTTTTGACATTTCGTTTTATAACGAACAACGACACCTGTTTTTACTGTATCTTTTTTGATCTTTCTGAAAAATATATTGTATTTTTTTTATTTTAATCGACATATTCATTGAATCAATAACCTAAGGCATCTTTTCATCTGAAAAGAAACCTAAGACGCTAGCATTGGTCATTTGAACCGGATGACCACCTTATTTAATGGAAAAATGCTGCAAATATAAGTGTAGTTTACATGAAATTAACAATTTATAGAAACAACGTGTCACCTTTACAAAAATGATGATGATGATGGTTGTGTTCCGGCGTGGAGAGGAAGACAGCCGATGTAATTACTGGCACAAGAGGTATTCCATCTTAGCCCCCTGGGTTGGCAACGCATTTGCAATCTCTTTGGTGTCGCGGGTGTCTATAGGCAGTGGTGATCGATTACCATCAGGTGACCCACTTGCTTGTTTGCCTTCCTATTTTATAAAAAAAAATGTGGGGCCGCTGTCGTCATTTTTGATCTTCTTAAAAAATGTGGATATAGTCAAACAAGAAATTGCTTGACCACTTTTAGATCGTGTCACAAAGGAATTAGGTTTGAAAGTGGTCAAGTAATTTCTTGGTCGACTATACTTCGTATTCATTAACTTCTTCAGATTTTATCGGTACCTACTATCTTATTGTAACAACTTGTCTTGTTTTAAGTTATTTAGTTTGCGAAGAATTCCTTAGTTAGTTATTACTTCCTCAGACCAATCCAGGGCTAAATCATGGCAAGTAATATTTAATCAGTACCTGGATAAGGAACTAGCAGGCAAATATACTTTCAAAATATTACAGACTAGCCTCGCTCAAGGCTTTCTAAAAGCATTTTAATCTCTGTATTTTAAAGACAAAGGCTAATGGTTTTTGCACTACGAGTAGAAAATGTCAACATCTCACACAAAGTTGGCGCGCGGTTCATATCGCCCTCCTTAGTTTTACGATGGCGGAATAAAAGACGTATTTTAAACAATATTGCGCTACTTTGTTACTAACTTGCTGCTTCTGAACTTGTTACAATATCCAATCCCATGGCAATACCGCGTTTATTACTGATGTATTTTCATTTTGCAGATTTTTAACTGGGTCAAAGTATACCAGTTACACTTCCTACTAATTCTTAAAATGCCAAAATAGGTGGAGATGTTTGGATACTTGCTATTTAATCGCACATTGACGACAATTCCATTAACAACACTTATTGAATGATTAATACTTAGAGGCGTTATTTTTTGTAAGGTTCATATAAACAAAGTGGAAGAAATTACCTTGCTACTCCGCGAAACCAGTGCTATACATATGCTAAACAGCTGCGGCTGTGAGGAATATATATTTTTCATGCAAAAACCCACCCTTATCCGCTTCCACATGAAACTAAATACATCGCGCACACTCAATAAACCTTTATGAAACTTTTTTTACCCTGTAGCGAATAATGAGTTTACTTAGAATAATTTAGAATGTGACTTTAGATATTCATCCAAATGCCACACGAACGAAGTCACGGGCACACTGTTGTTGTATAAAAAATAAAATTTTTGTTTTATCTTACTTGTTTGTAATTTTGAGCGCTTTTTGACAGTGCTCGTCACTTTTTTAACCAACTTTAAAAGGCGTAGGATATTTGTTTTTTATAAAACTGGTCAGATAACAACGCATGCTATCGAACTGCACCCAGCTCTTAGTCACGAGGAATTGATGTAACAGTACAGACTACTCTCAAAGCCAGAAAAGGAACGAACATTTCAATTGTACATCTTATTAAGTTTGAGATATCGATAAGTAATGTAGATATAATTGAACTAATTTCAATAACAGAACTGAACGACTGAGAGACCCGGAGGCCTTGGAGGAGGGGAGGTGGCAACGGATCAGCGATTCTCTTCGGATCGCCGTTTCCTATGGCCGGCGATAATCACTTTTCATCAGGTGACCCGCATGCACGTTTTCCTCCCTTAAAAAATATAATAAAAAAACGACGATACTTTCGGCACCGTTGGGGTGCCATAGGAGAAAAAAACGGGCAAGTGTTTTACCTGATGTTATATCCCCGCTCCCAAAATATCTACAGCACCATTGGGGCTTCTGGTGTGTTGCTAGCCTTACATAAATCAGAATATTGAGTCTTTTAAAAGAACCTAAATTTTTACGGCTGGAAGGACCTTGTACAAGGTGCACGTGTGCACCATCTTGCTCGCTAATCCAGCCGCTAAGCACCGCTGCTTGCACTGTTGTGTTCCGGCGTGGAGAGCAAGACAGCCGATGTAATTACTGGCACAAGAGTTATTCCATCTTAGCCCTCTGGGTTGCCAACGCATCTACAATCTCCTTGGTATTGCGGGTGTCTAAAGGTGGTGGTGATCATGATCACTTACCATCAGGTGACCCACTTGCTCGTTGGCGTTCCTATGTTGTATAAAAAAAACTTCCGAAGTAAAAAAGATTACCAATCATCAAGATGGCGTTGGTGGAAACTACTTTGAAGAACAATAAGTTTCTAATCTTTAAACAATTACAATTACTTTTTACAATACAAATACTTTTATTAATTATAAGAGCCGAACTGTACATTCATAACATATTAAGATGAAATATTAATTGTAATTATTATACAGCCGAAATATTATTTGCCGTAATTATACAGGTAGTAATTACAGGTGGTCTCCTAATTAACAAGCACCCATTTACGTGTGTCCATTATCACTTTAGACAAGGTGTTATTAGAGTCGTGAGACGGTAATAATCAAATCAAGCATAATCTACATACGGCACTGGAGCGCCGTTACATTAACATAAATTTCTTTGTTCAAACCGACGATAATATCAGAAGTTGACTCGCAAATTGCTCCTGTATAAATCAAGGAAACTTTACGAAAACCGATTAATTGGTTCAATTGTCTGGATAGGTTTGACATCGCACGAACAATCTGCAGGCAAAGTTTGTATGCAAAAGTCTCTTAAACTCACTTCACCATTGGATTGTCTACTGGGCGAAGTTTGATAGCTTTGAGAAGTGTAGTTAGATATGAAAGTTCGCGTATGAGATGAATTTATTGCCTCTACACTATGAGCCATTCCAGACACGTAATGCTTTCAAACAAACCAAGTTTGCTAATGTTCATATTCGTTTTAAAATCCACCTTACCCAGATAGCGCGGTTAACTTAAAGTTATTCATCACTGTTAGTTTCAGTGTTTTCGCGAAGTGCAATTTAGTGGGTCTCCCCAAGGCTACTGTTGATCGATGGTCACACATTTTTAAGTGCTCACAGTCTAGGATTTTCAGTTCTGAGTTTTATCATTTTTAAGTCTTTTAATTTAAAACGACGACTTAGAAGCAAACCTTTTTTTTTGTATACATTTTTCGATATTAAGTATACCAATTTTCAAAGCAACAAGCCCTCAAAACCTCAATATTTCTCCAATCGCTTTTCTAAAATTACAAAATGAATCGTTGAATCATCATAAAATATTGTGCTGAATAAAGCACGAGCCCTTAATACACGTTATAAATGTAAAATTCTCATTGTAATATTTTAGTGGTAAGGTAAATCATTACCTTACTCATGATGGTTACTTTTGTTTTTGGAATTGAGTATTTCTCCTGAATTACACGAGTACGTTGGAAATATTACCACCGGCAGGCAATACCAATTGAGTTAATAAAACACTAAATTAAATCTCTTTAGGTTGCTAAAGAGATTTTAAGCACGTGAAACGGTTTACATTGTCATTTTAATTAGTAGAAATACCCGTTAGATTGCTTAATCTGGGGGCACGGCAGTGCCCCGGCCAAGTCGAGCAAAAAAATTTTATTTTTCCAGATAAAAACCGATATTTTTTGCGAGTTATGTCATTTGCTTCCGAGCAAAATGTTTAACTACACACAACCTTCACAGTCGCGAGAGTCCAGAGACAAGGGGCCCCAGTTTCTTACATTGTCTTGGCACATTTTTTCCGCATTGTCATTTTAAGACAGGACTATCCACAATATTTACCTAGTAGGTAAATAGCAGCAAAATTCTAACGTGCTAAAGTGCGGCCGCAACCGGCGATTTACTCAAACGCATGCAAGCCTTTGAAAACTGTAATTGTCGGGCCGTCAGTCACGAAGCATTCTGGGCGTGGGATACAGTTCAAAGGGCGCATCTGGTATCGAACCTTTGTATCTAAGGCTGTGGTATAGCGTGCAACCACGAAGTCTGGAGTGCAATGTGATTATTATGCATAAATCTGTTAATAGTCTATTTTCAATAAATCTATGTCTTCACCCTTTTTTGCTTCACACTAATATTTTATTGTTGATAATTTTCCATATTCTATAAATATTGTTTGTTAAGAACAATTTAACACCGATATGTAGGTAGTAAAAATGCAACAGAGGCAACTATTTTACGAAAATATAAAGCATTTTGGATGAGGTTACAGTTACTTACAGTATCTAAAATGAAACACAATTATCATCTATTTAGAAAAGTTTTTCTTTTAACATCTCTCTACATCATTTCGAACCTTCAGCTTTCTTCATAGCAATGTTTTCGTTAACAATCTGAAACGAAATCGCTGAGTCAAGTTAGACATAGCCCCGCATTATTAAGGACCTACTTTCTAGTTTGTTGACTGAGTAAATATTTTTCTGGTAACACAATACCGTAAGAAAACAAGTCTGGGTCCTCACTTCGCTCGCAACTTAACCTATAACGTAACTTAAACGCGGCGGCTACAAAGACTAAACTTCGCACCAGCCGCTACTCCCTCTCCGATAATACCACTCGGATAATTCTGAAACTTAGTATATTCAATACTTAGTCCTCTTTTAAACATGTATAAATCTATGGAGTTCCTTACAAAGATAAGTCAAGTCAGAAATTTCGCCGTAAATTACTGTGTCGACAAGTAACGCTATAGACTTAACATCATATTAATAAAACGGATCACTCACGTATTTTTGCATTTTTGGGGGCATTTCCCGACGCAAAAATACGTGAGTGATCCGTTTCATTAATATGTCCGAGTCTCACGGTAGTTTTATGTTAAAGACTTAACATCATTATGGGCAAGCAAATGTATGCCGAATTGGCACTGTCCCTTGTCGTCTGTCGCGTTTATGAAATTGAGCCCAGCTCGTCTGTAGTAATCAATAACCGTGGCTTAGTGACAATTGTAATACTAGGGCCTGTACCACATAACGTCACGTTTTTGTATGAAAATTTTACAATTATGTCAAATTGTAGCACTTGTTTTGTGGTACAGGGGCCGCTGTATCACTCGCGCGTTGCCAATACTGCAAAGCTTTCCACAGGCAGTAAAAGACAAAAGATCCCTTACCCACCGCTCAGCACCAGATATACATAAGTAATTCACAAATTAACAATTCACAAAAGTATACAGCAACCCAAATATTTTTTTAACGTATTTTTATTAACTTTCACAAATCCAATACATAGCAATGTCTGAATTTTAAATCAACTTATTTCTTTGTTAATTAGGAATCTGAAAGCTATATTGCCATTGCTTATTTATTTCTTATGTTTCGTCAACACAACTGAAACGAATACTTAGACTAAACATCGCCAGGAGGTGTATTACTAATTCTCCGAAATGGAACTACTAGTAGCCCCCGGGAAACTTGCTCTACACCACAGAATCTAAGGGAAAATGTCTCATACACCCAGCAACAAAAGTTGCTGAACAGTGGAAGAGATAACAAATATCCACAAAAGCTCGTACTCTCCTGACAATAGAGTCGTGTGCAGATCTTCCTGACATGTTTGACTGTGTATACATCTGCTGCTGACTGTATCCATCCGCATATTATTATTTTGATTTACCGTTGTTATTAATATACTTATAGTACCACGATAAATTTCCAATTCACTGGTTTGTGTCAATCAGAAGCCATATCGCGACAATCTAAATGTGACACGCTGTGAAAAGTACAACAATTTTTTGTCAGCATGTAACTTAGACGAACAAAAAATGACAGCGATAAAACTAATAAAGTTCGTTATCTCCCACTTAACGAACAGATATTAAAGCGGTCAGTAATGAAGTGTTCGCGGGTAATAGTGTCATGTAATCCATTTTGTTTATCTAAATTTGAATCTTCAATCACGGCGTAGCGAGTGGCGCCCATGCAGCACATGGTACCATTTGTCACAATCAATCATTTGATAAGGTCACCCCAGTGCGGCGCAGGTGTCTATTGTCCCCACACGTTCTAACTTCTTTATAGTTTTATTCAATTTACTAGCGTGTTATATCGAAGGAAATTTTCTTTGTCGATGAGAAAATGTAATTTCGTAATATGAATTGACCGATAAGTAAACCGACACAATGTAAGAAATATGGTGTCTCTACCATTATTACAAAGAGGAAAAGTTTGTAAGTTTAGATTTAAGAGGTAATCTTCAAAACTACTCTACCGATTTCAAAAATTCTTTTAGCAATAGGCTTTTAGGATGCACGTGGACTATATTTTTCTAGCGGATGAAGCCGCAGCCACAGCTAGTAAAATATAATTTTAGTGCTTGATTTATTCTTTAAGATACATTGTATGTAATAATCGTTAAATTGTATGTATGTAATATTGAAATAAAAGTAGGTTTTATCTTATAAATAGCACCATAATTGAAACATTTACACGTATGAGCGTAATTGCTTAGCGGCGAGTCGTATCCGTACGTACGCTCAATTCAAAACTCCAATTTCAGTGCCATTAGGAATAAGGAAACTCATATCTCCGACGTTTTAACAAGCTAAAACAAAATAATAGACGGTATACACACCCATATAATTTAGGGATGCGTGATGGATGTCTTAGGAACAAAAGGTTTCGGATAACAAGGGAACAGGAGATGTGGTGCGTCAGTGTAACTTTACGCCTCATCGTTTATAATGAAGCTGGCAACGTCTAATGATACAACCACTCACATTATTCTATGAATATTGATCAAGACAAAACTGCTCTAAAGATACACATTTAACTTAGGTAAGTAGCCATATCGCCTGGTAGCAAACCGGTTCGAAGGTAACGCTATGGTGGTTTTTGGTTTGATAGTTCCATTTACCCCCAAGCCGCTCCAGGCAGGTAGACATAAAGCGTTTCCAACATGCCAAAAAAGGGCAAGTAACCATATAAAACGCTCTTTCGCTACTAAAACACAGCTAAAGATACTCAACACAGAATCTACGAGTACGATTGTGCGTGTGAAGTATACTTATATCTTCAAGCACTGACAGGGCATTCATTAAAAGTCATTGATTTGCGTACGGTACGGCGTCAAAGTATTATCAAACCGTGATTAGAATACAATTGGAGGGTAACGTCAGCACACTGTCATTTCATAGACTTGCTTCAAGCCTCATTCCTATATCTATGAAATGGCAGTGTGCTGACGTTACCCTCCAATTGTATTCTAATCACGGTTTTAATAATACTTACTTTCGGTAAAAATTTAATCCTGGCCAGACAGAAATAAAAGCGACTTATGTGAAAAAAAATGTTTAACATCCCTTCGTCGAAACTGTAATTAAGTAGATTAAGTATATGGGATATATACAACATAGAAAATCTTTTAACGTGAGCATAACACTCACAAGGTAAGGTCCACTTATTATGTAAGACTAGGCCTTGGTCACGCATGAGCGAGTAGAAGAGATCAGTTACGTTACATTGCCGGGTTACCGTGGTTTCCAACCTGACAGCAAAGTGTGCACAACGCGATGTATCACTACTCGCATAATTTTACAGGTCCCGTGTGACCAGTGCAGAGCAAAAATAATAATGACTAATGATTGCCATTCATTTCAATTTAATGAAATTGTGAAACTATTTCCCATTAAAATCCGTCTCATTTCCAACATTTTTCTTGAAAACCTACCCTGCCGCATTGGCTAGTTAGTTATTCATACGAACAATGATTACTTCCAGTGATTGCATTGCGTTTGCATGCATTCAAATAACAATATTTGCAATACAATATAGCCTGGAAATTTTGTTTTTCATTGAGTCTATTCAATTGGGAAGTATTGAGTAAAACAGCAACGGTATTCCTTTAGAATAACATACTGATCGTAAATTGGTTTAATTAGTTTCTGAGTAGTCTGAATTGACAGTGGCTAGACTTCTTTTAACTGTTTAATGAGATTCTGTATAATAATATGTGTAGTAATTTCTTACGTTTTTAGTGATTTGTAGAAGAAGTTGAAGAGGGCTCGAAACGGCAAGAATTATATTCGTTACAATACATTTTATTATTTCTTTATGTGTAGAATGTTTTTAATAAGGTATCACAGATAAAGGCCGTGACGCTGACGCGTGAATTACCAAATAACTCACCAACACATTAATTGCCGGTAATTTTAAAATAAAATTATAATATGCATAGGGTAATAAGGCTGTTAGAAGTTTATAGAAATATTAAAGAGCTGTGTACAGTCAAAACAACATCTGATGATGGCATGTACAGAGGCGAGACAGAGGCGAAACATGTGTTGTGAAGAATGGAGAGTGGTATCGGGTATTTTGAAGGGGAACAGAGGGTGGGAAAATATTATAAACTAAATGTTGATCGCGATTTTACCAACCGATATGCGACAAATGCCCTGAAGTTTTGCACAACTTTGCATTAACTAGGGTTCGCACAAGTATTAAGTCTCATTATAATGACGGCAGACCCAAAACTATAGCTATATTCAGGTTTAGAGGGTGGAAAAAGTTATCGCCGTCTGTATGGAGAGCGCTTTTTGGGGCTGGGTTCACATTCCTTTTAAACCTGGGCCGGTCATTTTAAAGGCACATCTAGGTTCCTGCCTCGGGCCTCAACCACTATGGACCGGAAAATTGAAAAAAGGCACAGCCTTTTGTCGGTGGAACAGTGAAACATAAACTGTCAGAGCTCATGCGCTGTAAAACCGACAGAGGCAGCAGGTGGGCGCGCGCCGTTCCGAACTCAATTTGCCCGGCTTCAATTGTTACAGGATGCAATCAATTTTAATATGCGCCCGATGTCGCCGCTACTGCTGGAACCGACGCTTTGACCAGTCTACGTATAATAGAATTAATTTTAAATAAAAAGTAATTTATTTCGAGGCCCCGAAACATGCGTGGGGATAAAGATGGTGGAATTTCATGAAATATTTCTTCTTTATAAACCCGAAGTTTGTTCAACTTTTGAAATGTTCGTTTCCTGTGTAAATTTTATTATGTGTTGTGCAATGTTGATAAACTGTTTTCAATACAGTTGCTCAAAAAGTGCCCTTTTTTTGGCTGTTTTGCGTGCGCAAAGTTCGTTTTTGCGAACTAGTGCGATTTACTTTTCCAGTTTTTTTTTAATTTGTACTTGTTCCAATTCACAGCTACTTACCAAAGAGTTTTTATAGTTTTAGTTTGTACCAAGACGTAATAAAACTAAAAACCTATTATTAATGTAAGAATATCAAAATATTGAGATTTTATATTTTATTACTAGCCTGTTCATCAAAAAATATGATTTTTTAAATAATAACAGTCCTAAAAACAGTTCTTATTAAGGTGACTGAATGGAACGGAATTCTCTGAGACAAAAACATTGTTGGCCTGTTTAAAGAGCAAATCGACCAATCACATGCACGCACGCTGATCACTGATTCGACCAATCAGAACACGACTTGTGCTGCATACGACACAAAATCGACCAATCAGAACACTGGGTCTTTTCTGGTACCCCATATTTATTTACATAAAAAAAATAAGGTTCTTTTTAGTTCCACTTCTTCAGAAATAAATGGCAAAGATATTCAAACAATAAGCGATTCTGGGTGTTTTTAAGCACTTCGAAGCGCTTCGCTAATTTAAAAAATAAAACGCCTTTGAATGCAGTCGCCACTAAGAACGGAATCGTTAAAAAAAAAGTAAAAATAGGCGGGAGAGTGAAAATATTTATTTTCACGGCAAGAATATTTCGTTATCCTTTAATAATTGTCCTAACGCTCATATTAATATCTATTTGAAAAAAAATCTTTCGTTGAGTTGGCTGAATAGCAAAAACCATTGCCTTATGAAATACGACAGCTAACAAAAAAGCGTTTAATTTGTGATAAATTTTCACTGCTAAAGTTTGTACTTACTTTACTTTAATTAAGAGCTTCAGTAAAAGTCGCAAATTTATTGTATTTTTTTCGCAACTGTATTGAAAAACGTCGTTCGATACACGCGCGGAATGTCATTCTTCACTCGTCCCGAGTCTTGCCACTTGCCTGCGGCTCGTGGCAAGATATCTCGGAACTCGTGAAGTAATGACATACCTTCCGCACTAGTATCGAAATGTACTATTAAAGTTTCAATAGAACCAGTATTTTAATGCAATCGAAGTTTGTATGAAATGCCGTGCTGCGATAACGCATTTCAGGGAGCGCGGGTGTTCTTAAATCACATGACGCTGTTTAGACGGGAAGGAGGGTGGGGGGGGGTAAAATTGTGCCAAATATATGCGTCATGTGACTTATCGATGCCCCCTAAGATTAAAAACCGTAGAGTGTAGTATTTCGTGAAAAAAAAAACAACCAGTGATATCTCATTATATTTTCTTTACTCGCATGCAATTATCAATTAACATAATTTTCAAATGTATCCCTAAAAACGATTTCATTAATTGTTAGACAAGTGTGCTCGAAGCTTTGCTCCTTCCCATTTTGCACCAAAATACAAGCGACAGCGACTAATCCTATTTTAAAAACTCGTTAGCTCTAAATAACGCACGAGGGAGTTACCCCATCCAACTGACCTGGCTCTATTAGACAGTCGCATTTGTATTACTTTGCAGTGAAGTGAAATTTATTTGCCGAACGCATCGATAATTGAACTGTAACAAATTGGTTGTATCGGTTACGGCAGTTTTAATGCGGTAAAATGGCCGTAATATGGGAAGCGTAACTTTACCGCTGTTTTATAATTAGATCTATAGCAGTTTTAATAGTATTTTATGCAACTGTTGCATAATGTCAGCGAGTTTCATAATAGGATCACACGAGTGTTTTAAGACCTAATTATGTACAGTTGCATACATTACTTTATCTACACACATATCATAAGTACTCTATGATGGGTTCAGAAGCCATAGGGCAATGACCTACACTGCTACTAGCTACCAGTGCTAGGTACCTATTAAATATCTATAGACTGTATACATTAAAATAATGTAATAAAAAATAATTTGAACAAATATAGAAACAAATTAGAAAAAATCTCATAATAATATTTGTTTCTATAATGCTGGTCATTGCCTACGGTTTCTGAACGCATTATAGAGCATTTATAATATATGTGTAGATAAAGCTTAATACGTATGCGTAATGAGAAGTGTAAAGGAGATACAATGGAAATGCGAGAAGTATTTGAAGGAAATGGGGGCAGTTCTCTTTTATTTCCTCCACACATTTTCGTACTCGTTCTCGCCTACCCTGGATTTTGGCTGTAGAACTTAGTTTTCTTAATATTAGATTAGATTAGATTAGATTCATTTATTACTTATTGGAAATTACATTACATTTTGAATGTCAAACATAACAAATTCACAATAAGATCGTCAAAGATCGTCGTTTTATTATTTTAAATGTTTTTCCTAAAGTTATTTAAAAAAAATCTATAAATCAAAATCTTCAGACATACGTAATACGATCAAAATAGTAGACCGTAAAAAATCAAACTGGCAATAATTTGAGGAGAAAACAAGTGAGAGCGTTTGTTTGAAAACAAGAACATCAAACACTGGTGAAAAAAAACATTGATATAAAATGTTGTTTCGTCTATGAGCAACCATCGTGTCGTCTAATCGTAGGTCACGCTTGATGTGCAAGCAGAAAACTAGTGCCAATTGAAAAAAAAAATTACCTTTTGATTAATCGCGCCAGACTTGAACGGACTAAAACTCCCTGGGGGTCTTCACTGCAATTTGAACATGACAACGGGACTATTGTATACACTTCACTACACGACCAGAGCTCTTTGGCAGGACACGATTTGTTTCCCTCCCCCCTTTTCTCTCCAAGCTACCTAGGTAGCGTTAAAGTTCAACCTTCGGCGATCTAAGGAAGAAGAAGGGTGTTGTTTTCTTTATCTCTATTTCGAAGTGAAAATCTACAACAAAATAGGTACCCTACGCCATGACGCTGCGAACGTCAGATTATAAGGGATGCTTGCCCACTCAAAGCCCTTTGTTGGCCACCTTAGATGTGACTTAAGGACTCCGAGCCATCAATCTGTACTCACCGGAGTCCTGAGCCACTCAACTAATGTGCCAAAGCTTGTCTTTGGGGGACGCATACCCTAACATACGTAGCCTAACCTAACCCAATGTTTAAATGGATCGATACTACAAAATCTGTCAAATTATAGTGCAAATGTTGAACTTAATTAAGCCAACTTGAGCCAACTTTATCAAAGGGCATTGTCTACTAGTATTTTTTATTCCGACTATGGCGTTAACCAGAGTTTATGCCACTAAATATGAATGTTTATTGCGCCAATACCGTTTGTTGGTGCCATAAAGTAAATTTTCCTCTGTCCAGGGACTAAGCCCTTTCTCTTTTTTAGTGCTGCAGTCTATTTTTATGCAGCTACTAAAAAGTAAGCTGGGTTTAAAGTCGTAACGAAAGAACTGCAAGTACCTACTTTTAAGAGCTGAACGACTGTGCTCGAGAAGTTGGGACGACTTGATTTGTTTCACGGTTTCAGGATGTGATAATGGATTTTTTTTATGTCTTTGCAAATTGTTACCGGTGTTTCTGATCAAAAGTGCTACCAGCTAAGTATGAAGAGCCTTCAGACAGTAAATTAATTGGCGAACTAATTCTAAAATGGCGCAAATGGAAATTTCGCACTCTCATGTTTTCCATTCAAAAACTTGAGAAATTTTTAATATTATATTTGACCTTTTGTGGTTGTCTGGTTGTATAAGCTCAATATATAAATGACATAAAAAATTATCATTTACAGCCCCAAATAAGTTCCAATAAATAATAGCTTCAGGCATTGCTTTGCGGAGGTTCATATCAACAAAATTACCTCTGTACTCCGCGAAACCTGTGAGGAGAGTTGCGGGTGGTAAGACCTTGTGCAACGTCCGTCCTGATCGCTACCACTATCTTGCTCGCTAATCCTGCCGCTAAGCCGTAGTGCTTGCACTATTGTGTTCCAACGTGGAGAACAAGACAACCGATGCAATTACTGGCACAAAAGGTATTCCATCTTAGACCTCCGGGTTGGCAACGCATCTGCATTCCCTTTGGTGTTGCGGGTGTCCATGGGCGGTGGTGATCACTTACTATCAGGTGACCCATTTGCTCATTTACCTTCCTATGTTGTATAAAAAAACCTGAGGTTTGGTTTTGCGGAGAAACAAGGTAATTTGTTGCAGTTCGTAAATGAGTTTCGGTTTCAAAATGATAATGCTCTATTAAAGCATTATTTTAACCATCCAAATAAGGTGGATAAACATTTTGGCCCGAAGCAATAAATACGTGATATTTTTGTAGAACGTGTGAACAACACCAAAAATGGCGGCTTGTAAATTTAAACCGCGGCACCTAATTAATTATCGAATTAATGAACTATTTGAACGTGGACAAAAAAACAGTTGCTGTACTTATATGTCACAACTGGTTATTTGTTAGTAATCGAGATTGTGTGATTATGATCGCTGTTTTTGTTATAAGTCATTAAACAAACACGACCAACTCGTCAGTTCGTGTGATTGATATCGAGACAACGGTGTATTTAAACACCCTGTTGCATAAATTAATTATTAACACGCAATTCTATAAAGTGAGCGTTGGTTGCCTAGTGGCTAGGGCGGTGGACTGTGATCTTAAGGTACCCAGTTCGATCCCAAACGGTCGCCATGTAGCAATTTTTTTTCTAACTTATGTACATCACCTGAGTACTCTTGTAACCAACGCTCACACAATGACAACAATATCCGGAGAAAACCTGCACATTCTATTAAATTTATTCATGTAAAATTAATGTGGAACCATGATCCTGTCGGTCCGGTATCCCTCACACTCAAATTTAATAACCTGACCTACCAAATCTTGGGTCATGATCAAAGCATACTTCATTCGCTCAAACGAGTCCACTTTACAAAGCGTTATTACAAGTTATTTAACTTGCTAAGTTTATTACTTAAGTGGCCCATTTATTTGTATGATACTCCTTTCACACACTCAAAGGTTAACTGAAAAAGATCCCTTGAAGGGATAAGTTCGTCTTTGTATAGTCGACAAAGAAATTGCTTGACCACTTTTCGACCGTATCACAAAGGGATAAGGTTCAGAAGTGGTCAAGCAATTACTTGGTCGACTATACATCACTGTATCTTTTTTTGTCATTTATGTTTTTTGTATAATAAACAATTAACACACATACATACAACAGTGTCTTGGGTGACCAACAGAAATAGGCCTTTTAGTTCTCGACCTGTTTCATTAAACATTCCCTCTAAATAAACAGATACTAAGTAACAATTAATGTTGATTGTGTTTTCCAACACTAAACAAATTATTATTAATCGGTCAATAACAAAAGCTATCTAAGATATTAATAGGTAGGCTGGTATGTTCTACTTTCAAGAAATGTGTCTCAATCTGTGTTATTACTGTAACCATGGCAGTTGCTTTATTAAAACCTTTGTTATTAACTAAGGCCCCAATGTTTAATACGCGTAGGACATTGATTTTACCAATAATTGACATTATTGTCTTTTGTTTTTACTCGTATATTTCCGTATCTTCTCATCAATCATTAGATTACTGTCAATAACTGGGACCGTACTTTACTAACACATAATACGTAACTTTAAAAACGCATTTTTTTTTTATTTATGGCTATATTTAAAAAAGGGCGGGTGATGGCATCGACTTAGTATTATAATAGGGTCCCGTTGGCATGGCATCACATAGAGGAAGTACGTTCAGCTGCAGGGAAAAATAACCTTTGTTGTATGCATTCGTGCAACGAAGGTTACTTTTCTCTAGCATGATTGTGAATATTATTTCATTACTCTGAGTACAGAGGAGGAGTACCTTAGGTATCAATTGTTTCCTACGGCGTACTTTTTATTCTTAAAGATCATGTCTGGGTCCCCATTGAGATCTTTATAATACTTCCTCATGCAATAGAGTCTCGGAGAACAGTCTACAAACAAAATGCATGTGATGTCCAGGTGGACGTTTTCTACCTAAAATCAATCGCAGATTGCTATTAGTAAAAATGTTCTTTTTCCTAACTTAGTTTACGAGTATGGTGTACATTTTGTACAATTGTACATTTATACAAACACTTATGAACTCTAAAAAATATTATTGCGGTATAAGTCGTTTCGTAAGAACTGGCAGCGAAAATGTATGAAACTGTCATAAATTTTATAGAACTTTAGTGCTAGCTCTTTGAATCGACCTTTTATAACATCAAGAGACATTAAGAGTGTCGGCAAAATTGTTGACCTTCACAAACTACATAATCAGAGTTATTGTATAATGTTTCGTTTGATTCTCAGATTTTCATCGTTAATCATAATGATTTATGATAAAAATGTGTGCCTCGGTTAATTAAATTATACGTTCAAGTCTTACGGTTTAAAATGTCCTTAACATATACACAGTCTAGTATGAAAAGCATCTATTTTATCAATCTCTAATAGCCTATTGGAGTGTTTTTAAACCTGTAGGTTGCGACCCCCAGGGGGATCCCGAAGACTTGCTAGGGGATTATCAAGGCAAAAACAATTGACCGCCAGAGCCGAGTTTGCCCGCCGGCTCGCCACATTGTTATGGTCCTAGGGGGTCGCCAGATTTATTTTAATTCTAAAGAGGTCACAGTACCTATTCAAAAAGATTGAAACAGTTTGACCTATCGGATAGTCTAGTGGTGTTTGACTACGAATCTAAAAGTTATGGGCTGTTCGTATCATACATACGAATGTATATATTTTTAAGTATGTATATTCGTTGTCTAGTACCCATAGTAGAAGCTTTGCTTAGTTTAGGACTAAGACAATTGGTGATCCCAAGATATTTAAGAATATATGTACGTAATTTTTTTATCGCACAAAAAACATGACATAAAAAGATACAGTGATGGATAAAAACCATGAAATAAAAGCGGACCATTCAAGGTAATCTCTTTCAGTTAATCTTTAAATGAATGAAATTAGTATCACATTAGCAGCAGTATTGGTAGCTTAACAACAACAATGATATTTACTCATTACGTATTCTAATATTCTTAAGGAACTACATTAATTATCGTACCTAAAAAACGTGTTGCTCTATCAGATAGTATGATATAGATAAGGATAGCGAACTTAGTTATAGTAGGTACGTTATGTAGATATGTTTGCTCCGTGCTCAGCCTGAGCCTTCTATTTGTTTCCGTTAAAATTATAATTCAACTCCTCACAGCAACGGAAACTTTTCCTTTAACACCTCCACACTCTGCCGCATATTACACAGTTCATCTGAACTGTTTGCATTATTCAAAGCATTCGCCCGGACTTGTTATCTTTGCACTCAAAACTTTGAATAAACTACTCAACTGGAAGTTGTGAAAATATAGGTGGGTTAAGTCGGGATCGACACCAGCTCGCGGAAACTCGGATTTCACTAGTCACGTATCATACGTCGCGACTTGAACACAATGCGCTGGAGATGGAAACGTGATGTCATCACTTGGGGCTAAGTTGCACTTTGATTAGTGTAACTGCAAATTCATTCGTTTGGTGTTTAGAGCAAGTAGTAAATGTATAATCTCGCACTTGCACTAATCAAAGTGTAATTAAGCCATTAATAGCATTGGTAGCTGAAAGATTAAACCTGCGGTATATATCAACATTATTCTACGTGCATTAGTACTGGTGACATTCAAGAATTAATACTAGTAAACTATGGACGTAAAATAGGGTTACCATATATCTCGGTCCGCCAGGCTATGTACCGGTTTGAAGCGTGGTGTCCTGTTGTCCCGGCCAATAAGGAAAGTCCCGCTTTAAAAACTATAGTATGCCGGCAGGGACCTAAGACTCTAGCTCGCTAGTTTCTGTCGCGGACATAAAGCATACATCACTTTCTAACCAGTTAGCGAGTGCAAAAGGGATGGATGCTTTATGTCTACGATAAACGCTAGCGTGCTACTAATGTAGAACTAGGTAAATAGGAATGCATGTACGTAGTGCGCACTATCGCTGGTACATCGCCAATGTCCCGGTCGACTTCCCCATATTCATGGCGACCCTAAAGGTATCATAATTATGATGTTTTCATAGCATTCATAAGGCACTCAAAATTGCGGAATTTTCCTATTGTCCTTTAAAATACATTAATTTAAGTATAATGCTTTTTCGCTACAACTATTGACACATCAATTGAAATCTTTAAAATTAATTTTAAATGACCTGTTTAGGACCCATAGGATAAGTTGTTCTAGCGTGATATTTTATTCGTGGTATGATTTGATAATTGTAACGATGTGATTGATGATACTAATGCTTACGACTAACTGATCTTAACATGATTATCTAACGTAAATGATTGATTAATAGATTATAGAATAACAACGACCATACCATCACTGATTTCGTATTCATGGTTGGCTTAATTTCTCTCTTTTTATTTAAGAGTGACGCTTTTTTTGGTCGAGAGTAGTTACAACTATTCCTATCCTCCGACGACTTCTTCAATTTCCTGGTACAGTCAGCCTCATAAGTAGCTAAACACCTAAGAACCTCGTCGCAGTAACGTATGAAATGAGAGTTGCTTGAATTTGTCACATTACTGACAGCGACTAAGTACATACATAAATGTTTAACTACTTCTGATTTTGACCATACGACGTGACTTATTCTATAAGCCTACGGCCTACGGATTGACTAGTGGTTAGTGACCCTGACTATGAAGCTTGAGGTACCGGGTTCGATTCCCGGGAGGGGCAAATGTTTGTATGATGAATACGAATGTTTGTGCCCGAGTCGTGCATGTTAAATGTATTTAAGTACATATTTAACTATATAAGTATGTAAATCCGTTGTCTAGTACCCATAACACAAGCAGCTTCAGTTGCTTACTTTGGGACTAGGTCAATTGGTGTTAATTGTCCCAAGATATTTATTTATTTATTTACTTTTTGTTTTATTTATTTACTAATTTACTCTTTGTTAATTGGCTGCCATGTGCATAATAGCAAATATATGAACTCGTACTTAACATTTGACAAAGTGTAAACTACCCCTTATTTCCTGAATGTGGTTACTTGTTGGTATTTCTCTACATCTCCTTCCTACTATCTTCCCCTCTATGATGTTGGAAAATATCGTAGAGTGGGTGAAGAGAAATTTGCTTGCGCCCATAAAAAATAGTTGAAGCTAGCTTAATGTTAAACTTAAAAGAAAACCACTTCAAGTTCATTACGTTACACAACAAGTAATTATATTTAATAAATAAAAGACTGCGCTGACGAAAATATTTCAACTTGGCATCCATTGTTATTACAGTATTAACACATTTTTACTCAACTGCCAGTAAGAAGTCTCATCATTGCTTCAACAATAACTAATTTGTCATTTTCTCTGAAGGTACTTTTTATAATTATCCGAGGTAAAGTGGATGTGAACTGTGGTTAGTAGGCCATAAGGTATGACATAAAAATCTGATTTCATTTGTTACGAGGTTACTTTGTTCATTTGTTCTGAATGTACCGAAATTACGTGGGAGCCCTTGTACGCCATACATCCATGGTGAACTACCAAAATTGTATTGTTTACGATTACACGAAACATGCATTAGGAGAACAAAGTTGTCTATCAATCAAAGTTCTCTCAAACGCATTTACAATTGATTAGCGTCTATAAGAATATCGAATCGTAACGTATATATTTTATTCGGAACCGTGGTTTCAAATTGCTATTAACTCATTTCACATCTTTACAGTGACCCAGAACGGTTAACGTGCGTGCTCGCCTTTTGTTAGAATGAGACGCCGCCCTGAGCACAAAGCTAGTCGCGGTGTGCCTTGCTAGCCGTACAAAGTTCAGGTTGGTCGAGTGACAGTAAACGTAAAAAAAAGAAAAACTTCGGAACAATTTACCGTTAATGATGCGCCGCACACTTGAAGGTACTGTGTATGAGTTAAAACCGCAAGACTATTTCACTCGTCGATACTATTTTCATATTCTTCCGATAAGTAGTATTTTGCTCGCACAGAGGCTGTAGTTTATCTGTGTAATTTAATTTACCTATGAATTTAATATGTATAAAACTAAATCATTAGGTTGGGTTAAAAGAGTGCCATTTGATCAAATTTTGATTAGTGTTAAAATGTTATTATTTCGTCTGATATTTGATCTTACTTAGTTTTAATAAACCGGCCCTTAGGCAACAGATTACGCTAAAGGTAAGTCTACTAGAATTGAAACACTGGTATAATTTATTTGCTATGATTAATAGTAGAGTAGTGCAGTGTAAAATAAGAATGTGTTACTAGCCTCCAACGACAAAGGCCTTCGCTGAGCACGTCAGAAAACATTCATTATACTTCATTAAAGCCTTAATGTCGATTTATAACGCACTTATATTACATAAATTTATTTACGCATTATTGCTGAACAATCTGATTTCCTTGTAATTAAATAATTTAAAAAGTACCTGATAAATGCGTAACATACAGTATCGGTTTAAATATTCCACTGAAATCAAGAAATAACAGTAAGAGAATTACTTTTCCCAGAAACATCTCTGATCAGCATAGATTCATTTAATATTATTATTTTTTATGAATTTTTTGGGATTTTTTCGTAATGACTCCTTAAGGCATAATGTGGATTTCCGCTAAAATAAATATTTACTAACAAGATTTAATAGCCGTTGTGGACAATAATAAAATAAAATGGTTCATGTCAGTATCAAATAAGGACCTAACCTCGCAAAGCTTAACCGATAAACTAATCGTATTGCTCCTGTGACCGAGTATCGTAAACGCATAATCAAACTACGTACCTGGCCACACCCAGAACTTGGCACATAAATTAAGCTACTTTTTGCTGGCATTGTTACTTTGGGCCTTAATATTTAGTGGAATAGTTTCGCAACTGGCCCTCATGCACCTACCTTATAGGCAATTCCTCGGTCTATTATACATATAAATTTATCGTGTTTATTGGCGTGCTATCGAGATATAAATGAGTTGGTAAGCCCATTAACCACATTTCTGATAATTGATAGCGGCCGGTTGATGTCGGTATTATCTACGCGGTTTAGTTTTAGTACATAGTTGCATACGTTTTTGGTAACTTCGTTTTATCAAACATTGGGTACATGGATTTTTAGATTGGAACCATAAATTCTCACTGACAGTTGTTTGGCTCGGACTGTGGTCTGCCATGTAGTCCGAATACTGATAGTGGTCCTGTAGGACCGAAATGTTGATATTCAGTTAAAATATGTTAATAATAACGCTCACTAGTTTTTTTTTACAACTGACCTACAAATAGGATACTTTTAGAGCTATATTTAGACGAAATTATATCAATTACGCGAAATATTTACTAATAAAAACAAAACTTCCTATATTATACCTAATTCTGCCAACTTCAGTTCCCCAGAACTTTGGATCTATTCAAAGACTGATGAGCTGGAAGGAAAGAGCGCTGCTTTCTTTCTGACTTTCGCGTCGATGAACGATTTCCTATAAAAAAGTAATAAAAAAGAAAAAGAAAGAAATTGCCTCCAAAGGTGAATCTCAATAAAGGCTTGACTCAGTTTTAGCGGCTCCGCGCGTATAACGAGGGAGGAACTTTTGAAAGGGTGAAGCAGGAACGGTACTGAAGTCAGGAATACAACGAAAAGGTGGTACCTGAATACGAATAAATTGGAATTGATAGAGTCGGCGGCAAAATGGGAAACTACGCATTCATTCAGGTAAATTCTGCCGGAAATAGAATTCTCGTGTACTTAATGCTAAACAAAACAAGCCGAGAGAATTTTGCTCCTACAAACTAAGAAAATATGTTTTATGCTATTTTATCTGTTTTAGAGGCTGTTTTGTTTTTTCTAAGTATACGTAAATTTTAACACGTGTTTAATTGTCTGGCCTGTTTTGCGTAGCCATTTCTAAACTAAGAAACATCAATTAAAGGCGCGCTTAACCAGCAAACCTGTTATAATTAAAAAAACAGAGCATTTTTCAGAGGTCTCTCGCTTTAATTAAGAATACTTTTTCCCTTTCTCCTGAAAGAGTTTCGTTCAGCTTAATTACGGTTAATTCTCCCTCCCCTTGTCATCTATTCTGTCTCAAGGCGTAGTAGCAGCTCGCTTTGTAAGCAGCTCCATAATGATGGGTTTAAAGGGCATGTAACATTCCTTTTTTAGTAGAGCAATTGGGCTGGGTAATATCGCGGCAAAAAACAAATGAAGGCACGTCCCGTTAAACATTCACAGTGTGCAATTGTTTCAGAACAAGGTCGTTGACCATTTAAAAGTACGGGGGATTATCATGGCTATACAAACGCTTCGCATATTAAACGAGTTAATTAGTTCGGAAAGTTTAATACTACAGGAGCCGTAAGCGTAAACGAGCAACTAAGTTCTATTAAGTTAATTTAACTAACTGCACTTTACGCGTTATCATAGGAAGCGATTGTATGCATTTATTGTACATTTAATACGCTTGGGAAGTGTGCATGAGGTGCTGCCGGTGCATTATCAATGCACGAGCAACCGCGACCAACTCATGATAATTAGGTTGAACCAGCGCCAAGAGCATGAATACTAAAATTAATATCAAACCTCATTTCTACCGGCACTCAGTAATACTTGTCCTCTCCTTGCTAACTTTAACGCAAAAAACTTATTTTTCTTTCCAAAATATGTAAATTAAATCAGTGGATACTTATGCATAATCTAGAAAACGTCAGAAAATTTCATTTATTCGTTGCATACTTCCTTGAATTTATCTAGTGGGTTAGAATAGAGTACAGTTAACTGTAAAATATGCGTACATTTAACAACAAGTCGCCGGCGCAATAGGTCGCCACGGCGTATTTTTGAGTCGTTTGAATTGATACCTATTTTTGCACTTGACTGTACCTTACGGTAGTGTTTATTTATATCATTACGACGGTAATAATGAATTTACAAATAAAGAAAGATTCAAGATAGTACGGGTCCTAAGCTTGAAATACAGTCCCATCCGGAAGAAAGCACCAAACTTGGCATGAATGTAGCTTTCATATGTGTGCTTCGATGTCGCTAGGGAAACACGCCGAGAAATGATTGTTTCCCCCCCTACTCCCCTCTTTTATCTCCCCTACTTTGGTTTTCTTAATTTTCTACAAAAACGGTAGGATTGAGGAGTTTACTTCTTAGAAACCAAATCACCGTCAATATATTACCTACAAAGGGGGGGAGGGAGGGAAACAATCATTTATCAGCGTGTTTCCCAAGCGACATCGAAGCACACATATGAAAGCTACATTCATGCCAAATTTGGTGCTTTCTTCCGGATAGGACTGTGCTTCAAGCTAAAGACTCGTACATTACTTGTTTCGTGGAATCACGTGATGAGCTGTAACTTGTGAACCAATGCTGCTACCATCTTCAATTAGGTGTCCATTAGGTATTATAGCTCAATTTATAAGGTATTTAAGCTCCTTAGTCTAATTCATCATAACTCTTGTCATTTTATTATAAATGGAGCTAGAAAGAAAAAAGTTTAACTTTTTTTATAATAATTTTATGATACGTTGATGGCAGTATTTAAAAAAATATCAATGTCACCACTATACTTTTACTATTGTTTTGTAGGTAATTTATTGATGATGATTTGGTCTTGAAGAAGTAAACTCCTCAGTCCTACCGGTTTGTAGAAAATTAAGAAAACCAAAGTAGGGGAGATAAAAGGGGGGGAGTAGGGGGGGAAACAATCATTTCTCAGCGTGTTTCCCTAGCGACATCGAAGCACACATATGAAAGCTACATTCATGCCAAGTTTGGTGCTTTCTTCCGGATGGGACTGTAAAATTGAATTTTGTTAGGACTAGGAGCCGTACTAAGAGTCGTTTCGGAGTTAACATCTTCAAATATACAAAATGTCTTCCTCTAAAAGTCCAAGAGCAAATTTTTTTAACCTAATCATATTTTCAGACGACGCTGCGTAAATTCCAATAAAAGTTCGCGAGATTCAACAGATAAGAATAATGTGCATGATACGCGATCATGATAATGAAATTGCAAGCGGTTGCGGGCGCGATGAGAAAAATGGTAAAATTTGTGGCGTTAAAAATAATATCGTTAAACATAAAGAAAAATGGGTGCCCTGTAGGACGGCGGCCGGGCGGCTCCTCTCCGAAATTGCAAGTCGTATATTACACAGGGAATTTTCAATTACGGCAATCCTGCGGTTTTTCATTCGTAATGTGACTTTAGGCATCGCTTCGAGTTGCCCATTCATAACTGCCACGCCACGCAGCCCCGGAGGCTGCAGCACAGCCGTTTATAAAGCCATACGCCCGGCGGAGTAGCACTTTTTTGATCATTGTAATTGTAAATCTTAAAAATGTATATGGCTCTGTTAATATTGAATCGGATGTAGGGAAATGAAAATCTTTGAGTGATTCAAAATTTTTACCATGTCGTATTCTGTAGAAGCATCGTAAAATACTTGGCAGTTGGCCGTATGAAAGATAAAAAAGCAAATAAATATAACTTACCCCTGTATAAATAAATAAATTGAAAAACTTTAAGGCTTCACAGTATTGCATAGTGAACAAATATATCATAGACGACGTGGAAAAAGCGATGGAATAAGTTGCGAAAGAGGGGTAAATGCACAAAAGGTTCCAGTGGGTCGAAGTGTATCCGACAGGACCCCTAGTAGATAAGATAAGATAGAATAATAGAAAAATCACAGGGCCGTATGTAACGTACTGAGCTCTAATAATAACAAATGTACTAGTTGTTTGTTGTTTCCATACTATGTGTATAAAACTCGAATTTGAGTTCGGTTTCAAATTTACTACCTTAAGAGCGGTTTCGCACTACGTCCGGTTCGAATCCGTGAAAATATGGTCCGTAGTAGCCGTAGAACTATTTCTATGGTAATTTACGCACTAGATCATCGGTTATAGTGCGTAAATTACCAAAGAAATCAGATGACGGAGATCGCTCCGTCATCCGATTTCTTTCCATCATTCTAGAATCTCCATTCCGGAGATGATTTTTGATAGACCGAAGTAGCCATAGTATTACTTGTATGAACGCTCACGCACTGCGTCCGAGTTAAAGCCGAGCTGCGTACGAGCAGGACCCCAATTCTCGGGTCATGCGAGACGCTATCTCGCATGCCACATACGTCAAAAATGACAGATTTCCTTGGGATTTGACAGTTATTCTCGTGCGAGATGAATCTCGCATGAACCCAGAATAGGGGCCCAGAGAGGTAGCGGGGCGGGAGGGGTATGCAGCTGGGTGACGTAAAGCAGCAAGCATTCAGTATTAGTTCAGTGTTGCAGCGAGCGCATGCGCACATTGTTATTAGCGTTATGTTTTAAACAGTTAAATTGTTGGGCCTTATAAGAAAGCTCAAAGTCACGCAACGAGCTATGGAGAGGGCTATGCTTGGAGTTTCTCTGCGTGATCGAATCAGAAATGAGGAGATCCGCAGACGAACGAAAGTAACCGACATAGCCCAGCGGATTAGCAAGTTGAAGTGGCAGTGGGCAGGGCACATAGCACGGAGAACTGATGGCCGATGGGGTCGGAAAGTTCTCGAATGGCGGCCGCGTATTGGCAAGCGCAGCGTAGGACGACCAGCCACAAGATGGTCCGATGACCTCGTACAGGTGGCAGGAAGGCGCTGGTTGCATTCTGCTTCCAACCGGCCACTTTGGAAATCTATGGAGGAGGCCTATGTCCAACAGTGGACTTCTTGTGGCTGAGATGATGATGATGATGATGAAACAGTTAAATTGAAATTAACTATCATGTATGTCATAGTATTCAAAGCATAGTGTCTGCACTTCGAGTCATATCTTCGCCGCGCAGCGAAAATTTTATCGTTATTGAAAATGAGCTTTCAAACTTTCAAGCTTCCTATAAAAATTTATTGTAATGCAAATTGCATCTCTTTGTGAGGACTGAGATTTCGCAAGCGCCGTCGATTCCTTTTAGTGAACTACTTATGAAAATGTCTAAGCTTTCAGTATTGAAACGCACGCAAAGTGTTTTAAAGAAAAACTTCATATTCGTTTTAACTGATTTTATTCTCTGAACTACAACAACAGATTCTTTGTTGGATGAAGTAAACAAATAGTAAACTTCAATAAGAGTTGCACTACTTATTATTATTATTGATTATTGATTATTCGTTAAATTTAATTGATTCGTGTTTCATTTTATTTGATTTTAATTATTCATTATTTCTGATCTTAATTTTATCCAATGTAATGTATACTAACATAGTTTTTAAGCTACTAATGTTTACTAACACCAATATGGGTAATTCCTGAGAATAAAACATTACAATTATTATGGTTTGAGCTGTAACCCGTTACACGAAAAATAGTAGTTTACAAAAATTCCACCTATACATAATTTACAAGGTAAACATTTATAGTATTACATAATCTGTGGTTAGGTTTTTCTCTTCCTATTTTACTTCTTTACCCAAAGCTCTGTAAGATAATCTATTCCATAAACCACATCTTAAACCTATCCCGCTAAGATTTTCATTGTGATTTCATTTTTTCGCGTCATCATTTCGGGTTGGGAGGAAATTAAACGTCTTATCAGAGATAAGTCGCACCTTTTTCGTGGCAGCCTGGATTGACGTAGATTTTCCGATATAAATAGAAATTTCACGTTGGGTATCATAATCCCAATTAATTTACATTTTCTCTCTGCCAGGAAGTTTGCATTTGTTAACGTAATATCGAAAGTCGATAATTAAGCTGTTTAAATTTAATTGACGCCGTGATTTTAATTAGATACGAGTATATTAAAGTCAAGCGTACTTTTGATATGTGTAATAAATAGGTGAGCTGATTTGCGCCAAAAAGTTAATCAAGAAGATGTCAAATAACGTCATATTTACTGTCAAGTGTCTCAAATTAGTAGACTCAGAGACAGTTTGCATATAGGAACACGTAGAGAAAGAAATGACGCCTTAGGATTGGTCGCATGCAGTGGTCGACTAGATACCGTTTGTTGATACATATGCGTGCATTATCTGCTCAAAAGTAAAAATGTAACTACAAATGCAAATATTTTTGCAGGTGGTAGGACCGTGTGCAAGATCCGTCCAGATCGCTACCACCATCTTGCTCGTTAATCCTGCCGCTAAGCAGCAGTGCTTGCACTGTTGTTCTGGCGTGGAGAGCAAGGCAGCCGGTGTAATTACTGGCACAAGAGGTATTCCATCTTAGCCCTCTGGGTTGGCAACGCATCTGCAATCTCTTTGGTGTTGCGTGTGTCTATAGACGGTGCTAATCACTTACCATCAGGTGACCCACTTACTTGTTTCCCTTCATGTTTTATAAAAAATATATAGAAATTTACTAATAATCTGGGCTTTAGATTTCCAAAATAGCACACTACTGCTACTGCTTTGATGCATACTTTCTACTTTGTATTTCAGTACCACTTTTTTGAGTTGCAAGGCAGAGGAGTAGCTACCAAGGTGCGAGGCGGTCCCCAGAACCCTGGCCAGTATAATTCTAGCGGTCCTCACAAATATTCTCCGACCTTCAGAATTTAATTTTTATGTAAGTAATTTTACTATTTAGGGCCCCAATTTTTTTTTTACCACTGGGCCTTTGTAATTAGTTTTTGTAGAGCGAAGTTCACTGATTGTTTTGAGAATAGTCTTAGTGCTCACACTAGTGGGCACAAAAATTAGTTTAGCCTTGACATAGTGTCCCGTGTTCTTGTCTTTGTCTTGTTGTCTTGTATACGACCATAAAGCGGTTGAAGAAATTATCATGTATAGTTGCAGAAAATACTCGTCCCAAATTTTGTCTGATTTACCTGCTTCGTTCGTATGTCTGTCTGTCAATCTGATTCTAACTATTGTGTTTGGCATGCGTACGTAAAGCCGAAGATATTGCAATAATAAATAACATACCACAAACGAAAAAGCTTGTTTCATATAAGTCTTTGATCGCACTTTTTTTTTTAAATATTAAGTTTATTTGTGAAACTTTTGTTGGTACTCTATAAGGTATTTCTTCTATTCTAAATTAGTGCGAGAAATACGTACAACAAAATTTTGCATTTTAGTTACCTCATAATCCTTGCGTACACAAACACAACTGCATCTCTGTTAAAAATTATAAAATTACATAATTGCTATTCTAAAAAAGCACCCTAAAAGTCACATTTAATCTTTTAAAAGTTCAAAGCGCCGTTATTATGCAAGGAAATGTATTTCAAAAAGAAATCCACTGCGAGTGATATAACACCCGCACGTTTCTACTTCTTATGAAGGAGCTAATTACGAAAGCGGTAAATTTGAAAAGTGGGAGCAAAGAAATATTTCGACGTAATTAAGCCGACTGAAATTCTTTTAAGCAAAGAGAGAATAAATAATAAAAGCTACAGCAGAATTAACCTTGTGTACTTCTTTGGAACGATTACGGAATTCATCATTCTAGGGGGTAAAAATTGCATAAATTCAATCGTATTCTCATGAAATTCTCATTGTTTTAATTGTGGATAATGTCTTTACTTAGTCCCATTTTTAAATGTTTCGAACTTATTCTACTAGTCTATATTATCTATATTATTTCTTAACTCCATTTCAAACAAGCAATTCTGAAGATTAATTTGGATTGTTTATGTCGGGATTTCTTCAGAAGGGATGGTAATTATGTAATGTAAACAAAATATACAGAACAAAACTAATGATAAGGTGACTTATACTATAGTATAGGATAGTTTTATAGTGTACTGACTTGGAGTGAAGAATAAAAAGGATTCTGTCTTGTTAGAGTAGGGTAAACTTTTAAATCTTAAAAAACTGAACTTTTGCTATTTGAACACAACTATTAACAAAAAGGGGAGGACTTTATGACCACTAAATTTTAAAAAAATATATTTTATTTTACGAGGGAACAGATAGCGGCCATATTCAATCATTTTCACTGTCCCTAATTACCGTAACATAATTGATTGACATGGATTTCAGGCAAAAACTACTACTAAAACTACTACTTGAATTTGACACTAGTTTTAGTAGAAATTGATGCTAAAAGTTAGTAATAAGTAAAGTTAAGGAACGGCAATTAGGGATGGTGAAAACGCTTGAGAGTTACCAATAGGAACAATGGATTTAATTATATAAACCGAAAATTCTATTGACTTTACTGTTCTAGGATAAAGAGGAAGGCCAAAGAAATTAAAAAGTTTAAAAACTTCAACAGGGAAGGTGGATACAAGCATCATCAACGAGAAATACAATGATCAATCAATTAGTACCTCGACTTGTGTCATCGCTGAAAGATACGGGCAGCGTTAGTGATGTGTTGGGCCCTTAATCAATAGCATTGATACGTGCGGTTAGTTTCGGTTGGTAGAAGTATTATATTATCGCGTTAAAATCCCGTCAAACGCAATAAATGGAAGTATTATTGACATTTATATGACCCATTGTGAGGATCGTATTGACATGATTTTTTTGAACTATGTAGGCGCAATACTGTCATTGGCCCTAGCAAAAAAAAGATGCAGTGACAGCTTGTTTTAACTAGGGCTGTCAACCCTCCAGTCACGTTATTGTCTAAACGCATCACTCGCTCGTGCTATCGCAATAGAGCAAGACAGCGCGCTGCCCGTTGTCGAGCTAGTCGCTGTGCTTGGAGAATTACCTCACTGGTTTGGTCCGGAATCCATAAATTTGTGGGAGGTAGGCAGGAACAATAAGCATGGCTGGACTTCAACTTAACATTGTATTGGTATATCTCCGAGTCAGTCTGACTTATAAAGATAAAAACAAGATAAGAGTTGCAAATTTTGATGATATTATTAAACCCTTTATTTAATAAAAGAATGGTAACTTTTAAAACTGCGGTTGTAAAGGTGGCAACCCTTAGATACAACGCAGTTGAAACCTCGAGCATTTGAAAAAGAAAAATAAAGTGCCAACAAATTGCAAATGGTTATGGGAAAAATGTAATGGTTTTTGAAAATAAAAATAATTATTGAATATCTCCGTATAACTTTTATAGACTTCGCAAAAAGGAAATAAGATGAGTTTGTAGTAGTAAAAATGTGTATACGATAAATTTAAAGTGATCGTGATTGTCGTTTAGCTTCTTCTTTGAAAAATGTTTAAGGACATAAAAAACTGTTTTGTAACTTTCTAATGGTTTTCTGATAATAAAAAAGGGGTAGACAGCGGCTAGCACATTATTTATACTATACCACTCCGGTTTTCTACTAAGTAATTTAGCAAGTTAAGATCCACCTTTTTCTTGTTTTTTTCAGATTACTTTCCCTTAAGTAAATACAGAAAAATTATGTTTTTTACTGTCTGCGGCTTACCAGTATGGAATTAGAATATGAGAGCTATCTTCTACACCATAATGTAGTGTTTATGAAAACACTGACTAAACGCTAGACCTATACTTTATACTTATAGATAAACGAGTTGTATTTTTGATATTATACATATAAAAATAGATCAAAGATAAAATAATGGAAAGAGAAAATAAGATATGTGTTGTTTAGTGTAGAAGAGGAAGAGGGAGGGTTTGTAATAAAAAAAACCAAATCACACAGAAGATGCAGCTGTTTTACACGTGCACAGCGTCTTAATTTTGCTTTGCTATGTTTTATTAACCTTATGCAACCTTCTCACTCCTAAAATTATGCAAAATTTTAGCTCAATACATTTTTTTTTATACGAGTGTTGTGCGATACTTTCAGACAACAAAGAAATTGAACAACGTTTTCGATCTTTCAAAACTTAGTACGGAACCCTAAAAATAGGAAACAAACAAACAATCAAATAACAAGATTATCTACCAAGAAATAAATAATGTAGCTTCAGTTAAAAACTTTTTATCCACTTGTTTGCCTTGAACTTTTTCCTTGTGCTTAATTACATTTTCATTTAACTTCCCTTTCATCCGTCCAGTCTGTTAAAACTGCGACGATTTGCAAAACATGCTCCAAAAGGAATGGCTTGGCTGGTTTTCTTGCTACAATCTGTATGCAGAGACTTCATCATGAACGTACCACACAAAGGGACTGCGCTCTGAGAACAGCATAAACAGTCCAAGCGAAAGGCACGAATTTAAGTCATCTGTCTCTTTCTAGTGTTGACATCAAATAGAAACTTTCCCGTAACGTTTCTTATTTACTCGTTTCAAAGTTGAATGATTAAATGCATGCACCTTTATGGTAAACGAGTGTTTTCTGTACAATACATATTTAAAAAAATTAAAATATCAACTCTTAAAGAAACACTGTTAATAATCATAAACTAATCAAAATAATGTCGAATTTACGGTTACGATATAATTTCTACAGTAGCAACACCATGCATTGACATTTCTATCATTTGTTAATGCAATTTGTTGCGATAACGTCAAAAGCGACACTGAACTACAGTTCATGCCTCTCGCTCTGGCCGTTTTTTTTTTTGTTAGCAACTTGCAGTCGCTATAGGTAGTGAGTTAATGGAATTCATTGCAATAACCTTCTTATAATAGTGACAAATCGTCATGGAAATCCGTATAGAAAGAATTTAAAAATCTCAACCTAACTATAATTATATGAAAGGTTTCCGTGGCTGACAGAGAGACAATGCACAGCTTAAACACCTATAACTTGCTTGGGTTGAAATTTGGAACATAGTACATCTTAGCACTCAATAAAGGATATTTGAAAATCCCACCATTAATTAGGTTGAGAAAGGGATGAAAGTAGGTATGTAATCTGCAACGTAAAAAAAGTAGCGAAGTACCTAAAGCTAGTAAATATTATCTTAATCGATGCTGGTTTTTTTCTAATATGAAACCAGCTTCGACAAACTAGTCTATCAAGCAATTTCAGTTATCTGTTACATTGAATACTAGCGGCTTTACCACTTACTATTACGTAAATGATCCATTGACGTCCGTATGAAAAACTTATCAGCCATACTTTCCACAGAGCGTAAATCGATACGTCAGTATAAAACGCGTTCAAGACCACACTAATGACTTCCGCCGTCGACCCAGTCGCTATAATTTTCTACACCACATATTAGTAAATGGTAAATCAATCAGTAATCGCAACTTTCAAGCTCCAATTCTCCCGTTAAATAAGAGAATTATAAAATGGCCTTTCAAAAGTTAGTTAATAAATCACAAAAGGTGCTAATCAACAGAATCTCAATTAAAAGGAAACGATCACATTTCTTCACAAAGTGTAGGGAGGTTTGGTACGTTATCGGCCGGATCCAGCGAGGGGGATTGTCTGTCGAATTGCCACTGACGTGAGCTCGGCACCTGGCTCTTTTCGACGAAATTAAAAAAGTTTCAGCTACACAGAAACTTGGCAGGTCCCCGTTCATTTAAATGCTAAGGGATCCGGTGTTAGCATTCATTTCGAGTTTTGTCAATCAAAGAAAAGTTTCACTTTTTATCGGTTTAAAACACTGGACATCGTTTTGATATTTACATTTTAGCTTTCTTAACTTAAGCTTTACAGCCAATATGGAAATCTTGGTCTTTCTATTAAAAATCCAATTAGAATTATATAAAAGGAAAAGTTAGGTAGGTACACATATTTTAGTATTAATACGATGAATATTTTAAACAGTAAAAACTAATTTGGGTAAACAGTGCCTTTATTGCTAACATAAAACATAACATTGCTTGAAATCAGAAAGTAAGTTTTTAACGTACAGTTTCAGTTACGATAACCGTTGTAACATTTTTGTTATAACGGTTGTCAAAACTGAAGTTTAAAATGTTACTTTTGTATCGCCGTGTCCATATCATTACATAGATCATTATATGCCAGTCTGTAGTCTGATGAAGGTACGCACTGAAGACACGTTGGTATAAACTCCCGGGTACCCCGCCTGCGCACAGCCACGACCAAACGACACTATTCCCAACTGCATCCCCGAGTCTTCAGATACCGCTGGACCGCCAGAGTCTCCCTGTTGAGCAAATATACCATTACACTCAAATTTTTGCTATTTTTATCTTTCCAAGTGAGCATCAAAACTAGACAGAAGTCAGAAAGACTTGACAAAAGTGTTACTTTACTTACCATGCCTAGAGGCGATCTTATTAACTCAACCTCGTACCTACTAACGCAGTCAAGGGAGGCACTCAAAATGTCACAGTTTGCTAAAAGAAGACTTAAGGGCCACTCATAGTGGTAGTTTATACCAACTTCTCTTCACTACTTCTTTCCGTCTCTCTTTTTAGAATGTGGCGGTATATCTTTTTATTCTGTAGTACTATAACTACATACAAACTAAATATAAACTAAACATTAATACTAAAATTATAACTAAAATATATCAAAAAAAGAAGGCCCCCTTGGCATGGTACCGAAGACACTGGCAGCATTACCTCTCTGTACAATTAAGCTTATACGCTGTGCGAGGTACCTACCAACTCTTCGGTCGACTGTGACGTCGACCAGCCTCTTCGAGATCTCTTTGAAGAGGCCTAGTGCACTAGGACCCCACGGACCTAGAGTGTCAACTTATGTAAAGGTTTGTCACTTTTGCACCTTATCACAAACCAACCAATAGGGTCGAAAACTGACAAACTTTGGGCCTAAAAGTTACCTGGCATGAATCTTTTCCTCCTTCAGGCACTCCAGCACAGAACATTCTAGTAGTGATGGCATTGTTGTACGCTCTCTCGCATTCCGAGGTGGCAACAGTCGGGACCTTAACAGCTAGCAAAGAACTGCTCGTTTGGCCGTTTTCCTGAAATATAGTTCATGAAAGAAAAGTCATAATCGACTAATGATCTCATAAATGATGTTTGCATAATGATCTTCAACTTTACTGATAGCGTACGTAGTTTAGGTGTATGTAAAGCAGCGAGCGCTGAGATTAAAGATAACACACACAAGCACACAGTCCAAACAAAACAAAACAATAATTAGGAAATTGGAACGAAACGTGTACACACGTGATATGCTGCAGTGTGCGTGGCCTCAGCTCTAATGCCCATACCTATATTCGGGTGCCTGAAATTATTCTAACAGGATGTAACAGAAAATGATAGGAAACTCACTGCAGTTGCACCCCATCCAGACACGATGATCTGAGTCCCAGCTGGTATATTAGTATTTGACGGCGGCAGTTTGATAGCCTTTGCGGTAGTACCGTCTAATGTCATAGCTCTAAGCAGCTTGACAACTCCCACATCGTAGTCTGAGGTTCTTGCGTTGTACTGCGGATGCTGAGTGTATAGAGATGTGGTGTACACCTTGCCACCGCTGTCAGAGTTTGTACTGCCAGCTCTAATGTAAACTCTGGAAACCCTGAAATAAGTGTTAAATACTCGTAGTTTACCTTCTTGTTATCATTTTAAAGCTTTTGCCAATAGTTTCTTCTAAACATCGTAAATAGTTTAAAGTAAATATAAACATAAATAGCTTGAATTTAAAAGATGTGAACGTTTCCTATTGGTTGTCACACGTGGTATTGTGCCTGCTAGCTTCTAGGGTTGTAAATACGGCTGATCTACAGTTAAGGAAAGGTCTCCGAAAGAAATATAACCAGTAAATCAAAGGTCAATTTGTAAGAATCTACAACTCTCGAGCTCACTCGATAACTACACAAAGTAATTGAATTTAACCCAGATCGTTTTTTTGTATGTTAAATATCTCATAAACCGCTTACCCGTTTGGAATCAAACACGGCTAAGAACTATCTCGCTTGTTTCAGATATCAAACCGAAACCTCCGCATAGATCGGGTCATCTGATACGGACCTACAAGACCACAGATGGACAGACAGACTTCAAACATGTAACACCCCTCTAAGCGCGTCGGAGGTTGAAAATACAATTTCACCAAGAAACATTACCTACTCTTTTAAATTGCTACTGGTGGTATTCTTTAGCTTGGTTTGCGTTTAGATTTTTCTTGTGGAATTTGAAATATTCTCGACATTTAACCAAAATTTGCCTTAGACCTTGTTCCAAAACATGATTATGAAACTTGCGTCGGCGATAATAAGGTAGTCATTTTTACACGTTAACTCGAGGAATGTAACTGTCAGCTAAAAAACTATGTATGTGATAACTATAGAATGAAGCGGCATAATAATGAAGAGACCTTAACTCAGCATATCGCTCAAGAAAATAAATCGACCTAGATTAATTTTAGCTAATTTGTTTCATTGATTGATATATTAGCATAAGTCCACGAACCCTGTACGCGCCGCGACTCGATATTGTTATTGTTTATTATTATAGTTAATTACAGTCCACATCAGTTTTTATTTATAGTTCAGATATCCCTCTAATTAGTAAAGGACACTAGACGCTAACAGTTGCGTAGCTTTAGTGTTAACTTCCCACTGTGACATAATTTAGGACATAAGGTATTTACTGTACCTAACCGATACTAGGCAATAAGAAGTAGAAAATATCCAATAGCATGTTTACGACACAGACACATCCTATTGTTCAACACACAATCAAAATCGAACGGTTTATATCCAAACGCCTATAAATTTGTCATTTTATAGTGGCCTCTGACCTGCCATTACTAACACATTATTTTATCGGCACTATTGCGTTGGGTTAGTAACGTGATATGAGTGCAAAATTATATACACATGCACCTTCGGTCACGATTGTAACAGGACCTTACGACCGTATTATGGCCTGTTTAGGTATGAAATTTTCATTTCATCTCAAAATGTCTAGTCAGCCTCTTTACCCCGTTAAGCAATGCGCAGCCGTCAATATGAACCGCGAGCTGAGAATGGAGCCCCCACAAGCATAGTAGTCGCTCCCCTTTTGGACAATAAGGTAAACTTGGTAGGGGATTTGCTGTATTGTAGTATTGTAACCTCCGACTATCTTGCCGTCATCCGCTTTCGCAGTACGTCCATGTTTTCTACACGACACATCTGAAAAAAAATGGGAAATGATCATCATGGCAATAGTTTAAAAACTTGCCCTAATGTAAAGTCGGTTAATTATGTTGCATGCTAAACGCATGGTAACAACGTACTAACATAGTAAGGGTATTTTGAACTAGCTGAAGTTAGTATTTTTCGTTAAAGTCTTTCGACTAGTGAATTACACAAGTATGTCATAAACTTTATTTCAAAATTAATAGCAACTATCAAGTATTACGTGACGCTTTGTGTTTTTAAGCTATTACTATACTAGAATTGCAAAAATGTTTTTCATAAAGGTTTTCAATAAACTCGGACCACCTATAAATTTCGTAGATTCCGGGTGGACCGGCAATTTTAAATCTGTCGCGTCAATCTGCCTGTCCGTGCTAGTTTCAAAACAACTGCGCTCTGAAAGCCCTACTAACTCATTTCAACGTCAATCATGTTTGTTTAATGGCTTGCTGTTACCCAATACTGTAAAATACACTATTACCACTTCATGTTTGAGGAAACAACGTGAAGCACGAAATGTGTTACCTTCCGTTAAAGGCCGCTTAAACACGTGAAGAATCTTACATAAAATATGATAATGCATAGTCACACAAAAGAAGGCGGCGACACTGACTGCGAAGATAAAACTTCGTGTGAAATAAATCCTTTGTACACCATATTTAAGCTTTAAAACTATTGTCCTCACCTCCGTTGAGAGCCACGCAAAGAAATAAAACAAAACAGAAAAATACTTTATCCATGTCTCTGCTCAACTTGAAGCTAAGTAATGAGGATGTTTCCAGCGTGAAATTCTTATATATTTTACAGTAAAATGGTTTTCAGTTAAACATTTAACATTATAGAAATAATGAACTTTAACAACGGCGATATGAGAGCGGTTAAAATGCAATTTTTGTACACTTACAAGCATCCTTGTAACTGTCAATGTTGCAGTGTCTTGTGTTTCCATGTAATAGCTATTTAATTATACTATGTCTCTTAGGTTAAATAATTCAAGGTGCAAAGGAAACTCAAATTAAAGTTGCCAAATTTGAAACCTTATTTATATTGTTTAACAAACAGTGAAATCCAGATATTACTTCTAACCTTGATGTGTTTAATAAACCGTAACATCAATAAGAAGATTGGAGCTCATTTTGATTATGAACATGTAAATAAAAATTATGAAGCGGTACGCCGACACACACGCGGGTCGGCGTCAATGAGTAAATTATCGTTTATGAAAAGCGGAATTCCTTTGGCCCACGTAATTACTACACTAATAATTTGTTGAAATGTAATTGAAGGCTTGCATCTAAAGCAACAAAACGTCTGACGTCAATCGATTTTGAGAGCTCAATGCCAGCACTGTCGTGACGCATGTCTAATGTTTAATTGAAAATTAAATTGTTTCGAAGTTTGTTTTAATCCTTTTTACGCACATTTTGTAATTAAACTATAGTACTTCTTGATGGCCAGTTATGTTATATGGAAAAGGAATTTATACATTCTATAGGTACTAGTGTAGCACAAAGCATTTTAAACCTAATCAAAAGTTTGCACCAACAGCCTCGACGTCAAGTTCACGATTTGTCTAAAGAGTTTGAGTAAACGAAAAGAAAAAGAATTCAAATTGTCTTTTTAAATGCACCAATCTCTTTTCATTTTGTTTTCCGCAGATGGGTGCCTATTCTCTTTCTTTTTATTCGCTTCCAGCATCCCCCTATTGTTTGCGATCCCGGCTATGATCTCAAAAATATGTCCGAATCATTATGACGTTTGTTTTTCAACCGGCAGCAGAATTTTTCATTTCCCAATTCGGACAAAGCAATCAGGGTCTTGGAAATTTGTGCACGAAAGGAAAATGAATGAAATTTTTTTCGGATGATGTGTAAACGTTTTGGAATGTAATGACAGCCTTTGAATATTCCACTGTTAACTACAGGCCGCCCGTCGTTAATTATACAGACTAGATTACAGCCCATAATACAGTTTGAGAACTTCACTACCCTTGACTTACTTCGTTGATGTATAAATACTTCGACGTACGTACTCTCGATGATATCTTACGCTGTTAATTTTTAACAAACATTATGTCGACATAAACTTGGGTACTTTCTTACGGACCCACATTAAGAGGTATAATTTCAAATAAACTTTGACCCATTTAGTAACTAATTACACTTGTGCTAGCGAATATTGTCACGTACCTACGTGGGCAATTACGACCCAGTGAAGGTCATCATTGGGAAATTCACGTATGAAATAATACGGCTATCAAACCGTATCGACATTTGCATTTCACAGGTTAAGAAATCTTTTGTTAATCGCAGTTTGCCCCTGTGATTTATCAATTTAAATTGTATAAAACAGTTAAAAGTTGCTTCACAATCTTTTTTTACTTCTAAAACAATTATGTTTAATTAACTATTTAAAAGCCTAATGCGTGTAGTTGTAACGCGATTAGTCTGACATACTCGATGTATTCGGTAAATCGGAAATAGGAATTTCTTGGATTTGATTTCAATTTTACAAATTATAAAGTTAAGTTTATTGGAAAAAATAGATAGCAACCTTTTTTGTTTAATCTTAAAATTTCTTCCAGTTTTCATACGTACGCCAAATTTCATGCAAATCAAATTACTAGATGTGGGTCAAAAACAATTGAGTAGATTTATCTACATGGTTAGGTAATATAATAGCGACTAAATTTTTTTATTTTATTAATGACATTGTTATTCCGCTTATCAATTTACTTGATGATTAGTACAAATATTAAAGTGTCCCAAAAATGTTTACCCAAAAAAAGAATCTTAATGCCCCAAGAAAAAAACTTCGTTTTAATCTGCATTTTCAAAACAAATCATTACGCCCTAACTATGTGACATTCGCATTGACGTGTGCAGTGTACCGATGTAACATTAATTGGCAGTAAGGGGATATCGTCTTATGGCGTCTAAGCGATGTCTTTGGGGACTGCGCTCGCTGATCCGTTTATCTCTACACGGAACTGAGGATAAATACAGGAGATGATAATGTTTCCAACCCGGTGTTTCGCAGTGATCAGGAAGTGAGCTGATTTGACTTAAAATTATTGAGTATAGTTTTTTATTTATGAAAAAGGAAGGCAAACAAGCAAGTGGGTCACCTGATGGTAAGTGATCACCACCGCCTATAGACACCCGCAACACCAAGAAGTTTGCAGATGCGTTGCCAACCCAGAGGGCTAAGATGGAATACCTCTTGTACCAGTAATTACACCGGCTGTCTTGCTCTCCACGCCGGAACACAACAGTGCAAGCACTACTGCTTAGCGGCAGGATTAGCAAGCAAAAAGCTGCAGAAAATTTGTAAAATTCTATTATTCATAGAAAGCTACACTATCCCAGACTGACATAGGCTACTTATTCCACGCAGACGAAGTTGCGGGCGTCTACTAGTTTGAAATAAAAGTATTGTTTTGCATTGGAGATCGTTTTAACAAGATGTATTTTAAATCTAACTTTTTACTCAACAAGCATGTTAGTTTTATTATATTTGTCTATTTAAATCTGGACGTATAACCCCATAAAATACAATATCCGTATAATGTTAAACATACTATACAACAAATTGTAAGTTTGGATAAGTATACATTAAATTTAGCACGTTATTTTGGTCAAAATGAGCCAGAAAAATAGTTCTTAAAACTTACTTCTTTAAGTACTGTTTGAATTTAGATTTGTCATGGACCTGTAAAAAAAGGTTTACTATCTATATCTTACTACCCGTAGAAAAGAAACAAGACATAACTATCCGTAGGATACAGCCCCTATAATAAAGAAATAACACAAGTTATTAATGACTTACAAATGATAGCCCGCTTCTATCGTTATCGCATACACGAGAGAAACTACTTGTTATTCTTTTTTATCTTGCCTCTAGACTTATAATGAAGAAAAGTGAATTGGTTCGTGCTTTCCTTGGGTTCCATTACCAAAAAGGTAAATTTTTTTTAAAGCCTCGACTCAAAAACCGCTAAAATTAACAAAAAATAGATAATCCTTGAAGTTTAATAAAAGTACACACTAATTTTTAAGCAAGCTTCGTCGCTTCGGGAGAACGCTAAGAAAGAATAGCTGCATTTAACTTCCTAAGTATTTCATTTTATTTTTTTATTATTACCCCGACAGACAGATATACAGACATACGTAAAACTTATAGTATCCCTCTTTTTGCGTCAGGGGTTAAAAACAGAACCGTTATGGTGTGCCTCCTTCTGTTCGTCCGTCCGTCTGCCTGTCACAGAAGCTTAATTATTTGAGCAATGATTAATGACATCGATTTAAAATTTGAAGTCGTTTTAAAGTTTGCTAACTCTACCTTATTGCACAAACGGTTTTTGTTTAAGTTTTTTTGCCATTAAGGGTGAAAATTACTTAAAGTCGAACTTTCAAAATACTTATCAGTTCAAAGGGGGTATAAATAAACGTTCTTTTTGTTGATGTCACATAGTTTTGAAAAATATTGAAAAATTACGTACAAATCACAAAGGTACCAGTTAAAGTCTGGAATTAGGGAACTAATCCTAAACATTATTATTCTAGTAGAATTAATAATACCTACACTAACACCTTGGGTTACATATAGTATCAAATTCTATAAAGACGACACACGCCCAAAGGATAGTTTAGGCTCCTAAATTTTTAAGCATTGTACGTAGAACATGTCAAAACAATATCCCTCGGTCATTTCAAACCTTTCATTCACAAAAAAAAATCGCATATCTATTAGCACTCATAAAGTCTACATATTCTGAAATGCAGTTTGAAATTCGCACAGTACTTATTATTATTATTTTCTTTATTTCACGCACAGGTCCCATGATATTTGTTAGTAACAAAGAAACTTAAAATACATGTTAGTACTGCTTGGCTTGGCTTATTTAAAACTTTTAATGCAAAAATGAAACAATGGTTATAAAATTGTTTATTTGTTGTCTGCTTATTGTTTTCCGACATTGTAAAAATGTCGATGTGCCATTATTAAACTTCTTGAAATGGAAGATAGTGTAGAGATCTAAATTACATATTTCTATGGACTGGCTAGAATTGAAAAATAATTTTAGGATTATGACTTTGTTTAACGATAAACCTGGTTCAGCATCAAATGCACGCCACTTATCCTGGTTTAGGGTGCTGATAAATTTGAAAATTCACTTGTACTGAGCATTCCAACAAATATCCAAAGTTCACAATTTACAAATGAGAAAAGGTGAACAGCGTGCAGGCGTTATATTCTTTTACAAGTGAATATTCAAGTCTATCAGCATCTTTTAGCGTTGAACCGGGATCAAAAATCTTAAACATCAAATATTGACCAAATCTCTTACGGTCGTTGTTTTAAACCTAACTCAAGTTCCAGTTCTATACTACTTTAGTAGGAAACTCAATTTTGAGTTTCGGTTTAAAACTACGACCATTAGATACATAACTAAATCCTTTTGTAAAATCAGTCCTTAATTAGCGTAATATTTATTTGCCAAGCCAGTAACAGACCATCAACGGATGTACATCGTAAGTACTAACTGCTCATTACTAACTAGACTAGGGAAGTGCCTTATCTGAAATGACATTCACGTGCTTTCGGGCTACCTAAAGATCCCTGTACATACAATAAATTGATTTTAGATCAAATATGGGCTGTCTTTCTGCTATAACTTGGCTAGATTGTAGATTGCGTAAAAAATATTTTATGTTCGACAAAATCTATACAAATTACCCAAAAATCCGTTAATGCCGTGTACACGGCAAAAAGCCGTGTAAATTGCTCAGACATAGTACCTTCTTCAAGTTGACATTTAGTTTAGTTTATTTATTCAGAATTGTCTTTATATTGATAAAGACACATTACAAATTGCATTGACATAAAGTTACATGAATTTCTAATATTGAAATTGACAAAATATGAATAAGAGATTTAAATTAAATGAAATCAAAGCATCAAGTGTCAAATTAACATTTTAGTTATCTAATTTTTCTTTTTAAATTTTTTCAGAGAAAAAGTCATTTTCAACCGAAGAAAAAAACTGAGGAGATTCTCAATTCGACCCGTATATTTGTTTTATAGCTGAATATGCAAGGGTCTTTAGATAGTGCGTCGCCGAAGCCTCCGCCGCTGCCAGCGTTAATTGCAGTTTGACACTCGCCGGGCTGACGTGAACCGCCACGCAAATCACGAGCCTTTTTCAATAACAATGATTTGTTTTACTCTTCAGTGTTTAATGGAATAGAGTAACAGACAACTAAGGTAACGGTCCCACCGTTACCTTGGTTGACCTTGACAGTAACCCAATGGTTGACGAGGGGACGGATTTTTTAAAAATAAAACAAGAGACAATGATGTCAACTACTGATAACAACAATGTCATACGTGTGTCAAGCGCTGGTGCAGTTACCTTAATAGCTTAATTAAAGGAGACTTACATCGATCAAACACAACATTTTTTTATTTATTTTTTTCAATTAAAATTTATTTTGAAATTTCTGTTTTTTAAGTAATTTCCTCATCGTTTAAACTAAAGCCCTTGTTAACGTGATAGTTAGTTGATACTTATTTTTGAAAAACGTTGTTTTGTCCACAAATAAAACTTCAATGTCAATCGGAACCGTTTCTAATACGCAACCGTCCAAAATAAGCATATTTTTTAGCCTTTAGGTTTCAACTATGAGTTTATTAATTTTCCTTTTTTTGTAACGTTCTAAGTGACTTCATAAATACCGGAGGATTTATAATTCACCGCATAATTAAGAGAACATATATATATATATTTAGTTTGTTTGACACGGCCATCTTGCAAATTAATTATTTGGTTTTTGTATCAAAGTTTTATGTAGCAACATGTCATTGGTTGGAAATAACTGAATCATAATAATATTTGAACAACAAAAGCATTTTAAGGGCTCCTCAGTTACGAAAAGTAATGCAAGGGTCAAGTGGTTTTATTACCTCTACAGTGTTATCCGACCATGACCTCGCAAGCATTGCCGAAAGAGAACTTACTAAAATGGCTTAATACTTTGTATATTTTATGTCGTGAAAATAAAAAATAAAATTGATATAATTTGTAACTTACAATAATCTTTAAATTTGAGCACCTTATTTAGTAAAAGCAATAGTTAATTTATAATATCTTTTGTTCAAAGACAATCTTTAAATCAAATTAGGAAACCATTAAAACTATATTAAAAAACCAAAAGTAAAGAGGTGCAACATACTTGTACTACCGTTTAAAGTTTCAAATTGCGAAAGTATTAACAAAGCCTCGAATACTTTTTATTATCTGAGTTTAATGGCAGATACTTAAAAAAATCTTTGGTGTCGTTTTATGGCTTAGCCCTATAATCATTTTTAAAAAGTCGTTTTCGAAAGAATAGCTCTCGCGTCTATTTCAGAGCATGAGTTAATGTAAGTAAGAACAAAAAATCAATTCAGTTTCTCCTGCTAACTCGTAAAACTTTTAGACAGTAAATCGAAAACCTCACCCGTCGCGTGTCGTGACAAGATTTCAGCTGAGAAAATGGTATCTTTAGTTCAAAACGATTAACCTTGGTGATTGTGTTATACTCGTAAATGTTACAATAGTAATTCTCGTTTTATTCTTTTGTGACCTGGCTCGAAACATTCGGTTTCACTTGCCTAATACGATTGTCTATGTTCGCACATACAGTAGGTACTAATCTCATGAGACCGTTAAAGTTTTATAATGACGCATTTTTATGCTAATAACACATTGTGGTTTCATTTCATAAATACAAAATGTAGTTAAATGGTGTGACCAATGCGTGAGCGGTAGATATCTTGTGACATATTTTAATATCTAGGAGTATTTAATATTCATAACTAAACATATAAATGCTTTCTCCGTCTTTTCTGCAGATCCCTCTTATCTCCAATACTGGAGCTTGACCGTTAACTCTGCGAATTTATCCATTCTGAACAGCTGTTCAGCACTGGTGACTCCCGTCCACTCTCTTATGTTCCTCATTCATGATTTTTTTCCTTCGTCCAACAATCCCATCGATCTATTTTCTTTCTTTCAAATTTTCAAACTTTGAATTGCTATCTTGGGTTTGTGCAATATACATTCCTTAATCAAAAATAACAAAAATTGTGAAGAGCAAGTAGGACCACACTGAACACTTTTGCCACGTGCATTGTGACCATTTTTCTGTGATGGCTATAGTTCGTCAACCTCATAAAATATTTTGAATACTTACGAAAATAAGGTTTATCAAGCAAAATTTTCCAACTGGCAGGTTCAGGTCTTACGCGCAAAAGAGTAATGTGCATTAACACGCCTACACACTACCGTGGCAAAATGGATTTCATGAAATGGAAGATATTTACAACTCTGAATCCTTAAGATGACTACCGCAATAGAGTAATCAAAAAAAGGCAATTAATGCTTTTAGGCATAAATCTTAAAGTCTACTCACATGCATAACTAATTTAAAGCTCTTTGTGTACTACGGAACCCTTCAAAACCTTTTAATTCATGAGAACAAGTAGAGATAAGTTAGTTTTTCCGCTCCCAAATTATTCCGATAGAAGAATAAAATCTTACACAATAAGTTCTATGAGTATTGTGTTTATTTATGTAACAAGCGTAGGTGATCATAACATACCTATAAATATCGGCGTATAACAAAAAATATTACCATTTATTACAACGAAATGTATCATTTACAGAACAATAGTTCACCCATAAGCAATCGCCGACGACAATGAGCGAAACCATTCTGCAACCATTTATTACTTTTCGTAACGGCCCACTTCACATAACGAGTACGATATTGAATGCAAATCGATTCCATAATAAATGTATCGATGAAGTGTCTCGGCTCACATGCCCGTCTGATGGAGGCGGTAACCACAAAATTGCAAATTTGCGGCGTGGCGACACCATTATAGCTTAAAATTATGTTGCATCGCGTACTTCCATATACAGTCATGTGCATTGGTATCCGGTAAGCTTCGTGAATTCGTCTGATGCATAGAGATCGACTAGATCTAATACTGGTCGCAATACTAACACAACATTTCGAATTCATATCTAAAATTCGTAGTCAGTTGCTGATTGCAGTATGGGTGGGCCGGCTCGCCCGACCACTACACTCTCACAGAATACCAGCGTGAAATAGTAGCTTAGTTTCGTACGAACGAAGACTCTGAGATCCGGTGGCTCAGGGGTGCTACAGGCTGGCAATGGACCAGGAAGTCCCTTGGGGCTGCTATTTTCTATGGGCGGCTGTAATTGCTTCCCATCGTGTGACCCGCATCCTTGCTTGCTTTATTTCTCCTCAAAAGAAATGTATCGCCCTCTGGCTAAGTATGTCTTGTCTAAAAAACATGATACCTATCCCACTAAGTTTTTCGCTAGATCGGCGGAGCAATTTTTTGAAACTGATTCCAAATCCAACATGTTATTTATTTTATTGGAATTCAACTATCTCTGCGCACAAAATACTGTTATCAGATTTAGCGTGAAAAATAACAAACCAATAATATTTATATTCTTGGTTTAAAACGATTGTGATATCCTAACTAATATTAGTTAGGATATCAGAATCGATTTATTTTTACTGTAGGATACGTCAGTCTGCCCTTTCACCTTAAAAGACTCAATCTCAACGGTAATTTAAAACACAGGCTAACAATGTAACTGTTGTAATAGTTTTTACGGCTTTTTGACAATAGAATCAGTTTCCGAAATTAACTTTTAACTAGCTCTACTTTCTTATTAATTTCAGCTCTTTCACAAAAATAACATTTCCAATTAAAATATTATGATCGTTTTGCTGTTAGCAAAAAAAATTATAGTATTTCTCAAAGACCCCAATAAAATTATACACAAAAAAGATTTTTATTGAGATGCTGCGAAATATGATTCAAAATAACTTAACTTAAATGTTACAAGGTATTGTCGGTGGGGACAGACAAAAATTACAAAACATATTTATATGATTAAACGAACTTACCTGAAGTGAAGTTCTATCATAATTATACGTAGCTCCTTGTCCGAGACAATTAACAAGTAGTATACGATATTCATTAGCACCAAGTCACATTTCAAAGCCTAAAAAAAAAAGAAACCTTGTCTCGTTTGACAGCTATTTGACAAGACGTCATTTCGTTTAAAGATGTATGATATGAACAACCCTATGTTATGGGATAATACTGAGAGTATTAGTGGGAGGGTTTTTGGGAATGCCGTCTCGGACAAGGAGCTACGTATAATTATGATAGAACTTCACTTCAGGTAAGTTCGTTTAATCATATAATTATACTAATCTCCTTGTCCGAGACAATTAACAAGTAGCTGTTTAAAGCCAGGGTTGTGAGTAATTTTTCCTGATTTATTAGTGAACATAAATTTCGTTTTATTATTTCTTTACACATTAATAAAAATAAACAACTTTTTGTAGTAATACAACACCATTATAATGGGTAAAAATAGACATAGACTTAACAATTATTTTAGATAAAGGATAAACTATTAGATTTAATAATAATATTGTAGTTTCATGTAACAATAATCTTCATATACCACACCAAACATATCCACATTTTAGTATTGAGAAGGCGAGAGCAATAAATGGCCGCCAGACTTCAGTAACTATTTTGTACAAAAAAATTAAAAACCAACAACACGCGATGTCTGTATTTTAACAATACTAGTTTACACAAGCACATTCTGTGGTCCACTCACGGTCCACTAAAACTAAATAACCATCATTAAATTCTGCTACGTAAATGTAGTATCATGACATTGTTCTCCAATCCATTCTTCTAAGCCGTTATGCTACGGGTGTTAAAGACTAATTGTTGTCACTACAGTAACCCTTACTGCAGTAAGGGCTTCAGCTTGCATTTGTTTTGTTCAAAAACTGAACTGAGCAATTGTTTATAATATTTTTGGAGATGACTGAACAGCTGTACAGTTGAGTATTCAGTAGTCATCGAACTTATCGTTTAATGTTTATTGGATAGTTATCAAAGATAAGTTCTTTGTTAAAAATATCATTTATCGCATCAATGATTCTGTTCATGTCTCTGTTCATTAAAAACGACAGTTAGTGCTTACCTAAGCAGGTAAATTCAAATTTCGATATGTATGTATAGTATAAATACTATGCTGTACGTAACAAAAGTTATGATACAAAAGTACAGCTCAACTACTTCATAATTAAGTAAAGACGAACTTATCCTTCAAATGAGTCTCTTGTAGCAAACCTGCAAGGCTTAAAGGTTTAAGCAAAATTGAGGACGTGTATGTCTCATGGATTTTGTTGATATCATGTTTCTTCTTTCATAATGGTACTTGAAATAATGTTACTATTTTTCAAGGTAAAGATTGAAAAATTAGTAGTAGTTACATTTTCCAGTGTGGGATATTAACTTATTTCGACTTTTCATCATCCATAGTTATGATTCTTATCCCTTTTAAGGAAGGAAATACCGGTCTTATTGAGACCTGAGATTCAGCTCTTGCTTATCTTGGGCTTCATTTTTCCCTTTTATCATTGAATTCTTAAAATAGATCATCCACCAAGCGCTAAAAACGGACAACTTATATGTTGTTAAATGATAAAAGTGTATTTTGTAATTTTTCTCTGCTTGAGTTATCTTGTTTGACAAATAAAAATTACAATCTGTATATCCGCTGTGGTAGCGCGTCTGTTTATAATATTCCAATGAGTAAAATGGATTAACAGAAAATAATAATCTGTTGTTGTCATTTTATAATTCTTCGCCATTTTTGGGTTATATTGCCTAATAATACCGTCAGGCTATGTCTACCCGCTGTGTGTGGTAGCGCACCTGCTTGTGATGCAGGACAAGACAGAAAAAGAAAATGTAATTTTTAATTTCGTGTTGAGATTAGCTGTTTTTCACAGTGCATTCGTGATCAAAATACATTTTTTCAAGTTGTCTACCCGCATGTGGTAGCGCATTTGATTATAATATTTAAACATTAGCATGAAAGAAGTACAGACACAATGTCTTCCATACATAGGGCAACACATATGTTTCTCATTAAAAAATGTATTCAAAGTTTTCATGTAATATATTAGACAGGTTGTCCACCCACTGTGTGGTGGCGCATGTGTCCCAGTCCAGCATGTCAGGTACATGCCAATACTGTATTTTATTTCTCTTTCAATCATAACTACATTGCATTGCATGGTAGTACTGGTCAGAAATGCAACTTCAGCTAGTTGATTGCTACTTATTATGCAGTGATGTGTACACATGCAGTCTTAATAATATTTATAGACATGTGTCTTGTGAAGGCTCTTATATCCTTTCGAAAAGCAAATCGTCTCACTAAAGCTTTTTAGCAGTAGCAGGTCCATTGTAATGGCAAAGAATAAAATAAAAATAATGCATATTAAAATTGACATCTCAGTCTTCTAAATTAGAATACACTGAAATCAGATTGTCATCCATTGACATAAAGATGTATTGGAACTAAAGGCTGTAAAAAATAATATTTGATGTTGTTTTCATCCTGACTCATGGTTACTTCGATCCGGCGACTTATAGTCGGTGTGGATAAGTTGATAAAAAATTTGTTCTTCCTGTAGGTGTTCCATCTTTATATGCAAAAATTTCTTCAGGGTGATAACTAGCCAATTATGAACTTATGTCCATAGACAATAAGAGTAAATATCATTTGTAGTCTGTCTGTCTTAAATGGTTTATCATATTTGATATGAGTAGTTGGATCGCATTATTATTAAAATGTATGTAATGCAAATCAATAGATGATGATATCTGCCTGTGACCCATATCCTGTGGGTTAGCGCTAGTAATATAAATAATTTTCTTGTCAGATCTTGCAAGGAATCATCTTCCATTGGATAACTCACCAAATAGTGGTGAATATTGCTGTTGGGTCCAACCAAAGTCACATAGCATTTGTGAGTGGGTGGTTCTATCTTATTAATGAGATGACTAATTTTATTGAATGGGATAAGGAGTCTTCATAGATATAATTTATCTATTGTTTACCGTTGCAGAAGCTCCACCATAATAATTTAAGTGACAAATAATATTGGCATCAATCGGTACCCTTCAGCTTATGTATAAGTTGACAAAGTAAAAAGAGATAACTATTATCTAATATCACTTGAAAATGGGAGAAAAAAATAAAAATAAAATAATAATATAGATTTTGCAATTAGGCCATATAGGGTCTTTTACATGACTGAGTCTACGAGTCATGAGTATACCATTCATATAATTAAAAGATCCATATCTTTTTGTCTTAAAAAAGAGTATGTTCAAATATTAGTATCCACTTTTTCTTATTTTAACTTAATGTGCTTTATATGCAATGTTAACGCATAACTTAATAATATTACACAGTATTGTATTTTATCTGAAAGATTGACAATCCAAATCCCCTCAGTTCCAGAACTTTAATGTGTGATTATATTTTTGTGTTTGTCCACGGAGCTCTTATAAAGTGTCACACAATATTTATGTGTGTAAAATTTCCAAGTTAGATTAATGTCGTTTAACATTTCAAGCTGGTATTTTTATTTAAGTAAGTAAGTACATTACATACGTTTTAGTACATTCAAAAATAAAACAAAAAAATATTTAAAATAACTTACAAATTCTCCGCTTCTGGACAGTTAAAGCAAACTAGCCATACATGGTAGCAGGGGATATAGGGTGATCCAGACAGTTCCAGTCCTATGAGGACATTATTATTATTATTTTCCAAAAGTATAAAAGTGTAAAGCATTCTATGAAAGACTGATCTAGTAAAAAAAAGTTATCAATCCCCTTTTCCTGTAAGTTCATAAAAAATACTTATTTTTGTTTATGGAGTCTCTTTCATCTTGAATACCTTTATAATCTGTGTTAAGTTGACGGTAGCCAACCACATTAACAACAACATTACCATAACAACAAACTTTGTTGTTTACAGGTATTAAGGGGTATTTACAGTATAATAGACAGGTAAACACACATGGTACTTAATTATGAATACACAGCAAAGTATTTAATTAAGTATTGAATTTCCATATTCTCACTGGGTAGGTACCTACATGTTTAAATTATTTTTAGAAAATTAATTATTAACATTTAAGTTATTTATACTGAAAAGTAGACTGTTGTGTCATTCATGTTACTTACTTTAATTTTCAAAATAAACCTAATGTTTCAATTTGAATTTTAAAATAAACAATATGGGGATGCTTAGCCCAATGAAAAACATTTTGAGATTATTCAGATGATCATCGGAAAGGAAATTCTTCCTGTTACTAGAATCCTATAAAAATAACTTTATAGCCTGTTACTGATACAATATTGCAAATGCCCTGGTACTTTAATGGTCAATCTAATAAATAGTGCAAGGAGCACAGAATAACATTAATGATACCAGTCTTTTTAAAATTGAAGTGAAGAATTGTCTAACCATAGGATCACTTATATTGTTAGTCCAACAGGACTAATTATGTCCAATCTAAATGAGTGGCAGTTATGACATAAAATTACCATATTTAAGATCTTTAAGTGATCTTATCATCCTGTTCTTGTTTACTTCAACTGATTACATATCATCTGGAAATAGCCGAAGCGTTTAAAGTTTATGACTATGTAGTACGAGTACCACATATCTAGTGGTATGGTAGTATGTCTTAATCTACATATGTATCCTTAAAGTACTAATTGTGTTTTTCACTCATCGTGAGAACCAATGGATGCGTGCAGCATAATACTGACCAATGTGGAGATCCTTGGAGATAGGTTATTCTTAGCAGTGGGCGTCTTCTGAATGATATGATGATGATGACTTTCTTCATTTCATTTTTTAGTCAACTTCCTTTTAATTGCACTTAAGTACACACTCATAAATCGCATTAAATTCGAATGCTTGCGCGAAGATGACCGTGTTATCACATAGAAGTGAAAAAGAAAAAATCAGTTTTCATTTTCAGTAGGTAACCGTAAACAAAAAACCAAAAACAACTCGCGCAACAGTCTAGACTGTTAACTAATAACGCAGCTTATAACTAATATGTTTATTGAATATAGAAAGTGTAACAAAGTTGAACGGTTCATATAACCCTAAATAGGTTCTCATCAAGGTATGTCCACCAAGAAAACGTTTTTAAACGTTACGTAGGTACGTATGTAATAGACTGTCAATTCATCTACTAGAAAATAAGTATCAACACATACCTTCTTTGCGATGATTTATGTGAAACATAATTATATTATTTAAATACCAAACGGCGATTCGAAGCCGGCCGGCCACTTGTTGACTGGTCAACCTCATCACCGTGTTATACGCTGTAAAAGCTACACCAACACTTATACACTTAAACACCTTTATAAAGATGTATTTTAAATACATTAATATATCAGATTTGTATCAAAAAACTATTTTAATACATTGTAAAAACGAGAGATGCAGTGACATGGCGCTCACAAAACTTCGTAATGACGTCTTGTCAAATAGCTGTCAAACGAGACAAGGTTTCTTTTTTTTTTAGGCTTTGAAATGTGACTTGGTGCTAATGAATATCGTATACTACTTGTTAATTGTCTCGGACAAGGAGATTAGTATAATTGACCATCACCAAGCATAATATTTTGGTAATATTTTTTTTCCCGGCAGCAATACTAAATTCTAATTCTAACCTAAAATTTCACTTTTAGTCGCATAAAAATCGTTTATTTCTTATACAAAAGAAATCGGGGTTGTAAATAGAAGTCGTTTATAATTTGTTGCTTTAGAGTCTTTTATTTAAACAATAAACAATATTTTGGTGGGAAACCCTAAAATTTTGGGTTAAAATGTTTACTACGTAAGACAACTGAGGATGAATGTGATTTATATACCTACTAAGTTGATTATGATGACTCCAAATATTCAAATGTCATGTCATGTGACACTGCCTAGGCGACTAAGCTCTGCTCAGATCAGATCAGCCACTGCTTCATGCCGATATTCAATGAATGTGTGGATTTATTGTGAAAAGGTTTGGCAGTGGGCCACGATTCAACTGGTTAGACGGTCCTGTTGGTGACTGTCTGTAACGCAGCCTCCTTGTATTGATAATGTTCTTAAAAAGTCGTTTTTGTTTTGATTCTGTCATGGTTAGTTGCGATGTCAGGCTAATTACATTACAATAATAATCAAACGGAGTTTCCAGCATAGCCTAGCAATATAGCATATTATAAAATAAACAAAAAAATAAAATCATTTATTTCAGGTAAGTACCCATAGAAATTGGAATTTAGAAAAAATTACAAAAATTATAATAATCACAATAATTACAATTTTAACAGCAAGCATGTTAAGGGCCGCATATGGTGCTTTTGCATGCATCACATACCGCCCTTAGCATGCTATTGTCGGTAGCGTTTACCCGGCTAGAGAAAGAGGCATTCCTCTTCCTCATAACCGCGCAGAAGTCGTCCACCCTGTTCTCGGCGAACATGCCAGACGCGCTGCACCGCCACGGCAGGCCAAGCATGGCCCGGAAGGCGTTATTATACTGTACACGCGGCGTGTGATAGGCACGCTGCGTGTAGTCGCGCCACAACTGGCTGGTGTAGAGCGCCTAACAGTACGCCACGAACAGGATGATTTAAACTTGTTTGGTGCAGCGGAAGAAGCGACGAGCCAACATATTACCCTTCGCAGTTATAGACCTGCGTTGCCTGTCCATGTCATCATCATCTTTTAATTGGTCGGTCAGTTAATGACCCAAATATTTGAATCTACTTTTTATAAGTATCGGTGTATCATAAAGCCTTATGCAAGAACATAATCAGGCCTCTTCCCGTGTTTAAATGTCAGTAATTCTGTTTTTTTAACGTTATATTTAAGACCGTGCGTTTGGGCGTATATTTCACAGATACTTATTAGTTTTTTCAATGCCCCGACCGAGGGACTCAGCGGCACCATGTCGTCGGCATAGCTTATGCTATTAACGCAGTGATTGTTCATATGGCATCCGACGCCGGTGCCACTGAGCTCCTCTATCAGGTCATTTACATAAAGGTTGAATAAGACCGGGGATGTGATCCCGCCCTGCCTTACCCCACGGGTGAGGGTGTACTCATCCGACAGGACGTTTTCCCAACGAACTACATTTGCTTGACTTTTATACCAGTGTTCCAATACTCCTATGATAATCCTAGGCACGCCCGTTTGCTCCATCTTTGTCCATAGCATATCGTTTGTACAGTCCACTCACTAATACATATATGTACATTCGAGATAAGTATCACAGATTCCAGATTATCGGTGCTAAATAGATTAATTTTATCTTCGCAAGTACATTTAACATCATGAAAAGCATTGTTATCTCATTCCTTATCATAACCAGTTCGGCAGGAACCGAGCAATACGATGGCCTATAATTGCTACGCACTGTCAAGTGAACGGAGGTCAAATTATTGTGGTTTCGTTGGATACGCGATTGCCATTTCAAATTTCTAACGAGTCAATTCAGGAAGCCTCTGTATAATTGTTGGTTCATTTGTTTACCATTCCTCGCAATAGGAAACATGCCCCGGAAAGGTATATAGCTAAATTTCTATTCATCACTTAGTAAAGATTAAAATGCTATGCAATGACATGACAAAGAAAAATTAGGGTAATAGCAGGACTCGAACCTGCAACATCAGCATTCCGTGCTTTGCGTTTGCCAGTTTCGACCTCTGATTTACGAATTTTTCAATGTGCTTCGTCTTTACGGTCGTTACATTATTTATTTTAAGGGTATTACTACTACTTTTAAGGGTACTTTTTGAGTCCTGCCATTACCCGAAAAAAATTTTTTTTGTGTTGTCATTGCATAGCATTTTAATTATAAAAGTATTTGTTTATGCTCATCGCACATATAAAATATTTTATGCAAAATTATAATCTTATGACTTTTTATTTTCAATCTTAAAATTTTTCTATAGCCATTATCATAGAAAACATCCCAGTTAGCAGTGAAGAGAGCTGCTCTGAGAGCTCTTAGTTCCGTTGAAAGCTAATACCAGTTGTGTCGGCGAGAGGAGCGTACACGACTTGTCCCGGCACTTGAAGTCGCGGACTACGAAGGCTATAACGGTTCGACTTTGTTAACTTGATTGTTATAAAAATCTCTAAGGATAATAATATAGAGGTACATAGAAAAAAATATATTTAAATTTTTAACATTTATATTTCTATTTTAAATCACAGACCCATAATTATGTATTAGTAACTTGACCTACATTTAATGTTAGTATACTTAAATATCAATTAGTCTGAGCAATTCAGAAAATATTATTTTTTATTAAACTATGTCAAATTGCTACAAAAACTTTTGCGCTACAAATAATGAGATAATTGAAAAAAATAACATTGAGACGAATTGAGAAACTCCTCCTTTTTTGAAATCAATTAAAAATACGTACTAATTGTTATCCATGTTCAGATATATTCTAGTATTTTTAATTATCAATGAATTCTGTAAAGTTGATTTAATTCACTTTTAATCGTGCTTAGATTTTTCCAGTTTAAAACTCCACGTTTAATTAAATCATAATGCGATCACTAAATAATGTCCTTCATTCCATATAATTAAATAAAACATATTAATCAAAGATACAAAAAAATAAAATGAAGTGATATTACAATATTAAATTAAATTACTTTCTTTAATAGTTTGCATGTTGTAATTTTTATCTTCTATAGCCAAAATGGGATCTAAAACAAAGTTGAAAATACGAGATGTAAACCGTTTAAATTAATTGTTTATACATAACATACTTACGAATTAAATATAAAATGTACTAAAACAATCAAACTACATAAAAACTAAATATAAACTAAACATTAATACTAAAACTATAACTAAAACATATCAAAAAAAGAAGACCCCCTTGGCATGGTACCGAAGATACTGGCAGCATTACCTTAAATTAAATTTTATTAAATGTTATGTTTCATAAAAACTTTGTATCACTATTTGTTCACCTATTTTGCATCAAATTGTAGTCGCCCTTAGCGTTTACTGAGATATCAATGTATGTCCAATCTGTCTTACTTGTTTTGTTTCACTTTTATTCAACAGAACATCGTGATACTCGAGTATTTTAGTACCCCGCGTATCTAATTGGAAATTCGCTCTATCTAAATGCAAATGCATTTCAGATAATCATAGTAATCACAGCACACTACATGCCGGAGCCGGCACACTTACCTAAATGGCACTTTCTTTCAGACAACGAACACAAATTTCATTGAATGCGTTTAACCGTTCAAACACTCTCACGCTCCAGTAACTGGTTAATCACCAATCAACATTGTATCCTAACGCAATCGCTCACAAAAAAAACGCGTTACCATCGCTACTGTTCTTTTCTATCCTTAACCTTATTGTGTAGGGTGTCAAATTCTATGATATCTTTGGTTTATACCAGCGCGTATTCAGTTTAAGTTTTAGGTGAGAGGAACGTGCGCGGGCGCTGAGTGCACGCACAACTCTTCCGCCGAGCTCAGTGCCTCTACGACACTGGCCGAGAACGAACTTAGAACCTCCAACTACCCGAACGACGCGACTACGCGCCCGTGCACTGTGACCGAACTTTTTAGCCGACGAACTTTTTTGTGGTTGTATTTTTGTGACTGTGTTTTTGTACCGTGAGTATTTTATTTATTCCTTTTTCGAAGATGCTAGGATGACAAATGATCGGGCGCAGTAAACTTTCGTAAAAACGATTGCGGCTCCACGGCTCTCTCCTCATAATCAAAGAAAGCGGAGATTAGACGGCTCGTTGCCGGTTGATAAATGGATTTTGCGTGCGAAACAAATTAATTAAATTAATAGAAAAATAAACAAAGATCTGTAGGCGTTTAGTGTTATGTTGTTTATTTGTACGTTATTTATTTATTTATATAATTGTTTCAAACAATAAAAATACATTTCAATTTATACCAGGCGAACTTAATGACTTAAGACATTATCTACCTGTCAACCTTTAGGCCCATTAGAATATTTTTTTAAGTATTTTATTTAATACACTTTTACTCGCGAAACTTAGTGTAAATACATCATAATTAATTAAGTTCACTTTATTAAATAACCTTTTTATTACCTTTGATTTATCACGAAATCTCAAAAAAATATTATTGCGCCCGTCATTTAAAATCGTACCAAATCTAGCTAGTTATCAATACGTTTCGAAATTATTATTAGCCATCCGTCATATTTCAATACAAGTGTTTATTTAAAAATCGATTTGTTTATTTAATCAGCTCACGTAAAGTTGCATTTTTTGTTGCTTTGCAAATTTTCAGCGAACTTTATATTATGAAATTGATTCCAGACAAATGCAAACAAAGTGTGGAAATGCATTGCGTTCAAAATTAGCATGCCCGTAACCGATTTATCGGTAAAGTCGGTTTTTTTTCCTTTTGTGGCGCAACGATACGGTTCGCGAAATGTGTAACGTTGGTGGTACAAAAGAAATTAACGTGTGTCTTACTCATTGACTCGCCATTTTTATTGTGCGACGTACCTACAGATTGACAATCAAATTCAAACAATTAATAGCAGAATTAATTAGGTTCGAATAATAAACCGCTGTTGGTTATAATCTTTTGAATATTACAGACCAATAAAATGGACGACTATAAAACCGTTTTATTTTCTCGAATCAATAAACGATGATTAGACAAATATTTAACGCTTTATTAAAATTAACCTTTAAAATGATGTTATAACAATCTTTGAATATAATTTGCATACAAATGAAGAATTTTAAAACTTAAAAATCTCTGTAGTTTTCAATATTTGGCAATACTTTTTGCTAGTTAATCATTTTCTCTAAAGAATCAGAAATATATCCGAGCAACAAGATCACTATGACCTACAAAACGGAGAAATACTCTCACTGTTGGACGCGTTCGGCCGCTTAACATCTTGAGAGAGCATTATGCAACCGTCACCAATTTTTTTTTTAAGATTAACTACTATTTAACTTTACATTATGTACCTACATGAAAGTACAAAATAGCAGAAACCAGCAATTTTATGACCCAGAACGGCATTGCAAATCGTTTAATTACACTTATGAATATTTCATAGTCGAGTTATAATAAAGGCCAGCAACGAAGGTAAAAATAGTTATTTTGTTAATTTAATTGCTTTAAAATTTACGCAATGTTTGTAAACAAGAAATGTGTCAGTTTTTTGTTTGAAAAAGTGTGTGCATGTCACGCCTTAACGAGTTGATAAGTAATGTGACTAACACGTTGTCGTATTATGCAACCGTTGCAATGGCAATTAAAATGGGCACTGACAAATGAAGTTCTATCATGCACTAACACCTGGTCATAATTTTATTTTATTTAGTAGTTTAGATATTCCACGGCGAGTCACGTTTACGAGCCAATTTACAGACAACATTTGCTTGAACTTTGATTAAAAGTATGTCAAAAAAAAAATTCAATAAATGCCAGGATTTTTTGTTGGGTTAAAATTTTACACTGACTTAATTTAATTGAGTTAGCACCGTTTTAAGTATTTCTTCACGAACCTAGTACGATTCAATGCAAATGTCACTAGCAGGATACGACGACTAGACTAGCCTCGTCTGCACTAACTTTAACAATGGCACTGCCACCTGCAACTGAAGCTTAATGTCATCTCAAAGGGTGTGTCATTTGTAAATAGTAAGTACATGCAAATGACATTTTCTCGTCATCGCTCAGAAAATCTTCTATTCTAGTATAAAAAGAAACAGTTAAATATTTTTATGTCTGTATAAATAGATTGTTTCATGCCGGTAGTTTCTTAAAATCGCCTATTGTGTATTTTTAGTTCCAGTTGATAAATTTAAAATAAATTATATCAAACTTTAAAAAAATACAATCAGTGCGTTATCTTATGAAATTAGACAACAAAAAATTGAAGGGCTCGACCCCAAGCCGAAATAATTACAAAAAAAGTTGTATTCGAGGAGAGGCAGATATAAAGATTTATGAGAAAATAAGAAGCTCACAATGTGAGCTATTTATGTAATCGGCCCGATATGGATTTTGTTAAATACATCTACAAAAATATAAAATTATTATAAATGTACCTAGTTTATAATAATATATGATATAAATTACGATTAACAAAATGTGGACGAGTGCAACTTCGTGAATAGTCAGAACTGTACTATTAATTGTAGGTCTAGACGTAATAAATAAAATAAACATCTTACACAATCGTACTGTACCGGCGATAATCGCGACATGCGTGGCCGAAACATTTGCGAGCCTAGAAAGTAGATATGTTATTCCACACACGCCGTCTATGGCACCAGTACAGTAAGGCACGTAGCGGGACTGACGTAACTAATTATACATAACGCCTCAATAGTTCGAATTGAAGCAACAAATCTATGAAGCGAAAGTTGAACGTAATACTTAAGTATCGCCTTGGGCTCTTTGCACAAATACTTTTTTGACGATTATATGGTTTTAATCGTACTTTTACTTTTTTGGTTTCAACGCGTATTCGTCTATATTTATGTATAGATTAAGTGAAAATGTATATTTCACTTTAATACTATTGACGTAACTAAAATTACTAAGATACAAACTTACCGATTCCGTAACCACTCCTAGAAAATTATCGTAAACACCCCATGTTACTATAAAATTGTTCTTATTATTCTTTAATTCTTAATTGTAATAAAATTCTACGCTTGGGTCAGTCTCGCATAACAAATCACTGTGCTTATTTTTATGTAAATAAACAAGATCATTCACAGCTGGAATCTACTCATTCAGCCTCGCGCTTACTTACCGATACTTTTTGCGGTATTATTACCTACCAAAATAAACTTGATTTGTAAATTTACAACTTAGTGTCATCAACTCCATATACTGGCATTTAAGCACGTTCGCAACGATGTTTGAAGTACGTACATATACAAAAAGTCCACGTTGTGCTCATTTTTTTCTGTCTTTTTAGTCAAAAGTTATCCAAAGATGACTAACAAAGGTAACGTACCATCATAAACAAAACCTTTTTGTCCCGTTCCAAACGTAATGCGCGCTCAGTGACATAAATTTGGTACCGCCGTGGAAAGTACCGTCCAGGGGAGTCAATGCACCCACGAAGTTCACTCCACCTGAGACATTCCGGACACGTGCTAAATGTGCTTCATGTACCAAGTCGCCAGGTTAACGTATGTGACAGTAACGATGAGCAGAACTTTCGTGCGGCTTCCGAGAAATATTAAATTTATAATGTAGATTCACTCGCGGCTGTCGAGCGTAAAGATCTGGTAAGATTGTGCTTAATCTGACGGGCATATTTTAGACACATCGATCATGTACATAAATTTAAAATAATGACCGATTGTGTTTTGACAGCATGGTCAGCTTATATTTTATCTTAACAAAAAAAATCTGCAAAGTACAAAAATGCTACCTGTTTTTTCACCATGTTACAGGTTAAGTCCCATAAAAACACATTTCGTCCTGAAAATTTGATAATTCCTGAGGAAATTTTAACGTACCATCGACATTAATGAATCAATAGAACAATAATAAATTTTTAAGACTATCAATATCTTATAATATCTCGAATGTAGCGGAAATAAATGTCATATGCGATTTTGAGTACGGCAGACTTGAGAACGATCTATAACTACGACCTAAAATAAACTAAACACGATTGATCGTTGTTAGAAAAACAAGTTATGTTCTATCAATATTGGGATACCGTATCCTTGTTTTTTACCAGTTCCAGTTTTTTCTAGCCTTAGAATGACGCAACATATATAACTCATGTTATTCGTCTTAAAAAAGGGGGGTATAATAGGTAAAAATGTACCTATCATTCTTTTACCAGCGATTTACGAAAAATGGTAAACAATAGCTTCTAAGACTTCAGAACATTTCTATATTATTACAGAAAATTACAAACGGTGATGATTTTATTGTATTATAAAGAAGTAAGCCGCAGTTTCTACTAGCGCGAAGTCGGTCAGCGCATTCTGCCGGTTTTTGCCATTCCTCGGACGGCAGCGCGCCGAAGAAATGTGGATAGTGTATGCAATCGTGCGCATTCGACAATAAAAGTGAGTTTTACCGACAGAATTTTTGTCGACTGACTTTGAATGGGTATTGCACGAGAAATTATACTAGTCGACAATTGAATAGAGAAATTGCGATAAAATAATATAAACTGACAGTACAGTCAACGGCTCTAACTAAGTGTAATCAACTTTGACAAAGATTGCACTCGCTACTGACGACAAAGTTAACAAGCACCATTTTAAATTTAGATCAATCTTTTAGTAAATTTGCTAATCTGTGCAATAAGTTTTTTTATTAGGAATACGATGACTAAATATTGAGCAAATTGCGATCAGATGAACAAAGTGAAAAGTGATATAACTATAACGCAACGTGATATACTATACTCATTCAATGTGACCTTGTAACTTTTCTAAAGTTACTCGTCTATTGCTTTGGTTTATTTTTAAACAAAACTCTTTCTTTTTATTTACCACGTCAGTACATAGCCTTAAGAATAAAGTTATGAGATGAATGAGTAAACTTCATTGTAATGAAGTCCATTAATAACATTGCAACGACCGAGCTAATACAACAATAAGGTAAACGCCCCAGTTCTTGGCACACGTAGGACATTTTTTTACCAGTAGTTGACATCATTGTCTCTCGTTTTTACTTGCGTATTTCTGCATATACTCATCAATTATTAGGTCACTGTCAAAGACTGGGACCGTTGGCTTAGATAAACAAAGTCAAAATTCCATAAAAGTTAAGTATTAAACAGTATTTCAAAATACTGTAAAATGTGTTATATATGTGTTTTTAACACTAAATTGAAAATTTAACACAAAAAGCATGCTAAGATTGCAAGTTGGTAAAGTCGGACTTGTTCATTAAGAGTACTAATTACTGAAAGTTAAACTTTACAGCGAGTTCCCGTGATAAATGAGCGCCACAAAACCTAAGCTGGTATCGTCTGGTAATCGCCGTTTTCAGGCAAAGAGATACTATCTTAGCTGTTTGATGACATTATCATTTATAGAAAGTTTTGAACTGTAAACACATTGAAGGATGGATCGCGCATAGATTTTTAAAAAAGAATTATTTATAAACACAATATTTCGTCTCGTGCTCCAGTTTTGTTTTTGTTACAACATGATATAATGTTGACAACCAATATTTAAGAACTTAAAAGTGCCATCGGTCTGCCACAGCAAATTTAAAATACTATTTTCTCCTCGTCCAATAGGTATTGTTATTGCCATGTTTTACGACATGTAAAAACAATCAAACACTATACTTATTTAAATGAAATGAGTCATAATAAATAGCATTTTATAATGATTTTAAACATGTGCACTAACTTTTGTTTAAAATACATTTTTATGGTGAGATAATGTTAAATTAATATACACTTTGATTTAACATCAGTAAGTACAAAAGCGATATTATAAAAGGGTATTACTATCTGTTAGTCGTTTCCGTCTTACTTTGCATCTAAAATGGAAATGAAACTTTTACTACTACTGTATTTTTAAAAACAAAATAACTCATTCTCTTCTGTAATAGAATTTCAATAATTGTGTTTTTTATTATTTTTCACTCTTTAACTCTTATTCTTGATAGCATACTCTGTAGTTTTATTTTCAAAAATATACAAAAAGAATAATAAACTGCTCGTATTCTTGCAACACTTCTTTTCAGCAGAGTTTTACATTTTTCGAAGCTCTAGTACTCGCAGAATCGGACTTGCAAATGAGTCCATACAGTCTAATATTTGCATTTTTTTTTCATTTTTAAACTAAAAACCTTAGCAACTCAAACGCTTCGAATAATAAATATTTGCCTTAGGTAGACCGAAACCCATTATCCATTGTATTACAAGTGGCCGCCTCAATAAACTATTTTTGCTAGCGAAACGATGTCAGTCTTAGATTGTTTACTAAGCTGCGAGCTTGGGGCTTATTTGAGATATTTATTTTAGTGAGCTATGTTGATTGTCTCGTCTTCGTGTACTTAGTAGTCTATAACAAAGACAGGTTTCTTTTATTATTGTTGTAATACACATAATAATCAGAAACGAGCTTAGATATAAGACTTTCTGTCAGCGGTATTGTACGAAGAAGGAGCTACGATATTAGTAATAATAGCGCAAGGAGTATTTTTATACCACACCTATATTTAATAATAATCCATAACCTGGCTAAGAAACTAGGCTGTTTTTACCCAACTGCTTTTTTGTAATTTTTAATTACTAATCAGAAATTAAAAGGCTTTAAAAAAAAACAGTTTTGGACTATGGTGAATGAAGCCTTCATTCATATGATACCCCATTAGAGGTATAGTAACCTTACTTTAAAATATTTATAACTAATCCATTTTTCAAATCCATAGCATTAGTAGTTGCTTTATATGTAGGTGTCGAAGTATCCAAAAAAATTGCCGCGTGCCTCTATACGAGTAGTACAGTCAACTGAAAAAAAAAATATACAGCCATAACGTCAAAATATGTATATGTTTAGTGGCATAAAGGTGTTTAGATATTTTTAAAATATATATTTTTATGATGCTGACCGTACATTTTGTATTAGACAAACAAAACTTATTTACAATATAAGACTTGTTTTTCCTTTTGTGGGGTTATTATTTTTTAAGCAGCCGATTTTTTGGGGTTATTTGACTGTCTCTTGTTATAATTGTATTAACGTACTCGATAATTATGTGATTATTTATAACATTATAACTTATATCGCTCACCCACTAGCGATTGACAAAATTGCCATAGTAATTAATCATAAGCAAATCGTTTCTGTATTTAAATATAGGTAACAATATAGGACCTACATTATTAATCAAAATATATTTGTTACCTGTATTTATGATATAATAATTTATAAACCGACCATGAAATCAGACTTTTAATCATACCCAAGACTTATTTGATATTAATTCTAAGACCTAAATTTACAAATCAAAATCACTAAAACCATTTGTAAAATACAATCACAGTTACTACCTATCGATTTAAATTAATAACTAATTAAACTCAAAAATGAGCATTATGAGCTCAAATCATGAGCTATGGTCACTCAAGTTTTAACAATTTCTAGGGGGCATAAATGTAAACTTTAAAATAAAAGTTATGTTATTTGTAACATTATTTTAAATATTCGTAACATGTAAAACCCACCTAATTAAAAATATTATAATCTATGTTCAATCGAGGAATCTAAGACTTTGACACTTTTGAACCTTATCTCTTTGAAGTAGGGTGCAAAAGTGACAAAGCTTTAGATGCCTCGACCGTACATTGTTAACCCTATACCAGAATGAATGTAGTTATACTTTGTGTCTATCTGTAAGTAAACACAAATGCAAACCTTACTTTTCTGTAAATTAAAAATGGCGTATGTGTAAATATAAATGCACGTAACGTATGTCTTTTTAAAATTCACAGTCCAACCTCCATACCGCATTTACATAATTATACATTTATACGATTTTACACAGCATCCCAGAGTTTAATGGCCGGAGATGTGCATTTTTATTCTTATCTCCGTAACTTACGTACAGTTTTATTGTGGCACTAAAAATAGAACTTCTCGGCCATGATACATTTTAAACAAAATATTACGCTGGCGTTATGGATTCTGACGTGTTCAGTAACGGACTAGAAGTAAAGTTATTTAAGAGTTACTTTCGCTTTTAACCAGAACTTCTAGTTGTGAAAAATTACCGTGATACTTTAGCGTCATAAGTTTACGAGTACGTACGAGCTAGTTAAAACGCGAGATAAACGTTGCACGCGATTAATTATATTTTGCAGCGTGAAATGAAGTGTAAAGTGCAATGTATTATGTTTAGAAATGTAAAATAAGCTTACACAAGGTAAGCATCTTGACGTCTCTTGATAATCTGTGGCTGTATACCTCCTCTTTGACATTTTTAAATCGTTACGAAAGAAAAATACTTTTACTTACCCCGACGCATAAACTGCCCTTACGCTATAAGACCACCTATTGTCTAACTTACCAATTTGTTTCATTTCTTTTTTTATGTATTTTTTTTATGTGGTGCACATTTAAGAATATTTGTTGTTGTTGTTATACTGCTGCAGGTATTGTTTTTTAAACTTTTACCGCTTTTGCTTGGTTGATTCTCAATGATGGGAAAATTGTGACGGCGTCACAGTGTGAGTGAAAGTACCAAAAACGCTTATACGCGTTACCAACAGTGAATGCGTTAACCGGAAATATATCTAAATGCTAAAAAAACTTAGATGAAAATAGCGTAATTCTACTTTCAAACCCGACCACAAACACTTTTATAGAAATGACAGGTTTCTAAAATGCATAGCCAATTACACCCGCAGACCATCAATACGTATAACTTATTGCAAATAAACCGAACAGGTTTGCAGCAAGGATTTATTTAGCCCGCATCTATGTCAAGATCAAGGAGTGCGGGCGCTGTTAGTCAGCCATGTTTACCTAACGTCACTGACCCACAGAAACGCATCACCATGTAAGATGTCATTTTCCTCTTGGAAAAAAGATACGTTGTTGGGTTTACCTTGTCTGAGTTGGGTTTTAAAAAGTTAGCTCATGATTAATCTGTCTGTCATACAAGATTTATGGGATATTTTTAGGAATCCAAACCAAAATAATAAAAGGAACCCTTATGACCTCTTTCTATAGTGACAAGGCCTCACGTAAACACTCCTTAAATGCTCCTGTGCACCTGGTACGAACCTCTTCGATATGCTATAACTCGCTACGTAACTCAGTGCGTCTTTTTCTAGCTAGCCCAGTAGGAGTAAGACACACCTTAGTTACGTAGCGAGTTACGACATGTCGAGAAGATTCCTGCTAGGAGCACTGTGCACCTAGCACGAATCTTCTCGATACGCGTTAACTCGCTACGTAACTCAGTACGTCTCTCTCCTACTGGGCTGGTTAGAACGAGACGCACTGAGTTACGTAGCGAGTTAACGCGAGTCGAGAATATTCGTGCTAGGTGCACTGAACTATAAAATGATGCACGCTTGAAATAGACTCACGTGCAGAAACTCCGGGTCAAATTCTTTGAAAAAACATTTGAAATCCAACCCGGTATTTTATTCATGAGTATATTTTGCTAGATAAGTTATGGAGCGTAAATTATTATTCTTAATTATGATATAGACGAACTCTATTATATTTGAGGTGCATGATGGCTCAATTAGTCACCATCGGGTTAAATTACACCCAGGCTAATTTTCGACTAAAAAGTTCAGTCATTTAAATGCACCAATAAATAGACGAATAGCTATATGCCAGATTCAGTTACTTTCACGTTTATGATATGATTTAAAATACTTTTAGAATTTATTACTCATTATGAGTTATGACATAAGCTTTTCCATAGTGACACAATAATGCGATAGTTTGAGGAAAATACAATGAAATGAACATGTTTCCTACAATCAAAATTTTTACGTATTTACAAGAAGTCATATTTTTGGAGCCTATTCAACGTTTTTATTGCTGGGTCTGTTCACAATATTAAATAGATTTAAATACTTGTAGATTAAATTTGAATTCAAACACATACCACGGTAGAAGCAAATTAATACATATATAAAACAGGACGAATGCCAGCAAAAGGAACTTTTAATCAGAACAAAGAAAGTATCCTAAACAAATCGTGAACTTCTAATTCGGAGTTTAAATTTTCAATTATAAGTTTTTCACGTATAATATTCTTATTTTCAATTTTCTGATTCGAGCGCCGCGTATAACTTTTCTTTTATCCATTTAACTTTCATAAATATACAAAAACGAAATCCTCCTCTTTTAATTACGGAATATTTAGTTCCTGTCTAAATTTCGCATATATATGCCGTACTTTCTTTCCTATATGTGTAATATTAATCAATTGATAATATATTTGGTATGATATTGTATCGTAAATTCAAAATATATTTGGATATGTTTTTTTATAAAACAAATGCCACAATGGCTGGAAAGTTGCAAGTGTTTGTTTTTTTACATTACAAGCCCACTTTATCAAATACACTACATTACAAGTACTGTAGTTAATGCCATATATGTTTAAGCAAAAACGTTACCATATTACTATAATTTAGCATTATAATTACCTACTTGTCAAAGACAAAATTATTACTAGAGAGCTGTCAGAGTTGAACTACAATATTTTAGTAATCAAGCCGGTTATAATGCACTTAAATCACAGCACCGGAATAGACTAACCCTGAGATAAATAATTATTTCATTGTGTTCAATTTACCCCTCGAGGCACAGACATATTAATGCTAATAGGACGTAACTAACCGTGATTATTGCAGTTAAGTGATTAAGCTGATCAATAATGATGTAACTGTATGTTTATTTTGGAGTTACATGACAGCACTCATCGGGGCTTGCCGGTGATGGATTGGTAGTACTGTTCCGATTAATTCTGTTGGTAATGTTTTGATTAGCAACTAATTGACGGACAGGTCAAGGGCAGCTTTTATAGCATCAATGGCAAATAAACATGAAGATGATTATCAATTAGCGTAGTCTTCAAACGATTGCAACTCCAAAAGTATCAATGACGCGAAGCCGATCTGTAAGGACGAGGTACTTGGAGTTTTACTGCCTACACAACAAACCAATGAGCTTTGACAACCATACTTACTAGCAGGAACACGACATTGAGAAAGCAATGTTATTTGGTAGCGGTATTCTGTAAGGTGGAGGTCCTTCGCTGGACACGCGGACGGGCAGCGCAAATTCAGACCGAATGACTCGCAATGCCCTACCTCCTTTTTTACATTGATTTATAAGGACAGTAGAACGAATTTTTTTAAATGATACTTCATTTAAAAAAATCGTTCTACTGTCCTAATAATTCAATGTCAAAATTAAATAAAGATTCACCAGATCGTGTATCATGATAAATATTCTGTAAATCGATAGATACTTGTATTTACGTCTTCCGACGAATATTTAATGATCAAGTGATAAAATTAGGCATTAAGTCCGCCTTTTATACGCCTTTTATTTTAATTTTTTAATTTAATAAAGATTAAATAAACATCAATGACATAATACAATGTAATACCCGCCTATGGAGCCGTCAACTAATCAAAATGAATAGCGAAACTATAATCCTTTCAGCAATGTTAGCCACTGCTACATATAACGTTGAAATTAAGTTGCATAGAAGAGATCTTTTATGCAACTGAAACTGAGACACGCATTTAATTAGCACAAAATGAATGGAGTACACAAACTTGTGTAGTCTGCTTTTATTCCCCGCAAGTCAAAATAAGTTAGTTCGAGTCAGAAGTTCGGTCTGTACGGGCACAAGAACACAAAATAATGTACCTCGAGCCGTCGATACGGGAACTTTAAGAGTTAATCTTAGTTGATAGTACTCCAGTACAGCTTGTCCATTCCATTACTCCTAAGTTCGACCAAGCTCGGTTCCTTGCACTTTAAGCTTGAAAACGCGAGATGAGCAGCTTTCCAGGTATAACTTTTAAATAAGATGAACGGGGATTTATTTTGTAATATACTAATAGTTCAAGCTTTGTTATTGACCTTTCTTTGCGGCGTCACAATTACTGCTAACTTAAAACTGTTCTAAATTGAGTATTAAATTTAGATCCGTGTCAATGTAGTTAAAATTATCCATTTATTATTTAATTTCGGTGTGTTTTAATTTGATTAATTTAAACAGGTCTTCCCCCTGGGTCTTCTTATCTTTGCTTCGGTCACCCTGAAGAGTCGGTCGATGTGTTTATATACGAATGTGCTTGTTTGACTTATATCATGTTTTTTAATTACATTAGAGAATGACTAGTACCATTAAACCTATGGAAAGAGATTTTGATTCAGGTAGTTGTATTTTTAATTACGCAGACGGTCTGAGATTTACAAAGAAAACTGAAATCTCTTTCTCAAACCCAAATGGTATTGCTCACCGCACCGCCTAATGGTCAGTTAACACGGAAAAGGAGCTCAAAAGTTCTACACAAGCTTTTGTTCACCTGATAGTGAAGTCACGTATAGAGCTTTTGAACATTTGGTTTCTGTAGATATCTGTTGCTGATTGTACCCAGTTTTTGTGTAACCTGCAACAAAGACAAAACATTGAGGCAATGGCATATCTTGTTCCTAATGGCGTTAACGGCCGGTTGACTCCAGTTCGTCCACGTCATCCCCGTGAACATGATTAAAATCTGATGGACACTTTTTGCATGACGAAGCAGCGGGTGAGATAAATCTTGTACCACATTGTTACATTTGTCATACCGCAACGAATTATGAACAAAAGATTTTTTGTTGATCCCCTAAGTAATGAGAACTCAACCACCCATGCAATTAAATGCCTTTATAATTAAGAGAAACATAATGTTTAATTATTCACGTTAATTTTGCGCTTAGTTAGCATTTTTTTAATTTAAAAAATAATTTGTAATTTATTTTTTGTCGTACAATACTGTTTGGCAGTGTGTTTGAATTTCACTAGGACCAAAGTTTATAAAACTAAAACAGTAAAAAAAAAGTTTGTAATGTTTGTTTGTTTGTTGTTTTGTTTGTTGTTCGTAAGTTAGTTAGTAAAGTTTGTAAGTTTGTTTGTTTATCAAATAAAACTTTGAAACACAGATCTATTTGTGACTGTATAATTTTAATTATTTGTGCATTGTTGTCCATTGATTTAAAGGCAGAATAAAAAAAAGATACCCTCAGATCTTGGCTATAACAAAGTGTGCATAATATAAAAAACAATACAAACCAAATATCCATTTAGCTCATTAAACACGCCTACGAATTAAAACAAAAAAGTCGTGACGAACACACATACCACGTCCATCAACAAAACCGCGAATTAATTTAACTGACATCAACCAGCTCAAGAACAGAGATACACGTCTCGAGTAATTACAAGTAATTAGAACAAGATCACTTCCTTATAGCCGATGCACACTGACAATACCTACAGTTGGGATGAGGAGAATGCCCCAATCAACGCCCTTATGTGTAGGATTTACGTTTGATTTTAATTTGGCGGAGAAGCTTTCCACTTATTTTCCGTCTATACGTAATTAAAGAACGTCCAAAGGCCTACCACTACTTTTGTCATTAACAGTATGCGTGTGTGAAAGAGATGGATAATATTTTTAATATAGACTAGTGTGCTAGCTATCAATGCTAAGCGTCAGCACGACACAAACCATTTCCCTTTGCACTGGCAACATTTAACTCTTTCCCCGAATGTGTGTGTGTGTGTGTGTGAGAGCAGAGTGTATGCGGACACAGTGTCGTGTCCGTGTAAACATTATTACAGTGTCGGTGTGATGTAGTGTCGTGCGGACACCAACAGGTTGTATGCGTTAGTACATGTGCAGCAAACCGGAGATGGGACTAGTCCGATGCGGAGTAAAACTGGCTTACAACTGTTAGTTCACGTTTGAATTTTATGGGATTAGGATGATGCAACTAAAGTATTGCGTGATATAACGAAACTATCCAGATTTTTTTGGTATAAATTCGCATTAAACAAATTTAACTATACTATCTGCATTTAAATACTACAATCATTTTATGATATGGAATGTCAAATAATTATGGTAAATGGAGTTTCTACCGTAGCTCACACAGAATACCTACTCTTGCAACTATCTATATTAAAATGTTTTATAGAAATGTAGTTTAGCTGTGAAGACTTAAAAAACCGACAAACGAACTCACTTCTGTCTTTTGCATTTATAATACTAAATTAGATAATATTACCGCCTAAAGAAAAAATGTTTTGCTTAATATTACGAACAACTTCTGAATTGTACCTTAATATTGTCAGGCTACCTTTCAATATAAAAGAGTCAATAACGAAATTGGCTGGCTGACAGAAAATGCACCGTTTGACTGAATTACTGAAGATACATTACAAAAATATGAAATTTAGAACATGTGTTCCTTAAGGTATTTACAGGGAGTTTAAACGAAGGGTGGAGGTTCGCGGACGAAGTCGCGGTCAAAACCTAGTATATTAACACGTGTTGCCGCTTTGGACAATGCGTATTTGTTTACCTCCCTAAGAGCAGTGAGTTATGATCGGGCGCAGCGGTCAGTTCCGGCCGCCGGCGCACTTTCCAATGAAAGTGACATGCGGCCTCGCTCCACGGGCTCCAAGGAATGCAATGTGTGGATTTAGGGCTACTTACAATATTGATAACATTATCTATCTTATGATGCGTATGTCATAATTTTGAAGCTGTTCGTATACTTAACATGAAACTACCGTGAGATTTAAATTCATTGAGATCACTCACGAATTTAAAGTAGAATATAGTTATCGTTTGATATGCTTCGGAACAGCCCCGACGGACGGGCCGCTTTAAATAATTGAGTGATTTTTATTTCAACATATCTGTGAGTATTCTTTGAAAAAAGTCAAACTTATTTGATGTAATATAATGTAATCAAGATACCCTTTTGTCTTGACCTTTTAGATTCATTTTTATAAATGAATTTTCGAGATTTATTTTGTTTCGACTACTTTTATCAGATTTAATTTGTTTAGTAATATTGTACTGGTTTTCAGATTTATTTGTATTAATTTTGTCTTTGCTGGAGACGTCTATATTGATATGGAACTTTAATTATGACCTCAACTATTTTAGCCGAGTGTAATAAAATGATACATGGAAAGTATGTAAATAATATTCATGTGCCCTTACAGGATTCATGTTTGGCCTTTTCCTCGTTTTAAGAACCTTTTACATAACATACATACTTAATGAACATTTATGATTGTAGCTGGAAAAAAATCAAATAAATAAAACATTACTTATTCTTGACATAAAGATGCGACCTGAGAGAAATGTTGTAGTCCTTTTGTTAACTTTGTCTCGTTTCAAAACCCCTATTGTGTTAGTCTTTCTCCTATCAGTACTGACTCGCGCTGTCGCCGGCACCAATACCTCCCTAATTGTATTCAATTTTCACTTTCAATGCCTTAATCAGCTGTCAGTCACTCAAAAATGATTTAAACGTCTTCGCTTTGTCATACAAATCGGACCCTCTTCAAATCTCACTGAATGGTGAAAATTTAAATGAACAAGAACAAGTAAAGGGAAACAGTGGTATCTTTGACGCGGTGCGTTTTGTTGGCGGGTTGCGCCCCTAGCAACTAATTATTTGATTAATTCCCTCGAATTGAGAACGAAAGAGTCGAACGCAAGTAAATAGTTATTTTAGGACTATCGTCTACCAAGCGCTCTCCATGCAAACGGCGGTAACGTTTTCCATCCTCTAAACCTTAACCTAGAAATTGTTTCATATATAACTACAAATATTACAAATTCTATGAAGAATATTGGAATTATCAAAACATAATAACTTAGTTCTTAGGCATAACTGTGTACAAAAAAAAAACATGACCATTAGTTTAGATTCGTTACCCTACAATACATACGATATAAATCATTTTAATTGTTTTATTTCGACTGTCTACAAGTCGCGAAAACATATTATTATTATATTATAAAGGTTTAGGTTCAGGGGGTGGAAAATTACATCGGCGTTTGTAGTAAAGGCCGAGATGTGTAGGCAGCACGGTTCCAGCTCGGTACGTAGACGCGCGTGTACACGCTGGTTGTAGTGTATGGAATAATATTATGTTGCGATGTCATATCTTAATAGTGGACAGAGTTAAGGTTCGCAGCTGCCGCCAGCCGTTTCAAGCAACTAAATTGGCTGGATAAGTCACAAATGCTATCTTCAGCGAGTGAACTTGTAGAAAACCTTCGTGGTCACAACTTGCCACCGTACAAGGTTATTTGTTACTTGCGGCCCCTATGTTTATGTTATCGACCGAGTTGATATCAGTGGTCCCCAAGTTTAATTCATATCTACCTCTGGCTTTGTCTAGCTAGTGACATAAGAAAGGGATAGCCATAGGGATAAATTAAGCTTGAGCGGTCATATGAGGGCCACAAGCGGGCGTAGATAGATTTGTTCACCAGTTTCATTCCTTGCCTTGCAATAGGTAAGACAAAAAGCTTTGTACCAGGTTTAAAGAAGAGTTACTGTCCCGTTTTTCTATACGCAGTTGTTAAGCAACAACACGAAAGGCACTCGCCACATGTCCTGTTTTGTTACCAAAATAGCTTAGCAGTTTGGTAATCAACCTACATGTCAAATGCATTATCTTCAGACCTTAAAAGAAACAAAGAACGCTACTAAATAAACGACGCTAGAAAACCCTTTCTAGCGAGCGGTCTTTCTTGTACGAGTTGTTCTAGGTAAGTGCACTCGGAGACTCTTAGCTGGATGCTCCGTCGTAAGCGGCTTGATTAAACCTTAGCAGGAGGGCTACCACGCGCGTTATTTCTTGCTTTTCGCTCAGTACATCCTTCTCCTACTCAGCTAATTAGACAGAGATACACAGGTTTGTGGTTTATCAAGTCCCTGCCACCTATGCTAGCTAAGTGGCGGCCACTTACAAACCTTCAGATTGCAAGGTGCGTATTATGAGAACTGTCATCCTAAAGGTCGGGTCACGCCGGATGCGTATGCGGCATTGCTCCAACTCGCTTCGTAGAGCTGCGTTACGTGCACGCAACGCTAGCGATGTGCCACCTCAACATATGCATTCATATATTACCACCGGCATGTGCACGCGCGTGTCTCCGATACCGTGTTGCATACGCATCCATTATGACCCGACCTTGAACTTGGTCGTATTGTTATTTGTTTTGTATGAATAGTACTTTTATGTACCTGTTTGTGTTGATATGGAAATGAATATACATCCTAGATCGGTTTTGTAGGCGTGACATAGATACATAAATGTCTACAGGACGTTAGGCAATTAATGGACTGTGAACTGTTGATAAAGGAAACCAAAAATAAACATACATAAAACACAGGACATGACGAACTGTAAATCAAACTTAATAACACCTGTTTAACTCATGACCATGCAATAAATATTTGAATTGATTGATTAAAACTCAAATATAAATCTTAAAAAAGGTGTAAATATCACAATGACAAATAAATGTTCCAAAATAAACTGAGCACCGCTATTATTAGTTCTCTATTAATATATTTGTTTATTCTTCATGTTTACTTAATATTAGTTCAGTTCTAGATAGACGCTACCTACTGTAAGTAGTGTAGTTTATAACAACTTTTGTTTAGTCTAGGATGTTTCCTTGAGCGATTTCTTCAACGACAAACCTCCGACCATACCAAATCATATCGTTACTGATCGTGGCATCATATTCATCGTGAGAAATCCGAATGTAGGTTTTATGGTCAATTCGCTTGTTTCAGTTCTAGTTGACAAACCGAGTGCGAAAGCGTTGATAATTGATAAGTGACGTAAATAGGCTTATTGGGCACACCGTCGTCACACAGCATAACTGCCGGAGCCGATGATGGCTCCACGTAACCCATGCAAATTAATGATGCTACTGTAGGTAAATGGAAAAATGTTTCACTTTTTCTTTACCTGTGAGAAGTGATCCCCAGCCACCAGCCTGGTAACCAGTAATCTCAAAAAAATCTCTGATCCGTTGCCCGCCTTAAGGTTCTACGCGGATCTCTCACTCACCGTGCGAAATGCAGTAGCAAGCTACTACTTCACGCCGGTATTTTGTGACAGGGTGGTACTACCCAGGTGGAGCTGGCCCATTTGTACTGCAACCACCAACAGCATACAGTGTGGTACCGCTACATACTTAATGGAGTTCCATTGCTTGGCTAAGACCTTACTTCTACCTAAGAACTTAGTTTACTGTTCTAGCCTTAACATGTTCCTATGAATGTAACTCAATCTAAGTCTCTTCAAAAAAATTTTTTGATGACTCCGCTTGGTACTTCTCTTTCCTATTAGTTATTTATAATACCTATGCGGATTTCGTAAATAAAGTAAGGTAGCAGTTGTTTCAATTACAAGCAAACCCCCGAAAACCTTGTGAGGAAAATTTACAAAAACATCCAGTTACAAAATTTACTGAATCAAAATGAATTGTGATTATTTACCTTAGTTTCATGAACACCGTTTCTTTAGTAACAGCGCTTTTTGCAGTTTGCTGACAACTTTACTTTTCTGCTTATCCCTTGCAAAAACAGTTACGCAAGCTTCAAAAACTCGCCCAAAACAAAAACAAAAGTTGGTAAGAAGCCACCATTCTAATCGCGATCTTAATCGCTTTCCTTTGACACTTCCATTGTCTTAAGCATTAGAGTAACGTAACCGATAAGACATCTCAATTAGTGCTACATAATCAGACCCTGATTTTTTCATCTGAAAAAGATAAAAGTCTATGAGTTTAATTGGAGCACTGAGAAAGAATTTGTTCATTGTTAGGTAAAACCGATGTGGAGCAATTTTCAACAATATCTATCCCACTAAATAACAAGTTCCTCTTAGATAATAACTTACCCTCTTATTCATACACGATTCTTAAACTTATGTTAGTTAACATGTGTTATGTCTTTATCTATCATTGTGACATTTCCCTCGAATTAAAGGGACAAAACAATTTTTAGTATAAAATAAAAATTATGCATCAGGAGGTTAAAAGAAAACTCCATTAGGAAAAAATCATAACGCAGCTATCATAGATCGCGTTTTATTAATAACAACAAGGAACGCACATAAATTTTCGTAATACCCACCTATTAAGACACTTATCAGAATTCAAGAAGTGTCAACCATTGAGCGGTTCTCATACAATTTGCACGCTCTACTATCAGTTCCGCTTCAGCAGATTCGTTCCAATGAAAATAAGTTGCTTAGCAACTTTGACAAGGCAATCTCTCCATTATCCGTTTACAGAATTGTCAAGTATGTCCAAAACTATTTATTTACCGATTGCCGAATACTTCAGCTATCATAGAAAATGAAGGATCCGCGGAATCAACATATTTAGTCACTGAAATAAAACAATTTAAACGGTTTATATCGCGTGTATTGTAACGAATCTAATTCCCGACGTTTCAAGCTCTTTACAGGTCTCATGTTCACGGGCAGACACGCGGGGGTCTGCCCGTGAACATGAGACCTTTAAAGGGCTCGAGACGTCGGGAATTAGATTCATTCCATTACACGCGGTAAAAACCGTTTAAATTGTTTTATTTCAAAGCCTACAAGTGGCGAAAACATAATTAAATACTATTTTTAGTCACTTTTTTTTAATTAATTTTTAATCTCAGGATGTAGCTCATTGCGAACTCTACATTTTGAGATTAAAATTTCTTTTTTTGAATAGACTACAGATTTTCTTTCTGTGCACCCTTCAAATTGCCAAATGACTTTCAGTTAGCTTACGTTGCCTGTGGGTATCATTATCAAACCATGATATTGATTTTATCGGGTCCATCTTAGAAGTAAACACTAATTGCTAATAAGAAGAGATATTCAAATAACTGGCTTGAAGTATCGGTTCAAATAAAAAAATAGATACGAGTCGATTAAAAATATCTCCTCCTTTTTTTGAAATCGGTTAGAAAGAGGCTCCGACGGTTATTCTGAACTCTGTTAAGCGAGTATTCAGCAAACGGTCTTATTGCTAGGTAGCGATTGGCTTCAGATAACCCTAAACTTTTAATACCTTCCAGTGATATGAGGATAGAAAATCAAAAACTAAGTATAGAAGTCAAAGTGAGTACTTAAAATTAAAAATATCTTTATTCAGATTAGGCTTACACGAAGCACTTATAATGGTCAAAAAATTTACCACCGGCTTGGAAAAATCTCTCATACTTAAGAAGATACTGACTCAATGAGATAATGGAACCCCCTTGCCTACGAACATAAAACTTGGCTGGCTTCTGTCTTACGCGCTAGTTAACAGCCACAATGTAAACAAAACGTCTTGATCATGAGGTGTTGAGTCCCCGCAGCAGCCAGCGCCTTGATTGGCAACGTCGCTATTTTCCCGCGGGTTATACAATAATTGCGTTGTCGATTACTCATAGTTCTTATGCAAATGACGGCAATGACACTTGCGCAACGTCGCACTAATCGCTGCCCATCGATTCTGCGTCGGTCGACAACCGTGTCGTGCGATTAGGTTGGCAGTTAGTAACAGAGTATCATGTACGTAACTTTTTTTTAAAACCAACTTCATACGGAATAAAGCAGCAGCAAGCTTTTTTTGGAAGGGGATACAGACCGAAACAAAAATAAATATTTAAAAATTGCTCTGCATGTCTCTCTTGCAGAATATTTAAAGAATTCCCTCAATTCCTTATGGATCCCAATAACCCTAACCATTTGATATAACCTTCCCTATTGGTGGCAGTCGGGTAACAAAATTAGACTAATTTAATTTTGGAAAATTTAGATCTCTTCAAATTTTTTTTTTCAAATTTGTCTTTAAATTACATAGTTTTGTCTGAGGTAACAAATTTTTTTTTTTTACATAAATTCAAAGCGTCTCCTTTTTCTTTAAGTTGATTAAAAAGTTAGTATACATCTTTCCAGATTTACCCTCGCATAAAATCTTAATTTACCATTAAATTCATTATTTTTGCGTAAAGAGGACTATTCAAATTTCAAGCTTTTATCTTTCTATCTGTCTGTAGCCTCGTGTTAGGGAGAAATTCAAAGTTTTAAGAAGGAAAGACACCATTCAGCAAGAGATATCTAGCCACAGCTTCACAGACCGGTGACGGAGTGTAGGCGTGACTGTTAGCGTTCTTTGAATTTGCATAAACCCGTCCACACTTGATCTATGCGCAAAGAATACCTCCTTTGCGTACCGTCTATGTGCTCACAGCTCAAGATCTCTTTAATTAACGCGCCATCAACACGTCATTACCGTAAATCCTAGTTTTATTGTAATAATTACCACAATTCAGCTAAGCCCAAAAGTAGTTTTGGTCAAAAACATACATTATCTTAGCACAGAATCGTATTCAATTTGTTTTTTGGGATGACGTCAATGAGGAACAAATAGACAAGCACAGTGTAGGATGATTTATCACTGATTGACAATAATAAATATGACGTCACTGTCTTTTCAAGATTTGACAGACTGCAAAAACCACACTCGTATGTTTTAATAATAAAATAAAATTTTGCTTGGTTTACAATAATAAAGTATATTTTATTATAACTTTATTTTGCTTCAGCTTAATTAATCTCTATTTGTTGGTTACGTCTGTTTTCAGTTTGCCTATTCATCGTCAGTGTAAAAACTACAATCCGTCATAGAAAAGAGTTCAACGCGCAACCAGCGCACGCGCATCAACTTACGATTTTTTAAGGCGGAGGAGGGAATAATCATTTCTTTCTTGGAATATATGAATACCTCAATAAATATATATTTTACGGCAATTAACACCCATTGAGCTAGGACCCATTAAGCAACTTCAGTTTCTCTTTTTATGGGTCATTATATAGGTAAATGTTTCCTTAAATACATATATAACAACCAAGACTCGGGTACAAACATTCGCAATCATCATACAAACATTTGCAAGTTATATTAATTCAGTAGATCCTGCCTTATTTGGCACATCCTTGTATAGTATATGTCACATAGACACAGTTTTCTTGCAGTGAGTACAAGACACTGGTTTCGCGGAGTAACAAGGTAATTTGTTCCAAATAGAACTCCCAATATTTTGATAGGACCTCCGCAAAATAACATCTGAATCTATTAACTTAACACTCGCATTACACATTTATAAATAAAGGACCTTCAACCTCTTCCTCAAACATCAAAGCAATTCGCGAGTTTATTATATAGCGTGGCTCAAAACGAATTTCCTATACGTTAACATATCATATCTCATAATACCTGATGATTACGTCTATTACTTCATGCTGTTATAAGCGCCTGTATTACACGAACATCGTTAAACAGAAATACATAATTATGCACTTTCAGTTAATTACGAGTAATCCGCAGCGACCAAAAAAATTGCAAAACTGCAATAAAAGTGTGAAACTGCATAATATTTAGTTTTACGACTAAATCTTCTGTATCCGCTTAGTTTTATTTACCAAGAATAGTGAGATAAGTATTTCCCACTCCATAAATTTAGCATTATCCTACTAATGGATAACAACTTAATGCTATCTTTATCTTTACATAGTGCCTGTCTGTCCTAAATCCTTATTGTGTACGTTTGACTGCCGTGTCCTTCTAAACCACGCAACGGATTTGGATACGGTTTTCACTGGCCCACAGCGGGGCTCGTGGCAGTAGAGATGATGTCACAGTAGAGATATGTGAAAAATATAAAGCCTATGAAATCTATCATTTTTGACACATCTCGAGTGTGAGACGAATCTCGATTAATGGCTTAATTGGGGGCTAATCCGTAGTTCCTACACAATAAGCCCCCGCAGTCCGAAACATATCGAGAAATAACTCGGCTTTAAATACATGAGTGATCCGTTCATATCAATATGTTAGAATCTCACGACAGTTGTGTTAAAAATAATTGCTTGTCATAAGTTGATATGTATTTAAGTATATATTTATCTATAAGTTTTTATATCCGTTGTCTAGTATCCATAACACAAGCAGCTTTAGTTGCTTACTTTGGGACTAGGTCAATTGGTGTTAACTGTCCCAAGATAATTATGATTATTATTATTGTTGTACCTATATTTATTTAAAATCTTAGGTCAAGTTTTTACAATATTTCTATAAAAAGTAATAAACCAATATCAATACAAAATATACAAACATTATAAAAACCTAACCTAGAGTGCCGCCGGCAGCGGGGCAGGGCTCAAGCTACCGGTGGTTAGGGCTGCAGAGTGAGGAATCTCCTGACTATTCGTGACGTGTCCAGGAGTACCGCCTTTTGCCTTATTATTATTATTATTAAGTTGTGATCATAGCAAAATATTTATCTTTAATTACATTATTTTAAGAAATAGGAAGGAAAACAAGCAAGTGTGGTCACCTGATGGTAAGTGATCACCATCGCCTATAGACATCCGCAACACCAAGGAGATTGCAGATGCGTTGCCAACCCAAAGGGGTAAGATGGAATACCTCTTGTGCCAGTAATTGCACCGGCTGTCTTCCTCTCCACGGAAGACCAGCGTCGTGGTACATAGCCGTGCTCGACATATGCTCAGTAGGTACCCTTTCGGTGTTCTAGTTCTAAATTCATCCCGTGGAGTACATCTTAGCACCGAATAAACTAATTTCTTTCCTTCTTTTTTTCACTGCTGCTAAGCGGCAGAATTAGCGAGCAAGATGGTGGTAGTAATCCGGACGAATCTTACAGGGTACAGGGTCCTACCACCCACATAACATAGAATTTTTAAACACATGACTAAAGTATCTCAATTCATCACATTTATTTTTTATTAGTTTCGGACAATGTTGGTGAACAACTTGCAAACGAACTTCTAAGGAACCAAGACTCCCTCTTATCGAAGAATCCGTCAAGCGAATAAAAAATTGTAGCAAGCATACCTTTTAAGAGTATTGAGGCCTGACACAATAACTCATTGAAATAATCACTTACTGAGAAATGTTTTTACGAAACCTGAAGAAGTTCAGCTATGTTGTACCGTTGATCACATAATTGCTATCAATGACAGGACTCGGCAAAGATTATTTACCTTTCTAAAGTTCCGTACCAAAAAGGTGCCTACGGAACCCTATTGCTAAGACTCGGCTGTCCGTCCGTCTACCACAGGGCACTATTTTTTGACCCATTATAGGTAGACACTTACAATATTCAAAAATGGCCGCTATACAGAGAGTAATAAAAATAAAAATAGTTAAAAATTCAAGGGGTCCCATACAAAAAACGCGTTTTTCTACGGAACGCTTCATGTGCGAGTGCGCCTCGCGCTTTGTTGGTTTTTTAAGGCCCTCGTGACTCTATGACGACCCTTGGGATACGATCAGGAAAGTAAATAAGTCATTACTGTGAGTCCTGCTATTAATAATAATTAAATGTTCAATCAATTTTTTTTCTCATAAATATTGAATAAAAAAGATCAATAAACTTTTCCTTTTTAAAGACGATTGATGGTTGGTTAAACTTTTTTAGACGTATAAGATAGAGCTTTTTACGTTATTTCTACCCTTATTAATGCAGGTTTCAGTTCACCTACCAACTGAGACGATAATCTCATACAATCAAATGTTTTTACTGTCACTGTAAGTAAGTCATGACCAAGTCATCGAACTTCTCAGTTTACTGGCACCTTTTATAACAAAAGTCGAAGCCAAAAAACTAACTCTTTCAGTCGTAGTCAATTGAATTCAAATTAAACGTCTCAATGCCGTTTTATCACTTTATTACATTATAGTCGCGCTTCACCGATAAAAGTGCAATTAAATGACCACATAAAGTTGACACTGGATTTCGTTAAATCGTACTACAACGAGTACGTTGAACTTTCCATTATCGCGAATGTGTACAGTTGGCAACATATCGTGCACGGAGGAAGAACTCGAGTACTACACACGACTCTCTTGCCAAGAGAGTACCTACTGTCTTGTGTATTGTGTACTTTTGAACTTTTGTTCGGGCCTGTATCTGCCGCTGTCTGTACAAAAGTGTCTTGTATGACGCAGGAAGTCTTTCGTCGAGTCGGATTCATGTAAGAAAGTGGCTATACTTGTTGTAATCAGAGAGAGCGGTTGGTTATCAAAAGAATATATGTGCGGAGTTGTGTATGTGCCTCAGAAATATACAAAATTATTTAAGCAATAATACAATCATTATAATTTGGTAAGACAAAGGTGCACAAAATATTTTCGCCTCGCCAAAACTCTGTCTTAAACTGATTTGACAAGGAAACCTTCAAACGTTCAAACCTACGATGTGGAATGTATGTACCGTGATGTTTTTTTTACTGATATTTAAAACAATGACTTTAGTTAAATTAAGGGTGTGTATTAATTAATGTTCGTGAACGCGGAAGAATACGCTAAACGTGCCGAGCCATCAAACCAGACGTTGTCAAAAATATGTATAAAACAAGAAACAAAAGAACCGGTTAAGACAGAATTGGTCACGACCAGGCAATGGTTCCGTAACTAATAATAATATAAGTAAAACACTCATTCCACTTCCGGTACCTTGAAGCTTTTTCTTATATACCAGATTCCATTATTATTATCTGTGGGAGAATGATATCTTAATTCAGCACTTAAGCAGTTTTATAAAACAAATGAATCAGCCACAATAACTACTTGAGGTTTTCCATTACTCATACTAATAAGCTTAAAGGTCATACAAAACTTACATTGACTTGCAACCTTATGGCTTAATATGGCGACATTGTGTACTATGGATCAGAGTAGATGTCAGTATTATAATACAATATGGAGTGTCTCATTTAAAAACTACTTAGCTTAGCCGGTTTATTTAAAACCTTTTTTTCTATACGTTAATCTCATCTAACACAAAAAGCTTGAACAGAAACCAGAAATAAAACATATCGGTAATCTTTTGACACCATCCTGGTGATGCATTCTTTATTTGTGGAAAAGAGAAGCAAACGAGAACGCGGGTCGAGTGATGCGTTCCCAGCTTATTCATCACCTATTAAAATCTGTAGACAATTCGGTAATCTCAACAAAAAATCAAAGTATGTGAGCATCATTTACATACTAATCACTTTATGGTTGCCTGGTAGGTAAGTAATTGTTGTTAGTGAACGGATCTCTAAAAATTTGCTCCGGCGCTCAAGGCGTGAGGCCGCGTCACGCGCATGTGTTAAGTAATGCCTTTATTTTGACGTGACACAACATGCAGGCTTCCTCGTCTGTTAGATCATTATTTTTTTATGAATGAATCGATGCAACGTCAAGGTCAGCGCTAGCCAAGTTCATATAATTAGGACATTCGCAGTTGATCTTGACACACGATTTTAATTAATGAAGAGGTATGATGTGCGGACAACTCATTACGCGGGCTATACTTAAACGTATATGATTAGTGTAATTGTTATTTAACAATTTGCATTTCAAATTCTATCCTTCCTATTATATATATTTGAAAGGTTTTTCTTTTATTTTTGATGGCTGCTATCGTTAAAAACTTTTGTTTTAGCTTCCTTGAATTTTAATGGTAGCAATGCGAATCGCGATAAACATGCAGATGAACGCACTGAAGTAAATCATAACGCTTATTGCTACAGCTAGGGAAACATAAAAAGGTAATTATTCAGAGTTGCAGAAGTAATAAAAAGAGCCGTAGCGCAAAGAATTGTAATTTAGACTTAGGCGCAAAAGTCATTTGTCATCGCGATTGTTGTCAGCATCTGCCACCTGGCAATAATTCCGGACGGCGCCCGCGCCGCGGTCGGTGGCCAATCCGCGTCCAGGTAATAATTCCAATCTGGTCCGCCGGCAAACTCAAGAACGACCAAACTTCCAAACATTATATTTTAATCCAAGCCCGACGCACACAAATAAGACGTTGCCGTGAATTCCCCGAAATTGTACAAACTTTATGTGAGACAAAATAAACTGACGCAGGAGATCGCGGCCCTCATTTACTGTTTCTAAAGCTATGAGAATTTCTCATTAAAATATTCTGAGAGGAAGTCGGAATCCCGGTGCTCCATTCAATTCCCTTTGAAACTAAATCACAAGTTTTAGCGAAGACTTTGGCAATAAGGTATTGAGTATAAAAGTCGGTTGTCAAATTCAATTAAACGTGATGGCATGTTCGGTGACAAGGCACGATGTATGGTGGATATGGCCACATTATGTAAAGAGTGAATGTGCATGGCAATCACCACATAATAAACAGGAAGGGATCGGGTGGAACTAGTTCCCCGACACGTGTGCCCTCCCGGCGTCGTCAACTGCTTTATTCATTGCTAATAAAGGGGTAGAATAGAAATATTGCATACTAGCTCGCCCCGCCCGCGGTGCTGCTCGCAACTTACATCTGTATTAGGACCCCTCTTATCGCCATACTTAGATCCCTAGGGAGTTAATTACTAAATATCCATTTTTAATAAGCGCTTACGTTACAAGAGGCCCAACAAACACTCACAAAGTTTCAAGTTCGGTGCTTCGCCGCTTGTTGATGAGTTAGTAAAGATGTTTCATCGCGAATAAATGCTGTGGAGGTACCCGGGCTTCTTTATTGTTTGTTTGTATTAAGTAATTTAAGACTGCAGATTTTATCAGAATAAATATAAAGGACGGCAAGGAATTTAAAGTGAAAATCGCTAGCTATAATCAAGCGTAAAGTTAAGTAGTTACCTTTTTTCTACATACTCTGAACATATCATTGGAGATCTTACAGGCGCATACTTACAAGGTAATAAATGTTGTAATTTACTGACGACAGCATACATGCCATGAAATTAGTGAACGGAGAGTATATTAAAAATGGCACTTAAGATTTCTACGATGAAATTTAACTGGCGTAATGCCGGCGTGCGATGATCGTTACCAAGTTACTTTATTACCTTGTTTCAAAGCCTCCCAGCAGTAGTTCAAGGACGATCTGATCCAGCCATATACTTATTGGAACGTTGAAAATGCTGAAAAATATCTGTGACCGTTCTATCGCTCTTCATACACTGCATAAACTAATAGCATTAAAGAAGCATGTTGATATTAAAAATGTAATTTTTTAACAAAAAAGTGTATCAACTTCTTTAATTTGTTCCCTTTTTCATCATGTAAAATATTCATATTATTAAATTTAAATGGTAGACGCAATGCAACACAGCAGAAATCGAGTTGAGTTGACTCCTGCCAGATGACAAAGATTATTCTTTGTGTTGTCTTTGCCTGTATTATTTCAATAATGTAACTTCAGTTGGTATGACAACAGACGCGTTAATAATACTTACATTTATGTATGTACGAGAACAAGCTCCATATAAATGGCTCGTTAGGTAACTGAGAATTCAGTTAACCCAGCTGAATTTTATACAATCAGAGGACCTTACACGCTAGCTTTTATCGATATCATAAAGCATATATCCCTTTCTAACCAGTAAGCGTGTGCGAGAGGGACGGATATGTGCAAGATAAACGCTAGCGTGCTACAATAGCAGTTGTGCTTCAAAGTACTCTTACAAACTTTTAGTGCACAAGTAGGTTGTAATGTCGTTTTATGATTCATGCCGTTATCGCGTTAGAATGGTGAATGTCTTTTCTTTAGCATCGATAATGCTTTCTTAAAGGCCAAAATACACATGACAAAATTTTGGTCAAAGTCTTCGGTTCGGTTTCGGTTTAAAGAAATTTTATTCTCATAAGAACATTACAGAAGTTCACTTAAAATGAGAAAATAAATTAAAACTATTAGATAATGTCTTCCAACATATCTTAGTATATACAATCATGGATATATTTTTTTAACTTAGTTTTAAACGGATTTTTTGATAGATTACTCGGCTTACAAGCTATCTGTTTCTTTTATATCCTGCCTCGCGAATAGGTTATCCACGTTTCGCCGATCGCGTGCGCTGCGCAGCGCGACTGACCAGCGCCAGGTGAAGCCCGTTTCATCTCGCCTTGTACTATGCTAATCAACTCAACAACTTTTCGAATAGAATGAAATTTAATTTCTCCAAGTCTGCCCGTTTAGAACTTTCTTTACTTGACTTATTCAAATACTGATTAATTTCGGGAACTCATTCTCAGTTTCATTGAATGAGACGAGTTTAATTAACACTCCAGAGTTCAATGTTGCGACTTCGCAAAATTAAAATCTAACTTGGACGTATTGAAATGCTTTTTAATTTTGCCCTTCGTGACGGTTTCACAGCGACTTTGCTTACGACAAGTTAATTATATTTCCTGATAAACGTAGCGTTTGTATTAAGTAATTAAAATTATAGTCGTTAGCAGCAACCCAGGTCTACGTAACTACAAGAATTATAAATACTAGCACAGAAATATAATTTGGCCAATTTTTTAAATATTATTTTGTCTAACTTAGTACCTAACAATCTTAAAACATGTAACGTAAGGATAACAAAAAGTAAGGTTAACTCAGCTCATATTACCAATACAGATCCTGAATGCTGATAATATGTACTACTTTTTTCAACGTGGTTATAATTTACCTCTACAAGTTCAACTCTTTATCTCCCTTTGCCAAATGATGCACACAATTACAGGTTACAAAGAAAAGTTTAACCCAGGTAATTTAATGTCTACATGCAGAAAAATGTCTGATGTATGAGCTTTCTCATTTAAAAATTAATTTGAAAACATAATTTCGAAATCATTTAAAAAACACTATCACTAGCACTACCACTGGAAAAGCATCATAATAAAGCCTAAATTTTACTTGGAAAATGTAATGGAAAAACTAACATAAAACAAAAAAAATATTTCATCCAAAATATTGCAAATAGTGATGACAAAAACATAGACATAGCACATAGACTAACCAAATTAAAACAAATAATTTATGCGTACACATGACAACGGCGACGTAGTGTTCATAATTTCGCTAAAATATACGTGTGACAAGATTATATGAGCACGTAGAGCAGGTGAACTGAGAACTTTATCCATGCCATGCCATGCCAGGAATAAGTTGAATGCATTTTAATAAGTTGTTGGTAAACGGGACGGGCCCGTCTCGTCCTTTTTGAGTGTTACCGTTAACTTTCCACTCAGATTTACTTAAATATTCAGAATATTTAGAATAAATTGTTATTTATTTCAAGGTAAAAAATAGAGCTCAACTGTTTTTATTGCTCAACCTAGCGTCTACTTTGCTTCATCATTCTGTAGGAAGCACTATATTGATTGTCAATGTGTCAATCAGTCGCCATTTCATTACCGTCTCAATTTTGACCAATTATAGAGAAAAACAATAAAGTCATCTCTGGAATTGGGGTCAATCGTCTGTTTTACCTACTTTAACAAATACTCAATTTAAAAATTTAAATTCAAACTATTAAAATTCGAACGCTATACTTACTTTTCTTCCTAATCCAGCCAGTTAGTTTTAGATAGATAGTCAAAGGTTTGTAACGTAGATCAACCCACGCTTGAAACAGTGTTACAAGGTATTGAAATCGCCATGCTTCGGATATTGAAACATTCGATTGTTATTTTTATTGAGTTTCATCTTAATCTGTCAATGTTTGAGTAACATTTTAATTTGAGGTTTATTTTGTTTAATAATTTGAAAGATAATTGTATAAAAAGATAATCGGTATGTTTTGAAACCAGTTTGGCACGAGCTAGACTGCGCGAGAGTACCGGTTTAGTGATGCATCGCTCCTTCCTGTTGTGATGTTGTAAAGATTAGATCACACTATTATTATATGACTTAAATTAAAAAAAAGGTGATACTTTCAAAATTACTGTAAATGGGAGTATGTAAGTATTTTACTCCAGACACTGTGTGGGCGTAAGATGTAGGATTTTTAGTTGGTAATAAAAAACTCGTAAGAAATGTTCATTCTCTTTAGCAAACATTATCATTACAAAAACACCAAAGTTAACTGGAAGAGGTCCATTAAAGGGATAAGTTCGCCTTTGTACATGTTACTTATTTTGTAAACTGTTTTTTTATGTTCAATAAAGAGTTCACATGCATGCATACATACATACATACATACACGATTACATGTGCTTAAAACAATTATTTTGCGTTATTTTAAAATTCTATGCTGGTAATTTAGTCCTTTACTGGTATTCGTTTTCTTAGTCTATATCATATTTATGTACAGAATAATGATCGAGCTATTTCATTCTCCAATAAATTAATGTAAGTAATTATGAACTTCTAGTCTTGCAATTCCTTCTTACAATTACAATTTGTAAATTTCACATTGAGCTGTCCGTAGGCCAAGTGACTGAAGTCGAGCAGCGATTCCCATCGACTACGGGGATCACATTTCACGGGGGTCACATCGACGGGGACTCGCATGCTTGTTTGCCTCTCTTTTCCATAAAAAAATGTTTTTTAAAGAGCCACTCTCTAACATCCTCATCCGTGATTGTTTTTATTAACCTTTTTAACAAAATTACGTTGCTCCGTTTATCAAAGGCCAATGCAATCTCTAAATGTCACAATCACAGATAAAATTTAAACTTGTTTTACTGAGGGCGGTTTAGTAAGCTTTTATGTATTTTAACACAGTGAGAACAATACCGCAACAGTTTGAATGCGTCAAAGTTTCGATGCTGACTGTACAATTTTAGACACCACCTTTAAAATGTTATTTTGTCTTTTATAAAACCCATCCTAACCCTCCAGTGTGCACGGACCTTGCCCGCAATAGCGGCGCAGGGTCACTCCCTCCCGCTCTCACTTCGACCTCCGACCCCCGGCATACCTACACCCAACCACTTACACAACCATTATTATGTCATTCACATAATACCTGTCCGGAAGTCTCATGCAAATTGACTATTTAATATTATTGTTTCGTTTGGCAAACTATTATATTTCGTAAATTAAGTTGTCAAATTCATGAGACTCAACATTGATCGATCATTACATAAGAATTTATCATCGAAAACTGTATTCAATGTACATGTCAGTATCTTTGAGGAATATTACAATATAATTGAAGATAATTTCTTGCTACGCAATAATGACGTGTTAGACTAGGCTTAGTACTTTTCATTGAAAATTGCTCTTGACAGTTTGAGATTGCTGCTAATAATGCTTTAAGGCAACAAAGTTTGTTGCAACCACAGTTAGTTTGGTCAGCCTGAACTGTATAATTCTCCTGTCACCTACCGTTCCATTCTTTTAACACCAATATAATCGACATAGACAGCTAGTATAGTAGCAGTGTGGGGGTTATATTTGAAATCACCGGAGTATAGTGTTTATAAACTTGTTTTTTTAATAAATAGAGGTATGCAATAATGTTGGCAATCGTCTCAAAGAGTATTATTATAGTAGATTAGCTATAAAAAAATAAAAAGTTTATGATTTAAACGTCAGCGTCATTTTCAATAATATGTATTCAAGTGGACATTAAATGAAATGAAATTGAGTAGATAAATGGACCTTAAGTGGTTTTATAATGCCCCATAAAAAAGTTGGTGAAGGATTTTACATATAAATATTTACTCGTTTAATCTAAAAATATTAACATAGAAAACTGGACTACATGACAATGAGGCGTGGCAGATATAAACACGATAATTACATTTTCACCTAGTACCTTTTTAGTTAATCCTTTGTACAACAACATTAGCTCAGGTTTTTTTTCATGACAGATAATAATACGAATAATACATATAATACAGATAATAGTTCAAATGTATCATCAGGTTTTATTTAACATTTTTGAAATACTTATTACTTTTATCGCGTTTAAGTCCCGATGAATGTAATACGTATTTTTAAAATATTTTAGGCCAACCTATTAAACAACAAATTCTCTTTACTGATTTACATTTTTTTCGAAATTGTGCCGGTTTTGTAAGATAGCAGCTAGTATATACATCATTACGAGTATATATATACTGTGTAGTGGCACAGAACTGATTCACACTTTGCCAGTTTGTATTTCTTTCCCATGACAGACCCGCGGCATATTACGCTAGTGATGAGGTCCTGATTCGCGGATAACGAATACAGAAACGTAAATTCGATTTCGCCCTTAAAATTCAGTGTAATTATTAAGAACAATGATAAAGTTTGGAACGAACGATTTTAATTAAAAGTTTCATCTGTTTTTGTTCCAGAAGGACAGAGCTCTACCTGCCTGTTTGGTAAGTAAATAATTATTCCCGCAATAATTTCCAGTATTAAATAACAATTCGAGTTTCGGAATGACTTTGTTATTTTCGGCTTAATGAAGTTTTCGTTAAATACCGTTGAATGTTTCGAATACGCCAGAATTGGGTAAAATGGAGATTGGTTCTCGGTGAAGCAGACACTGTGCTTGTAAGTTTAAGAGCAATTACCTACCGTGTTTAAATTATGTTTTTCCTTAAATTAATTCGACGTTAAATAATATCATGGCGGTAGCAGGAAAAAGGTTACACTTTCAGCTGTCGATAAGAGTGATGTAGGTTATGGACCTTGGCTGTTTTTATTAGAAATTAGGTCTTGAGTTTATTTTGATTAAGAAAAACATTATTGTAACAACCTTTATTCAGGCAATTAAATTAAAAATATTTGCTCCAGCTAAACCTACATTTTGTTTCGATAGCTCTTTCTGACTTTGTCACGAGCAAATAGACAAGAAACGCACAAGAAAGAAAAAACGGCACATGTATAGTTTTTCAATATGGTATTCTAAGGTTTTTGATTTCAAAATTAAAAGAATTGGTCGAAAAGCGAAAAACTATTTTGTGTTTCTTTTTTTTCTACAATTACTATTTCACGAAATATTACACAAAAAAACAGCACACAAGCGTTGCGATAACGCTCCATCGCGCTCCATACATTGTAAAAGAATGATACTAACAGATGTAGAAAATTTATTTATATATATTATTAAAGTAAATAAATAATTTCATTAAACCGACTGACTGAGCTGAGCTAATGAACGCTCGGATATATGTATAAAATTTCGTTATGGATATTTCATTATTTTACTCGGAAATTGAAGCTGATAGTTTTACGTCACAAACTACGAGACCAGTTGTCAATAAATTAATTTAGATAAGGCAATTGTATTATCATCATATTTAAATTCAATAACTTTTACCATTAATACCCACAGTAAAACAAATTGGATATAAATGGCGTTCAGTTTAGTTAAGCTCTCAAAATCTGAACAAATTTAACTACCTAGATAAAGGTGCTATTATTTATAAATAGACATCATTTGTGAGATGGTGGTTGCAAGATATTTATTTATTATTTTTGGTCAAATAAGTGGTTTGATGTTTCTGATCACTCAAAATAGACAACATTTACTCTCGCATAGCCAGACCCCTTTTATGGGCAGTTTTAGTTAAGATATACCTAATTAAGTAAGAAAAACACAGTGAGTTTGAAACACTAAACTAAACACTAAAATGAAACTAAAACGTACAAGTAAAACAGTTCTTCCAGATGACTTATAACTTGGCTTACAAAATATTTTCCATGATTGTTTAATTACTGATTGAGGAAATCATTTCGCCAGTACGGACGAAGAAAGTAAAATATGTAAAGGATATATAAAAAATCCAAATGTCTTCATACTTAGATACTGTTGATTATTATTTCAACTATGACTAACTGTATAAAAACCCAAATTACATCATTTAAATATAGTTATTTCAGCACTTGCACTGAACAAAAATCAATCCTAATGTGCACCCGGACAAAACAATTGACTTGATTAGATTTGACTGTCGCAGGATGGACCATTAACCGTGGAAGTCGAAGGTAGCTGTCCCAGTTAGATTAACTCGCATGTCTTATTAAATTGGGCCCCGGGAACATCGGAAACTATCGACCCTCCGACGCCGGCGGGCGTCGGAAATCAAACTAATCGATTTTCATTTCGCCAACAGGAAATTAAATCCTTTGAGAGTCGTTCTCGATAACGGATTTCAGCTAAGCACGACACGTGTTCTGCCGTTCAACCGTTGGCTGTATAAGGCAGGGTTTTAGGAGTCCGTTTGCTACTCCAGTCCCGGCGCCGAAGTACTTCAACTAGTAAGAAAAATGGACTCATTTTCTTGTACGAAAGCTTATTTACGTTACAACGTTTAAACTTTTTAGCTGAAAATTGACCAGCTACCTACTCGTACTTTAATGCGTTCTGTCTTTAGTCTTTTAGCAATGGATTGTAAACATATTGAGAATTAAATTGCTCGCCTGCCTAAATAAAAACAAAGAAGAAACGGATTAACTCTTTTTTACACATTTTCCCGTTTCGCGCCACAACGGCGCAAATGCTCGCAATAAATTTCCCATAAACTCGTTATTAGGTATGATTACGCCACGCCATGCACAAAAATTCCAATACAACGTCAATTCTGCAACCACCTGCGCCCGATGCGAGTGCGATCACTTAAGCACTTCAAGAACGTTTTATTATTGCAATTTGTTAGGTGGTATTCAAAAGAAATGGCATCGTTTTAATTTAAGTACTCACCGACATTTGAGTTTTGATGCGATTTAAAAAATCATTGCGACAATTTAGGCCGTGGAATGACAGAACCAATAATTTACCGAAAAATCGGTCTTGACCAATTTTAATAATACTCATCGAACCGTTGCGCTTTTATTAAATTTCTCTCCGGGCCCATCTAACGCCCCGATCCGAAGCTTTATATGAAATTGAGTTTCTATTTATTTTGTTAATTTGGAATTTTGGTCAATGCGGCATTATTTAGTTTAGATTTGCATTGGAGCAGTTTATGTCTAGGGTAAGAATGACAATATAAACGACCGGATAGCCTAGTGATTAGTTAGCCTGACTACAAAACGTGAGGTTCCGGGTTCGATTCCTGGGAGGAGCAAATATCTGTATGATGAATACGAATGTTTGTAACCGAGTCTTGGATGTTATTTGTATTTAAATATAAATGTATCTATATTAGTATGTATATCCGTTGTCTAGTATTCATAATACAAGCAGTTTTAATAACAAAGACTATTATTGGTTTGAATTGTTTCAAAATATTCATTATTTTATTTGTTCAATTTGCATCAATAGAACTAGCAAAAACTACGCCAAACTTATTACTTATTTATTAGACAATGGATGTAAACCGTAATTTATAAATAAATACGTACACCACGACTCTGGTCCAAACATTCATTTTCATCTTATAGATGTTTGCAATTTGCGGGAATCGAACCCACATCTTCTAGCTTCGTAGTCAGCGTCACTAACTAATGGAAACTAAGCAAACTGGTCGTCCAAAATACATTACAAATAAAAGTACTTTCATATCTTTTGAAGATGCAAATTTGATTTATTTCTCCCTTTGTAAACAGTAACTATGTATACAAATATTCACTATAATATATTACGATTCACGACAATATAACAAAGGATTGCCTTAACTAAGGAAAAAATATTTCCTTCCTTTTATGTCTGGAGGATGTCGAAATATAGATAAATTCCTGTCAGGGATGGCACGTTGGGACCGGTTCATAAGAAACCGGTAGTTGAAAGCCTTTGATGAAAAAACCTTTAAATTAAAATAATCCGATGTTATTATTTATTTGATGAAATATTTTTTATGGCATTGACAGTTCTGGAGAAACAGCGTCCGACATGGGTCACAACCAAAAGGTATATACACTTTGCTAGAGATTACAGAACGTGTATCGAATTAAAGGTGGAAAAAATCATTTTATCACGTACTTTTATAACCAAGGGTCCACAAAACTTGCTCACAGCTCAATAAGCAGAGGAAAAATGACCATCAATCTATTTTACTAACTAACAACGCCACATTTTAAGCACAAGACGGTCCAAACCTCGCTAGTTTAATGAATTCAAATTAAACTGAAGGAATAGCGGCACTTCTTGAAAACCCCGAGCTTTCTTAGCAATGGCCATAGCAATAATTTTTCTGTAGAATGTTTTCTCAAAACCAAGCTTTAAAGAGTTTTATCCCTAATGCACGGCTAGATTTCAGTCTCCTAAGTAGCTTGAGCAGTTAATACTAAAGGAGGGGTTATTCAAATTGTCAAGTAGTTTTAAATGCTCTTATGCTTTCTATTAAACTCCTTATCTACTAATATTGCTCTAAATAAATCTCTGTAGTAATACCCCAAACTCCTCGACTTCCATTAGCGCCGGATTTCTTGATAATTGGGCACGGCGGTGAAGTCGTGTTTACTATCCCGCTAAGTGCGTCCGTCAGTATTAATGTTGTTTATAAAAGTAATCTGATACGTGTATGGGGCGAGTATGTATGTGGATGACATGTTCCCAACACTTCGATTTGTCCGCGGACGGCGGCGCTATCCCGTGGGAAATTAAGAAACGAGATACCACTGACCACGTCTCGATGTTGACTTGTATGTGAGTGCGTGTTCACGTCACAATGTATTTCTAATAACGGTTGGATTTTTATTTCACGTCCGGCCCAGGGGTTGCGAAAAATGACAAATTTAAAAAGATACGCATGGGAATTGGAAATGTGACGGGCGGACGTGGGGAGCTTGAAATATCTAAATCCTTACAAAAATGTTGGGGTGCGAGGCTTATATTTTTAAAATCGAACCTGCGTTGCTATTGACGAAATTCTATAGGCTAGGGACAATATGGTGAACAAAAACTGGATGATAAATATACTAAATACAAGAAGATGGGGTCGCAGTAAGTACGTTTTTCATACATACAAGGTAATTTTAAAGCCTTGATTCCTTGCTAGGGTTGCTTTGCTTTGAGTAATGTCAAATGATCGATAGAAGAGCAAGTACAGACAGAGAAGGCCAAGAGTATCCAAGATATAAAACTGATCGGAAAAACAGTTTAAAACCACTGCGAAAGGATTTGTCCCCGCAATTGGGGTTCCTTACATTTTATTGCCATCTTAGATAGTTTTTCAGAAGAAGTTCTTTTTTATGAAAAAGGAAAGAAAACAAGCAAGTGGGTCACCTAATGGTAAGTGATCACCACTGCCTATAGACACCCGCAACACCAAAGAGATTGCAGATGCGTTGCCAACCCAGAGGGCTAAGATGGAATACCTCTTGTGCCAGTAATTACACCGGCTGTCTTGCTCTCCACGCCGGAACACAGCAGTGCAAGCACTGCTGCTTAGCGGCAGGATTAGCAAGCAAGATGGTGGTAGCGATCCGGATGGACCTTACACAAAGTCCTACCACCCGCCAAGTCCAATCCTAGCGTTAGTTGTAAATTTAATCAGTTGGATTTCATAGAAACTCTTGACCTTCCCTATCGACTTGGGGGCAAATGCTTCGATGAGGTCTTTGCTCTGCGGTGGTTTAGTAACATTTATTATGTAAAAAAAAACAATGATCTAGCTTCCGTCTATCCTTTCAAGCGTCCGTTTCAAACATTTCCGGAACTATAGATCCTACTGACCCAAGTCTGCAGTAGTGGTAGAATAGTAGTATAGTTAAGTTTCAATATAATTATTGAAACTTAACTTTTTGCAATTTTGCGTTTTTCATCACTTTATAAATCTTGATCAAAATTTACTTATAAGTTGGTCCTTTAATGGTTTTACTGTAGGATAACGCAAAAATCTGAAATAATGCAGATTTTCTCTATAACAGAACTCATTGTAAAATAATATTTTGCGAAATAATATACTCAGCAAAACATGTTTTGTGTTTTAACAGAGTTCAAAATAAAATATTCAACGTGCGACGGAATACGTTTCAAGCTTTTAAATCCTACATTTTGAAGCCAAATAAAATCTGTGCCAACATTTGCAGAGCTTAAGGCCTCTCTGCGTCACGTCATTATGGCGTACCTACCTACTCGCAATAGTTGAGCTTTTATGGTTGCCCGTGGAACTTTTTGAATGCGCTCAGTATCGAAGTTGGTGCTTTAAACTAGAGCTTTTTGTTCCTTTAATGCTGTTATGCGCTTTTATAGTTCGGCCAGCGAACAAAACTGATGTTTCTACAACAAGTTTTGTTGGTATTTTTGCAAACTGCCTAAGTTTTTTTCATAAAATGCCACTACAACCAAAAAAATCATGCTTTTGTTCTTCCTCTGGCTTGTTTTATTATTCATGTATTTTATTTAACTTATGTTAGATTTTCAAAATGTTCAAATGAATACCAATAAAACAGTTTTAATACAAAATATAAGAACGTTATTAAACCACATCCCTAACACGAATCTTGGATACCAGTGGTTAAAACTACAGAGTGAAGAACCTTCTGATTATTGTCCGAAGTTGTCCATTGTTTGCGCCGTGTCCAGGAGACTTCTGAATCTGGTCCGTAACTCAGTAGTCTAGCGAGATGCTCTTAAGGTTTTTGTTGAGACTTTTCGCTATGAGACCGATCGCTTTCGGGTCAATGATCGTCGAGTCAACATCCTACATGGCGATTACTTCGTGAAGTTTCGGGAAGTCAAGGTACTTGCTGATTTGGTTTTCCTCGGTCTTCACGAGGTCCGCGCCTTGGGGGATGGTGACATCGACGAGCACTGCCTAAGACTATGATTAATCTGTTAACGCAATATCAGGCTAATTAGCAGCAATAGTCCTGTTCCTAAAAAAAACAGTCCCAGTGGAACATTTCAGATTTTTAAAAATAGTATCTAATAGCAAATTTGCTGAAGAATAATCCTGGTACTAGATTATATCTATGCAAGAGCTTGCAGTTAGCAAGATGAAACATTCAGAAATAATATGCCTCATATATTACAAAATAAATGTTAACAAGACCATCCCGCAGAACATATTTCCGGTAGTTATTATTAGTCTTTACAACTTCATCTGCAATTGCATAGACAAAAACCTCAGTTTCCACAAAGAGATCATCGAATAGTAACCAGTTCACCGACGTAGGCAGATCTACATCCGGCCCAGTCAGGGCCCGATGGAACTGACCGTGAAACTCTTCACTTTGTCAAATGTCCTTGCAATCCTCGGTGCTCAACACCGTAGCTTCGCATCAGTTCGTTTGTCAAAGAGATAGCAGTATAAGGTTCCTACCAAGTGGCACTACGTCGAAATGCAACCCACACTCGTTGTGAAGGAAACCTTGTGGTTGTTGAATACATAATTTTTGACATTGTTTGGGTTTAATCTTCTTTTTAATCAAATTTTTTATGTCTAATTCAAGTTTAGAAAGTTTAGCTGAAACATTTAGAGTGTAAAAACCCATCGCAAATATTGAAAAATCGATGATCATCATTCTCAAACTAATTTAATGCTGTGTGTGACTTATAATACTTAATAAAGACACCCTTACATAATCCTCTTGCTCTCTAACGCCCACTGGCCTTTGTGTGTCTAAATCACCATTTATTGTTACAAGAATTTGAATACGCAATAGTACATAGATCGCTAGCTTTTGGTCGCGGATATAAACCATATATCCTTTTCTAACCAATTAGCGTATGCAAAAAGGATGAATGCTTTATGTCTGCAATAAACGCAACTGTGCTGCCAATATAAAGAATGCAGAGAAAGATTTTTCCTTCCAACCAACGCGTGTTTATATGTATAAGTAGTATTGTATTAATAGTTATTGTATCCGTACAAGTTGAAATCTGTGGCTACCCATCCACTCTCATTTTTTGTGTAGTCGACCAAGCATTACCTTTGTCCCGAAGTAACAACAAGATGCATGTTGTTAGGTGAGGTTCTCTTGGAGTCACTCATTTCCATGGGTGGTGGTAATCACTTCCCGTCAGATGATCGCTTGCGTCCCTTTTACTTAAATTTGTTTCCATTTATTAAGAATTTCAATTTAAAAATCATTCAGTTCCGATTATTTCATTAACTTACGATTGATAAAAGTTTTTTTTAGAAGACGAGCAAATATATAACAGTAATCCTTAGCTAATAACAAAGATTTATGAATGACAGAAGACAAAAAGGTAGCGTAAATTTAGAATGGTCTTCCTCCGTCAGTTGTACAATCGACTACGACAATATGTAAGTATTCATTTTTTCACCATCATTCAATGCAGTAAGATGCAAAAGTGGTTACATTTTATTGTAATTGACTGTACAAACAGCAACAACCTTAGCCGACCATTAAAGAAGAAACTAAGAGAAATTGTCTATGCTCGAAAGGGATATACGAGTATGAACTTCATAGTGCATTCTATATACCTCCCTTTTGAAAAGTGACACTTTCTCGCAGTTCCGTCTTTAAGAGTGACTTATAAAACCGCTGTCACTGATCCACCGGCGTCCCAAAACAGTCATAGTTCGGTCGTGATCAAGAGTATTTGCTATTATAAACTCACTCGTAATTGCTGACGCGCTACCTCCGAGTACATGACCATATTCTAACCTTATTCATGTATTCTGTGGTAAATACTTAATTACATCAACCTATTATTGAAGAATTCAAATCACGTCATCTAAGTATCTCAAGTTTGAACACCAGTCACTTAAAAGCCGTAATCAAAATGAATAAGGTATCAGATCCACATCAGGTCGAGTCTGTAAAATGTAGAGCCAAATTAGAAGACAAATTGTAGAAAAACTAATCTATTAGTTAATTGAACGCAGTTTTACTTATAAGTAGTGTAACATTGACGAGTACGCCTTGAGACTTGCTGTATGCAGTTTTCTTCTCAGTAAGTTCATCCTGCGGTGCTTCCCTTGACACGGAAAGCCGGTTGTTAAACTTGTTAAACACTTGTTGTTTGTTGACTTGTCTAAGTAGTATAAAACAAGCCTAGCTACTGATATCTGTCTATTTGAATAGGACTTTGAATAGAACTTCTTAACTTGTTGTCAAGCTATTTGCAATTTACAAAATAATACATAGTAATCTGCATCTACACTAATTTAATAAAAGTTTTTGTTTTTGTCTGTTTATTGGGATGTAGGGGATAATTTCTGGAACTATTGAACTGTTTTCGAAAATTATTTCACTAATAGCAAGCTACATCCTTGACAGACAAACGCTACTAATTCCATTGGAACGAAGTCGCGGGCTTCCGCGGGTATACAATATACAGCCAGAGACAGTAAGGGGGTCTTAAAAAAGGGGGTAAAAAGGAGGCTCTTACAGAATTGACAACGCACGTGTGATTTCGCAGGTGTTACTATCATCCACACGCGTCAGTAATTGCTTGCCACCAGTTGAGCCACATGTCTGTTTTCCATCGACGTTGTATAAAAACAAACCATTTTTTTCCTGTGTAGCACAAACAAATACATCATCATAAATGTATTAAATATAACTACTATGAACGATTTAGATAATGACTTAACACACTCTTTTCTCTCTCACAATCTTAGTCACGAAAGTAAGTTTCAAAGTTTAAAATATAATTATGAGTAAATATATTTACGACAAAATGATGTATGTTAGTGTCTAACGGGTCTTCATACAACCGGACTAAGAATATTTATTCAATAAGCAATAGTCCAAAATAAACTATGCATTTGTACAAAACAGTTACAATGCCACAGCTGATGAATACACCATTAGCTTTGCAAATTATTTACGGTATGACATCTTACAAATTGCATCCACTTAGCACAACATTATTTTGGTCACATTTCGTAATCATCTGGCGCAAAGAGAAGTTTGACTTAGAAACTGCAATCTGTCTGAACAATGCAAGTGAAAAATGAAGATTTTAATTATTTTGCTAAAATATATACACCCAAATACAAAGAGGTCGTGGACTAATACAATATTTATAACGTATCACTTTTAGCACTTACATATGCCACGTCAAAATATGTACGTAATTTAAATAATATTGCAATTAGATGCTTTTCAAAACAAACATAACAAGTTAACTGTTTTATTTGTAATTTTGACACAAGTCTGCACCAATAACACATAATTATTTTAAAGTACCACTTCAGACAAAATATCCACAAAATGCTAAATAAAAACATCGCTGCTGCTAATGATACTACCACGTAACTTAAAAGAAAGCCAAGTAGCAAAGCAAACAATTTCTTGTGTCTCATACGAGACACGAGAAATGGAATTCGTATGACGAATTTAGTAAAACCGTGTCTAAAACAAGGTGACAACACATCAAAAGAGCGTAGAATACTTTCACTCCGCGCACGCGTTAGTTAAAAGGAAAAGTGTCACATACTTACGAAACCCGCTTGTCTCGTATCATTAGAAAAAACAAATTATGCGTGAATGTGACAAAAAATACGCAAACATACGCCGTATTGTATAACGTGATGGGAATACTTTTACAAAGGGCGTAGAAGTTTTTGCTATATTTTTCCCACTGCTTGGGGAGTTTTTGAGTAGGCTGGCAAGAAGCAACTTTTTCATTATCAGAAGTGATCGCGAGTGCAGTGTGCTCGGTGGTTATTTATGAGCTCGCTGTGCTATATTTTTTGTTTTTTTTTTATGTTGCTTGATATGAGCACGCAATACTACCTAATAATAATAATTTTATATTTTGTCAAATTGTTTTGGTGACGTAAATAATTTGCAAAGGCTACTGTTTATAGCTCATGTATTTATTAACTTAAAAAAATGTCTACTAGAATGTAGTAGTAATCCAAAGAAGAATTTAATAGCAAGGTTTAGCAAAATGTTAAGTCATTTAGTCAATGGTCTCAGTAACTGCCAACCACAGGTTCCGGCGCTTCATAGGAATGACCTAGAAACAGAAGACCAACCATCAATGAAGTCAAAAATTCCATTGTTATCTGCGCAACAATGTCAGGTTGGCTGCGCAAACTGTAGCAAGTTTAACAAATTATTCAAATAAGTTGTAAAGTGCGTATTGCGAAGAATCAGTAACAATCCGAGCCCTTGGTGTTTCCTGCGTTGCACAAACTAATTAAGATTCTAGCAGAATAGTAGGTCAATGTCCACGCGACGCGCTTTGCTGAATAGAAGTATTTGTGTTGTGTTGATGCAAATACAGATAAATGTATGTGTGTGTCAAGTCAACTCTTCATTTTATAGACGCGCGAATTAATTCTATGCAGAATAGTAGCTATGGGTGACGAGGGTTTGTAATCGCGCAATTTTTCCTTTTAATTTCCAATTAATTGTTTAATTTTGATTATTAAGAAACGCATAAAATTATGTTCTTAATGCTTTTTTATTATTTGCTTCAAAATGTTATGAAATTGACACTATGTTAATAAATATTTATAACATCCAGAACTAGAAAGAAGTCACTTAAACATTCATATTCAACAATGTCGCCTTTAGCGGGATTCGAACCCGCAAGCTTTACCTCCGTAGCAAGGGTCACTAACCACTGGGCATAGCATTGTTCGTTGAATTTATTTACTTGATTTGCTTGGAATTGCTGGAGCCAGTGAAATAAAAACATCCCACTCGTAATATCATTAAATGTGTAGAATAAAGACAAAAATAAAGATACATAAGCTTAAGTAAGAGCCATATAGGCGATAACCTGATATTTTTTTTATTTAGAAAAAGAAACAAAGTTATCACAGAAAATAAAATAGAAAAGTTAAAAATCTAATTAAAATTGAAGACAGTAATTAAATGTTTCTAGTGTCTAAACTGAACAAAACGGTTGTCTAATACATAAAATAAAATAAATCTTTTTTCTTCCTTCAATCAAGACGCAACACGATCGCTGAGGTAACCGCGGGAGCAACACCGATGTAATTGCCTCCAATTAAGTATTTATTCACAAAACCCGTAGATCTTACCTAGCTATTATTAAACCGACTTCACACGTTAACATAAAAAGTGGTAAACAATGAATTTGAATATAATGAAGATAATACTCTAAATTCCAGCGATCCGAATAGAAAACGCAACCTTCACGCACGCTGGGCGGTCATTAGATATGATTATTCTGTAAATGATTACTGTGCAGGCGCAGGAAAGGGAAGTAACGCTAGAGCACCGGGCACGTTCAAGGTGTCGGATTATAGCTCTTATTACGCACTTGGTAATGTAATTCACTGCAATTATTGTGCCATATTTTCACACAGATAGAGTAATTGGCACCTGCCTTAGTTTGGATACATTGAATTAGGAGCAGAAAACGATACCTAATTGATCTTGAGTGTGTCAGAATTTTTAATGTCCCGTGAATCGTAAATATGCTAATAGAAACGAATATCCAATGAGCTCTGAGAAATAATTGACGTGTGCGAACGAAGCGAAACTAAGTAATTGCTTAAAAATTTGTTCGCAGTTGTCATCCATCGTTGTAGGCTCAAGAAAGCGTAATTAAATTACGAACCGGCTCGAACTTGGTGTTATAAAATAATTTAATCGTAAACCTTAAGTAACTAGACTTATGTAATTCAACACAATGATAAAAAGGTGTAAGAAGTGTAGATCACTAATTTCTCTCGACTCTCTCCGTTGAGATTTACTTTCATTACAAAAATGGTTATTAGGTAAAACAACATCGTCGCTTCGCACGTAATACTTTCTAGAATCGTCGGCCACCGGCTGTGAGCATACCAGCGCATTATCTCCTCTTTAACATCGGCCGTTTCGACACGACGACAAACCGTTTCCTAAGCGGGCAGGGCCGACCGCACGCCCCTCATATATTTTCATGCTCCCGCGATCACCTAATTCTAAGGTAACTCGTTCGCCTAAATTGAGCTGTAAACTTCTCAACTGTTGCAAAAGGCTACAAAACACCAGTCAATGCCACCAAAAAGAAAATCGGTACCACACTCTGATAATTTCGTACGCCATTACAGTTTCGCAAAGAGTACTCGCGCTATACTACGCCACTTATTGTTCGTTGGCACATAAATCACCTGTTAGTTAATTGGATCGTTTCCAGTGACACAATAGACGAAACGTTACAAAAATCAGAAGTGACATTTGTATAAATACCAATAATGTATTCGCAAATTTATGGAAGCATTCAGAGACGGCGAACGGAACGACCCTTCAATTTCCTTTTCAGCCTGAATCTATTCACGGAGCGAAAGCATTTCCTTGCGCCTCCGAACTTCCAATCAGGCACTTTTGAATAAAATGTATTATTATAAAATAGGTCCTTATAATCGCAGACGAGGTGAATATTAAAACGGTATTCTTCATTATCTTCATTTTTTGAAGCGTAAAGCACGTTTTCCGTTTTTGCAAAAAAAAGGGTAACGCGTGATTGAGAACGTTTAACTTTGAGTTCTCGGAAAAGATAATTAAAAGACTCCGAGGTGCGATGAAGTTAGACAGGCGGGTGAACGGTAAAACTGCATAATTAATGCTCGCGCGTTAAATGAAGATGAAAAAAGACATACTTTAGGGACCGGCATACTTCTTGTTAAGTTGCGCTTTGTTGTCTACTCAAACGTAGTCATTTCAACGTTTCCTTGGCGCCGTACACACAAAAACCCAAAAATACTACTACAAATTGTTTCAACAAGTTAGTTTAAATAAAAATTGATCGTTGAATAGGTAATACCTTGACAATACTATAACTAAAACACAGGCCTAGCTCACATTGTGAACTTGTCGTTGTCATCTCCGCAGCCATAGTTTCACTGCAATGTAACCTAACTGCCCTTTTCAACGTGCACATATATAACCAAGGAAAATGCAAGATTCCCGTGAACGCCAAAATCTTCAATTTGACCTTGAAACGAGGAACAAAGTACAACTAGCATGATCCTTAGGTAAACAAGAGAATTTTAATAATGTGGTCACGTAGCCGCCAAAATTAATTTACTTATGTACTAAGAAACCTTTTAAGCTAATTACATCCATTAAGTCAGTGTGCAACGCCATAAAGGCATAAAATAGAGATTTTAGCACGTACATAGACGGCGCGCACTGCATCACATGCCTAGAGTTAGGGAACGAGCTGAAGGCCCTTGTCAATGTTGCTATTTGCTACACAATAAGTTTGATTTCGGTCTGGCCCAGGAGTCACCACTATTTCCCCAACTATACCTAGTAGTATTTATGAACACTGCCCGAAAAAGAGACTCTTAATTAATTCAAATACTCAGTTTTGACATAGGTACTCAACTTTGACAGATATATGTATTATATGTCGATTTTCTCACTCTCGTCATTTTACGAAGCTAAAGATGCACATTTAAATAATTAAAAGATTGCATCTTTACTTATAAGTAAAGATTAAATCTATTAATTAGCAAAGGTCTATATCAACAAATTGGAACAAATTCCTCGCCACGCCGCGAAACTGCGGTTTGATCTCGCGGAGTTGCGAGGTAAATTTGTCTAGTTTATTAATAAACACACATTTGCCTTAAGAACTTTCTCATTTAAAATACGTAGTACCCGAGCATTAAAAATAATATTCTCTTAAAAAGGAGTGCAAAAACGAAGGTACTAAATTACAAAAGAATGAGTTAAGTAACACAGACATTTTACGGTCTTAATACGGAGCTTAAGAATTAATACCTACGCGAGAAACTCTCTAGACGATAAATTCTCGCTTCAGCCAAACCGGACTATTTTCAACAACTACCTGTCCGTTGCGCGTTAAAGAAAATTACACAGTGCGATGAGAGCCGCCTCGAGACCGTGTTAGCTCGAACACTGTCATTAACAAAATATGCTCTCGCGTCGCGCGGCAGCCTGCATTGTGTATCTGAATTATCGTGCGATCGATGACACGTATTTGAATAACAAAAGTTACGTTCGGCGCTAATGAAATTGTTTATGCAAATACTCGGTGTTATGTGGATCTGCGCGATATATCATTATAAAGTCCGGTGCGGACGCCTCTAGTGGAGACAGAACAATGGTACCTTCCTGCATGAGCGAGAAAGTAAGGTGTTAGCACGTCTTTCCGTCACCAGATAAATAATCCTATCTCATCTCGACATCATCGCTTTATATGCGCATACGTTAATAATGCCGCATTAGTTAAAGAACGTCTTTATCTTCAGCTGTTTAGAAAGTAAAGACACAAATTGATACTCCTTTGTGAGGCATAATGATGAAGAATGGATGGAGCCGCTCACGTAAATAATGTTAATGTCAATTCAGCTCGCTTGTGTTACGACACTTACGACACCGTTGCGAATGTATAAATTCGCGTCTATGTCAATGCACATATCAATCAAATCAATAAATCGATTTCTTTTAATAAAAAATACACCTGTCGTACCTCCATGTTTATTCTTCTGTTAGTGATCGTGATCCTACCTTTACTTGATACGGCAGACCAGTACTTAAAAGCTGGTGCAATCAATTTGCATTCTGTCACGCTACTGTAACATAGCAATTACATTATAGATATTCAAGAGCATGGGCTTGTATTTGGAGCAAACTTAAACTTGTAAAAAATATTTCAAAAACCGTGCCTACGTTTCTAAACGGCTTACACAATAATATCTGTTCCGTTGCCAGAAACAAGCGAGAACTTTGCGAAACTTGTCGTGATAGCAAAACCGCAGCTTTTCCGCGTCGAGCAGTTTTATTACTTGGGCCCACTTAGCCGCCTGATATTTCAAATCTGTTGTTATTAAATTACCGTGTACGTGACGATGGTAATCCTGATACGACCAGCATTGTGGTACATAATAGTGCACCGCCGCAAAACTCATAACTTGGAAACTTTCTAAACAGGTCCGTTTGACTTTAAATATGCGTTGGTATCAAGTATCGACCCGAAATCGTGAAATTGATATGTACACGAATTAATCACTAGGTCGAAAACTATTAATTGACTTCACTTGTATTACGTATGCGATGAAAGTTGATTTTATATATCAACGGGACGTCATATTTATTTTAACGGTTGAAACAAAAACTACTTTAATATCGGAATAATCTACAACATTTAGCCAGTAAAATTTTACTTTTATACAGTACCTTAATTATTTTTAAATCGTTACAACTACTTTATTATAGTTACTTTGTTGCATTCAGTTTATTACCTAATAAATAACATTATTATGTATTGGTGTGTAAAAAAACAGTTGATTTTTAAGGTATCTTTATAAAAACTTATAGTGCAACGCTCGCCATTTGTCTAGCACAACAGCACATTTCGATTATTATTTATTTATTTATTCGAAATTTGGAATGGATTTGTAAATGTCCTATTCAACTTTATTGTAAATTAAATTAAAAGAATATTTTTAGTTTCTTTGCAAAATGGGTCGAAAGGAAGGCGTTAAAATAATGAAGAACTTTATCAACTTACTTCAAAACATTTTTTTAAGGCCCGTAGTTTTTCCATAAAAAGTCCTTTACAAACAATCTAAGTTTTGCGATTCGATTTTACTCCTTCACGGCTCGTTTTGATAAGTATACAACCGAAATTGTGTAGCGACATGGAACCCTCAGCGTCTGGTGTCGGTTCGCACTTGGTCGGTATTTTTACTTTTCAAATAACTTTGCATAAAGCTCGCATATTTGCAGTTAACAACAAACTGCCGGCTGTCACTGACCATAAGCCAGGCATTTACTAATTTACGATCCATAATTTCAGATACAGCGGTGACAATTATGTTACGGTATAGATTGCTCGTTCTAGTTGCCTTGCATCTTTAATGTTCTGAGCAAAATTAGTAATGTATGATTAGAGAGCAGAATTTGTCGGATTATGGGACAGTTTCGAAGTAGGCCCAACTGGTATTGAACGGGGCCGTAGGCTCTCGGTCAGCTCGCCGCAAACTGGTTTCATTATCAAAAGTCAATAACTTTGATCCATTCCGAGTCACGGCCAAGACTCCGATCAACAAACGTAATAAGCAAAAGCATTGTTAACTGTTGCATTTCTCATTGTGGCCATGGAAACCTGTGTATTTACAGCTATATTCTGGTTTACATTTAAAAATTTGAATAGGTGTGTAACCTATGGAAACACAAATTTTTAAAAAACAAATAGGCGAGGTATTATTGAATTCTTCGAAATTCTGTGTTCATTTCTCAAACAGCGGATAATATTTGCCGATTTGGAGTTAGATAAGCAGGTTATAGTGTGTAATTTTGTTTAAACCAAACCTACTGTTAGTATCATAAAAACGTTACGTCAAGTATATTCAAGACAATTACTCAATCCAAAACGCACAAACAGGCAGGTGAGCTAATAATAGGCTTGAATCTAAATGAAATTATTTTTCATCAGAGCCCAACGCAGATAATCTGTTGCGTAAGAGCTTTCTCTTGCGTTTAATTTAATAATAAACATAGAAATAGGCAAAATAAGAACAGTGACATAAAATACAATGATATCGACAATCGGTTTGAATCATACCAAACGTGTGCAGGTCGTAAAACTCTCACTGCGGCCATAGAAAGTTACAAATTGGATTTACTTGATTAAGTAACGAGAATGATTGAATAAATGTCAGAATAGATATGGAACTCGACGAGATAGAATACAGTTGGGGTACGAGTTATATGGCCACAGCTGAGTGATGAGGTGCGATAAGTCAAAGGGGTCCCAAATACCCCACAATAGATACCTATACCGTAATTAATACTACCTCTAATGGTAAGTGAATAACAACAATCTTTAATGTTTTTACGCTTATATTGAGTTCATCAAGGTCTTCGCATATCCGGTAAAGGTGATATCACGATCATGTGAGTTTACAAACTTAATCATTATTATTATGAGTTGCATTCAATAGTTTATTTCAAAGTGTTTTAATATTCAAACTCTACACAGGTACAGAAGTTTAATTTCTTGTAATATTTATATCTCTGCTTATGGCTGTGCTTAGAATTAACTAGTCGACAGTCAGCCGCGGAGATAGATAACCCCATCTGCATAAAAGTTACCAAGCAGGTTACTTTTCTACGATTGGTTTTTTACCTAGTATATGTAGAGATCCTATAATTGATTCTAATTCATTAGGTTGTCTACAGAAGTCACGGGTTATTTGAAACAATTAGGCCGACGGGTTGGACCATGTGGAATGCCTGGCGGCCCCAACGCTTAGACTGCCTTTCCGCTCCGCTTGGAATATGTAACTTCCGAAGAACCTATCACGTTTTTTTTGTAACTGAATGAAGCAAAATGATTTTTAGTAATGTTATGTGGGAATTGATTATGAGGTTTTCGAGATATAGCATTTTTAACTAGCCAAAAAAAACAGAGAAGATTCAAAATTCGACCCCTATATTTGTTTTTTCCAACCAACGTTTTCGTTATGTAGTTTTTATGTTACACGACTAAGTTTTAAATAAATAACAATAGAAATAACGACTTAACAAGTAAAGATAGTTATTAAGGTGCAACAGATAAAAATAGTTCACCTTTAGCATTAGCATGTAATTCAATTAGCAACATTGAAAATCACTGAATAGAACTGCAAATCATTTCAGATGTTACTCAACGAGAACAAAGCCTTTTTAATTAGCTAATGGACGTGAGAGACTGGAAACGTGCATGATTGAATATTTGTTCACAAATAGAACGTATTTTTTTGTTGTTTGTGCAAAGTTGGAAAACTAGAATTAGTCACGATATTTATTATTGTACTTCGGTGGCACCAAATGAAATCCCTGATATTTTTTTAGGTGTATACTCGTAATTCAAAGTCTTCTTGTTTTTAAGTGAAAGAGGTAGGACATTTTGGATTGTTTCGCTTGAATTGGAGCTACCAATCTGGGGGAAGACCTCTGCCGTTGATAACGTTCCAGTGATATTTCTGGTGTTACAAACGTCTATATAAAGAGACAATTGTTTACGATCAGGCCAGCCCCTTGCTTATTTTCCACGGACGTTGTCGAAAGAATCATTTTTTTTAATGCCTAGGAGTAATAAGTTGGTACAAATAGACAATTTTGTCAAATAATATTGTAGTTTTGAAAAAAAAATTCCAAACGAAAGGCAATTGCGTTGGTGAGGTTGCAAAAAATATTGTAAAAACCATCAAATATGGAATGTTAATTAGCTATAGCAATCCACCATAGTCTTGAAAATATGAACGGCAGCCTTTCAAGTCAACATTCCATCGAAAAGCTCTCTGAATAAGACAGTAATATGGCACCGGTATTTGTTTTACCCAAATCGGGTCATTTGTCACTGTTAGTGGAACAATCGTTCAAGGTGAATTCTTACGATTTCCGTAACATACCATAATTTATCATGTGACTCACTTGTTTGGGCTTTAATAAATTATGTGGACCTACTTTTCTATTTTTGTCATGTGTGCTACACGCCCTTCATGAGCCGTGGCTGTCACGCGGGCCAAAGGCGAGCGACGCAGGTTTGGTTTCGAGTCCCGAGCGGCACACGGGCGATCACGATTCTTGCAATACGGCGTAAAGTACAAGAGACGATTTTTTTTAATGGCGGCCACGAGGCTTGTGGCAATGTCAGTTAATACAACAGTTGTACGGTTCGGTTTGGGTCAAAACAAATTTATTTACAGCTTGTTCTAATGACACAGAGAGTACTTTTGTTTTTTTTTGCAGAAGAATAATAGATGCACAAGAAGAAGAATACTTTGTACTTCAAGACACATTTTTCGTTAATTTTGTTTTATGTATACAAAGTACCTTATGTTTAAAAAGTGCCTCAAAGTTCGGCTAATTGGGTTCCTATATGAATTTTGGTTCGTTTTGATTTTTTTTTAATATTTTGTTTCTCTTTCTATTGACATCTAGGTGCCGATTATTGGCACCTAGGTTTTGCAATATAGTCATCACTATTGGTTTGGAGTAAGATTGAACTTGTCCATCGTTAGAGGGGTGCCGACGACAATAAGAGCGTTTACCCTATGCAATAACGGTACGACTTAATAAATATGATTTAAATAGAGGAGAAACGACACAACTCCAACAAATACTGAGCCAGATACCAGACTATTCCAGAATATACCGTCATATCATAATATCATCACATTACGTTAGATTTATTCACAAGGGCTTTACCCTATAAAGTCACTACCTATCCAAAATCTTTGCTGGATTAGATCCAACAAACAGCAACTTCTCATTAGATACCGCACAAATAACAAGAAAATGTACGGTAACAAATAACAATAATTAGTTGTCTTTCCATATCACTGTTCTTCCTGTCCCCGCGCCGCGCCGCCGCCAGCCGCGGTAAACAAAACCGCTTCCAACTTAGTGATAAATTACTTGAGATAAACGCGTTTATAACTTCTTCCCCGTCGGATGGGATCATGGATGTTTTCAACGCGCCTCGTTCTTTTTTTACCTCGGGCTGTTTTAGCTATTTTTAACCTGTCAGGGTGCTCTCTTTGTCTTTTTCGATTCTTTCTTATTTGCGCGTGTATTAAATTAACGTTTGATGGAGGTTTGTTTATTTGTAAATGTTACGAAATTAATTTTGCGATTAATTAAGAGTCGTTGTACTTATCATTCTTTGTCAGGATTTTGTCTTGTGTTGTTGTAATTTACTTGGCGCGGATTTTCGGGAATTTCATTTATTTTTGTTTACTAAGTATTAATTAATATACGTACAAATCTGTTCAAAATATCTCTTATTTATTTTATACTAGCGACCTGTCCCGGCTTCGCACAAGTTGACTTAATGAAAACTGAATTAGAATATATTTTATAAAAAAACCTTCCTTAAAACTTTCTATAGATGATAGTGAAGATCTTTTAAAATCCATTGCGTGGTTTAACAGGAGTATTTATAAGAGGCCAAAGGTATGAAAACAGACAGGAACGGATACCGACGTCGTTTTACAAGCATACTATGTAAAAAAAAATCAATACGAGTAAGTCTCTTTTTACATTGTTTCTTCTGTAACCGGATCATTAAGTCATCTAACATTTCGGTTTTTAGCATTACAAATTCGATAAACAAAGAAGCAGTGATCGCAAACCTAATTCAACAACTAGCATTGCGGTAATCCAAATACTTGACCATCGACTAATTTAAAAATCACAGTATCCTTAGCTTTGGAAAATAAAACGCATCATTACTTCAAAACCTTATTTACCCTTCTTTGTCTTTTATGGTGAAGTATTTCGAATACTATTGCAAAAATATATTATATTGAAAATACGAATAAATAATTAAGAAGCTTTTACGTAGTATGTAGTTTTTTGGTTAACACAAATATTTTAGTGACACTTGTCAGTCAAAATAGCCATCAATTTCTTGATGCAATGCAATCCAAAAGGATGGTTACTAACTGTCATTACGAACCTATTACGCAAAAGGTGGCTTATGTTATTGGTAGTTAAAGCTTTATTTATCTAAATTTATGACGACATTAATTTCTGATTGCCTCAGCTGTAAGACGTTAATTATAATAATATATAAATACATGCTGATTTTTCATTACTATACAGGTATATTTTTATTACTAGCTAGACAAAATAAAAGTTAACGTAAAGTAGAGTTACCATAATTTTGGTAAAATTAAAATTGTGAAATTAAAAAAAGAAATACAAAAATCATGTTTGTTTCATGTTACTCGGATTTAACTGTAATTGTCATCGAACACAGAGTAAGAAAAAATGGCTTCTGGAGACCAATTATGTTTCACCATGTATGTTATTATAAGTTAGTTCTGTTTTGCTTAAACTCGCTACCTCCCTAGCTTGGACCACACAGCGGCAGCGGTCAGCTCAGCTCACGATTAGGGTCAAGCTCCAAGGTCCGACGTTACATAATTCCTTAAACATTTCGACGCTTAATTGTTGCCTGACGAGTGCCAGCCATTGTCCAACACGTCTTGATCGATAGTTCATTGATACTGTAAAGCAGTAGCGAACCATCTCATGGAATAGTGGCGATTGAATGAACTTTTGTATGGTAAAAGATCTACAAAAGCAGATCATGTCAGAATACATAGTTTTATACGGGATGGGCATGTTTATTTATTATCCAAATACTTAAGCGAGATGTTTCAGCCTTACCGCGTGTATTTTTGGTTGATCGCATTATTCTAATTCGGATTGTTAAAAAAACTACATGTAAATTATAAAACATACTACACTACAAAAATCATGCCCGTTTTCAGAAAGGGTAGGCAGAGACCTTAAATAAATATTATAAAACACAAGTCATCGAGGTGACAGGAGCCTCGAGCTCGGCGGATTAAGTGCTGATCTTCCGAGCTTGGCGGCACAGCGCTGATTTTTTAACTTACACCTGTCCATACATGACCGGCCAAGTTTAGTCTATGATATGAGTTTATCCCATTCTTATGAAACTGGTTTGACAGAGACGCAAAGGGAGTTAAGTTGAACCTGGGCTGGTTATATCTCATAGTGTAGGACTAGCGCTTTTTTCAACAAAGTTATATATACCCTCGACTACCCGTAGTAAAAGTATTAGATGGTTGCATGCTGTTTTATTTTTGTAGACATAAATAGTCGCAAAATTAAATATATGAATTTAAAAAGTCACAATTGTTTATTAAGTTTTATTTTTACAAGTTTTTACGTGTATTAGTTTGCTAGTCACCTTTGTATGTTCGGATGAAATCTTGCAAGTTAATTGTGATCCACTTTCAATGGTCAGTTTAGCTTTAATTTGGTGTCTGGTAGATCTGATGACAAAGCAGTAATAAATTACCGGCAACAAATAACCTTAATGTTGAAAGCAAATAGAAAATTTATTTTTTCAAGAATAAAACCAGCATGTTGTTTTATTTTAAGGTTTGCATTTTATTTTCCTGCAAAATTGTTAGCGTTAGTTCAGTGGCCAGTTAAAGAAGTAAACAGCTGGTGTTCTTTGCTAACGACTCAAACACACGTTCCTCCTCTACAAATTGTCCTGCAGCTGTAGAGAGGAGAATTAACGCTGGCAAAAATTGCGCGCTTGTCGGTACAAGCACTATTTCGCACGAATAGCTCGCACCCGTAAAAATTTAACATTCCACCTGTTCTGTCCGCCGCTAAATAAACTCGCATTTTTACTCACTTATTAAAAAACCTACCTTGTTTGGATCTGATTAAACACACCACAATTTTCCGGCAAGTCATTGCCTAAATGGGTTGCCATAATAAAATAATTGCTAGTTAGACTGCGTCAAAAATCGTGACTCATTACTAAATTTCCCGTAGCGACACCTTACTAAATGCGTCAACAAATTTCCAGTTTCAATTTGACATAGGTAAGTAAAGGGGCGGTTAGACCCTGACTTGCACAGATTTATTATGTGAATTTTAAAATAAATGCTCTCGAACGCAAACTTCCTAGTGCAAGTCGTGACAACAATTCTACCGAATAGGTATGCGCTCAAGTATATTTGCGAATGAATGTCCCTCTTTGCTCCATATAGGTACAACAACCTTCGAAATTGAGTTATTAGTTCCAAAAATAGTTGGTTCAATGTTTGGTGGTAACATGCATAAAATATCCACAATGAGCGAGCACACGGTCGTGACTCGGTCATCGGCTGATTCCGATATCTTATTGATTTGTTGTATTGTCCGATAATGATCTCAACTTGGCACCATGCTTATCTAGATACAGTATTGTTGTTTTAAGTACGAGCTTTCGGTTTATAATCAAAGCGAGGAATATTTCATTGGAAATGCCACAAACATCGCCTTGGTATTTATACAGAATGTACTTATTATAACCTTTACGGCGTTCAATGTACTTCGTATTTCATTGATCATTAATTCGGGTCATTGTGCAAACAAACAATGGGTTGGTTATTAACATGCGATCGACAATAGAAATTCATTCGATCGACAAGCATCAGAAGTGGACATTTTGAGTTCATTGTCAGCGGCTGACCCTCTGCAGCAAAGAGCGAAAGTGTAGCACGAGTCATTGTAAGACATTATCTGCTAATGATATGTCATAACAAAATAACGGAGATAAAGCGGCCGGACCTTTGGAATTAGCAAATGACCTGTCACATTGATAATTGACATTTCATGAATTTAATTTAGACGCGTTTCGCAACGGTGGCCGCAGTCCCAGTCATTAATTTCGATGCCCACGCTTGATTAATCGCCTTTTGTTTTAGATAACGTAAGACGTATAATCGTTTAATAGTTTTCCAATGTCTTACGTTTGAACTCATTGAATGCTAATAGCTGCTTCTCATACCTCCATAACATTACTTACTTATCTACATACCGAGAACTTTTGTGAGCGATACCTTTGCAGGTTCGGTCTTTAAGAACGCAGTGTTGAGTCGGGAAGCTTCTGCTAGCGATGTACCTCAAGACCCTTGTTCAGAGCGCGAAGTATTTTTAACTTCATTAAGTTAAAAATACTTCATTCATTAAATATTTTTAACTTCATTAGATTAAAAATGCTTCGCGTCACTTAGTGCTTATTGTCATTACAATCGCATTTGATCTTAATTAGCGAGAAACAACAAGCATCAATAAGATGACGATATACAAAACTAAAACTTAGTATTTTGAAACGTTTTAATTGTTTTAAACTTTTGCAATTTCCACACGCATTTGGACTTTATTGTGATAAAATCATTGTTAATTTACCTTGACGTTTCGACCGTATGGCAACGGCCGTGGTCACGAGTAGACACCACCAGAGGTAAATTAACAATAATTTTATCCCGATAAGGTCCCGATTGACGTAATACATACTAACATCACACTGACATAATTATCAACATTTTTTATGAGCCAAATACCTATATTACCTTGTCACTTGCACATACTGGATTCCTAGCACGCTAGCTTTTATCGCTGACATATAGCATATATCTCTTTCCAACTAGCAAGCGTGTGCGGGACATCTGATATAAAGTACCTATAACAACCTTTCGATAAAAAAAGATTAAATAATTGGACATTTAAATAACATAAACATAAATATTAGGAGTGCAGAGATGTCACGGAGCTTATAATCCTTAATTAAACGTGTAATTATACGCGCACACGCCGGTTGTGCTTAATGAGCGAATTGCCGAACGTGATTAGCCCATCAGCACAATCAACGATCAGTCTAAACTATTAAATCTAATTTAGTACCTCGATCATTAATAACTCCGACCGATTTATTTTGCCAATACCTCGTAAACAAAGCGTTGTATTGCTGTAATGGAATGCCTGTCATTGGCTCGCGATCGGCGATCGTGGCATGTCATGACATTTGACACGACCTTGGTATGGAGCGCTAGGTGAAGGCTGCTGTCATTGTGCGCTGCTCGACATTCCGCGCCCGCCATAAACGTATAATTACGACTTGTGCATACAATTTATTGACACGAGTTTCACAATTGCCTTCGATTTTAATGAAAAGGGGCGGGCGGCTGGAATTAGTTTTTTCTAACGGCATTATGAAAACTTCAAGAGGTTAAGATTAATTGTTCTAGATAAGCTTCTGGTTATTTTGTTCGTGTCAGCTTTTCAACAAAGGTCCGTAAAGCAATTCGAAAATAGATTAAATAAAATATCGTAGGTTGTCCGCGAAAGGTTGTAAAATAAATCACTTCGGCAACAGTTTCGCGCCTTAATGCCAACAAACATGTCTATTTTGACCAAACTTATAGCAGCAAATATGTCAATGGTACGCAACCAGCTGTAGTTTAGCATCGGCCGCCGCTCGGACAGGGGTCATCAATCTGTATCAGCGTGATCCCGGTCCGGTACCCCTGCATAGGTAAACCACAGCCAGGCTTAGCGGCTCGCTTCCTACTTCCTAATTATTTTTCTTCGTGATTCCCATCAAATGGGGTTTACGAGGTCTCTGCTAATTGAGATTAATACTATTTACTCGTAGGGGGAATTAATCCGATGACAAATTCAATCGGGGACGGAAACCTCGCCGCAGATACGGGAGTCAAACTCTGTTTACTTTGACTTCTAAAGTCATTCGTGAAACTCAACATGTTCCATCACGACTAGCATACTATTAGTACATTATTTATAGCTCATAACTTCTTCGAATATAAAGCAGCTTGATTAGCAGCCATACTTACCTTAATCGCTGAAGACGGGTTCTAAAATGCATGGCAGTAAATTAATGGAGATAGCAACTCTAGAATCCAGTAAATCCATTTAATGCCGCACCACAATATAATGTGATTAACTGATTACATAGTATTGTGATGTTACAATTATCAAGATACGAGTATATAATAGGCTATACCCTCGCGCTTATAACCATAACATAGCAGGAACATGACGTAATCAATCTTACATTCGATTAGCATGAAATATTAATGAATATGAACAAGCTCGAGAACAACTGTAATACCTCAGGAACTAATTGAGTTCTGTGGTACTACAATGTGAGTTATGAAATGAACGAAGAGGATCATAGACACGCTGCAGTTTTTCAATTACTTATTAGGCAATTTTAATGATTAAAGCCATGCCGTCCATATTGCAATCTGCACATACGTATCTTTGTGTACCTACAGTTTAATAAAAACAATGGTAGAGCATCACTGTAGCCATTTGCTGATGAACGAGCCGGCTCGACCGGGGTAGTACTCCACTCTTACAGAATACTGGCGTGAAGAGCTGGCTTTTTACTACGCTTTGTATGGTGAGTGAGAGACCCGGAAGCCCACAGTGGGGAGGGGAGGATACCTAAAGACCGATAATGGATCGCTTCTCTCGTGGTCGCCGATTCCTATGGGCAGCGGTGATCATTTCTCACCAGATGAACTGCATGGTCGTTGACTCCCTGCTCCATAAAAAACTATTATATTGCCTAACAAAATAGCGAACTAGGAAATGAGCACTGAATTTGTATTGCCTAGTTAATTTTCAAGCAACATATTCTACTGGTTCAACTTTCTTTTCTTACGATACTAATTAGGTATCCATAACGGATTTCTGGTGACCTCATCAATTATGTATGAATGATACAATTAAAGTTGGAGCATTAATAAAATGCCTGTATAAGCTTAAAATTTAAATTAAAATTGTAATGACAACACAAAGAAAAATTAGGGCAATGGCAGGACTTGAACCTGCTTTTCTTTGTGTTGTCATTACAATTTTAATTTAATAATTTGAATGTAAAAACATTTAAAAATAAAATCGAAAGAAATTTCGGTTACAAAAATGTCTTAAAATTTAAATAAAATTGATTTGTCACTTTCAAAAAAAAACAAGGAGTATAAGAGTTCAATTGCATATTGGTAACTATATACTCGTATGACATGGCCAGATTAAGTTACAGTGTATGTTCAGCTCTACATAAATACCATGGATGGTGGCAATCAGCGATAACTGGTGAAGTCAAAAAAAATTTACATTTATTAAAGCGACTTGCGGTCTTAAAATATCACGTTATTTACTTAGACGAAACGGAACACAAACATAATTTTAGTGTTTCGTTTACCTTGGCATTTTCGTCCCAACTGCCATCATAAGCAGACTTCCAATATCGTTAAGCCGTTTTACGAACTACCCGCACTTGGTCTTGTCTTGGTCAATAAAACATTTGAATCGCGTTTAAATCCCGTTTTACTAGCTCTTTAAATACAGTCATGAATTGGCTACTTCGCTTTAATATCCTAAATCCGCTCATAGAGCATACTCGTAAATCGACGGATTTCTTGCGACCGCCCGCAGAATTGCGAAATTTCTTTGTATTCCACGCGGCAGGATAAATCAATTCCCAAACAATAACACCACCCAACCTTGAGAGTGTTTACACCGAGACCTACATTCTAATAACCTTTTAACAAATGCAGTTCAGCGTTCGCGAGAAGCATTTCGTCCGCGATCGGCAGTCGTCAGCGAGTTTTGCATAATAATGGCACAATGGAGCGAAATTGTACGAGCTTGTCGCTGTTACAAAATGTCGAGAAAGAACACCTCCTCGAAGAACCGCCCTCTGGAACTCATGAATTATTCGGAGTTGTGACAATCGCTGCCGGAGCCGGGCCTATCGCGTGCGCCGCTCGATACTGAATAACAATGCTCGCTCCTCGAACACGTATGCCGCAGATCAAAATAACCCAACTGGCAAATGAAGTTACGGATTACGGAGACGCACGTTTTATCTCTGTTTTCGTAGTCGCCTCCAAATATTCTGTGAGATTCTCTTAAGTTTATGAGTCGCAAAAACATACAACATTAGGGATACACAGTCCTATAATTCTGAAGCACAGCCAAATTGGGATCGATCCTGAAATTTATGCAACATTGTATTATGTAATTTTATTATTTACGTAACGAAATTAAATAATCAAAATATTTTCTGAAAGTTCATTAAAAAAAATTTTCATCATCAATCATTTTCTCCTTAAATTTTATTGAAAATGGTTCCGAAAATCGTTTATTGATTTACAAAAACTGTGAAAATGCCGCCAATCCCTTTCTACTCATCATAATCACCATTACCAACCGGATGCCGCCCACTGCTGGGTATTGGCCATCCCCAAGGATCTCCAGAACGGTCGATTTTGTGCTGCTAGCCTCCATCGGTGTCCCGTGATAGTCACCAGATCGTCGGTCCACCTTCCTACAACAATTCATTTCCCATTACAAGGTCTCCCCACTCCAGATCCCTTCCGCCCCAACGATCATTGGTTCTACGAGAAATAAGATGCACTGCCTGTGCGTGGTATAACACCAGCCAATTGAAAATTACTCCAAATTTCTTCCTTCAAATTACACGCAAAAATCAAATATGATCAATCAGTCTTATAAGTAAGACAGTCAGACAAGAACAGAGACGTGCCTAGTAATAATCAAAAGCATACTTAATGTAACAAATCGTAGGTATGTATAAGAATAAATTCGCAGTATTTCCGCGGTTGTGCTAAACACAGCACCACCCCATTGTTCCTCGCACGGTGTGCGCTCGCCCCTCGCCGACTCACGGATCATAAAATTAATTTCCGAGTATACTCCGCTTAACGTTTATTTTAAAGGCGTATAAATTTGTTCCCTCTACCTTAATTCGGAATTCGGGACAAATTATAGCCTTGTTACACGGGCGCGAACTAATTTATATGAATCAAGCTGAAATGGCGCCTTTTTGTTACAGATCTTCCATCGATTGGTGAAGGTTATGAAGAGCTGCCAATAAACGTAAGTAAATTAATACCTTCTATCCCTTTACATTTACACGCAACATAAAATATGTTAAAAAGTTTAATTAAAAAAGTGTGGCGACTAATCGTATTGTGTTGCCATAGTGGTCGTAGCTGAGAACTTTACCGTTAGGATAATTTCGGGTACTTATAATATCCAACCAAAGTCAGTGAGAAAATTCTAAACTGTAATGATCTCAAATAGGGCATGATGTTCTGTAACGATACATTATTAGCGGCAGCTCATAATGTCAAAAAGGTGACATAAATCTATATAATACCAATTATAAGCAAACAATATTTTTTGAAAAGCGTATGCAAATTCGGTGCCTAGAAATCGTCAGTCACGGAGATTTGCACTGACACTGACCTCCACACGGTTAGCACATAGTCTACCTTGATTTCCGACAGCCACTCGCTGGGAATCTTTTAATTAGACGAGCCCTCATTGTCTTCAGATGACACAAGTGCAATCCAATTGACAGTCTAAAAACTTGAACTATTGCCTAACCGACTTAAAATAAACAGCGCAATTACTATTCCGAAGCCAACAATTGAGCACGATGATATGACATGACGTGTACGCTTCAAAAATATTGCCAAATGTTTAGAACAAGTATTTCAAAAACGACGACCTTCGTGGCTACTCCGCCTTATCTTCCTTTGTATGAAAATGAGAGTACGTAATGACTCGTCTAAACGTTCACCAATCACCGTCTCAACTATTGATGTTGCCGATAACATAAATCAACACATTTTAATTCCTTTATTTGTATTCAATAAGCGATAGAGCATCTAAAATCGTAAATACATCAATGTCGATCTCTATCATCAGTTACACAAATCATTGATATAGAATTTTTAAATTGAAGTTCTCTCTGGTTATGATTTAAAGTTATTCAAGCGAATATTTTTTAAATTATGAACACAGAAATGCAAAACGAACTGTTGGAAAATAAGACCTCGTTTTGTTTGTTTTTAACACTGGGGGGCGATCAAAAGAAATTTGGGAACTGCAGGGAGCTTGCGGAATTTCTTTATGGTTGCGTTTGAATGTTTTTATTGATTTTCGTCAACTAAAACTAAATTTCGCCTATATGCTTTACATATGCGTTCATTGTTAAAATGGCATTTAGCCTATATGCTAAATATGCGTATTTGTTTGTATGACAAAGCTTTAAAAGAGCGCGTCAAGTTAAGCGGTTTCTATTTATTGCTTCCAAACGTTTTTACGTGATTCTGTTTATCAACAATTTATTTAAATGGATGTTTCAAATGATATTTACCTTGAAGCGCAGTGTCGTTACATAGGATAGCGTAAAATAAAGTGACAGACCCCATTAGATTTGATATAACCGGAATTAACGAAGGTACGGGTTAGTTTCGAAATAATTATTAAATTTATTGAAAGGTTCAGTGTCACCATAGCCTGGGTTCGGGCCGGAATGGATTAGGGTAAACAGCATAAAGAAGCTTTTGTATCCGAAATTAAATGTCACCCGATGTCATTATTCAGGCCGGTTGACGCGCACGATCGCTGCCGACTGTTTGCTGTTACGGATAAGAAGATGTTTATACCGTGCGATTCTGAAACTACGTTTTAATGTAATACTAAAATCAATTCTGAAATTGAAATCAAATCCCAGGGAATCATACAATTTCGAAAGTCAAATTATTTTTTGAGCCTGTGGTCATACTAAAAAGCGCTGACATGATTAAATTTTTATTGTCATTTTAATTTTTATTGTCAACCGCATTTTGGATAAGTGACACTGACAATGCATGTATCGACATAGTTGATGTTGGCTGGTTTGACCTTTAAACTCCTGTACGACTATAATACAGGGTGTTTGGTAGTTAAGTGTGGAGACTGTCAGGATACATATACATGATAGATGGAATATTTTTGTAATTTTTGACTACATTTACTTCTATGCAAACTCTCATGGTTTTTAGGATATCGAGATATTTATTTATTTTAATCTAATCACGATGTTTGCATAGAAATTATTGAATGTAATTTTTTGTGTAGCCTGTATCGATAGCAGTTTGAGTTAAAAAAATAAATATCTCAGGACAATTCACACCAATTGACCTAGTCCCAAGCTAAGTAAACCTTGTGTTATGGGTACTAGACAACGGATATGCGTACTTAAATAGATAAATACATACTTAAATACATATAACATCCAAGACTCGGGTACAAATATTCATATTCATCATACAAACATGTTCCTTCCCGGGAATCGAACCTGGAACCTCCAGCTTCATAGTCAGGGTCACTAACCACTAGGCTATCCGGTCGTCTAGCCGTCGTGGGTAGTTGTTTTTACCATTTCAAATACTGGGGTTCTTCAATAAAATAAGATCAAAACATCTACAAATGTCAGACTAATTAAAATAAACCTCTATAAACATGAATTAACGAAGAAAAAGGTTAGGTTAGAAAGTTTTGTTTTACGAGCTTAATAAAAAATATGTAAAAGCGATTTAGGTGGTCAAATTATTTAAAACACTTCTGTGGTTTATATACTTCCAAACATGGTCTATGTTGAAAAACACTTAATATTTTTAATAACATTCAGAAAATTCCAAAAAAGACCCTGTCTCCTTACATTTTGGTAAGTCCATAAAAGATTATAAATTGAGCATGACCGAACTAAACTTACCAAATTTTGTAAATTAATTACCTTTTCGGTCATAACAATGTCCTCCTTCGGTCCTAACACAAGCATGCTCGTGCTTTCGTATTTTAAAGGTCGTCACTGCAAGTTTCATTTCACTTTTCATTATGTCTCATATTGCTTCACTTTTGAGTAAGAAACCTCATCCTAAGTCATGAAAAGCCATTTGTAAACTTTATCATCGACTCCAATCGGCCGAGAAAATGATGATGCCATGGCGCAAAAACCTCTATAGGTAAACTTAAAAAATTGCCAATACGCTACATTTCTGTTGATTGGTCACAGATCCCATCATCAGCTCTAATTTTCGTTGAAACGGGACAAAGATCGGAAGTATATCTTCCATCAATTTAACAAACAGTTGTCCAGATCGATTCTGCCATCTCCGACTATGGACATATAAACTAATGAAAAAGAACAAATTGTTTTTTAAAATGGACTACATGTCTCATTGAACAAAAACGAGCTAAAATCGTGCAATGTAAAAGACACGGAACAAGCTAACCCATTAATTATATCTGTACCGGCTGTCGAAGATGCCTCCAAACCAAACTTTGCCGCGTCGCACAATGGGATTCGGATATTATGCGTATCAAAACCCATTATATAAAGCTTTGGAATACTTGTATTTATTTGTAAGAATCGAAGCAATTCGTTCCAGTTATTTAACAGCGTATTCATAATCCTGGTTTAAGGTTGATTGTTGCTGGTAGATAAGCCTTGTATTTTTTAGCATTGATCGCTATAGATCTTTACATATCCTAAAGGGAATCTACTTTATAATGAAAATGAAAATAAATTTTGCAAGTAGGCTACATAGGCTCTTTTACATGTCTGAGTGTACCAGTTTATTATGTGCGGATAAGTTTATGTAATTATACACGATAATGACAACAATCATACATACACAGATGCATGAGGTAGAATTGTCACGGCCTACTCTTATTAACAATTTGAAGAATAAAGGTTGTAACTATATTTCTAGAACCATGACAAAGCTAAGGAGATACTCGTACATAGGTCGGGATTTTCCTAGCAGTATGATATTATTTGGGCTCGTCGTATACTCACCCTCATTTTCAAAATGCTTTACAATAGACCATTTTACCAGCTGGTTAATTAAACAAAAGTAGGTAAACCAACTGGAACAAATTAAGTTAAGTAACATCTGAATCTATTAATTATTGAAAGTAAGCTCAAATATAATAACTGGTAGAAAATATTTGTATTCGAGTAAATAAACGCTATGTTCATTACACTACGGAACGGAAGACAAATATAAGGTACATGACTTAATGGTACCACGAGTGAATGGAATATTAAACGAACCCCTCGCTCTGTAAATGTTTCTGTCAATTTCGCCTAAACGAATGTAAATACAACTTTTCGTCGGGATATCAAGTTAATAAATATAGGACGGATTCTATTTGACAAACAGTCGTTTGTTACGATCTCGAAAAACATGCTTGAACAATTTGATAATAACATTCCAATTAACTTCCAACTTTTTATTTTTGCGACATTCCAATTTTTATTCCCAACCCACTAACAATCATGCGATATATTACAACTCCAATCCCTTTAGTAAACAATAGACCCCTAGTTTCTTAGTATGGAATCCCGCAAAGTAACATGTTTACATTTCACGAATTTCTTACACTTCTCTCATCTAAATCCGAGTATTAATTAATGTTGCTCAGTGAAACGCGAATACGTCAAAGATATCCCTGTGCTCACTGCAGCAGAACAAACTGTCTCGACCAGAGCCACACACCACAAAACTATCAGCTAAATGATTGGCTGTTATAGCAATTAAAAGAATAGGAAGCGGTGACTATTAAAACGAGTTTAGGTAATGTTTTATGTTTTATACATATTTATAATGTCAAATGGGACTTTAACCCGATAAAATCATTGGTAATTTGCGTAGAAAAAACAAAAAAAAAACACTTGTGGGAATTAAATAAGCATAGCATGAAAAAGAAAATTTAAATTTGTTGAGATACACATTTTCAAATATAGAGGCAATTTTGTTCTAAACCGTACCATTATGTTAATATCTTACTCAACTGCCTTTTTTTTGAACAATTAGTTCATGCAAAAAAGTCAACTGACAAAACCAAAACCTGGAGCTCAACCGTCCAGACCTAACCGTTTGTCAAAATATGCGTAATTAAGACCAACCATAGAAATAAGGGACTTTTTGAGATCAATAACTATAAGTGCATCTAAGTAGATACATGAAGTTTGCAATATAAGCTGGATATTAGTCTGATACGCAAATGAAGCCACTGCGAGAGTATTCAAAAGCAGTCGTCGTCGATGCGCATAATACAAGCATCTGCAGTTCACGTTGCCATCACTGCCGTAAAATCTACAAAGCACAGTAGTGTAACCCACATTATTTTATAATTTTACTAATGACCCCCCCCCCCCCCCAGCTTCGCTCGGCTACAATTAGGATAGAAGGTACATACAAACCTTCCTTAAAATACTTTCTAAACGATAGTAAAAACCGTATCAAAGTCCGTTGCTTGGCCTGGAAAGAGTACCTAAGCGGCCGAAGGTATGAGGGAGAACACACAGGAATGGATAGCGACTGTTTTATACCATGTAAAGAAGATATGCGGGCTAATATTTGGGTGTTTCAATCACAATACGCGATATTAACGACAGAGATGACCGATCTAATCAAGTTTTGATTTAAACAGTTATTGACTCGAACACAGCTTCGGTTATTGTCAAAGTCACCCAGCTGAGTGAGGTTGCTTGAATTTTTTTCTCATGATTAACACCTAGGGTAATAAACCTTTAAAATCCAAGAATGCATTGAACATAAAACATAGCACATAAAAAAATTACAGTGTCTCGCGTGGTCACTTGTAGTTCAACTGGTAAGAGCAAGGCACGGAATTCCTTGGCTGCAGGGTCAAGTCCTGTGTTGTCATGGCATCTATCATTTTAACTATCTTATTATTTAAAATGATAGATGTCATTAAATTATTGAGTGATACGAAACCTTCGGTGCCCTCAGCCATTTTTTAAAGACATTTCTGAGCAGCCATCTCTTCTGCCTTTAGTTGCGTTGCGACCATAGTCCGTCTCTTGATTAGACGGCTCGGGAACTGTCCCGGTCCCAGTGACCGCGGAGTTGTGCTGACTCCCCCCGGTCACCTCGTCAGTTACTGGGTACCTACACCAAGAGACATAATTTTGGAAAGACAACGTATAGGCTTGTCATTAGTGATTGAAATTTTCGCCGCCCTCTGTCTAGTCCATCTGTGTTGTCGTTTCTACTTGCTTCGGCACCGATACTTTACTTGGTCTAGATACCCAGGTCAGAAATGTGTAGCTTTTCAGACGTTGCACTTTCACATAGCATACTCTATAAAGTGGATGGAACACTTCGTTAAAAATATCTACAATAAGTCGTTTTACTCGTTGTTAACAAGCGCACCCTCATTCCAGAAGCGCATTATTTGCAAGTAATTGAGGTTCACGGTTTTCGCAACAATAAGTACTAGCATGAGGCTCGGATCGTCCGTAGGGCATAAATAAACTGATCGTGCATGCCTCGTGTTCGAAATGCGATGTTTTGCAATGGCTCCATTGTTTATTGTGCTGCGCGGGCGCGGGCACAGCTGAACACGCTGGGAGCAGCGCACGCGCAGCGGATACGTGCTCTGTGCTGTGACATAGGTGGAAACCTAGAACCATTTTGGGTCAGGGCTAGATCGGTGACTAATAATTTGCATTTCCAAAATGGCTAACGTTGCTTTGTAAAACCTACTGATAAATAAGTTGTTATATGGAGTTTAATACAATTTCTGTCTTTCTCAAAATCGATAGACGACGAATTAAGATCACGTTGACACTTTAATTGAGTCTGAGTAACTAGAGGTGAATCTAAATCAAATTGTATGTGGTACAATCTTGGTAACTATTCTTGTAGGTGCGTGGGCAGTGATTCTAATAATTTGTTGGTAAGTACAGAATAAACAAACTACCGCAAATAACTTAAAATTAATTTCAGTATTGTTTGACTGCATATCATTAAAAAGATGTTTAAGTACATTTCTGAGTGCGTTTCTACGCATATTTTAGACGGGTCCATGCCAGCTCATAAAATATTCATTTCGCCGTTCAAGTTGTCATTTTCCCAGTAACTATTTTTCAGCACAACATTCTTTTCCAATAAAATAGAAACCAACCTAACTTAACCTGACCTACCTATGTTTTCTAAAAGACGAAACACGGTAATGTGACCAATGAATATTAATTGTTCCGCAACTGTTTTATTTATTTTATCATTTTGACTGTGGTCAAACAAGAAGTAATAGTCAATAAAAAAATACCCGCCTCCGCTCGTACCTTGGGTGTCAACCTTACTCCGAAGACGCACGCCAAGGATGGTTTAGGATGCAGGTAACTTGTCGGCACTGACTTACTACTAACAATTTGTCTGCATTTCAAATCATCGTACTGGGAACTTTATTCTCTTAGCGATGGCAGAACAATGTAGCTGAATTAAATTAAGTATGCTCAGTTTAAGATATTGTTTGTATGAACCCGCGTGAATAATAAAGGATATATCATTTCAAACTTTTTAGGGTTTCAAACCCAAAGGGTACCAGCGGCCCTAACATGACAGCCCAGGTTTAGTTTAACCCCTCCCTGTGTCTCTGTCTAACTAGTGTCATAAGAAAGGGACGCAGATAGAGATAAACTAAACTTGGCCAGTCATAATTAATAGATTCAGGCGTTACTTTGCGGAGGTCCATATCAACAAATTGGTACAAATTACCTTGCTACTCTGCGAAACCAGTGCCGGGCTCGTGCAAAATAGCTGCGACTGTGGGACACATATATGTTCATGCAAAACCCCACCCTCCTCCGCTTCCACACGAAACAACATATATCACACAGACTCAACTACACACCACCACCACTAAACACTAAAACTACACGATCGACGCGCGTTTCGCCTCTATACGAGGCATCATCAAGATTTTCGATCTTGTTGGCCAGTCATGTTAGGGCCACTGAAGGTGTCAACGACACCCCACTATAAAGCTTCTGCTGTCGTCGCACAAGGAACTTTTTTCTTTCCAGTGTCTTTCGTACGGAACACTTTGTGTCGCGAGTGCGATTCGCACTTGTCCGGTTTTTTAACATGTAGTTAAATGGCACACATAAATGGCACAATAACAGAGCGTAAGCTTTAGCAAGTTGTCACGACGGCTGGCTAAATTTAACAACTTTTGTCGTTACTATAACCAATAGGAATCTAGAAACATTAAATAATACTTGGTAATATTAAATATTACTTGCTCTTCTTACTCATCTTAGTCCATAAATTATGTATTAAAATGTAAATGCAATTAAAAGTGAAACTTGCTTATTGCTTAGCTGTGACTGTGAGCCATGAAGCTCCTCTAAAGTAACCCCGGAGTTTGACTATTGTATTTTTAAGAAGTTTAAAACTCCACAATGGATTTGTTTTAATTAATAATTACTACACAGCGGTAAGCAAAATCTTAATTCCGAATTATAATTATGATCGTCAATGACCGAGATATCTTTTAATCCCCGTGCAGAACAAACATTTGAAACCCTCAATTTTGCTTGCAATAAAGAGTAATAAGAAAATACACGACATAAAGCGTTTTATCGAGAAGAGTACTTAATTTGAACGCTTAGATAATCTTCAACAAATCTAACTTAGTTCTATGTGTAGATAAGCAAATGTTACCCAAATCTACAGGAAATGTGGGTAATAGTGTTTAATTGTGAGCACTAATCAGGCACTAATCTTTGTTCACAGAGGTGTAACGCGAAAGCGAATTCGCCTTGAGAACAGAGATTTCTATTTTTCACAGCGCGGGCGCAGGGTTTGCCTAACAAGTGTAGCAATTATGTTAAGAAACCTACTAGGCCCTTGCTCGGTGTCCCCGTTTTAGAATACATTGCAACTGAAACAATATTTTTACTAGATTATTTTTTATGGTACATGCATTATTTGCGGTTGGTAGGACCTTGTGAATCGCTACCACCATCATGCTCGCTAATCCAGCCGCCAAGCAGCAGTGCTTGCATTGTTCTGTTCCGGTGTGGAGAACCAGGCAGCTGGTAAAATTTTAGCGCTCTGAGTTGGCAACGCGTCTGCAATCTCCTTGGCGTGTCTCCGTGTTGCGGGTGTCTGTGGGCGGTGGTGATTACTTAACAACAAGTGACACCCTTGCTGGTTAGCCTGTCAATTTCGAAAAAAAAAGATTAAATATTTCTATGACAAGGAAATGTTTCTCTGTCCAATACATTATACATATTTTCTTATTGCTGGACCGTTAGTACTCGTAGAAAAAACCAAAAACATATTTTTTCATGTTATAACGAATTCGTTCAATTTTGGAAATAATAAAATCAGAATAGTTTGGTTTAATTTATTTATTCATTCAATATAACATTAATTTTTCATAATATGACACTTCATTAAATATAATAACTTAACCTAATAACATTACGTTATAAATTGCGTATAATGTAAATTTACACGTTTTTTACCGTTTTGACTTAGACCCATTTGAATACCGTGTTATGTATAGCAACGATGTGACTTAAAATAATTAATAGATTCAGGCGTTACTTTGCGGAGGTCCATATTAACAAACTGGAACAAATTACCTTGCTACTCCGCGAAACCAGTGCCGGGCTCGTGCAAAATAGCTGCGTCTGTGCGACACATATATGTTCATGCAATAACCCACCCTCCTCCGCTTCCACACGAAACAACATATATCACACAGACTCAACTACACACCACCACCACTAAACACTAAAACTACACGATCAACGCGCGCGTATACGAGGCATCATCAAGATCAAAGAAACAGTACGACCGTTCGCTACTTGAACGAATGGCGTACTGACAAACTAAAACATTTTTCTTTAATCCCGCCTACCGCCAACATTTTTGCACAACTACCCTTATTATTTTTCTCAAAGCCTACCCTCAAAATTTAAAAATAAAACAAAAGTACCCCCGTATATTATCACAAACTACCCACATAATTTATCTCAATCTCAGCTACCCCCATTGTTAAAGACAGAATTTAAGCATACCCGCAATAAAGGAGAAGAAGGAAAATTAACCTGTTCATTGACAATGGATCCCGCGTAGTTGTACCTAACTATTTCCAAATGCTCCAAAACATTCAGACGAAATCCCTTTTTGCAAAAGTGTAATATTTCATAAGAATGAGCATCTGATAATGTATGATCTGTGTCTATCAAATGTTTTGCAAAATTGGACTTCTCTGCGTGCTTATGCCTATAAGATGAAACATGCTCCTTATATCTAATATTAAAACTACGACCGGTTTGTCCTATATAAACGCTACTACAATCGTCACAAGTGAGCTTATATACTCCTGATCTACTCCCTCTTTCTACTTTATCCTTACCATTACATAGTCTAGAATACAAAGAATTATTAGTCTTAAAAGCAACATTTAATGGAAAGCAGCCAGTTTATGTTGCCAAGGGTGATTAGAAGAAGCTGGAATAACTGTATCGGTCTGCGTAGGCTTACGATAAATAATCGTAAGCCAGCTAGCTTATTTATCGTAAGCCTACGCAGACCGATACAGTTATTCCAGCTTCTTCTAATCACCCTTGGCAACATAAACTGGCTGCTTTCCATTGTTACATACATAGATTGTTAACAGTACCTCTTTCTAGGGAAGATTTTGATTTAGAGTTGAAGACCATACACATGATTGCAAATTCAAATGGCTACACTGAGACAATGGTAAATAGTCTGGTTAAAAAGAAACAGAGGCGTATAGCTGCTGATAGCATGTTATATAGCGGCCCGTCTACTGAACATACTAACAAATATAAAGCAAGTATTAATTACGTTGGCCCTTTGTCAGATAAAATTTATAATATTTTAAAATCAAAGGAAATAAATGTTGCTTTTAAGACTAATAATTCTTTGTATTCTAAACTATGTAATGGTAAGGATAAAGTAGAAAGAGGGAGTAGATCAGGAGTATATAAGCTCACTTGTGACGATTGTAGTAGCGTTTATATAGGACAAACCGGTCGTAGTTTTAATATTAGATATAAGGAGCATGTTTCATCTTATAGGCATAAGCACGCAGAGAAGTCCAATTTTGCAAAACATTTGATAGACACAGATCATACATTATCAGATGCTCATTCTTATGAAATATTACACTTTTGCAAAAAGGGATTTCGTCTGAATGTTTTGGAGCATTTGGAAATAGTTAGGTACAACTACGCGGGAATCATTGTCAATGAACAGGTTAATTTTCCTTCTTCTCCTTTATTGCGGGTATGCTTAAATTCTGTCTTTAACAATGGGGGTAGCTGAGATTGAGATAAATTATGTGGGTAGTTTGTGATAATATACGGGGGTACTTTTGTTTTATTTTTAAATTTTGAGGGTAGGCTTTGAGAAAAATAATAAGGGTAGTTGTGCAAAAATGTTGGCGGTAGGCGGGATTAAAGAAAAATGTTTTAGTTTGTCAGTACGCCATTCGTTCAAGTACCGAACGGTCGTACTGTTTCTTTGATCTTGATGATGCCTCGTATAGAGGCGAAACGCGCGTCGGTCGTGTAGTTTTAGTGTTTAGTGGTGGTGGTGTGTAGTTGAGTCTGTGTGATATATGTTGTTTCGTGTGGAAGCGGAGGAGGGTGGGTTATTGCATGAACATATATGTGTCGCACAGACGCAGCTATTTTGCACGAGCCCGGCACTGGTTTCGCGGAGTAGCAAGGTAATTTGTTCCAGTTTGTTGATGTGACTTAAATCGCAAAACGGCACCATCGCAGCGGTACAATACCACAGCCATAATCCCGCAACGAATCCTATACAATACTATGCAAGCTCATCGGCTATTTACAACTTAATTATGGAATGGTCTTACACAGCTCATTGTCTGCGAAACAATGCAGTGGCTCACCGTCGTTTGCAAAATGCGCAAGCAACGTGCGTTATCGCGACTGCACTCTGCGCCACAGCATCGCAGCAGCCGCAGCCACAGTATCCCCCGTGGGAGGTTCCCACGAAACGTGGGACCATATCTAATCCCTCATTAAAAAACGATTTACGTCTGAACACAAATCCACAATTAAAAAGCATAATGAAATCACTTTTTCACGCTTAGGCACAAAGTTGTAAGCAATCGCCACATACTGTCTGAGAACAGCCAGCGGCACTAACATGAATGATATACGGTATAACCTTATGGGTAACTCATCTCTCAACTAGAGTCATAAGAAAGGCATGCACTGAGGGATAACTTAAACTCGTGTTAGCCATGTTATGGCTGCAGACAATTGAGACATTTCAAAGCTCACAAATGCATTCATATGTAATTATTCTAAACTAGACAAGTTTATTAACATTAGGCGCTTTATAATTTGACAGTTTGTCACCCTTTGTGATCATAAAGCATTTGAGTAAATTATCCAGCTGTTGTGACAGTAGGCGAATGACTCAATTCGTAAGTGTAATGTGTATCGTATCAGTTTCTGATGTATTACACTCGACTCATTGTTCTGCCTATACTCATGCTAATGTCATTCAGAGTCTGAAGTGTTATGCATTTAGGACGCTTAAGCATATCCTCATAAATATTAATTGTTTTGTGCTCTGCGCGAAACACACCTGTATCAGATTAATTAGTTTGATATCATGGAATAATTCACGTATGAATTGAGCTAGAATGTGAGCCAAGATAATAATTATCATCAGCCGGTTTAACTTTTTTTAGCATGTATTTCAAAATAATGGGCTATAATCAATCGGCCTTACTATTAATTCCTTGCTTAATAAATAAAGCATACTCATCATAAGTGAATCTAAATGGGAATAAGTACATTTACAAGTTGGAACACAATTAAATACATTTTTTTATTAAACGAAATTCTTAAAAATGGTTTGGTCAGACTGCGGATGTTCGATATCAACTTACGTGTCACGAATATCATCATCGAAAATCACGATCGGAATTATTAGATAGTGCGCAATCCAATTTCATCTCGACGCCTGCGTCGCACCACAATTTGGCACAATGCAATTTTGCTATTCGACGTTACAACACGCGCGCACGCTGTGCCTACACTTATTTCCACCTTTTCATCTCCGCGAACATCAAATGAATGATGGTGTTTGTGCAAATGGTGCGCTCGATATTCGAATTGACACATTCATCCGCGAGATCACGGAGCAGCCAGCGTCGCCGAGCGACCCAGGATTGCATGTCTCACGGACCGCGGCTCCGAAGTATCAAATTTATTTTTATGTATATTTTTATTGTTTGCGGTGAGGATTGTCGCCTCCTTAGGGGCTGTTTGTATGCGGACTGAGAAGAATTACGTACGCGCCGAAGCGTATCCACTTTAGAAGGTAGCGATAAAACAATTTGTTTAGAGAATGAGATGTACAAGTATAATGCGGGTGAATATTGTCTGAGCGGAATCTCTAAACTGGCGTACTTATAGTGCTTACTTTAGCGCTGAACGTGTCCTTAGGGGGCTCTAACGGTTCACTGAGCGTGGACAAAATATATTTCCCCATGCGAAATAAGTACCTAAATAGAGGACGTGAGTGCTCGCAGTGCCAGAACGTGTAAATCTTTTTGCGGAGCGGTGGCATGGCGGAGCCATCATGAATGCACACTTGATTGTATAATTTAGTTAAGGTAATCTCACTGCGAATTGCGCGGAGTCTGCCAGTTTTCAATTCCACGTTTGAAAACTATGAATGTTGTTTTCTCTGAAATTGTGTTTATTTGTTCATTCGCTCTGTGGTAGCCGTGTCATAACAACTACTCGTGTGTAATTACATCTACATTACAGTAAAGAAATTTGCAAAGTTCTAGAGTAGTGCTTCTTTAGAGCATGTTGCTTACAGAATTCATTATTTTGGTAGAGAAAATGCCCACAAATGCAACATAGTTCCTAAATTTTACCGTGCTTTATAAAACAAAAATAAAGTCTGGAAATATCCCGTAGTTTAATAACCATTTTTTTAACAAACTGGAACAAATTACCTTGCTTCTCCGCGAAATTAGTATTGTGCCATTTTATCTCTGAATCTGTAATACTCATACCTTTTTATAAAGTTAGCCTGTGTTCAATAAAGCGCAAGTCAAAAACAAATGCACAGAATTGTACAGAATGCTGTGCAATAGCACTTTAATCTAACTTGTTGATTTATATTACATCCAAATTAAGCAAGTAATTTATCGGAGCTGTTCGGTATATATCAGGTCAAATTCTCCGAATCCCAAAATTGGAAATATAGTTCACCCCTTCTCTTTCCACGGATTACGTCGCACTAGAGAACGACAGAGAGAGAATGAGGAAACGTCGGAATTTAGTAGTTCGGAGTGCATACTTACCCAGGTCTGTACCGGCAATCTGAATCACGTCTCATCGGAGTCTGGAAATGTTTTCGACGGCGACCTGATATTGGTCGAATCCCGGAAACTGCGCTCTGAAAGCAATCTAGTCGGTGTTAACGTTCAAAGTAATTTCTTTGGCTTCATCCGCCTCGATCCCTATTACGTATGCGAAGACAAGTTGGAAGGAAATTGGTATGCCATAACCAGATACTTTAAGTTTTAAGAAAATATTACTTTTCAACTATACGCGCTTCTAGTTTTTATGTTTATGTTGTTTACTTCTGAACGTAATCGTTCTCATATAGCTTAACTATAGGACCCAACAGAACTTATAATCTAATGAAAACAATATCATCACTCACCATGGTTCATAACTTAGTCTTCCTATCCGCTGTGGACGTCGACTTGGCTGTCACCGATTCGCACACGTAATAGGCGACAACCTTTTGTGCCTTGCTGATTCAACACTAATTACTTCCTTCGCTTCACAGTTGATTATTGCCGGTTAAGCTGCTGCACGATCGCTTTCAGGGCAGGGGTCGTTTAACTCGTCCCGTGCATTTGCAGCGTAATCAACCCTAACGACTATAATTGCTACATGGTAGAAAAGCGTGTTTATAAAGCAGAACACGTTTTTTATGGAAAAAGAAAACAAACCAACATGCGGGTCACCTGATGGAAAGTGATTATAGCCACCCATAGGAACCTGCGACCTTAAGAGAATCGCTGATCCCTTGCCGCTCTATAGGTCCACTCCCTTCGTGGATCTGTGGATCTCTCGCTCACCGCATGAAACGCAGGATCAAGCATATACCTTACGTCGGTTTTATGTAAGACTGTGGTACTACCCCGGTTGAGCCGGCCCATTTGTACTGTAACCAGCAACTGGTTACAGTATGGCTCTATCGCTACAAAATAATAGTACATTTCGATACTAGTGCGGAAGGTATGTCATTACTTCACGAGTTCCGAGATATCTTGCCACGAGCCGCAGGCAAGTGGCAAGACTCGGGACGAGTGAAGAATGACATTTCCGCGCGTGTATCGAACGACGTTTTTCAATACAGTTGCGAAAAAAATACAATAAATTTGCGACTTTTACTGAAGCTCTTAATTAAAGTAAAGTAAGTACAAACTTTAGCAGTGAAACTTTTTGACAAATTAAACGCGTTTTTGTTAGCTGTCGTATTTCATAAGGCAATGGCTTTTGCTATTCAGCCAACTCAATGAAAGATTTTTTTCAAATAGATATTAATATGAGCGTTAGGACAATTATTAAAGGATAACGAAATATTCTTGCCGGGAACATTAATATTTTCACTCTCCCGCCTATTTTTACTTTTTTTTTAACGATTCCGTTCTTAGTGGCCAGTCATTCAAAGGAGTTTTATTTTTTAATTTAGCGAAGCGCTTCGAAGTGCTTAAAAACACACAGAATCGCTTATTGTTTGAATATCTTTGCCATTTATTTCTGAAGAAGTGGAACTAAAAAGAACCTTATTTTTTTAATGTTAATAAATATGGGGTACCAGAAAAGACCCAGTGTTCTGATTGGTCGATTCTATGTCATATGCAGCACAAGTCGTGTTCTGATTGGTCGAATCAGTGATCAACGTGCTGATGTGATTGGTCGATTTGCTCTTTAAACAGGCCAACAATGTTTTTGTCTCAGAGAATTCCGTTCCATTCAGCCACCTTAATAAGAACTGTTTTTAGGAAGGACTGTTATTATTTAAAAAAATATATTTTTTTGATGAACAGGCTAGTAATAAAATATAAAATCTCAATATTTTGATATTCTTACAATATAATATAATATATACAGGGTGTCCCAAAACCCTTCAAAAAAACATATACAGCGTGATAGAGTGAGCGATTGCGAACAACCCTATGTATTTTGTTTTCTGTTTCGTTGTGTTTGAAAATTTCGATTAAAATTAATAAATTTTACTTGCTCTTAGTGCCTCTCCACCTAAATATAACAGATGCATGTAAAATGTCATCATTGTATTACGTACCTCCTTGCAACAGCAAGCATAGTGTCATTCGGAGCAAAAAAAATTAAACATAGAGTGAACGAATGAACAAAGACCTAACAAAGACAAACTCTTATCGCCTATTGTCAAGCCGCTGTCAAGCGGATTCACATCAAAATATTTTGCTATTATTGTTGGTTTAAATTTTGCGTGAATATTGCTACTTTACGAATTGGTGACTTTGTTAAAAACAAAATATACTTAAGTGTTTTTATTTGCTTTGCATGGAAGTCACTTACAATACCGAAAATAAGCAAGTTTTATGTAGATTAAATCGGTAGAATTGGCGGTGCTTTAATCTTCAGTTTCTCTTGTCCTTAAGGATTTTGAGTACCTATTATACATTGGCCAATGGTTTTTACAGTACTCCATAAGTTATCATTAAACGGTGTCGAAAAGATGTCTCGTCAGTTGGCGTCAATCCAATGCCGTTTTAAGTATAATAATCATGTTTTGTTGAACGAGCGTGGCAATTCTGACTTTCGTTGCAACCGTATGATAATCAGCGTTATTGTATCCATACGTACGCAGTAAAAAATACCCTTCTGAGGTCTCAGACACGGGCTGCCGTATCATAATCATACTGCTACGAAAACCATACCGAGGTGCGAGCACCACAGAGCTTACCTGTCGATGAGAGAACCTGGCGATCTAGACGTTTTTTTGTTCAGGGATATTTCGAAACGAAGATGAGAGTAAAAGGGCGGCTGGTAGACAAGAACGAAAAGCTAATAAGCCTTTAAATAGTGACTACATAGAAACCAAAGCTAAGAACGCCTTATCATACTTGCAGACACTGTTGGAAGGGATTAATTAGACATTGTAGGGAAATATTAATAAAACGGATCACTGACGTATTTTTACGTCGAGAAATGCCCGACATGTTTCGAACCAGTCCGTGGTCCTATTGTAGGGAGTGAAGAAAGTGCGCATGGTGGAAGCCTCGAGCAACTGGGTCCGGTGCACATCTCCCGTAACTTCATCCCAAAGACAGATGCCACCATGGGAAGATGGCTACAAAGTTGTAATTATCAGGAACTATTTAACCGCATTACCAGTATTAGCTGAGCGTTATATGTGCATTTTATTGTAAACGAAAATATTTGTATGTATAATTAAATGAATAAAGTCTAAGTTTCAATTTTATTCACATGCAATTGGTAGATATCTGAAGTAGAGTATTGTAAGAAAAGAACACGTTTGCTGTGTTTTTGTAAGTATGCTTTTGAGTTTGTAGCTTCGTAAGGCTGCCTTTCCACCAGAAATGTGCTACGCTACGTTGTTATGGATGCGTCTGATATCCACCAATCATGTTCATTGGTCCACATAGCATAGCACTGGTGGAAACGGGTTCAAATTAGCTATGACTTTTATATGGAAAGATGCGTGCTATGGATGCGTCCTACGGATGCGTCCTACGGATGCGTGCTATGGATGCGTGCTAAGGATGCGTGCTATGGATGGTCGCGAGTCATGTAGTGATGCCAGCGTCTCCCCCTCACCGCGCTACCGCTCCGCGAGCCCCTGTCGATACATCGCATAGCTCGAGCTGCACATCTTCCTCGCACAGCTTAGTATTGGTGGAAACGGTCACACAGTTTCGTAGCGTAGCTTTCACGTCTTCGCAGCATAGCTGCATAGTACATCTCTGGTCGAAAGGCAGCCTAGGCCCAATTAAATAAGTCAGTTTTAATGCCGTTAGCTTATTATAACGCTAGCTAACTAACAAAGTTTAAAAACTCTCGTGATCATAATATGTCTGCCATAACTCTCTTAAAATTTAAATTTTGTCACAGCATTTTGTTGCAAGGGCAATAAGTATTAGATATGCTAGAGATGTTTATCAAAAGCTGGCCCTCTATCTTTGTTTTTAATGACTTTTCAAAATACAGAAATATTATTATAATATCTTTAATTTTCCGGAAAACACATTTATTGGTTAGAATCGGTGTATATCCCGTGAAATATTAAAACATACGGACACAAATCATATCCTTGTTTTTGATTCTGAAAGTATTCTCAAAATTGGTTAAGTTTAAAAGGAGGTAAAAGGGGGCAATAAAACACTGTTCTGCACCATTCAATTAACATAATTTACTGCTTAAGGGCAACTGTTCTTTTCGTGCTTAGCCAATATTACCAATCAGGTGCAGTGGCAAAAAATGCCACAGGTTTAATGGTAAAAGCAGGGTTTAGTATTGTGTGATAGTTCTTTTACTAACATATAGCGTTGCGGAGGCGTCTGTGCAACCTTGGCCCTCGCCATCGACATCGGGCGGAGGCTCGGCGACTGGTGGCCGCGGTGGCTAGAGAGCTATCGCGGTCACCAGTCGCGCGACGTTTTAAACCAGACCCAACGTTGTAGACGTTGTTGCCCGCAGGTCGGCTGAGCCTCACGAGTCGTTCACGCTTATTTTGGGTGCTCCCGTGCCCATGTACTGCCTTTACTCACTGGCTACATCATAAAACTGTGCGCTGATAAAAGTTGCTGCAGCCGGTCTACGGCCTCCAACACCGCTGCGCTTATATTCATCACTGAAGGCAATTCTAGTTTGCGTCGCCCGTCGGGCTACTTTACTTTAAGTGGAGTGTGAACCCAGCGCTCTCCATACAAACAGTGATAACGTTTTCCACCCTTTAAAACTTAACTTATAGCCACGATTTTTTGATATAATGTCATTATGCCCTGTAACTTGGTTTGTATGTTTTGATTTTTAAAATATTCTTAATAGTTTCAAAAATATTCACGGCTTATTGAAAACAAAACTCATAAAATGTAAAAATTGACAAATCTATGGAGACTAACAAAATCTAATTACGACATAGGAGCTGAAGACGATTGAAGTTGATGAGCTGTGACGAGAGCATCTTTCATGTGGCCATTATTTCCAATAGGAACATTGTATCTACTCATGTCCTAGGTGGAACATTATCTGCATATGTTTCGCAGTAAATTAAATACCAAAATTCCTCACTGGAACTCAATCTTCTTTTTCGGATTGTTAAAATCCGATCCTTTTTGTCCCACCTTCTGTGATCCTTTTTGCCCCAGAGGTAGGTCGAATAGATATTAAATCATGCAAAAAAAATTAAACAATGTATCCAAAATCAGACTTTTGTATGTAAAACTGTATAAGTACTTTAAACCGTACTCTAAAAGAAGTTTAACTTAGTAATGTTACAAATAAAATTACCTGACAGGAAATCAGTTCCGTGTAAAAAGTTACTTTCGTGTGTTTTTGGCACCGCGACTGCGTACACTCGCACTGGTGCAAGATAGCAAACTTCTCGAAGTGGCATGCGTACTGACTATGCAGCCCTATCCTACTGCAATAACTCCACATTTTAAGAAGCGCTTAGTTTTGATTGCAGCTGTGGTGGACCTTCTTACCCACGGACCTATAAGCCCCACCCTACCCTAGTGCGTAGCCATCAGGGCAGCCTGGGTGCATATTTTATATCTTTTCCGCTCGAGCAAGACGCAGCTGCCCATCTAAAAGAATTTCTCTACATGCCGTAGGTCACAATTGTTACTTAGTGGGACATACGAGGCCCCATGGCCCCACCCAATGTCGCCGCTGATGGCATTCTTCCTAAAACTGACACGGGGCAATTGCCTGCGCATTTGTGGGTAGGACTGCGTCGCCTACAAAAACTTGCATCTTTGCAACGAGCCTGCGCTTACTGCAGCTCCGAACGCACGGCAAAAAACATGCTAGCACAAAGCATCCTAGTTCTGCACCCTTAAATGCATCAACAGTACTAACGTCGTCGAGGCCCTGCTCGTCTTGTAGAGGGTCCTAATGCGCTGCACTTTTTTAACAAATAACCGTAATTAGCCGTACAGTGCAGTGCGTAATAAGTTCGGAACGTGTCGCTGTGAACTCAACATTGACACGTTTGTAAAATAAAACAATTTTATTCAACCTTATCCAAACTACCGCTTGAGAGTATGAATAAACAATTTTAAAAATGTTTTTGGTGTTCTGGTCAACACATTAGTCTCAAACGTATAAGTGCATTTTTCGTGCTTGCATGCTTACTGCATTGGAAGCGTGTTCGTTTGTTGGCACTCTTTGCAGTCAAACCTGGGCCAGTGCCTTGAAACGCACAATTAAGTTTGGGGTAAGCCACATAATCAATTTTAGTAACAGCTGATTGCTGTATTACCTCTACATGTTACAATGCGCGCGAATATTTCCGGTAAGTATGCAGCTGTACGCGTTAAACGCGCTAGTTTTTATCGTGAACATCCAGCGTATATCCTTGTCTATAACTGTTTAGCGTATGCAAAGGAGGCTAGATCTTACTTGATGTCCGCTTTAAACAATAAATTGCGTACACCATCTTTTTAATAGCTTGTTGAACTTTTAACCTCCCTTGCAATATTCATATTGAACGTACTTTTCCGTTTTGATTATCGGGAAAGGAAGGGAAAGTTAAGGAAGAAGGAACTTAAGGTAGAAGTTAAAAAGGGATAGCAAAATGGTGAACTGTATCAGAAAGGCTAATATGCGCCTCAAAATTTGTCCCCCATCAGTCATGCGCCTCTTTCACCTCGGCTTAGTTAGAACGAGACGCAAGCTCATCGTAGCTACGAGTATGAGTGCTAATCATGCAGTTTGAGACAAGTGAGCAGCAAGTAGTTTTTAAACGTTAGCACGTTTGTTTATGGTTATTGACGTTTGAACGAACGAATGATTTAGATTTCCTAACATTCATTTTAGAATCCTATTTCAATATGATTAGCGTTGAAAGTTGAAGGTCTAAAATTGTGGCCGACTTCGAAGAACTGTAGAAATGACGTTAGAGGTAATCCCTTGTAAAGCTGGGAGGCACAGGGAGCAAACGTGTTTCAGTGCATTCGTTTTTTTGATCCCACGTCGTCAAAAATTAAAATAATCAAAAAAGAAAAATACAGGGTTGTTCGTAATCACTCACTCTATCTCGCTGTATATGTTTTTTTGAAGGGTTTTGGGACACCCTGTATAATATTATAGGTTTTTAGTTTTATTACGTCTTGGTACAAACTAAAACTATAAAAACTCTTTGGTAAGTAGTTGTGAATTGGAACAAGTACAAATTAAAAAAAAACTGGAAAAGTAAATCGCACTAGTTCGCAAAAACGAACTTTGCGCACGCAAAACAGCCAAAAAAAGGCACTTTTTGAGCAACTGTATTGAAAAAAACTTTTTTGTTTAGGGAAATCTTTGTAGAACCACTATGGTGTACCGCCTCTGGATTTTTCGGAATTTAGATGCGAAATTGAATTTGAAATTCTGAATACGTTCTTCGATAAAGCAGAAAAGTCGTGACCAAACCCTCACACGTCTGTGAAGCAATATAACTTGGGGGGTAAAACATGGACTAATATGCTTATTATTGTTTATAACGTCATCAATATTTTTTTTATTTCAAAAGTCACTTTATTTCTAGAATACAAGTAACGTCCTGCGTTTAATTACAGTCAAGAAATTACCTTTTCAATACAGTTGCTCAAAAAGTGCCCTTTTTTTGGCTGTTTTGCGTGCGTAAAGTTCGTTTTTGCGAACTAGTGCGATTTACTTTTCCAGTTTTTTTTTAATTTGTACTAGTTCCAATTCACAACTACTTAACAAATAGTTTTTATAGTTTTAGTTTGTACCAAGACGTAATAAAACTAAAAACCTATTATTAATGTAAGAATATCAAAATATTGAGATTTTATATTTTATTACTAGCCTGTTCATCAAAAAAATATGATGTTTTAAATAATAACAGTCCTAAAAACAGTTCTTATTAAGGTGGCTGAATGGAACGGAATTCTCTGAGACAAAAACATTGTTGGCCTGTTTAAAGAGCAAATCGACCAATCACATCAGCACACTGATTACTGATTCGACCAATCAGAACACGACTTGTGCTGCATATGACATAAAATCGACCAATCAGAACACTGGGTCTTTTCTGGTACCCCATATTTATTTACATTAAAAAAATATGGTTCTTTTTAGTTCCACTTCTTCAGAAATAAATGGCAAAGATATTCAAACAATAAGCGATTCTGGGTGTTTTTAAGCACTTCGAAGCGCTTCGCTAAATTAAAAAATAAAACTCCTTTGAATGACTGGCCACTAAGAACGGAATCGTTAAAAAAAAAGTAAAAATAGGCGGGAGAGTGAAAATATTAATGTTCCCGGCAAGAATATTTCGTTATCCTTTAATAATTGTCCTAACGCTCATATTAATATCTATTTGAAAAAAAATCTTTCATTGAATTGGCTGAATAGCAAAAGCCATTGCCTTATGAAATACGACAGCTAACAAAAACGCGTTTTTCACTCGCGAAAATTTTCACTGTTAAAGTTTGTACTTACTTTACTTTAATTAAGAGCTTCAGTAAAAGTCGCAAATTTATTGTATTTTTTCGCAACTGTATTGAAAAACGTCGTTCGATACACGCGCGGAAATGTCATTCTTCACTCGTCCCGAGTCTTGCCACTTGCCTGCGGCTCGTGGCAAGATATCTCGAAACTCGTGAAGTAATGACATACCTTCCGCACTAGTATCGAAATGTACTATTACTCAGTGCTGCAATATGTACATTAGAACAAAAACGTCACCTTGTATGGAGAAAATACTTTTTAAATTTTATGTACCTACATACGAAAAGTAAACTAGTTAAAACCATGCAAATAAGTAAAAAAACTTTATAACTTCACAGATATTATAACAACTTTTTATTAATCATTTCATAATAACACTTCATAATAACATTTCATAATACATGAATACAAGGTTTTTTCATAGTAAGGTCATAGAAAAATTACAAAAATTGAAACTTAAATTATCAATAAATATCACGGAAACCAATATTTTTGGGACAGGACTTACTACATGACTTAAAATACTGCAAATAAGCCGCACTATGCGTTCTTAAAAGGAATACGTCACATGACCAATCAAGTAAAAGCTTTACCAAACATAATATTATACGTAATAGAACTCTCCGTTCAATTCTTCTTTAGAGGAAAATTCCCAAATAATTTCAATTAAGGTTTCACTACTCGTAGTTAGTAAAAAAAAATCCATAAATAATTTTTGTTTCAAGCTTTTTTGTTGATTAACTAGTGTTTTATTATCCTTGAATCCTTATAAAATAAAGGCTAAATAAGAGCTCTTAAATCTCGTAGAGACGTATAGCCTAGTGTATAGCGTATAGTTAAAAACCTTCAAAATTTTATACAATTTTAGTATCAAATCTTAATACCAAATTTTTTATCGTGGTACCAATACCAGCTAAATAGAAAATAGTATCACAGTAAATTAGTGAATCCAGACCGATAATTTTAACATCATTATTTTTATTCATAAAACAACCACCGGTTTGCCATTCCCCGGCTCAATCAAACCGCATTGTGAGCACTAATACCTCATATGAAAATTTTAGATTTATGCAAACGCATCGAAACTGAATGACAACCCCTAAATTGGGCGCAAAAGGCGGAATAGACGCGCTTTGATTAACCCATTAACTGACAATCCAAGCCTTTATGTATAACGCAGTAGCGAGCCGTGCGCGCGAGTGCAACTCATTCGTATTCATCGATGTGCTCGTATTTGAATCTGTAACTCGATTTACGTTTATAGAAAAACACGGGAGCGTGCAAAATGGAGCAAAATAGCGATATAATAATATAATCGCTAATTGAGTTTTGTTCCAGCGCTCGCGTCCGCCGCCTCGCAGAAGCCGCAGATTATTTACTATTATTAGTTTAACTTGCAACCATATGCGCTTTTGTAATGAGAGAGCAATGACTATTGTTAATTCTATTTAACGTGTTTGTGAATATTTTGAGTTTTAATTACCGCGATTGTTTTATTAGTAATCCAGACTTAGTTCCTCTCTCAACGTAGTGGCATTGCCATTCAGAGAAGTAACGCCGCCGCCAGCCTTTTGGACACTCTACCCAGAAACAGCAGCTTGGGCGAAATTTTTCATTTAATTAGAATTTTAACATTTTTATTTTCTTTTTTTAATTTCTTTTGTAGGTACTTCAAATTATACAATTTTGTTTGTCATAAATTAACATCTTAGTTATAGTGTTAAAGTGACTAAAGTCATATTTAACTGCATCGTGTGGGTTTTGTATGTTAGATGAGATATTCCAATGTTGAAATGCTAGCTGAGCTGTGTATATACCTGTGTTGATAGTTTTAGTTCAACTTTGTAGCCTTGAGATTTAAAAATGGTGTGATTTATTAATCTATAAATCAATAATTTCATTCATAATGTATAGTTATTTGTAATTTAATATTTTTCTGTGGAAAACCCAAACATAACTTCTGTTGTCCCTACTCGTAAAATAGGCACTCCAAAGTGTAAGAAATATCAACATTTTCCATAATTAATAGGTTAGCGAAAGTCCCTGCAACATTTTACATTAAGAAAAGCGACACATTATATAACATACTTACATTAAAGGAATAGGTTGCCAATGAGAGCACAGCTTGCTGCCGATAGCGGCTAGTTGGCGAAGAATTAATTAAGTAGGTACTTCAGTTAACGCTCCGTGGGTATCCCCGCTGACCTTTCACGATGTAAAATAAAGCCTTTTCTATCCGACTCCCAGCGAATATAATTGAGCAGGAATGTGCCCATTTAAGACTTTAATTGGATACTCACATTGTTCCAAAATCATAAATAGAATATCAAACGACGTGAAAAGGATTAAATGTTGGGTATTAAACGATGTTATTCGTAACTAACGCCAGCGCCTGCCTCGGAGACCTGCCGTAAATTCGACTGATAATGGCCACGTTGTCGGGTACAATGAAACGGAAATAAACTTGTTTCCCTCTAAATACTGTAATTAATTCGTATTGTACACCCCGTTTTTTCAGATGAGAAATGAAGTAAACATTATTGGTAAGTCTTTTTTTGCATAAGTGCAATTTTTAAATAAATTTATAAGAGCTGCTAACAAAAGATATTAGAAATAAATCACGTTATTTTAGTATACATATGTCTATTTGAAAAAGGCTGTTTGTATATTTAATTGTAGCACTTTTGCAAAAAAAACTTACACAGATTGTTTGCTACATTTCTCATCTTAGAAAAACGAGGTATACAAATCGAATTAATTACGGCATTTAGAACGGTATTTTATTTATTTATTAGCTAAAACTTATCGGTACTTCAAACTACCCTAATAACGAAATCCTTTTTGCTCTAGGCAAAGAGTTATTTATGGTTAGTCCGTACACTCTGGGCTCAGATCGCTATCCGATTGTAAACTTTACGAAATTGCACACAACTTTATCGATATAAATCCTGTTTATTGCATTTTAGTCCATTACACACGATAGTGCTCGGCGCGGGCCAAAATTTAAAAGTCTATAGCGCACAGTTGATACACATTGAGTTTTTCTGAAGATTTACGTTGAACGAGATTTAAGAGTGTAATAAAATCGAGGCAGTGCAGAATTACACACTGTGCTGGTTGTGTGGCCTTTTAGACTTATAAATCTAGCCACCAATGCCTCGATTTAGTTCTTAATAGAAGGTATGGGCGTCGTTGAAAGAGCAAAAAACTTAAATGTAGAATTAAATGGGAATGCAATTTAAGAGTTCATTATTTAGATGTCATAGTCAAAGTAACCAACGTAAATTTTGCGACGATAAATATTAATGCGTCCAAAAAAGGCTCTACTTTATGAGCAAAACTTGATTAAGCACTGCTGTGTGTCGATCGCCATTTAATTAAGTATGAAAATAAAGAAGCAACATTTCCGATAACTTAATGAAAACTAGTCTAACTTTAGAGTGGTTTTCCTAATTACCGTCTACGGAAACAGAGGTTATAAGAACCACTAAGAACTAATATTTTCGATTCTTTATTAAGCTTTTGGGGATTACCACAAGTCAGAATTTAAAACCAAAAAGTTATTTTGCATTATTATTTGCACCACAAAAAATATATACAATGTTACTAAAGGCAAAATAGCGGAATCTGATAATTTTTTGCTCAAAATTCATCAATTAAATCTGCCGCGTAAAAACTAAACAATAACCCCAAATTGTTTAAAGATTATCAGATTACGATTTCTTGAAATTTTCTCACGTTAAACATTACAAAGTTAAATTAGTATATTGCAAGACTATTTAAGCACTTCAGTTAAGACAGGTACATTAGTAAGACCACTTAAGTTGCTGTTAAGCGCTATGCACTGGTTTATTGTTCTGGATGCTGTGTCGTTAAAGTTTTACAATGCGACGTTTCTGTTTTGATTAAATGGATTAAATTTTAAAAACGATAAGGTAAACTAATGTGTAGGTATTCCAGCAGTTAATTTTATTATGGAAAAGGGCGACAAACGAGCGTGCAGGTCCGCTGCAGGGATGTGATCATCGCTCGTGAGTGTATTTGGTTTATTAGACGTAACTCACCTAAATTAGATCCACGCAGGATTCATTCATCCGTATTTTTTTTACTTTCGCTATGCACGTCTGCTTGTCTGTCTGAGTATGTCACAATACTTGTCTCAAAAAGTATCAAAGTCATAAAGCTTCTATTTATAATTAAGCTAAAATATTGTACATAACAACCCTAACCCACCTACTGTACGGGTGAATAATCCTAGGTGAATGACCTCTAAGTGCATTAAGCTGACTACACTGTTTATTTTTATTTTTATATTATATTTAAAACTGCAGTAAGTATTGCGTTAAAAGCAGCAATTTTCCTCTAAACATTAGGTATGATCTTATGCAATGAAAACCCAACTTTTTTATCGTAGGAACAAATCTTGGTAACTAGCAGACATATCTCTAGTAATCTCAATTTTACATGTGATTTTGTAATTATGTTTCTATACAGTGCAGAATTATACATACAAATATGAAATTTATATCAATTAAACGTGTATGTACCCCTGAGTAATAAATTAAAGTGCACGTAGCATAAGTATTAATTAATGCATTCCATTGCTTGTTTTATCATTGATTACATTAATGATGCAATTAACTAATTACACAATTGTGCAAATAAACTAATTAGCGCATGCGAAGCTCTAACCGATAGTTATAGCTTCTAATGGACACGTTAAATCTGTATTGTTACATGAAGTCTCTGTATCTTTTAGACGCTTCTAATAGAAGTCCTAAATATGTTGAACGCTAAGTCTACGTATACAATCAAGGACCGAAATATGTATAGTATCTCATCCCATTCCATGGTAATCGTAAAAAAGTATACTTCAAACAACGATATTCATGTACTTCCTAGATTGGGTATTCTAAACCATCACTATGTTCCACACAACAGCAGTTCCGACACCTCACTAGATATCTCGCTTTTACTTCTGGAAGGCGCCATACGTGCGCCTCGTTGCACGCGTTAGTGGGTACGTGAAGACCACAATCATTGTTCTAATGTGTTATCCTTGTGTAGCCTATAGTTCGATGACATGAAAAAGTACGTTGCGTGTCTTAAGGTCGCAATTTAGGATGCGTCCAGGATGCGTTCACCCCTCAGCAGGGGAACAGGGATCTTTGCACACTTTTCCATTTGGATCTATCTTGCACGGCAGATTATACATCGTTCCAGCTTAATCCGGCTGCTGCGGCGGCTGCGCCTAAAAAATAAGGATTGAATATTTTATGTTCAAAAATGACACAAAATTTGTATTATTATATAAAATCTTTATAAGGACGGGGTTGTTGAGCTACACGGCAGCTGATATGATAATACAAACAAATATCATTAGATAGTACTTCTTTTGTCTCAAGAAAATTTACGGAAAAAACATTTTTAGTGCTAATGCACTATGGTCGTCCACTTGGGAACAAAAAAATTGCAAGTTCCGCCCAAAATTCTCACACAAATATTCCGAGCGAGAAAGATGCCGCATTTTTGTGTGAGATCGTGTATTTGCACTAGAATAGTAATAGAGCAATTGCACACATAAGACACTTTGTGTGATTATGTGTAACTTTGTTAAAAAATACCTATATCAGTCTTTCTAAACCTAGGGTCCGAGGACCCCTGGGGATCCGCGGACCTAACCCACGGGGACCGCAGACGAGATGAAAATTAAAAGTAAAAATTAAGAGACATAATAACGCGGCCGAGCGTTTGACCAATGTGAGTATTGCGTATAAAAGTATTAAAGCGGTTTTTTTATTTGGTTTTGAAAAGGTTGGGAAACACTGATGTATATAAACGAACAAATTAATGAAATTACCTTTAACGAACAATGCAGCCGCAAAACACGGCACTCGCGACCCACAGGTCACCCAGGGCGCTAATATATTGCATTAGCTTGACATTTGTGGTGTCGCGGATCAGTGAGACAATTTGTGCAATGGTAGTGACGGCTGAATAAGTGTTGGTTCAGGCAGCAAATATGCAGGAAGATTGGTAATTGACAGGGACTGGAGTACCTTATGGGTTATACAGTCGGCAGCAGCAGTGGAACACTTGAAGAGACCAAAATATTTAACCTACTTACAAGCTCTTATTTTCTTCATAATAGGGTTGCGAGAAGATCCTTTTGACCTCTTCGACTGTGTAATATCGTGACTGTACCAGGCCCTAGCACGCTAGCTTTTATCGCCAACATAAAACTTACATCCCTTTCTAACCAGCTGGCGTGTGCGAGGGAGACGGACGCTTTACGTCCGCGATAAACGTTAGTGTGCTAGTATAGCGGGGGTCACCTAACCCATGTACAATTGTACAATATTTTTAAAGATGGATGAGTGGGTGGATCGATTGTTATTACTTTTCTAAGTTATTATTTACTGACTATCGATATATTTTAGGGTGATGTTCGACTAATTTGGATAATTTTGTGTTTGATTTTATTTACTAAATAATTCATGAAAGAGTTTCGACATATAGCACAAGGCAAAACAGACCTGCCTCAACGGTTATAAGAATTTACAAAACGCAAATATTATTCTTTGTTTTAAAAAACTAAAAAAAAATAACAAGAGTGTTAGGCGGGTTGATCGGATTACTTAATTATTATATTAGTTTACATTTATTTTTTAACTTTTCATAAAAGTCTGTGACATTAAATGTCAGACTTTCACTAATACAGCACAATTTTTGCTATTGCTAACCGAAATTCGATCTAACGGACTTTTATTAAACCCAGCCTTACTGATCAATTTTGAACTCCAACCTATGAGTGACAGTCATAATCCGGCGGCCCGGAGGGGGCGGGTGACACGCGTCAGACTTACCCGGCTACTGCGAACTGTGACCTATTTACCCCTGGTTGGAGTAAAATCGGGATTTACCGTTTGAAGTGGCGATGGCCTACGGTAATGTTAATGCTGGCAATTTATTATTTTATTTATTTAGACATGCCAACAGAACATAAACATGTCAAGAAAAATACAATTGTAAGTTACAGGCCATTGTTTATGCACCAATAACTGGCACGCGACAGCACTGACAAAGTCTAGGAACTTACACTAAGCCGTTTAAAAATATTAAAATTAAAACAAAACTAAATAACCCAAATGGAAGAATTATTATTATTATGTTAAATTCAATTTTTATTTGTCTATCACTGATGTACTTCTTTTGTCTTTTTCTTTATATTATGGTACCAATAGCGGAATTTAGAACTTTTGTAACTATGACATTGGCTATGACATTCTCAAATGACTGCGGGGTAATTTTCGGGTCCGTAGACAAGACGTCATATTTGAGAAATTACATAAAGAATCGTCAGATCACTCAAAAATCTGTCATTTTTTGAAGTATCTCAGATGAGAGACAAATCTCGATAAACGCCAGAATTTGGCACCTGGCCTGAGATTGCAGCATAATTTAATAATAATAAGACATTCGTAATCTTTGTCGATACATTCTCCATTAAAATAATATTATATACCTTTGCATGAAAAATTATGTATTGCACATAATAATGAAAATAATAGTGTTCAAGAAAAATAAATAACATGTACAAAGGTGAACTTAACCTTATAAGTGATGTTTTCCAGTTTACCTTTGATCGATCGACAGGGCATTAGATTAAAAAATAGACACACAAACAATAGATAATGAATGTAAACGAAATATATTTTAAATAGAATAAATCATTACTAATTTGTGACAGTCAAAAAAAACTGAATATAGTTTTAAGTCCTAATTATAAAAAATCCTTGAGCCGCAGAGTTTCCAAACCGTCTTTAATGGCCGCCATTAGTGACTAAACGCTTTCGGTATGAACAGCAGTATTAAAATAGACAGAATACATGCTTTATCCATTACTAACTCCAACTGTTTCGGTTAAAACAAAATGTAGATCCAGTCGTTGCATTTTTAACTACGAGTAGATGATGTATAACTAGGTAAGCATGTTTTGATAGCTTTCAATGTATAATGTATATGGTGAAGTTATTTAACTTGATGTGTGTTGAGGCCGTCAATCCGATAATAGCAGCATTTAATCTTTATTTTCGTGAATGAAATGAGCCATTAAATACAAACAGTCTACGATATAAAAGCCATACGGAAAGCGATTATTTCCTGTAGTAAAACGACAATCCAACTGCTGTAAAAATCAACTCGATGAAACAAAATCTGGCAATTCGATTTATACATTCCCCGTACGTACGCACGGCTCCGGTACGGTAATGCGTAAGTGGATGATTTCCAAGTGACGAATACAAAATGCTCTAGGGTTGGCCAATGTACGCTGATCCACTGAAACTATCGATGTTTTTATCCGTACGTCGAATTGAGCGGATATACCGAAATAGTAGATGTTTTTTACAATATTTCGATGTATTTAAAGTTGATATGAAATCTATTGTTTAGATTCGATGTAATGTTTTATAAATGCATATTTAAAAGCATTATTTTAAAGAACTGGCAATAAATCTCTGAATGTGACTTCACCTAAATTTAAAACAAAAAATAGACGTATACCTAAGTAAGAAAAAGTTTAATTTTATGACCGGATATCCTAGTGGATATTAATGTCTCGACTATATAGCAAGAGGTCTGCGGTAAAACCGAGTACTTTCGAGAATCCACCACGTTTTTCATATCTCATTTCATTCATTGTTTCCGATACTTTCTTGAGCTATTCCAGCGACTTATTTTTATTTTATCAAACATGGTCAGACGTTTTGTATACGGCATTATGTTGTATTTTCCAATTTATTTATTAGATCTTTAATCACACAACTTTTTCGATAACTTAATTTTTTTTGGATCTTTTCGATGCACGTCTTTTCGATGATTTAAAATTAAAAATAATTTTATTGAATTACTTTTAAGGAAAGTTATACTCCGGAAATGACCAAATTATGGGGCATTAATTTAATGTAACCATCTTACTCACCCTACTTATAGACAGTAGGTTATACTAATATTATAATGAATTCATTAAAATACCGATATTTTTTACTTGAACATCACTAAAGTGCCGGCGACGCGCGTCGAATGTGTAACGACACATAGTTCATACTTGACACATGCAACACTATCGCTGTCCTGTTTCCACTTGCAACGAGCACACCTGTCACACGAAGTAAAATTGCCGAAGTGGCAAATATAGTGACGATTACTGGATTCGCCGCGTTGTATTAGCACTAGGGCTTGCAAAACGGTTAGCTGAAAAACCGGTCGCGGAGTCCAGATGGGTCCAGTGAGTCTAGAAAACTCAGTTTCAAATCGACAGTAACAAACACTGAAATTTTTATTGTGTTATAGCTAATCTATTAATCAATGTTAATTTTCAGAGCTTATGTGCTAGTATGGACTAAAGAAATCACTTTTTTGTAAATACAAAACACATATTATTGTATGATGGTACGAAATCCTCGATACGTAAGTGTCTGACTTGCACTTGGTTTTAATTTTACTTTTGCTTTTTTTTTAAGTTATAACCAGACCAGTCTTTTAATGTTGGAGGAACCTTGACACATTGAGATAAATTAACTTACCATGCAGACTTCCCAAATAAATATTCAATTAGGTACCTAATAATTGTATACCAACTTATGTTATGATTGTATACTAATACATACAAAATCCGGCAAAGATAGTAATATCGGTTTTTATCCAGTTTGGATAATTGCCGGTTTTGCACTCCCTATTTCAGCACGCATACAATCAAACCCGACATTGGAATATATTGCAATGCGTCGCGCGGCCGGACGGGCCTCCAAATTGAAACTGAAACATATTTGCCGCAAAGTTTTTTACACGACGGTCGTGCTTTATACTGTCGTGGTGAACTATCTTATCTGCGTAATTTAATATCTCTTACACACTTATTTTTGTTTGTCGCTCATATCACTGTTACTCTTTTTGTAAATTATGTTTTTTGTACAATAAAGAATTTACATACATACATATCATCGATATATTCAAAGTATATAATTAAAGTGCCGCCCGCGGCCCAGCTGATTTATTCTCGGTTTATTCGAGAAGCATCTCGCACGGAAACAACTATCAAATCCCTTGGAAACCTGTAATTTTTGACGGATCTCGCTCGTGAGAAGCATCCCGCATGAACCGAGAATTGGGGTCCAGGCTTGTCACGCAAACCACATTGTTTATCCACGCTGGTGTGCTACGAGTACAGGATACAATAAGATATGCTTATGTCGATAAAAACTAGCGTACTAGGGCCTTGAGTGCCACAAATGCACATTCACGTTCGAATTACCGCATTTTTTTTTAAACAATTAGACACATCACATTTGGGGCGAGGGCGTCATGCGTGGCACTTGATAGATGATGCGTAGTCACGGCGTCAGAGCGGCAATCGGCGGCGCGACGTGCTCCGGCATAATTACCGGCAATGGACCGGACAGACGTGGCCCGGACACCCGGGACGAGGAGAGTGATTCTCTAAGAGACGAGCTCGATGCTGGGACAGCGCTGTGTCTTGCTCTCGAGCTCTCGAGTGTACGAGATAGGGCGATGCCCCGACGTCGAGTCCGACGCTGAAGCTTTACACATCTATTTATGATAGCAGTCGTAATCGTTTCGGGTGGCAAACCATCAATCAAAAAACAATCAGTTTATTAACGTATAAAGCCACCAAAAGACTGGTCCTGCTCACGGTTGTATGAAAAGTAAGTCACCGATGCCGTATTCTGCTGCGACCAATTGAATCTCGAACTAACAGAATAACAGTGTGCAGCTGTGGAACGCGCTGTGTTAACCTCCTGTTCCTAAAATGACCTAAAAGTGCCCCTTGTTCTGAGTTTAAAACTTAGGTCCCCATACACTGAATTTGAAATGAACTGTCTCGAATAGTAGCGGGCAGTGACAGCCATTTCATTTTAGTTCCAAAACGGTCGACGGTTCTGTATCGTTACGAGTATTTAACTCTATCAGGTCAGGCCAGCCAAGTCTGACGAAAAAATATGTAGACGTATTTAAATTAAAATATATAACAACGAAAACGTCTAACAAAGCTCTGCTAGAAGTACAGACCGCGTTGATATCTCAAATGTCCATTACTTATACTGAAATGGTCGTAGAAAAGTTAAGGACAGACATACACTGCATAATTTGTAGGCAAATTAAAACAAAGTGTGTGTTGTGATTAATACATTTGACTTGCCATGATGGTTTAAAACCGAATCATTAACCTCGTCTTGTTATAATTTATTTTGCGGTTGTTGACTATTTTTTGTTATTGTCATTAACGTTTTTCTTCGTATAAAAAAATGTTAATCAGAAATTACCTTCATTAAGGTTTGTAACCAAATGGTAAACTTATCTTTATACGTCGCTAAATAACCTTAAACTCAGAGCATGTTTGGAACTGGTAATCTACAAAACCCTGATTTACGTGTGTCCGACAAGCACTTGGCCGGTGTTTTCCTATGAATTGTGCTTATTTTGTTAACTTTTATATTTTTATTTTATATTGTTATTGTGACTGCTTATTTTATAACATTGTTTCATTTTTATTTACAAATTGTTACTTTTTGATATTTTTATTTTTATATTTCTGAATTTTTTATTTTTAACTTATTGTAACAATAAAATTTTCTAGATTTAATTCTAGATTTTTTTTTCTATTATTATACTTGATTACCTTGATTATGTTATATGTTGACGATCTTTTTGGTATTGGTTATGTTTAGACATTATAAACTTAATGAAATTGTCAATGAGAAATAAAGTAATCTATCTAACTCGCTTCGGTGTCACCCTACATATATACTGTATTCTCAAGCATTCTGTATTCGCGCGGTAATCACAGAAGAGTGCGCGAGCATCCCGCACTGTATATACCGGTACGTGTGCCTGCTGATTACGCGACTTTTATGCCCATTATGCCAGTCTCTTTTTAGAGTGCGAATGCGAGCACAAAGGATACGGGCCCATGCGTGGCGCTTTATGTTCAGCTAAAAACGCAAACGCTTTCTTGACGTGTTCCTTAATCACGACTCTTTTCAACCTTTTGTTTTCCGCAGGCAAACAATACACCGTTCACTTAATAAATATTCAGTAAATAGCAGTTGTAATATAAATCAAATGCAAAAGTACACAGACGTCAATTAGGTGTAATCGGTAGGGTTGGACGGATCTGAATCAATTAGGGTATGTGCCGGAATGCAGCCAAGGGTAGCGATGTAGGCGAATGGCTGAGGTCCCATTGAACGTGACTAATCAATGCAAATCGATGACTGGCGGCATCGGACCGCGATGCTCGGAGTGGCTCGATCGGAGAAATAACAAGTATGCGTGTATAATGTACACGACTCTTTATTCAAAAGGATTTAATGAAAGCAATCCTTCCAACCCTCCTAAACTTTGAGAGTGAGAGAGAGATGTCTGTAAAACATTGTTTTTTTTGTGGGGATGCTTTAAATCTGAACCGGCAGCTAGGTAGTTACACGGTGATCATCTGATAATATAATTAACTAAATCTTATTTTCTTAATCGTTATCTTCTTGATTATTAAATAGATGGTTTTACGTTATAGTTACCTACGACTACTAAATTAAGTAGATTTGAAGTAGATGTAATGCAGTAAGTGCCAATATGAAAATCCTATCTCTTGTTCCAAAAAACGGTATTAGATCACTTTATTTCAAAGAAATAACACTAAACAAGTTTTACAATGAAAGCCAAGTCTATGTAAATGTTCGTCGATTACTCTGAGATAGCTTGGCCGCTTTGGACACATCTTTTTTCGATCGATTTTATTCATGATCAAGATTTTTCAGAACTCCTCAAATGTTGTCGGCAATCATACAGCAATTTGACAAATTTCTAAGTAACTCATTATGAATTTTAGGCACATTATTTTGACCAAAAATTCGGGTGTAGCTTTTCAATCAACAATGAAATGTTAATTTTTACACTTTCGGGTAATTCCTAGTTAAAAATAGATCTGATATAGAATCCCATACAAGTTTAAATAGAAACGTCGCTGTCGAGCTTTGACCGAGTAGGTAAGTGGTCGTTCTGAATGGCAGGATAATATGGGCCGTCAATCCGCCCGCCTCTCAGCAAACCCGGCGACACGTGATGGAAACTTCCATTCAACTATTAATGAGCACCAAAGATAGAAGACATCCACTTGCCGCGTCAATGGTGTGTTATACACACGTATTAGGTCTTAAGCGAGCACTGATGGATGTAAGCCTCTTGATACGTAGATGGGTATCTCATTTATCTTTGCACGCCAACGCGACGGATTTCTAATGCATAAAGATCTTGGATAGCGTTAAACCTTTTTCCTTAAACTAGAATTCATTTGCTCTGTGTACTTCAGCTGTGGCTCAACCCGAGCCAGACCGAACTGCATGTCTAGGAATAATGATGCTGACGCACGCGTGACAACGAATAAAAGCCTTTGCGGTAATAAAATCTCCGCAAGAGCGGTCTGCATTTTAAAATTTTAGCTTTTATTATTTTATTTCTTTTTTGAAGACAGAAAACTCCTTACAGACTCCAAATATATTTTGAGCAGGCGTAAAATTCTTCAGTTAACTTAATGTGTCGGAATAAGTTGAAGAGGTTCTAAAGTTCCTCTGCATAATGCAACATTAAAACTGCTTATGATTTCTAATCTTTGCACTTAAGCTTATTTAACCTCATTTTGCAAGATTGAAATTAAAAGGTAGCGTACCCCGCGAGACAAAAGATGCAAATGACTCAATGATGCTCTGTGCGTTGAGTCGTTACATAAACCCATTGGCGGCGTATGGCATATGAAATAGTGCGAGCTTTGCCAGAGATAAAGTCTTAAGTACAGTATAGTGCGGCGATGCCTCCGGCCCGGCGGTAAACCCTTTCATTTGCATGTTTTCCCGGCAATATCAAATATCGGAACTAGAGCCGCAGCTTCGCACATTGTATCGTCGCCTCTGTAATTAAACTTCGACAGCTCCCTACATAATTACAATGGCGTACTGCTGACTCGGCGGGACCGCGAATAAATTATTCATGAAAGGATAATCGCGATTAAAGTAAATATCACGAAATCCATTCATATTCGAGACCTTCGGAGCTGTTCGGGCTTCCCACGTCAATTATTTTTGTTGTTAGACAAAAATAATTAAAAGTTAGTGGGTTGCATGAGTCGAGACCGAGGCGACATAAACGGAGCAAATCTAAGCGGTTATAGACAAAAGCTGAGAAAGAATGCATTTTTGGACGGAAACGGTCACTGATGGGAGAATCAGCAGTCTCGCAAACCGCAGACGCGGTAATTCTTCCTAGTTCTCATGTAACGCGCTTGTCGAGGCTGGCAAATGACCGGCTATCACGTGGATACGTTTCAGCTTCCGGGACCGACCCGATGGTCTAATCATGTTCTACGTAATACCCGCAGTATGAAACAAAGAAACTGAGTGAAAGGATGTCCTCGCTTATTAAGGAGTGGTAGACTTCCATACCATCCAACCTATGCATGAATGTCCTTGTTGCTTCGAGGCATATTTTATAATCTTTGAGTGACTGTAGGTGTTTTAAACAGGCAATTAGTTTCTATGACATGTTATCTAAATACTTAAGAGGATGATATTCTAATTATAAGAGTTTTGAACGCTTGAGTCTGGTGCCGCGTAATTTACTCGCTTTGCTAACCTGAGTGAAATGACTTAGTTATGTTCCAATGAAGCCGTATACATATAGGTATTACCAGGACATTGCAGCAAGGATGCATGTAAAATATGTATATAGGCGGTATTCTTACAAACATTAGATACGCAAAATATTTGCCAAAGAAAGTTTGTTTAAAACTAAATACATTTTTATCTGAATTTAGACAGTGGCTGATGTAAATCTCAAGTCGTCGAATCAAAAAATATATGTCTGTCAGAATTTGTAAATATTTGGAGAGTTGTGTAGAACCTTAAACTTTTCAGGATTTGTAAAAAGTCATCGTGTAGGACCCAATAGGTTGGGCTTATTTGTTGTCAAATGGAATGTTTCCAAACGATGTGTTCATATTGTGTTCTATGTTTTGTGAACCAATATTGCCACTGTACATATCTTCGAAAGATTAAGGTTTCGGTTTATTTCTAACAGAAATCGAATCACATCGGATTATGGCAGCTTCTAAGATAGAACCCATAACTTGCATACTGTAACGTACATACTATAACGTAGTTACTTCTTAAAAAGTGGGGTCATGTGCCAGGACTTACGGCTAAAAGCGGTCGAATGTCGGATCTTCGTTAGAGGTTGAGTTATGCGTCGCACTCATACGGCTGGTGTTTCGCTGACCTACTTGCATGCGAATGCAGCCCGGGATAAGAAAAGGCGGTCAAGTGGAAACCGCCAGGGGTCCCAGGGCCCTGATTTTACGTAGCCAACTCGGAACACAATATCACAGAGTGACGTTCATGCGTTTTAATCTAGAAATGTGTATCAAATGTGAGGACGCTTTTTAAAAGTTTTTAGCGTAAGATAAACCCCTCGTCGGTTTTATCTATGTAAGTAGATGTATATATTAGATCGAGTAACATTTATTGCTTTTATTGAACCCGTGAACTTTTTAGTAAGTATAGATATTACGTAAACGCAGCCAAAAAGGTAGTCCAGAAAGCCAGCAACATGGATGTTAATGATCATCGTCATTGTCAGCCTTTCAACGTTTAAGTTTAGTTTTAATATATAATTAAAGAAACATGAATTTTGATTTCATAAGTATAGTATAAAATAGACAAACACACAATACCTGAGCATAAAGTTATTATGCTAGATTAAGAAGCAAAAACTGTACGTAATGCTCCTCCATTGCCTCCCTGGGAATAGTTTAAAGTTAATCTTCACGTTAATAGAAACATCTTAACGCAAATGTTAATTCACGAGAAGTAGGTACTCTCCCCGCTCTCGCCCCAACTGTTGTGAAAAAATCTATTAGCGAGAAACGGAAAAGAACCAATAAAAGCTGAGCTTTATTTTGCATTTATTTCCGTTAAATAGCCGTAAGCTGTTCTTATTCTATCATGGTTTAAATCAAATAATTACTAAGTATAAGTTCGTCTTTTTACGGTACTCTTTTTTACTTTTGATTAACCGCGTATGGTTTAAAAAAATCATGTGTGTACTCTAAAATCATTTAATGAACAATACAATACAAATATGCTTTATTGACTACCACATTATCAATTTCACAATTTATCCAAAAGGTGGTCGATGTATGTAGCAGTACAATGTCCTTTAAACCTTTTACACAAAAGCTATCTTAAAATAATTCAGAAACAATTACACAATTTACGACTCATCTTAACGCAAACAGTCACGTTTAGGCAATCGACCCGTTGTCCTTTACGAGTTGTACTAAGCGAAGATGATTGTTAATGCAATTAACAATTTAAGTAATAGTTTCACTTCATCCGATTCTAACGGCGGGTGAGATAACAAGAGTCGTGAATATAATTACACGTAGTATCGGTAACGCACGAGGTTAGCACAAAGTATACTGGTTTTATCCGGTTAGCATGACCTACGAACATGGGAACCCATGACAGCTCAGGTTTAGTTTAACCCCTCCCTGTGTCTCTGTCTAACTACTGTCATAAGAAAGGGACGCAGATAGAGATAAACTAAACTTGGCCAGTCATGTTAGGGCCACTCTGCGAAATGACACATTGGCATTGGCACGGTGAACTACGCAGATGAAATTGAGATCAAACCTGGCAACAACTTAAAGTTACTCTTGTATCAGCTGCGCACTGGCTGTCAAAGTTTTTGGTCCTAGTTTTTAAGCTTTGGTTATAAAATATATTGTAGTATGCAAAAACAGGAGTAAACTATACCATTTCATAATGACTCTGCCTAAAATAAATAGTACAACAGCATAATCTACAGCTCGTACACACCAAAAAGCAAGCATTAAGCGTCCCGTTTTGATCCTACTTAAACGAAAAAATTACTGCCAAGTCACTCAGAAGAATTAATACGTACAACAGGTAATAAAACAAACATAAATATTTTAATTTCTTGCAGACTACGTAAACAGTTTAGTCTGCTTAGTTTCACTCAGAATTAGCTCATAAAAACCTGCAATAAATAGTAGGTGTCCAGTCAAAAATGATCAAAATTTGCTATCCTGAATATTACTACACTCACCTTCTTCAGACATTTTTTTTTCAGAGTATGTTCTTTTGTGTAAATAGCTACATAGGATTTTTATGTATCTGTGAGTGCATAGGCGTCTGTGTATTCGTCACTCAGTAGGTACCAATTATCACTTTTAAAAATGATCGATAGCACCATTAACCATGCGCGTCTCCGTTCAATTTATAATACAAAATAATACTGAATGCTAAACGCCTGCGCATATTTTAGTAAACAATTACAATAGATTATTTACGTACGCGCCTTGACTTTTCGATGTCAAATAGTCAAGGTTGTGCTGTAATGGTGTTATTGTACCAGATTAACCGAAGCTTGCCTGTCAATGGACTAAAGTTCGTTATAGGAAGTTACGCAATTTATTTCGTCTTCGGCTCGAGAAATTGTAACGAAACGCTTTATTATCAAGGCAACCTTAAGCCAACATTGTACTGTGTATTGTTTGACTTTTGACCCGATTTGAAAAATTCTTGCAACATTGAAAATTCACTGCGAAACTGACCTCTATAGCTGGAGCGAAATAATGAGTAATCGATAGCGAAGTGTGAACTCTAAGGCTAATAGGCATTGTTTTGACTCTCCAAATGGATAGAAAAGGCCATCAATCTGACTGGAATCGTGTGGGCACAGAGGTCACGGAGGTGTAACTGACATCGGATTGGCCGCTCAAGTAACGATGACAGTTCTAATTACGTGCATGGAGTAACTAAACGTTGCGATTTATTTGTTGTGAGCCACGGATGGCGGCGACCTTTGCCGCCGTGTCGTGTTTGTTGTAAACTGCTTGTACTTGTAAAGTTGTCTGTCAATTTAACAAATATTAATTGGTACGAGTATTTCTCAGCGTTCTTGGCTAGTAATTGGAATACGGAAGTGCATTAGTGGCATTACTTAAAGTTGATTTTAGCTCGATCGATATTGAAAGCATGTTGTCCGTAGAATGTAGGTATTTATGTCCTATAATTAGGTATAACATCTTTTTACAGCATATTTGTACCCATGATTGCTCCAGGTTGTGTAATCATTGAAATCGCTTTCATTCATATTCATTATTCTTCTCCTAATAGCTGACGGCCCTCAATTTCTTTCAACCACAAGTACCCGCTTACTGAACAGGAAATTCAATTTAATAAATACAATTGACTCGTACCTCAAAATACCTTGTTAGCTTTAGCTCATAAATAAAGAAGATGTTCATAAATAATGTATTTGCCCTCCGCAAAATAAATAAGCAATTTGAACAGACGAGAGACCGTGTGGACATTTGCTTCCGAATAACACACAAGACTTGTCGTTATTTAACTAATTAAAGTCGGTCGTTCAATCAAAATTGCAAATTACTTCTAATCAATATTTGAAGCCTTTTAATTAAGGGTTACACCCAACACAACCGTGTCCCACGGAGTTGTGGCGACCGCAGGCGGCCGGCTGGCCCTCTTCCTGCCCGCTCATTAGCCTGGAGATACGTTGCGTTGGTTTCCGGCTTCCAACTTGCCCTTCTTCACTACATCGCCAATTAAGTCCATGTGGATCCTGTGCGCCTAGCACGAATCTTCTCGACACGCATTGACACGCTACGTAACTCAGCGCGTCTCATTCGAACCAGCCCAGTAAATGAGAGACGCACTGAGTAACGTAGCGAGTTAACGCGTATCCAGAAGATTCGTGCTAGGTGCACGGCACGGCGTCCCGCTTCTCGTATTTGACAGCAGCCGTATGACCCAATTAAGTGACAACGCTTTTCGGTGTTTATTAATTGTCGTTAGTAAATTATGCGGTTATATAGGTGGATTTGGTATGAATTTAGCAATACGTTATCAGTAAAACAGAGTTTGCACAAAGCCGCCCTGAAATTATTATCATCGCCTCAATGACAAAGTTACGCATTATAAATAAAGAAAACATAATTATCTTTGGACAGTTTACACCAAAATGACCTTTTCCCAAAATAAGCAAAGCTTGTACTATGGGCAAACAACGGATAAACATACATACATAGATAAATACATGCATACATTTGAATACATATAATATAACATCCACGGCTCAGTTACAAACATTCATATTCATCATACAAACATTTACCCCTTGTGGGAATTGAACCCACAACCTCTAGCTTCGCTGTCAGGGTACTTAACAATAGGTTGCCATTATAAAATCTAACCTTAATGTGGATTTAGTTTACATAAATCGTAATATGCTTTTGCAAATTTTAAATGGGAAAAAGGAGAGCCATAATTCAAGTGCCTTACAGCAAGCTGAAACCGAAATGATTCAAAACTTGTAACAAATTAACCCTTCAGGAAACCCTGTCGAAGTTTAGTTCATCGGGTTAAGAGGATTGTGTATTAAGCGGTCTCCATACAAACTGCGTAAGCTTTTTCCACTCTCTAAACCTAAAGCCATAATTTTCTTATATTTTATTGAAATTACTAAGAATCGGATTAGATTGTATGAAACTCTTAAACCGGATAATATATTATCATACCAATAAAGAAATAAAAAACGCGAACGCCTATTTCGAAAGCATAAGAGCAGCATACGAGAAAATCATGGCTGTAGGTTAAGCTTTAGATGGGGAAACGTCACAGCCGTTTGTATGGAGAGCACTTTTTGTTGCTTGGTTGGTACACAATTCTCTTAAATTTCATTTCAAAACAACCCCTTTGTCGCTAGCTATTATTTAGTTCACAATGATGTACCAATTTCAAAACGGTTCAGTTATATAATTGGCTGCTTGTGAATGGGTTCGCGGAGATTTGGTGTACAATAGGCGACCTTGCTGGGCTCTGTAACTCTGTCGGTTCAATCAAAATATTGGGGCAAAGGTTATCTTCGGCGCGTCCCGAGCGCTGGTAAGTACCGCTACGGCGGCAAAAGCCCTCGAATCACTTACAGTCCGTAGCTCCGAATGCCGCGCGTGTCACGGCCGACTGAACTCTGATTCCTGGCACCGGTACAGTCTTGTATAAATTAAACCACGGCGTGCACTTTATGAGCACCTTTACGGGTGATATTGATTGACAGATGTTACATTTTTTTATTTGATTCACTGTTGCTTACTTACGTCATGCAGGCTTATCCATGTAACTTGATTTGAGGCAGGGAAACGTACTGTGTTAGTCTTACTTAACTATACTTATATATTTTTGAAAAGTTTGGCTTACTATTACCAATAGTGGACTTAACTAGAAATGAATTCTAAATTGTGTTGATTTTAATGTCATGTAAAATTCCGGTTATAGTTTAATTGCATGTCACAAGTACTTAAATTTTAACAATGTTTTAGTGTTTAGTTTATCTTACAAAGTTTTTTCCTGCCAAATCTGTAGTTTTATTGAAACTCAAAGCTTACCCATACATCATACATGATAAACGATCAAAAATCTAATTAAATTAATCGGAGCGATGTGCTGTGATCCACGAACTAGTGACAACTAATTAACTACAACTTTAATTATGGAACACTATTTTCCCACTCTACCCGCTGTTTTACCTCCCGCACACCTACACGAAAGCTAGACTGAGAAAACGTTGCTCATAAGCTCTATTCAATGGTAATAAAACACAAAATGAGGCACTCGAAATAATGGCCTCATAAACATGTTCCTCCGCATGACTTAGTTGTTACTGAAATCCGACATTACCTCTTATTCGTGTACTTGGCGAATTCATTTTAAAGATACTAGTGAAACAGCAATTTTGTAGCAAGTGCTCCGTTGAATTATAAGGAAGGTTTGAGTGCTTTATGACGGCTGACAATGTAGTGCTATTACAACCGTAGCAGTAAGAACGCCCATTCAAAGTTACAGCATTCATTATACAGTGTTGGGTAATAAACAGATGCACCATGTCAGGTTGAATTAATAGGTGTTTATAGTGTAGGCGGGCCGACGTAATAACCTCGCTTAATTAAAACTGCGAGGACGGATTAATAATGCGCTACATCGATACTGTTTACGCGGAGGTCTCCGCCCAAAATGGCTCCATCTTCAGCTGGGGTCAACGTTCGTTAATTATAATTGCTGAAACCGTTTGAAGCTGTGTACAGTTACTGGGCAAGCTAAGGAGTTTACACACTTGAATTTGCTGAGACAAGGATATAAATAACTATTATGTTTTGAGATTATCAGCTAAAAGCGCTGGTTAGTTTGAAGCGCTATGCAGTAAACATAATTTTAAAAATAAATTATGAATGTAAACTCTTAATGTCCTGAAAGCAACGTTAATACATCAGGCTAAACCTGCTTTGAAATTGGTATAAGTACAGACAAATATAAACTCAGTAAGACAGAGGTTTTCTAAATAATACAGATAGCTTAAAATAAATGGAAAGAAAATTAAACTCTCGCAGTAGGTACCTACTCTCAGGTAGGACTGAACATTCTTGTTTCCCGTGATGATGTTTGAATGGTGGCACCTAGCCCACACCGCGTTTCGGATAAACAAAGGAAGATGTCACGTGAATGTTAATTCGTTCCCGATTAGTATTCAAGGCAAAACAACAACTAATAAAAAGGAGCCGCCGTTGGGAAAATTGAAAATATCCGCAACCGTCAGGAAAATGAGGAGATCTCTTAGTCACGCCGTGAAATTAGAATCGTCTCGGCCGTTGCGATGCCGGCCACGTGGCTGAAAAAGTTTGTTTACGTTTCCATCTGATTATAATCTGAACGAAATAACCTAAACGGGACTCCAGATTTGACTTTACCTCAAGTTATTCTAAGTGCGATATTTTGATAAATCAGTTTTAATGTGTTTTTCTTTGCGTAATTCTTATATTTCACAATAGTCAATAATAAAAACACATTATTTTTACAATTAAAAAAAACCCTGTAGATCCCCCTGCTTCAGGCATCGTCCCAAGGATCAACGCAGCATCGCCCCTCTGCACCGCCAAACTCATCATTTGGGCAAAAAAGAACCACTTTTTGCGTAATACTCATAGTTATAAACGTACGGGTTTTCTACACTTTGAAATATACACAAACCAAGTCATCGCTTTATTGTTTTGTTGTTTCATGTACCTGCTAAATTATGCTAGGCGCGTCTGGGTAAATTACAATCACCAGTATCCTCCCAAGAAACCCTCGAACCTACAAAACATGCAGAAGAAAACCCTTTATTTACAAACCCGCCAGCATTTGAAGATTCATCAAACTAAACCCCACTTATTCCTGTTTACCTTTTTACCGATATAAGCGAAATGAGCGTCCGCTGCCTCTCGTAAAAGTGAATGAAATGTAAGTACTACGCCGCTGCTCGAGGGCTGTCGATATTGCAGGTTGCTCCTTCCCGTCGGGTTTGGGCTGGCTGCGGATAAACTAGCTTATTTGAATGAGGGGAATGCGGACCGCAAAACGCTGGAGCAACGAGAGCACTTGCCGACCGGACTAGAACCAATACACCGATACACGTGCACGCCGCAAATGAAAGCCGAACGTGACTTTCATGTTATGTATGCGGAGCTACGTAGTGCGGCTCCTCTATACCTGCCAGCTCTCAGAGCTTCAGTTGTCATTTGCGTATATCAATCAATCCGTCATTTAGTGTTCGGTGCAAAACAACTCATCGTCAATCCAATTTAAACTGTATCAGGTCACAAACAAAGTTGACACGATATTGTATTATATTGTGATTGCTTTAAATGTAGTATTATGTACTATAAGTGTTGTTGATGTTCCAATTATGTATACTTACATTTCAGCGAGGTGGTACTTTGCGAGAACATAATAACTTGGTGCACATATTTTTAGATGGCATTACCTCGTGCCAAATACGAAGCCTTAACCGCGGATAATCATTTAAGAGGTCGATAGGTTAACGCACATTAGTGTACAATTGTAGTGTTGGCCATGTTTACGATCATTTTGATCAATAAGCACGGAATATCTTAATACATCTCGAAAGTGTACATCAACATGCGACGTGTGTCGATTAGCCCAAATTACATCGACAAGTTCACGTCATGGCCACTATACAAAAGATTAGCGTTAGGTACAAAAATTGACACGATTGCAGTTCTTAGGTACCAGCATAAGAGGAGTTTTCGATTATTCATTTATTTTTACTATAAAATCTTTCTCCTGTTTACCGAGATGATGTTTACTTTTATCTTATACAAACCATCTTTCACTCAGACACATTTAGCGTTATTCAGTTTAAATAGCAAACTTGCGCAGATTTCATAAAGTACTACATTTAAAATAACGTAGGTACTGACGTCATCACCAATTTATTATTTTTTGTTTTTTTTTTGCTGTTAATTTTGTTTTTGGATATTTAGTATCAGAAGAATGTACATTTATCAAAATTTGTTTCCTACACGTGTTTCCCATTTTATACTTGTATGTAATAAATACAATTTGCTAAGCAACTCTGCTATCTATCCAGCCTATTTTGTATGGGTCGACCATTACATCACAAAGTCTAATGTAGCGCCTAAATTCGTCCCCCATCCCGTCACCTCACGTTTACTCATCTTGAATTCAGACTATCAAGTCTTTTAGAATTCCTACAGGCATTTGGCAATATAAAGGAACACTTAGAATTTATCTGAGTCCCTTTGGAACTGCGGTTGCAGCGAGTCACTTAACAGAATTTGTTGCCAATTCTAAAAATAAACAGTCGTTAATTTTTTTTTGAACAATATAACATTAATGTCTTTACAATATGTAACAAATGCGCTTTATTGTGTGCCATTCAAAAGAACACACAAAAGAACTACACAGAGTAAAAAGTAGCATAAGCCAAACGACAGGCTGTTTTATCGCTAAATTGCGATCTCTTCCTGATAACCTTCGGATAGAGATGAAACATTATATGATCACCTAGTACCGTTTATGTATGTGTTTAAACTCTTTATAGTACATAATTAATCAACCATAGACAAATACAAGTAGTGGTGCAAAGGGGAACTTATTTCTTGAAGGATTCTCTTCAGTATAAAGCAGTTTAAACATTACCAGAGCAACTAGACTTAAACATCTGTGGCGCAGTGTTATACTTAAGCATTTGGAAAAACAGTCTGAATGGTGTCCCCAAGCCCGGCCCGTATTAGAGCGGCCGCCGCGGCGCCCTAAGAGACGGTATTATTCATCCATTAACGGCCACGGGCCTCCACCAATCTGAATTTCAAAATTCTGTTGAAACAGATAAATGGAAATCATATTCTGATTTAAAGTCGATCATAAGCTAGCCAATATGTTTTATTTAATGCGCAAGATTCCCCACAGATTTACACTTCTGTCAATACTTATCATGTAAATGAAAATCATTACCGCAATGGTAAATTATTAATTTTCCCTTAGGTCTGGTTGTAACGACGATGCAGTGAAAGAAAACAGAAATACGCCCTCGGGAAGAGTGTGGCCGTAGTGATGAATTTAAATGCTATTCATTATGCACATGAATAATTAATCGAAGAATGGTAGTGGAGGAAAGAATGTCAACCTTCGTAGCGTTAAGAGTTTTCGTAGCGCTTAATTAATTAGTTTTGCTACGCCCCGTATCGAGAGAAGCTCACGCGCAGACGCAGTTGCGACGGGCAGTCGCACCGACTTGTGTTGTTTTTATTGTTTGTGCAGCGACTAGTATCTGCAATAAAATGTATTACGTACATTCAAGAAACTTTATCCAAAAAGCTGCAAACACAAATATCGCAAGCACGTTCCAGATTCAAACATTTTGTATACCCTTAATCCAGTTGGAAGCGTTTTAACTCCACATTAAACAACATTAACTGTAATAGAAACACTTTATGTCGTTATCTATACCTGAGATTAATGGCACAATTTGTTGTGCGGCCACTTTACAGAAGTCAGCTTCCGTGGGACGTTAAAATTTTATAGCATAACTGTCTAGCCGGAAATCGTATGATGCCGTATGATGCCTTCGAAATGAAACTGTTTGGTACAAAGTTACGTCTGCGGGACAGCCTTATCTGTAACTTTTAGTGATTGCAAATTCCGTTCTAATGAGTGTTTAACACGAACCGGGGAATTCTATTCGCACAGAGCTTCATCGAATGTTTATACTTAATGTGCATTATGATTTAAGGAAGCAATTTAGTATTTAAGCATGCGTATTCGACACGTAAATATGTTTTGCTCGACAGCGCGGTATTATTGGGCGAGTTTCCGCCGCGCCGTGCCTCGTAATAAATTTTGTGACAAACAATATTCCCTTGTCCTTTGTGCGGCCGCAGACGGGCATCGATCGGCTCTAACAATGCCACGCAGATCTCGGCGAGATGCTTCTGTCGCCGTTGAGCCGAACACAATAGACGAACAAGAAGATCGCGCAAACATTACCTACCCCACAGCTGGCCGAGCGGGCTGGCAACCCTTGCCGTGCCGACAAACAAACAGTGTGATGTAGGCCGCTCGATGCAATAAACCCATATATCCTATACAAGGTTCTGCAATACCAGTCAGGTAACAAACTAATCCACAGCAAAATTGAAACGTTGAAAATCAAAAACATTAAGACATTATACGTATGGCAAAAAGTATACATACATACCTAACTAACTTTTCATTGGAAAAGCCACCATCACAAATCAAATCATTATAGAAACTCAATTTAATAACGTAGGACTGATTTGAAACTGTGCAGTATTTTTAGGTAAGCAAAAAACTACAGACAGGTTTGTTGTAATCATGGATCAAATTTTTTTTTTTATTTTGATCAAATATGTCAAATTTTCGGCAGCATTAAGATCCGTCGATTGCCTCGCGAGCAATCTGCTGTAAAATATAATTTGAATGAATTTCTGGTCCGTACCAATAATTCGTTCCCGCAATCGATTCCGACCAAATACCGCCATAATTTCAAACGAGTACCTACCCATCCAACCTTGTAATAAATACGTGGCTTCATATTGTTGTGACTAATGTGACCTTTGAAGCAGGTGCGTTCGAGACACGTAGCGGATAGGGCGTTTTCTTATGCTCCTTAATTGACTCGATTTGTAAAGCACGACATTTATAATATCTTCATAACAATGAGGATAAAAGCTATTTAGCTCGATCGCTGTAAGTGGCAGACAAGCCATCCTAAAGTGTGTATTTTGGGTGCATTAACGGCGGACCGGGTTTTATTGATCTCAACGTGGGAGGTTTGGCGATAACCTTTCCAGCAGACAGTTGGATCTATTGTTGTTATCGGCGCTCAACTTGCTGGAGGCACGCCCTCGTGGCTCGTGGCCCGCGCCAGTGACTCACCGCCTCGGCTCTGATCAAATGCCTCGAGCCCACGGGCTCAGCTAAGGCTAAGGTTTAAGGGTTTCGTAAGCGAAATTACCCAAGGAATAGCATTTAAGTTAAATCGTGTCGAGGAAGTTACCAACCCGGCTCGAGCAATTCGCATTTAGCGAATGCATGGATTGTGTTTCTGATTAATATGAGTTATTGTTCGCGCCGTGCCCAACTTATCCCGCCAAATCTGGGAAACAACAAGTTTTATTACCTACTCAGCGTCAATATCGAATGTAAATGACACGAGAAACACGAAAAGCTATGAGCATTATTTTCGAACGCATTTGTCAATGTTCCAGTTTAAAGGCAAAGCTGTATAAAACATCCGCTTATGTTATTTTAATATTCATTGCGCATGTAAAACGTATTCTCGTATTGGACGTTTCGCGGTACGCATAATGGATTTGCATTCGAATGAGATGCGGTCGAATGTCTAAAATGAAAAGCGGTTTGGACATCGGTACTGTTTATTTTGTGTCCCGCTTTTTTATATAAAATGACTACATTATCCAGTTTGATTTGAATGCAAATAATAAACATAGAAACGAGATTCTGGATTTTCCTAAACGTGTAAAATATTTGCACAACGGAATTTGGTCTGGGACGTTCACCTTTAGCGATGCCAGCGCACAGCGCCCAAAGTGCACGACCACGTTTATCATGGCAGCCGAGGAGCTGTCTGCCAGATTCAAAGATAATGTTAATATCATCTTAGTAAATATCCAGATAAATCCCACAGCTTTAGGTCAAGGTGTTGGTTTTCCCAGCATTACGATACAATACTTTTTTATGAAAACGTGTATAAGAAAATAAAAAATATTTTTATAACCTGCCGCTTTAATATTTCCTCGCCCTTGAACGATTTTCACTTTATTATAGACTAGGGAGTGCGTGCCAACCATAATAACTTTCAACGATTTAATTTTCTCCCGCTATAAAAATAGTCATAATTTATACGTTACCTGCGCGAATCCGACTAAGACGTATCAGTGCTTCGCGCAGACATGCCGCCCAGGTGCAGTCGGATCACGTCAGAGTAGTAAAATAATAAAACTTTATCCTCCTAGTCAACGTTTTGAATAAAATGCAAAACGTGTCTGGGATGCAGCCAAAACGGCTGTGCGCTCGTCGGCCGCGCGTCCTCGGGCCTTGTTTATTTAACATAATATACTGCCGATCTCGTATACGCTCGCATCCTTACGTTTCATTGAATCAAACATCTCATCGCTACAATCGTTTCTAATTCAGACGTGATCCCGCAAACTTTCCCGTTGTGTAAACACGGAAACTCTTTGGCAAACAAAGAATAAGCATCGGGGGTTTCTGTTATTTACGCTCATTTGTATCACTTCTGGTAAGTTCTTTATCGGTTTCGGTCGGCGCGGGACGTTCCTGCGGGTAGCGCCGGCTCGCCGAAACTTGGAATATAAATTTGGTGTCGAGCGGACGCGCTGTTTGTCCGCCGGCAATAGGCGCAGGCTTGCCAACATAAATTACCGGACAACATTCGTCTCCAGTTTATCTACAGGGGTCGCCCAATATTTACATACTACCGACTCACGACAGATTTACACCCCATATAAGATTTAATGTTGTTTTTCCTCCTCAGATATACGAGGATTTGTTTGAGGTCACGAACTTTTTCAGCTTCTCAATAACCTACAGACGATAGTTTCACATACACGGCAATTGACAACAAGTAAATTCAGCTTAATATAATAGAAATGCTACCAAAATTGCTGCCGTCTTCACTCACAATAGTCCCTAATGTTCCATACGCAATAAAAAACTTTCAGCAGCGAAGCCATTATAACATACGTTATATGTATTTCTTGGAATTAGATTGAGCACCTACCTTCTTATTCTATTGAAATGGCGCGAAGCTATGATGTATTGTGACACGGATCTGTAGATTTCTGTGACGGATTAAAGCCTTTATGAAACGGTAAAAAAGAAGCTTCGTGTGCTCTCGATTCAGAGGAAATTGTTAAAACGTTCTTGGAAATCTAAAAGCGCGTTTATAATGTAGCAATGATACTAATATTCTATAATACCTTTTTGACTTTATATTTTAAAACAAACTATTGTTACTAAGATCCGGCTAAAGCTCAGAGGGCCCTATAGATACAATGCAATTCAGTCAAAAACCAGCACAAATTACCTGCGATTGAGTATCGTATCAAACATTACATTTTTTTTTCTGAATCCTTAGATAAGTACGATATATATACGTTACCAAGACGTCAAAAATATCTATGTATACACCTTTAGCCACTAAACATAAGGTCGATGTATACATATTTTGACGCTATGGCTGTATATATATATTTACAGCTGACTGTACCTACTACCTATATACTTCTAGTTTAAACCCGCCGTACAAGCAGTATTTTGACATTTCAAACACGCATTTGAAATATCGCTAGGTTTTTCCATATACAAACAAAGTGTTCCATGGGATGAGAGCGCCGTGGCTAAGTCTTTCAGCGCAGGCCGCCTCATTAAATTTTGTTTGAATAGAGGGATGAACCAGCGGCTCTCGGTGGATCCAGTAGCGTCGGCAAATGCAATCGATCCCGCTCAACAGCATTCTATTCTTACACTCTCTTATAATAAACGGCTGTGACGGACAGCCAAGTTAACTGAATCTATAAATTAAGTAGGTTAGTCAGCCATGATTTGGTTTCGTTTGTTTGAACTAGCTTCTCCATTTAAATTAATAAATTGGTGGCTGAGGGATTTGGAGGCTCAGAGGAAGAAGGACAGCTATATGACGCAACGGATCTGCGATTCTTTTGAAATCGCTGATTCTTATGGGCGGCGGTGATCATGTTTCATCAGGTGACCAGCATAATCGTTTGCCTCCCGTCACTAAAAACAATACTATGGAAAATTGTCGTGATAAATATATGAAGATAATTCATTTATATTTTCTGATATCCGAGCACTATCTGCAGCTCTCGCTGGCTACGGCGGCGTAGCACTCATTAAAGCGTCTCGTAGCGGTGCCTGGTGAATGTTTAACGGCAAACGTATTTAACACCACTATTTCTCATACGTACACGTAGAACAAAAGTATAATCTATGAATAAAACATTATTTTTAACACTTTTAACAAAAATTACTGCAGCGACCACCGGCCAAATATTGTAGGCACAAATAAATTAATGTGTCTGTTTTTCTTAGTTACTGGGATATTACTCTAGGGCAGCATGATTTGATGAAACGGAACTGATGATGAAGGACCAGAGATGGATACTCAAACTCTTGAACAGTTGATAGCACGTGTATAGGTGTAACAATGAGACTTTTTAAGAGATAGGCTTTTGATGATTGTTATTGAGTAAATAAAGTGATGCTGATGATTGAATGTCAAACTTGTGAAGGTTGAGTGGAACTCCTTAACGGATAACAGCTGGTGAATATTCATATTATAATATTACTAGAAAGGGGTACACCAATGTTAAAAAACGATTGAAAATAGGAGGAACCTACATTTTAAACCAACTTTTAAAAATTAAAACGTTCTTAATTCCTTTTTATGTTTCTTGTTAATCAATAATTTCTTTTTATTATTTATTTTGTTACAAATTTTGTTTCTAAAATTTACTAGGTATTTATTACTTTCCTCTTTTGTTGTTCTATCGTTACTTAGTGTAACACGAGCATCGGCTGAATAGTCCCAGACGGCCGCCAGCCGCCGCAAACACCGGCGCCCCGCCGCGGCCATCTCCCGCGCAAACACTCCGCGGCTCATAACACCGTACAAAAGCCTTTCACGCGCCGATGAGGTGTCTCGTGATCGTCACGGCTGTACTGTTCGAGTGCCAAGCAAACTGCTTCACGGTTCTTTGAGACAGGGTAAAACGTATATGAAGGATAGATAAAACAGTCTCATTTTCTACCTCGTTGTGGGTTTGACTTGGGACGAGAAATCCTTGTCTTCTCTAATGTACCCATAGAGATATTTATTCACAACATAAGTTATAATACAATTTACAATTTATACAAAACGCAATATGACAATAAAAGAAAAAACAATTACTTTAAAATTTTACAAATAATTAAATCAAAAATTTTAGCACCATAGACTTTAAAATAAATTCAATGTAATGCACAAAACCTATTTCACAGCACTTTTGTGGGAATAGTATTCTTCCAAGGTGTGGTGTTTCCTATCCAGTAGAAAACACGTACAACTTTAGAGCCCTTTTTAGAACTATCTCTATATACCGACTCAGGCAACTGAACCAAATGTGAGGATCCTAGAATTCCTGTACACACATTTCAATACTCCAGCGATGCGATTGGTGCCTCGAATCGGAACTTACTAAGCATTCAAACGCTTTCAGTACGCTCCGCTATGCCAGACTGACTGGACTTCGAACAATAGATGCCAATCTATACGGAAATTCGGCTTGGATGATGCTTTTGAGCTTACCTACACTTCGATGTGTCGCCATTACGCCAGATACAATTGAAGCCGCCGCGTCATCTGCAGAAGCGATCAGTCAATAGACGGCAGCTGATAGTAATTGCAATGAGCTAAGTGACTTAGATTAAACTTGCATTCGAACCATAGCTTTAATGTCTACTTCATATGATCAATAACATCTGACAGAACATTGCTGTTATTTCAACTTTTCAGTATTTAATACCAGTCTCGTAAACCCACCCTACATCACTAGTAGAACGCCATTGACAAACACTCAAAAAAGGCATGGATTTCAGGTGTCCTTCAAGGCATGTTACAGTTGGCTAAATTCCACATATCGAGTATGTATTATCTCGCTCGCGCATCAAAGAGTCGAAAGAAAGGAGAAAAGCTGCGGATGACGCTGAGTGGCGTGAAATAATTACTTACTCACATGCCGAGCCACAATACGGATAGCCTTCATATATTCAATAAACTACGCCACACGGCTCAGCATGTAATAATGCCGACTATATAGCACTCCCTAAATGTTTATGAACCAAGAACTCAAAAGATATGGAATTCTTAAGTGAATCTTGAATAGTAAAGCGATCAGTTCATTCAATAATGTCTTGCTGGTTAGAAAGGAGGATGCCGAACGCCTATAATAGAATGAAATCTTTTGGCTCTACCCTAGTAGATAGCATTGGTATCCTTTTGTTGCCAATTACAAGCGAACTGTATTAGAAATGCAACAGACAAAATGTAATGTTTTTCAATATTCTCATAAAAGTTTTAGTAGCATTTGCATTGCTGCTCAACGGTTTTCAGATTTAAGTGTTTAAGCTTGTTAATTTGTAATAAATACTGGTTAAACAGTTTTGGTAACCGACGGCGGATTATCATCGTTGTTAAAATTAATTTGTTTTCATACTAGTAGTATAGTAAGTAGTATAGTAACGGAAGCTGTGGTCCATCATTGTCTGTCTGAGGGTCTACCTCCACAGTAATTTCTCCGACTATTGACAATTTACAGTGTGAATGAAGGCATCAACAATAAATATTAAAAAAAACCCTTATATCGTTCTTTTGTTTTTCCAAATAACTAATTTGGTAAAACAATTTTGGATTAAGGAATTATTCGGTCTAATATATTTAGCTATTTGTAGTAAAATACCTAACTTGAGGTTTTTTTCTATACAAGTTTTGGGCATGATTCATTATGTTACAACTCATAAACATTTTATTGACTGGGGATTTAATGTAGGGATTTTGATACGACCAACCGCTTCATTTACTGCGTGATAACGTTAGTTCATTGCTAAAAACAATGACAGCAGCAACGTTAGTATGAATTATTTTGCATCACACTTGTTACTCGCTACAAAATTGTTTTCGAGTTTATCATTTCTCACATTTACTCCTTTTAGTATTGTTTTATTATATTAAATAACTAAAAAATATTTCTGAAAGCTAACAAAAGCCGAAAGTCACTGCTATACGATTTAATTTTAATCATTTATTCAGTGCTTTACATGTTTGGGTAATACCTGCATGATAAAAGAGTACGCATATGATCATGAGATCAACGTTAATGGACAATATAATCAGTCGATATGCAAAACGGGTGGCGGCGGTGTCCATTTGGCCCAGCGAACAATTCGTTGTACAAAACCAATATCGCTTTTAAATTTAACATGTTTGCCCGATTGTTCGATGCCTCCATAATTGTTATTGTCTGACACAACTACTAGTATGTTTCTGTGGTTTGTGGACGTATTAATTATGCACTATCGTACACCTGCTCTTTTTGGATAACGTTTTACGTTTAAATTGCTATTATGATAATTAAAATCGTTAAAAAAATTAAAGAATGCAAAATACGTTCAACTATGGTATCATGTTTGAGAAACATTTCTCAATCTGATAATGATAACTAATAGCAATGAAGAAAGTGTGGAGGGTGGCCACAATAGAGAGATCTCTCTCCAGGCGGGTGTTATGCCTGGGGACCAAAGTCCGAAGGATGAAAGTTAGAAGTTGTATATAAGCAGTAGATGGCGCTAGAGTCGCTACAAACACAAAAGTGTATCTATTTAAGATTTTAAACGTGTTTTTGTTTGTTTCAGGTTTCACCACAAGCATCTCGTTTGTTTCAAAATGACAACACAGAAACAGAGCAAATTGTTTTGATAGTCTACTCGGTGAAACAGTACAGTCGCCGTCATGAGTCTTAAATTAATCGTGCTCCTCTGTGTGGGCGCCCAATTATGTAAGTAAATTGAATTTACCAAGAATTTTTAGTACTTTTTTCGTTTTTCTTTAGGATCAGAAATGTTGTAAACAATCTTGATAAGTCTTTTTACGCAAAAGTGCTATTTAAAATAAATAAGAACTGCTATCAAAGATATTACAAATAAACCATGTTATTTCAGTATAATGTATTTGAAAAAGTTATTTTTATAGTTTATTATAGCACTTTTGAAAAAATATACTCACCAAGATTATTTACCACATTTCTAATTCTAAAAGAAACTAGGTATAATCCATTAGCAATAAATATTCATAACAACATCTTAATTAAAATGATAACTCATGCAACATTCCAAGCAAATTGTTATTGTGACTCTCTCGGTGTGAGTTTGCGGAACGGATATGGATGGTATATCATCAAGAAGTACAAAGCCAAGTCCTAAGATTGTATTTATATACACTGTCATGTTATTTCTTCTTTACTCAAGCAACATTTCATTTTGTGTACGAATTTTACCTTCAAAAATATTTCAATAACAGCGTCATGCTCAGTAAAAAGGGCTTAAATGCCTATCGTTGCGGTTATTAAGAAGAGTTCCGAAAAGACCCAAACTGAGTAAATATTTCAATATGCAAAGCCCATGAAAAGGGTGAATCAAAAGGTTAAGGGGAATTTATAAACATGTATGAACTGAAGCGTGTTTTCTTTCGAGTCAAAGGATTATCGAGGCTTGAACCAGTGGAGAAAACGCTTTATCATACATAAAATTAAATATAATTAAATGCGACTTATAGACGTATTTTCCTATTGGCAATCCACTAAATCATTCATAGGTACGTATTAGTGGCAATTTAATTCAATTGGGGTAAATTCTTTAACACATTTCAAAACTGTTTCACATAAATTTCTAGAGGAATTAAATACGCACCTTATATTGTGTACTGCAGGCTACAGTTGTGTTACTAGAAGATTATCTCGTTTCAAATAAACCTTACAACCATTAAGTGTAACTCCTTTGGTTGAATTTTCAGTAAAATAGAAGCTACGTGAACAACTCGGGCAGTTTTCAATTACAATTGCGTATTCCTTTGTTAAGATAAGACGGTACTTTAGGAAACCGTAACCATTACACAGGTTAAGCACACGTACTCTACGAAATGGTATCACATATCCTGAGTCTAACTGTATAGGTACACAAAATGTTTGGAGTTAAGTAATTGAAAGTATAAACATCACAAGGCACCCTGAGGTTCCCGACCTTATCTAAGGCAGACTATCGCAGCCCACTTGCTGGCAAATGGTCCGGAAGGGAAGAGCTACAGTAACACAATCCCCTTTGAATTTGTTACCTTTTGGAAAAGGAAATTAAATGCAACACGACGACGTGTTTTTTTATATGTACAGTCAACTGAACAGAATTCTGGGTCAATGGAACCTTTTCACAATAAAGTTCATAATTACTCTTCATAGAAAGTGTCTTAATAGTCTTACTACGATAAGATTCTACGGTGTCTCAGAAGTCAGAATTAAGTATGGTTGTGACAGTACGTTTCTTATACTCATACTAGGTTAGTTAGTACGAAACTCGAACTTGAGTTCGGTTTAAAACTACTACCTTTAGTTAAACATGATAATACAATTTTATTGTTTTTTATTATTATAGCTTCATCACTTTTTTATGAGTTCTTCATTAAAAAAGTACAGATTTAGGGGAGTTTTCAGTCTAGTTTTATATCCTACAGTTGAAACAAGGACTCTTTAACGAAAACATTCGTATTGTAAATCAACTAAAAACAAGCATAACTCTATAAAGCTAAGGGCCAGGTCACATAATGCGAACACATCGCGTTTGCGGTGGTTAGTTGGAGCCATGTCGCATACGCGACGTGTACGCAACCAATGTGATTCGGCCTTAAACAAATATTGCTTTTTGTCACTCACAATACAAGTACAAACGTTTCATAATATGTATTATAGCCATGCTAAACGGCATTACACGCCATTAGTTTGAAGATACTCGTATCTTTTCGATGGCTTTGTTTTGTAAACACAATTGGTAAACACCCTTTTTTTAAGCCATATGAAGGTGCTATCACGGATCATTTACCAGCCAATGGCACTGAAATAACACCAACACTGATTCTCTTCTTTATCCCTGTACTTTGTTTGAAGATTTTTTGGCTTAAACGAATTTAAGGGCGGATTAGTGCGTAGCATTGAATGAAAATGAAAGTTAGTTCAAATGGAACCTGTGCTGAATTTCTGAACGATTGTTTCAGTGGTCATTGTGATAGTCTGCTATGACTTAATATAGTCATAGCAGCCTCCTCTCTCTCTCTAGTAGTATCTTAACTAGTCGTAGTATACTTAGTACTTTCATTCGAGGGAGCGAAACCGTAATATAAGCAGCAAACATAAAATGGATATTTTATTCGGTTAAAAATAGCTGCTTGAGAGTTGATCTTGTTTTTTTAAATTTTCAGATAGCAAAGTATTCGCTGACGGCCCAGTGTACGATGGAGGAGCTCCACAAGCGCCAAGTCCGCCGCCCGCGGCTGACAACTTTCTCACGCAGACTGTCTACGGGTTTCTGGACTTTACGACGACGATAGGCAACACCGTCATGGTATTCTCACCACAATCAGCACCACCACCAGGTCAAATATTAGTTTACTTTGATTTTTATACTATATTATTCTAACGTACGACCTATGCTGAAAGAAAGTAAATAAATTTCAAAATTAACATTATTATCTCCTTTTCAGAACCACCGAAAACAGAAAAATCTGTTCAAGAAAATATCATTGACACTAAACCACCACCACCATCGGTTACCACCGTGAAACCTGAAGCTATCAAGCCCAGCAAAATAGCGGATAAAGACAAAACTAACAAACCAGCTGGAGCCGCCATTGTGTCGAGTGCAGTTTCAGTTGTCACTTCTAAAAATGAAGACAAAGTAGCCAACACTCCCAAATCGGTTATAAAGGAACAAAAACAAATAATAACAAAAGTTGAAGTAGTTGCAGGCCCATCAAAAATTGTAGAAAGCATTGCTGCGAAACCAGCTTCCCAGAAGCCAAGCAAACAAAATTCTCAGTCTAGCAACAAAAAATCAAAACCTGACGCACCTAAAAACAAACCCACTATTTTGAGTAGTAAAGTTGAAATAAAACAAGATTCGTCACAAGCTGTATATAATTCTAAAGTAAGTAGCGTTGTTGAAGTAAAATCAAGTCAATCGGATGAAGAACCCGCTATCTTGGTAACTAATAACAACATTGGGGAACCGGAATATGACTTCCTATCTCGCCAGCCATCAGAATTTGTAGAAGAAACTTACAAAGTTATTAACTTACGTCCATCTAAGGTCCACGGTCAGAAACCAAAGCATGGATCGAAACATAGACCGCACCAACCGACCCCGCCTCCAGATGACGATGAGCATCCTATAGGCCTTGTCACCACACTTGGAGGCACAATAGTTAAAGATGGATTAACCACCGTGCACGAAACTAGCGTTATCGGCACTTTCATATCTGGAAAATATGCTCAAGTTTTGAATAGTAATTCAAAAATATTACAATCCCCCGGTCATAGAGCAAAGATTGCACCTAGCCCGACTCATAGAATATTAAAAACAGTAGGACCTTCAATATCCAAGAACCACAGACACAATTTGGAACCGACTCCCTCAATCAGCGACGAAGAAAGTAGCTTCAGTAAACCTCGCAGGCAAACGTCTAGCGGTAGTTCCTTCAAAAATCGTCATCGCCCACAAAGCAACTCAGATAACGATAGCCACGACTCAGGTGCTGTCCCCAGCAAGAAGTTTAAAAACCGTAATTCATCACATACTCAACGAGTTCAAAGGTAATATTTAACATTTTAAGAGGAATCTTGTCAGCTACAACGGGTAGTGATGAGTAATTAAATGAATGGCGTTTGTTTGTTACATATGAATTATTATATTGTTTGTTACATATTAATAATGCATGTGATCTTAGTCACTCTTAATCATTTAAAGAGCACTTTCATATTGTGATGTATGTAACTGTTTTGATTTTCAGCAGTCATTTTGGCAGAGCACAAAAAACACCTCAATTGGCAACCATCTCTGTTTTCAGTGAAAGTGCCACCCCATCGTTCTCAAACAGAAGAAAAACCAACCGCAACTCCGGTCATAAGACCATCGTGACGCCTTCAAACAACGATAACCAATCAAGGCGCGGCTTCAAGCCCCGCGTGCAAGCAACTCCCGTTGAACAAGTGACTCCAGTTGCATCCACAAGCGTCTATAAATTCAAACTCAATCGTACACCAGGTTCAGGACGTTGGCAATATAAAACAAGTCCGAAACCCAAGGTCACGATCAGAAAAATAATGGGTGATGATGAGCAAACGACGCCCAACGTAAATCCTCTTCTTGAAGACATAAATTCCAACGATCTGTCTCCCCAAGCAAGAGTCGACAATGATCTAGAATTACAAGGATCTCAAAATGGCGCAAGTTCTTTATTAGAAAATGACGATGACGATAATTCAATTGAAAAACCACCGCCAGTTGAAACACTAAAGGTTCAAATATCGACTCCTGCTGACTTCAAAGATGTTTATTATGAAATCGCTACGATCAAGTCTCCCTATACCTTCCAGGTGAGATTTACTACTTGAAACATTACAAATATGTTATCTGCCCGTGCAATTACTAACTTTTTTTATTTGTTTCCAGGTTGGACGCGTTAAGAATACTCGGATTATCACAGTCACGTCAACGATTCAAAAACGTATAGAACCAACAGCATCTATTAATATACCAAGCTCTTTGAACGAACCACTAACTGAAAATATACTAGCCACTGCATCTCCTTACGGAAAAGATCATAATTTAGATTCAAGCATAGCTACCCTGCCAGCAATAACACTGTCTTCTGATATGGAAACTCCTCCGCTAGAAACAGTAACAGAAACCTTTAGCACGACACAGCACATGTTGAAGACTCATATTTTACCAGTGGTAAGAGATGTCAACTTGACAAGCAGTCTAACGTTCATCCAAACATACCAAATTACAAGATTTGTTACTGCAACTAAAACGCTGCCACCAATGGACTACTTCCAATTTATACCAAGCAAAACTCTCAAAGAATTTAACAGTCGGCTTGATGAGGCAGGGTCAGAACTTCATTTAGAATTAGATTTTGGAGACAGTAATGAAGAAGAAGATGGTGTGCCACGACGAGTCTTCCCACCCGACCTAGATTTAGCCAACATTGGATCAGATTTCGATCTAGCTGAAGTAGATAAATACAGGCTACCAGATAACCACTTGCGGCTCAAGAAAGCTCACGGCCAAAATAAGGGTAACCATGTTACCGAGTCCCCGACGCCACCGACGCCAGCTTTAACTCCAGAACAAGCACAACAACTGGCTCTACTAAGACTTCTTAACCCAGCTGCGGCTGCACAAATCCCTAACGTGGTCACCACCTCGAAACCAGTTCTGAAATATGAAACCATCTATGAATCACACGTAATTCCATTCTTCGATGGCAAGAGCACTGTTCATAGTACTATCTCGAGACCAGTGGCTACTGTAACCAAAACAGAGTACGAAATAGGAACAAGCAGTCTTCCCGCCTTGCCATTGCAGCAACTTAATCCGCTTTTCCCGCAACAACAACAGTTCTCACTTACTTCGACGCCGGTCGTCGTGAACACGGAAGTGACGGCAACAGACAGCCAAATTTTGAAACTGACTTTCGGTGCAAAGACCGTTTACACCACTCTGTACACGACTAAGGTTGTGCCCACGGTGCTAACATCGTACGTCACTTCTTCGCTGCCTGTTCAGCCTAGTGCCGGTTACCCAGGATACTTCCCAGCGCCATTTGCACCTTTCCCTTACGTAGGTTAAAAATATGTACCTCTTTAGAAAAACTGTACGTAACTAACTTGGACATGTGTAAATCAGTGCCTGTGAACGTGATAACACGCAAGGTTTCAGAACAAAACTTTAAAGCGAGTGCGTCGTTATTTGTAGGACATGTGATAAACTATATTGCGAGTGGGTGAGCAGTAAACAGTGCAAAAGCAGCAGAATGTTGAGATTTATAGCCTTTGTGGAGAACACGAAAACTTTAAAGTTGTATATTTTCTTGTGAAGTTTCCCAGCTTTGCGCGGTTTTGCGTTTTCCGTACGTGTGGTAAGGGTTTGAAATAATGTAATTACTATGCGTAATAAAGCAATAAGCTAAAATATTCATATAAACGTATGGACATATTTTTGTGTTATTGCTATGTAAATATTGTTATTTATACTGAAATGATGTTGTACATAAACCATAATTAGTTATAATTAGATAAAACAATACTAAAATTACACTTAATTGTAGTTAAAACTATTTTTTGTACTTTTTGTATATTTTTTGTAAATTCAATAAATAATAAAGCCTTGGTGAGTTGTAGATTATGATTATCTGTTCAGTGCGAACTTACAACAGCAGAAATGGAATCTCCTTAATAGTTTATCAGTAACCAAATAAGTTGCTGGAACACATGGTGTCATTAATATTTCCAGTAAGCTTGCACGCCGGCCAAGACAAGGAGACATTTTACTAATGACCTGTCGCCACAATCTGAGCGCTCGCCAATTTATTCTTCTAACTCCATGGTTAGATTTTGTCTCGGATACGGTTCTTTGTGCGCGTCACTCCATGCAGCAGAATTAGTATAATTTATTCACGTCTGTACGCCATCCAGCCAGCTTTTACACCCTAAATGCGTTCACTCTACTATTTATACGTCGATTCATAAGAGCTGCCGCCAAAAATGTATGAAACTGACATTATTTTCACAGACATTCGGTAGCAGTTCTTGTGAAACGACCTATAATATTCTAAATTTTTCATAAACTTGAAATAAATAAATGGAAATAAATGAAACCTTTAAAGGAGAGAATATGTGAGCTATAAAGAGACTTCTTTTTACGGAAAGTGCAATCCTATAGAACGAATATAAGAATATGTAGCGGCTATTGATGATTATCAAGCAAGCCACGTCTGTCTTATGTCTTTTGAACCTCTCCTGGACGGCTAAAGGGATCGTCTAAGTAGCTAACACGATCTCCTTGTTATTTTAGTTTTTATTCCCATATCGCACTATAAAAAAGCAACCACTGAATGATTATTGATCAAACAGAAACATAATATTATATTTGTTGTCTGGGTTATTCTGTCCCAATTGTAGTTCATGGAAATTCCTCCTGACAATTGTATGACATCTTACATAGAGGTATATCAAAAGCAGATCAAATATACATATAAGCGATTTGAGTAAATGGCGCTTACGGTATAATGGTCCCACGTTCAATTCATTAATAATAACAGAGATATAACGAGCCTGGTGCCTTTTGTGTTCCAAACCAAATCGTACATGGGATACCTACGTATTATAATACATATGATGATAGAACTCAAATTGTGTATTTATCAAATTTACTCCACCATGTAATATTTCACAGAACTGAGGGCTTGGTTTATTTCCCATGATATCTTAATTAAAGTCGTTCCACACCGCGCAGGGGCGCCGAAAGAAACGAAGCGGCCTGAAGTTATGAAACTAAGATTAATGTAAGCTGTTTTGTAAACTTAATAAACCTTTCTCTCACTTTTTTGTTTCAAATTAAGGCATTACAGCGTGAATTGTTGAAACCTATTTTGGATTATTCATAGACCAAAAAGGTTGTAATAGGTATTAATAATTAGATTGAACCGCACAAAAAATATGCCCATGAATGACACTTGGATTATCTGCTTTGACCAAGTCTATGCTTTTAACGGAGTCCCTAAAAAAGGCTCTGCAGCCTGGTTAAGTTCGAATCCTCAATATTGTATATATACCTACTTAAATTTTATCTCATTATGAGAACATTCATTTAACCCCCCCCCCCCCCCGTGTTAGTATATCTAATATTGCAACCTAATTGTAAAAAGGCTGTGTCTATTACTCCTTGTAAGATCGAACACTAAGACTGATTTACAACACAAACTGAAATATGTTTTAGATGCTAAATAGATGTTTGGTTGTATGCATCGGACTTTATTTAACCTCTTAAATAAACTATTCAGGAGGCATACATAAACGTATCTTTTATCATACTCTCCACGACGGTTATTATTTTCCGGAAAAAAGTCTATCAATATTTATTCGTAGCATAATTGTCTTAAAAAAGCATCACGTTGCAAAAAATTAATTAAAACTGAAAAATACACGCGTCGAATTTAAAGCCTCTCTCCTTTGTGGATTTCACTTTGTAATATCATGTATCAAACTATCCATAGATAGATACGTTTTAATTTTAGCAGACGACAGATAAATTATCAAATACCATTATATTTCAATACATTCAACATTTATTAGGTGTGCATCGGAGTCGGACGGAATATTTGTTAAAAAAAATAAAACATTTTCTGAGTCTTCTGTTAATCCTAAAACCGGTACAAAAATACTCCTAGAATTCCCTCACATTTTACGAAAACGAAACAGAGTCAGAGTAACGAAAATCGGCTACCTTTCATTCCAAGCTTCGACTAAAACGCTGTACAAATACACTATAAAAAATAAGAACAAGTTGTGCACCGAACAAACGTCGCTAACGCGCACAAGAGTGACCATTTCTCTTTGCTTCCTACATCTTCAATATCCGCCACCTGCCTCGGAAAATACACAAAGCAAATATTGCCTAATATTTTTCTATTTTACCGACGACGTAGTGGCTCCGTCGCTGAGGATTACCGGCTTCCAAAAGTGTATTGAGAAGTGCGAATCTACGAGAATATATATGGTATGGTATTTTATATCCACATAAGGAAATCCAACATTACTATCTTAGCTTAAGTTCATTACAACAAACAAGCAAGTAAAACCTCATTCTCCATTTTTTATTTCGCCGTTTTGTCAAAAACTATAATTAAGCCTCATATTGATGCTTACCGTAACTTCTTAACAGTGTTATTCATCCTAGGTCTGTTTAAGCGAACTTGTAAGTAAATAGCGCAGTAGTAATCTTGTATCGTGCATAACAATAAACATGCGAATTTTTAATGGTGATAAAATACCACCACATCAATAATTATTGACGGAAATAACTTTACTCTTCCACTTAACGCAACATAAAGCTCAAAATATCAAAGCAGCTTTCAAAAATATCGATTACACTCGGGATTTCATTGGATGCAACGGATGCCGACTTAATCGTATTGGGATCATCGACAAAACTCACTATATTTTCCTTTTCTACAAATCCCAATCGCAATTGAAATCTCAGGGTAGACTGAAGTGATCCTTTTCCAGATAATCCTATTACAAAATTTGAATTTTAATCTAGACATAGAGTTAGTGTTATGCTGGTTAATTATTTTGAGTGATTTGGTATTTAAGTCAAGGAAACCTTTATAAGACAGTGTTACAGTAAACTGTAAACTTTTAACCTACGAAGGTGTCACAGACAGCACCCTGTGCAGGGCTTGCATAGAGCAGGAAAAGCCGGCTGCTCATGTCATATTAAAATGACGTAGCGGAATTCCGTGTACAACACCTTGGTACCCCGGGTCACTTCCAGAAGTCATCGGCAACGTTAAGGGTCTGCTAGGCTTCTTAGAAGATCTGAGTGGGCAAGAGTATTGCCTTCGACTCATCACGCAAGATAGGTTTATAAGTCATCAGGTTGTGCGAAAACCAGCCCGTGAGAACCTATAATCTACTGTAAACGGGGGACCCATAGTCAACAACGAATGAATGATGATTCTTTGGATCACAGGCGACCCGCATGATCGATTTCCTCCCCTTTCCATAAAAAAATACCAAATCTAATCAATGTCACCCTGCAAACCATTGTTCAACCTGTGCACTGCAAACCTTCTCGACATGCGTTAACTCGCTGAGTAACTCAGTGCGTCTTTCTTACCTATGCTAGTTAGAACGAGAACCACTGAGTTACGAATCTTCTCGACACGCGTTAACTCGCTATGTATGTCAGTGTGTCTCTCTTCTACGAGGTTAGTTAGAACGAGACGCACTGAGTTACGTAGCTAGTTAACGCATGTCAAGAAGGTTCGTGCTACGTGCACTGACGCTTAAATTTACGTATGATTAGTATGCTAACTTCTCTCAGACTTTATGGAGTGTAAAGGTTAGTAAATATTGAAATTGCCATACACTGACTTTACATCGCCATCAATATTATAACCAGTATCAATCCAATTTAATATTTATGTAAACAAGCCGATTTTGTAACATTTTATATAAGCAAAGTCTTATACAACCCCTTACCAAATCTAATTCTAATTTCTATGATTTCAAATGAATAATTCAACACTTTTTTAATCAACTTGCTTTTGATCAATATTTTTAAATTGTATTTCAAAAATCAAAGGCAAAAGGTAAGGTTGCAAGTCAAAGGAAGGATTTCAATTGAATAAAATATTTTAATTTATTAATTATTTTGTAATTGGCTTAGGATTTATTGTCAATAACAATCTACCGTCGAGTTATTTGTTTGTTTATTTATTCTATTACAATAACAAACTTATATTTAATTAAAAAATATCAATTTGTTTACACATTTGTTGGTTTGGATTGACACCACCGGTTTTAGTTTTACCGTAATATTTTTGTGTTTCAGCCAAAACTGGGTAAGTATAATACAAAAATATCAAGCCAAAATTGTCCGGTCTGTGCAGCCGCAAATCTACGCGAGTGCAGCAGAGCTCAGGTGCTCGCTGATTGAACAAGGTTAGACGAAATCGGCTTATCGTCCGCCGATGGCGAATGGGGAATAATTTCATTTCAGTATGCACCAGCCTGCGCCCCGCCGCCATGCAAATTCGCTGTGCGGATATCTCAATAAGTATTAATGTATTTACCATAACGAGGACAAAATAGAAAAGAGAACTACATATTTGACATGTATGTGTCTACAAAAATTACACGTGGAGATACAGTAATTGACAGGGGGCTCACGAAAATGTAGGACGATTGCAAATTATGTCGTAGCAAACTTACAAAGATATAATAAACACACAGACAAATATGAAGTTTTAGACAAGAGAGCTAGCTATACTTGTTTAAAACACGGTGTGAAACGTTTCAGTTTTCAAAGTATCCAAAAACATTTAAGATCGTGGGACGTTTAAAATATCTTCATTACAGGACAAATGTCTGTTACAACTTTATTAAGCGCTGCGAAATGTTTCTGTGGTCTTTTACATCTACAATGAAACCTTTTTTTATTCAAAATCTCCGTTATCCTTAAAAATCCAAATATTTTACCAAATAAGGAAAACCCTTATAATATCACGGACACCCTTCATTAGGTAAAGCTAAAAAGCTTCTTGGGCAAAGTTATTTGAAGTTGGTAATTTTTTTACCGAAATGGAGCGACAAATTTGAGTCTCCCCGCACTGGCTTTGTTTCCAACCCCTTCGGTCGGCTGTAAGGAGCCCGTGCAATCTCCTTGAATGTCAAGAAACTCCAAAGTAAAAATTCGTTTAGGGACATTATACGTGCGTAAATCATCCCTTTTTGAACAGTTAACCTTTCGCGTGTTGTTGATTTCAGTTGTTTGAAAGGCGAGGTAAATCTTCTTGAATGCTTTGGATACCGGTGTAATTGGGATAGAGTTGGCTCTATACAATACCCCAAGATGGACTACTACATAGTAATTGTAGTCTGTTGTTGTACATCGCGCAAAGTATAATATTGAAAAGAAACAAATAAAAATAATAAAAGCAGACAACATGGGAGGTCATATCGCTTAAGTCGAGCCATCTATTTTAGACAACCGCTTGGAACAGAAAATAAAACATTAAACAGACACACACAGTTAAAAAAACACTTATACAATACTTAAATAAATAAATAAATAAATTACGATTTTATGACATCAGATTTGTTGGAGCGGTATGAACCCCAGATTATTATTATTATTTTATTTATTAACCAAAAATAAATCTATAGCTAATACAAAAAAAACTGTGTAGACAGTTTGTTTGCGGGAAGACTTTATAATATAATAATTCTACATGTACTTATTTTTCCAAAATACAGGTCGACATTATGACTTCACTTGGTACATTTCTTATCTACTTTTAAAACAGCGTGTCTAATAAGTACTTTCCTAGTTTTGTTCAAGTCATGTGTACGATGCTTTGCCCTCTAAGGTATTGAGGTTTTGATCTTCAATTTCAAATCTTGAATTCACCAAGGGAACGAGTTGCCAACTTCTTCAGCTCCGTGCAGCCTGCGTCTCATTTTACCTACTAGAAAGTTACCATATATTTTTTTTAATATAGTGTTAAGTTTTATTAAGTTAGACTACATTATAGAACTATCGTAAGTTTTGCAGTGGTTATACCGCAGTTTTTCGTTTCTCCAGTTCGCGATCAGATTTTGCAATACCATGACGTCCATGACTCGAATTTACTTCCTGTCTTTTGCCAGATTAAAAACAACGCTATCAATTCCTGTAATAGTGATGATTGTAATCGACGACAATATAAGTAGATAATGTTTATCTTTAAAATATGTGATTTGCTGTATATCTTATATGCGATAAGTAAATTGACGTTCGGCAAATAATTAGTTGCACTCGATAAACAAATGAATGAGGAACCTGTTTATTTCAGTGTTTGAATTTTATCTTTTTGTTCTGCTTTTCCCATTACTTTGTATTTAAACATGAGTCGAGTGCATTTGTTGGTGACAGTGATAGTTCTAGTGTCATGTAAGTACTGCTCGTTACTGGCTATAATAAAGGTACAATTTTAAAACGATGAAAGGAAACTGTCTAAATCGGTATTTGCATCATGTTACGTTTCATTTTGCTTTGGCGGACGGACCTTCGGCTCATTCTCAACTATACTTACACTACTTTACGGTAAAGCCATGAGGACAAAAGTTATTTTTAAAAAATAGAAAGGCAAACGAGCAAATGGGTCACCTGATGGTAAGTGATCACCGCCCACAGACACCCACAACACCAAGGAAACTGCAGATGCTTGTATCTTCCCTTCTTTACATAGTGTGAAACAAAGTCGCTATCCACGTCTGTCTGTCCGCATCGTATCCTCAGCCGCTTGTTTCTTGAAAATCACACAATGGATTTTGATACAATTTTCACTGTTATTTAGACAATTTTTACGGAAAAATTTTATGCAGGTATAATACATTCTAATTAAGTTTTCGTATAGTAGGAAGGAAATTCAAAGTTTTTTTAATCAAGTCCTTTAAAAAATTATTTTCCACTTTATAAAACTGCACCCGTGCGGAACCGGAACGGGTCGCTAGTGTATAATTAATAAAACGCGATTTAATTAATTTCCATTGAAATTCAATATTACTTGTTATAGTCAAATGATTTTAAGAAATAAAGACATCGACTAATTGGGCACTTGTACTCGTAGGCACTGAAAATAGGTAAGTTTCGGGAATGTACAGTAGGGGAAATATATTCACGTACCACCTTAGAACCCTATCGCAATGATGCGACGCGTTAAACGCCAGGCTATGTCATACAAATGTCATGCGTATGTCTCTTGGACTAGGTTCTACGGTGGTACGTGTTTCAATTTCCTTGACTGTACACGCTAAAAACATACGCCAGTGAAATCAGAATTTCGAAGAATTACCCTTCCACACAACACAACGACTACGAGTATACCGGCGTTATTAAACTGATTACCTATATACGTAGATAAAGGGGCTTCCCTAGTTCCGATAATCCAGTAATCCCAAAGGTGGTTTCACAATGCAAAGTAACAAACGATATGTACCGCAGCAATATATCGCACGTGATAAATTGCTACGTTTTATTGCTTGTCACTACGCGTTATGAATCCACCTCAATGCTTAATCCATAATTCACGAATATTGCCGTGATAAAACAAAACAAATACTAATTTATGTTCAAATACCTATCTAATACTTTCGAGTTTTTTTCTTTATTTATTTAGGGGCTTTAATAAAAACTAAGCATGTCACCCCCTTTAGAAAACAATACAACTAAATAAAAAAACAACACTTTATACTATGTAGAATCACAAGAAAAAAGATGCGTTGTACCTTAATAAAACGCGAAATTAGTTTAATCAGGACCCCAATTCTCGGGTCATGCGAGACGCTATCTCGCATGCCACATACGTCAAAAATGACAGATTTCCTTGGAATTTGACAGTTATTCTCGTGCGAGATGAATCTCGCATGAACCCAGAATAGGGGCCCAGGATAATTGACAAAGCAAGTATACATTTTATAATAGAATAGTACACATTACACACAGTAAAGAAAAAAACTGCTACTGCCAAATAACAAACATTAGTGGTTAGATAGCCACTAAAAATAACTAATTAAGTGTCTTACTTGAATATGGAAAACTAGAACGCACTGAAATTAAGTGACTATCTATGGTGCAAATTGGGAAACGCAAATCCGATTAATATGAATATATTGCCCAGTTTTAACTCAGGCTTGAAGTAATAATGCTAGCACCAGACAGGCACTTAATCTTGCTCGCTAATCCAGTGCCAAGCAGCAGTGCTTGCACTGTTGTAATGCGGCGTGGAAAGCAAGACAGGCGATGCAATTAGTGGCAAAAGAGGTATTCCATCTTAGCCCTCTGGGTTGGCAACGCATCTGCAATATCTTTAGTGTTACGGGTGTCAATGTCCGGTGGTGATCAGCTTTCATCAGGTGACCCACTTGGTCATTTGTCTTCCTATTTTATTAAATCAATCGCAATGACAATCGAATATCACCATTTAGCGTAAGGACCCCATGCAATGGTGGTTCCAGTCTTAATCAGGGAAGGTTCACGTAGTCGAAGTTAAGACCCAGCCTAAGGGAGGGTCATGAACCCCATGACCCCTAATGCTGGATCCACCCTTGATTCCATGCTAAGCATTTCTGTCCAACGACTACAGGCGCAGTTCTAGTAACCGCACAGTCGAATGCAGTGAGTCGCTGCTTCCAGTTCACGTGGCTGGGCCCACGGTTTAACAACGACAGTGTGTTCCTCAACGCGACCTGCCAGGATGCCACCAGGCTCGCGAGCGGAGTACCTTGCCAGGAGCCACTAGTCGCGTCGTGTAAGTAATGGACCTAGGTCTATGACCCTAACAAGAGTGCCCGAGTTTAACTTTAAACTTATCCCTCCCAGGCACCTAAGGATGCTGATAGCTTTGAGCTCACTTGTAATGAGCATTATAACGAACGGAAAAAGTTCCCAAAATAAATAGGAAAAATATAGCGCGATGCGTGCGCGGCGTTTTTTAAAACGGTGAATTGGACGTTCTGTTGTGAACGCTCAAGTCTATCAAAACCTTTATATAAATGAGTTTTTTCTAGGTATTCAATATTACGAGTATCAATCATTTCTGAACTTTAGCATTAAATCAAAATAAGTTTCATGAAGTCCGGGTTAGGTTCCCATTTTATTTTTATATTTTATGATCAGTAAATTGAGCTGTGTTTAATACGATCACAGTCTCGCCTTTCTCAGAAATGTCGTATTCAAATTGTCTACCGTTTATTTCCCTAACGTGAATAACACGCATTTCCTCTTCCATTTGCAGTCGACGGCTCGTGGCCCGATGTGGAGTACATTTGGACCCATCACTCACTCGAAGCCTCCTGCATATTGGCTTCTAATGACGTTTGCGCGCAGTACACCTACTATTTCAACGGAATCGGTAACTCAGTAGCTGTTTACACTTAAATGGAATTCCTAACACAGAGTTAAAATCCACCTTTTTAAATTAACAAGTAAAACTCTTATTTTCCCAAGAGTTGTGGAAGCGAAACCATTTTTGTCACTACAAGCCAAAACTATGATTGGTGTCCCGTAGTGTATGAATTGTTGTTGGTACAATATTCAATATACCTAGCTTAGTGTTTTAAGCTGGCAACACTGTATCTCTTTTTACTCTTCTGTGTACGTAAATATTATTGTTTTTTCTGCTCTACAAACGTATTCTGAAGAGAGCTATACGAACTGTGAACAGGTTATGAGCCCAGTACGCCAAAAGCAGCGTCGCAATTGCGAACTACACTCAAAACGGATTAATTTATAAATTGATTTGAGTTTTAAGCCAAATGCGATAACGCAGTTCTTATGTTACAGCGGAAAACTCGACGTACATGTGCACCCGAGCTGTTGATCAGCACGGCCACTCCATCCGCAGCGGCTGCTTTGAGTCCCGGAACGGCAGCTCAGCCGCCAGGGTCTGCTTCTGCCGCTCTATCCCAGGAGGGGTACCCTGCAACAGTTCCAACCTCTCTGCAGTGCTGTCCACCTTCACGATTGTTCTAGCCTTGTCCCTAATCGTTCACCGGAGATTTGTTAACTTCTGCTTTAGTAGTATACTTTAGTAAAATAATTTTAATCTTGGATGTGGTTTTACTTTCCCAAAATCCTGGAATTTAATTTAAGGTAGGTATGCCTACCTAATACCAACCCTAATACAAATGTTTGCAACCATTCTTCTTCTTTTATTTAAACGCTAACTTATCGTTAAGACCTTTTATTGAAAAGCCCATCGACGTTTATACTTGGTTTTAACGTCTATACTAGGTATTTTCACGCAGTAGCGCATTGTTTGTGCTGTATGATTGCCGAAGTCACTATTTATTATACTCGTAGAAATAAAGATGTCTGATATTGATACAGCCACTTAATGTTGATGAGTAACTAATTTGGAAACAAATAACGACATACTAGCTGTTGAATAGGTGCTTCCATACTAAAATAATTGACTTGGCTCTATATGATAATTATCTCTCTACGTTTTTTAGGTTTTCGTTCCCAAAGGGTGTCAATAGAACTAATTACTAAGGTACCGCTGTCTGTCTGTAGGTCTGTCTGTCCCTCCGTCACAGGGCTGTATCTTTTGAACATTAATAGGTGTATATATATACTTCAAATTTCCCTGGAGTGTACACTTACTATGGTCGCTATAACAAACAATAAAAATGTAAATAACGACTTCGCGTGAAATTATTAGCCTATGTCCGTCACGGATAGTGTAGCTTTTATTATCTAGTGAAAGATTTTAGGGCTTATTACACTATGCGGTATTCAGACAGTCTTAGTAAGACTGTCTAAGCACGGCCGAACCCATTCAGTCGGTCTAGCTCTTATCACACTATGCTAAATCTTAGTAAGACTGTCTAAATACCGCGTAGTGTAATAAACCCTTTTTTGGAATCGGTTCTGTAGTTCAACCCCCCCCCCCCCCCTGCCCTCCGAAAAGTTCAGAACATTATTCATAGAATTAAAATAAGAACAGCCGTGCCGCATATCTCATTGTTACTAACTATTACTTACATTAAACCCCCCCCCCCCCCGCCGATATTTAAACCTGGCTACAGTTTTACCAGAAATATATTGTACATCGGCAGTATTCGTTTGCGCAGAGAAGCGCAGACCGGTTTCCGACAGTAGCCGAACGTGTGAATAATCCATATTGTACTTGATTTGGCAGAGAATACTAGCAATAGCAATAGCTTGCTATGCATTCTTAGCTTTATCCCGCTTACACAATTCGTACACTGTAGCGCACGGGTGGTCGCCATGTTGCTGCGAAATCGATAGACCAATAAAAGCGCAAGAGTTTAGCGCGCGTAAAATTCTACTTTATCATTGGTAGATCGAAATTTCTCGTGCTACTAAAATTGGTCTACTGCGCAGGTACATCGTGGCACAATATGTTTTTGGTAATACTGTACGCCCGTGGCCAAACACATGTGTGTTGGTCGCCAATTTTTGGATAGCTTTTCAACCACTTTTATGTCTAAAATTTCTATAAATGTCTTTATTCATATTCAATTAAATAAATAGTCACAGAAGCCGTAAATAAAAAAAAATACGGCCCTTCAAAATATTTCAAACGAAAGTAGTTTTCGAACGAGTTGTTATTTCGTGATTCGTGACGTTTACAATTGACGTGTCCCGAACGAAACGAAACGTCAAGTCAAACAAAATCCTGGAGGTTAGCCACCGCAATAAGGAAATTGTGTTGATACATTTAAATTTGTTCTTTAAAAATGTATTCAGTGTTAACTAGAGGCAATGCGATATTAACATACACACTAAGCGTGTTAGCATGCCTGACCTTCTTGTGTTTTTTGTCCACATTAACTGTCGATTACAGAACAAATGCACAGATGAACACAGTAAAAGTAGTCGTGTAAGTCCACAAAACTGTTTCTTGGAGTATTTCTAGGGTATTCCGCTTCTTTTTTTATATATATTTTTGTCTTGTTACAGTAAGAACGTCCCGGATTACGGAGTTTCTAGGGAAAGAAATGATCTTGGTTTTCTAACTTTCGATCTAAAAACAGATCTGTCCCATTTGTTCAACTGGAACGTGAAGCAGTTGTTCCTGTACCTCACCGCGGAGTACATCACTCCCAACAACGAGCTGAACCAAATTGTGCTCTGGGACAAAATCATCCTCAGAGGAGAAAATGCTGCTCTTGATTTCAAGAATATGAATACTAAGTACTATTTCTGGGATGATGGCAAAGGCTTGAAGTAAGTTTTTTAATTGAAATATTTTTTTCATATTAACCACAATACCATACCTAACTCTTTACTGATTACAAAAACAACATGAAAAGTACAATTTAGAGATAAACACAAGGTACACTAGATGTTCTTGGTTTAAGCAATCTCATTCAAACAGCCATAGGAAGAAGGAGAAAAAATGAAGCAGGGTAGGTAGTTGTAAATAAATGACAACAAAATGACCAACAGTTTATACATTTGTACGGTCTAAATAAAATCTGTCCTATGATTTTGCAATGATTTCCTCCTTTTGAATGCCAGTGTCTAAATTTATCAAGAGCTGTTGTCCTTACAATGCCACTGACCATAGTCCGCAGCTTACATTGTGTAATAGCAACCTACATGTATCTGCTTTAGGTTCAAGTTCATGTTCAACATTATGACAACTTGACATGTGTATGACATGTATGTTTCTGTGCTGTTGAATGGGTTCAATTCTGTTAAATATACCCAGTAAGCAAAGTGTACATTCTAGGCGCTGCGTGGAATGCACTTAGTCAAATTGTATAGAAATGTAAGAAAACAGCAAGCATCCATGGCGCACACCAACCATTATTATTGCCTGTTGTGTCCTCCATAACAATGACAATTGCAATCGCTCCGGTTACAATTTTGACAGTTCAAAAATCTCGCAAAGTGACAAAGCGTTGGATTCTCATTGTATTCTCATAAGCATTCAATATGCAATACTCCAGGCACCTTTTCTCAGTCCCTCAGTTATGTTAGCCCTTAAGTGTTGCAATCTCTATTCATAATTAACTCTAATTAAGGTGCATAAGAAATCATGCTTATAAAGTATGCAACTTGTTTATGTTTGCAGAGGTCACAACAACGTGACACTGACCCTGTCGTGGAACATCATCCCCAACGCTGGGCTGCTGCCAAACATCATGGCCCTCGGCTACCATTCATTCAGGTTCCCAACAGAGTACACCCAGACCAGGGTATGATCACCTGAACACTTAAGTTTCTCAGTATGAGTGTGTTGGATGCTGTAAGATCATAAGAGAATACATGATTTCTGAAAAGAAAGTATTTTACTCATAATATACCTACCTAGCTTAAAAAAATGTATCACTATCATAAATAGAATTAATTAATCACTATCTTACTGAAGTTTAAAATGCAAACATCAGATACTTTAGAGCTCCGAATCCCTCGTTCACCATACGAAACTCGGTAGGATGTTACTACTTCAAATCACAGTATTTTTTACACAGATCAATCTGCCCATTTCTACAGTCATGGACACATAGGACCATATCAAATTGATGTCTATCCCTTTCAAGCATAGACAATTAATCTCAGCTCCTTCTCAGTTAAGGTTGTCTTACTAATCAAAGCTCGGGAAAGGGAGAGCAAAAGGGAAAATCATTTTAGTTTTTCAAAAATAATGCAGTTCCTGTATTTGAAATGACTGTAACATCTAGGATAAGTAAATAAAAGACTAAATTGCAGTTTTAATTTTTATATATTATCAGATACATTTATTATCATTTTTGCTCTATATGTGTTGTCCTACAGCAGAAAAAACTAGTACATTTATATTCAACCATTGCTTTCAGTAAAAATATCTACATAAGGTACATGTTACCAACCTCAATTTGTTACAAGTTACAGTACCCCCAGTATATTCATCAAAATATTTACCCCATTACTTATAAATTATGTTTATCATCTGTATACTGTCAATTAATTCAAAAAAGAGAAGAATGATCTCATAAACAACACCAAATCGAGTTCATAAGTAATGGGATGAATTACAAAACAATTTATGATACTCTAATAAAGGACATGTGAATTTTAACAGGATAAAAGATATTTAAGAGTACAATATTCTTAACTCGTCAATTTAAAATAATTAAGATGTCCGTGAAGACAACAGAAATACGCATTTAGGGTTACAGTAGAATTAACAATCTAAAATTTAGTCTACATTATTTATTTAATTGTATATTTAACTTCCCACGCATAAGCAGATGAGGTAATGTCTTACATTTTATACATGCACATTATACATGTATAATTTAAATTTAATTTCGATATTTTAGAGCCAAAAAAAAGTAAAACTATAACTACCATAATTTTTACTGTAATAAAATAAACTAAACATGTTTATTATTTAACATAATCATTACGTGGTTATTATTCACTATAGTCATCTATTTTATTTACTTTAAAAACAGTGCTGTTAGCTAGCCGAGTTGAACGGTCAACGGCATGACGGCATTTGATTCTGTCTGTAGTCATTGCAAAGGTGTCACAGAAACTAATGGATTAGCAAATCAGACTAAATATCTACCTATTACATAATTTTACTTATTGGCACTCATAAAAGCAATGTACTTGTCATGGGTTTATTTTAATAATACTTTACTTGTGCTAATACTACCATTGTCACTTTCTAATACCACTACGTTTAGCAGCAAAAAGATAACTGATGAGAAAAAGGGATTTCGCATTTCTAAGTTTGTAATGTATCCAGTTGGTGCTTTTAATGTTTCCATAGCTAAAGTGCAAAACGGAGCCCTATTGCTCTCACTCTGCTGCCTGACCGTATGTCACGGGTCTCTACCTCGTAAACGGAATAAGTCAGACCTAAGAATCGGAATTTTTTTGTACGATGTTGACCGAAAACTGAATATTTAATTTGAGATCCGATTAAATTGTTTTAATTAGCTACAGGGCGTCACGCCATTCAAAATACGCGTAGTTACATAAGTAAGATAACGTTAGTACGCCATACCTATGCGTGCACACCATGCTAAAAATTGAAACGAGCGGATCCGGCTGGGATCTGGGGAGTAACATCCCCCCCCCCCCCTGGACTGGGTCCAGGACCCCAATTCTCGGTTCATGCGAGATGCATCTCACGTGCGAGATAAGTCTAAAAGTGACAGATTTCCAAGGGATTTGACAGTTGTTTCCGTGCGAGATGCATCTCCCATAAACCGAGAATAGCTACGCAGGTAATGTTTCTAATCTCATTGATGACTGAACTTCGACTTCTTCTTAACCCCCCAACGACTCGAAGGCTGAATCCACACTTGAATTGACAGCTTTCCATTACTCTAGGAGGCAGGGGAAGAGTTGTGGTTCCTAAATGAGGTGCAACGCAGTGCGCGGCGATTCTGTATGAAATACCATTATATATCCAGTGCCCTGGCATGACTCCAATCTAGAGCTCATTGAGTGGAGTACATTATTATCTTCAAACATAAAGAATTGTTACAAAACTTGTCAAGAATTAGGAACAACTGATTATGTTTATGTATGAATACTGTATTCATAATGTAGTTCAGTTTTGCAAACTTTTGGCAGTTAGTGGCATAAAAATAAGGTCAAAATTTTTGGCGCAAGCAGGAGGCTCACGGGCCGCTGATGTCATTACTGCGAATTTCTTTTTCTTTACGGGTTAATTTTTGGTAAATACATGTCTATTTGTGTTGTTCCTTGCCATCGAGCAAGGGACGCTTGTTTTATTTGCTTCGACTATGTTTAATCCTTAAAACCACTACTAAAGCATTTATATTCGAATAAGTTTCGCTATGACCGCTATCCATAAAACTTGAATTATTTATTCATTTGATACTCAAAAACTTACAATTTTCATTTAATACTTTAAACCTAAAGACAGTACTTAAATCGGTATCTGCTACCATTTCTACTGCAACTTTTTAAATTTAAAACGCAATTTAGCGACTTAAAAATAAAATTCCTGCATTACTAATTTAATCTAACCGCTGATATTTTTTGGCTCTAAATAGAGATAGATAATGTATAATTTGGCTTGGCCAACTCCTTAACTAATGGTATTTAAGTTAAGGTATTACAAAACGCCTACATCACTCCAATATGATAAATAGCAAATGCCATTCGAAAAGTAATGACTGACTATGTGAAGATACCTAATGCCAGACATGATGTTAAAAATAAGGACGGCATTCTTTACCATGCTGTTTTATTTATGTCACTGGATATTATGAACGCGAATAGTGATTAAGATCCAGAATAGACAGAGATTTTACATGACACAGAAACCTTACTAAGTTTATGTATGAAGAGTCACTAAGATCGTCATTCTACAATAATGCTTCTAACATTCAAAGCCGACCTTACTAAATCGCATGAAAAAATATTGCATATTTTTAGGTAATTCTTTACCGATAATCACCTTACTTGAATAATAAACATGACAAATATCCTCATTACCAAGTAGCAACCGCTATATTAACTGTATAGAGGTGATCGCCACTATACAGCTCCTATACAGCTTTTATAGCGCTTGTTTGTTTCTTGGATTGTAATTAATAGTTTTTAAAATATAGTATATTTCTAAGGTAATCATTCAAAAACGGCTCTATTTAACATCCAAAATGTTTGTATAGGGATAACATTAAAATCAGTAACATTGCTTTTGACAACTCCAAAGCTTAGAAAATTTAAATGGTTGTTTAAAAACAAAAAAATATGAAATATTAATACAACGGATCACTCGCGTGTCCGTGGTCCTTAATCTTGAGCCCCCGCGGCAGTGGCGCGACGACGACATATGTCGGGCATTTCTCTACTTAAAAATACGTGAGTGATCCGTTTTATTCATATGTCCGAGTCTCACGGTAGTTTTATGTTAAAAATATGAAATGTTAAAACGATACCGTTAAAAAATGATTACGTCAGTTTTTCTAATGCTACAGATCAACAGGAGATAAAATATGGGCTAGGACTAATTGTCGTCACCACAGTTCGTACTAATGAAAGACCTGTCGACTACCGGGATGTGGAGTTTGACTAGCTTTTAAGTAGGATGATCCGATTTTAAATGTTTAAATTTGAACTAAGTAGGTATGTTTAAATTTTGATTTTTAATCTTTTATGGGTAAGTGGGTCCCAAAGAGTACCAATCCATAATCCACATAGAGGACTACCAATATTACGTCATTAATTCTATAAGTTCTAAATGAAACTAATTTTCTAAGGTTAATAGGTAAAACTAACGAATTTGTATCGAGTATTGTAATAATCAACATTGAAGATTTTTTTGTGAGCAATCACTGCACAATCATTTGCATAATATTAATAATTAAAATTAAAAGCTACAAGGGAAACCCGCAACATTGATTTTGATTGATTGTTCTGGGTAATTCCTAACACAATAAACAGCAAATACGTACTAAATCAGCCAAATACATGTTAAAACATAAGTGAAACTTCTCTCTCTAACAAGACAGTTGCAAAAACGTTATTTATTTAGTTTAAAATATGATTCAAAAGTTAACTTAACAGCAAATATTTAATAGATCACAGTCTGCCATAAGTGTGACTTCAGAGAACAATAATGTTACAATTTCATACAAGAAACTATGTTTCTCGATAATGTAGATACAATATGAGCGCTAACTTGAAATTTTACAGTATTATATTTACTTCTAGTCATAATATTCAACATCGATACAACCAAAGGAGAACATATGTTATCCTTACCGAAAGGGACCTTTGGAGAGGCTGCCCGGTTACGTAGTTTCGATTCTTGTTAAAAGTAAGAGTAAAGAAAACATCCTAAACAACAGCCCCCCACAAAAGGCCTTTCCATTTGGAGAACCAAATATTTGTTGTTTGAGTTTCGCTGTATTTTATTTCTCTCATTTCCTTCTGCAAAACGTGAGACGTGAGAGGTTGATACCTGTCAAAAGACCTAAGATCCAAAATCTGTGTAACGTAGAGTACAATTTGTAGACTGGAGCGGTGACTCGTCAGCGAGGGTGGTCGTGTCGGCACATTTGACATGCCATATCACAAGAGTAAGTGTTGACTGACGCGAGTGTTGGATGAGCGGGAAATGTTCAAATGTGCGGACAGAAGTCGTGTGGGTACTTATGTGTATGTTCAGAGGCGGCAGGGCTCCGCCGCGGGGCGTCACGCGCCCGACAGCGGCGGCCCGTCCGTCTGCACGTCCTTGTCTTCAGTGGGCGGCGCACTCGCACGGTCCGAGCCATACCGTCTGGACAGATCCAACATCTCTCGCAAACCCTGGAACGGTAGTAACAATCATATAAATACTATATAGAAAAAGATTGGACTTTCCGTTTAGACCAAGACATGTCTCATAAAAAGTGTTGGATTTACAACAGGCTGAGTAGGGTTAGGCCTGGATCAGCAAATTCTGAGGGTTGAACTTTTTTTTCAACAGAAAACATTGTGAACATAAGAAGAGCGACAAACATTTTACTACAGATACTAGGATAATGTGTAAATCCACCCCTAAATCTCATGTTGATTCTTTTCAATTGATGACATTTTAATCAACCTGGGTCATGTACAATGTACATGCACATAATGAGATAACAAATCAAATCGTCAGCTGTTCTATTGACAGCCATGAGAAGCCATTGAAACACGTTGAATTGAAGGTCAAGGTCAGTGTTCAAATCTGTAATCTATAGTTAATTATACATTGCAATATATTAAAATTATTGTACAACAATATAAAAAGTGTTTTAATAAATTTTAAAAATTACCGGTAAGTACCTGCCGAAAATTTCGCTTACTACTTAACCAGTAACAACCGCTTTACTCATTTTAAGACCCAAACGTTTGACTGTGTTGCAATGGTAGTTATCAATAAATAAAAATAATTGTTGTTATATCTATAACTGTAATTATTTGTTATAACAATTACAGTTTTAAGAGTTACCTTGTTCTCAGTAATGAGTCTGTGGTAAATTTCCTCCTCCCTCCTGGTGACTCCATTCTCATCCATATTCACTGCTTTGTACATGATGCTCGTCATTTCATTGATCCTTTCTGCTTGTTTACGAATAAGCTGTGGGAAAAATGGTCACTATTGAATTGTTTCCTGGCAGACAGACAATTATCTGCACTAGGCTGCCAAGAACTGCTAAAGCCTGTAAGGTACTGGTATGAGTTAGTCATTTTAATATCTTGTACTCTTTAACTAAGTTACGAACAACAACAACATTACTTTGCACACCAAAAACTAAGTTGTGCAGTATGTTTACTGCACAAGGTATTGAATGAATGTCTTGTATAATATTATCTTCTACACATATAAAAGAGTTCTGTTAATGACTGACTGACTGACAACACAGCCTAAACCGCTGAAGATAGAATCATGGAATTAGGAATATCTATTACATTTGCATAAACCTTTTTTTTTAAGATGAGAATTATTGTCAACAAGCTTGGTAAGTCTTTATTAGGTATAGGGGCTGTAGCGGTGCACTAAGATAGGATTTTCCGAAGTTCCACCACTAAGGGATTGAAAGAGGGGTGGAAGTAAGTATGTAATAAATATATGCAGACAAAGTTGCACCCAAAAACTAGTTAATATTAACTATCTATGGGTGTAGCAGAGGTGTGTAGTTAAAGGACCTGGCCCAAGAGCAGGGACTATGAGTACAGCTGTAAATGAGGGCCCAAATGGAAATTTTGCTAACACGTCTCAATATTTCTATCAGCGGCCATGGCAAGAATAAGTTATGTATATAGTGAATATAAGAACTACTAGTTTATATTGAAGCATATTCACAAGTCAAGCTGTAAAAAGACATTGTTATTCGTGCTATAAACAAAGCTCTAGTCTTATTTCAGCAATTAGCATACCTCTTGCTGTTTATCATTAACAGTTGCTGTGAAGTCTATTCTGGACTCCCAAATTCTTTTCTCAGTGTGCTGTCTGTATTTAGACATTATGAGTTCCAAAGCCCGCCTGTGGTCCTCCAAAGCAGCACGGAGCTCTCCATTCTCCCGTTGTACATCTCTCATTAATCGGGACTCCCTTTCTATGCTGGCTATAAGGGCGCCACGCGGTCGCTCGCGTGATGCCTCATTCAATGTATCCACTTCTTCTTTGTACTATAAAAAGATTTACAATAATATTAGAAAAGTTTTTGATGCTGCGTCAAGTCAAGCATTGTCTTGGCTAAAAAGCACTGAAACTTGTAGGAAATAATCATGATAACTTCTGTAAGAATAACAAAAGCTTTACTTTCACTTACGTAGGTTGAATGTTGTGAAAGAGCAATGGTTAATTGTTTACATTTTATAATGCTTTAAGATGCATCTTATATTTTATGAACAGACCTTAATTAACTAAAAAGAATTAGCTTAGTAGGTATATAACTATATGCAACACCTGATTTATACTATGAATTCTACTGTTGTTTGACTAGATGAGGCAAACTTCTACAGAACTAGATATTTTATTTTCATTCATGGTTTATAACACTGTTATAATGACATCACAACATAATTTTACAATGAAGTTATGGGTAATCTTTGAAGTCCATTTACCTACGTGGAATAGCACCGTATGGAACAATAACTGTTAGGCGAAAAATATAGGCATTTTAGCAAGATCTCAACAGTAAGGAGTACCTGCTTCATAGTATGTATCTGTCGGTACGCAGATTGAGTTTCGGTTAGCAGAGCATCCGATTCTGTTTCGCGTTCTTTGAGACGCCCTGCTAGTCTTTTTGCATCCAAAATGATTTGTTGTATGGTCAGTGACATCTGAAAAAAGCCAGCAATATAAAATCCGCTTAAACATGTCCCTAAAACAGATTTGTAACGAAAATGCACAAACCCTGAATTCCACACAAAACAGTTACACAAATAAAGTATCATCTAAGTAATTTGCCACTGTTAGTTCGATGGAAATACAAATTTAAAATTGAGAAACAACAACGCACATCAGCTGTTTCGTGGATATACTTTGGCGGCCATTAGCTTTCTTTCATGGAGCGAACGGAACGGGCAGGCACAGGCAATTACTCCCAAATCTAGAGAAGACGTTCGAATCGAAAGCAATTGAAAGGTACAAGCAACGTTGTCGTAACTTCTCCCTAGTAAAAAAGAGAGAGTAGATGGCTTGAAGAAAGTTATCGAAAATATTTCACTTGGCAAGACTATTCGACATGACCTTGAAATCAAGCGACTGCCGCTGTTCAGAAACCTTATTCCGGCAAATTATTTGAAAATCGATATTGACATACTAACTTTTTAAACAGTACCTTAAACAGTGTAGACTTGTACAAAACGTGGGGAATTATTTGGGTATTGAAAAACCTGGCAAAAAGTGAGTAATAAAATAAAAAATAATGTTATTTTAGATGTAAACTGCTATTAAATTTGAAACAAAGAGATTAAAAAAATTCACGATTAAAAAAACTGCCTCGTTTATAATTGTAAAAAAATATTCATCATCACATACTGGACCCCAATTCTCGGGTCATGCGAGACGCTATCTCGCATGCCACATACGTCAAAAATGACAGATTTCCTTGGGATTTGACAGTTATTCTCGTGCGAGATGAATCTCGCATGAACCCAGAATAGGGGCCCTGGCATGCCTCTGGCGCATAGAAATAGTACAGCATAGAAGGAGTATTAAAATTGAAAGCGATATTTTATTATCTGATCTCTTTACTTTAAATGGCAATACAATGTGTCAAAAAGAGATGACTACATACTCTAAACTCCTCTTCAATTGACAACCTGTACACGACCAATAAACAAAATGGTCACCTTTGCTATGGTAATGTTTACATTAAGGTAGTATACTCTACGTTTTTCTTATTAATTTGCAGGTTTTACTACCTTGACGCACACAAAGGTGACCAGTTTGACAGCTTTGGCTGTGTACACTAAACTCGACAAGTACTGAGGCTATATCCATGCTTTAGTCCTTCATCCAAGCTCTGGCGTAAGCACTGCGGAAACGTCAAATTGACGTTAGACACTTTCACCGTAGGTACCTACATTCATTTACTACCATACCTACTGGCGCGTAAGCTCAAAGAGGTAAGTGATTAATGCAAAAATAATTTAACATATTAGCAATTTAGAAAATAAATAGTACTCGAAAGACGCTTACCATTTTAGACAGTCAGTTTACTTTTCATGGTTAGGTTTGTTCCATGTTCCATAAGTAAGAAGATTAAGCGATTTTAGCTCGCTCACGATCGGTCCGAATCAAACGTTAGCTCAAATAACTTTGACCGCGCTAATAGTAGTAGACTCGGGCAGCAGCCTTATGTTCATCACCTCAAGCTGCCTCAAAGTATAATACCAATTTCCAAAACTACACGAATTAAGTATTTCTCCTGATTTTATTAATTTTCTGCCATCAACGTGAGGTGAGTGGCATGACAAATGGGGATTTTTTGGCAGCGCTATGTCTTTGCGGGGTTGAAATTGGCAAGGTTATTCCTATCCATAGAATTAACCAGAAACCGCCAGCGCGCCTAAAACTGAGGCAACTAAAACCACTCTTAAATGGAGTGGTTGCGCTTTATTGCGCTTAGTCGCTCCTTTGCAAGTAGCGCGTCATGACGTATTGTACTAATGCCAATTTTAATTGTAAAATGCCGTCTTGTGTCGTTCCTTCAAGCAAAAATGCTGCTGGACATACAAAAAAACAGGATAGGACCACATTTCATCTGCTAGTAGCTCTTTTAAAAGTGAATTTATTTAATTATTTAATTTATTTTACTTATTGTGATTGACTAGGAGAAGAGGGCGTCCATTTTGTAAGTGTTGCCAGTGTAGTCAAAAATGGGATCAACCGTGTAAGTATGGGGAATCGGCCCCAGACGTCAATTGATTGCCCAGATTTATTGGCCCAGATATAAGATGCTGATTCACCAAATATTAACCCTAAAATGCCACAGGTATACGAGGAAAAAAAATATTTTTATTTTATTTTATCTAAACTACAGAACCGATTTTTATGAAACTTGGATAGAATATGTAAGTAACTTAGGTTTAACAAACTGGAACAAATTACCTTGCTACTCCGCGAAACCAGTGCCGGGCTCGTGCAAAATAGCTGCGTCTGTGCGACACATATATGTTCATGCAAAAACCCACCCTCCTCCTCTTCCACGCGAAACAACATATATCACACAGACTCAACTACACACCACCACCACTAAACACTAAAACTACACGATCGACGCGCGTTTCGCCTCTATACGAGGCATCATCGAGACCAAAAAAAAAATTTTGCTTGGGTGCTTTTGTTTTTTTGCAAAAATGTTGGCGGTAGGCGGGATTAAAGAAAAATGTTTTAGTTTGTCAGTACGCCATTCGTTCAAGTACCGAACGGTCGTACTGTTCGATCTTGATGATGCCTCGTATAGAGGCGAAACGCGCGTCGATCGTGTAGTTTTAGTGTTTAGTGGTGGTGGTGTGTAGTTGAGTCTGTGTGATATATGTTGTTTCGTGTGGAAGCGGAGGAGGGTGGGTTTTCGCATGAACATATATATATATATGTCGCACAGACGCTGCTATTTTGCACGAGTCCGGCACTGGTTTCGCGGAGTATTATTATTATTATATTATAGGCGAGCAGCATCATTGCTGATATGCCTATCTCAAAGTTCCACAAGTTATTTCAAAGTCTTGAGTAGCAAGGTAATTTGTTCCAGTTTGTTTATTTTGTTATTAATAATACCGATTTTTCTTTAAAAATGCCGTAGAATTCTTGCCACTTCTTCTCACGGAGCTTTTAAAGTGGCAGATAAAAAATAAAATATTTATATTTTTGGAAAGAATAATTAAAAAGATTTAGACTTAGACTTTGAATCCATGTTTTATTATTTGTATGACTAACTAAACGATAATATTAAAGCAACTGGGTAAAATTATTGAAAACTAGTTGTGTACAACGTTAGTTAGTACCCTATGCCGTAATAATTATATTTGTTAAATATTTTTAACAAGTGTCCTGGGTGGGTGCAATGTTTCCACAAAAAGTGTGGAACTGCTCCCGAGCTGGCAACATTACAAGGGAGGGGGGCGGGGCTTGCGCGGGACGTGCGCTTTGTTTCACAGATTAGAGAGATATAGTAGTACAGATGGGAAACAGCCCTTGTAACGGCCCGTCCGTAGAGTTAGTTCGGGCTGGCGCGTAAGCACCGTGGGGGCGCCACTCAGCTAGTGATGAGCCTCGCGCCTCTTTAGACCGATTCATGTTCTTAGTGATGTCTCGTACCGTACTTTTACGGAATAAATATCGGTAATGGTGGTACTAGGCATAATTACGTTTTCATATTGCAAAAATGAGAGAACGAGCTAAAGACCCCCGCGAAACAAAATTAACTGCGTTCGACGGTGGGCCTTCCGCTCGTAATGAAATACCGTATAGAATCAAACGAATAAGTTATATTATTATTAGTAACAAAACAACCTAATTATATTCTAACATATACTAACAATAAAATAGAAAGAATACAGGTTAATTGTTTGCAAACTCATACAAATATCCACATTTTCCGCCAAACGATTGCAGAATAAGCAATGAACTACGAGGGAATGCTCGCGGCGAGTACCAGGCATAATTTAATGCAATTTGCAAGCAGCACATGACCGGTCGTTTATACAAAACAAAATCACATTGGAGAAATATTTAAACTGCATAAGACAGTTGCAATTCTACAACTAGGTACATGTAATGGAACTCTGAACCACGTTAGAAATATGTCGTTATAAACAAAATTGTAGTCTCTCACTATTTTACTTATTATGTGAAATTTACACAGCAGTGGTGGATCAGGATTTCATTTTGTCTGACACATTATGATTAAAACATAGAGTAAATAGGTTTTTTGTTAAAAATCATTTATGATACAAGCTTTTCTACAGAAGGTACTTTATTATTGAATTGTAGACGGGACTACATCAAATTTGGGAACAATCAGACCACTGTGAGTCAAAATTTGCTAAAAAGATTTGACCTAAACAAACTAACAAACAATAGAATTAACTAAAACCTTGTACCAATGCGTCGGATAATAATCAAATCGTCACTACAAATATTCGATAATCGAAATATAGAGAGATAGCGAACTTAGACATCTGCTGATGCACATTTACAGCTAACGTTAAGCCTCTGCGTCCCGTGCCTGGCACCAGTCATAAAGCCGCCATAAAGCAAGTTCAGCCGTGCACGGGAAACCGATGCGGGGCTCGAAGGCCCCATGTTGATCCTCCTCGCTCCCCTTAGATCAACCCGAACCTCCAGAAACAATATTACTTTTTTTCCACTATCTCTTCATATTATCGTTACAAGTTGGTGTGGTTGGTTGCGGAACCTAGGCAGACGATGCTGAATTTCGCAACGGCGGCGTGATGTGCAGGCCGCATAAACAGATTAAAATGTGCTTCCCTCCAGGATGCAATCGCCATTTGCAGACCATTAAGCTGCACAGGAACCTGTTAACAGAACGTATGCATTACGTCAAGGAAGTCAGACACATTTTACTACTCAGCGTTCCGTGCTCTTAAATGTCACTACTAACTTAGTCTTATGCTTCATTTTACTAACTCTTTATGGACTATATGGTCTTGAATAAAGGATTTGATCAATTATAATGAGTAAAGCGAGTGGTTAATGTTCAGGGCTGCCTTCAGTAATACTGAAAGGCTGAATGAAGGCTTTGAAACGAAACTTAATTAGACGAATATTATTATTAAACGATAATTTTGATATTTTAAGGCAGCGATGGGCGTTTTCAATGCGATGCAGTGTGTTGGTTTGCTATTTTGAACGTTTTAGCTATGAGGACACGGTGTCAATCATTCCCCCGTATTAATATCAGTCTGAGATGTTAGTATAATTACACTAACCTCAATGGAAAGTTGAGAGTTAACGTGATGTGTCCGTGATGCGCCGCCGCCCTGGGTGTCCGCTGCTCCCGCTGCATCTAAAAAGAATTATCGTTTGACTCGAGTAGCTTGATACTTTTTAAGTGCCAGTTGTTGCATTAAAGGCAAATCGTGACGAGATAATTTCTCTGAATAGGATCCTTTCAATATTTGGTTCATGGTCTTACACCAATTATGAATTTGGATACGACAAACGAGAGTGATGAAACTTTCGACTATGTCTGTATGATGCAGTTCACACCCCAGCCAACTGACATTTGCGGTCCCCAGAAAATCGCTTCGGATCGTCTTTGTTATACACTGTCTATGACAGTGGACATCCAGATTTGCATTAATGATTTTAATCAAATCCCTGAAAAGTCTAACAAACCGGCATGTGGGATACTTTAGGTTAGGGCCCTTTAAAAGGTCTCTTTCCCGGGCAGCTATCCACGAGTGAACATCCCCATGCTGGCTAGTTAAAATGGCGTTTTTGCAAGACTGGCACTTAAATTTTTGTAATAGTTTCCTAGATACAAATCCTGCTGTGAACGCTGATGAATGCACGTTGATTCTCTCTCTCCGAGCCTGCTGCAGCAGTGAGGGCGCAGCCGCGCTGGAGGCGGCAGGCTGGCTCGGGGCGGCCGCGACGCTCGGGCGCGCGGTACTGGTGCCTGCGACAGGAGAACATGCATCAGCAGCATCCCGATCATCACCTGTTTCAGAACTATTATAAGGGACGGCCAATAATAATTCTGAATTTAAGAGGGTCACGCCTACATCATCCTCACAGTTTGAGCCGGCTGAATGAGGGCCTAAAACATCGCTGATAATTAATGATTTGAAAGAACAAGTGAAAGTATAGGGATCTGGTTTATTATTGCGATGGTTAAGGGCTCTAATTCGACCAAAAAAAATTTCCAGGGGGTCCTGGTTTAGATTTCGAGTGTAAAAGAAGTTTACACCGATATCTCTAAGGTCAGTCCAGAGTTTGATGAAACTTTCTAAAGTCGTTACCCAGTTGTCAATAGTCTGCAGACGTTTATTGATAGGGTGACCGCGTTTTAAGGAATCTTTACTAGATGAATCAATAAAATGAATATCTTTTAATATTTTGATGGCATCCTTCCAAAACGATACATGTTTGGAAGTGCCGTTAACTTCCTTAACAGGCCCCCTCATCTTCCCGGGAGCAGCGCCGCTCCGTGACCCGTTGACGCTGTCGAACAGCCGGTCGAAGAAAAGGACCGCTTCCGACGTATTCTTCAGCGTCTTGCTGACAGGCGTGCCGTCGGCGTATGTAGCTGAAATAATATATAATTAACAGGTTACGAGGTTGCGTTATGTTTTTTTTCCGCTTCGCTTTCTAGGAATTCGTTCTTGAATAATTTAACTTTCCCGAGATAATTTCGGTTAGAAACTACGTGTATTATATAGGCTATTTAGTCATGTCATGTTGGTAACCGAAATTATCTCGGGAAAGATGAATTCTTCAAGAATCAGACTAGTAACAGGCGTGGAATACTCCGTGATTACGTCACGCTGCTACAAGTACAGTTGACGTCAAAGACATGTTTACACTTTCCTACTTACTTTTACTATTACTTATGCAATAAGGTAAAAAGTGTACTTAACCATACCTTTGACGTCGACCGTACATATTGGCCGCCCCAGTACCGGGGTATAATCGGGTGTTGCCACGCACTGCTGCGCTGGACGCACGCGAGCGTTTACCGCCGCTTCGTTACATTGCAAATCAACGTACTTGCCACATTCGTCGCGTTTTACTACCTTCGTATTTAAATGTTGAAAAATAAAGCAAAAAAATATTGCATCGCAGCGAGTTTCATCAACGGTGATCTAAATTCTTACCACTAGTCGTTCCATTTTTCTACTAATTTTACTACTTACTATTTAAGGTTAAATAAAAAAAACGTCAGGATTGTATTCATAGCCAACTGTTCAATTTAGAAACGATGATAGTTACCATCTATACCTATTTGTTTGTGTAATTGTAATTGATTTCGTACACGATCGCACCACGCCTAGGTAGGTACGGAATACTCACCGCCGACAACCCTAGCTTCGAAAGAAAATGCACGTTTTATGCGATAGAATGAGAAGGTAAGTCTAGACACATTCTTTATGACGTCACACGAGTTTTGTTAGACAGTAAGTTGCCACGGGAAGTAGCTTTTTACCATATTAGTTGGCCACCTCTTACATATAGTTTCATAAGGTTTGCCACATATAGTTTCATAAAGTTTGGGTCTTTCTTTCACATTTTTAGTATCATTAATACTTGTAGTATGGATACAACGGGATAGACAGTTAATATTACCAGATAGCGAGGTGTACTTCAGCAATCCTGCAGTCCTCTCGCTGAGAACTTGCGTGCAGTTCTTGACTTTCATTTTCTTTATTCTTGCTGGGATCACGTGTTCATCTGTAGAAATTGTTAAATCAATATGAGAATACCGTCAGTAGGATAGGATCCTTCATCACGTGTATGTGTATTTATGTACAGTCAAGGAAATTTGTGGTGTAGGTTGCATATCCACATTCTTCCTTTTCTGCTTGTCAGTGTTTGTCATAAAATAAATCTCTCCAAGATAAGCTGTTCTTATTGCTGCTCCTCAGAGCCAGGACCTACAGACTCTTCACGTACCACCGTAGAACCTAGTCGAAGAGACATACGCATGACATTTGTATGACATAGCCTGGCGTTTAACGCGTCGCGTCATTGCGATAGGGTTCCAAGGTGGTACGTGAGTATATTTTCCCTACTGTAGGTTTATTTTATATAAGGTACATAACTCATTCGTTCATCGTTAATTGCGCATACAATACTAGCATCCCGCCCCAGCTTCCCACTGGTACAATTAGGATATAATGTAGATAAAACTTTCCGTAAAAAAAATCTCTAAATAACAGTGAAAAGCGTATCAAAATTCGTAGAGTGGTTTAGACAGACAGGAACGGATATTTGTTTTATACTACCTATATGTAAAGATAAAGAAGATACTTGAAGATGTTATTTTATTCCACGTCATTATTATTGGGTCGTGTGTTTGTGCCTTAAGTAGACGAAAATTTTAAATTTGCATGTGAGCCTACTAGTTCTAGTTCTATGATATTATCCCGTACTGTGGCATTTATAGAGAAAAAGTTTTTTTATCAAAATGGACCCAATAATAAGGCATTCAGGATGCTGGTGGGACTGCCTCGTTTTTGCAGCGCGTCGGGAATATCTGCTGAGGCACGTATGGATAGCTTCGGAGCGATCGTGCGTTAAAGAACGGCCTCTCTGATGCGTCGTCTTCGTGACACTCCCAACAGCCTCCTACAACTGGTCTGGACCACTCCTGGCTGTACCTTACTGAATCACTGGAACATCTTACACATGAACTCCAGGGGCAATATTTATTACTAGCTGTGCAAAACCGGTGAAAAACGACAAAAAATTACATGCCGTTTTTAATATGCAGATCGAAAGGGTTACTGAAAAGGTTCATTTTCTCTAAATAACATTCACAATTCACGTGACGAGTGAAAACAAAATTATGAGGTAATTGTTAGTTTTCATGGCCTTCCGTTATTTTGATTGTGTATGTCATTTAGAGAAAAATGAACCTTATCAGTAACCCTTTCGATCCGCATCATAAAGTAGCGGGACGGCAAAAGCATCATAAAGTACAGCATGTATTTTTTTTGTCATATTTGACCGGTTCGAGTCCCGACTAATACAAGCTATTTTTCAAAAATCCATAAAAGCAGGATTTATTGTTTTTAAAAATAAATAATAAATAAATAAATATCTTGGGACAATTTACACTGATTGACCTAGTCCCAAACTAAGCAAAGCTTGTACTATGAGTACTAGACAACGGATATACATACTTATATAGATAAATACATACTTAAATACAAATAACATCCATGACTCAGGTACAAACATTCGTGTTCATCACACAAATATTTGCCCATACCAGGATTTGAACCCGGGACCTCTTGCACAGTAAGCAGACACATGTGCTACTGTGCCATACAGGTCGACAATAAAGGAAAGTCTCCTTTACACAGAATGTGCTATTTCCAGTATTTAAGGTAGTTGCCATTCATGTGGCATTCAAACTTTCCACTCTGTATATACTATAGAACCGGCCAAGTGCGAGTCGGACTCGCACTTGAAAGCTTCCGTACCATTATCTATAAAAACGGCAAAAAAATCACGTTTGTTGTATGGGAGCCCCTTTAAACATTTATTTTATTCTTCTTTTTAGTATCTGTTGTTATAGGGGCAACAGAAATACATCTTCTGTGAAAATTTCAACTATATCACGGTTCATGAGATACAGCTTGGTGACAGACGGACAGAAAGACGGGCAGACAGCGGAGTCTTGTAATAGGGTCCCGTTTTACCCTTTGGGTACGGAACCCTAAATACATCTTTTTTATCCTATACTCATAATACGTATAGCAAGGAATTTCAACAGTAATGTAATTTGTTACGGGGCCTTGGGCATAGTCAGTGTAGTTTTGAAGCCGTTAAAAATGATAAAAGCCAGCCATATACGAGTTAGACCGAAATCTAGTTTTCTTTTTTACTTGTTATTGTGGCCATAGTAATACATAGTATAATTTCCAGTATCCACCTATTAAGGTTCTAAAGATACAGCCCCGTGACAGACGGACCAACGGACGTATAGTGGAGGCTTAGTAATAGGGCCATGTTAGCACCGTTTGGGTACCTATCGAACTTTAAAAATACGGTTACACGAAAGAACGAGAGAATCAATGACCAGACTCACCAAGATTTTGTGCAGTAACTGTTGATGCACCAACTCCACATCCAACACTAATTGGAATTTCTGAAACCACATTTACAAAAATCTGGATTATTACTTGAAAAATTTACAAAAATAAAGCAGCTCATTTATAATGCTCATCGCACAAAAACTTACTAACTTTTAAAGCAGAAATCTATAGTACGTCTAACTACACAAAAACTACGGGAACTACTGTTCTAAAAAACTACAAGGCAAACTAAAAACGTAAAAAGCCTAAATCTACGTATTATTCTAATTAAATACACATTGACGACTATAATTGGAGCCTAAAATGTCGTATAATGTACGCTCGATTCGGCTTAGTTTTACAGATAAATAAATTTTTGTGTTGCTATGAACTTTCCAGTTCAAAAAGCCCTTATGAACCCGGAACCTCTAGCTTTATAGTCAGGGTCACTAATTACTAGGCTATTTGGTATTTGTTTATTGATTAAATGAAATTAAAAGCACATGTGTTTGTAAAAAAAACACGTCGATTAAATCCGCCGTTAAAGAAAGCCGCCATTGCTATTGAGCCATTATGCCTTGTGGATTCATCAGGACGCACGTTTAAAATTAAAAAGAAAAAATTTTGGTTACAGTCTACTAACTCATCAAATCAATCAATTAAAGCAAAAATCATCTTGTTACGGCTCGAGCCTACAAAAATAGTATTTTACATATTGCTACTTCCAAACAACACATTGCCTTATGTTTTGGGCAGGCGCTTCAACGCCGCAATGAGTTGCAATATTGCAACTGCTGCCAGTCTGAATCTTACCATGGAAAAGACAAGATATTACATTATCAAAATTGTATAGTCGACCAAGTAATTGCTTGACCACTTTTGAACTTTATCCCTTTGTAATACGGTCGAAAAGTGCCCAAGCAATTTCTTGGTCGACTATACATCGCTATATCGAAGATTAAAGTTTTATCTACTGAGTTTTCGTCCAAAGAAAATTCCATTCCTCTGTTAAACGAGGCAACACATCTTATTCTATCATGGTTTTGTCTCTTTCTTCGTTATGTCCCTTCTACAACTATAACTCAGAGAGGGAGAAGCATATTACATTTATTTATTATGAGAGAGAATCCCTCTAACAGCCACAATTTAAAAAAGGCATTGCCATAAGGAATTGTTAATAAAAAACGTCAAAATAATTCAATTATTATGTACTGGTTTTGCCCGCGACTTCGTCCGCGTAGACTTGTTTGATTGAAACATGCAATCTGCAATATTTCCTGGACAAATAAATTAGAATTAGTTGCTTTGCTGCTCATGACGTCACGGCGGCGCATAACTCACTTATCGCTATCCCGTGGGAACTATGCATTTTTACGGGATAAAAAGTATCCTATGTGTTAATCCAGGTTATAAAATATATGTGTGCCAAATTTCATCCAAATCCATTTAGTTGTTTTTGCGTGATTGAGTAACAAACATCCAAACATACAAACTTTCACATTTATAATAATAATTTAGTAGGATGAAAAAATCGAATAGTTAAAAAAGCCGAATTGGCCTTATGGCCTCAGTCTATTTAAATGCTACAGGTACGTCCCGGGCACGGTATATACGTGTGCAATATATATTTCATCTGTGTATCTTTTATAGTTTTCGAGAAAAAGTGACTGTGAACTGTGACAAACGGACGGACGAAACTATAAGGCGTCGTCCTAATAAGTGGCTAACGATTATTATACTCATCCCTAATCCCTTGCTGTAGGATTCTGCCTCTAGGAATAATAAATATCTTACTTTTGACATATGACATAAAAAGATTTCGGCCAGCAACAGATTTTATTACTAACTGGCAACAGGCATTTCATTCATATTTCGTACAAGCGACTGACTCCGTTTCCAACGACGCGCGACTGTGAGAACAGTCAAAAATAATAATTTTAAGTTTCACTTATTGATATTGCGTGTTTGAACTAACTCTTTTGCTTTGTAAAAAAAGGGTATTTTAAGCTCGTTGCCATTTTTATACACCTATTTTATTTCAGGAGTTCCATCAGTGTCTATTGGTTCCCATAATCCTTTGACCTCAACATGGCTAGTTTGGCGTTATACCCTTTCTTTTGAGATCACATGTGCATACCTGAGTTACAAACATACATACATAGACTGCTAAAAACAAAACACTTTCTTTAGGCTTTGCAGTAATCTGGTAAAAATAAACACAACTAATTGTGGATGTCCTCCTTTTTTAAAGTCTCTTACTACGAATAAATACTAGGGTTGGTTAAAATATACTTAGAGGAAAAATTGTGCATGTTTGTTTATTCTATTAACAATTTCCTATTAACAACGATAAGACAAATGCTTCTAGAAATAAAGGGAACACTTAATATTCTAACTTACCGACTGACTATTAACCATCATCATATTTGCTGATGGAAAAATCCATACAATTGTACAACAAAACTCCTAAGAAACAATTGAATAAAAAGATTTAGAATGACTTGGTTTATATTGACATTTTTTACTTTGTTTATGACTATAGGTGTCCCCTTTCATAGACTTTTATGTCTGACATATATTCTAAATACTCTACAAACTACACAGGCAAAATGTTCTATCTATAAATCTAAATAAATTGCCTACTAATTATTTTACATTTACCATATTGACCAGACAGTTTCATGTTTTTCTTTGGATTAAGCCCATAACTGTGGTCATGACTTATATGTTTCATGTTTAGTGCTATCTCAACTGCAAAAGTAATAAAACAAATATCAAAGTAGGATAATGATCCTATTTCATTGGAAATGTAAGTAATATCAGTGGATACTACATTATTTCTTATTTTATAACAGTAATACTGTGATTTGATTATAATTGTAATTATACTATTAATGCAGTAATAGTTAATAATAATGAGCATACCGTCTGCTTCAGTCCATTTTCTTTTTTGGGTTGTCAACTCGGTATTAATTTGCACAGCAACAGCATAGGAATGATCTCCTGGTGTCTGGACAGCTAAAATGTAAAAAAATACAAATTTATAACTTTTGTACTACCTACGACATAATAAATATCTCGGTGCTATGTTTTTATAGTGGTAGCTAGTTGCACACTGTATAGCCAGTTGCAAGTTAAAGTATGAATTTTTGTCTTAATTGTGTTTCGGGAACGATAACAATAAATAAACCTTTGAAAGATCACCTCTTAATGGATTATTTATCCTGAAAAATTCACAGAAAAAGAAGATTAAGGTCCAATATCAAGAGATTCAATTACTTCCATCTAGTGCCGTAACTAGAGCGATGCCAGAGGTGCTCGAGCACAGGGCGTAAGCCCTGAAGGGGTGCAGAAATATCCAGGACTACGTTTTGGGTCACGCATGGTAGTCAGTGGTATATTAAAGAGCGCAGCCACCGTTATAGAAGCTGGCACCGGGCGCATAAAGGCTAATTATGACACTGCTCCAAACAGAGCATGCCGTAGTGCTTACCCATCATCATCTGCAGCCATGATAAGTCCAGTATTGGACATAGGCCTTCCCTAATTCTCGCCATCTTGTTTTGCTGTTAGTCTCTCGATTCCACTACTACTTGGCTTACCCATACTACTTGGGAACCATGGATATGCTTACTTGTATTTAAGTATCTCCATATCTATGGTTTCAATTACTCTGGTACAAACATTCATATTCATCATACGAATGGCTGTCCTTATCAGTATTCCAATCCGCAAACTTCAACTTCTTAGTGAAATAGCACTTTTGCCTAGTTAATTTATGTTAGAAAAACTCATTGGTACATCAAACTAGGTTTGTTTTAATCACATAAACATCCCATTAACTGAACTACTAAACCACCAACACTTTCTATATCAAATTTACAATTCAGTAACAATATTATTTCTAAATCCATACTTAATATAAATGATTTACAGGAATCCATACAAGAGAATGAATACTTACAGACAGTAACAGGACAAGCGGGTTTGCGAGTTGACATTTCCTGTTCGGTAAATAGTGTGGGCCATGAGAATGGAATTCTCTTATCGCCCTTGAAAAACTTTTCTTCAAAGTGAAGTTTGCATACCTGAAAAATACAAAGATAGGTGTAGGGTGTTAACTTAGGAAAAATTATACTAAGAATATTTCATGATTCACACACCAAACTTCACACCTAAAAGAATGGGTCAAAATATTTGAGAATGTACTTGTTAGTAACATTTTGGTTTCGTAGTGTAACTAGTCATCTTTATTCAATTGAAGGACTTCACTTTATAACACTTGAATCTATTGATTATGTTCTTAAAAAAATACTACATCAAGAACAATTATTTCACTGTAAGCTCAACACTAAAATCTTTTTCCCAGGCAGGCACCACAGGCTTTCAGGTACTTTATGTATGAATCTATATAAATATCTAAGCTGAGCGTACATTAACCCTTATAACTCATAATAATAACTTACGCAGGAGTTGCGATCAATGCGGTTCCGGTGCATAAGCGACGACGTCAACCTTGAGCTGCGAGACCTCAGAAGGTCCATCCATACTTGCTCCAGGTGTTTGCTCCGGGGCCACCAGCACACACTTGCTGTCTGGGATGTAGATGAACAGCCGTCGACGAGGCACCTTCTGGCACGAGACATTTCTGAAAACACAAAAAGCAACCTACAAAACACCCACAGAAATTAAGTAAAATCACAAAACTTTTCTTTCCACAAGATAGCAGCTTGTGAAGCTGGTGACTGGTATTCTGCAACAAATAATAAAAGTTGAGTCGCTATTTAGGCCAATAAATCTTTCTTTCGCAAATTGAAAAAGAAAATTCGCATAAGAAAATGTCAACCGAAAATTAACGGTCAAAGTGATTTTTTTTAATTTTCTACGTCGTGTTGGCAGCAGGATATACAGACCAAATTTTATTTTTAATCTTCGCATTTACTGTCAATTTCAATTTCAACGCTGTCAATAGTGTCAAATCTGACGTTGATCCAACGGTATCCCAACCTTTAGAACTGAAAATGAATTCTATAACAAGCAGATAAGTTTGACATTAGGTTTCTTAAAAAAGTGGCATCTCTACGGTCGGCTCAAATGTATGGCTGTTTCCTAGCCGTGCTTTGTTTTTGGACACAGCGCTGGGTATGACGTTTTAGTTGAACACTCCTTCTAGTTAATTCTATGTTCCTATCCTATAAGTACCTAGGTAATCTTAAAAAATCGAATTGTAGATTGGTGAACATGAAGTAGGAAAACGGTTTGGTTTAATAAAAATCACAATGATTATTTAACTGCTTTATCAACCTTAATAGAATAAAATTTACAAGTTACTATTATAGCTACATGCTCACATGATATTATTACAAAATAAGTACATTTTAAATCACTTTAAATACATTTTTTAAAATTTGGTCTTTTCGTAAGTTAAGCGCGCAAAAGTGCATAGGTACTCGTATTTAGGACATGTGTTATTACTTTTTCTTTGTTAACCGTCTCCAAAAACTGAAATAAGAGGTAATCTGTTCAATATGTTATAATCTTTTAAAATTCATAGTCATTTTTCTAAAATTATTATTGATCTTTGCTGTTTTCTCGTCAAAATTTGAACGCTAACAAGCTTCATTAATTCTTTTTAGCAAGTATAAAGACTTTAAATAATGTATACAAAATATTTTGTACAAAATAGAACCCTTACATTTTCTAGAGCTTGTGTTTACTTAAGAAGTCTCTTATTAACTGGTTGACAAGAGCCGGTTTCTCTTGCTGAATGAAATGTCCGCAGTCCGGGACCAAAATGGTTTCGATGTGTGCGTATTCCATCTTCATGTGGTCAAGGATGGTCGGTGTGAGGTAACGGTCCTTGGCAGCGTTGACGACCAACATAGGGATGTTACGTTCGCAGCGCGTTTTCTCGTACAGAGTGGTGCAGAAATTGGCTCTATAGTAGTTTATAGGCGGAGTCAGGGCAGCTGAAAGAGAAATAAACTACATTAAATAAAGTTATAAGTCATCATCATCATTAGGTATTTCAAATGCAGCCTGCAGTATGCTTCCCATTGCAGCGGCTATAACATGATCCGCTAAGTTTCATATTATCTCCGTGCGACTCTATCATAAGAAGAGAGTCATTTAGAGATTTTAGATTGCATGGTCATGTTAGGGTTGCATGGCACAGGCGCGCTCATAATAAGAGGCCTAAGGACTAATTGACACACACCGTTAAAAGATTATACAGGTGTATGCCGATTTAAAAATGTAATAGGTATTATTTATTTTCATATAAAACTCTCTCAAAAATTAGGTGATGCAAGCTCGGGCTTCAACCCTGTCGTCAGCTCGCATCATCCAATTAACATAACCCACGAGTTCAATTTAGATATAACTTCCATGCCACTTTATCTGATTAAGGACTAACTAGACTACGTATCATAATGAAGGGACGCACTGAAAGATAAATTAAAGCTGAGCGATCATGTTGGCACTGGACAGTAATAGGCACATATTTGGAACTTACTAGGTTTCCCGAACCAGTATTTGTAGCATTCGATGTCTTGAGAGCCTTCCTCAGCCGGGATACACTTGTCGAACATTAACATGTCGTCCATCAAGATGTACCGCTCTGGCAGGGCTGGTGCGCGGAAAAAGAGCACGTACCTGAAAGGAGACAAGCATTATTGAACCTTTTTAGCCTAAATAACAGCCCTACGGCTGGGCAAAGGCCTCCCCTCTTGACTTTAAGAGCCCCCTGTCCTGGGCTATAATTAGAATTTAAATAGGTTTTTATTATTAAGAAGGTAGATAGGTAAACTTTTGCAATGTGGCTCTGTAATTACCGCTGTTTATTTAGACAAAGCTGTGGAGAAGGATAAAATTAAACTTAGAGCCGTTGCTTAGCCGCTGCCGCTATTTTCAACCCATAACCCATATCTTATATTATTTTAATCCGTAGGTAACCTTTAATATCTATATCTATACTTTAAGCTAAATATTATTAAAGAGAGGATACCTTATTGATGATAATTTGATTGATTAACTGACGTGTTCTTTCATTATCGAAACGAATAATAAGAATGGATTTCAAGAAATTCAACCCCTAAATGGTTCAAATAGGGTTGAAGTTTTGTATGGCCCTTATTTTTGTAGTAAAGCACATAAGCTTTAGTTTAAATTTAGGCTGATCAGTGATCAATGACTGGCCAATTTTAATTCATCCCTGCGGCCTGCGGCTCTATAAATAGTGTCATAAAACATAACCGTCCGTAAGGAGTTTCGCAAGTAGTTGCGGCAGTCGGGTAAAAGGGACGCAACGCACTCAGATAATTCAACTTGGGAAATCATGTTAGGACCACAGAATTAGGGTGACGCGCTGGCCAGCACGACCAACGCGTGCAATATATCGGAGCACATTCAGCAGCCGACACACGATTAGGTCCCCTCAGTCGTGCGCGACTATAGCATTATCAACGAACCCTCAGTATATTATCTATTCTGTGCCCTCACCAAGATAGTTTCCTTTGATAGGCATCGTGCAACACGGACTGCTGCCAAGCCTCGCGTGACGAGCTGGCCAGCATGACCAACGCGTCCAACGCGTCGGAGTGCACGTCGCGCAGCCGACACGCGATCAGGCCGCCCCAATCGTGGGCGACTAGGGTGCACTTCTCACGACCTGGAAATTAAAACATAGTTAGGGTTAATGTAGCTTGCGTCACGTAAATAGAGGGCTAATGGGCAATCAGCGCAAGCCGCGATTAACTGATCTATAGGTGACAGAGGCGAGGACGTGGTGCGATTACGCGCCGCAATCGCTTTCTTCCGTGCTGTTAGCAAGTCAGTCGACCCAAGCGCATATACAGTACTGGCAAGAGATAACTGCGTACATTATTTTGTCTGCCAATAGCTTATGTTCATGGTTAGTATGGGCGTCCATACTAACCATGACTGTTCTCTCTCCGCACAAAGTCTAGAGCAGCAGACAGGAGTGAAAAAGAGTAGAGAAGCGGAGCGGAGAAGGATGTAGGTAGTGTAAAGATAGGGAGAACTAGAGTACTAGAACCCCTATTAGGGGTCCCAATAATATCTCAACTTTATCGAGAAGAGATGAAATTATAATTAAATAACTATAATTTAACATAACTACAATAACAATAACTATAATACAACATAGCTATAGTATAACTATATTTACAGACAAATCTCGTTATTCCCGATATTACCGGCCAGTATTGAAAAAGGTCGATAGCGTTAGGCGCTACAGTGAGAATGAAAATAAGTTTTACAAACCCTTCAGTATGTTATGAACAACTGTTTCTAGATTCTTTTACATTTTCCCTTTAAGTCTAAAATATTTTTATGCCACACTGCAGTAAATTTTGACAAATAAAATTACCCAATTGGCGTATTAGGTCGCGAACATCTTCGACAAGCAGATCAATGTTGTACGCCGAAACATCCTCTGGTCTTTCTGAGTCGCCATACCCTCTCATGTCTACGGCAATACACCTGAAATAAGCAAGCGGAAAAAAAAATTTGTTAAATAGGGCAATCAACGCATTTATTGGCACCCAAATTTTAAAAATTGGCACCTAGTCTTTGCAAAATTGACACTACATTGCCTTGAAATTAGACTGGACATGCCCGAGCGCGATGATGGACGCACGAGTAATTGGAGTGTTTACCCTATGTAGTACCTATATGTATAATAGCGGACAGAGGAACCAAGAGCTCATTGGCGTGTAACCATTTTTGATCTGTAAATTTTATGGTTGATATTCCACCTATCCTGGTTGGTTTGAAATCCTACACTCAAGTTTTAAGGGGTGCTGGCCCAGGCTCTTGATCTTTGGCTGTCTGATCTGTGCTTATACGGTGTGGGTGAACTAGCCAAGTTCGTCACCAACCGACTCTTTTTTTTAAAGTTGGAAAACACATATATATAGGTACACTATGTCTATCACGTTGGATTGGTGCACTAAACCAACCAAGGTGAATCGTGTTGGTAAGTCACCACGACCATCTTTCTAGTCACTCCTTTATGAAGTCTGGTTTAGCATTGGTGGCACACTAGCGTTTATTGTGGACTTTAAACACCCATCTGTACGCAGTTCGCACACGCTGACTAGTTAGAAGGGAATAGGTAAGTACTATGCTTAATCACCTCGTTGAGTTTCTTGCCGGTATCTTCTTATCAGAGGTGTTTCCGAACCGGTGGTAAATTTTTTGACATTCATAAGTGCTACCTGTAAGCCTAATCTGAATAAAATATTTTAAATAATAATAAATAAATAAATATCTCTGGACAATTTACACCAATTGACCTAGTCCCAAACTAAGCAAAGCTTGTACTATGGATACTAGACAACGGATAAACATACATATATAGATAAATACATGCTTAAATACAAATAACATCCATGACTCAGGTACAAACATTCATATTCGTCACACAAATATTTGCCCATACCAGGATTTGAACCCGGGACCTCTTGCACAGTAGGCAGACACATGTGCCTCTGTGCCATACAGGTCGTCGTTTTGACTTTGACTTGACTTTGACTTAAAGTTGGTGACAAAAGCAATGGTGCTAGGGCCTATGGTTTTAAGTGTCGCGTACAAGGAACGCTTGGTAAGGTTCAACCTGCGTTCAACTACGCAGCAGAAGATATAGGCGATTGATCGCAAAGTATTTCGTTGCCGCCAGCAGTCGATACATGCGCAGAACCATCATCTCCTTCACAGTCGTCCGGTGTTCTTTTTCCGCGACTCCCGTGACGCTTAGATTAGTGATATTTGTATTTACAGCAAAAAAATAAAGTTTTACCAATAGTCCTTATTGAATTCCACAATCTGATGCCTCCATGAAAACCAGAATTCCGGAAATCCATGCAGGAAAATCATGAGAGGTTTAGAAGGATCTCCACTCTCCAAATAATGTAATTTGACATTCTGAAAAGAAAACACATCATTCAAAGAAAAATCGGAGTACAAATAGGGGACAAAGGATGTCCCTATCGAATGCGCAATTTGCTACATATGCGCTTAATTTTGCTTTGGCGCAGGGGCCTTGCTCTTCTTTCCCCTAATATAAATCTCCACTACTTTTGTGAAATAAGTAATGGTTACATATTTTTAAGCTCTGTACCACAAAAAATACAAGTGCTACCTGACGTAATTGTAAAAAAAATCATACAATAATATAACAAATATGTTAAATTATAGCACATGTAAGTCTTGTAGTATAGGCCCCTGGTTAGACATTAGGAATTAACTACCCTGAGGCGGGGTAAAGGACGGCGCGGCGCCATAAAATCCCAACGTCCAAACTGGGATGGAAGATGGGAATGAAGCGTCACAACAGCATATTTAAGCAACTACTAATGCAATCGATTTGATTTTTTGGTCAATTTTAAATATTGCTTGCCCAAGCTTATTGAAAATGATCCAACGATGCTAGCAAGACCCTATTGCACCCCGCTACTACCAGCCTAAACGGATTCTATCATTTAAACCGTAACTATAATGGTTCGTATATAATATAACCTACTAGGCAGCTGAATGAAATTTTAACACGATATCATGGCGAATATACTAAAAATTATTAACAATAAGTAGAAAGTTGAGGGGATTCCTACACAAAAAAAATATCTTGTGCGATTCTTGTTTTGCTTTATTTTAAAAACGGTAATTGGCTAGATTTGAATAACGATTTTAATAATAAAAATCTGAAATGCAGTAACTAATAACAAAAATCGACCAAGTGTCTGTTGGCCTCGCATTAAAGATTCTGAATTGAATGAAAAAAAAACTTTTGTTTAGTAAATAAACGGATAACACAAATAATGTATACTTAGTGTGGTGGTCAGATACCTTAGTGCGCGAGTCCAAGTCGCACCTGGCTAGTATTTGTATGAAGTAGGTATTCTCTGCGAAGTTATAAGAACAGACCACGATGGTTCGACTTTTCTGTATACATTTTTATTTTTCTCTTTTTACGAGAAAAAACAGCCCTGTTCCTACGTATTTTTTGAATGTACAGATAGTATGAATGATAATTATAATTTCGTCAATAGCCTTGAAACTGTTTCAATTCTATAAATTGGAAGCAATTTCATGAACTGTTTAAATTGATCACTTGCGCTAAAAGCGTATGTCGGAGTCACGCGGATATGAGGCAAAGTTCCTTTCGCGCTCTTCTACTTTTTTTGTACACAGAAGGTAAAGGTAAACTAAAATAAACTATAATCTAGCCTGTGGTCTTAACATGACCGGCCAAGTCTACGTTTATCTCTGTGTGTTCCATTTTTGTGACAGAGACGCAAGCAGGGAGGGATAAATTAAACCTAGGCCGGTCATGTTAGCCACTGGCATTGCGATATGTGTGTGACTCGTTGATGGGAAAGAAATCTGTAAATAAACATTATTGCACATTTCTCAGTCCCCAGGCGTATGATGGGCAAACTTACTACATGTAACCTACATAGATAATATGCTATTTTACGATTGAAAGTATATTACTTAATACTGCAGAAGCCTGGGTATTTTATGTATGCTTGCATTATACACCGTTTATTTTGTGTTATGTACCTCAAAAGGAAAAACGGAACCCTTATGGACTTACTTCCTTGTCCATCTGTCTGTCTCTCTGTCTGTTAAGACCCTTTTTCTCAAGAATGCGTGGAGGTATCGAGTTGAAATTAATACCAAATTCTCAGGTCTGCAATTCCTTAGATGGAACTGTGAAAAATCAATCTGCTAAGTCAATGCAATCAAAAGATACGGCCGTTTTGCCGCATATTTCCTACATTTGGAAAGGAATTAAAATCCTATAAGGGTAGGTACTTCCCGTTGACCTAGGACTATGAAATTTGGCAAAGAGTAAGGTCTCCTAGCACAAAAAGAGGAACATGCGAAAACAGTAAATTCGTAGTTACATCACAAAAAACAGGGAAACAATGCGTGACTCTATGTATGTATCTATCACAGAAGAATTTTTAATTCGGTACAAACTTATATTTGCACTTGGTATGTATGGGGACAACAGTTTTCCAATGGCAAAAGTAAAGTTTAAGTTTGGCTCTCAATTCAGCTTATTTTCTCGTTAGAGCAACGTTTGGTGCTTATTTGTTTACATTGTAGGTACCTACGGACCCTTTCGTATGCGAATCCAACTCGCACATGGCCAGTTTTTTTAGCTAATGTATTATAATTAGATAACTAACTGTCAGTAAAATTAAAATATACCTAATATTCGATGAAATTATGTACATTAAAGCTACATCAGTATATCGCATTAGGTTTCGAATATCATCGAAATGAAGTGCTGTGGGTATTACAATAAAGTTCAAGTCATCCACACTCACAAAATCCTTTGCTGTTGATGTGCGCCGGTCTTTATAATATCATCCGTGTGTAAAGACTGCACTAAACTGCAGCACGAAAGCCGTTCCGCTTTCTGGCCGCGCTGCACTCTGGGGTGAACAAACTGCATCGCGATGCAAACCCACTGGTTTTCTGAGCTAGTATTATATAGCGTATAGAGGAAGTGAAGTTGATTGCAAGATCTATGTTTATTGAGGTAGTATTTTAAGTCCAAGAATAGAACAACTTAACTTTAGTTACTACTTCTAACTTGTTCCTCGCAATTCATCTGCGTTCTGCGTTGAATCGCTATCACGATTTCGTAAGAATTTTGTATTTATTTGAGATAATAAGTAAGATTTTCTGTTACCCGTGCCGTGCCCTCTGCCTATATTTCGTTTATCCCTATCCCCCGGGCACTAAATATATTTTCAGGGATAAAGAGAGTGCTCTTTACGAGTAAATTGATCCTATAAGGGTTCCTTTTGAGGTACGGCACCCTAAAAATTAAGTTATGATTATGATTACTACTTCCATTTCAGCCTGTGGGTATCATTTATGCAAAACGTTTCAAAATAACTCTTTAGTACATGAATATGAAACTACTTAGAGAAGAAAAACAAGCAATTTATTTTTCATGGAGATAAACGGGCTTCGTACAAAAAAAAGTTAAATTAAACACTTTAAGAATACCTATCACCAAACGTGATGTAGCAATTTGTTTTCGGGAAAAATAATATCGATATTATAGGTACTGTCAAGATTAAACATTAACATGTTTAATCTTGACAGTACCTATAATATCGATATTAAACAAAAATAAATATTATTCGTTCTCTCTACATTGAAAAAGTGTATTATGTTTTTATTTTGAAATGGTATTCATGAAATAGAAAAAGAAATTTCTCAGATTATGTTTTGCTATAGTCTAGCCATAACACTTAATATTTTTTCCATGTTTGTCGGTAACAAAGATTTAGGTACGTCTAGATGAAAATATCCACAATAATGCTGTGCCTCTTTATACTACTAGCTAGACTAGCAGAGGATTCCTAATAAATAATTATAAAATAAAATAGCTATTTATTTAGGCATAAATCCCATTAAAAATTACAAATTACATTAAATTGAATTCCTTGAATTAAAGTCCTAAGGGGTATGCTTTTGTAAATAAACATCGATATCATATTTATCGATATCAAATCCATAGAACGTGCCCCGAGGTATCACACGGTTGCCTATCACTAATCCAACATAAGTAGCTATATTTAAGATCAAATGTCAATGTCAGCTGCTAAAAGTGACAGTAGACATTGTACGAACGTTAATAATTTACAATATGCATGGAATTGCATTTATCCTAAAAAAAAATTAAAAGGACTCTTATACAGAACGAACTGTGTATTAGGTTTTTTCTAAGCTCTTTGTCATTAGGTACTTTTTGAAATATTATTACTCGTAGAAACACAGATTTCATGAAATCTGTGAGTAGAAAACTAACAGTGAGCAAGACTCACGAAAACACTCCATACAAAGCGGGCATGTCCTTTGACGTCACAGTCTGCGCTTTCCGAAATCTTTTGGCCTGTAGGATTATTAATACAACATTTTAATAATATACGGGTACAGGTAAACCTTGTTTTTTTTTGTTTTTTTTTGTATGTAAATACTCTGGAACTGCTGAAACGATTCCAAAAATTATTTGACTAATAGAAAGCTACACTATCCCTGACGGACACAGGCTACCGTAAATTTCATGCGAACCAAGTCGCGGGCGTCCGTTAGTACTAAGATGTTATTGTCCATATCTCTCCAACATCGTTACTCTAAACAAATTATATTTTGAGATCTACTTAGGTATCGAATTTTGGCACAAATAAGAGTTTATTTACATTCCAGTTAACCGTGATTTTTAACCACATTTCCTCGCATTCAATATGTGTTTCAATTTCTTAAATTATTTGTATCGAAGTATGTTTAGGTTTAATCCACCCACCAAATAACGGTATAATAAATATAGAGAAAATTAAAATGGTCCCCTCTTAAACAATGTCTTTAAAAAAATATTTTGGACTCGTTCAACATAGGGTACGAAAGATATATTTTATGTACTCTCAGTCTCTCATGCGGACTCCAAATTGTGTTACGTAACTTGTTGGAATGGTCATGGTCAGTGTTGATCTGGAAATACCGAGCTGTTCGAAATAGGGTTCCAAGAAATATAACGAATGAAGTACATGTAGGTAGGTGTGTCCGAATGACGTCAATATGCGCACCGGCATGGAGGTACTGGTAGAGAGTTAATTATGTAATCACATCTCCGGAGGCTGCAGTAATCAGTAACGTGCAACATAGCACGTAAATCCAATATGCGGTTGAAGGTACTTGTACTAGCCATGAACGTATAAGAAACATTCTACAAAAAGGATCCTTTTTATAGGTTCACGATGCCTACTAAGCATGCCGCTTTTTTCCTGGATGAATTTTCGAATATGGTCCTTTCCTTCTATACGTATATTAGTACGGATAAGCTATTAAGGTGCTCAATAATGCCTAAAAAGTTCTAATCTAACAACGATCTACAATACATTATTAACGATGAAATAACGTAACGTGTTATTTCGTCTAGGGAAGGAAAACTCCTTACAGAAAACCACGACCAATGCAATGTTACTTTCGCAATGTTTTTTCCGGCTGGTACTCTCAAGTAGCTCTCAAGAGCTCTTTGAGTAAGTAGTAAAAGAAATCTTTGCTGCCTACATCTACACAATAGCTGTTCTGCAGGGTTGGCCACGCTTGAGTAAAACATGTTATGATACATGCGTCTAAAGGCTAAGCTAAGTAATGTTTACCATCAGGAGAGCTGCATGCTCACGTTATGCATGCGTTTGCGAGAGTGAGGTATTCGTGCCTTGCTCTCGCGTGCGAGATTGCGGCTTCGAGTGCTGCCATCAACATGTTTCTTTATATTGTCATTGCGTCTATCATTTAAAGTTACTTGTTACACCGATACAATAGCCTAAATGCCACTAAAAAGGAGGCATAACGCGACCTTGGCATATGGCGTTATAGGCATATAGAAGAAAAGTTCCTGAGTTCCTATCATGCTACTAGTCTGCTGCGATATATCTGGCAACTATGAGGCATAGAAAACGGTACTTTAACTTTTCCAGTGGAGATTATATTGTTGGGGCCTCTGGATCACTATTATATCATTGATAGCATTCATAGTAACATTATCAACACCTACCAATATCAGATGGCAATTACGTATGTATTGTTGTTTATAATTTGACCTGACATATAACTACGAGAGCAGACGAGAGATGTCTAAAATTGCGAACGAAACTTTAAATGTGAGATAAACTATGTATTTTTTAAATACTTATTTTAAGTTCTGGAGAGAATGTTCAGTAATTTTTGACATCGCTCCCTTCTTTTTAAGCGTATTCTATTATCTGCAACCTGCCCATGTCATGCTATGCGTCGATGGTAAAATTCCAAAATTGCAAAAATTTCAATGTAAAAACAACAATTCTTAGTAACTTCCCAGAACATTCTGCGACTTGCCGTTCCTTAGCATAATGTGCTATGCTTTAAGGGTATTACAACATCTCATTATCGAATCCACAACGGGGACACCGCACTCTTTAGCATAAGAGTCGCCATTTGATGTTAGCGTTGCCTCTGTAGAAAGCGGAGTTAGTTAAGATGCTTCATCTATTGTGTCGACTAGACTAGCACTCCCAGATAACAACTTTTGGTAGCCGTTACGAAAAAAGTCTACACGGTTGTGTCGACACTGTCTACATCTAGACATCTAGTAACATTTTTTGGTCTGTGAGTCGACCAGGTTTCGTCGCCACGACTAAAAATGGAGAACAGTCGTCGACACAGTAACAAGCCTTAGCACTAAACAAGCCCCTAACAAACTCTCTTTCAAAAAGTTAGTACGTCTGCATCTCTCTAAGCAGAACTCCTCTTAGCTTTCTTCTGGACAGATTGTATGTATGTTTATTTATGTAGTTTATGTATAGTATACATATTAATGTGTATATCTTTATATCTATGTATTGTATTATATGTTTTGTATGTATGTAGTAGCATTGTCATTGTGTTTCCATTACTCGTTCTCTATCCGCACCGCCAACAACCTTTCTGTTTATACCAAAAGGTTGACTGGCAGAGAATGCCTTAAGGCATTAAGTCAGTAAGTAAGTAATTAAGTTGAAATAAATAAATAAATAAATAACATTTGGTTTCACAGTTAAGTAACCGTGTAGTAACATTGTTATCATTCCCCAACCAACTATCACACAAATCATTCGTTCATTCACTCATTTGCTTCAAATGTTCGATATGAACTTGAAAGTGGTAAATAAGAAGACCATTGCAGATTGTCAAATTGTCAACGTCAGGATTTATTTTTGGTATTAATTAATTAATAATGGGTCTTAGTGTTCAAACATTAATGCGAAAAGAAATTCATTGCATAATTTGATAAAATAAGTTGAGATCTACCAACGCGCCACCTTACAGCCATAATTTAACTATACCTAATTTATTTTAAGGTGATTAAAATGGCAGGTGTCACTTCATAAATGGTATGTAACTTTGTAAGGAGGTAAGTAAAAAATGATTTTTTCGAAGTGAGAAATAATGTTTAGAAAAATGAAATCACCTCTAAAATGTGGATTGTGTAAAGAAAAGACTTGAACTCGAATCTGCTAATAAAAGGCTAACCTGCTGCGAAAACACTCCGTAATGTTCACTTATTTTCTTTAGTCACCGCCCTTACAATGTTATGCCAATGGGCTTTAATTGCTAGAGGTGAGGGTCTATCGATAACAAAAAAATGATACTATATTGTGTAAGGAAATAAATATTTGGAATTTAAAGATTTCTTTTTCATGTAACTGTAATAATATACCTATAATTTTTTATTAGTGGCAACATAAATACGACCGATGCGCTTCAATTTTGTATTTTGGTGACGTTGCTTGTCAATATTACAATAAATGGTCGCTATCCGTTCCTGTCTGTCCTAAATTCTTATAATGTATGTTCGGCCGGCTTCTCCTTCTAGACCACGCAACGGATTTTGATACTTACAGTTTTCACCGTTATTTAGATATTTTTTACTGATGGTTTTTATGTACATTACATCACGATTGTACCCGCGATCGGGGCGGGTCACTAGTTAGAAATATATACTCTCATCTGTTACTTGACGATGACAAAGATTATATGTTAGGTAATATTTCGTCAATTTCATTCAATTTTCGTCAGACTGGGAAACTGACTCTGCTAATGATGAATAAATTATTGAATTGCATACTATAAGCTTTCAATTTAATGGCGTTACATTTTCCAACATTTTAATGCTAGTATTGATGCTTTTAGTACTAGGAATACGTATACTATGCGTGAGAGTATCGATAGTTTGCATAACAATAGGGACATCTCTAGTTACGTTAGGTTGACACCTCTCATTTTTATCACCTTAAAATAAATTAGGTATAGTATAGCGAAATGTAAAATTAGTTTTTCTATAATAAGTATATCCATTTTGGGAGCTTGTAAGCTTCTGTTTGATTAAAGTCATTCGTTATAATATTAACAATAAATTAAATAAGCAAGATCAAACGGTAAAATATTATAGTCACAACAAGTCACAAAGTTACTAGACTATATCGACATTTGTCGACTTAAAACCAGAAGTAGTTATAAAGTTACTTAATTTATAAAATGGTTTATGTACTTTTTTGTTTACAGTCATTCTCAAACTTTCGGATACTGCATATTAAATAATTGGCTAACGATGAACTCCAGCAAAGTGCTTGGATATTTTTTATTACAAAGCAATAAGCTTCCTAAGTAACCCCAAATAATATCAGATTTTTTGGTTGTCTCATTTAGTTATAAAAAATAAAAACATTTTATGAAAGCTGGGATGGTGTGAATACTGACTGCCCTTAGTCCATCACATATTTAAAAAAAACTATGACATTTGCCCAAGAAGTTTATATGTCTGGAGATTGCACGCTGAACTCGTATTGAAGAATAGAAGAATGTCGATCAGAGCCGGAATCTTTTCTATTGACGACTCATTTTCATTTTAATTGCATGTACTTCATAACCTGGCAATGGCACGCCGCCGTAAAGTTTGAGGCGGTTTGGATGTCATAATGATTTTTATTTTATTTATTATTATTGTATAATGTTTAGGAACATTGACGTAACATGGTTACCACACAGTTACTACACTTTGTACACTAGTTACAAACTACACGCAAAGTGTACAAAATAAGTCGACAAAAATGATTACGTAACATGTGGACACAGTGACGGCACACCGTTACTGAAACTTTTTGCAGTCGCATTGTGTGTAAACTATTACTACACAAAGAAACCAAATCCTACATAGTCATGATGTGTCGTAGCAGTAACGACACTGAAGGGATTTGTAACTACGAAGATTCTGCGACCGAAAATGGCTATCTGGGCTTGAAAAGAAGTGGGTAAACACAGGGGCGTATTTACCCTAGGGCCATCCGGGCCATGGCCCTGGGCGCCAGACTGCGAGGGGCGGCAGCCGCCCTTAAAATGAAATACTTTATCGTCATTTAATGGGGCGCCAAAGGTAAATGGCCCGGGGCGCCAAATCTTTAAATACGCCTCTGGGTAAACAGTTCCATTGGTGGCACCCCTACAATTATGGGCATGTTCATATTTATTTGAGAAGCCAATAACAATAGTGGGAACAAGTACTTACAAGCCACTTACTTGTACTTAGATGAAAATCATAATCCAACCAGACCAAAGACATACAAATGTTATCTGAAAGTGTAAAGAACGTGCGAGATGGCCGCTGCCTTGCTGCTTAAAGAATTATAAGAATCTATATTAGTAAATGAAGGCAAGTGTCTAAAACTGTCCGCAACTGTGAACTAGTGTTCTGTGGCCCTAACATGACTGGCCAAGTTTAGTTTATCTCTATCTGCATCCTTTTCTTATGGCACTAGTTAGACAGAGACACAGGGAGGGGTAAAACTAAACCTGGGCGGTCATGTTAGGGCCGCTGTAAACTGTGTATAATAAATAAATAAATATCTTGGTCAAATCTTGGACTTTTACTTTGCGATATTTAACGGATAAGCACGGCGCATTTCTCTTTACAGAGTCGCTATCCGTTCCTGTCCTGTTCCTGTCGTTCGCTTACTCCTTCTAAAGTCTAAACCAGTAGTTCCAAAAATTATTTTTCTCGTGGACCACTTTTAAAATTTTACTGGTTTCGGTGGACCCCCTGCTGCTACATTTCTACCCCCAGCAAGTCTCCCGTGGACCCCTAGGGGTCCACCTGGACCACTTTGGGAAACACTGGTCTAAACCATGCAACGGATTTTGATACGGTTTTACTATCATGAAGTATTTTTTACGAAAGGTTTTAATGTACATTCTAATTACGTTTTTTAGAAAATTGCCTTCGTGCGAAACGGAGCCAATAAATAGTAGGCATTCAATTTTTTTTTTTTTCTATTGAAACGGGATATATTTAACAACTTCTAAAAAAGGCGGAGGTTCTCAATTCGACTGAATATAACAAATATGAATTCTAAATACTATAAACAAGTTTCGGTACTTAGTTTATTAATTTTATCATCCACCAAGAAATTGTTTTATTTGATCGTATATTAAATACAAGGGGTTAAAGTTCAAACTTGTAAAGCAATTACTTGATCAGTGGCTATAATTTAAACACATTTTTTTATAAAAAAGGAAGGAAAACGAGCGAGTGAACGAGCGAACCTTATAGTAAGTGATCATCATCGTCCAAAAAAAACCCGCACCCGTAGACCGCAACACAAAGGATATTGCAGATGCGTTGCCAACCAAGAGACAACTAGGCAGAATATTGATGGTTTGTTCACCAGAAAAATATATATATTACCTACAAAACCCCCTTTTGGTGTAAGTTCGCGTTTGTACATTTGTTGTGTTGTATTGTATTTATTTCTATATTATAAATAGCAGTTGTAGTGGCCTACGAGCCTAACTAGACTAAAATTTCAGATTTAAGGAATACAGAGAGATGTCAAAGATGTCCAAACAAATTTATTAAAAAATCAATTCTGTAAATTCAGCTGTCGATCAATTTCCAATGTCATTTTATTTCCCTAGTGAATTGTTATGTAAATTCTTATGCGCAATAAAGAGTAGGTATTACGTACTTATACACGTACATAACGTACCTACTTATAAAAAACCTAGCTAACCAACCTATGTCGATAGGATAACATTAATATTTCTGGTGGTCGTTATTGTTTTATTTTGTCGTTAGCATACATAATTTTTTATCGACATTTTGGATAAGCCATTATTAAAACTATTCCTTTCAAATCGATATCATTGGTACTTATGGTTGCTGATAAATGCCATTGTGCCAGGGAGGCAAACGAACGGAGCGGAGTTCCAAAAAGGGTTTCCGTTTTGGTATTGAACCCTAAAAACTTTATTCCAGCTATTTATGTGCTACGGTATTTCAAAACTTTCTCCTTAACCTTATTCATAGTCGTAAATTGCAAATTATCAACTTTATGAATTAAGAAAGAAAGGAATACTTACATTTACTTTGATGTACTTATGATTCCCATATTTTGGATCCGTGAGGCACGCCGGCGGTTCCAGCCGCAGCTTCTGGGCCCAGGGATCGGAAAACGGGTTCCTGATATATCTAACAGCAAAATATCCAAGAGTCAGGATGCAATAGTAAACCGTAAACGCATTTGCAATTATATAACTTGAAATTGTTCTTAAGACACTCATATTTGAAACTTTTGCGAATTTACGCGCGTGCGAAGGTGGCGGCTCGGACCGGCGGACTGACTGACTGATGGAAATACCGCCTTTCTGCGAGTTAACATAGTACAGTCAGAAGCATATACATATATTTACACATTACATAGTGGAATAGGTCAAAGAGATCTACATATACACGTCAATTGTCAAAAGAGATAATAGTCTAAGATACCACGACAAAATTCAGCACCTATCTGTTTTTTAATCGAAATGTGATTTAAAGAAAAGGTTACACGTGGGGTTATACAACGCCGCAGGGTTCGCAGGGTTGCCTAGCAAAATGTTTATGTTTGTTGTAAATGTTTAGATGTTGACGACCTGTATGGCACAGTGGCACATGTGTCTGCCTACTGTGCAAGAGGTCCCGGGTTCAAATCCTGGTATGGGCAAATATTTGTGTGACGAATACGAATGTTTGTACCTGAGTCATGGATGTTATTTGTATTTAAGTATGTATTTATCTATATATGTATGTTTATCCGTTGTCTAGTACCCATAGTACAAGCTTTGCTTAGTTTGGGACTAGGTCAATTGGTGTAAATTGTCCCGAGATATTTATTTATTTATTTATTTATTATTTATTTATTATTTATGTTTAAGGAGCTTGTGTAGCTCCTAAGCCCCTGAGTCTAGGGTGACATGTTGGGGGATCACGGGTTGGGAGGTCTTTTTGACCCCTTCGAATGTTCAAGCTACTTCTGTTTTTGACTGTATTATAATATACTAGTTATCAATGCACTGGCTCCGGCTGCGAACGGTTACAATTAGGGCGTACAGAAAAACCTTCCGTAAAAAATCTCTTTACTAAATAACACTGTCAACCGTATCAAATTTCGTTACGTTGCATTGTTTAGAGTAAGCGGCCTTTGCGGCCTAAGGTTGGACAGACAGGAACAGATATGTACTTTGTCAATATACCTAATATAGCATGCTACGCAAGGTGAACTGACGTTATTTTATGCCGACAGTAATTTGAAATTTTAACCTATATCTGATAAGGAGATTCTAGCACAGTTTTGTCGGTGTTTCGTAGTCAAGCCAGGAACTCTTTAGTTTTTGCCGTATCCGCCCGTCGTCTGTAACTCAGTCACTTTTTCTCGTCAACTATTGTACTATATACTCCACGCTCAAGGTCCAGCAATAAAATAAAATTTTTATGTTATGTTTAAGCCCCCATTTTTAAATTTAGGGTAACTACCTATCCTAGCGATTTTAGGAAATATTGGGTCCCCTACAACAAAAATGACGAATACTAGAAATTACAAATACTAATTGTAGCTAACATTATTTGGATCCACGTGTGAGGCTACGCTGTACTGCTGTACATGCAAATTTTTGTATTTAATAAATAAATAAAAGAATGTCCTAACTGCAATCTACGAAGTTATAGTTGAGTAGTTATATCCTATCCTACTTCCTACTAATATTATAAATGTGAAAGTTTGTATGTTTGGATGTTTGTTACTCAATCACGCAAAAACAACTGAATGGATTTGGATGAAATTTGGCACACATATAGTTTATAACCTGGATTATCACATAAGATACTTTTTATCCCGTAAAAATGCATAGTTCCCACGGGATAGCGATAAGTGAGTTATACTGCTAAACGCTGCCGTGACGTCATGAGCAGCAAAGCAACTAATTCTCATTAATTTGTCCAGGAAACATTGCAGATTGCATATTGGGTGCACGTTTGCTTGATTCAATTAAACAAGTCTACGCGGACGAAGTCGCGGGCAAAAGCTAGAAAACAATAAGGCACAAGTTGACCAGTATGAAGAAAACATAACCCTCCCTTCTGGCGGCAGTCGGATAAAAACGCAAGTAGGGAGCGCAATAGCTTAATGAAAAACAGATTAAAACGTTACAATTTATTAAGTTCGCAAGTCACAGATAACAAAAGCAACAAAATCAAAAATAAACTGATTCACTCATTCACGTACCTACATTTCTCACTCAAAACAATCATCAGGGGCTATAGAGGGTTATTGAAAAAACCTACATACCTACTCTTTTTTTCAGAAAGAGTTTTTTGCTGTCACACTTGGAATCGTTCAGATTGCCGGGATTCACAGCAAAAAAACTGTCTCATTTGTTTCGGTCCATCTTCCGCTTGGTCCACGTTTTTATATCGAAGCAAATTGCGTACTGTGACATCCTAGAAAATATTTATCCGTAGCAAAACCTGGGAATTCCTTTTTCGGTGAATTCCGGTAATCCGGTGCCGAATATGAAAAACCAAAAAAATACTCGTTCTGAAAAAAGGGCATGTAGAGTATTTTTTTCAAGAACGCTCTATGTTGTTTGGATGAAAAAATCTAAATATTTGCCCCTAAAGTGATCATATTTATTAATTAGTGAGTGAAAACGACTAGTATCCGTCGACAGTATGGAACACAATAATTAAGGAGGCACTTAATTAAGTACTTTCCCATTCAACGCTTCTCATTAAAAATATGTATTATACAACCTAGCGACTAAGCCGCGGTGTAAAGTTAGTAACATACATATATATGGATGTGATAAACCGACGTTGCATTTATGTAAAATACCTAGTAAAAGTTTCTACTCACCTAAATATATCAACAAAAGTCAGGTCAAAACGTTATACAGCTCAATATCTTACATCAAACATTCACGGTCACGATTTCTTCATCCTATCGAAAGTTACGACATACCTACGACAATGTGTGAAGAAAAGAAAGCTACAGTCCTAAGGTAGGTACATCTCTTATATCTCGCCTCAATGTTGAGACTCTATAGTCGTCGATATCATATTTTTGAATAACACATCAACTTCGAGTCTGGGATCGGATATCGGACCATCCCCTAATGCCGGCCACACGTCGCAGTCACTCGAGACTGTCATTTTAAAACTCGCTACGGATGCTATATCACCACCGCTTTGAACACTGAAAGTGTCTGCTTTCGTATCAGCCTCTTCTTTGAGCCGTTCCAGGGTCTCTCTTTCTATAGTTTCCAATCGCTCAATAGCTCTTGTAGCATCCCCTTCCCTTGCCCTTTCGTCGAAATTGATGTCTATGTCGATGCTGCAAATTATAAAATACATACTAACATCTTTGATCAACAATAGGTACACTCAACCAATTTGATTCATATGCCACTGTGCAACCTTTTCACAATAAAACTCATAATATCCCATCGATTAAACATTGTGACAACGGCCTTTGAATCAAATTGGTTGACCGTACACCTAGACTTTATATTTATTTTATTACGAAGTTACTTCAATCGTTTTTTCACTATTCGACTAAAACATTGAAAACATAATGGAATAAGTTAATAGGAACAAAACACGCTTTCATAGCACCACAGATTACATAATAATATATCGGTAGCCGTACAGATTCACGATCTCGCGCAAAAAACGCCTCCTTGCTTACGCGGGCCATTTAAAGGGGCACGTAGCTGGCGGGATTTCCAAATTTTTTGTACCCTGAGTTGAACACTACAAGGCATTAGTAACAATGGACTAAACGAGTTAAGCCCTCATGGTTAGCACGAAGCACAACACGCCATAGCCAAGCTCCACGGACCTGCAAATGTTTTGTACAACGGCAGCCAACGTGGCGAAATTAATAAAAGAACCATCCTACTTTGTGTTGCTCATTAAACGTTCGATACCTCGCTTTGACATTGGCACAATCGCTAATCGTCCGTTCGCCGTTGTCATTTAAAAAACGTGCGATAGTATTTACGACTAACCATTTATGGTGTTGATACAAAATCAAGGTCAGTGCCAACGTACAGTAGCCACCAGCTCCTCAATGTACCCTGACCCCCGTAGAACTATGTCAAAGTGACGTTAAAAAATTAAATCATAAGAATTATCTTACAATTTTACTTATTATGACACTTAACTTGCTTCTATAGGTCGTGGTTCCATTTCATCGATAGTACCACGTTTCTAAATTATTGCAGTAGAACATGGAAGAGATTTAGTAATAGGAGTTAAACTGGCATTGAAATCGAGTTAAAGGATGTTTCATAGAAAATCTTATGTTTGAAATGAATGAAGGATGGAGGTCCTTATTTGGAATTTGCTGCCACCTCGTCGACGTTAGTAATAGTAACCAGTCCAGTTATGCCACTTGCATTAACAAGTACAGCTATCAATTTAACTTCACCCCCCCCCCCCCCCCATAATGGTACGGCCAGGCTGGCTAGCTGGCGAGGCTATTGGAGCATAAAACGCTAGCAGCCACAAGAGGCTGAGTCAAACTTACCCTGTCTGTTGCTTGAACTTGGCCCAATCTTCGAGACACGGGGCGCGCGGTATCTCTGACGCGATCGTCTGCCTGGCTTCTTCCATGGTTCGCTCCAACAACAGCCTCTCTTCTTCTGCTGCAGATTTAGAAATACTTGCCTTAGCCAACTAGAAAATTAAGCATCTGTTCCTATTACGAATACCTACATGATTTATTCTAATCAGAAGCTTTGATCGCGTCGCGTGGTCTTGGGATGTCCCGCAGCGCTTTTAAAATCTGAGTTAAAAGTTCCTATGTAGTCTGTTCCCCTGACGCCGTATAATAAAACGATATGGATCAGTTTTTAACATGAAACTACCGTGAGACTCAGACATATTAATAAAGCGGATCACTCACGTATTTTTGCGTCGGGAAATGCCCAACATGTTTCGGACCAGTCCGTGGTCCTTAATCATGAGCCCCCGCGGCGGTGGCGCGACGACGACTGCGTACCATTTCCCGACGCAAAAATACGTGAGTGATCCGCTTTATTAATATGGATCAGTTTGTTTAAACTAACAAATAAAGTAGGTCACTATTATAATTTAGATGTTTCTTCAGATCATCTATGTACATCATGTACATATAACGCGTGTACGTTACGTATGTACTGTAAGTACCTAATTGAAGTGTAGGTATGCATGGCTTGTAAGACCTGGACTTGGAACTAACACATTAACGATAGTATCTCAGCCATATAGACTTGCCTATTAGCAAAGCAAAACTAACATTACCCCACAGCAACAACAACAACCCAATGAATAGGTATGCTAAGTACTTTACCTATTTCAAGAATAAAGCGTAATGAAGGTACGATCATGTGATCAGTACTGTCATGTAGAGCTACCTACTTATCTACTCGTTACATATTTACGATCCCACCTATTTCATATTAAAATTTATTGATCGTTGTTTGATGATTAGCGCGTGGTGGGACCTTGTGCAAGGTCCCTCCGTAAGTCCGGATCCCTACCATTGCACTATTTTGCTAGCTTATCCAGCCGCTAAGCAGCAATGCTTGCACTGTTGTGTTCCGGCTTGAAGAACAAGACAGCCGGTAACATTAATGGCACAAGAGGTATTCCAACTTAGCCATCTGGGTTGATAACGGATCTACAATCTCTTTGGTGTTGCTGGTGTCTATAAGCGGTGGTGATCGATCTCTTCCCATCAGGTGATCCACTTTGCTACCTATTTTAAAAAAAAATAGGACATTGCATAACTAACCTAGACCTAACTTATTAATTATTCGAACTACATGTGCTAAAGTGATAAAGTCCACGCTGATGACTGATATCAAGGATAAGGCCTCTGACGTCATAGTTGGTAGGCATACTTTGAATGTAAACCGTAAAAAAAGTATCTGAGTTAGATTTTCTAGAACTGCTGGATGATACTTCGTTGGCTTGGCGGCCCAAACTAGATCTTGTGGCTTCTGACCTCTATACAAATGACGTCGATTAAATTTGACATTTTTGTTATGTAACACGATAGTCAGGAGAACTAAGTTGAAGTGAAGTCAGTCGAAGAAAAATTTAAGGAAAAGTTAAATCGGTGTTGGGTCAAGGTAAACCAATAGAGCCTAGTGTTTACTTAGAGGCCTATGATTTACCCAACCATGTCAAATTGTTTACTCGTCTTGCACGAGTCGTGTTTAAAGAGATGGTTTGTACTTTTCCGTTTTGTGTGCCTTCCTAATCGGTGGACACTTTCCTATTTAATGCGAAAAAGGCTTCATGCTGATCCTAATTTCATAAATGCAAGAGTAATGATGTTTGGATATTTAGAAGTTTGTTCCTCATTTACGCATTAACGGCCGGACGGATTTACGTGAAATTTCACAATCACAAAGATCGAGTCCCGGATTAAAACATAGGATACTTTAAAAAAAAATGTAAAATGCATAAACACTTAATCCCGCGCGGGCGAAGCCGTAAGTAAAAGATCGTTCAGTATTAAAATGCAGTTTAAGTCATTAATAAATGCAACATGCAGTGGAATAGAAATATATGCCAAAGTGATATTCTTTAACGTCTCACAAAGCAGTATTTACGACAAAACAACTCAGTTTAGATATAGTCTTTAAAAGACACCATTATAGAGCTAACTGGCAGTAAGCATAATTAGTTCAACATAAATAGGTACTATATAGCGAACTTGAACGAACCTACTCGAGCGTAGCTTTCACATCCCGTTGCAATGGAAACTGCATTGTCTGCATAAATATGAATATTATGACGAAATCCTACTGATTTCGTTAGGTGAGAGCTTTTACCCTTCTCTCGCGTTATTTTATTATACATTTTAAGGGATAAAAAGTATCCTATGGTTTGTCTGCCAAATTTCATCAAAATCCGTCCAGCTGTTAATGCGTGATTGAGGAACACACATCTAAACGCCCAAATATCTAAACATCATAACTTCTGCTTTTATAACATTAGTATGAAGTAGGATTAGCAGGATAATCAACTTTAATTAACTAAGCAGCAGTGATTAATTTGGTAGGCATATTTGAATACAGCTATAGCATTATCGCCGTCGAAACAAACAACCTGCCCTTTTATCACAGGCTCAACATGAAGTGTCCCGCCCGCTCGTTCACTTGTCAGCTTTTAAATAAATAAATGAAGACCTTTTTGACCTCCTTCACTGACTACACTTCAATGATAATGTTTGTAAACATCATGAGCACCTTCTTATTAGATAAGCTGTAGAAGATTTTACCGCTATATTTACTGCGTCAGCTAAGTAAGTACTTTCTCATTGTGACATTGTTTGATTTAATAGCCCGTAATTAGGCACTGTTTATACCCGCTTAACTAGCATGTACACTTGTCTTGTTTATTAACTACATAACGATCATAATTTAATTAAAAAAAGGTTTGGATGTGAATTAAAATTGTGTCACTGTTAACTTATTTCATTTTCTGAGCTACGGGGGGACTTACTATACTTGCAGAAAACGGGTACCTTCCTAGTTATAAGGAGATGATGCATAGTGACATTGGCGATAGAGCTAGTCGCAGCTAGCCAGATTAAGTTAACTATGCTAGTGGCCAGTTAACTCGCCACGCATTTCTCGACTGTCTTGTAGGTGATTACAGGGAGCATTAAATTTGCCGCATACTTACGCTCCTCTGACTTAATGCGAAAGCTAAACGTGTGTTCAGTTCCTTGTAAATGGGTACCGCCATTATTATTATGATCCATTTTTTACGGCCATTACGTATGACGTAAGCGGAGTCGTTCGGTGCGAGCCTTGTTCGACCTCACCCTGGCCATGTGCAATTCGGAATAGTTTGCATGCGATGTAAGCATCCTTTGTACGTTCGCAACGACATGAGCGGTGAGGCATACACGACGCATGCTTCGCGATGTCTGCACGCGGCTTAACATGTATGGGCATCTACATCGTAGATGGGCATACCTAAAGTTTGACCTTAGGCCAAGACTATACGGTGGAAAATGGCCTCAGAGAAGGTGGAATCAGGTATTGCAATAAAAGCGGCTAAACGTGGCAGTCAGAAAGGGCCCAGACGTGGCAATCTCCAAACAGTTGTTCCCCCCATCCCATAGAGCACCCATCCTCTCCGAGTATGCCCAAGTTAACATCGGTTACTGTTAAGTATACTTGTGCAGTTACCCAAGCTCCGCCGTTGCGCCGTGGCCGGGCGGCGCAGCGCGCGCGCCAAGTTGCCGCACACGGCGCCATGCGAGGTCAGCTTGCTCCCGCTGCACCGCCACTCCTCGTCTGGCAACGATAACGTCACGGACGCGGTTAAAGTGAAAAAAAAGGTAAATTAAAAAAGGCAGGCGACACAGGACGCAGCTTCAATGTCGGACTCGTCGCTGTTGCACTTTGCTGTACTTAGGTACTTATTTTACCATTTTGCACACCAAACACATACCAACCAACCAACGACATAATTATTATAATATACATCGCTTTCGCCAGATTGATCGCGTAAGTAAATAGCCTGAAGTTAATCGACTGTTCGGATAACGTTTAGTATTATGAACATTTTATTTAAGTTCTGAATTAGTTTGAGATGTTTGTAAAAACTAGCGCTGTTATACCCGATAATAAGTAATCAGTAAACGTGCGAAGTAAAATATTTACAAGTCGAATTCGACCGCAAACCAACAATGAAGTAACGGTTTGAGTAGGTATTGACGGACGTTAATATTGCGGTAAAAAAGAAATCGAATTCCAGCACACATGATTTTTGCATATTGGACCTAATTAGACAATCGGCAACCTAAATAAACAGAAACAATATTTAGGTAATGTTTGTTTTTACACGAAAAAAAAATATTTAGATGTACATTTACCAAAAAAAACTTACTGACGCTCACCATACACTGGTCACATAACACACCATGCTCCGAATTTCACGTTTCTGCCTTGTCGGTTTAAGTCGCGAGTCACTAGTCAGTCGGTACCAATTAAGCCAGCAACGGAACTCTCGTACTAAGTCTGCACCTCTAATAATTTGAAGAAGAGACAATCTCACCCATGAGCGTGTTCAGCGCGCGCAGCCTGCTCGGCTCGGGCCGGGGGCGCAGGGTGAGCGCGGTGCGCGGGCGCGGCGGCGGCGCGGCGCGCGCGGGCCGGGCGCCGGCGCACGCCGTGGTGGCGGGCCGCCGCCGCGCCGCGCCGTCCCCGCCCGCGCCCAGCCCCGGGCTCTACAGTAGAAGCAGTGATGGCAGATCTCCTGATTTTTCGGGGGATATACTGATTTTTCCAGGATTCTACTGATAACTAAAAATCTACTGATCTTTTCAAATACTAGCTTTCTTTAAAATATGATCCTATTAATATTATAAATGTGAAAGTTTGTATGTTTGGATGTTTGGATGTTTGTATGTTTGGATGTTTGGATGTTTGTTACTCGATCACGCAAAAACAACGGAATGGATCTGAATGAAATTTGGCACACATATAGTTCATAACCTGGATTAACATATAGGATACTTTTTATCCCTTAAAAATGCTTAGTTCCCACGGGACACTGATAAGTGAGTTATACGCCGCCGTGACGTCATGAACAGCAAAGCAACTAATTCTCATTAATTTGTCCAGGAAATATTGCAGATTGCATGTTTCAATTAAACAAGTCTACGCGGACGAAGTCGCGGGCAAAAGCTAGTATGTAATATAAAAACCTGAGTGAATGACACAGAAAATTATCATGGTTCGGTTGGCACTATAAAATTGGCATGGTAAATTGGACTCACGGGGTGGACGCATAGCTAATCTTGCTCCACAGTCAGCGAAAAATGATTACATGACTAAATTAAATATCACTTAATAGGATTCATGGAGAATCAATGGCGATACCATCATTATTTCACTTATGCATATTTGTATATGATTATATACAAATTGTTTTTTTTTAACAGAAATGCATCTACTGATTTTTTTTTAAATTTTCCCCATACATCTGCTGATTTTTTCTAGTTGCATCTTCTGATTTTTTTTAAATGGACCTAGCAACACTGAGTAGAAGCCGCGACACGCTAGGTTATAGAGTCGGTGCCGGATACCTTCACGGTCGAAGAAGTCAAGGGCCAGGCCACATCGGTTGTGTACAGATCGCGCATGCCACGCGGGTCTAACTAGCTTTGTAGAGCTGCTAACGTAACGCAACTCGACGGAGCCAGTTGGAGCCGTGCGACGTGCATGCGACTGGTGCGGTTCGGCCTTAAAAGTGAGAGCTTGTGTTGATCTTCTTGAGCTCTTCAACTTCAGCGATGAACGATTTCCGTACGACTTCATCGCTAATGCAGTAAAGTTCCGCTCTGTGCCAAGTATTGCGTAGTTGGAAGAAAAATCGATGGTCGTTATTAACGAATGTACGGTAACGTATTATAGGTGTTGCATTTGTGGCAAGCATGGAGTTAAAAGAAACGATAGTTCAATCCTGAGTATAAAAATTCTTCGTTGCACAATAAACAACCACATTTTAAGCAGAGATATACAAGTAGCAGTCGTACGTAACGTACAAAAACAAACTTACAGGGTACAGTACCAGATAGTGTAAGGCCTATTGCACGCAACCCCGAACGGCTACCTCACCTCGAGCGCCAGCTGCTCAAAGAGCAGTTCCCCCGACGCGCCGGGCCGCGGGCCGGCGGGCGGCTCGGGCGACAGCGACGCGGCCGTGGTGTCGGCCTCGCACTCGCTCTCGGAGTCCGACTGCAGGGCGCGCAGCTCCGGCTCCAGGGAGCTCTCTGACAAAGGTAAAAAACCGTGGTAGCCTGATGGTTTGACCTGCCTTCCTTCAAACAGAGGGAATAGGCTTTTTTGTGAGTGAAAACATCATGACTGGAAGCACTAGCGAAGGAATATCAAGATGTTTGTGAAGATCTCAATCTGTACTGGATCCGAGTGGGAACTAGTTATATAATCCAAACTTACTAGCCTAAACCGTTTCATTTTTAATGAAATGCGTAATAGAATGAAGACATCGATCGAATTGTAGTGAGGTAATCTAATAGCAATAGCTACAAAATAGAGTTTTTACTGCGGGGTGCAGCCATGGGTACTGGGGGGATATGTGGCTAATTTGACTCTACCTCAATATTTGATGCAAATACTTGTATGCGAAATCTGAAAGTTAATTTCCCGTGATAAAATTGGCCATTCGTCCACACCAATCCGCTCATTATGAGGTCAGAAAGCGAAATCAGCAATAAAATTGATAAATTTCACCCCGTTAAACCCCGTTTTTGACTTTCTTGATCTACAGAGATGTTAACCCCATTTTATGAATCATTGTCATGTAATACATAAAACCTCATTATTTTCCTACCATTTCGAATCTCAACGAAGCTAATGCCAAGTACTAACTACTTATCGTATCATAAGATCGTAACCAATAAGCCACCAAAGTCACCGCACAGCTATGGAATTAAGCTAACTTCTCAATGATACCTTCATCGCCGACGACGTGTAACGGGCAGTCGTCCAAGAACAGCAGCATCGGCAGTGCTGACGCTACCCGCGCGCGGTAGTCCGCGGCGGTCGCCATCGGCGTCCCCCGCAGCGTGAGGTGGCGAAGGGAACCGCACACCCCTAGGGTCCAGAGGCGTCCTGACTCTGCTATCGGGTTGCTAAGACAGTTTATATTACTTTTGGGGGTGCCACTCCCAATCCTGGCCCAGTTAACAAATTAATTACGGTTATTGTGACCGCTGTCTTTAAATTCTATAACATTAATTAACATATGCGGGCATTATTTGGCGGAGGTCCACGTCAATACGAACTTTGAGGAGTAGCAAGGTATGTTCCGATTTATCAATAAGAATTAAAACAATCGCGTTATATTAGACTCCTTTAAAATAAATTTACTGAAAGTGGCCAAAGCACTCCGAGACCAAACAGGTGGTACTTAGTTTCTTTACTTGAATAAAATCAGCCAGTCATGCGTAACAATATATGCGTATCCTAAACAATTTGAATGACCCTGGCTGGTTATCGGTAATTAATGCAGTTCAAAGATACAAATGAATCAGCAATAAAAAAGCTTTCGTATAAACTCAAATTCAACTATCGTTAAGCGGCTTAATACAGAAAACATGCTGACAACTTTTCTGCAATGCGCCAATAGTGCAATAAATTTATAAATTTGCAGAGGACGCCTCACCGCAACCACAAAAGCTAGAGTGAAAGCGACGTTCTGAGAATAAATTACTTAATACCTGATCGAGCGCGTGATGCGCGTACTCACTCAGCCAAACTTAATGTGTGTAGTTTCTGAAGCGCGGCCAACGGCTGTAAATCCTGCAGCTTATTGCTGGCGGCGTAGAGTTCCCGCAACGCGCTCAGACCCCACACGCCGTCCAGCGAGGTCAGGCCACAGCGATTTACGCTCAACACCTAAACCACAACCTCTACATAGTGAGGAACACTGAACTCCAACTTAAAACACCATCATTCAAAGGTAAAGGAAAAATCGTATTATCAGCTGTCGATACTAATGACCACAGTCCGGTATTTATTCTCGTACTAACTCCTTGAAGGAAACTTTAATGATGTTTTTTATGAGAATAGTTATCTAATTCTCCACATAAAAAGGTTTTAAACGTACCTACATGTATATACCGACCGATAGAAGTGTTAATATGAAGTAATCAACATCCTCCAGCCGCACATCCACCGCACATACATGGGTATCTGTGCACCTCTTTCTAACCAGCCCAGAGAGACGCAATGACTTACGCAGCGAGTTAACGCGTATCGAGAAGATTCGAGCTTGGTGCACTGATGGCACTGATTCTATACCTTCAAATGCACCAGCCCTATGCCGAGGTCCCGCAGCGAGGCGACGGCGCTCCCGTCGAGCGTGAGCGCGCGCAGCCGCGGCGCCAGCACGTGCAGGCGCCGCAGCCCCACGTGCTCGGCCACCACGCGCAGCCGCGCCTCGCGGATGCGGAGCACCTCGTCGTCTGTGCTCGCGCCGCTCGATTGTTTCTGCATTCGTAGCGTATAAGCGTTTATTGGAGGCATAAAGCAATCGTCTTTTTTGGACATGAACTGATTAGAAAGTACTGTGAAATATCCGGGTGACCAAACCGAGCGGGCTAGAGCGCCTAGAGCCAGTTGTTTAAACAGTTTCAGCTCAATTTTACTATTAAAGTCTAATTTATCATTATTCATTAATTGTGACAATCTTTGTCGTCTTTATATTTAACTTTACATAGGTAGTATAAAGAAAAGTCGCTATCCGTTCCCGTCATCTTTAATCTTTTTACTCGCAGTGTTGGTTCGACCGCCTGCTCCTTCTAAACTAATTCGATTCGTAGTAAATGGCCATAGCTTAGTGTGGTTGCAGTACGAATGGGCCAGCAGAACCGGGGTACGTATAGTGAGGGTAACGAAACGAGAGCTGAGGTCGGAAACTGAAACGAAACTCTCCAACACACGTGACATGCATCTGATGCACATACCCGTACCACTTCACAGAACATTGGCGAGAAGTGGTATCTTGCTAACTACTGTGTTTCGTACAGTGAGTAACGAGATCTAGAGCCCCTAGGGAAAGGGGACCTAAATGTCGGCAGCTGATCAGCGACTGTCTCGAAATAGCTGGTTCATGAGTGGCGGTGATCATTTCTCATGAAGTGACCAACGTGCACGTTTTTGGGCCTTTTCGAAAAAAAACTCCTAATGTATACATTAATAAAATGAAATGAAAACATCGTTCATTTTGTATGATCCGTCCTTTGGTGCACTTACTGTAAATACGTTACTTTGCATTAGTGGAACAAATTATTATTAGGCACACTCGAATGAAAAGGGCCCGATTAAGAATTCTGACAGCCCTGTGCTAAGTAATTATTTAATCAAATAAAATTACTATGATAACTACGACCCCCCCCCCCCCTGGCCTATCTCGCCTGTAACCGCCCAGTCATGTATTCTGTAAGTGGTGCTCGCAAAGGCCCAGCGCCCCCACGGTCCTTACGCCCTAGGCCTGTGGGTGAATCAGGCCCTGTAAATGCATCAATAGAAATTAAAAAGACCACTGTAAAGTATGAAAACAGTGTTTATTTTGTATTATCCATGTTTTGTTACACTTACTGCTTTAATTATTTTGGAGTATCAAATTAATTATGACGGCAGGATACTAATTTAGGTAGTAAGTCTACAGAGAACGCAATTACAAAAAGCCTGTTTTCAATACTCTAGTCTCTACTTTGCTCTGTTGTATTGATTCATATTTTAATAGGTAAATAGATAACGCTGATCGAGAATCTTAGTAGATACTAACTATATCTAGACTAAACAGGCTCAAGTTTCTCACTTTCTCTGATCGTGCACTCGTGCACGACGCGACTGAACACTATTGCTTAGCTTGCCTCCGTATTCTGGTAAAAAAATCAAGAGTAGGTACTCTACCACTTGTTACCACTGGATCAATAATAGTACAAGTACAAAACTTTTACTTTGAATAAAAACGGAGTTTAGGTAGGTATAAGAAGCGCCCTACTTAGGGTTGCCAGGTGTCCGGCTTTAGCCGGACATGTCCGGCTTTTTACAGTTGTGTCCGGCCAAGTAAATACAAGTCCGGCCTGTCCGGCTTTTGGTCAACCCCGCCGCGCGCGACCAAAGTCAAGCGGACACGCAACGCATAAGCATTTTACGCATAAGCAAATTACTTTAATAAGAACAAAATGTGATTTATAATAATATACAGTAATAAATACACAAATAAAAGTACCGTTTTTTCTTCTTCTAAAAACCAATGTATCAGGCTACGTTAGTATTTGCGTCCGGCTTTTACGGTAAAATGTCCGGCTAAATATGGACCTGTGTCGGGCTTTTCTGTTTTTGGACCTGGCAACCCTAGCCCTACTCTATCTCTCTCTCTCTATCGTATAGCTCGTTATTATTCGCACGCGCAGCAACTCATTTGCGCTGGCCCCAGCGCAGTGGTGTCTCAATGTTCCTATTGATACTTCGCAAAGTAAGCAGCGCCTGTCGGTACTAACTAAGAAGTGGCGCCTACTTAGGCCTATCGATTTTTAGCAAGGCACCCTAATGAAGCTAAAATAGTTAATGCAAACAGCATCAGCTTACCAGTAACTCGATGAGGGTCAAATCGCGCGGTATCACAATGCGACGGTAGCCTGGCAGTCGGCGCTCCAACTCATCCTGCCCCGGCGGCTGGTCAGGCTCGGGCGGCGTCATAGCAAGAGCCCTAACACGACAATTTAACAACTGAACTCAAGCGACCAAGGAAGTTAATTATGTCAATCCAGTTACGCGGTTATTAAGATAAAGTACCTAAATAAAGGAGTAGGTCGTATGTTCTGCGGTTCCAACGAGCTGGTGCTTGAGATGGATGGCGACGGGGACGCCCCTACGCTCGGCGATTCCGGCGCACTGCCGAGCTCCACACACGGGGCTTCCCGGGCTGGCATCTTCAATAGAACCTGAACCGAATATTTCTTTATTCATACCTTGGTAGACACCCTGCGAGTGCTTTATGTATCAGCCTAATAAAAAGCATAAAATACACATCCTTGTATTTCCTTACTAAAAAACTGATTACAAAAACTTAATACCTGTTTAGTTTTAAATAATTATTGGTTTATTTTTGTTTTCTAATTTTAGTTTTCGATATTTATCCGTTACCATGGTTACAGCTGAAAATATTTTTTGATAGATACTTACCTAAGTTATACCGTAGAAACTTAACATATTTATATTTTAATAGTAAAAGTAATTAGCGGATACTTAATGTACCCAATGTATTATTAAATGTACAATATTTAATATAAATTCGTCCGACATTACAAACCACTCGAAACGAAACGCTGCTGGAATAAAAAACTCAGCTGTCACTAGTTGGGGGACGTCGTTTGGCGCCAAACACTGGTATACTGGACCAGTGTGACCAACTTCAAATTAGAGATCCTGCCCTACTTAGGCTAGAAAACTGACAAATCCTGCCAAAGCCAAACTCTTATGGCTAAGCTCCTTTAAGACTGGGTTTACAATCAGAGTTTATGAGCGATAAAAACGGAGAAACGCGGCAATGGCTGTCTCTGGTTGGACAATGGTTGGTTTTTGCGTTTTTATCGCTCGCAAAAGCTTACTGTGAACCCAGTCTAAGGCTATACTGCCAAACGTGCCAGCTTATATTGCAATCCTGCCAGATACTGCCAGATTTTGAAAAATTCAACCGATCTTGCCAGAAGTCAAAATGAAGGGCTAAACCTGCCAAAAAGGCAGGATCCTGCCACATATGGTCACACTGTACTGGACCCCAATTCTCGGGTCATGCGAGACGCTATCTCGCGTACCACATACGTCAAAAATGACAGATTTCCTTGGGATTTGACAGTTATTCTCGTGCGAGATGAATCTCGCATGAACCCAGAATAGGGGCCCTGGTTGAATGGTTATTGGTGTTTTGGAACGTTTGGAACTCTAAAGTGTTGTTTTTTTAATAACATCCGCAAGAGGTAAACATTGTGCGGGAAAGTAATATGATATCGAATTAGGCGTAGTAAACCAAATTGTAGGCACAGTCTTATCATGAGCGGGGTGCTAAATCTTTCGTTTGCACTCTTGGTGTCATAATTCATTATAATCAAATTCATCCTACGCCATCGTAAATAATGACTGAAGTGAAGACTTGGCTTTGATTTCCATCATGGAAATAGAACAAAAGAGCCTTTTTTACTATGACGTATATGGCTGTATGGTCGTAATACCTTTGCATGCTTTAAAATTTAACAAACAACACCTCACCTGTGATGTCACTGTCAATATCGAAATTTTGGCGCGCAGTCGGCTTATTTTATTTGTCTAAGATTCAATGTAAATGGTTTGGTCAGGTTATCTTGTTAGATATAAGTGTTTGTGAGGTTGAATTAACTGTCGAGCATATCAACGACTTGCTACAATTATTACTATTAACAGTAATCTATCATGGAAACCAACGGCTTTGCAGAGCACCATGATGAGTATCAGTATATTAAGCTTGTAAAACAGATCATTGACACTGGTAAGATAACTCATATGCTTAATAATGTACTGGTAAAAAAATCTTGCCTGTGTACCATTTTGATGATAAAATAACATTCTAGGTGACAAGAGGGTTGATAGAACTGGTGTTGGCACTTTGTCTGTATTTGGAGCAATGCAAAGATATTCTCTCAAAAATAACACATTGCCGTTATTAACTACGAAGAGAGTGTTCTTTAGAGGCGTTTTAGAAGAATTGCTTTGGATGATTTCTGGTTCTACTGATGCTAAAGCCCTAGCTGCAAAGAAGGTCCATATCTGGGACGCCAATGGCTCAAGGTCCTTTCTTGATAACCTTGGTTTTACAGAGAGAGAAGAAGGTTTGTTGACAAGTATCTAATTATTTTTTGTGATATTGCAAGTGATGTAGAATTCTGCGGCTTATTTTAAAATAAAAATACCTTGTCTTTTTTACAGGTGACCTAGGACCAGTTTATGGGTTTCAATGGAGACACAGTGGTGCCCAATATGTAGACGCAAAAACAGACTATAAGGGCCAAGGGATTGACCAACTGCAGAATATAATTGACACTATAAAGTACTCATTTATTTAATTGTTATCTTTCTTCCAAAGTCAAATGCCAAGGGAGGCAGGACGGGGCAGCTGCATAGGTTCATTTACTGTCTCTACCATTCATACGAGTCAATTAAAAACAAAAGTAAAAAAAAACATCAAATCATACAATTATAAATGCCTAAAATAGCATCTCTTTAAACAGTCAGCACAGAATGCTTTCGATTTAATCCAATTTTTTTATGGAATAGGGGGGTTACCTGATGGGAAATGATCACTGGTGCTCATGAGAACCAGCTATCATAATTTCCATACCTTATCATCTAGCAGCCCCTTACCTGTGGCTGGAGAGGCTCTTGTTCAAAGGGTGGAAGTTAGAAACAACTTTTAATTTCAGGAAGAATCCAGCTGATAGAAGAATGCTGATGTGTGCCTGGAACCCGTCTGATCTTGGTAAAATGGCACTGCCTCCGTGTCATTGCCTGGCACAGTTTCATGTGGCAAGTGGCAAGCTCTCCTGTCTCCTGTACCAAAGAAGTGCTGACATGGGTCTAGGGGTGCCCTTCAACATAGCTAGCTATGCTTTCTTGACCCATATGATTGCACACATTACCGGACTTGAGGTAGGTAACAATGGGCTCATAGAAATGTTGAGCATTTTTGGATCATATCATAGTAACTAATGAGAGATATTACTTGAGCTGGCAGGCCTTCACTCATCAATGTTTACAATGACAGTGTTTTAACTATGCTCAACATTTTCATGGGTCTACAGTTTATTGAGTTCTACCTTTTTATAACATAATTATGATGGACTCAGAGGCATTTCATGGTTGCAAATATTAGGTACCAATGTTTTTGGCAAATAAACTTGAAGTAGAGCAAGGTGTGAAAAGATATCTTGAGTAGAGCAAATTGAATTCTTAGTCACACCCACACTAAAGTGTTTAACTACGAGTATATTCCATTACATAGGACTATGACATTAGACACTTGACAAGAGCTAGTATTATATTGAAGGCTGCATCAATATACAGTCCTGAATATAAGCAGAGTATAAATACCCACCCTCAAAGCATGGCCCAATACCTATCCTCCTTGTGCTTAGTTCCATTTAACGAGGACTCCTAACTCCAAAAACAAGATCCTAACTAGTGGCGGATTATCCTTTAGGCAAACTAGACAAGGGCGGAAGGTTACAAAAGGGCGCGCAATTACAGGAAATCATACTATCTATAGATGTGTGTGTTGATAGAGTGTGTGCGGAGTGGGTCGCACCGCCAGACATACGACACGCGATTTTGTAGCTCTGCGCTGGCTGATCCCTCATCAGATCAAGCAAAACTATTGTATAGAATGTATAAATTATGCATGTAATCTATTACTCTATTTGCTTGTATCCATAAGAATACGTATGGAGCGTGATCGCCTCTCGACCAAGCTCCTTAAATTAAGAATTTTAAAAACTCGAAAGTACATAATAATCATACGTCGTTATCGCGGGTGCAACAACGATTAGACAGTACTGACAAATTATATTTTCAGTACTATCAAATCGTAGTTGCACCCGGGATGACGATGTTTGCATATAATACCAGTATGCATGTGTCAAGAGTCTAATAAGGTATGACATGTAGTATAATTGGTTTGAACTGACTGCACCAGAAGCATTTTCAATGATATTTAAGGGTTTGTTGGATGGAAATAATAATATTTTTCAGGCAGGAGAATTTGTTCACACAACTGGCGACACTCATGTGTACCTGAATCACATAGAGCCACTCAAAGTGCAACTGGAGAGACAGCCGAGACCATTCCCGAAACTAGAGTTTGCTCGAAAAGTGGAATCTATTGATGACTTCAAATATGAAGACTTTATCATCAAAGATTACAATCCTCATCCCAAGATTGATATGGAAATGGCTGTGTAAATGTCAACTGTTATAAACAGTATTATTTTTTGTATGACAATGACTGCTATATGTGTTCTATGTAGAGGTATGTATGATCACTTAAGTATTAATGTACTAAACATAGAAAAATAGGTTTTAGTTATGTAAGTATTAAACTTGTGAATAAATAATTTCGATCTATTTATTATTTCCAAATTGTACTATTACATGTTTTAAGACTACAAATGAAACCCCTTTTTTATTTACTTATTGGCAATGCAGTTTTATAAATAAAATAAGTGATGCTAATATGCGCTTATTACAATATTTTGTAAAATTTTCAATAATATCTAACAAATTCATATTTTTTTGTCATCTTACAGCTATTTAACAATTGGAGACCTGTACAATGTACATTACTTATTTCCTAAGTAACCGATTTGTACATACTGATCAACTGATTTACAAATTGTTAAGTTTGCTGATTTAGAATCGATAAAATAACTATTTAAAATCTACAAAATGCATTATTGATCTATAAATTAAAAAAAACTCCATTAAATAAAAGATTGAGTGAAGAAAATGATTACCAACATTTTGTGATGTATAGTAAAAGTAAAGATTAATTTTAAAGAAATCTTTGTGACGGCACCCTTTTTTATCAACACATTTGGTCATCTTGCGGTGGCACCTGAAAAAGAAACAAACAAATTGTGATTAAATAAAATTATAACACCGCGGGTATTTATTACAATGATAATCGATTTTACGGGGTGATGCCTGTCTAAAGGATGCGCGAAATGTTTGATTTTTCAGAAAAATGCCTGTTTACATTATACAGTTAAAAAACTGTAAGTGCTGGCGCGGGCTTGCGTGTTTGGAGCATTTCAAGCAGGCCGCACGCCTAGGGTTGCCAGGTCCAAAAATAGAAAAGCCGGACACAGGTTCATATTTAGCCGGACGCAAATACTAACGTAGCCTGATGCATTGAGTTTTGTCTCACTCTTTCGTTCATTTCGTTCCAGCCGCCAAACCCCGCCCACCCCGCCCCACCTCGCACCTGCGAGATCGCGAGTCATGCTTATGCGTTGCGTGTCCGCTTGACTTTGGTCGCGCGCGGCGGGGTTGACCAAAAGCCGGACAGGCCGGACACGACTAAAAAGCCGGACACCTGGCAACCCTACGCACGCCAGGCTAATGCGGCATATGCCTGTCGCTCTAACGTAGTAACTGCATACCACCAAGCACGAATCTCTACGACGCGCGACGTTCCGTAAACTACGAATAAATTTATTCGTAGTCCCTAACTCAATATCTAGCTAAGTGCGTCTCTTTCTAACTAGCGCAATAGGAGAGAAACGCATTGAGTTGAGCGGCAATTACATTAAGCCGATCGCCGCATGCAACATGCGGTGCCCGCAACAGTGTAAACACCGTAGTCGGCCGCGTTCGTCGAACGACAGGTGCAACGGCCTAATAATGCCACCACTAGGCGGAGACACTAACGTGAAGACGACGTTCGTTGGCCGAAGTAGGTAGTTTGAAACAAGTTTGGCGACTATATGTAGGTGAACGAACAGTGTAATTGCCGCTTTGCGTATTTGGGTAGTTCTTCTCGAGCGTTTCAAGCGCTACCCCTCTGTCACGGATTTATTCACAAAATACTCATAGTGTACATTAAAGGCCTTATTACACTATAAAATTTTTAGGAAACCTAATTAGAAAATCGAAATTGGAAAAGTTAGATTCCGATTTTGTGCGATTGGAAGGGCCCGACCGCACTACTTCCTAAATTGTTCACAATTTAGGTCAGTGTAATCGCATCGCTACGATTTGGAGCGACTAGTTGGCAGTTGGCGCCCGCTTGGCATCTTTTTTTTTAGTATATTTAGATAGCAAAAACTTAATAATATAATCTAACTGCATCTTTAATTTTCTGGTTCCAAAATATGCACAGTTTTCATATGAGACAGTTTTTCTTAACAGTAAGTATTCTTTAACCCAGTACTTTCTCTAATGCCCATTGTTTCCACTGTTACAGCTAGGGCAAGCCCTATCATTTGTTGTTTTGAGATACGGCGCCATCGAAACGTGCAACCCATTGTAATTCTTCTTCACGACTGCGAGTCCTCTGTCTAATTTAGGATTCAATTTAGTCTAGTGTGATCACTAGCTTCCTACTTTCTTATTAGAATGTTCCTATTTAGATTTCCTAAAATTAAATAGTGTAATAAGGGCTTAAATCAACTTTTGAAAGAAAGAAAAAACATTTATTCAAACTGTTCAACATAGAAATATACACAACACGGGCAGAGTACAAAAACAAAACATTACGTTGAACAGAATTGAAAAGGGCCCCACTCAGCATATTGCCTCGGTAAACCGAGATGCTGATTTTCAGTGGGACCCTTGGATGAGAGATCTAGCCATGGCTGCAGGCATATAAATATGCACTGTGTGTTTAATTTAGTAGCAAAAGTTTGTAAAGGATTGATGGTCTACCTGAGTTACATTGGATGTGGCAGCATCTTCTCTACTACTTGGGACGGGCAAGGCAGCCAGTTGTTCCACTAAGGCCATCGTCATTTCTGACTCCACTGTTATTTCCACCCACAAAGTATCTGGAATATGAGAATCGAGCCATGTATTTGACAGTCGTCTATAAGAGTTGAAACATGAGTTAGTATTGGTTTAGCCATAATTGCCATTAGTAGTCTTAACTCTTTACAATATACCTACATAAATAGAGGAACTATTTAACTAGATAAATCCTAATTTCGCCATAAATGTACAAGTAGGTATATCACTAGCAGGGTTAAGTACCTCTTTATTATATTGCAATATCAGGTTCACGATACATAATGTCAATGGCGTAATTTTATAATTTCCCTAGAAAGGAATTATGATTCACCTTTGTTTATGTTATGACGTCCATCAGTGTACAGATAGTTACTTGTCTCGTCTGAATGACAAAATGCAATGATCACACATCCTTACCCAAAGCAAACTAAATAACCCTCCCTTATGGCTGCAGTCAGGAGACAAGGCAGTAAACTTTTTTAAATATTATTTATTAACATAGGTACTGCAATGCCATAACCAATGCTTTAGAAGAATAATGGCATCATGCTGAGGGTTCGTTGTTATTCTTTAAAGCAGCACATGGATTTCACAAGTTCATAAGTTTTTTCAACTACCTACAGATTTGATATGAGAAGTAATAAAGTGGAAGGTTTAACACATTTTTCAATGTTTGTGGTATAGGGACCTGGTTATAGTAAAATATTAAGTTCACTCAAGCACATAGCCAGAGAGTCTATCCATGCCTTATGATTAGGCATGGTAATTTTGAAAAAATCATAATGTTCAATCATCTATTATGGCATCTGGCAGGGCATTTGTCCCACCGTGGCTACACCCTTGAACTCACCTGAGCCCGTTTAACCTTTTTAATGCCACATCAAACACAAAAGTTGTTGTTGATCTGCTAAGCCTTTTTTGCAGGTAAAGAAGTTAAACCTTATATGATTATTGATGGATATATCTGTCATTTGGAGTTGAACTCATTGTGCGGATATATCTGTCTTTGGCATTGAAAAGGTTACTGTTTCAATAGACGATGTTCAGTTGCCCACTAACATAGGATGCTATACAAAGGTATAGTGTCGAGCACTCCTTTACAACTAGGGAATTTGGAGTTTTTTGTATTTTAACAAGAACAAATTGTGATTAGCTCAGCTGGAAATAAAGCTACTTGCCTCCTATTTGATCTCCTTTATCAGTAACTAAATGGAAATATCCTCTGTGTGTGCCAGGCTTGCTAGGTGCTACTAATTTTAACATCACTGTTGTGGAATGTCCAGGTGGCAACGGGGGTACATAGACAGGTGTCGCACCAAGAGGCTCCCCCCCAGCTTGAATCAGTCTACAGCTTCCTGGCCAGGCTTCAGCACCTGTATTGGCGATGTTCCAATTTTGTTCGAAACTATAACAAAAGGATCTTTGTGACAGCTGTGACACATGGCATTAGTCAGTGTAAGATAACATTTGAAGCAATGACTTTGTTTAGATACCTTCTATCAATGTGAAGACACTCTATTGCCTTCTGCTAATATAGGTTTCAGACTATCAGGTTTCAATGTAACAGCTATTTGGAAATGATTAACAAATTGTTTTAGTAGTTTTGATTGTTAATTTGACCCAAATCTTTTTTGTTATTTTTGTCATGACACAACAGCAATATATCTTACCAAGCACCAGGACCAACAGCTGTTTCCTGGCTTTGAGCAGCTTTTAATGACATTGAAGGAAGTTTTTGTGGTAATGTATAGTCTAAATAACAACATATCGCCGTTTGCAGGTTCCTGAAAATTTTTACATAAAGTTATAATTATTTTTAATTACATTACATGTGCAATAGTAAATATTCATCTGAAACTTAAATTTTAATTGCTAAATATCAAAAAATAAAGTCACATGTTTACCAATTGCTCATATCCAGGAAGAAGCTAGCAGTGTTGTGGGTCAAACTAGGTCCTAGTAGCCTCTGCATTTGACCTATAAGTTCCTCCCGGTCCGTTGTGTTCATACAGCTGAACTGTAGAAGTAAATTTTGATCTATCTCCCCAACATTTTGGGGATTCGTCATAGAGGACCCATCAACGTCCATAATTAACAAAAGGGATCACAAAGTAAATTGCAACAATTACAGTAGTTCACAGATTATCATGCCCTTTGTTTACGTACGTCAGCTGATTTTCTGTCGCAGTAATTATTCAAACGGAAGTCAATTTTTTTACCGTTTCTCTGTAATTAATTAATTATCAATTTGACATATAAGGGCCAATCTTTCACAACAAAAATTTAGAACAAGTAAAATGTAAAGCCAGTGAATCTCACTCGAATCACGTCATTATTTATCATGTCAATGTCACATTACCACAGATAGTGCAAGTAGAAAAGAATCAAACTATTAGTCTCATGTATATCAACGTCCAGCATAATAGAATTAAAACCAGTTGACCAACCTTGACGAGCTATGTTAATTATTTTTTATTGCATTAGTCCCTGCTGCCAAAAAAATGTATAGAAACTTTTTTTCTCTAACACACAAACCAACATTTTTATCAGTATCTCGAACACACAAGTTCATTAATTTTGACGTAAACATTTGAGGTTATGTCCTAAGTTTGAAATGTGAGACACTAAGTAAATTTTAACTTTGATATTTGAAACGTGTTTCGCATATTTGTTTTTACCATGGTATACTAAGAAAATAAATGGAAAATCACATCATTTCCAGTTCATTTCTTACCAGCAGTTAGAAGTAACATACAATTAGAAACATGCAAAATAAACAGAAAAACTTACACCGGTGCACCTACGATGGTTGCACTTCCGTATTTAACAGGCCTTACAGATTGGCTCAACATTTACTAGTACACAATAATGTCGTGAGTATTTAAATTTCATTTGAATTAATGTCATGAGATTTAGTAGTTATTTTTATGACGCTGATCTTTTTATTTCAGAAAGCTTTTACTTGTCCAGAAAATAATTGCACTAAGGCTTACACGAATAAAAGCCACTTGGATAGGCATATGAATAGTGTGCACAAAGTTCCTGATAATGATATGCTTTACAGGTAACATTTACCATATAAAAAGGGCTTAATGACTGTAACTTCTACTTTCAATACTTACCTACAAAGAAACCAAATCATTTCTTTACCTCACAAAGTCCTTTTTGCTATAACTGTGTGCTAGCATGCCAAAGTACTTACATATGTATTTTAATGTATGTACAGCAGGGACCTTTTCTGTGTAAAAATTAGGAATTTGTTCTGTCCTATAAAGTCTATACTAGCAGATTCCTGTTGTACGCATAATTATGAGCATTAAAACATTCATACACAACCATTGGGGACTTCATGAGATAGGAAACCCATATCAAGTTTTTTTTTCATTTCATAATTTTTGCAGCTGTCCAACATGTACTAAAAGGTATGCAAATAGACAAAACTTGAAGAGGCACATAAACTTGCATCACAAATTGAAGATTCCATTCTCATGTGATATTTGCAAGGTTAATTTCCTTAAGAAGCATCAACTGACTACTCATATGTACCAGCATACTGGTGTGAAATCATTCAGGTACTTTCTTTAGAAATTTTCTTTCTTTCTTTAAACACGTTCTTCCCTGAGACATAGTACCAAATATGTGATCCCAGAAGGAAGGCACATCCCAGATTCAGGGGCGGTTGTCACTACAGGTAATTTTTCTGATCTCATTGATCACCCTGTCCTGAATGAACATCGAGTATGTGACACCCCTCTCCCCCCATCTGAAAAACCTTTCTGAAAAGAAAGGTTAGATCAATGTTGTATGATGATTGCTAACTGTAAGCTCTTGCCAGGTCAGCTTCAGTAATTTTATAGTAAAATTCTAAAAGCATTGCAGAAACCATTTGAGTTTAAGAAAATATCAGACAAGAAAACTATTACTTTTTCTTAGGTTTTTTGACATAGAAAAAATTTGACAAGCAAAATGTCTAAAAGATATATGTATGAATTATCAACTAAAATTGGATAGTTTTCGAAAAAAAGTGACTGTAAAATACAGACAGATGGACATAGTGAAACTATACAATTTTTTTTGCAGCTGCGAGCAATGTCTTAAGGAGTTTGTGAGTCTTCATGAGAAGAAGAGACATGCTCGGTCACACAAGACTCACTGCTGCCTCCAGTGTCCTGCCAAGTTTAGTCTGTGGTCTAAATACCAAAAGCATATGAAATCCGACCACCTGAACAAAGGTAGCCATTCAATTGTTTAAGTGCTATTGTATTTTGGAAAACCACACAGCTAGGGTTGCCAGGTGTCCGGCTTTTTACAGTTGTGTCCGGCCAAGTAAATACAAGTCTGGCCTGTCCGGCTTTTGTTAGGCTTTTGGTCTAAAGTCAAGCAGACGCGCAACGCATTAGCATGACTCGCGATCTCGAAAGTACTGTTTTTTTTCCAAAAACCAATGTATCAGGCTACGTTAGTATTTGCGTCCGGTTTTTAGGGCAAAATGCCCGGCTAAATATGAACCTGTGTCCGGCTTTTCTATTTTTGGACCTGGCAACCCTGCACACGGCATTCACGTCAGAAGAATCAAAAAGACTCAATTACAAATTAAGGAGACAAAATAATGTTTAGTATTTTTTCTTGATTTGTCCTTATCATAAATACATAGGCTGCTAAAAACATAACCCTTTCTTTTGGCTTTGCTGTAGATCCCTCAGTGCGCGAATCCTACTGAATCCTACTGGCACTTGGCTGGTTTTTATGTACTTAGGTAGTTAAAACTTGGATTTTTACTAAAGTTTTAATTTTTTATGTTACACTTTTTTAGACTTTAATTTTTTACACTTTCAGCTCATAATATCCTGAACTGCTTTTTTTTTCCAGAATTTATTTGTAATGAATGCAATAGACATTTCAAACAAAGGAGCCATATGGTGCGACATGTTAGAACCCATTTAAAAATTAACGCCAGGACTTTTCCCTGTCCATATGATAAATGTGAAAGGTAAATACCCTATACAACTCAGTTTTCTTTAAAGATAGATTCACAATGCAAAGTGCAAGCGATAAAAGCGCAGCAATCTTTTTGCATCGAGTGCGATATGGCCCCACGAAAGAGCGTTGCGTTGCTATGGCAACTAGTGTTTTTTTTTAATGCAGCAATACATTAGGCAGTCACTTTGTGAATCCACCTAACGCGTTCACTTTTATCAAGTGTCGCTGTCACACTTTTTAAATAGCACCGAATGCGCTAAAGTTTATTATTCAGTTTAATGGTATATTTATTATATTATACGATTATTTCAGGATTTATTCAAGAAACAGCAATTTAAGGCAGCATATTTTTATGAAACATGAAAGGGTAACTCATGAATGTAACATTTGTGGAGCGGAATTGTGTACTAAGGTGAAACACTATTTTTACAAACTTTTATATAGTTTTTTTTTTGTTATGTAGCATGTTTTGAGTACAGTCAAAAAAAGAAAAAGATTGTCAATTTTGTAGACTGGTGCAATGAGTAAGGTGTAAAAGGAACAAATATTTACATTCCTTGCCTGTTTTATTTCATAACTTTGTATGTAAACAATTCTTGGTTTGTAATCTATTTTGAGCCATTTTTTGCTTTGAAAGGATTAACATGAACTTGGCATCTTTATGAAAACTAGATGTCAACTCAATACTATTAGAATCAAAAGGCTTAGAATGAATTTTATAAAATACCAAACTAAATTTTACATGTCCTATTGTAAGTTTTGAGTTTTTTTTATCTTATGGATGAATTACCTTGTCACCATACTCAGTCTTTGCTTTACGATTAAAAACTAAACTTAATCAATCGTTACATTAAATTGCAGTTATATAATTGTTATCTTTTATCTTCAGGCTAAGCTTACACTGCACTTGAAGCTCCATAGCCAACCTGACAAGAAGAGCAAACCTCCAAAAACAAAAATAACGGGACGCAAAGAAAGGAAAGATGTCGGAAGTTTGAAAGTGTCCACAGCCCACAAGCTAGCTGGTATCCCACAAAATTATCAACCGGGAATTATTGATGTCGCTTTTTGATTATTAAAATAGTAAAAAAACGTTTTATGCTTAGTTTATGTTTTATTACTTGTTTTTGGTGTCGAAAACCAGTTGTATCCAAGTTGTTTCACAAAAAAACTTAACCCTCCCAAATCTGGCGCTCTTCGAGGTTAATCTTACACTCGAGATATGTCGAAAAATGACAGATTTTGAAGGGATCAGGACCCCCATTCTGGTACTCATCGAGATTTATCTCGCATTCGACATGTGTCAAAAAATTACAGATTTAAAGGGATCTGACAACTCTTTTTGGCATATGTCGAGTGTGACTTCATCTCTACTGACGCCAGAATTGCCCCCCAGCGGGGCAATTTCCGCTTTAGTAGAGATGATGTCATACTCGAGATATGTCAAAAAGAGCTGGCAGATCCCTTCAAAACCTGTCCGTTTTTGACACATCTCGAATGCGAGATGAATCTCGATGAGGGCCTGACCACAAATGAACTGACATATCTCGAATGTGACTTAATCTCTACTGACACGAGAATTGCCCCTATTAGTCTTACGACCTATAAGTTCTACTCTTAACCCAGGCTTGAAGGGGGTCTTCATAGTGCAACCCCTGCCAATGTGGTAAAACAAAAGTCACGGCTGCTGAATAAAAAAAGTCTTTTGGCAAATTGGCAAAGGTTTACTGCTAGCGTTTTAATAAGTTGCTCAAACAGTATTTATCTTGCCATCAACATTTTAATCTTTAACTGTTGTTACATAAGGTTTAAATTTAAATCGAAGTCGTTCTTGAGAATCTTGTCATTCTTTACCAATTTGAGGTTAAGGTCAACTGAGTAGAGATAATTCGATTATTGCAGTCTAGATTGCAATGGTCATACGTTTTAAACAGAACACGTTATCACAATTGCGTTTAGCGTTTCACGTGGGTTTCGCCAACATTCTAAAATAGAATTACAATTTTTGTGAACAGCTAAAACTTTATTGGAAAGTAATGTTAAACTCAAACTGAAACTTATAAAGTAAACAAAACAAAGTCAAAACTATTGTTTTCACTTGTTTCAATTACCATGTCGGAGTTTACTTTAAACGTGTTTACACTTAATTGTTGGTGAGTTGTGATTGACAATAATTATAAATTTTGCATTTCGTTAATTAACCTTTCATAAGCTTACTTATATGTTTTAGGGGGATACCAGTTGTCTCTAAAAATCGTAAGGAAAGAATGGAAGCTATTTCTACATATTTACAAGAAAGTCCTCACGCGCTGGTATGCCTTCAGGAGGTCTGGAGTGAAAACGACTATATTTTTATAAAAGAAAAATTGAAAGACAAGCTACCATTTTCACATTACTTTTACAGGTTCTGCATATTTAAATTTTCTGTAATCAATTGTTCTTTGAAATTGACTAGTAACTACTGTACAGGACTTGAGTTTTGGAACTCTAACTTTGTAGACTCAACTGAAAAAATACAGGACTTGATAAACTTAATATGGAGTCATTTGTGTAACAACTCAAGTCTTTTAAATCATTCGAATCTTCATACAAATAGAATATCACTACACTACCATCTTGAGGTCCAGCATTAGACTCGCATTTGAGCTCAAAAAGACTCAAATCAAGACCCAGTACATTCTGAAATGTCAGTGCGATCATTTCTTGGTAAAACAATAATGGTGTAATAAAAGACTTTCTAAATACATGTAATACACAAATTAAGTTTACACACCACAAATTTAGTGTCCTATTGATCAGAATTCCATTTTTAGTAATAAAAACATATATTTCAGTGGAGTTCTTGGTTCTGGACTCTGCATGTTCTCCAAATGGATGATCCAAGATGTTTTCTTCCACCAATGGCCTTTGAATGGCTACATACATAAGATTCATCACGGAGATTGGTTTGGGGGTAAAGGTGTGGGATTGTGCCGCATTAGAGTAAATGATAAGCTGGTCAACATTTACTGCACACATGTAAGTATTATTCAGGGTTTGTTATCTTAAGCTTGTCTTGTTTAATGTTTAATTATGTACTTGAATTGATAATGGCACATCATGACAAAACACTTTTGATTTTTCGAATCTTTTCATATCGAAGCATGAAAACATTCCCCAGCCCTGGACTATGTATTATAAATTATAATTCATTATTGTGTCCATTTTTGAGTAAGTATAAACCATAACCTGCTCTAGTACGTATTTTGCTATTTGCTGAATTTTGTGTTTCTAATTAAAAATACATACAATTATGTTTTTTTACAGCTACACGCGGAGTATCATGAGGATGACATTTATTTGGCACACCGAGTGTTACAAGCATATTCTACTGCAGAATTCGTGAAATTAACATCTGCTACAGCTGACATTTCTATCCTCGCGGGGGACCTGAACACGGGGCCTGGCGATTTGTCTTATAGGTATCTATTAAAAAGAATTTATTACCCATCTAATTATTTGCCTTTTGTTCCAACTTAGTTTCAACCAGACTAGACTTTGGTAAATGTTCCACAAAGGGAATGGAAAGTGTGATCACCAGAAAGTAAACTAACTTTTTTTTTACCTGACTACGGCAAAGCCAAAAGGAAGGGCTATGTATTTTACGTTTCTGAACTAAACAGCTCAGTCAAAGAGGTTTTTTAAATATTATGTACGAGTAAAATTATTTGAGAAATCTTCCATGAAAAAACATGGTTATGTAAATAACACTTTTTCGTGAAAAATGCAGTTGTTTTATAATCTTAAACGCAAGCACGCCAACTACAGAGTATAATTATAATAGCACTAGCGGACGCACGCGACTTTGTTCGCGTCAAATTGGTACCCTATGTCCGTCAGGGATAATGTAGCTTTCTATTAGTGAAAGAATTTTTGAAATCGGTTCAGTATTTCCAGAGATTACCCCCTACATACAAACAAACAAAGTTTACCTCTTTATTATATTAGTTTAGATTAGTGTAGATTAACCTCGAACACAAATGGCGGAAAGGTTTAAGAAGCGTCTTACCTACGGTATGCTTTACTTTCTATCATATAACTCGTATTCATTCGCACGCGCGGCAACTCAATGGCGGCAGCCCCGCAAAAGGGGCGCGCGTCCTTTAGGAGTGTTATTGTAGTGGTGTTTTTTTTTGTATAATTATCGCTCTGGTACTCTGTTTAATTTTAATTTGATGTTTATTTCAGGCTGATTACAGAAGTGCCAGCACTTGTCGACCCCTACAACTTGCAATGCCTAAACACCAATCCGACTATTAGGCCTCCTTCAGGGACATGTGATAACGTAAATAATAGTTATTCTAACGAGCATCTAACGAAGAGTTGCCCGGAGGGGAAGAGAATAGATCATGTGCTGTTCCACCATACCTCTCAATGGAAGGTAAGTGCTTGTTGTACTGCACGTCCAAAATTACTTTTTGTAGGGCTATGAACAAGTTTAATATAATTCATAGATTCAGGTGTTACTTTGTGGAGGTCCATATCAACAAACTGGAACAAATTACCTTGCTACTCCGCGAAACCAGTGACGGGCTCGTGCAACACTGCACTGCCCTGCTGCGCTGCTGCAGTGTCGTGCGGCATTAGTTTCGCGGAGTAGCAAGGTAATTTGTTCCAGTTTATGATAGACGATTCCTATATTCGCTGACTGCATCAGAGCTGTAATAAATAGACAAAATACCCAAGCTTGTGTTATAGTAGTATTCTCAAGCTCAATAAAGTAGGAAGACCCTTCTCCAGCGACTTCTTCATCAAAAGTCATAACATAAGTCACAAAACAGCTGCAGATTGCGAAAACATCGTTATAGTACATTACAATCCTAGGGCGGTAAAATAAAGAATGTCTCAGACCGTAAGTAAGAGCGAGGGCGCGAAAAACACGCAAACGCGATTTTACGTCTGCCCTTGGCTAGGTGCGTAGTGGACTAGAAATACTACATACGGCTAGACAACTCGCGGCTTTTGGTTTACCACTAAATACTATGCATTTTGTTTTCTTTTTTTTCAGGCGGATGTACTAAACTTTGGGAATCCACTGGAGGATAGAGTCCCAGGGCAGCCATTCTCTTTTTCAGACCATAACGCTGTCACCCTAGAGCTTCGTCTAAAGCCCTCCGACGCCAGTTGTAACAAAAGGCAAAGCTGGCACGACGATGGTTCTCTAGATGACACAATAGCCATGGCATATAAAGTTTGCCAAGAATCAGCATCTAATTTAACTAAAGCAAAAAAGGTTTATCTTTTCGCAGGAGGCCTCATATTTATGTTCTTATTGGCCACCGTAGGTTGTTGGCCGAACTTCTTTTTTTATAACGCTATTAAATTGGGCACGACAGCCTTATGTTTCTATTATCTTATTATGGGGACTTTATGGAATAGGATCGAAATGAATAGCTTGAAAGCAGGTCTAAGCGCCCTTGACAATTATATTAAAACCAGAAGCCAGGTGAAGAAGGACGAGGAAAAATTAAAGACAGAGATGTCATGATTTTCATAAGTATGACAAGTAACATCTTGATGCTGCCTACTGCGTGATTTGATGGGTGGGATTAGATGATGTCATTATACTAGGTATACTACAAGCTATACCTCCTTGCAATTGTCGCAATAATTAGTTATACACTTGAGGAACCAATTGTTTGGTTTATTAAATAATTAACATAGGATACAGTGAGCCCAAATGTCCACGTTAATGACTCTTTCTGTGTGTCCTTTAAGTATCATTCTATGATAAATTAATCTTTGGCGGTCTTACTAGGGCCGCTGGCGGTTACAGAAGGCAAATACTATTGCAGTATGAACTTAGAACATTATTTTAATATCGAGAGAGAACATGCAAAGGCGGACACCTACGCAGTATTCCAAAACTTGCGTCAAAATGGCTGTCACATTGATTGATGTGCGCATAACTTTACATTGTTAAGTGTTTGTACAATGTATAAGCGCTTAGGTATAAATAGCACAAGACTTTGTGTTAACTTGGGTGGGACCTTGTCTCCCCGCGACAAGTTGGAGAATTTTCTTGTTAAGTGAATCCAGCTAGACTATAAACCTTTTTTCCACCGTCTAAAGCAGAGTGGCCGTGTTTTGAATTGTCTAAGTATTTATTAATTAAGTAATTAAATTGTGAAGAGGACGCCGATCTGTTTCTCATTATCCAATTCAGTATTATACTACGTAATTAGATATGCTTAAAATGAATCCTATAAATTATTGTAATTAGTAATATTTTAGACAATAATGACTCTTAATATCTTAACGTAACTTTTACTTGACGTACGTTTTAGCTAACGAATATGCATTAAATTTTTCATACCATGGTCTTTTTAGACCACATCCACTTTTTGAATTTCAAACTTATTCTTCACTTTATATAAGATATACATTAAAATTGTATGCTTTGGTGCTATTATTGGTATATCGACCTGTTTCTATTGCAATGTTAGCACATTTTTTCATTCCTCTGAATTTGCTCCACTAATTAATATTTGTGCATTAAAATAATAATGTAAGAAGTAATTTTCCATGTTATCACTAATGTTAAGATAAAAATGTAAGAAATGTATTTCAATTTTATCTATTTCATGAATAAAATTTAAATTATTATAAATTGGGTTTGATTGTATTATACTATTTATTCGTTATATTATATCTATATTATTTATACGAAAAAAATCTATAAATTGTGGTTATTATACAGGGGGTTAGGGAAAAACAAACTATGCAGCCATTTTGATAAAGAAATATTTTTAATTCTAAAACTTAACAGAGATACCAAACCTTCGGGTATGGTAAATATCACAATTTATAACATAATATATTAAGATATATTTAAGTCAATATCGCAGATCATAAAGTTATATTTACATCTAAATAATTTTATTCTTGAAGTGCAAGGCTACAGTGTTTAGTTATTCGGTTCGCAGCTTTTGTTAAATATACAAAATGAGTTTTATCTTGGTGAAAAATGCATGAATCTAATCTTATATAAAGCTTAAGTATTTAATTTCTTATAAAAACTTATTGTGATTAAGTATTCCATTACATTTTTTTATTAAATTATTAGTATGCAATACAACATATCATGTACTTTACATCAAACATCGAATTAAATTTATAATAAATAAATAAGAAACTCTTTTCAAACCTTAACAGTTAAATGATTCAACAAAAAACTGACTGAGGTTTTAAAAATCATAATATGTAAATAACTAGCCATTTCATAACTCGGGCGAGGCGTAATGAGGGGTCCTTACCCGCGACTGAAACCTGTATTCCACATATTTTTTAATTCGAATTCATCACTATAAACACAACATAAAAAATAAAGTAAATGAGGTGTACTGCATAACAGCTTTATTAATTTAATACATATTAATTATACAGTAAGACGGGATTAAATCGCGCAAAAATATCAATTTTTTATCTACATCGACTTTTCAGTCGTATTCGTGGTAATGAATATTTTGCGCGATCACATCTCTTTTTTATATCGATATACTTTAAATTTCAATTGGCGTAAAGCACAAGCGATTACATGTCCTTTACGTCCAGTGAAGTTTTTATCGATATAAAATAGAACTGAATTTCGCGAACATTTTAAGCAATTTATTAGTCCTTAAAGATGGAAATAATGTGGAACACAGTCATCTGCCGTATGCAAAGTATTGTCTAAATCTATACTATAAATTGTATATGTATCTCATACTTTTGGATCGCGGTTGGATTGTTCGATCGAGTCGAGAAGTGGTTCGGTGTCGGAAGCCGATGCTGTCACTGTGGTGTCGACGGAGCCGTACGTTGAAGGCCTGCCGCCGTCGGATGGAGGCTCCTGGACCGTCAGGTTCGGCGCAGAACTGCTCGTTGGCTCGCTGACCAGTCGAGAGCTTTCGTCGTAACCTCGCGCCATATGATACATCGACTTGCCTCGAAGCCGACGGCTGAATGAGCTCCCTGCAAAAACAACTGTGTCAATATTGCGAATAAACTGACACTAACATACCTCTCTGTAAACAGTGGCGTAACTATACCATCTGGGGCCCGTGGCAAATTCTTTTGATGGGTACTCAGGTACAATGTAAAAAAATATTATTGAGCTCGCGGCCTCTTGGGCCGGGGCCCTGTTGGGTCGGGGGCCCGTGGCATTTTGCCAGCCCTGCCACCCTATTGTTACGCCACTGCTGTATAGTACTTGAGCATGTGGTAACCATCAAATTGAATTCTGTAACATTCGCTAGAATACTCATTACAAGTTAATGTTCAAGTTTATTGACCTTTATCCGCACCGCTGGCACCGCCCTAGTCACGGTACTGCTCGAGGACTGTCATAAACTGGGTTGGTATCTCCTAGCGTAGATATAGACGAAAAAAGAGCTCGTACGGGATTAACCGTTTTTCTGTCCAAGTGTGCTATAAAGCGCACTTACAAGTGCTACAGTTTGACATAATTATGTCAATTAATTGTGAAGTTTTCCATGCTAAATTGTGGCAAATATGTCAAATTGTAGCACTAGTAAGTTTTATGGTACAGGCCCATATCATTCTCAACGGGTTACAATGGCGTTGTTTGTTTCTCATTTTTATTTATGCGAATGTCATAATAGAGTAATTTCTCACTTGGACACTCAGGACGTTTAGTAAACCTATTCTAAGTGTTATAATACCTTTACTTTACAGATAATTAGCGGATGTTGACCGGAAAAATTGTCGCATGGTTGTTATAACTATTCTACAGGCTTATTGTTGTTGTAACAAATATGGGCTTATCAAACAGATAAGTGTTTTTTCCTCGTAATGATATGATAGAAGACAATGTAAAGAAACTACTTTTAAAAAGATTTTCAAAGTGTGGTAAGCGACTCCCTGGTGGGTCGCGAAGCTGTTTTAGATCCGCTGTAGGCCATTAACACTGTAAATTATAGGAAAGAAGGCAAAAAAATATTTTTACCCGACTACCGCCAGGAGGGGGGTTATTTATTTAGTCTCATAAATTATACTACTACTGGAACTGTAATAAACACGGTAAATAGTAAAACAATCTCCTTAATCGCAAACGCCTTCCTGAATCTACGGGGAGCGCCACATCGCCACTACAGAACTACTGCGAATAATCTCGGCCAGCCATATTAGGGCCACTGGACGCCTCACTTCTATGGTACCTATAGTGGCTCTTACTACCTTTTCCAGGTTGAAATTCTCGAGCTAAATTCCCAACGGACTTAAGGCGTAAGGGCCAGGCGGTACACCCTCTTGCGTCTCTCTCGTGGCAGCCATGCGAGAAAGTGATCAGAACAAGTTAAAAGTGCACTGCTCGACAAAAAAACCCAGATGCAGCTACGAAGGTCAAATGACAAAAGTGGATAAGTAATGTAGATAATGCCAGTGTCTAGTTAAGTTACAGCCAGAAAATAACGACGTTAATGATAAGCCAACACAAACACTAAAATGGGTGGTTCTATACATGTAGGTATGAAATTCAAGGCGATGTGGTTGCTTCATGGCTGTATAAAGAATCCGATATGTAACACAATGTTATGCATTGCAATTATAAAATGAACGAGTATATATTTTTAACCTCGTTCTAAAGCCCGCTATCCACAACTTCGTCTGCATTGAGTTTGTTTAACGCTATTTCGCGCGTACTAAGCATTCTTCCGCGATAACGTAGCCTATTACAATCCTCAGCAAACTGCCGTCTACCTCTCATCTGTTAACGGTTTTGTCGCGAATTAGTAACAGAAAGAGACAAAGTTACTTTCGGGTTTATGATATTAATATGGATTCTATTAATAATAGAGTCCGACAGAAACTGGTTTTCAGGCCGAAACCGAAACAGAATATTCGGTCGTGGCTTCAGTTTCGGCCGAAACCGAAACCGAAACTCACGTGGTCAAGTGTAAATTTCCTTAAAATACTGAAATTTGGTGCATTTTACCCATTATTCTACTAAGTTGTGTTGCTACAGAGCTATCCGAACGGCGCACGACAATTCCCGAACAGGGCCGCCAGCGTCCGCCAAAGCGTTGCCGCGAGAAACGAAGTTTGGCGAGCGTGCACGAAAACTTCCGAAATCAGTTTCGGTTTCGGCAAAAGTTTCGGCCAATATTGGCCGAAACCGAAACTGCCGCCGAAACTTGATTTTTGGCCGAAACTCGGCCGAAACCGAAACCGGACTTTCGGTCGGACTCTGATAATCGAAGAGAAGTCGTCATTCACACGCCTCGTCATCATGTCAAACGCGGACTTGAACGTTAAGCATATGTTACGTAGGTCGCTGTTACACTGTGTAGTTGGACGACTGTATGGGTCGATGGCCAGAAGCGTAGAAAACGTAGGTAGGTAGGCAAGTCTGGGGAGGGTCATGCTACCAATTGAAAGCTTTAATCCATACTACATTACTAATGGCGCCTTAGTCTCATAGCAAAGTTCTCGCTGTTTGGCTGGGAGGTCATGACCCCCCCCCCCTTTGTACGCCTTGTTAGCGTTAAAAAAGGTCAAATTTAGGTGGACATGTTAGGCCCATGACTAATGAAAAGCAACATACCAACAACTCCAAGATGCTCGGATATATCTCGTTTGACGTCAGACACGTCCCACATGGCCAGGAAGGAGCCGAGGCACGAAGGCGAGGGCTCATGCTCGTGCCGCGACACGAACGGCTTGTACGAGAAGCTGTAGTGGTGCGCGATCGCCGCCAGAAACATCTCGATGCAGATTAGGAAGTCCTGAAGGCAAAAACAGATGCTCTCAATATTGTTCAAACTTTTTTTTGTGACAGTTAATTACGACCTTATTTCACTTATTTTTCGGTTTCTTATCATGCTGACGTTCTGGTTTAAACCTGTAAGGCAGTTATGGTGCTTCATAAATAAATATGAATATTCGCTCTTATATTTCATAATTTACACAAAGCAGAAATGTCACTTTTATATTGTGCAGGTTGACGTACATATCGGTCTTTGGCGTTGAACCTGCGGTGCTGATATATGAGTCGTTGGCGTCGAAAAGGTTAATTTGCACATGACATTTTTTTTAAAGTTAAATGGCTCGCTAAATTCTGGTTAAGTTAACTCGTTTTCCACCAAACATGGCTAAAAACAGCTAAGAACCATCTCTATTTTATTTATGATATCAAACAAAAACTAAACAAATCAACAACATTAGCAGTTTCTTAAGGGTTACTTTTTCTTTCTTGGTACCCTATCCCTAAAAACCGTGTCGAAATCGGATCCGGAGCTACAAGACCCCAGACAGTAAGACCTTAGTTACAAATAAGATTGCCCTTCAGTGGGGTTTAAAAAAAAATGGAATTTTGTTATTTATAGACCAGAGCAGAATTTTACTTATTCTTTGTTTGATTAAGTGTTGACTTTTCTTTGTACTTTAATGTTTTGCTTACCTGAAGTTGTGATGATATAATTTTAGGATCTCTCGGATTGTTTGGTGTTACAAATATAGATGATATAACTCCACAGTATACCAATATATTAATTATCACACCTTGGCTGTAAAGAAATAGATAAATATACAATAATGTGTGAAATACTGTTTCTGTTCCAATTTTCAGTGCAACATGTATGCTTTTTTACTCATTATAAAAATAAATATGTAAAATAACAGCGGTAACTTACAAGAATGAGAAGAAAACAACAGCCTTTATACATAAAAACTTCCCAATTGGCTTCATAGGTTTCAGTTCCACCCTGTTGGCCCTATAGAAGAGCACAAGGCAGTACATTGCCACAAACTGCGACAAGTTGTTTATAGCGATCATATAAGGGAAGGCCACCCTGGGGTTGAAGTCACTTTCTCCATACACTCCGCACAGCTCGCAGATCATGGAAATGACAGTTGTAACTGGGCGCACCACAGTGTACTGTAGGATGCCATGTTTGCAATTGTGGACAAATTCACTGCAAACAATTGGCTCATGAGTTTGAGTTGTTTAATATAGGCTGCGCTAATGACAACAACAGTTTAGACAGCCAAATATGCAGAGCTGTAATTAAATTGTATTTGTGATAATTAGCTCCCAAATACATATCAATGTTTATAGTAATTATAGCCTCTAGATTCTGCATTGTTGCTAGAAGTGTATCCTGACAAATGAAGGGTTACATTAGTTTCATAAGCCTAAAAACCAAGAAGTATGTCTTATTGAATCAATGTGAAATATAATTGTTACACAGATCACCATTAAGTCACATATATGTACATAACATACTCTTTGTTAGACCTAGACAGTTCTTAAGCATTTGTTGGCAAATATAGGGTATATGATACATCTTTAAAAAAGCAGCCAAGTGCAAGTCAGACTTGGGCATCAAGGGCACACAATCAATTTGGATTTTCATTCCCAAAATTCAGTGTTTTCTTTAATTCAGTTCGGAATCTTTGTTCAGTTTGTAAAACAATCAAATCAAACTAAATTTGTTGCATGTATCCACCATCGTAATAGCCCATATTCTGTGAAAATATCAATCAGTATGTTACCTTCCCATTTCCCATGGAGTGAGGCAGCACAATGGAAATATGTGATACACCTGCGGCTTTGTCTCCAACAGAGCTTCCAAGTCCTGATCCTCATTGAGATAGTTCAACAAGTACTTCATGAAGTTGTAGATGACGTAAGCTTCGTAACATTCTCGTAGGGAGTCCATATAGATAGATTGTTCAGGAAATTCTAAGCCTAGCCATGCATTTAGAGCATAGATTGGGACCATCCACAGAATCCTGAAGTAAAAAAAAACAAATGTTTCAATGACAAAGAAAACACTTTAATCTATACACAAACCATTAGTCTCAAAAATGTGATTGCATCACAGTTAGGTCATATGTTTGAATCCAATTCAAATTGTGTGTTCATTCTATGGTGGCAAATTGTGGCCACCCACTTATTCTCTATCTGGTTCAGGGATATTTTAGGAGTTGAGTAACCACAATGCTTAGTGCAAATTAACATCTTGTTGACTGTGAAAATATAGAGAACGATAAAACATACCTTATAATGTGCTTCTGTAAGGAAGGCTTTGTATAATGTACCACATGTTGAATAATCTGCCATATTGAGATCGGAAGCGCTAGGAGCACAAAGCCACCTCCCACCAACGAGCCCTGGTCTAAACTACTGAATCCATTGCTAATAGAGTGAGCTATCAATATTGGCACCAACACAATAATAAGTATCACGTACAAGGCTATCAGTAGCGGTCTGATCCATAACCGCCACTTACTAAAGAAAGACAAAACGGAATAAGGACACATCTTATTTTGTTATTTTACATAATAACTAAAACGTAAACAAGTTCAAGTTTCCAGCATATTCCAACACCGTTTTATTAAAGGCAGGCGTATTCCCAACTGATAAGTGTTAAGTTGCTTTCAATGAAGTAAAGTCATATGGTAAACAATGAATAAAAAATTGTACTGGTAGATTGATTTACAAAATTATATTTAGTTTAGGTACGTGTAGGTACTAAAACTATCGAATCGATTGACAGACTGACAATACTGACATGACATGACAGTGACACAGCGAGCGAGACGCACCATGGACGCACCACATACACAACCTTGGAGCGTGAGGAATGGTCCAAATCATCCTTTTGTTTCCGTCGTTACGAGCGCTGTAATAAATAAGCACAAGGCGAGAATAGTATTTACGCTACGTACGTAAGTGCATATAACTTGCAATCTTATACTGTGTTTATTAATGCCATGCCATGTGGAGGAAATTATGCATGCATACATGATTAATTACACAATGTTTAAGAACAAGAAGTTACGGAGCTCATTTCGGACCAACAAAACTATTTGAGGACATTTTAAAACTGTTGTTAATATCTAAAGACGATGCACCTGTAAATCTTGAAAATGCTTTAAAGTTATGATTATGGTGTTCCTGTTTTTATATTCCTTTTTATTTACATGCTTTATTATTTACGATTTCATTAAAGAATGACAACATAACACGTTGACCCAGTGTTACAAGGTTGCAAATTGAGTTTTAGAAAAAAAAATTAAATCACAGGTGTAGTGTTGTGTGGTGCCGTAGGTATAATTTTTTTTCTCTACGAATCATGATCAAAATGGGATTGCTGTAGATAAAATACTATTATTTAATTTAACAAATCAAAGCCTTCAACAGTGTAAATATGATATAATCATGTCAAATCTGTCCAAAATCATAGTGGGGATCGACTTATTTGTGCATTTACAGTTATACGCGTAACACGAATTTGTGCATCGAGTTCTGAGCATCGAATTAGGCCACATAGCGATCTCTCCCTAAAATACCGCTGGCTGTCGACGTATGAAGTTAAACGTGAGTTTATAATTTATCAGCGTGTTAATAAATTATCTGAGTGCACGGGATAAGTGATGTGGGATATTGGATGAATGCGATAGATAACATTTATAAATAGTATAGCGTTAGTCGATAATTCGTATGTTTTTGTAAATGGGTCACCTCGCCATTCTTTTACCAGCGAAGTTGTTTTGTAAGTTCTTCGCGAGACACTTCGTTCTTTTGGTGCTCACCTGTACGTATTGTTGGTTTACGTGTGATTATAATGTTTATGTTTTAATATTTTAAAGTTGTGTGTGGCGGGAGTGATGTCCAGAAAGGCCGCGACCTGGTAATGTGATGTCATCAAAAGGGGAAACAGAGGCCGATTCAGGCACCGTGTCGCCAAACCTGACTACAGTCAAAAATGAACCGGTTAGTACATTTATAATTACTATATTAATTAAATGTGATTTTAGGTCAAATTAACCAGATGTTAAGTGGTCAGAATTATCTGTTCTTATCATGAATCATTCATAGTTATTGCATTTGTGTTTATGAAACTAAATAAAATTGACTATAAACAGAAAAAGAACATTATAGATACCTGCTGTATGTATATAGCATAAGTTCAGCAAGCAAGCTGTTTGCAAGTTAAAATGTTAACTGCAAAAGGTTTTGATTTTGAATATGTGGCATTTAATTCTTAAAAACATAAATATTATTCATTTCTGACAAAAAAATTCTTTGGAATAATGTGGAACACTAAATCTGTGACAGTGACTACAGTTTTTTTTTTATTCCATTTATGATTCTGAATTGTTGAAGAATAATTTATACAGTTAACTTTTTTAGTACCTACATGTTTGTTTCTAGCAATGAGACATCCGTTGTTGACACTGGAATCAGCAATTATATATTGTCATGCAAATTGACTTCAGCAATTATCATGTCATATTTGTAAATTTCTCCTTGCATGAAGTCAATATAATGGTTTACAATAGTTGGGATTTAATAAAATTTATAAAAAGTTTGATTCAAAGTAAAAGTTTTATTATAAGACGCTGTGGTTGTTATACAAATCATGTGTTCTTCTCAGTGGTCCCATGTTTTTATACCTAAACTTCATACTTGTGTAAATGTTAAGCAAACACGGAAGTGGCTTCTTAAATAATTTTTATGAAAATGACAAAACCATATTTAACTTGTTTGTGAATGCCTGAAGTTTCACATTTTACAACACATTAACACTCACATTAACAGTTGCCCAAAAAATGTTAACCCAATGTATCAGTTTTCAACTTTCTGAAAATTAAACTTCAGCAGGAAATAAGAAGTTTACAAAATGAAACATTGTAATACTACATTTATGATACGTACATCAAGTTGCAAATTGTCAGTGAACCTGAAAGTGAATTTTAATTTGACCCTAGTGCGCTTTAAATCTTAATTTTCCTTCAATTTTATACTTGACACAATAATTTCATCAATGTGTTGGGAGTTTTCAGCACAGAAATACATTCTATGTTAGCTAGCAACTAAATTGCAGGTGCCTATGTGCCTATGGGCTTTTGGTTCTACTTCAGTTATCATAAACAGAAAAAAATATTGATTTCAATTATCATATTTGCTGCTAAAGAAAATTTTCAGGTATTCTGTCCAAATTCATGTTTCTTATGTTTTATCCTCATATATTTACATTTATACGCCTCCCTAATTTAAACTTTGCTAGCTACTTTGGAACAACACCTTTTTAAGACTGACTTGTTGTTTGGGTCTTTGAGGAAAATGAGCTCTATTAATTCGTTTATTTTACATTACATTTCCCTCTGTACATTTGACAATAGATATTGATAGTAACATCCCTATGCCAAATTACTATTGGATAATTGAAAAGAATTGTATTTGAAAGTTTTTTTTTACTCAATGTCATTTGTATTATACCTGTGCGCTCATCAGACTTTATAATGAAGAGGGATACCAATTACAATACAAATTTAAGCAGTTTCCCTAGTTGATAGTTTTGATTGATAGACAACCTAAAGTTTGCACACTAAGTGGCTGATAATATACACAGTACTGCATTGACAGCACCCTAGCTGTTTTTGCGAACAAAACATCCATATCTTGCGCTCACGCCAACTGATTAGAAAGGGATATTTGATTTATGTCTGAAACAAAAGCTAGTGAGGTGAGGTGGGGCTTCTAGTTGCAACAATTAGTAAGTAACCAATTATCTCATTACTTACTACAACACCCACGTTTTTAGGTATAGAATAGAAGGAAAACATTTAGAAAAACAAAGCAAAACATATTTCACAATCACATTTTATAAAGCAGAATTTCAACTCTATCCTTAAGAATCTGTTGTCACAGTCACAGCTGCCTACTGATGTTTGGGTTGGTTATTGGTTATTGTCTGATTATTTTCCGTTATAGTTTGGTTAACTTAAAAATAACCTGAAACAAAAGTGTAGGTACAACAATTAATGCAAAGTTGTTACCGATTATTTGATAACTGAGCTTCAATGCTGATTGTATGGGTTTGGTCAACCAATACAAATTCTGGGCCACTGTAAAAGTCTATCGTAATGAATCATCACTTATGATATTATGGCATTTTTTTGTGAAAAGGAAGAGTAACATACATGGTGTAAAGGTTCAACAGTGGTCTTGAAATTTATTCAGTTGACCGTACATACTCGCGCTAGCACCCTTGTGTGTCGCTGCGGTCCTCAGGTTATATATCCTCAAGACACCGCTTAAATCAAATTATTAAAAGTTAGCAACGCTACCAAAATATAAGGGCGCGAGAAGACACTTACTCCGCTGTGATTGGTGCGTTCATCTGCAGTCGTGCACGTGACGTGTATTTTCTACTCGAGACCCTCTTAGCCCATGCTTATAGGTAGTTTGACTCACTTGGCTCGCGGGGTGCTCCGCTATGCGGAGTCTAGAGGATGTATAGTCTGTGCTGCGGCATTTCAGCGCAGGCCGCGACCGAGAGAAATGATAATCGTTAAATTTTCGGCAGGCATCCACAGCAAGTAAAGAAGAAACACCCAAGCGGGGCAGCACGCTGCTGAAATGCACCACATGCAACACATTTAGCACACTCAGCAGCCGCGCGCTCACCACACACATGGCGCAGTGCTCGCCCGACAACAACAACGTGGCGGCGGCGCAGAACGCCGACCGGCCGCACCGGAAGCTTTTCGAATGCGACGTATGCAACATGAAGTTCTCGAACGGCGCGAACATGCGCCGGCACAAGATGCGCCACACCGGCGTCAAACCCTACGAATGCCGCGTCTGCCAGAAGAGATTCTTCCGGAAGGACCACCTCGCGGAACACTTCACGACGCACACGAAAAGCTTGCCGTACCATTGCCCGATATGTAACCGAGGGTTCCAGCGCCAGATCGCGATGCGAGCGCACTTCCAGAACGAGCACGTCGGTCAGCACGACCTCGTCAAAACTTGCCCCCTCTGCAGCTACCGCGCGCCTACAATGAAGAGCCTCAGAGTTCATTTCTTTAACAGGTAAGAGCCATGGCCGTCGCCATGGGGAGACAGGGAGGGTCAGCTGATATGCCTTTAATAAAATGAATCGTGAAGTCAAGTAGCCCGCCGAACAGTCACCAGCAGTGTGCCGATATCGACACACTTGAAGTGTCGCGGTCGAGGCAGCACCACTGTATACAGGATGTCCCACGGCTATGCCACATGGAGGGAAAGTATCTTAAATATTTTAGATAGATAGTTGTACTGAAACAAGACTTCATTTTGATCTTGAAAAGAATTTAAACTGCATTCAATAATTTTTTAATAATCGCCTGGCCTGGCTAAAACGAGAATTGAACCCGCCAAATGGTAAAAAAAACAAGTAATTTTAAAATCTCGATCAAAATGCTCAATTTATCCATCAGCTTCTGGTGTTACAACTGGGTAGATGACACCTAAAACCTTAAGGCTTAAGTGTTAAATTGTTGTAGATCAACTTTTTTAAATCAGACACGCTTTCTACAACAAATAAAACCACAATTACATCGGGATACACCAAGGGTGGTGGCAGCCTTCCAGTCAGGGAGGTGACGTAGTCAAAGTTCAGTCAGGACAAGGTCAACAATGAGATTGGAAAAGTCACCAGTGGTCGACTCGGACCCAGCCCAAGGGGGTCAGGATCCCCATAACCCCCTCCCTGGATCCGTGCTTGAGATACACACATTTCTACAGCGAGTCATTTCATTTCAGACACGGCATCGATTTAGACAACCCAGGCACCGGCAACAACTCTGTTTCCCTATTGGCAGCTGGTATCGCCAACGCAGCTTACGCCGACGGTACCATGGACGCCAGCGCTATAAACGCCCTAGGGGCGTTAGGCTCCGGCCTGTCCGTGTCCGTCGCCGCGGCCTACTCGGACAGCGGCGACAGCAACGGCGAGCGCTCCGTCGACAACGCAACCCCGCCTATGCACTATCTGACCCCGCACGTCGAAATATCTATGGCTGACAACAATGAGACGTTCTCGCCGGGACAATCCAACCATAACTCTGGTGAGTAACTCCCAACGAGAATGCAAGGGAGTAAGTTTGAAACTTGGGTCTGTGGCATCGTAACGCTCACCTGATGGGAAGTGATCACCACCGCCCATGTGAAACCTGTAACGCTGTAGTAGTAACCCTGGTCTGTTGCCGGCCTTTGGGTCCCCCCAAAGTGAGCGCTAGTGATGGGATTTCTTTTCAACGCCAATTATGCATAGACAAATTGTCACGGACGCGCCACGTTGTCATAATGTCAAACGCGAACTTGAACCTTAACCGTATACACATAGGCCGCAATTACACCGTGTAGTCGGTCGACTATATGGGTCGGTGGCGTGGTGGTCACGACAGTCGTTGGCGTTGAAAAGGTAAATTTTAAAAACATGTCAATGGTTAACTTAAGAGAACTTTAGTTAGGTTATCTGCTCTTTGTTCTGATTTACTTTGCTTAGATACCTGAACAGACTAGTCCTGTCACTATGACTTATATTACTACTTTTTTTTTTATACAACATAGGAAGGCAAACAAGCAAGTGGGCACTACTAGTAGGCAATTTTATAGTGTAGATGGAAGAGCGATCCTTATCTTAATTCCAAAAGAACTCTTATGACGTCGGAGGATTTTTTTTTATGATTTACGTAATCAGACGCGGGTATTCAAGAGAGTACTTAATAAAATCGAGCATATTTCTAATGGAAGCAAATGTTTCTTTTTCCAAATCGTAGCACGTCTACTTTGGGGCAAATATTCGCATAATTACCAGCTATTAGTTACACAGAATTACGAACAGACCTTGCAACGGTGACCCCGACTCTTAGTTTCGTTGAACCAAATTGAAGTGCCGATGCGACTCGTTGCGACGCTAATCTAAGTTATAATATTATAAATGCTAAAGTATAGATTGTTTTAAACTTTTACGATTTTAACCCATATTTATAACAAATTTTGTAACCGAAATTTCTTTCGATTTTTATTATTTAAATATTTTTAACATTCAAGTTATTAAATTAAAATTGTAATGACAACACAAAGAAAAATTACCCATCCTGCCATTGCCCTAATTTTTCTTTATGTTGTCATTACAATTTTTATTTTAACGTATTTATAACGTCAAACGGGACTTTAACGGGATAAAAACATTGTTAATTTTTTTCGACGTTTCGTCGCGTTGCAACGCTTGCGGCCACGAATAGAGTCCATCACCACAATACGGTCGAAGCGTCGAGGTATATTAACTATGATTTTATCGAGAGTCATTTATTTCCTGAATACTTTTACACAGGATACTTTTTTATCCGCTGGGGTAAGTTGCTTAAATTTATTGGTTTTATTATGTGTTGTAGATTCCCGCATGAACGGCGAAGGGCCGAGCTCGCCGCAGTCGGGCGACAGCGCAGGCGCAGTCGCGAGCAGCTCGCTGTCCGCGCAGCTCCCCGCAGGCATCACGCCTTCCATCACGCTCATACCCATCAAACAGGTAACACATAAAGTCCGTTGATCCCTTTGAGTATTTAACCAATTGAGATGCCAAGCCGTATTATCACTTAACAATTTTTTCTGCCAATTTTAGCGGGGGGACACGGGTCTAGTGTTGCCAGATGGCTGGAAAATTCGGGATTGTGCTGGAATTACGTATCTTGTCCCGTGTCCAGGAATTACACTTTATAGTCCTGGACTTCGAGTATTACTATATTTTCAGAGTTCCTTACCTCAAAAGGAAAAATCCGAAAACTGTAAACAGTATTGGAAGTCTTCAGATGAGATATCCGAATAAAATCACAACATGCTGTCGGCAACACTACCACGAATGCCATGATGTCAAATTTTGAAATGTTTACGTAATGTCTGTCAAAAAGCTTATTCATTTTAAATATTTTTGGTGTTCTAAATCTACACTAATATAATAAAGAGGTAAACTTTGTTTGTTTGTTAGTTTGGTTGTATCTGGGTAATCTCTGGAACCGATTTCAAAAATATTTTTACTAATAGAAAGCTACACTAATCCTGACGGACATAGGCTACTTATTTTACGTGAAAAAGTCACGCGCGTCCGCTAGTAATAAATAAATTGTGAAGAAAATTACTTACGTGTGATCAAAAAATCCGTCTTTAGTGAAATTTGAAGTTTTCGATAGCCGTTTGAGGGTAAATACAGCACGATTAACCATTTTTGCAGAGATCGCTTTTGCGATACGGACTAAAGCGAAATGACACACGATATCGCGGCGAACTGGTTTTTATAAACCGTTATGATTTAACTCTCGGTTTTGGTCATATGCATTGGCAGAGGGGAATGCGTGCGTTTGCGGTTTAAGGTTAAATTGTCTAAGGTTGATCCACCCTTGTCTTATTATGGGAACAAAATTCTAACCTACAATTTCACTCTTTGACACCTCAAAATCGTTTATAGCATAAATAAAACAAAGGCTGTAAATAAAAGAAATGATTTATAATGGGTTACTTTAGAATCTGTTATTTAAACAATGAACAATATTTTGACAGCAAAAACTGAAATTTTAGGTTAGACTGTTGTTTAGTAATTAAGATAAGTAAGGCTGAATATAGTTCACACACTATCTTAGGCTGAAGTTATGCTGTGAGAGTTCACGTGTGCGATTAGCGTTACATTACGGGGCTTGATTCATTGGTCGATCATAATGTGCCTCGCTAGCCTGCAATGTAACTTCACCCTTAAACCCAAATGCGCCCTGTGTTACAAGCGTACGTAAGGTCCAGTGTTTCGTTTTCAAATTTACTATTGGGTATCGATAGTTCGCCAACAAACTGTCTTGCAGTTTGGTTAAACAAAATGTATGGTTTTTGGTCAATAAAAAAAGTTACAGAGAGCACAGCTGCAATGCCGAAATTTCAGCGTTGCGTTTCTATCCTACTGCAAATTAGGATCTCCAGAGCTCAATTAGGATTAATCGAGTGGGCAGTAAAAGGACTGTCTCTTTTGTTGCCCGCACAAAGGCTCATCCCGCAATTTTGGCAACGCGCAAGTTTTTTTTTTAATGAAATAGGAAGGCAAGCAAGCAAGTGATGCTTTAGGTATTGCAAGCGTACATAGGCTACGGTAATGGCTTACTATCTTACGATCAACGTGCCTGTTTGATGCCGATGGTCACTAAAAGACATACTAACTGATTTATCGCCTTTTGTAGAATTTCATCTTACTCACAAAAAGCTTAAAATAAATAAATCAAAACTTCAGCGTTTGTTTGTTTGTTTGACTGTCTATAGCAAGAAAAATATCGGATCGAAGTCAGCCCTTTATAACATTTATAAGATTAATTTGAATTTTTGGGGTGTCTTTAGTCATTCTGTATCAAAATCGGTTCAGCCAAATATGAGTTTTTTTTTGTGTAAATTATGAATATCGTCACTTCGTGTTTCTAACAGGTAGTTCATCTTAATCGCGATAGAACGTAGCCGTTTAAGTATGCTTACTTTTATCTTAACACCATTGACCTATATTATTAATTATTATTAATATTACCAGATACCATAATTAACAGTAATGACTTAAATAATGTTATAATAGTGTTTGAGGCGAGTCCCAATTCTTTGAACTCCATTGACTGCAGGAAAGTAGGTTACATGGAGAAAGTCCGAGTTTTAGCATATCTAATGTAATAAATTGCAACGATCTACATTTTTTTGGATGTCGAAGTGTTTAATTAACTTGCAACGGTTGCTGGACTTTTTAAGGGGTATCCAAACCATTAATTGTTCCAATTAAAGCACGGGCCGAAACTGAAGCCGATAATTCTTGCGATTTCGCAAGGTTATTTTAAGTGTCTACTAAATAAATGTTATTAATTATTATATAACTGGCTAGTTGCTGGGTGAAACGCGAATGGGAAGGCTCTACCGGGGTATTGTCGCACTCTCTCATGATACCGGTGGGAAGTAGTAGTGAGTGACGATCGGGAGCCCCTGGGGGACCCAAAGACCCTGGGGGTTGCAGACTCTAATGGGCAGAGGTGATCACTCCCAATATCCCAACCTGCGTTTAAAAAAAACGTCAAATGGCCGAACCGCTTTTATGACACAGTTGATTTGATTGTACCCTGTTACGTTTGGAAAATTTGCTAACTGTGACTTGATAGTCAAGAATAGAAAACGATGCCGTTCTTAGAATCAGCAAGGAGCAGCAAATTCCAACACTGTTAACTTTAGGAAGGTAGACCGAAAAAAAAGCAAGAAAATTTTTACTTACTTCCAGTGATCGGATTGGTATGTGTACTTAGTTCCGATAACGATTCAACAATAAAGTACCTTCAGTAAAAAGCTTTAATAACAAAAAAAAACTTTCAGGAACCCAATACACAAGAAGAATCCGGCGGCGGCGAGTCGCAGGGCGAAGCCAACGGCGGCGACAAGCGCGGCGTGTCATCGAGCCTTTCGTCGCTCATCAAGGTGTCGCCGCTTAAGAGCTTGTTGCGCGAAGACCTGCGCCGGCGCATCTCGGCGCGTGGCCGCGCCCGCGGCTCCAATGTGAGTCCCTTAACAGTATAAACCACCTATTTGCCCGCGACTTTTAACTTTCGGGTATGGAGTTCCTCATAAAATATAATCTTATAGTATAAATTATACAGCAAAATATTTTCCATATGCGACGCGATAAGCATTCCAATAAGATTTAATGTTATAAATAATAATAAATAAATAAATATCTCGGGACAAATTCACACCAATTGACCTAGTCCCAAACTAAGCCAAGTTGTACTTCAAAATAGACGATTTTTTGCTTTCATAATTAGAAGTTAAGTTTTTATGGGCAACTATACGGTGGTGGCTTAACCTGTGGTGACTTGCTAAAATAAATAATAATAAAATCATTTATTCTCAGGCTACAAAGGCCCATAGACAAATACCTTACAGACTAACATACATAAAATGATATAACTAATAAAAAATAAAACTATTTCGGCGACGATTCGGCGTGGCTCCGTTTTATCGTCGATTCTGGTGTCAAGTTCTCCAAAAAACTAAAAAAAAAAGCTTAAAGCTTAGGGCTATACACTCTCGACGACGGACCAATCGTAATTTTTTTATTGCCCTAAATTCCTTCAGGAGGTCCTAGAGAAGGCATGGCGATCGCTTCACTGACAAGAGAGTAGCTTCAAGTGTTAGCGAGTGTCCATAGTGAAACGCTATCGATGCTATCATACGAATGAACATTCAAACAGATTAATTGAAAACATCGTTCCCTGCTAAGTTGACGAGTTGTTGGTTGCAGACGTCGCGAGCGTCGCCGTCGGAGGGCGGCGTGATCACGTCGACGCACGGCGACGCGGCGCCGGCGCCGGCCTCGCTCGTGTGCTCGTTCTGCGCGATCACGTTCCCGGACTCGACGCTCTACTTCCTGCATAAGGGCTGCCACTGCGACTCCAACCCGTGGAAATGCAACATCTGCGGCGAGCAGTGCTGCAACGTCTACGAGTTCAACTCCCACCTCCTCAGTAAGAGTCATCAATGACTGTTTGCAGGGGGGCCGTTCCAATATTATTGACTTTGTGTTCCGACACGCACTCCCCCGCACGGTGTGCGCATAGTATGAGCACTTCGAAGCTTCACCCGTTCACTATCGGTCTTCGATCGTACGAGATTTGAGATTTTCTCCCTTTTTAACGTTGTGTCAGGCGCGTCGGTTGTGCTTCGAATATGCTATACTCTGAACGTCCCCCCGAAGATATCATTTTTAAAAGTGCAAATTATGTGAAGGTATATTTTTAGCGGTTATAATTGTTATGGTAAAATGCGTGACGATATTTATGCGGATATTTCTAGTACTTAAATGAAATGGGTTTATGAAAGGGTAATATATTAAATTTAGTAGTGAAGGGGTGATATAAGATTTGGGTATAACCTATCAACTAAATTAAAAGATAGAAGATGACGATAACTCTAACATTCCAAAATGTGACGTAGCATTCCATGAGAAGAGATTCGAGTCTTTGGCGGGGAATATTTTTGTAGTGACTAGTTCAAGTTTAATGACGTGTTATTTCTCTATCCATTTTAATTATATGAACGAGTTTTTTAATTTGTTTTACTGCAATAAAAAACACATCCCAACGACTAGTGAGTGGGGTGCCCCATTTGAACATATATATAACTTGTCAATATTTACGTTAATTCTGCACAATACCACCACTGGAAGTTTTTAAGAAACCTTGCACAAGTATTTTTTCTTGTGGGAAAAGATATAATACGGATAGAGGAGTAACACTTATGTAATTTCATTCTACTTTTCTGTACTTAAATGTACTACAACTATATTATCTTATCTAAATTTTAAAAGTATTTTTTGGTGCGATAGTGAATTTTACAAATGTTTTAAACTATGGTGGAGATTGTACAAATTAATATATTTTTACATTTCACTGTTGAGAAGAGAGGCATAGCCTGCATTTCCGTGATTATTTACTTATTGTGATTATGTACAGACAGGAATTATAAATTCTACATTCCATTTTATGTTATCTCTTTTAATATGCATGTGATGCAAGTCCACGACTAATATTTAATGTACAAGTTATATTTTGTTGTTATTATTTATTTTTCTAAAATTACTTCGATTTCTTTTGTAGCTGTATATTGATTTACTCCTTTTTTATTTAGAATGGTGCATTAAGGTCTTGTGTACTTACTTTTTTTTATATTATGCGATGTCCTTTTCGCGAGTTCGGTTGAATTGCCGTTAATACATTAGAGTCAAAATCAAGGCGCTTTGCTCAATTTGGCTCAAGTATGGAGCTCGACATCAATTGATGATTACTCGCACAAAAGCATTCTATTTATTTAAACGTTAGTTTCGCTCTCATTGGAATAGCGATAAAATTAATTTGTCTTTTGATGCTGGTGCATAATTTTCTGTTACTTATAAAATCTATGGAATAAAAATATAGAGTCAGTTGAGATATTTGTCGCCGATCGTGTTACATTTTAAAAAGCTTATGTTTAGAAAATTAGCTGGAATTGATCGGTCATCTTAAACAAATAATTGTGCTGATACCTACAAAGTGATATGCAACATGCTTAAACGCTACATTCTGTCGTTTTTCAACTTTACACAGAAGTGCTCAACGTAATGGAAAACGATTTTGATCTCTTATTTTGAAGAGTTAAATATGTATTGACTTTCAATTTATAAAATAGGTAATCCAACTGTATTGAATTATATTTGCGTGCTGTTAGAAACATACAATCTAATAAAAATAGAATACTGTAGGTTAATATCGTTAATTTAATAACGTAGCTGTTAGTTTTGTTTTAGTACATTTCTCGTGTTTTAACTAAATTGGTCAGTCCGTTCCATTTTTCTTAAAGTAACCTGAGATTTACATTCCTGTAGCTAATAAGTACTTACTATCGGTTGTGGTCTTGCCTGTTAAGTTTACGAAATTGACTTAGATGGAACTGAAATTACGTTTACCAACGAAGTTATGTATTTTGTTTTGTTATTATGTCTTTTTTTTGTAAAAAGTAAGGTGCGGCGCGCGCGGCGACCGTCCGTGAGTTACCTGAAACGAGCAACACATATTTATTTATAGAGATTCTTGTATGCTGTTTCATTGTTGGTCTTTACAACTTGAATGTTTACTTTTTATTTTGGTCCGCACCGCGCCGCCGCCGTTAGTTAAGCGTACGTGTAAGAGCTATTAATGTTATTAACCGGTCACCCCACTGGGCGCCTTTACTTAATCCGTCCATATCTAATGATAGATATTGCCTTTAATATTTAATAAAAAGTAATATATTTTATAGATTTTAGATGTGACTAAGGAGAGATCTTAAGTATAAAATGGTTAAATAATTGCAGAGTTTTAATGATGTAGGTATAATTATTTATCTTTTATTAAAATTCTCTGCATCACTGGTAACCAAGTAGATGACGTGAACCTGTAATATAAAATATTTCGTTAAGAATTCATTCAAATCCATCCTTGTAACACAAGCTCTGTCCGTGTTGAAAGAAACAAATGTTATTGTGTATTTATTTATATTAAACACAAAGCAAAACACCCGGACGACAAGAAAGGTTGACAGGACACTGTGATTTGTGAAGAATGGTATCCTACGTACTCTTAATTGTTATACAGTACCAACCAATAAGTTACGAGTCCGCCACGTCTCTTATTTAAATAACTGATCATTGTACTTAACAGCCGTCAAATTTTGATTTTTTTTTCGTAAAAATGTGTTGGCATTTAACTATTGGTAAGTAAAACGATCCGTTACCCGACTGCCGCCAGAAGGAAGGGTAATGTTTTTTGAATATAGAAACCAGCTCAACCGGCCATGGGAGCGTTCAAATATTACGTAACGCAATGTGAGGGGGGTCTCGTAAAACGTTACGATGCGTTACAGGGGCGGGTGGGGGTCTTTCTTACAACACGTTACGTAACATTGTTTCTAAAAAATTAGGAAATTAAAACTCCCAAACTGGCAACCCTTTTCATTTACGTTACGGGGAATCCCTCGGTTGTATTAGTCTGGTCGTAATTTTTTTTAAATTTGTTCTCGCAAGTTGGCAAACCTTTTCGTTTATATTTCACGGGGAATCCCTAGATTGCATTGTACGTCATTTAATGTTGTTTTTGTCATTTAGTGTTACGTAACGTTTAGAGAGGGGGAGGGGGGGTACACAAAAACGTTACGGTGCGTTACAAGGGGGGGAGGGGGGGTCAAAAATCTTCAAAAATTGCGTTACCTAATACTTGAACGCTCCCCATACGTGAGAACATGACTTGATTTTTGTTCTTAAAATTTTCTTGAAACTCCGTTCGCGACGCAGAGCTTCTGTATATTTAACATGATTACTATGGCACTGACAAAAACCAAAATTGCGATATCTTATTGGTCTTAGTGGAGAATTAGTACTGTCCTTCTTTAAAAACATTTGTTCATTTGCGACTATACGTCCAAATATTAAAAAAAAGTTAATTACGATTTTACACAAACTTAATGTTCAATTTAAACGTGACAACTTATAATAAAAGATTGTGAATTTTAATACTTCAGTTGATGAGTATGATGAACGCAACTTTTGAGAAAATCTTGAGCGCAAATGAGAATAGTCTTATTATATTATCATATTATCTGACATATCAGTATTTCTACAGGGCACAGCAAAAGTTATAAGAATATATTAAGATTACAACTTCCATTAAATGAAGGGAATGAAATTACCAAGTGCATTGTGAGCTCATAGGCTTGTTTTATTCTCTTCTATTTAATTAGACACATTTGAGTTTCGATTTTGATCTCATTTGCGAAATTGGTTAGAATTAATAATTTTACTTCTCACTGTTTAAAAAGCAGGACACTACTTAACCTTCATTTTGATAGGTATTTGTTTTGTGAACGAGCCATAGATAAAATAATATGAAATACCCATTAACAACTTTATAAAAGAAAAAACAATTATTATGACAGTTAAAAAATTATATCCAATAATTGTTATATTCTAATATACTTTTATTTTTGTGGACTAGGTATAAGTACAGTGAAAGTATTGGAAGTTGTGTTAATACCACAATTAAAAATTGTTAGTTATTTGTGAATAACAAAACAGTATTTGTTAACTTTCGATATGTGAACGTAAAGAATTGAATATCAAATGTATAGCGTAACTCATAAAGCCAATATGTTCATGAAAATGCCGTCAACAAATCGTGTATATGCTTAGTTGCGGAGTCAACAAAAAGCCCTTAGTATAGCGACCCTCACCTTAATACCAAAACACAGCTTACCAACATTATAATTTTTGTTATAAGTTGTTATAAATGTAATTTAAGATAGATAAATATAAATTAACGCAGTTAAAAGCAATTATTTGTAATTTAAAACGGTTGAATGCGTCGTTAATATTTTGCTGTTACATTTATTATGTTGTCAATTTAAACAAAAAGAATAATATTTACTATTGTAAAGGGATACTATTTTATGAAAAACCAGTTTGTAATTATGAGTGATAGTTACTATATCAAGTTTTAGCAGATTGTGCCTTAGATCAATACTTTAATACATTAATTAAAATATATATGTAAAGCAACGTTTTTGGAAATTGTTTAATATCTCATATCTAGATGTGTGTATTTCAAAATATTATCACATTAGAGTTTATATTTATACACAAGAACTAGAAAATCAATGACATGTTATTTATTTGTGTATAAGAAAATGTATGCAATATGGCTGTTTTGCTTGTTTTTATGAAAAGTTTATTTGCAGTTAATATAATTTTTCTTATCGTCTCGTTACGGTAAATTAAGATTATAAAGGATTGGTACTTATTACCATGTAGTTCTATTTATTTACGATTAATTTGGTAAAGGGTCTAATAAAATATTAATAAATTATGAAATATTTTTTTTTGTTTCAATTTTTACCGCACGTATCTACACATATATCATAAATGCTCTATAATGCGTTCAGAAACCGTAGGCAATGACTAGCATTATAACAACCAATATTATTATAAGAATTTTGCTAATTTGTTTCCATATTTGTTCAAATTCATTTTTAATTACATTATTTTAATGTGTACAGTCTATAGATATTTAATAGGTACCCAGCACTAGTAGCAATGCAGGTCTTTGCCCTATGGCTTCTGAACCCATTATAGAGTACTTATGATACGTGTGTAGATAAAGTAATGTATGCAACTGTACATAATTAGGTCTTAAAACACTCGTGTGATCCTATTATGAAACCCGCTGGCGCTCGTTTCATAAAACCACACTCGTGTTTTAAGACCCCTCATTATGCAACAGTTGCATAAAATACTATAAATAACCAGATTTAACCATAGAGGACATAAGTACCTTGGATGAAAAACGAAAGCAGATATCCGTCAAGGTAATAAAATCTGAAAATTAATAAAAAGAAAAACGTAGATTATATTTCCATAATGTACCTACAGTCAACGAATGACACATTGCGACAACGTTCAATAGTGGCATATGAATCAAATTGGTTGACTGTACACCAAAGGTAACCATTTTGTCTATTGATTGTGTACAGAAGAGGAGGTTTAGGGTATGTAGTGCTCTTTTTTTGGCACATTGTATTCCCATTTCAAGTAAAGAGATCAGCTAATAAAATATAGCTTCAATTTTACTACTCTTTCTATGCTATACTAAATACTCTATAATAATATAATGCTATAATAATATAATGGACTCGGATTGGCTTATTTGCTCTTAGACTTACAATTAGATTATATAAATCCAATGATTTTGATATACTTAGTCCTTAGAGCTTAAGCTCTAAGACTTAGTCTGTCTATAAATCTGTGGGATTTGATAAAATATTCAAGAGCAAGTCTACAATTCGGACCAAAATGCTGTCAATTTTGAATGCGTTCAGTCTTGGTTCAATCCTTAAGAGTATTGTACCCCTGTTTAAAATATTTGTTCGATTAATTATACTATATATTATATACGATTGCAAACGCTACATGCATATCGCAAAAATTGGACATTTTCATCAAGGAAACGCAACAATGGAAGTTGCGTTGCGTTATGCGCTATGAAGTATTTATCCTCATTCATTGGTTAAGTGAACGCACCCGTGATATATTGCTTGCTTGTGAGTGAAGTTTTATTGACACTTTATTAGTTAGCTGTAATAAATAAGTTAACTTTTTCTAAATAAGTGGCAAAGTTGGAATTTAATGCAGAACATCTGAACCTATTCTCGTGGAATGGGCAAATCAACGCAGGTTGATGGCGACAACAATCCAACATCGGTCGACTCCGATCCCGACCCCGCGAAGTTACTTGAAGCTGCCTTACTGCAGATGGACGGAATCATAGCCGGTAGGTATCTCTACATTTGCTTACAGTAGTCAACAACTAAGTTCTAATCACTTATTCTTTTGTGAAAGCTTCTTGTCACTTTTTGCGGGCACTACATGCTTCAATGCCTAATGAGGTCCAACTTTTGTACTATTTGCCCATTTGGTTTTATTTTCTTTCAAAAATATTAGTCTGAAGTAATTTTTAATTAGGTACTCCAAAAATTGCTGCCTTTGTATCGACTAGCATTTTCTGCCAAACAAACATAAGCCAGACTACCAGTTGATGATCAGGTCTTGGCAGAATTGTGCTGGTAATACCAGGCCAGTAGCACTTCACTGAGAGCATGGTCGGTATTCAGTTTAAACCTCTATAGGGGCAAACATTTGTGCGATGGAGATGAAATTTTCTACCTGAGTCATGGATTTTGTTGCAACCTAAGGCTGCATGGGTGGTGTAGTTCAACGGGAATCCTATTTCTGTTGGCTGATAATCAATAAGACTTATCTTACACTTTTTAGCTTATTTCACGATAAATATTTCATTTCATTTATTTCATTTATTCATTCATCTCATTACATCTATCATTACAGTATAAGTTGTCTCTAAGGCTCCTGCCTTGAGACTCCTGTTTGGAAGACTGCTATTTCCTTTAATTTAAATTTAAAATTATATAATAATTTAAATCATAAAATAAATAATATGTAAATATATACCTTTCAAATTAAAGGGTCCCTGTGGGTCTGTGTGGAAACCATACCAACAATAGTAATTATCTTAGGACAGTTCATACCAATTGACAAACTCAAGCTTAACAAAGTTTGTACAGTTGAAAAGTTTTTCTTTCACTTTTGAACATTAATGTGGTAGACCACTTTCTTTGCCTACAGTACAATGGGGATCTAGGTACCAGATATGCATACGTATATAGATACACATGCATGGAACTTTAATTTACTACTTTATGGGCCTATTGTGACAGGAATGTAATTGAGTTCTGGTGATTGTGTAGTAATATTATTATGGGTATTGAAATGAAGTTAATATGGATATCTGGTTCCTTTTAGTAAAAAAAGGTAATACAAGCACTGCCTTATTGTCACTAAGAATGGGTGATCTTATCTTAATCATGAAAAAATCATCTTAATGCATGTTAAGTGTAATTATGTAGGTAGTTTAACAAATAGGGTTAAACATATTTTAAAGTATCCCAAATGTAGTTTTAATTTATTTCAGTCAAGAATACAGCTTTCTTGAATCAACCCAAGTTAAAATGTTCATACATTTTTAGGGATGCTACTTTTAATTTAAATGTGTGAATGTGTGAAATAAAATTTAAATTTTATTTCACACATTCTGACAGTACAGAAGTAGTAACTTGCTGCTGCACTTCATTCGGTGAGTGATAAGCCTGAAGAGCCTGCGGGCATCAGCAACCCTTTTGGAGTTCCTGGTTCCCATGGGCGATAATGATCGCTTTCCAACAGGTGATCTGCATGCTCATTTGTTTGCCTTTCTTTTGTCATAAAAAAAGTTTCATAAATGTTGCCAATCTATGGTACTTGCATTCTGTGCTATAATAGTAACATAAAAAACAAAAAGGAGACTCTTGGTCTATAAGCAGCATATGGCACCATTTGTGTTTATGTGTTCAATGTGTTTCTTATCCTGCTGAAGCCCAAATTTGATTATGTTTAATTTAAAACTCATTATTACTCAATGGCAAATATATTTAGATAGTGTGCATAAGTTACAAAAACTCATTTGTGCTAGTCAACTGAGGGTCGAACTCGGTACCTCGCGATCATGAGTCCGCTTAGTCCATTAAAGATTCACTTCAAATTCCATTCTGTGAAATTTAAACCATGTCACTTGAGAGCACAGAAGATATAAATAAGGTTAGAAGGGGCACTCACCGTGATTTGCACCGACACGCCGTCGCAGATTCGTATGGCTCGCACGCGACTTATGACCTGATTACGCTTTGATTAGTTCAGTGCAAGTGCGAGCTCATAAATCTGATGTTTAGTGCAAGTAGCAAATGTATGAACTCTCACTTGCACTAATCAAATACAATCAGACCATAAGAATCACCATCAGTGTCAGTATATTGTATTAATAGATGATCATTTGTTTAAAGTGCATTGGTGACATAAATCACGGTGAATGTTCTTTCTAACTTTGTTCATGTGTTCTGTGTTTAAGAAATTGTGTTTTAATTTTTTCATTGTTTTAAAAGTATTGAAACTTTTTTGTTTCATCTTTAAGGATGTTTGAAAAGAATATTTGCTCTCACTGTAGGTATAACTATTAGGAGTTGTGTCATAGTCATGATTCAATTGAATTTGACATGAAAACAAGCAAGTCATTGTTGTAGTATATGTTGTTTGGTTTTTTAACTAATCTAATAATAACTTAACGTAATCTATATGAAGAGTTGAAATTATACACTGAATGAATTATTCTCATGTTCAATGATTACATCATTATCAGAATGTCAGATTGAAAGTAGACTCAAAATAAAATAAAAACAACAAAAATATTCACACACAAATTCCACCTTTTCTAAACACATTTTTTAGATTATAAAATCTATTGAAATGCGTAATATAAATATTCAAATTATTTATTAAAATAATCATGGTACATATAAACGACGAATTGTTAGTAAGCACTACATATCTATGTGTTTGTTTGTACAGATCAAAAAATAATAAAGTAATGGACTCGACATAATAATATAACGCCTAAGCGCTCACTACAAATGAAAATAATATTTAGTACACTTTATAATTAGGAATGCCTAAACTAGGATACAAAAGTAGCCTGTATCTTAGGCAATATTGAATGTTATTTATTTAAACTTTTTGCACGATCTTAATTCCTTCAGACCTTCTCTACCAGTCAACCTTTCAGGTAATTTTAATTACGGCATAGGTTAATTAGATCAGTTATGAAAGTCAAGCAATCACAGTAGCCCAAATAATTCAAGTACTGGCACACCAGAACCAGTCATCATTTAAAACTTAATCATAAAATACGGAGTCAATGTAAAATCGACATTTACGGAAGTAGGAAAAGCCTGTAATAAATAGTCGGGTACATGGGATGGGGGTGCGAGAGTCGCGGGAGGGTGCAAACTGTTGAACGACGAGGGTGGCCAGGCGCCAGTCCGCCGCCGAGCGCCGAACGCACTGCGTCCCAGAGCCCAATGCGCACGCGAATCCAACTCGGATATTCAACTGACATCTACGATCTCCGTGCTTATTTTATTTTCTAGTACCCTTAAAACACTCTCCCCTCGAGTCTTGTTTACCTAAGTTTGCCTCTCTAAAAAACCCTTTAATCTCAGTATCCGCAAATATTTAATACGATATGTGATTCTCGACCCGAACAAATAAACGACCAATTTTTGTGTATGTAATTGTGAACGCAATTTTAACTGGCAGCGTCGACTGGTGCCAATTTTCTGTCGGTTAACATTTGCGTGCTTAATGAAACGTGCTCTATCAATCGTTTTATGGCTTTAGCACGAGACAATTGTTATGGTATTTAATGTTTTACACAAAAAAAAAATTACAAAATGCGGCCTTAAGGCATTCTCTACCAGACAACATTAAGCAAGCAGAAAACGTAGGTACGAGTAGTGCAACATAAATTAACACGATTTAATTCTGTTAAAGTTAGTATTTGATTACCTAGTCACCTATGCATAAATCCCGTTTTATCATTTTTAGTGTACCTAGACTGTGATTACAATCACGATATAGATACACTTCGTACAACTATACTGGTGTTATTAGTCATCAATTTCTACTGTAGTATCAGATAAGAATGTAAAAGTTGTTATAATGTTTGAAATGAACCGTCGCCTCGCTGCGGCAAAGCAGTAGTTTGCGCTCTAATGAGTTTTTGAATGACGGACGACCTTTTACGACTTACAGCAAAATATATTTACGCTCAAGGGAAAACTTTTAAGATAACAGAACCTAGGTATGTTGACAATGTTTATTTATATTTAAGATTAGATCATCAAAGGCTGGTGGATCGTTCCCCTACTTTCGGTAATCAAATCGTTACCTGCCGCGCCACGAGCCACGACACATAGCGTAAAAAAAGATAAAAACAAAACCTTACTTAGAAATACAAATTACTCTTAGATGATCTAATAAAACTCTACCCTAGTCCTCCGTTACAAAAATTTCATTATTTAAGGACAATTTTTGTGGCTAACCAATATGGGGGAAAGCAATAATTTCATTAACAAAAGTTGGGGAACGACTCTTGTCTTGTAGTACGTCTGATCATCAGACTGCGTTGATTATATAAAACATTGGAACGGTGCAATATTATCTATCTATATAAATAAAAATGAATTGTTGTTCGTTAGTCTGATTAAAACTCGAGAACGGCTGGGCCGATTAAGCTGATTTTGGTTTTAAAATGTTTGTCGTAGTCCAGGGTAGGTCTAAACGGTGAGCAAATATGCCTCCAATAATTAGGCGGTACGAAGTTCGCCGGGTCAGCTAGTTGTTTAATATTATTAGGTACTCGTTATTATTCTATTTATTATACTTTATTAAAATAATTGTCATCTCAGTCCTCTCGGAACTAAGAGCCGTGCAAAATTATTCAATTCGTTCAAGTTAGGTAAATCACAGAATTTATTTAAATAGCATGTTAAAATAAAATTTAATTGCATATTAAAATGGCAACAACATCGGCCAAAACAAATTATTCTCATTTTCACGCATCGTAGAATTTTTCACAAAAATAATAAAGGCTAGAATGTATGAAAGAATGTAATCTCAGCCGGGTTGCGTCAAGATTAAATTTTTGAGCCGATTCTTATCGCGGCCTCTCTTGTCTCTGAACATTCTCGGTGAGTCTTTTCATTATCGCCTTAATTTTTTGATGCGGATCACGAACTTTCTTTCGGCACCGAACCAAAATACATTTAAGTCAGATGTGGCACTACGTAATAAATAAATGCCAGTCTTCCATGAAAAAATATAGACCCATTTGTTTACACATTATCATCAAATTTTCCAGCCCTTAAGTACGTTGATTGATATACACGAAAGAATTAAGTAAATATATTTTAAATTGGGCGGACCACAATGCTTACTGCCTAGATTTATTGGCATAGGACTATTTTTGGCCCCTAGTAATACTTGTTTTTGCGATTACTGTTATTGTTAGAATCGCTTGTTTTTAAGATATGTATCTGATATTATTTTGCTACAAGAATACTTTACACCCGTCCTTTCTTTACTTACTTGCTCAACGAATGATTTACATCCTGGCATTTATTTAAAACTTCAGTTATTTTTCTGCCAGCGGGGAATGAAAAAAGGTACCGAGGGAGAAGTTTGTAATTACCATTCGCATCGTGTATTTTCCGTATTTTCACTCTGTATTCACATCATTCCTCCATGTTGCCGCCTGACCTCTATCTGCCTCCGTCCCCGATAACCCACTGTCCAATACACAATGCGGGTACAGGATAATCCTGAAGAACATTTTAATTGAATAGGTTTGGATACCTACGTATTTTACGATCATATTTTGACCAACCACGAGTCATTTGCGTGTATAGAAGAAACTTTGAGTGCGGGTTCAGTGCCTGTAGTCGGTGATGTGATTATACGAAGATAGCCGAGACCATGCCAGGGTGTTGGCATTTGCCGGAGCACTTCACCCGGTGGTGGCTATTAGACGTCTGCAGCGAGCGGCTCTTCGGGGAAGCCGATGCCACGGATTCGCAAATACCACCACGTATGTATACGTGTTTTGTTTGGTGAAAATTAGGAATACCGGTTAAGGAGTTACTTTTTACCGGGTTAAGTTTCCACTTTCGTAAATTTTAAATGTGCTAGTGAAGCCTCAATTAAAAATGATTTGATAGGTCGTTTTACAAGAGCTGACACCGAATGTCTTTGAAATTAATGACAGTTTCATTCATTTTGTGTGGTATTTCTTATAAAACGATGTATAATGAAAATAATAAAGTAGGTATTAGAAGTCATTGGATACGATGAACGAGGAATTGAAAATTCATTAAGGTTTTAAACTTACTTCCTTACTTAAGAATAGGAAGACGTGGCATGACTCCTACAGCTTTCAATTGAATACCCTAGCTTCTTTTCATATCGCACTATGGATGGGAATATGATTTGAAAATATTGCACGTAGTTTCGCATAAAGTAAGCCGGAGTAGTCGAATAGAATGAAGGGAAAGCGATAGAGATATTTTTCTTTTTTCTGCCAGCCAGACTGAACCCAAAGCGTCATTGTTCCAACGCGGATGCAATTCACTCGGTCCCCGCGCAATTTGCGCGAGTGGAGTTTTCCGAAAAGATTTGAGCTTCGTAGGGCTGGTTAATGAATGTAAAGGACGACTTGTCAGACAAATTTAAAGTTTAGTACTTGCCAAAAAGATCCTATCTATTTTTGTTCACGTTTTAAGTAGCTCCGTCCAGAGATCCAAATTTGAAGCAGCCTCGCACAGTTTGACACACTAACTAAACTATTACCTTCTAGAGCGTAGTGTTAACTCACGTGTAACTAATAAGATCATATATCTTTAATACCGTCAATCATAATATTCTGTCTTCCGTAACACAACACGAGATATCGATACGGATATCTTCGTATCAATGTTACACCATTGTGATTACAGTCGTACATTGCATTCAGTCGTTATTGTTACGTCGTCCACGAAGCTATCTCGTCTTTAGCTTCCACCACAAATTAAATACTGAACGAAAGAGTTCAGACGTTGCGGATTAGTGTGTATTCTAAAGTGTTCACTATGTAATTAAAGTCACGAATGGCAAACGCGTGATAATTGTTATACCCGATCAGAAAAAGGGTATGTTCTTCAATACCATAGGCTGCGATCTATTAGCAGTTTGGAGCCGGGATTGTTGCAAGTCAGCTCGTTTAACATCGTTAAACAATCCCGCGAGACTATACGGTTACTGAACTGATGCTGTGGCACAAAGCAGTGATCGATGCTTAGTAAGTCAATGCACTAACCCCTTTATTCATAAAAGTGAACCAAAGGTTTTTTAACTAAAATATGTTTTGTTCCTTACATTCGAAGGCCTGTGTCTAGAACGTACCTAATGTACGTTTACTGAGAGTTTACGAATAAGCCGCTTATACTCTCTATTAGGGTCTTAAATGTATAAAATAAACATAAAGTAGGTATATTGACGTGTAACCTTTTTTGATTTATCAAAGTGCTACAAGGTTCCAATTAATAATGCGAAAGTTCATACTAAAGCGGGCTTACTTGTGCTGATCATAAAAACAAGTTCATCAATTAATGATTCATTATTATTAAATTACATGTTGCACAATACAATATTTCACACCTTAATGAACTAAGAAACTTTTCCTTACTTAGCCACATTTTACACGTTTCGTCTTGGCTTCATTAATAGAGAGCACTCGCAATATGTAAACTTTGCTAACTAGGTACGTGTACTTTTGAACTTGAACGAACGCTCATAGTAAACATCATTCTGGCCAAGTTGTTAAATAGTTGCAATTTATGTATTACATCATTGTGCCTTAGGCTTTCCTGAATAACTGGCATGAGTTGCAGGCATTGTCGTGACTTACTTTATGCTACGTGGGTCTCTTTCTGACACAGTCGAGTAGGAAAAAAACACAAAGTGGGCACAACAAAGACTAGAACAGTCACTCGTGTTATCCGTCTTGTAATGATGTACTTTGCATCGAAGTACAGTAATATTTATTTGCCATCATCATCTTAATATCAGACGGAAGACTTCAAGTGGAAGTCCTTTTCAGAAGATCCTTTTTGAAACTCCTCTGGCCAGTTGAAGTTTCTTTGCTTGCATCTAACTAGTACCTTCCCACGACTTTATGAGGTTGTTAGTTCGAATCACCTTGTAAGGCGTCTGCCAACATTTCCATCAGTCTTCTCAGTCGCTAACTAAGTACGGTTCTGTCTTAACGGCCGTCAAGGTTGCTACTCGAGTTCATCTAAAATCCAAAATGGCCACTTAAATGCGTGGTGAAAGCCAGATGGATCTGTCCGGACTAGACCAGCTTTCTGGTTTTATTTCGCTCCGCTTTCGTATCACTCAGTGGATGTAGAATTGAGGGCCAGTAATTGTTTGTTGGCTTCACCGTCTTTCAAGCTTGGCTATCCTTCAAGCTGAGTTATATGTCTAGACAAGAAACAATGCTCAATATGCTTCTTCTGTTTCAGAGGCAGGCGGGGCCGGCGGGACGGGACCGGGGCGCGCGGCGAGGGCACGCGCGCTCGAGCTGGCACAGCAGCTCGCCTCGTCGCTGCAGCATGCGGTGCCGCCGCCCCCGCGCCCAGACTTCACCACCGCCAGCGCCATACTGCGATGGCTACAGCAGAACAACAATCATGTTGCACTCGTAAGTACAATTTACAGATGTCATTAGTTTAATGTATGGTAATAGAAATCAGCAGATAAAGATATTGTATGCTACACTCAAAGACTGGGTTTCAACTACTAACACACTCCATTGTGAATGATGGATTCTGCACACATCAAATTGCACACTCACTAACTTGGCGATACGCGGGAGTTGCGGCTCAGTTGGAGATACGTATTAGTAGCTCAATTTGGTTTGCAAAACGGCTACGGCAGAATCCTTCATCGTCATCTCATTTCATATATCGTGTATAATGATAGTTTGATTGTTATATTGTTTGATTGTATTTAATATACTTAGGTGTACTAAAGTTTAGCAACTAAAGGGACGGATCAATCTGACCACACGAACCGATCCTACCCTGCGATGTGCTACAGAATTTAAGTAGTTAACCTATCCCTGTCCAAAGAGAGCAGTATAATAAATTAATTACCCCGAATAAAGTTAAGAAACTGATGATTGATGAATATATGAGGTCACAACGCGGTCACTGCTCGACTTAGCTAAATTACAAATCAGGGATTTGATTTTGCCATTTTCTTTGGCACCTACATTAATCCATCAGGGAAATCTCGCCTCTAGCCGCCTTTGTGTCGCTTTTGTTCAGCGGTTCTACTTTTACGCGATTAAGGTAAGATGTAGTAGAACAATTTGCATTCTTGTCCTAGTTTCGTCGGATTAAACTGCCGCTGCAACGCTTTTAACATAACGCGATTTATTTATACAAAAATATCTCAAGCTCAAGTTGTAAACGATTTAATGAAGTTTTGCTGTTATTCAGCGCTAATTTAAAAAGGGATTATTTTGTCTTACTTTTGTTATGTATGCGTGACACTAATTTGTACTGTACTGCCAGGATACTGATAAATTAGTTACATTCTGTCCGACTCGACGTCAAATACGTCAATGTTGTTTGCGTACAATATCCAGTGAAGCTGGGGTTCTGAACCAATATTGCGGTACGTTCCTATTGATACTTGTAAGGCGTAAGCAACAATGTTGCCGTAGGTATATTGGGTCGAAGGGTGACTTCTGTCTATCCGTGTCTCCAGTTATCGCGCCGATGTCGTTTACACAGGGAGTGAGTTTCGCTAGTACTATTGTAGTAGGTAGTATCGATGCTGACGTTAACTCTTCCTTAATATTTATGTGAGGTACCTGTTCTCCATAAAATGACATGTGCGAGCCCCTAAACTCCTAAATATGATAAAGGGACTTGTAATAATATATGTTCTATGAAATATTTTAAATGAAGATATTTCATGACTAAAATGGTAACGTTGCAATTTACATACGGTCTTGCATGGCCTAATGCGGTTTATTGCTTCTACAGCTCCGCTATGTAGTGGTGTACCCGAGGCACGTCCTAACAACGAATGTAAAAATCCTCTGATCTTTCTCATGTTGTAAAACCGGGAGTCAGGGTCGTGTATGTTGTACTAATGACATTACTTTACTTCATACTCCGAGGTATAAAAGCCCCAAATTCAGCACCACATATCTTTTGATTCCGTTTCCCCACGTCTCGTTATTTTGCTCCTAATATGACATATTTTGCGGAAGCTTTTCCTTTACTACCGCTGACGTTATGAGTTTACACGTTTATGTCAAAGAAATTCCACCATGTGTCTTGTCGCAGGTGGTGCATGTAAGCCGCGTGGTGTATTTATGTGCTCGGTGTTCGTCTTTGCAACCTCTTTATGGAAGCGAACAACTTAATTGCTCGCAAGTGGAACCTTTCCGAGCCGTCCTGAGGTCATTCGCATTAGACCTGGAATGGATGGCTGTAAATTCAAATGTAGAATCAGATTTTAGCTCAAATCGAAATATTTTTTGTTTACTGCCGGTTAGCTACGCTTGTTTAACTGTAACAACTGTCGTAAATTAAATGTTAGTGGGAAAACCATTTTAGTATGAAATCTCCATTTAGTCACCCTTTAAATGGAATTGGTGATTTACTTACCCGTTATTCTTCTATCTCGGCATGTTTACTTACGCTTTGAGGATGCTGCAAAATTATAAACCTGATGGTATAAAATTAAATAAACCCGACAATGTTGTCCTTCAAAAGGACGTGTTACCGAGTTCTGAATATGGGGCGCCCGGAAGCATTATGAATATTCAAAAAGGGTATCTTTAAAACTCCAGTTCACTGAACTAACTTAGTTATCTGACAACGGATGCCTTTGAAGTGGTATTCACTGTAACAAAGCAATTAACAATACAGAATCCCTGTTTTTCTATTAAATATTCAGGATAGGATTATTTTATCTTTAGTATATTTACGATATCAATTTATCAAGAAGCAATATTACATTGTCATCAAAACAATACATCATATAACTTGAATAAATCATGATTTAGAAATACCTGCAGTATGTTTCTTTAGGTATTATTGAAAAGAAGATTAACAAAAAAACTACATATGCTTTGCGAAGCAAATCAATCTTTTTAATTTACGGTAAATATATTTATTAAAAATGTGTATTAGTTGTGATGTATGGCCAGCAAAATAAAGTGATCGTATCACTTTATTTTGCTTGCCCCAGTAACGCCTAGTCCGAATTTAAAAGCATCATATGTAATGCTAAAACAAAAGTAGATTAAATTATTATCAAGTACGCAACGCACTAGGGTACCAGGTGACACATTTACGTTGAATGGGCTTTGTTTACTGACCATGCATTGAGAGGACGCTGAATGGATCCTGCAGGAGCACACTTAGACATTCATTGCAGGGCGCCGCTCCGGGTGACGGGGTAACTAACCTCGCCTATATCCCGGCTATGAAATCTGAAATTATGAAATGCTCTAGCTAGGCAAAGGAGCATAGACGAACTTACCATACCATTATAGGATGGCTGACTGACTGCTCTCACCAGTCTCACCGCAGTTTGCATATCTAACTAAATGCCTTTGACATTCTCGGCATATTTCGCTCGAATTGAATTAATGCTAATCGATTTTTATTAAACAATCCAAAATACATACGTCACACAAAAACTGAGTAAAGAATGTTATTAAAGTAACGCCTAAATCTTCTAATTAATCGAAAGAAAGACAAACTGGAACAAATTACCATGCTACTCCGCGAAACCCTTCTTCTTTTTTGGTTTCGCGGAGTAGCAAGGTAATTTGTTCCAGTTTGTTGATATGGACCTGCGCAAAGTAACGCCTAATTCTATTAATTATTGAAAGGAAGACCTTTAAAGTTAGGCTGTAGTTAATTTCTCCTTTAGACATAAAAACAGCGTTTTATCATCGGCACTCTTTAATTTCCATCTACAGCAAGTTATCGTCAGAGATTTTCATTGCATGGCGAGCCCATCGGCTGCCGAATGAAGCGTGTCGTGACTTTAAGTACTCAGAGTAGAATGGAACCCGCTGTGCTCTATTTCATGTCCAGTATAAAATAGTCATTGAAATTAGTTTCGTGTCCACATCTTAATTAACGTTGGCTTTAGTTCAACCATCCTAATGCCATCCTATAACGTTTTACAAGGTGAACGTGGTCCCCGTAGATAAGTTTCTGGTGAAGGCGCGTCCATTAGCGCTAATTAGAATTCCTCTAAGCCTCAGAACAGCCCTTTCCCCCGCCTGGAACCATATGTCGATGTAACATAATGCAGCTGGTAATTTATCCTTGCTTTACATATTAGGTACGTGTCGTGGTTAATCTGTAACGCCTGAAGTTTATAGATAGCAATTATAGTTATAAAACACTGGACTCTTTTAAGCACTAAATTCTAATAGTGAGTGTTTTGTGTTACGTGTTACTGTATGGTATCAGACTGCTACGCTAAAGTTGCTTTTAAACTCAATGGGCTGTGAGTGCAGTGACAACGTTCCTGCTTAATTAAAATATCGGGTTTATTGCTCTGAGAAAGCGACAGGCGCTTAATAAACTCGATTTATAATGAAAAGGGTATCCTTATTTTAACTAATTTAGGGTTATTTATTAGTTATTAAATATACAGTTCATATTGCTTGGTATCAATGATATAGGATGGCGGGTTTGTCAATAATTAAGAGTTGTTTAATAATATTCGAAGACGGAAAGCACGAACTGTTGATTTGTAAGTTCACGAATACCTAATAACGACACTGTAACGAAACTGACTTCTCTTATCATATTTATGTATTTATTTATTCTATTTTGGTACAGTTCGCAACAAAAGTATCAGAACACTGGAAGAGCTCAAAAAATGTCTAAACATGTCGCAAGCTCTTATTCTCTCGACAAATAGATTCTTGTCTTGAGTACATCTTGTTCGCCTCTTCGACTGTGCAGATATATCTGCCGCTGACTGTACCTTAATTACATTTATAAACAATGAAATAACGACTTGAGTAATATAATTTTACGTGTCTAAGCAACCAAAATGTTTCGTATAGTTTTCCAACCGAAAGCTTGACGTTTTTCTAATACAAGACCAACGCCCAGTGAATTTACGCCTCTTCATCGACATCCTTATATTATAATTCACGAATAAATTAAATATTAGGACGGGAATACCTAAAATAAGCGAGTAGAAATGGCATGACATCGGCGTCGGGCGCCGCGCCCCCCCAGGCCGGCCTCGTCAACAGGCGGGCGTGAAGTAGGCCCCGGCTTCCGGCGGCCGATGACGCTCCCACAATGCCTGAAAACCCACAGCTACCCACTGCCGAGCTGAAAGCGCCCATTCTAATTAATTAAACTCCTAGCTTTCCACTTGCAAAATATTTTTTACGCTGCTTTTGTTTTTTTTTTCCTGTCAAACAAAAGCGCATTGAAAATGTAGACTGCATTGTTTAATATTTCGCGACCGTATCGATTATTTCCGCATAATTGAATACCTGGGTATACGGTCGGCGAATTGCACACTTATCGGATCAAGCTCGGGACGTGATGGGAGATATCTTCTTTGAAGTCCCAAGTTTATGCGCGTAATTAAATTAGGTACTAAAGTTATTTATTTTTACGTAAATTTTGTGTAGCTGTTACATGGCATACCCTCCTAATAGATTGAATTTTATTTGAAGAGTTTTTTCCATGTGCCGAACCCTAGTGACGCAAAGCTGTTAAATTCGAAATAAAGAACAGCTAAACCCCCATTTGGTGAAAGACTGCTCCTCCGTCGCCTATTGCAATTCATTCGACATACCGTTTGTCAGACAAACGAAAGGCGCGATTCTTTTACGCAGGGAAAAATATTTCTTGTTCACGTTCCACAACTCAAAATAAATACAAGGTCTTATTGTGGCATCTTGTTTCTTTTATGGCGAACAATAGAGTGTTTTCCTTAGTATTTATAAATACGAAATTAGACAAAAATATACACAGGTAACGAGAGAGGAAATTTCAAATCAAAGTTATGGTTTTCGACTGAAAAAGGAATGCGAAATATTTTTTATGCTTTAAATTATGCTTTAGTAAAAATATATATACGTGCTACATTTAATACTGTGATGTATTTTTATCTGCCCAGTCTCAATATAATTATCTTCAACAATCCATCAAGCGTGTCGATCGACACAATCGTAAGCGGATTTTCCGATCCTACCAATATTACGGCAATTTGTTCTGGGGGGAAATGAAACGTGAATTATTACATCTGCCTACGGACTGGAAGCTCCGCCCAAATCATTGTTCAATAATTTCAACTTAATCTGCTACCTATTCCTTAAGCAATTATGAACACTGATTGAACACAGAGCATTAAGCGTCTGTGGGAAAAAATGTTTCAAACTTTTTATGTACTTATCATAGTAACCCTTCTAGCTACGCTCTGCTAATTTTGTGTCTATCTCAGAACTGCATTCGAATTTCAGACCTTATACAACAATAACTGAACTCCAGATTACAAAACTTACTATTTTCCTTTATGACTTTGTCGCCTGCAACAAACCGGGCGCCGATTGCGTTGTATTTATTGAATTAATGATCCGCCCTGCAGCGTTTCTTGCGGGTTTTTTTAATCCTGTCTTGGTGACCATGTAAAAGCCAATAAGCAGTGAAGGAGACTCATTCTACATGCCAAATATCATTTTTGTAAGGTTTTTATTTACTGCCAGAGGTTTACTAATGTTTGACTGACTAAGTGGATTACAAATGTAAATTATCGTTTGCCAAACATTTTATTTGGCAACAAAGATTTTTTCAATACAGTTGCTCAAAAAGTGCCCTTTTTTTGGCTGTTTTGCGTGCGCAAAGTTCGTTTTTGCGAACTAGTGCGATTTACTTTTCCAGATTTTTTTTAATTTGTACTTGTTCCAATTCACAACTACTTACCAAAGAGTTTTTATAGTTTTAGTTTGTACCAAGACGTAATAAAACTAAAAACCTATTATTAATGTAAGAATATCAAAATATTGAGATTTTATATTTTATTACTAGCCTGTTCATCAAAGAAATATGATTTTTTAAATAATAACAGTCCTAAAAACAGTTCTTATTAAGGTGGCTGAATGGAACGGAATTCTCTGAGATAAAAACATTGTTAGCCTGCAAATCGACCAATCACATCAGCACACTGATCACTGATTCGACCAATCAGAACACGACTTGTGCTGCATACGACATAAAATCGACCAATCAGAACACTGGGTCTTTTCTGGTACCCCATATTTATTTACAATAAAAAAATAAGGTTCTTTTTAGTTCCACTTCTTCAGAAATAAATGGCAAAGATATTCAAACAATAAGCGATTCTGGGTGTTTTTAAGCACTTCGAAGCGCTTCGCTAAATTAAAAAATAAAACGCCTTTGAATGACTGGCCACTAAGAACGGAATCGTTAAAAAAAAAGTAAAAATAGGCGGGAGAGTGAAAATATTAATGTTCCCGGCAAGAATATTTCGTTATCCTTTAATAATTTTGTCCTAACGCTCATATTAATATCTATTTGAAAAAAATCTTTCATTGAGTTGGCTGACTAGCAAAAGCCATTGCCTTATGAAATATGACAGCTAACAAAAACACGTTTAATTTGTCAAAAATTTTCACTGCTAAAGTTTGTACTTACTTTACTTTAATTAAGAGCTTCAGTAAAAGTCGCAAATTTATTGTATTTTTTTCGCAACTGTATTGAAAAACGTCGTTCGATACACGCGCGGAAATGTCATTCTTCACTCGTCCCGAGTCTTGCCACTTGCCTGCGGCTCGTGGCAAGATATCTCGGAACTCGTGAAGTAATGACATACCTTCCGCACTAGTATCGAAATGTACTATTTCAGAAAAGGTAAACTTCTCAGGAATGATTTAAATCAACCCTACCTTATCCTATCATTGGGTTCTAGGTGTATGATGATCTTTTAAAATCCTGATACATTTTTAATCTGCACTGAGGTCAAATAACAAGATCTAGCTCTAACTTTTGTTCTATAAGCATTCGCACTACTAGATCGAAACAGTTGTAACTCCAAGTTGAAATTAGATCCATTTTCGACCATAAAGTGTTGGAATTAGTTGAATTATTGTATAGCGTTTTATTTTCCACTAAATTGTTTTACGAAGCGGTTCCGGCTTAGTTACCTCCAGACGTTCAGCCAGCCGCCATAATATGTTCTACAGTGGATCGATGCACTTATCGAAGTAGCTCAGTGCTTGTTTGTATCATCTAAGAACTTTTTATTTTAAAAGCAGAATACGGATACTAGCTATTTTATAACCTGCATGTCATATTCCCAGCAAATATAGCGAGATGTGTAAAGTAGGAATAGGTAGCCATTGATGCTGGCTGTTTGCCGGCTGGCTCAGCGAATTCGCCTGTGCAAAGAGTAATTTAAAATTCAAAACGCTCCGGTCGCGGCTCGCGTCGCTTTCGAGTCGAGGCGCTCATTAGGCGCTATTCATTCTGCACGGCGTGGCGCAGGAAAATAATAATTATTGGCCTGTTGTTATTTTTTAAATACTGTTAGTGCACTTTCTACAAGATAGTACAGTATAGCTATAGTAAAGTATAATTAACAGTAATCCTTATACATTGTTGAATTAATTTAAAGTTTTTCAGTACGTGTGGCAGAAGAGAAAACATGCGACACCAGAAACTTTACAAACGACCGCGGCTTGGACAGTGGAAATAATAACATAAATTTTAAATGAATCTTAATAGTTTTCGAAAAAGGAAATAATTTTGACAAGTTAAGTAGGCATTGAATACACTATTAATATGATCGGCCAATCGTTTGCTTAACGCTAAAGGAAATACTTAATTATTTTTGCGTAGGTCGTCTCGTAGTCGAGATACCAGAAATCTGATCCACTACATCAATAAGCTCTTTGACCGTGTATCCTATAATTAACGAAATACATTCTATTCGACCGCAAACCGCGATTTTGTTAGTACTTATTTACCTGGAGATGTTACCGCTGACACAGGATTTCATTCGGAAAATAAGCTCTCTATAATCCCTTGTATTGGTGTTCCTGGCCAAGCGTGTGTGGAGAATATCTCCCAAGAACTATCAGATTCCGGTTCCTTATCCTCCATAGTGTTGTTGAATTACTGCAGAGCAAGTGGCGGCGCGAGCTTTTACTGTAGTTTACTTAAAGCACCAGGATTAATCCACCTAGGCGAAAAAGGAGGAGGTTCCTACTCCATTCGTTTGCATTTTTTTTAATGTTTGATACATCTGAACTCCAATTTAAAAAAAATATTGTTTTTATTTGAAAAATATACAATTTGATTTGACTTTCAAAATCCAATTCTAATGATGGGATCCGTGAGGAATTGAGGGAACTCCACAAATATTATAGTCATATAAAACAAGAAAAAAAGTTGTGCCAATTTTATTCAAACAACTTTAATACAGAAGAAGAGTAAGGCAAAGAAGCAAGAAACACTCTGTTATCAGAGATAGGGAGATGCATTAAACCTTTTAAATTCTGTGGTCAGCGATATTAATAATTAGTATATTTGGTCTTGGTCGGATCTTAAGTCCGAAGAGAGTTAATTTAAGGCTAAAAAATGTCATTTTGGAACAAACTACCTTGCTACTCCGCATAAAGAGTATCATCGCTTTACTTCTTCCAATTCATTAACATTGACCTCCGCAAAGTAAGCCCTGAATCTATTAATTATTTGAAATTATTACCACTAAAAGAAAAGGTTAATGCGCTTTTTTGTCACTCACATTATCGATGAGGTATATTTTCTCAAATACATGTATTTTAAAGTTTTACAACTATTAATATCGCACAGCTGTTGATTTGGCGCGAATAATTACAATGAACAAGGTGTAATATTATCGTTGATAAGTTTATTTATAGCCCCCGCCCAAGAGTCCATTTGCCGCCCACTGGGCCGCACGGGTGTCGACCCGAGCTTGCACAGTGGACTCCGTGTGTTCCTTCAGAGAAAAAAAAACATTTAGCTTATTGATGTTTATTTGCCATACACTCTAAAGTCATGCTAGATATACATGTTACTTTCTAGAGACTACCATGCTAGCACAATAAGTATCTTATTTATTGTTTCATTTTCATGTTGATATCTGATAAGCCTTATTTTACAGCAAAAAATAATAAATTCAAAATTGCGATGTGTCAAATAGGCATTTCAGGCATTAAATAAAATTAAGACTCTTTTTAATTCAAGGTATTTAGAGCTGTTTTTAATATAAAGATAAACATAAAAGATAAAATGTTTTATTTGACGAAACATGAGTAAATTTGGCACATATTGTAGATGTGACCGCTTACAATTTTACGTCCTACATGCTTTTCCTTGCGCCTTTAATGCCTAAAAACTCGTGTGGAGATGGCGGGTATTAGCAAAGCATCCTATAAAAGTAAAAAAAAATCTGAATATGACTTTGGGGGTTTTTTGCAGTTCTCCTAGAACAAAAAGCAGCAGTACATTTTCTTCATTTACGCTTGCATGCAATTTACACGCACAGATTTTGCGAGCGCTAGTTAAGTAATGGTATTAATGTCATTAAGATGATAATTATTTAACCGAATATGCCCGAATTTTGTTTTAAAAATAGGCACCTGATAAATCCGCCAACTACAATATTGCATTGAATTTTTACTTATTGTAAAAATAACTTTTTTGTTAAGATAATATTGAGGCCTGATCCACTGTGCAGCCATTTCTCCGCTGCTCACGATGTGATGTGTGTGACGATTTTTAACAGCAGTGAGAAACAAACTGTCGTATGGTTTCAACACTTTCATTTTGGTATTGTGTATCGGTCGGACTTCTTCTCAGTAACTTGCTGTGTATTTTGTTATTATATAGTGATTTGTGGTAAATTTTGTATGCGTCAAAAAGTATAAGGTTTGTTGTCTCATTTACATCCTAGTCGGTTTATTGTCTGCCTGTTACGATGTCGACAAAGTGTAGCGCATGAGTGACCTATATAAAGCATTTTTTCTCTCCAGCGAGGCAATTATGCAGCGTGCTATTCGGGTAGCTGTAAACACTGAAATTCTGTAACAAACTAATTGCAAAACCATTGTTGTTTGATCCAGTTTTTTATGTAGATACCCGTATTTAACATAGTTAAGCGACGGTCTTCCGTGTTATGAAACAGGTCTGAAAATAACCGAGAGACCCAATTTTCCACTACAAAGGGCTCTGCTATTTATCTAAGGAGGCAGTTGTGGTTACATTTCTAGATGATCGGATTGCTTGTTTGAAAGTTGTCTCTTCCCAGTTATCTAAGAAAATATAACAATGCTCGGGACAAATCGATTCCATTAGAAAAGTCTATAAAACAACTACTAAACCGAGTCTTTTGCTATCGCTGAACACCAGAAACGCGCAGGGTTCTGTGAAACTCACGCAAGCTTTTAAACGCGAAACCCTGCTTGTTACTTTTATTTTGTTTTCAGCATCAACTCTGAGTAATTACAAAAGATAAAATAGAAAGGGCAAATTTAATTAATATTAAATATAAATGAACAATACCTATCTCCCAAGCTACTGTCTAATTTTGGCACATGAGTGTTTTAGATTAATATTCATTCGCAATGTTCATGCATAGGATAAGCACAAATAAAATACATTTTATGGCTAATGGGCGTGCCGGACATAATCACGATAGATATAGTTAAAACTTTTCTCTATACAATTCAATTCAGACCCGAAGTTTATTTAAAATATGTATATTCTCAAATCATACATTAAAATGTGTCTAGTGGAACGTCGAAAGATTTTTGAAATTTGGCCTGGATACCGATTTGTTCAAGAAAAACTTCATTTCGATGTCAACTGCCTCGTCCTTGTTCTGGCCCCCAATTCTGGCATTAATCGAGTTTCATCTCACATTTCGAGATATGTCGAAAGATGACATATTTGACCTTTAAAATAGAAAACTCTTTTTTAAATCTCGAATGTGACTTTATCCTTACAGATTCGAGTACTGCCCCGCTCTTCACGTGCCCCTTAATTCCGTCATTGGCATTCTCTGGTCTTTTGCCGTTGTCACACGAGGCGACTAAATTCAAACGGGTAATACATAGACTTCTACACCCATTGCGGTCAGGTCAGAAACCATCGTAGCCCCGCATTGTAAAGTAACCGACCTCTGCTATCGCACTCGTATGACCAAGGCATTATACCTACTAACCACTTAGCCTCTTAGCTTTACGTGCAAGCTGTTTTATGTATTAGGGTTGAGAAGTGGTTAGTTAAATTAATATCAATTCAGGTTTAAAGTGTAAAGAGTCGGTTTCTGAAACGGTGTGGGTTGGACAGATGTTTACGTTGTGTTTACGGAATAAAATAATTGACTAAACGGCGCGAGCCGTGTTCAAGCAATGAGGGTTCCACTATTATTGGACACGTCTTAAATTCGTGATCTTCTTAGCTTTATCCCTACAATTATTACTAAGTGGTCTTTACTAAGTGACACAAGGAAAGTTCTCCGCTAGAGCGTTCGATGCTTTTGTTTTTCGTTAAAAGATAATACGACTACGACTATAGGTAAAGTGAAAAAATGTTAAAATACATGTCAAAGTCTTTATGGCTTTGACACAACATCTATTTTTGCTTGATCAATTTCAAATACTTTCTCACTACTACAATGTTATGTTATGACTTATGTCTATTTTAATTAAAATGATGATTGTTACCTGCTTCTAACTATACGATTGACTTAAATTTTGGTACCCATACATAGCTCCGATGACATCAATGCAGTGTTAAAGTACATTTAGCAACAAACCTGTCTCAATTAGTTGCAATAATATATTTTTTATTGTGATTTATTGTATGCCTGTTTCAAGAATATTTTATAAAAACGACCCTCCATGCATGTTAATCTAATACGGCGTTAAGAAACAACTTTAGGCAAAATTTAACATATTTTACCATGTTGGTTTTTATTAACCAAAAGAAATTGATTGCAATATTTTGAACCTTCGAATTTGACAGTGTTTGTCAGACGGCGCTATGACAGCAATTGGGATTTGTTTAGACCCTTCGAGTGCGGAACCCTAAACAGTAAAATCACGTCTGGCTGGAAGTCTAGCCCTCGCCGCGCCTCGGTCGCCTGCGGCCGTCAGTAGTTGTCAAGTTCAGACTGAACTTATCTTTTCTTTCGCATTATTTTTATAAACCTTTCAAAAGGCCTAACGAGCAGCCTGCTGTTTTTTTTAAAGTACTATGCGATTACGGGAGGTGAAGACAAATTTGGGAAATTAGGGAATTAATCCTCTCTTCCTATGTTTACATATTCCCATTTCTTCGAAATAAAATAATAAACAACCAGTAATACGAAATAAGTATTTTATCGTTCAACAGCGGAAATTAGAAAACTTTTCAAATGAATTCAGTTAAAACTTTCTTGTTCTTAAAAATATGGTAAGGAAAACGAGGTTCGTAAAGTAGCAGATAATTTAGTAGAGTAGTAGTAATACTTGAACGAAATTATTTTTAGAGAAGATGTTTTTTACTTTTGAAATGGCGTTGTTTGCGATGGTATAAAAATATACAGTGCATCCTGGCACATTGGAGCCGGTGCGTGTATAAATAGGTCACGGTAGACATCGTTGTTAAATTCCTGTTTCGAAGTGAGTTTCCTTTATTTCGGCTGAACTTTGCTTGTTCGTCTCGTTTCACGCTTGTCTGTATGTATAATATTGTCAGAGAAAGATATTTCTTATATTTTACTGTTCTCGATATCTAAGTAAGCAAATGTATTTCAGCGATTTGTCATTGCCAAAACGAAATATTTGAACCCGCTCGTTAAATTGTATAAGTTCAAGGGACATAGAGACGTGTAGAGAATGTTAACGAGAATAATTAAGTTATGTATGAGTGTCGAGCAACTTGGCCACTGAAACATGGTTATGGTTGCTGGAAATAGTGGTATAATAAAATATCTTTTATTTGCATACAAACAAGTGTACGTGAGTTACAGACTCGAGGCATTCCCATTTCATGTTTTACCAATGAGAATGTGAATCACTAGATGTAGTGTACAACCTATACATACAATACCACACTAAAACAAAAGGATAGTTTACAAACACAATGTAAACAGTAGGCGGTCTTATCTCGTAAAAAGCGCTTGCGGAGGATCAGTAACAGAAAATGTCATTTGCATTATTACGAACAAAAGATATATTTAGATATAATAGGTTAGTATTGACTAATCGTGGTGGACAGACGGTACCGGTGAGTGTACATATAATATACAAAATGATTAGGTATTTCTGGCGATATCTCGCAATTATTGTTCGATTATTTGCGACAATAGAATAGGTATTGAACAGCTCGTTTATTGATGCGTGATGAAATATCAGCCTACACATCGCGCTGGCTGCATTTTACAAGCTGAAAGCGAAAATGTAAATTTGATCTACATATCAAATAGAGAAATATCTTAATTTATTTATTAACTTTTAGTGTGTCTAATTTAAAAATAAATACTCAAAAGCAAATTTCTAATCGGGATCCGTCATGGATATTCATGAGGACAAATTGGAGCGAGATAGTAGTTAATCACGCACATTCTTTTGATCTTCATAAGTGATCGTTAGAAATAGAGTTTAATAGTACAAGATTCAATAATTATTGGCGTCATAGCAGGTTGGAGCACCGCACGCGAATTCAATTATCGGCAGGCGGCCAGTCGTATCTATTAATTTATCTGCCTTGTCTGTGCTAACGATTCTGTTTATTGGCTGACCAGCACCCACAATTGAATCAGCTTTCAACTCAATTGTTTTAATTTGTGAAACTTTTCGAATTGATCGTAGTAAATTTTATTTTTAAGGGCAACTATGTCACTGACACTCACGTAATAACATAATAGTTAAAGTAAAGGATGTCAGTGATTTAATTTTGAATACTTTTCTTTGAAAAACATGTGTTTGTCCTCCTCCTAACGTTGAAGTCTCGCTTTTATCGGATATTCTCTAGGGAACAGCTGTCGATCTATTTCCGAGACGAGGGGAGTATTATTCTTATTTCGCTGGAAGGAACTTCGATGAAGATGCCTGTCACTTGCAGCGTTAGACAGATGCTCTATTACACTCGCACACTTTAACAATCTTGTAGGCGTAAGTCCTCAGTGAAACAGCATTCGGTAGAGTGAGCGATAATCCCAAATTAAACTATTGGCTGCAATTCCATTTAGCGTAATGGGTTGATTTGATAATCTTAATAACCAATTTACGGTTTAGTTATTTTTACCAATAAAAATTGTATCTTTTCAAATCCAGATTGGGAAGTGCAAATATGAACTGTTTGAATTCGCGCCACGAACTTCATGAATTCGACCCTATAGAGCCGAGTGCACCATTTTATTACCCGCCACAACCACCGCCCTACAACCCTGAATATATCTATGAAGTTGTCGAATGCCAGACGGCAAGTTTCAGCCCGGCGTATGAATGGGGTGTGTGTACAGAGTCGTATGCTAAGAGCACATGCACTGACGAGCGCGGTGGCGGGTGGGGGCGCCCGCGCCGCTCGCTCTACGAAGGCGTCAACTGCATGCCGGTGAGTGAGACAAATTGTGTGCGGCGCGCAGCACGCCTTACTATCGTATCGCGCTTATATTACATTCTGTTCTTACGATAATTGTTTACCAACTGCATTGAAACAGCTCGGTGTTGGTTTGTGAAATAATTCAATGCTAACATTTGGCCAACTACTTATTTATAATCAAGAACACCCTGATTACGGGATTTTGTGTTTTTATTCTATTCTTCTACGTATAAACCATGGATCAAAGGGGGAAATGTGTCCGGAATGTTTCAGGCGCCCATACCGCAATCTATTTCCGGGCGCGGGCGTCGGCCCTACTCGATTAAGCGCTGCTCATTTTGATCTAAAACATGCGCGAGCTCGGCCGCGGAGGCTCGGTAGTGGCAGCCACCATCGCGGCTCTGCACAGTCGCTCTGCGAGTGACGGCAAACATAGAACACCCAAACAACGCTCGTCGTCCGTTCAGAGCTGTGCTAGTGGAGTGCGATCTAGTAGAGGAGAGGCGCGGCGCGCGTCGGGGTGCAGCGAGCGGCCGCTGTCCACCGCGTCGGAGGCGTCGGAGCGCGACTCCGCGTCCCTGCAGTCCAGCGAGGAGCCGCCCCCCAACGAGAGTACGTAATTACTATGCGTGGACGATGCACTGACGTAGCGTAACACTGGAACGCGGCCAAACTTTAAAATAGAGTTACGCCGGTGACTCGTACAGAGAGCTTGTCGCGCAGTGTCGCTTGTGCGGAGCCTCATGTCCGACCGCGAGTACTTGACGGAGCCTTTCGACGAGGACGAGGAGCGCGCGGCGACGGGCTATGTGCACCCCGCCGTGCGCTCCTACATGTACTCGCCTATGGGTTAGTTGGGATCGTTCATGAGGCTCCCCGGTCGCTCGACCCGCTCTACTCTGACCCCTAATCTCGTAACAGGCGGTGACTCGGACAGCCCCGACGAAGCGACCGTGAAGTGCACGGCGTGGCCGGACGCGACCGTCCCTGCGCGCGCCGACTCCAGCGATACCGACTCCACCTCTTCCATCGATGAAGACTCAGACTTGCAAGATTATGAGGCACACAGCGGCGACGGCGATTTTCGCACTCTGACCCCCAGGCGGCTGGATAACTCGACGCGACGGGACGACACTTTCAAATGGATGCCGAGCGAAAACATGTCGGATGTAGTGGAACCGACTTCAATTGAATCGCGAACGGAAGAGCAGGCGTCGGGTAGCTTAGACAGACGGCGGCGAGCACCCGCCGACCGCAGTGACCGCGACCGTAAAACTAGGTCGTCCCTGTCAACCAAGCCGCCGCAGCACCCGTCCAGCGTCCGCGCGTCGCCGCGGCCGCGCCGCTCGAGGGCCGAGGAGACGCCGCCCGAGCTGCAGCGTCGCTGGAACTCCTACGAGCATTTCCGATGGCCGGGGCCCGAGGGAGGCTGGTGGCCGCCGATGTGCTGGTGCCACGGACCTCCCGCTCCGCCGCCGTGCTATATGCACGACCGTTCTTGGCCCTCACACCCCTCATTGCCGCCAGTACCTTCAAGATCTCACAAGGTACATTTATAAAGCGTTAGCTAGTAATCGCCCATGTTTTGATGTTCGTTGTCGCGATCCGTGACACAAAAACATGATCGAATTGAAAGTATGTAATGAGTTCACCACTGTATTTCATAAAGGAGATTTATATACAGTTTGCGTTTGTGTGTGTAAACAAAAATAGGTACAATATGTTGCGTAATGTTCCAACGGTTTTAGGTATTTATGGAGAATATTGCTATTCACTAACTGATTACTTTGGGTGTTTTAAGTATTTCATAAACACCTCTGGACGGTATTGTTTCGTTACTTGTTATACATTTGTATAATTGTAAAAATCGTTATTGCATGTTTTCCGGTACATTGATATTTTATTAATGTTTTAACACGTGAGTGAGGTGTTTGCATAATTGTTTGTAAATAACCGCGGCATTATAGAACGACTTTCTTTTTCCTTGTTTCATGTGGATATAATGTGTATTTCGGGTCAGTTAAGAATGCTTAATACGCATCGCTTCTGATTCGAATACGAAAATCTACACTCCGAGAAAATTTAGAACGTAACCGTACCAAATATCAATCAAATCGGACGCGGTGCGTAAGCCCCCATACGAAAAGTGCAACAAATACTTTGGATAGTATAATTCTCCGATTCGAATCGGAGCGGTAACGCGCTTAGGGTGTTATATATTATGTTAAAAATACTTATGAATGCTTTTGGGGAAAAAAGCGAAGGACAGCGAGCGAAACGGCAGGTTGAAATGTAACAGCAGGTTACTTGGACATCATGATATTTATTAAAATTATTTGATGCCATTTGTTAACATTATACTTAATATTCTTAGATTGATATCTTCTACTTCTAATCTTAATCAAAAACTCGGTACCAGCGTTTACTTTCTTTCAGAACGATGCTGAGGACCGGGTGCGACGGCTCGAGGCGGACAAAGAGAGCCTTCACCTGCAAGTGCAAGTGCTCTCCGAACAGGTGTCAGCCCAGAGCGACAAGATGGCAGACCTCGAACGCGCTCTTCTCGACGCCAGGCAGCGGCTCGACGATGCAGAACAGAGGTTGCAAAAGGTAAGAAACGGTTAGTAGGATCACACAAAGATTCAAGTCCGTTTAGGATGTTCTCATTACCCGTACAGGTTCTATCTAAGGCCCTGGTTACAAACAGAGTGTGAGCTAAATCACGCAAGTAATACATTGCGGGGCTACCTAGGTAGGTTTGTAATAGACGTGTCCACTACCTGGTCAATATTTAACTAAGAAAGTCAGGTGATGGAACAAATGACCTAACTGTTTTAATATTCGCATGATTTTTGCAACAATCAAAAGTACCAGGTCGGATTCCGTGTGTTTTTTCGTAGAAACCGACTCGGTATGTTATAAAATGAACGGCTTACATATAAGTATTATAATTTTTTCAACTGTGGTCTAGGTGGGCTTTACAAGGACTTAAAATCAGTTCACAGCATAAACCAAGGTATTTGCTATCCTTGCAAGGCATTTTTGTTTTATTTCAATCATACCATGCGAAACAATTAAAATTAGTAGCATTATTGTATCAGAGTAAAATAATATTTATACAAGAAAAATTACCTTTTACGATATTTCATCCAACATCGAACGCGACCCGCGTACAATTGGATTTAACGCCTTAAGAGCTTGCCGTAAGATCTCCGCAAATTGTATTTCCTGTCAACAGCTACTCGATAAAATAGTATTTCTTACTCTTCCAACCAAGTTAGTTTTCCGGCAGAGCAACTCCAAGACTACGGTAGACATGCCCGGCAAGTTTCAACGTTTGCGCTTTAGCTTGCTTATCGCCTACGCCAATAAGACGGTAACGATGATTTCGATTGAAGGAGGATGATTTTGAGTCGCGGAATCCATTTATGATAAACTCAACTAACGTGTGACTAGAGAGGGATTGGATAAATGACAGTGAAGAAGATACGCTAAAATATAAGAGTAGCGTTATTTTTCTCTCTTCCACTTTAATAATTGCCTCGAATCGTATGTAATACAATTTTAACATAGCTCACCGTACGCTAATAGAGTAAGTAAAGGGGAATAACTCTTTAACATGCAGAACGGCCTGGATCCTTGCGAAGAGGCCTATTGAATAATCATGACAGCGTGGGCCGCGTACAATTCCTAGCGCGCCAGAGACGACACCTCACGACACCGCGAATTCTGATTACCCACTACGAACGCTAAATGCTGTTTCATAATGTATTATTTAAAACATTCCAGTCTCCGGAAACTCACTAGCCTTCAACTTGAGAAAATACTTAAGTACTTTTTAGGTTTTTGTACCCAAAGGGTGCCAACGGGACCCCATTACTGAGGCTCCGCTGTCTGTCCGTCTGTCACACTTGAAATTTTTTAGAGCGTGTATTACTATGGCCGCTATAACAAAATATAGTAAGAAAAAAAAACTTAAACGGGTAACCCGTACATGAAATGTGTTTTTTTTTTTCAAAACAACGAAACACTGGTACAAAATTATTGATTTATGTGGTTATTTTATTATGCTTCATAATTAATGCCTTGTTAAGGGATCTCTGCCTCTAATTGCCTCCTCAGAATCATGATAATATTTGAGAGTAATCGCTCTTCATTCTTACACTAATAATGCCAATTACTATTAGCCACAGTACATTCCCCGGGTTCACACTTTTTGCTGATATTTCATTATGTACGTTGCGTGCATGTTAGATGCAGAATAGCAAACGACGCGGATTGCTGGGGCTAGATTCTTTTATGTCACCGAGTTATGCGGGCTGTGCTGTACGCTTTCAGACTGCCTATTGCGGTTTAGTGCTGAACTTACGCATTTCCACTTTTTTATTTGCACAGTGGAAGCTTCTGCCTCCACGTTTAATTTGCTTAGTGAAGTATTCGAAGGTTTGTTTAACTATAACTTATTAACGTAAATTTGAAACTAGAATTTAGGATGGCGAACACGTAGCACTATGAACAATATAAACATCCTTGCCGCGCATTACGCCTAACTACATTCTGCTCACAGTTTCAAAGCACGAACAATCTAGCACACATAGCTTGCAATTTAATTTAACCCAGCCACATTACTGTGTACGGTCAGCCTATGCTACGCTTCTACCTGGTGTTTACGTAAGTAGGTCAAACTTCCATTGAAATTTGATGCAAAAAGATAATTAATTTACTGCTAAGAGTTCCTAGTTTCTACTCGTTGAACATGTAAGACTTTGTACAGACAATTTCGTTATTTCTTTTAATTAATTGTAAGATCATTAAACATTTTACAAACGTCGTCACGACGTGCTCTGTTTTTAATCTTCTCCCGCGCTCTATAGAAATCTCTCTATATAGTCAGATCGATTGATACACGGCGCTTGCCGATCGTTTTCATGGAGCTCGAAATAATGTTGAGTCATGCACCGGGCCTGGAAAACTAATGAAATCGACAGCCTATACAAAATAATTATACGCTCACCTACCCACACGCACGGCGTGGTGCGTTGTGAATCCCGATGAGCCAAAGAAACCGTTAGAAATAAACCTAGCGGTGTGCCATTTTATTATAAAACTCGTAAAATAAATAGGTACCTATGCCTTGGTGAGGACCTGTCAATATATGTATATAGCGGCATTACGCCATCTTCGTATACCGGCTTTGGAAGTTTTAAACAAAGCTGAAAGTAAAAGCGATAACAGGGCCATTGCTCTGAATATATAGATGCAAAATTAATGTACGTACTCATTCAAACGGCATACATTCAGAATAAGGAATGGGCAATGAAAACAAACATAATCTATTTCTATAATCCATTTACGCCTCACGTCGGCGTCCATACATCGCGCTAACTACGCCAGATGCGCTTTTTATTAAACAGTAGAGATACCGCGCTAGCGAGTAAAAGCCACTATAAAATGTGATTGATAAAGTTTCTTTACAAGTAGGTCGACGTGTTTACGTTCCCTACCGCTACTGAACAAAACGTTATTTAGACAGGTTAAAAGCCTGTTCCGGGTATATTTGCTCCAGATACCCTTTGATGGCGCCTGTTCGCGTAATGCCGGGAGATTGCATTGTTTTCTGCAGCTTCAATGACGACCTTTTATAAATATATATGCCAGTGCACTTTAACAGAGGTAAGGGCACTGAGAATTAATTCACTTGAATATTAGCCTGTCTGGGAAAGGATCTTCGCCTTACAAAAGACCACAGCCACGGTTGCTTTTCCTTTCGCGATGTTGCTTTCCCGATGATGATAAGTAAGGTCTGCTGATCACATTAAGTGCCACAATGTAGGCAGAAAAAGGATTTTCTTTTGCTGCCTACACATTGGCTGGTCTGCAGGGTCCGCAACGCGCGTGTTTTTGGTGTTACAAGCGTCTATAGGCTGCTAGCAATCAGTCGAGTCGCATGCTTGCTTACCACCAACGTTGTGTACAAAAATTAGATACTGGTGGTGTAGTCCGATGAAATAACCCTATCACTTATCGTTAACCTCCTGGAACTGTACGTTTTTCGGCAAAAATATGAGGTACACGATATTACAACTAGCTAGGTAAACATAAAGCTAAGGTAAATAGCAATTCCGTATTCATCTCTATCATCCATGCAGATTTTATGCTAATACAAAATCATTGCTGACCCTCGCCTAAAACAATTCCTTCGGCGCAGCATTTATAATAATGTTCAGGGAAGATCCGCCATATTCAGCGTGTAACAAAATGCAATTAGGTCCCCAAAAGGGCTTTCAAAGGTGGCTCGAGTGTACGCATTAAAAGGTTTAATGGTGATTTTCCATTTGAGTTTTGCGCCAGTAAAATTGTAATTGTCCGGAGTTACTTCGTAGCTCTCCAGATTTACTCCACCTTGCGTCTGGGGAGTCCTTCAGGAGTCGTCATACTGCGATAATGACTCTCGAACTTGCTGAACAATGCTTTGAAATGTCCTCGTCTGATTTTCAAAGTCCGTTTGCTAGTAATGGCGAAGGTGACTTAACGATGACGTGTAAACTTTTTTCGCTTCTCAAGTCATTAAGTCATTTATTGCCTGTAGAATTCAGTTAAAATACCTACATAAGGAGTTAATTTATTAGAGTTTTCTTATTTTTGTAATTTAAGAAATATAACATTATATTATAAGTAGGTACTTATAATAAACTGTTTAAAACTTTCGCTGTTTTTACTATTTATATAGTATGGTGAGATTTAATCATGCAAAAATACACTTTCTTATTAATTTAAAGGTCGAGGTAAAATCTAAGTACTAATATTATAAAAGTAATAATGTATTGCTAGTGAATAGCCCATTCTAAATACACATTAACAGTTTTATGCTACCGTTGTAACACAAACTACAAAAATGTATGTTTCACGTAAGGACCCATTGTATGGTCGAGTGTAACCATCTAACTCGTTCGTTAATCAAACATTTTTTTTTGTATAAACTAATTTATAACAAAAAACCGGATGCATTGAAACAGGTAAAACAAATTGAGATATCTGGCTATCACCGTACATATTTTGGTTGTTGTTTTGTTTCCGCCTGCAATACCATATTACATTTATTTTTAAATTAATAGTAGATTTGTACGCCTGAATTCACTGAGAGTTCATTTCTGTCGACTATTGACGTTGTGGTAGACGGAACACTAGACTTTGCCACACCTCGTTAAGCAAAATGAAATCCGACGTTGTAGTTAGTGAACTAATCCCCGTCTGCTGCAGAGCTTGGATCATTATCGACGTTTTACTTCGGTAGCAAATACCGACACACTGTCGACGGAGCCGCAGCTGTGCGCAACAAGTCTTAATTTCTATAAATTTCGATCACATTAGGCCCTAGCACGCTAGCAGCGTAAGTAGCGATAGATCCCTTTGTTACCAGTTATTGTCTACTAAATAAATAAAGGAATTGGATAAGGAGTACTTGGATAAGGCCGTTAAAATTATCATTTATAATACAAAACCAACACTTTTTTTATAAGGCTTGTTTCATAAAGTATTAAAATAGTGAGTAAATAAATAAAAAATACTTTATCTACACACATATCATAAAGGCTAAATAACGCGTTCAAAAACCCTAGGAAACACAGAGCTATTAAAACAATAGAGTGAGCTGAAAGGTTCCCGCTGCGTACACTTTTTGAAAATTGCTAGTGATGTAGATTAGTCGATCAAAACTGAAATTACACAACACAAGCAACACGACACAATAACACAAGCAGCTTTAGTTGCTTACTTTGGGACTAGGTCAATTGGTGTTAACTGTCCCAAGATACTTATTTTATTTATTTATTTAACAAACTAAAAAAGTGTTATAAAACCTTTAATAATATTAGCGAACATACAACCATATAGCTCAACCCTCTTGCAATTTCGATTTACTAACTTAATAAATAATTTATTTTGCAGAGACAAAAGATTACCCGATTTAGCTATTTTCTCAGATATGTGAATCAAATGTGAATGTGAACAACTGCGTTATTTAAGACAGCGAATTATTTAACTTGCATTCAAACAATGATAATATTACGCTCAGACTGACTCGTTTAGGTTTTAAAAAAGACCCCTGGTCCGAGGGTACACATGTTCCGAACTTCATGCTTCTATCTTCAGCGCAACTTGCGAGTCAGAATGGTGAGCGGCGGTGTAAGCAAGTATGCTCCTACCTCTACTCCCCCAGCTAACCCGAAGGGCTAGCTCTGTCCGCGGGCGCCGAAGCGTCCCTTTGATGGAAGTACCTACTCTTGAGCAACTCGCAACCCCGAAGGGCGAGTGGTGGTGTGAAGTCAAAAGTCAAAACCAAAGCTCAAAATATTTTTATTTACATTAGGCATGCAGAAACCACTTATGAATGTCAGAAAATTTATAATCATTTCGGAAAAAATCTTCTGATGAAAAGATACTGGTAAGAAACTCAACAAGGTGTTATTTCTTAAATAAATCAACTAGTTCCTGTGGCCGTCCCAATATTTTAATCCATTTCTTCTTTTTTTATGAAAGCTGAAAAAAAATAGTATTAAGTGGCGAGCTGTTGGGGAGTAGCGACTGAAGAAGAAGACTGAAGAGAAGGGTAAACTAAATTAAGGGCCTCCGCTTAGTCGCGCCGGCGCACGGAGCAGGTGCACGCCTATAGAAAAATAGTATGGGAGCGTCCGCTAACTCGCACAGGTGCGGCTGCGGGCTCATACTATTTGTTAGATAGGCGTGCACCCGCTCCGTGCACCCACGCGACGTATCGGACGCTCTAAATCGACGAAAGGGCCTCTAGGTGTTGGCAACGGCTCCGCGCCCGCTTCTCAAAAGTCTGGACACGATTGCCCCATACTAGGGAAAGGTATCAGATTGGCGGATACCTTATCGATAATTTCTACAAAATGTCAGATGCACCGCATCACTAGTCTATATTTCCATAACCTCTTGTAGAAATAATAAATCATTTATTACCATTAAAATTAATAAATAAGCTTAGTTTTTACAAGCACATATGAGTCTTTGCTCCATAATTTAACCCACATAATAATACTAACCGTCCAAAACGCGACATTCCCATAAATAAATACCAAATAATACTTACTTGTAAACGCCGATGTGTTGTCCTTCATTGCTTTCTTTAGGACACCGTGATGAATGCGAACTGCAACCATGCACGAAGTATGCCATTTCGCACAATAAATATCACTTGCTTGTCTCAAAAATCTAACGATAACCATAAGAATTTTATTAAATTGCACCGAGAGCTCTACGAACCGTCATCAAAATTTGACGTGAATATTATGCGACTAAAAAGAATGGCTGCTATTCGACAGCATATTCAATACACGAAAGAAACTTTTTTAAACTGTTGTATAATAACATGACCTATATGACCAAATGTCAGCACTGAGTGTGTACGGTAGTAAATTTAAAGATGGTGTCAAATGGTTATGTTTGTTCACTCCTTCACGTTGTTATATCGTAAGAGTGAATGGAGCAGATACATTCACGCTTTTTCTCAATTTTTCAGGCTTGCTCCATGGGTTTAAAACCTCCTTGCTAGGAAATGACCAGCATTATTACAACCAATGTTATTATAAGAATTTTCTTGTCTGTGGTAGTAGGTAAATCTGTTCTTTATTGGTCATCACATTTTTTTTTTTTTTTTTTTTTTTTTTTAAGCCTCGCGCTCTTGGCGCACTTAGCCAAACGGGGAAACTGAATTAGGATTTAAAAAAATACGAATTGGACGGAATTTGGAAAAAGGGAAAAATCAGGAAAGGGTCACATATTTAAAAGAAATAAACAATATAATAATTATAATTTAATATGGTTTTCAGTGAGAAATGAATATAGAGCTTTAAATATATACAAAGAATTATCATTAATAATAAGAAGGGGAGGAATAGATATAGGAAACGGAACGTCAAGGAGTGACAGCTGTTCAAACAGGGAGGAATGTTCATATAGTGGACAGGCGAAAAAGATATGATTTAGGTCACAGGGAACAGCTCCACAATCACACGTGGAGCTGTCCACTATTCCCAATCTCGCCAGGTGCTCCGGTGTGCAGACGTGCCCTATCCTCATACGGGTCATCATGCTAGTTGCCGGTCTGGAGAGTGAAATTTTGGAAAACCAAGGTTTGGCAGGGATTGTTGGTTGAATGCCACGGTAACGCAAACCGGTCCTTACATCGCAAGCAGCCCAGAGTTCACTCCAAATATCATGTAAGTAAGTCTTTGGAAGAGCCAACAGATCGTCCGCAATATTTTTAAAAGGAAAAGAATCCCCCCAATCAATAGCATCGCGAGCTAAGTGGTCCACTCGTTCGTTTCCTTTGATTCCTCTATGCGAAGGAATCCAAGCAAACGAAACTGAATATCCCTTTTGATAACACTTAAACAAAAGACTGCGAATTTTAAAAATGTGTGGATTGATGGATTTTGCTCTAAACGGAAATTTTTCTATTGATTGTAATGAGCTTAATGAGTCCGAGAATATGATCGTATTTTTAAGCTTCATCAAAATTATATATTCTACTGCTTGCAGGATGCCAAAACATTCACCAGTATACACTGAAGATTCAGGTGGCAGCTTTATTTTTTGCACAATATCATATTGAGTGTGCAGTACACCAACACCAACACACCCATTGGGATAAACCTTGGAAGCATCCGTGTAAATATGATGGGTATTCTGAGCATCTGTTCCAATGAAACTCAAAAACTGGCGATTGTGTTCCACATCATTCTTAGAAATACCTATATTTAAGAGAACAGATGGTACAAGTGTTAAAGATTCATATTCATATTGAAAGATTGGTAGTGTTGAAGAGTTGAAAGTGGGTGCTGAAATAGATTTAAACCTTTCAAAGCTTTTAATCAAACAAGGAGGATCCTTATGTGTCCAGTAATTTGAAGAAGTTATTTGAACAGAAAGGTTAGGCAAGATGGACCAGAGCTGATGATTAGATAATTGGGAGCTTCTGAAGAGATACCTATCACTAAGAAATTGACGGCGTAAATGAAGAGGAGGTTCAACACATTCCACCTGTAGTGCGTTAATTGGACTGGATTTCATGGCTCCACAGATAATTCTAAGTGCCTTAGATTGGACATGAGTTAATTTCCTGAAACCAGCTGCACTTCCAGGTTCCAACAAAAAAGACCCATAATCTAAAACACTTCTTATCAGGGCATTATACAGTAACTTTAAGCAAAAAGGATGTGCTCCCCACCATACACCTGATACACATCTAAGGATATTAATACTTTTTTCACATTTAGAAACAATGTAATCACAGTGTGGAAGACCAGTCAATTTGCTATCTAAAATGACACCTAAAAATTTTGTTTGGTTTTTTATCGAAATTGTATGGCTACCAAATTTTACAGTTACTGGAGGGGGGAGCCGTTTTCTGGTGAATACAACGACAACACTTTTAGACACGGAAAGTTCTAAACCATTGGTGTCTAGCCATACCTTTAATAAATTTAAAGCTGAAGTAAGATCTTTACTAGCTTTTTCAATGGAGAGATTGGCTGAGTATAATAATAAATCATCAGCATATTGTAAAACTCTTACTGAACAATTTAAAGAGGATTCTAAATCGAATGTATAAATATTATACAACAGGGGGCTAAGCACGGAGCCCTGTGGAAGTCCTTTCCAAACTAAACGGGTGATTCGATTCTTGTCATCTAAGAGTAAATTAATAGATCTTTCTGACAGCAAATTGATTATGAAGTTTATTAAAATTGTAGGAATACCTAACCTGAAAAGTTTTGTTCTTAACACTGATATTAAGACATTATCATAAGCAGAACTAATATCAAGGAATGCTGCAGCTACTGACTCGTTTTTTGAAAATGCCAAGCGGATATCAGAAGTTAATATTGCCAAGCTGTCATATGTAGACCTGCCTTTACGAAAGCCAAATTGACTTGGAGCTAGCAATAAATTACTTTCTACAAAAAATTCTAACCTGTTTTTAATTAAATGCTCTGCAACTTTAGCGAACACTGATGAAAGGGCAATGGGGCGATAAGAAGATACGTCTGAAGCTGGTTTACTAGGCTTTAGAATTGGAATGACTATTTGTGATCTCCATGACTCTGGGACAATCCCTGTCAACATAACTGAATTTACTATATGTAGATAATAAGAAAGAATGTTGTCACTAACATTAGCCAGAAACGAATAAGGAACACCATCATCACCAGGTGCAGTATCCTTTAAGTTTTTTAATATACCTTTTAATTCCTCCATTCGAAAAAGAGAGCCTAAAGAAGATTGCAAAGGATCATAAGGAATGGATGACGGCTGAAAGACATACTCTTCAGGAACTGACGTAGGGGCTAACTTGTCCATAAATTTTTGAGCAAGGTTAGGAGGAAGTATCTGCCTAGGAGTCTCATTAAATGCAGATCTAAACCTTTTGACATTGTTCCATACAATAGAAGGTTTTACATTAGGACAGAGAGACGCACAAAATTGCTTCCAGCCTTCATACTTTTTCTTACGCAACAATTTTCTAGTATCCCGCGCAACCTGCATATATAACTCAAAGTTTTCATTTGTCATTGAATGGCGGTATCGTCTTTCAGCCTCCTTTCGTTTTTTAATTGATTGAGAACAGTCAGAGTCCCACCAAGGCGGAGAAGGAATTTTACCTAATACACTATTCTTTACAGGAAAAGTTTCATCAGCTGCTTCAACAATCACCTTTGTCAAGGCAGCCGAAGAACTAACCACATCACTATCAGCAGTGCTAGGAAGATGCGACATTTTCCTTTCAACACATTGCTTGAACATTTCCCAATCTACATTACATAAATTATACTTTAGCCTAGGACTAGGCCTTGAATAAGACGGAACACAAGAGGGAAATGTAATTATAATTGGAAAATGATCACTTCCATATGTTGACTCCAGTGTATGCCAAGATAAAGAAGAGGCAAGTTGAGCAGAGCAAATTGATAAATCTACGACACTAATTGATTCACAAGGGCCAGTCCGCCTGGTGGGATAGCCAGTATTGAGAATGCATAGATTATTATTATCAAGGATGTCTAAAATTTGTTCCCCATGATAGCTAGAAATTGAACTACCCCAGGAGCGATGCTGCGAATTAAAATCACCTAGTATCAATATGGGCCTGGGAAGAGAAGATATTATTTGTTCTAACTCATGAAAAATGATTGATGATGGGTGAGGAATATATACAGAGATGATGCAAATGTTATTTACAATGGCAGCAACGATAGATAAATCGTCACTGTGTGATGGAAGAGGTATTGATGAAAATGATATTGTATTCCTAATGAGTAGGGCTACTCCACCATACCCATCAGGACGATCCTCTCTGAGACATGAATAGCCTGAAACTCTAAAAAGAGCGCCAGGCTTAAGCCATGTCTCAGCTAGGGCCAAAATAAAAGGTTTATAATTATTTACAATGTAAATGAGGTCAGATTTTTTACTGATTACACTTCTGCAGTTCCATTGAACTATTTTGTCCATTAATTTTAAATGATGTTGCAAGTGTTTCAAGAAGGGGGGCAACGTGGGACGGTAAAGCAAGATTCGATTTCGATAGCAAAGTAATTAAGGCAATTATAGCCTCAGCTACTGATTGAGTCTGTGACTCAGTGCTGTTAGGGTCTTTTAGACCACAACCATTCGATGGAGATGGAATGGCATATTCGTTTATCAGAGCATTATGGGCTGCCTGGTCATAGCCTTTATTAGTTTTATTTGGAGGGCCACGGGGCTTAAGAAATATTGTTTTTCTATATGATTGGTTGGATGCATGCTGGCTGGTTCTATTCATGTTAGCATTGCGGGGATGTGATGGTTGTGGTTGAGACAAGACGTCAGCATAAGATTTTGTAACTGATGGATGAAGCTTTACTGCCTCTCCATATGAAATGCAATTATTTGCCATAGTTATTTTTATGTCTTTTTGTCTTTTGTGTTCTGGGCATGACTTATTAATGGCCAAATGTAGACCATTACATAAGAAACAAAATGCTCTGTCTTCTTCAGTTGAGCAGGTATCAGCCGCATGCATCTGACCACATTTAAAACATTGAGCTTTCGACCTGCAATTTGTTTTTGTATGTCCAAACTTGCAACAGTTGAAACATTGTACTGTGGGAAAAATATACAACTCGACTGCTAAAGAATTGTAGCATGAAAACACTCGTTTAGGTAAAACTTGCCCATCAAATGTTAGTACAATGGTTTCGGAGGGTTGCCATGTAACAGAACCATTTACAAGAACTCTATGATTAAGTCGCCTAACCTTAACCACTTTACCACATCCTATAGGTACAGATATATTAGAAATTATTTCATCTTCTGACCATAGTGCTGGGATGCCACGCACTAGGCCCATGCGAGTTACTGAAAATGAGGGGATATATGCAGTGAGGTTTTCAGCTTCCAGTCGTGAATCGTTGATGAAAGCATTTGCATCATTGGAATTAGAGAAGGCCATAGATATGCGGGTTCTACCAATACGTTTCACACTTCCATTTATAATATTCCGAAAATTGTTTCTCATCAAAAATTTCCCAAAGGACACTGGATGTAACGACGAGTTTGGTTCATTTAATTGTTTCAACTGGACGTGGATGGTAAATGGACCAACGTCAGAACTTGTGAATAAAGCCCTGCCAACCTTTGTAGAACTGTTGTTTTTGTTTAATTCCACGGTATCAACCTTATTAACTGAAATGGTATCATCATGTAACTTGTTGGACTCCAGTACAGTAGAAGGGGCCTCCTGCAAACCGTTGCTAGCGCAATCGCAAGAATAGTCGCCATCATGATTTTTCCTTCGTTTTTTATTGCAGGCTCTGCACACCTTGGAACCTTTAGATACACGTTTACGAACGCTGCTACTACCGCTAGTAGAAGCGTCCGTGTCCATACTTGAGTCGTCTATTATAACATTACAGGCCACCTGGAGGCTCGCACCTCCAGGGTCGACCCGATCAGGGGGCTCTTTGTCTCCCATTGGGAGAGAAAAAAATGATTGGACTCACCTAAGCCGACGTATTTATTTACACTATACACAAATAGAAATTATATACAAAATAAGAAAAAGAATATATACAACGTCACCACCTTTCTGATCTTATAAATTACAAAAAAAATATTTTAAAACTCTGAGAAGCGAAAAACACACCCGCCGCGTTTCACGTTTCCCGCGCTTTTTTTTGGGTCATCACATTACCGATATCTCGTGACTGCTCGTGACGTTATGAATTTAAATTTGGAACAGCTGTCAAAATTCAAGTTGGTCTCTATTCTAGTATCCACAGATATTAAAACAGTTATCGTTACGAAACGTCAACTCAGTATGTTTTTTTTAATTTAAACGCACGACATTTGATCTCGAGTGATATGACAATAGGGACTATATTCGTTCGTCTATGGTTTAAAAAAAACGTTCGTCTTGACGGATAGATCGAATCACAGAGTACCTTTTTAATATACATGGCGGCCATTAGTTGTCATTCGTTTTTGGTTTTTTGCTGTTACGGTTTTTTGCAGTTATGATATGTGTGTAGATAAAGTAATGTATGCAACTGTATATAATTAGGCCTTAAAACACTCGTGTGATCCTATTATGAAACTCGCTGACGCTCGTTTCATAAAAACACACTCGTGTTTTAAGGCCTCTCATTATATAGCAGTAGCATAAACTACTATTAACGTATTTTAATATTAAACAACACAGTTTTACATAGAAAAACAAAAAATCGATTCTTTAAAATGAATTACAGAAGGGAGAAAAACCATATAACTAGGAAGATAGGTCGCCCAATCCAAAACCCAATCAAAGTTTACACATTCAATGATGCGAGTTGCGTGCGCACACAACAAAAAAAAAAGTGAAATTATTTTTATTACCACATATTTGTATTATTATTATCTCAATCTGTATGAACCTTTACAATAGTTTTGTGTTTTCAAATTCAAAATGTTAACATCGTAAGGCGTTGCTATATCAAAATACGTCTTTCCCTTAGTTTTTTGTTAATATTTAGGGGTAATTATTTGTACACATGTAACACAAAAAATAGTATCACAAAAGCGAAAACTTTGGGGCATAATCTAGAGATCAATACCACACGCAATTTAAAGTATTTAAACACCGTAATATCTTGTATATCTTTCGATCAAATTTGGGTTGATGAGCAGTCGTTTGACGAACTTTTATTCGGTTTGCCATATGAGAAACAAGCTTATTAATTTAGAATCAAATAATACAAAGGCTGTAAATGCTTACATTTTTGATGAAAACAAACTAGAAATTTGGGTTCAGACAAAAAGTGATAATTTTGGCGGCCTTACCCAGTTACGATCGCGATAAATGCAGAGGTAAATGTAATAACGTTGATAATTACCCCTTTAGGATGTAACCTTTGACGTACTTAACACATCACACACTTTAACCTTTCAACGCCAAGGACGCTTAAAGGCGTCGTGAGCTGTCGTGACTAGCGCGCCACCGACCCATATAGTCGTCCACCTCACGGTGTAACAGCGACCTACGTGCATATGAGTAAGGTTAAAGTTCGCGTTTGACATAATGATGACGTAGCGAGCGAGTGACCACTTTTTTATACTGCGTTGGTTGGCGTTGAAAAGTGTGTCGATTTTATAAAATTAGCATCTGTTGAATTTTTTTTTGCGTTTCGTAATATCTAATTCTAAAATAATTGAAATTAATTAAAATCACCAGGAAATGCTGCAACGCTCGTCACTGGAGACCCAAAAATTGGAGCTACTGTCTAAGTTGAGCGAGGTGCGACTGCAGGCGGCGGCGCGCGGCGTGCTCGAGCGCTCGCCGCCGCCGCCCGAGACGCCGCTGGCGCGCCCGGCGCCGCCCAGGGTATGACACCAGTGTTTTTACAGCTTTAGATTTATTTTGCTTCAACTATTGCAAGTCTATTTGGGTATTAAATTTAAAAGTAAAAGCCAGTCTCAAAAATGAAAGGTTTTACGGCCGATAAAAATGCAACATAATTTTATTAGTAGTACGTAATGCTAAACACTCTCGCGATTCCCCTGGATCGGCTTCGTGGTCACACTTTAATAAACTCTGACTTACGCTGTTCTGTTATACAGGGAAATATATTATAATCTTAACAGCTAAGTATATCCCCTTTAGGATGGCTTTTATACCAGAACTGTGCCTAGAACAGGAGCGGCGTGCGTCGCAAAAATTCACCAATAAGGTCGCTGGCCTATGCGAGGACGGGAGAACGAAGCTGCCTCATTGGCCGAATTTAATCTTGTATGCTGCTCAGCCTTCTCGCGCAAGCGTATTTTATATTTTCTGGGGTTATGGTTATTCACATGTAATAATTTGTAAATTCCAGACACCGCCAGCGAACTACGGGCGTCAGATCGAGCGCAACACGCACATGTATTCGTCGCTGCCGCGCTCGTCCGTGCTCGCGACGGACGCGCGCGCGTTCGGTAAACACACCATGGTGGTGGCGCGCGGCCGCGGCCAGTCCGTGCCGAACCTAGGTCGGGGTCGCTGAGAGCTTAGCATGCCGTGTGCCCCTGCCTTAGCCGCGCTGCCGGAACAACGCTGTGGCTGATGTTACCGGGTTTTACGGCAACACTGTAGCTTTCATCGCTGTGTGTTTGGTCGCTAAACACCTAGTTACTAGACTTGGACCTTTTTCACTTGGCCCGCAAGATATGAGTGCTTTAATATACTCTGAACGTTACTTTGCTACACTTACAAAGGCTATATAGAAATGCGTAAAACTCGGTAACATATACACTGGTATTACTAAAAAGTGTTCCTTTTAAGATACGGAACCCTAAGGTTTTAAGTTGCAGCGTTCTTCCATTTGACGGTTACATTGGACTATGCGACGCTGGTTTCGCTTCGGGTGCTTTATACGTACCGATGTGAAAGCGACGCCGTATGATCTCTAACCTTGTACACCCGATGTCCTAAAGCTTTCGTTGTACGGCGTAGTAAATAAACGTATTGTACAGAGCCTAAACCTTTTAATAACGAGTTAGTTCTATAACTGCAATTTATGTAGCTGTAATTTTGCTAATGCTTCCAACTCATACCGTCCAATATGTTCAATTACATGTTCCTTTTGTATTCAGTGCGCTTACATTTTTGTTCTTAGCTTAGTTTGTGTAGATATTACCGAGCAAATATAATATTCACTCATATGATTACATATAAAAGATACTATCCCTTGAATTAAACGAGTCCTTATCCACTATTAACGACAATGAATAATAAAGTCTCACCTCAAAAAGTAACGAATTAATGCATTTCCGCGTTGATACAAATTGTTGGTCACGATGCTGCATACTTTTCTTCAACAACCCAACGACCGTGAATTCCATTTCGACTTCCTCAGCGGAGAAAGACGAAACAGCGCGCGGCAGCCCGTCGCCGTCTCTGCGCGAGGTGCGCGCGCGGCTCGGCAGCGGCGGCGGCGTGCGGCTGGAGGGAGACGAGCTGGCGCGCTCCTCGCTGCGCGTGTCCACGCCGCCGCGCAAGCACCAGACCATGCCGTGGTGAGTGGCTCCATCAGCTGAACGACGTCTAGTTCTTGTCAGAAAATACTCTCAATGATTTTAACTAGCACCAGTTCTACTCTGTGCAGCAGTTTCTTGGCCTTTACAATTTTTTTTATTACATCTATCCGTGTCTGTCAAGTTCCTGATATATCGTATAGATATCGCTTTGTGTAGGGTTTCAATAATAAATAGTACATTCGTATGTGGTGCGTCAATGCGCGTCAAGAAGTATGGAGAAACATTTCCCGACACATAAAATCATACCCAAAGGTCTCCATCGAGGTGCCACCGAGCGGGTCCAATGGTAAGATTGCATGGCATAGTGCCTATTGTGTACCCTTTTGTGTTTTCTCTGAATTGTATATGTTCATGCTGTTTCGTGGTGATCATTAAAGAGTTATCGTGTTGTAATGCGACAATCGCAGGCAAACGACGGACGTGCGGCAGTGGGACTGCGAGACGACGTGCGGCTGGCTGGAGAGCCTCGGCCTGGAGGCGTACGCGGCGGCGGCGCGCGCGTGGCTCGGCGCGGCGCCCGGCGCGCGCGGCCTGCTCGCCGCCGCCTCGCACGGCGCCATCGAGAAGGAGCTCGCGCTCCGGCATCCCATGCACAGGAAGAAGATCGTGCTCGCGCTCACTGACCTACTGGTGAGGGTGGCTGGGATGTAGATAATTATTTTAATTTTTTTCGATCTATCTGACCTGGCAGAACGGTACGTTTCGAGACAATTCTGGAACTATTCGCCTTGGTCCGTTGCCCACTGTAGATCATGATGCGAGCGTAATATCTCAGGGCGGCCACGGCGACCCGCTGCTGACGGCCGCGGGCGCGCTGGACACGGCGTGGGTGCTGCGCTGGCTGGAGGACGTGGGCGTGTGCGGCGCGCGGGCCGCCGCCGCCGACGCGGCGCTCGACGGCCGCGGCCTGCACCGCCTCACGCACGCCGAGCTGCACGCGCAGCTGCGCGTCTCGCACGCGCTGCACGCGCTCGCCGTGCGCCGAGGTGAGCCTCACTAGAGGACGCGGCGCTCGACGGCCGCGGCCTGCACCGCCTCACGCACGCCGAGCTGCACGCGCAGCTGCGCGTCTCGCACGCGCTGCACGCGCTCGCCGTGCGCCGAGGTGAGCCTCACTAGAGGACGCGGCGCTCGACGGCCGCGGCCTGCACCGCCTCACGCACGCCGAGCTGCACGCGCAGCTGCGCGTCTCGCACGCGCTGCACGCGCTCGCCGTGCGCCGAGGTGAGCCTCACTAGAGGACGCGGCGCTCGACGGCCGCGGCCTGCACCGCCTCACGCACGCCGAGCTGCACGCGCAGCTGCGCGTCTCGCACGCGCTGCACGCGCTCGCCGTGCGCCGAGGTGAGCCTCACTAGAGGACACGACCCCGATGAGCTCCCTGGATCCGCCCTCGCCTCGCTTTTTGTGTTATCTCCGACATGGTCGGAGCCAATGATCGCTCGCTTCCTTGTTGCTGTCTCGCATTAATCGTCTTCCCCTTGGCCGGCCGCAGGTATCCAGGTGCTGCGCGACAACCAGTTCTCGCCGGACACGATGGTGCGGCGCGCGGCCGAGGGCGAGGCGGCGGCGGGCGCGGACGCGGACATCGCGCGCTGGTCGTCGCACCGCGTCATGCAGTGGCTCAAGCAGATCGACCTGGCCGAGTACGCGCCCAACCTGCGCGGGGCCGGTCAGTTCGCTCGTGCGCTCGTCCTTACAGCTTTTGTGAGAGGGGCCTGGCTTTACGCTGTTCTAAAAAAACTTCTCTATTGCGAAGACTAACTTTTTCAATAAGCAAAGGACACCGAAAAGCATTCTGCGATATTGAGTAGAGATTGTGAGAAATGGTTTAGTAAGTTTTCAATAACAGCGTAACGAACAGCCAACGAGGTCCTTTTCGTTTTGAACGTTAGCACTTAGACAATATGGGAAAGTACAAAATCATAGATGTAAAGAAAGTGAGGAAAGTTAGGTTTACATTACGTATTTAGCAAAGCTAGGCTCCGCATCCACCACATTCTTGGCTAAGCGTAAAGTGGCAGAAACTATCAAGTTTTTTGAAGATTGTTTGATAGTTTTATGTATTGGAAAAATCATACTTGACCAGGAATTTGCTTATGCTTAAATCGTATTCATAAAACAAAAACCTTATGTTACTAGACACTTGCCCTGGATCTAAGTAGTGTTGGAGATTTTTGTAGCGTCATTAAATGGTTAAAAAAATTATTTGCAGGAGTCCACGGAGGTTTAATGCTACTGGAGCCGCGGTTCACGGCTGAACTGCTCGCAGCTTTACTCAACATTCCCGCTAACAAGACTCTACTTAGGCGGCATCTTACGCAAAGGTAATAACCAAGTGTATTTAGCAAACATCTTGAACAATAATCACATGTCGTTTGTACTACAATCTGCTACTGCGCAGTCAATGTTAAGAAGTTTCTCAAGAAGTTTGCCAGGAACTGTAGCGCATTTCGACCCCCAGTCGATCGGCGTTGGTCAATGGGAGACAGATATCAATTACCGTACTACACGCAGTTTTCTTATCATGCTATATTTTATTTGAGGGCTGTTACAGAACTGAGCTAGCAACGTCGCATTTTCTGATTTTATTTCCCGATTATATAGGTGAAAATGAATGAAATTCTAAAATATACTTTTCACAAACTATTGCGTTATCCTTTTCAGCGCAACATCAAATACAAAACTCGTCACTATCGAGGTCGAGTTTTCATTACTCATGTTGTAAAAATGTTTAGGTTCAACGACCTGCTCGGCCGCGATGTAATACAGCAAAAGCGGAATGCAGAACAAACGCTCGGCTACCAGCCGTTGACAGCTACCACTAAATATAAGGTAATTAATGATATACTGCTATAAAATAGGGCTCTTGACTTTTCACAATAAAAGAAAAATATAAAAATATGTATGTGTCAAAGCATATTTATATAAAGTAGGGTTTTACTTGTTGTTTACACATCAAATTCATAAAATAGAACCCTACTTTCACGTGCATTGTTGGAAACACATACTTATTTCCACATTTTCATTTTACACTGAAAAGCCAGAACATGTTGACGATTTATCATAGGCATGGGCCGGCTCGTTCGGGGCACTACCTGACTCTCGCAGAATACGGCCGTGTAGTTGTAGCTTACTTTATATTGAGTTTCGTATTTTTCACAAAAAAAACTTGTTTGCTATTGTGGTTTGACGATATAAATTAATTCCTAACGTTTGCCCAATAATATTTACATAACCGGGGCATAGTGACATTAGTTTAGTTTCTTAGAAAATGTTCCCTGCGGCAAGTGTCTATTGTGGCATAGTTTATCGCAAGTCAATCTTTGAACACGGCGCACGGCAGAAAAGTGTTCTGAAGTGGAAATAAACGTTTTACATTTGTTTTCTTTGTGCACATCATCACAATACAATTCCATCCTTGTCAGGTACCAAAGAAGAGCCAGTTTTCTCTGAAGCGTAAGAAGAGTAAAGACGAGCTTGAGCTTGGGGACTTGGTCTGTCCACTCCACGACGACTGCTCAGGTGACGCTAACACATCGCCAGTAAGTTACTAACCGCACTAATGTACTAAAACTGCAAACGGATGACATTTTTGCCTACTTACATCGTACAAACTCGAGTCAAGTTCTTGACTTCTTTACTGGATTTCCTAATGGACAGACTTCTTTAAAATACAAAAAAAATCTCATCCACATGCGTTAAACGTGGTAGTTCTAGTTATTTATAAGGAGATATCAACCTTTTATCAGGCCCTACCAATGTTATAGTCTTTTTTCGTATGATAATGGGCGAACATGCAATTGCACATATTTTATTGTGCGGAAAACATTCCGGTCTATACGCACGATGACATTTGTGTATTTACACGACTCAACAGAACAAGAGAATTCACACAACCAAAACAGAATGGGGTGAAGAATTATACATTAAAATCAATTACTTGGTTTTGGTATGTATGTAGAAAGAATTTGCTAGTATCTAAGCTTTTTCACAGATGCAATCAATTGCATTTACTTTCTTTAAATTTGTAGATAAACCTTTGTGGTCGATAAATCGCCTGTTTCTGATAAAGGGTTGATGTGTAAAATATATCGAGCCGTGCGTTTATTGGGTTCATTTAAATTTTCTGGTGTTTTGTGCTATTTCAACTTCTATCTTGGGTTTGGCTAGTATTGCATTTTGCAATTTGAAGTAATTAGTGAAAATGGTGTGCACAACATGGTTTGGGTTTAATACAAAAATAATAATATAACACTACAAGTAACCAAGGGCAAGGTGTTTGAATATTATTTTAAGTCAAAGGGACTTCAATAAAAACCAATCGTTTCCTGGTAAGAGTTTTTGCAATAAAGCTTACTTTTTTCCAATCTTTTTGCTTGGGGTGTGGTGTCTCACGTCGATATAAGCATAGAATGTTAAAACGTGAATATTTCCAGACGATGAGAGTAAAATCAGCGGAAGCGGGCGTCGCGTCGGCTGTCTCTCCCCCGCGTGACGACACGCGCGCACACTAGCGCAGCGCCGTGTGCGCCGCGCACACACACACAGAGACAGTGCTGTGAACCCACACGCAACAATAATACAGCAGCTAAATCCATACCCTGACGTTGATAAGACGTTTAATCGTGTGCTACGTCGTTTTAATTTATCAATCGAGTCGATTTTTCGTGTTCTTATATTATTAAGATTTTTTGAACAAGGGCTTTAAATGAAATCACTTGAAAAGTAATTTTGATTGGCTTCAACGTTGGTGCTAAATTTAAAATTATTCGGTACGCTCGCTAAAGCCCTTGGTGCAAAAACGTCCGAGGTTGATTGTTTAGTGACATAAGAGAAGTATTTAAAACAAATTATCTTTTAATTAATCTTTAATTGAGTCTAACTGCCAAAAATCATGTCATGAATTATATTGGTTTGTTGTAGTATTAAGAGGTCTAAAGTAATGATTTATTTAAAGAGAGAAATATTTAACTTATATAGTTTACAAGAATAGTATAGTGTTCACTATGACAGTGGTTTATACGGGAGGTGGCCGCGTGTAGTCGCACAAAAACCGAAGGCCGGACGAACAAACTTTTCTAAACATGTTTCAATCTTAGAAAGACAATCTATTCTAATAATATGGACCATTTATAAAATTGAGCTTTGACCATTTCTTAAAACGTAGCAAGCAATAGACATTCCATTTTGTATTAAAATAACATGCTTTAATTAATCAGACATGCAAGTATTGGACAATTGATAAGCGTATGTTTTAAGATCTTTTTGGAATCAATAGTATTTACCGCAGTATATAGTCATAAAGTCTTTGTATACAGTTTTCAACTGCCTACCGTATAATGCTCCGACTGTGCTCATGATAAGCTTAACCTGCTCACAGAACGACCAAAAATATACTTCAGATTATATGTAGTAATATGTATCATAATCAATACCATTATTAAAACTCAATCTTCAGAGTTAGTAATACCAGACCAGCGCCGTGGTACACATGCCTCGGCATTATACTGAGTGGGTGCCTTTTCGGTGTCTTAGTCTTAAGTTCATCCTAGGTTTTTCTGGACGCCGAAGAAACTATTTTCTTTCTTTCTTTCTTTAATACAATGTTTAATCTCTAATGCACATGTGAGTGCAAATAAGTTGACTAGGTAACTAACTAATGAGGCAAAGTTCCGTTGATGACTCAGGTTGGAGCATTTTACGACATTTACACACCGATTACAAATAACTTTACTATAAGATTTGTTACAAATTTTTGATGCAGTACTTAGTGCGTTTTATTGTAATTATGAAAAATGAGTAGCTTATTAGAAAACGACTGAAAGGCGACAATATATCTCGGGCTCATTTCTATTTGCTGCAATGAATTTTTCAGCTAGATATAAGTGTTACATCTTTTAAGATTAAGATACCTATTGTAGATGTGACGGAAACTTTTTAATCATTAATCATTTCATATTATACTATGTGATTAGCCTAGCTACTCAAGGACCATAATCCCACGTTTTCTATATTCTGACTATGGATCGAATTACCTATCAGTCGTCAAACTCTGATTTCCCTTAGAAAATGTGTCAAAATGTTATTGCTGGGAGCTTAACGATCCGTTATTTAAATATAGGAACCGGCTATCAGAGAACCTTGTGCATAAAAAGCCAAGCTGCATTGTGTAAGTCTGGGTTACGGACGTGAAAATGCAGTCTTGTCGAAGGTACGCGAAGTACGATTTACAACTGACGAACAGTCTGACGAAGCGCAAAACGCGACATCCATGACTGACTTGAATAAATCATACTTTACCTTTTGCCGTTTATGACGCAGCTGTATCTTATTCGATGCCAATGCTTAGAATTGTATCTAAACAATTTAACAAGACTCACGAGTCTATTATTGGGAGTCTAGCTGTTACGCTCTTACGAGCCTATAATATCAACACTGAGCCTATAGTGTAACTTGTACCTTTGTGAAACGCTCAATACTTATTATATAATCGTAGAACAATCCCGTTACAGGTAAAAGGTCATCACATCACTCATTATAATTGAACCGTCCCGGCACTGCTCGGATACACAAATTGCTTGTCCCTTATTTAACTTACAGCTTCATTCGAGTTTATAATACATTTTATAATAACAAGAAATTAGCTAACGGCTCGCATCTTTTCCTTCAGCATGTATTCATTCAATGCTGACTATAGGCCTCTTCCAATTCGCGCCATTCTTACCGATATTGAGCTTTCCTCATCCATCCACCGGCTACCACAACCAGATCGTCTGACCATCTCATTAGTTGCCTGCTCAAATTTCTCCGACCAGTCCTGGGTCTCCAGGACTAGGTACGTAACGCTCCCTAGGTGTGTATGTGCTAGAAGCCTGTGATGTACAGGCAGATAGACGGAGAGCAAAGTGACGTAAATAGAGCTCCATTATGCCCTTTGGGCACGGAACTCTAAAAATGATAAATAAACACTCTTTAAGGGACTACTTCGCACTTACGGTGACACTCTTCGAATACCTTGACGCCCCATCTGCTTCCTGTCGTGGGCATTTATAGCCAGCTCATTTCCTCTTCCTTCGAGCCATAACCATGGCTATGTCAGTCGGTCTAGTTGTCCTGCATATCTCTGTATTTCTAACTCACAGAGAAATCCGCAACATAACCCGTTCCATGGCTCCCTGGGCTACGCTTGGCTCGCATATAAAGAATCAATTTTCTAGATTGATCACAGTGGTTCCTAGGGTGAACATTGCCCCATTGCCCCACCCACTAGCTAAGCCTATGAAAGGCGAGCTGCAACCTCGCCAGCGGCGCGTATACACCAAGCTGTCACATCGCTTTACATTTGTTAATAGTTTGAAAGGAGAATGGGCAAATTGTCCCAAGTGCTGTATACAGTTGTGCTATATCTTATTTGAAAGCTCTCAATAAGAGCTTAATTTTTTTATATGACAGCAAAACCGAGATGTTTGCAGGGAAAAAGCTACAGCCCATTTTATACCTCACTTTGTACTAGCAGTTGTATGAAAAGTATCTGTAAAATCATGTTCGAGATATAGCCGAAAGATTTTAACCACGCATTACTGAGGCCACTAGAAGTAAAAAACGTAATGGGAGCATAGGTCTAATTAGCTGTTTTTTTTTTTTTTCATACAAAAAAATTATTAATGCTGCAGACACCTGGTCTTCGAAACATAGCTTATGATGATCCTTACACCGAGTACTACACGTCCATACTACTCACTATTGTATACAAGGGTTGGGACAGCGCCCATACAAAAATGCCCATTCACCTTTAAGTTTAACTTAAGCCCTGTTTCACCGCTCTCTTATAAGTTCCTGTTATCATATCCAACAGATATCTGTGTTGCCGTCTCTGTTTATTCTATGTACACAAACAGAGACCTTATCACAGATGTCTATTAGATATGGTATCGGGGACTTATCAGAGATTAGTGAAATAGGGCCTTAGTGGAACAGGGTTCCGAAGCGTTGCTGCGGCGAGCGGTGCGGTTAAAATGAGTGATGAATGACGTTAAAAGTTATATTTTCTGACTCCACTTTATTTAAAACTTATTAGTGATCCAAGATCCCGTTCCTAACACGCTGTGCCAAATCATATAAATGTTATAACATAAGCCCTTTACGACCCTTGTCTTCCATGACTGTATAATACAGAGTAGGTTATTGGAAGGTGAGTATCACCGGCGGATGATAACAAACACATTTATACATTATGATATAATAAATACGTTTTACAATAACTTAAAGTCATAGATATGGAATGTATAAGTTAATAAACACTGAATGAAAACATTGATTAGTTTCCTTTTTACTCTTTTTCAAAAAGCTGCTGAGATTTAGGTCCTGTATCGGCGTTTTTCAATACTTTTAGGCCCTCTGAAAAAGAAACATTCTTCTTTAATTTAATGTTATGGACGCATGATTGCTTGGTTTCGTGCCATCAATAGAGTACCTATCTCATAACTTGACTGGCTTCTGTGGAACCATTTCGCAACAGATGTCATTATGACTTTTATAGTAAACGTATTAATATTACAGTGGTGACTCATTGGGACAAGGTTCTACAGTGGCCTAGAATCAGTGGCGTAGCATAGGTCACTAGCACCCGGTGCGGATCCCAAATTTGCCGCCCTCTTATTTTTGTAATCCATTATAAAAAATTTGGGCATGGTAAAAAGAGTACTTTTATTACTTTTATAGAGTACTTTTTTTTAATTTGAATTTTTTTTTAACTGCCACCTCCGCAGCGCCGCCCCCGGCAAAGTGTCGCCCGGTGCGGACCGCACTTGTTATTTTGTTCCTTTCATTCGAAGGCAGATAAAACTGATACCCAAAGTAGGTTTACTGCTGGTTTATGAATAAGATAGTAAACGTTACTGTATTTTACAAAACCGCGCCAAAGAGCCTACTCAGACAGAACACAAGTCAGCTTTCATTGTTTTTTGTGATGTACATACAGTCAAGGTTAAAAATATGTATACAGTTTTTCAGCCTATTGCAATGAAGAGAAAAAGTGTAAACATATATTATAACCTCGGCTGTACAGTCAACAGTAGATATATGTATCGACGCAGTCCCGCACTGTCTTGGCAATAAAGTAGCTTCTATCTCTTTTTGACCTCTTCGACTGGTACATATATCTGCTGCAGTCGAGGTCATCATTGGATTAATACCAGCAGCTAAATGCCATCATCGCACAACTCGAAACAAGCTTTCGTTTCATCCTCACCACCTGGATAGTTGGCGGTCAACCACTGTGCGTTTTAAACGTACCTTTTTACCACGTACGTCAGCTCTGTGAGATCAACTTTCGGAATCGATGTTTCCAAATGGACACGACTTAGGGACCTTCAAGAAACGAACCCATTCCTTTGTTAAAGGCCGGCAACGCGCGTGCGATTCTCTTGATATTGCAGGTGGCTATGGGCGGCGGTGATTGCTTACCATCACGTGACCTGTCTGCTCGTTTTCCCCCTCTACTATATAAAAAAACGTAAATATACATACTCTCTATTGCAATACGATTAAAAACTTTCTGAATACAATTTTGCTTGAGCAGACTCCTAAGACTAGTTAAGGCTATTAAATCAGGGGCTAAAATCACTAGAATAGTTAAAATAGTACCTTTCCCTCTGCCTCTCCGTCGGAGCTCCGCGATCCGCTCTACTTCGGTTTCCTCTTCAACATCCTGTTCACGTTTCTGAGCCTCTTCCTGAGCCTGTTTCAGCAAGGACTCCTCCAAGAACGTTAACTCTGAAAGTATATGTCGTTCCATCAACTCTTCATCCTACGTTTCTTCATTTTTTTGCTCTAGCAAAGCCGCAGAAGGCGGCGTGGCGCGATTTTAATTCGATCAAATCGATTGAGAGTTCCGTACGTGCTCCTATTGCATGTACTGTCACTTCATATCGTTTCTAGCAGTTAGTACTTTTTATAATCTTTGACGCCTATTTGTATATAATCGCCTATTTATAAAATTATATAATCTTTAACGTAATGAATAATATCTATACATATCTGTGACAAATATAATTAAAATCATATAGTCAATATATGGAAGGGCTTATTTATTGGCTGTCACTTATTTTTGATGCCGCAGTGATAATTCCCGCACGCAGGTCCGATTACGCAGGATTTACAGATACTTACTAACAAGACGCGAATCCATAGCGAGCCAGGGTCCGTTGAATACGGCTACGGCACTGGGCCTTGCCTTCGCCTCGGGCTCCATCATTTGCGTAACTTGCTGCTTGCACTCCGCCGACAGCTGGTTGACCACGCCCGTACGGAAACGCCACTTTCGCGTGACCTGTTATCAACTCCATTATCATCACCAGAATATAAGGCAGAGGACTAGAAAAACCTCCTTACAAATTCTAACGGACACATCAATCTACAACGGCATCTTTTTATCCGAGATTACTCGTTACTATACATAAACTTCCTACTGCTGAGCACAGACTCAACAATAAAAGAGCTTAAGCGTGTTCCCTCGCGGATCGAGAGCTTCACACAAACTTCTTAACTTCTTTGCAGGTGGGTTCAGATTTCGTCACGATTCACTTTACGAAAAAACTAATTTAGCTCGTAAATTTTGATGAACTCGGTAAGAGCCCTAAATTTATGAAAAACAAGGTATTTTATGAACAGAACGACTGCAAATCATAGGTAAATTCGATGTATAGGTGCGGGTCGTAGAGAATGGGAGATGACCGTTCCCCTCCCACCTCTTGCCGCACAGTCTATACAATAAAGCCGTAATTCTATAATTAATCAATCTTCCTGATGTCGTTACATACCTGCTTCTCATATAACCTCTTGACAGACGTCTCATTGAACGGCAAGGCTTTATTCAGCATGGTATATAGAATTATGCCCATAGACCACATATCAGCCATTTTAGGCAGATAAGGCACGCCCTTCAGTACTTCCGGGGCGGCGTATGAAAGCGATCCGCAGTACGTCTCGGACAACACGTCCCGGTCCCTCTGACGGACGTTGCGCGCGAAACCAAAATCCGTAATTTTCACGTTGTAATTCGATGTAATCAAAACGTTTTCGCATTTTAAGTCCCTGTGCGCGATATTGAGGGTGTGGATGTATTGTAGCCCCGATAGCAGCTGCCGCATCCAGAGCCTGCATTGGTTCTCTGGCACAGCGCCGTTTTGGCTGAGAAAGTCTAGGAGATCCCCGTTTTCGGCGAACCGAAGGAATATGAAGTATTTGGCGCGCCGTTGGAATATATTGGAAACGTGTACGATATGCGGATGGTTAACGCGTATGAGGATGTCTAGTTCGCGAGGGAGGAACTTTGAGAGATAGTCGCGTGGGGCAGACGCCGTGTCGATGACCTTGCACGCCAACACGGCGTGTCGCGTCTCATCGAGCATATGCGTCGCTTTGAACACCTATAAAGATTTCTTTATTAATATCCAGGCAAATAACTACCAAACATCTAGGAAAAGCTACTTAGCAACCTTCTATGTCTACCACCGACTACGGAGATTTCAAACGTATACTAAGTCAACCTGGGCAACAGGCGATTTATAGGTTCAATGGTGATAGGAGATGAGGGGTGAAGGCTCGTATTGTCTGTTTTAGACGCGCTGTTGGCTAGCGTCAATAGGCTCATACGCAGAATTATCCATTCCACGGGTGGTTGACGCTGTTTCAAGGGTAAAATGGATATGTAATCCTTACATTAAATGTGAATTTGCGCGCATATAAACTAATTCGTTAAGGAATTACCGGTAATAATATTCAAGCCTTCAAAAGCGAACATATTTTGAAGACTAGTACGAAAGCTTGAAAGTAAGCCAAACATTCGTTTTGATACTATGTCGAGTTCATTCACTGCTCGAATGTTAGTCGATGAATGCTTGTGAATGTTCCCGGTCGGGGCCCTGCCCGAGGCGAAAGCAGGGTCCCTTATCAACAAATTGTGAGACCTACTTTAGCATAGGATCCTTCACCAATTAGTTTCTCCAGAATGAACCCTTTCTCTTGTAGCACGGCAATATCTGAATGGGTTGCGGTTAGATCCAACTTATCATTCGCAGCAGTCATTTATGTGATTTTTCCAGTCATCTGATCGCTTTTGCATTGTTGGTGGTAACATAATGGTGAAGGCCTATTGGGATGGTTTGCGAACTACCGTGTTTTCATTTTGTTTATTTCCTTTCCTGGATAAGGAAATATGAAATAATGTAGTTGAACTGATAATTTGATTTGACATGGATTTGACAATTTACGCCTTGACAGGCGTCATACCAATCATAAGTATTGGTAAAAATGCCAGTACTAGAACTCAAAGCCATAAAAAGGTACATTAGTAGGCAGGGTTCACATCTATAAAAAGAGCGCCAGCAAACTCATTCGTCTTCCCGTCCTCACGCTTCGATTCAAATGTCTGAATAGCTGATAGTCACTATGCATTGAGGCAACGCCTATTGGCTATCCTGAAAATTATGGACCACGACACGTGAGGTTGCTGTATGTAGGTATGTCCCTTAAATTACATGTATTTAGATACTAAATGCTCTTATGTTAATGTATAAACTGTCTTAGGTCGAATGCGCTGTTATGTTGTCTGGTAGGTAGATAATCCTAGTTAGTTATGGACCTGATAATTGGTAGGATTGTCTAGCTTTATTTTTATTGATGCGCACCCGTCTACAACAATTATTCAACATCATCATCGTCAGCAAGTAATACAACTCACCACGATGATGACGACGCGTTAATCTCACATGTGGTTTTCATTATCGTGGTATCGGGCAGGCCAGATGGCTTATTATTAGGATCAGGTTTAGCTTGGTCAGGAGTTTCAACTTGTTTTTGGAGCTGAATCCTTTCATCCTTAGCTTTCTTGTAAGCCAGTGTTTCTGGCGCTGTCCATTCTGTAATTACAAAAAGCTTAGAACTATATTATAAGTGACAACAATTTGATACACTTAGCAACAAAGTTGATATAAATATCTAACCTAAGAGCCTGGAATCCATCGCCACCCATTCACTGTTAATGATTTGATCTATTTTGATTCTATTCTGATAGTTAGGTTCCAACATGAGGGTGACCAGCCGTCTGCAGTTCTCTGACAGCGTGTCCACGTAACGCGAACGGAACTTCCAATTTTTATTAACTTGCGCTTGATACAACTGTTTTATGTGTTTATCTTCGAACGGCATCGCTCTGTTTAACATAACGTAGACAACGATCCCCAGTGACCATATGTCCGTAGGTTTTGGGTAATATGGTGAACCCTGTAGGATCTCTGGTGCGGTGTAAGACAGCGAACCACAAAACGTCTCGCTATGAATATCCTTCATTCTCTTGTCGACGCAGAAGCGAGAAAAACCGAAATCAGAGAGCTTGGCGTTTTGGTTTGCAGTTAGGAGGACGTTCTCGCACTTGATGTCCCTATGCGCTATTTCCAGCTCGTGCATGTATTGAATGGCGAGCGCCAACTGCCGCGTCCATATCCTCGCCTGGTCCTCTAACACGGCGCCCTTTTGCAGAATGTGCTCCAAGAGATCGCCGTGCTCCATATAGCGCATAAAAATGAAATATTTGTACCTCCGCTGGAATATGCTGTGTGTATGCACGAGATGAGGGTGGTTGAGTTTTATCAGCATGTCGATTTCTCTAGGAAGAAACTTCTTGACGAAATCTTTCGGCGCCGTATTTGTGTCGATCACTTTACAAGCTAATATGGACAACTTGTCATTTTTATTCGGATTTCTATACTCGGCAAGATAGACCTGAAACGATTTTTGTTACAATCTACAACTGTTCGTTGGTTTTTAATGAGAATTAATCAAATACCACCTTCGCGTACGATCCCTCGTTGACTTTTTTTATAACTTTGTACCCGCGGCTGGCGAGCGTCAATTGCTCAGAACCAGATAATTTTAATTCTTCCTCTACTTCTAACTGTAATCACGATTAAACAAAATCAAAAATTTTCAGTTAAAATCGTAATAATTGAGAGATTTATAAATGAACCTGTACCTTTGCTTTACCCTCCATTTATCATATTCTCCATATATTAATTGTGTTTTGCTGTTATACTAGCAAGGGATTTTATCATTTCACTAGCCTAAAACAACAAGAATGGATTCATTAAATGACTCTAGGGAATCATTGATTTATCAATGATTCCCTGCTGCACTTACAATGAGGTGGTACCTACTCTGAATGCGGAGTCCCTGTGACTCGTGGTAAGTATATCTCCCTGCCTTTTGGGAGGATTTCTGCGAGAATCAGATATCCTGCGGCGTTCCTCTTTAGCTCGCTTCAAAGCTGCTGCTTCCACTGCGTTCATAGCTGGAACAAAATAACTTGACATCTTTTGTATTTTTGCCTACACATGATGATGTCATCTGATTGCACTCGATTTTTTATGCTTTTCTTTTTTTATTCTAAAGCTGGAAAACGGGCAAGGGTTAATGGGCAATGGACAACGGGCAATGGACAAATACAACACCGTTTGAGACAGCTAAGTGCGTTGCCGGCACTACAAGAAGCGGTACCTACACTAAAGCCTTTTTAAATTTATATTTATATCGTAAAATATAAAGTAGAAGGACTCACTAGTAAGTCTACTATCCATTGCAACCCAATCTGAGTTCAATACATGCACGGCGGTATGCCGTAGCCCAGGATCTGGCTCTAACAGATGTTTCACCACTGACTTGCATTCCAGCGACAAAATACTTGCCACTCGCGACCGGAAGCGGTATTTCTTGCCCATTTGCTGCTCATACAACTTACGCATACGAGTGTCATCAAACGGCATGGATTTATTAAGCATCACGAACAACACCACCCCTAGTGACCAGAGATCTGTCGGCTTGGGCGAGTACGGCTTCCCGCGCAAAATCTCCGGCGCGGCGTATGACATAGATCCACAATATGTATCACTCAGAATTGGCGTGTCATCGTCGTCCACGCAAAACCTGGTGAAACCAAAGTCAGAAAGCTTAACGTTGAAATTTGCTGTTAAAAGAACATTTTCACATTTGATGTCACGATGCACGATCTCCAGTTCGTGTAAATACTGGAGCCCGAGTGACAATTGTCGCATCCACACTCGCGATTGATTCTCCGACACGCATCCGTTCTTCAAAATGTACCCTAAAAGGTCACCATTTTCGCTGTATCTCATGAAAATGTAATACTTTGTTTTTCGTTGAAATATGCTATGAACATGTATTAGATGAGGGTGGTTGAGGCGTATCAAAACGTCTATTTCACGGGGAAGAAACTTCATAACAAAGTCCTTGGGAGCTTTAGATGTCTCGATGATTTTGCAAGCGAGTGTAGTTTTATGGGAATCGTCATTTGTGCCGTATTCGGTTAAAAACACCTGCGAAATATCGAAGTCTGTTAGAACGAGTCTTAGTAAAACATTAAAACGTCAATCACAGGGTTGAGTAGTCTCTAACATTCACTAACAAATGAGAAACCAGGTCACCTTAGCATAGGCGCCTTCGCCAAGAAACTTCAACAATTTATATCCTTTGCAAGATAAAGTATTTTCTTCGGAGGGAGTTGTTTTCGGATCGCTCATGATAATCTGAACAAGAGGTCAAGCCCTAATCGCACAACCATCGCACTCTGATGATCTGACGGCAGCCACCTCAAGAAATCCGAAAGAAAAGCAGGCATTTTGTTTATATTTTTTTACATAAAATTTATAATTTAATCTACATTTTGATTACAAAGATGACAGAGGTGGCACATGACGGCTGTTATCTTCTTTTTACCGAACGTTACACAGCATTTGCTGTGCAGCCTCCATGAAGAAAATGACGTTCATTCTGGAATGCAGGGCTAGCACCTTGGTTGAATAACTAAAGTGTGGATATATTCAGAAACAGCCTAAATATATTCAGAAATCATTGCTCAGCACTTACTTGTCAACTGAACACGCATCATCACGCATGTAATTGACAAATTGATGCTCTTTGGTGTGCTACGTCAAGGTAGTATAAATTAAGAAATCTGTGAGTACAACCTATGTATAATCTTGTTATTAAGGGAAACGTAGAATATACTACCTAAATGTAAACCAAACAACACGGTTTTGACAATTCATTTGAGCACGGCACAATATTGGATGTCCTTAACTCGTGGTTCAAGCTCGACCTGTGAATGCCAGCTGTATAAAAACCAAAGCATTTATAAAAACAATCGGTAGGTACCATTCAGTCTTTATTGTTTTAAACTTAACAATATTTATAAATAAAACAACTTCCACAGACTATGCACTGCAACGAGCACAGGACTTTTTAAAAAGTCCCGATCTCGCGTCTTGCTTTAAAACATAGTCAATCACAATTCTAACTGCTTTTTGGTTAAAAATTCACCGGCTAAAGATATCCTTTGCAGAAAAGACTGCGCCGGAGTCAGCAGCAGCTCATATTTGTCCACATCTGGATGGTCTGGATATTTGTTTTCTCTACGGATTCTCTCCAAGATGTGTTGGGGCTCACATTTCGGTTTCGACTTCCAATCGCTGTTTAGAAATTCTTGTATTACAGTGGGCAGCATTTTGAATGCTTCTTTTGCTTTGGTAGTACTCGGTGGCTGTATCTTTTCCGCTTCCACCGGTTTTCCTGGTACTATAATATCATCCACATCGACTTTGCCCATTGGCTCAACTTTTGCGGGTTCAGTTGCATAGGTCTCTTTAGGTTCGTCAGATGCTTCTTCGGGGGCGCTTGTGTTATTATTGTAATAATTAATTATGCGTTCTTTGACTACGTCTCTTAAACTGGACTCATTTTTAGTTTTTTCTCTTTCTGTTCCATCCATATTAACATATCCAGTCCTTGTCTCAGTTTTAATCAACACTTGGTCTTGCGGTAACTTATTTTCGTTGGGTTGTTTGTTTGATTCAGTATCATTAACAAATTCAGATGTCTTATTGTTAGCGAGTTCACTATCATCTATGGATTCATTTTTTTGTGTTGATGCCTCGATCATAGTCATAAATTGTATGTTATCTTCCTCTTCTAATATTTGATATACTCTATGAACTTCGCTAATGTTTATTCTGTAAAAAGAAAATTAGAATGTAAGACAAGTTTCATAAAAAAAAAATCTTAATCTGAAGTTTCGTTAAGCATTATGGTGCACCGGGTGACTGAGAAAAAAAAGGGCTGAGAAGGTACTGTTTTACAATTAAATAATGATCATGATTTAAGAAAAGGTTCCTAAAAGTTTGCATAGAAAAGCAGCGTTGTTTTACGTTCACTTACCCTTGTCTAGCTTCTTGGCAACAAAACAGCATAGTGGGATCGATGGGGTGAGCTTCGGTATTAAATATGTATCCGCCGACGTCCACTATACACTCTCCATTGGGCGTGTTGATCACCGTCCCATGCTTGCCCGGGTTGTGGATGAAGTTGTCCGGGTCAAACAAAAGGTAAAGATATTTAGTTGTCTCTGCTAGAAAGAACGATTCCATCCGATCTTCCTTGCGATGGTCACGGACGTCTTTTATCTGAAAGTTGTTTTTACTTTTAGTTAATACGCTATTAAAGTGTAAATAAAAAAAAATGACACATATTTAATGCGAACGGGAAAACAGTGAACACTAAGAAATGGGACTAACGGTATAAATAAAAGTGTCTACAGCAAAGCAATTAACATTTGCATCCTCAATGTCTGTTAAATTAATTATTCACATATTACTTATTTTCCTTTAATAAAATACAAAACATATTGAACATATTTACGCTCTTATATTCCCGTCTCTTTTAGACATATAGAAATTGAGAAATTGACCAAGAAGTGGCTTAACTCAGCAGGAACAAATACTAAAACTAAAGTATGAGCTTAAATTTCTAAAAGAGTTTTAAAACTCGCATTGACTGCATCAAAAAGCATTTCATCACGTACCGTGGCATACCCACACGGGGTCCTAGCGCTATGCTGTATACTCCTTATGATATCCTCTCCCATCTGCAGCAGTATCGGGTCTCTCGTCTCCCGGTACAGGTACATGATGGACTCGATAAGCTCCGGCCGCAGCGGGTAGCTCTCCCGGGTCGAGGAGGCCTCGCCGGTGCCGAGGTTGTACACTTCGGGGGTGAAGCCGTACTGCCGCCACACGCTGTGGTAGTTGTGGATAATACGCATGGCGGTGTCGCTGTCACCTGAACAATGACAGGCTCTTTAAAATTCAAATTAATAATAGTTTAAAAGCAGACTACATGACTAGACCAGATTTGTTAGTTTAGTAGCATTAAAATAATTATTAACTATGTTAGTAAGTTAAACAAAACAAACAATCTACCGCTTAGCGGACATAAGACTTTCATACTGGCGCATGATACTCTGGGGAGTCGTACAAGGCCACCACAAAGCTCAGGATGAGGTTAGGCTTAAAGACGCGCATAACGACGTTCATACACGTAACGAATATGCCGTCTCGTGACTATGATGGTTGCAATGTGTAACATTGTATTAATACAATTTTATTGAACGAGCGTGCCGCAAAAGAACGCAATGTGATGCGAGATAGACGAGAGACATCGACGTATTTTATTTTTCGAGCTTATAATCCTTATTCCTTTCGAATATCAGCATCATATCAGCCTACAAACCTTCACTGTTACACAAAGGCTTTTCCATAATGCGCGGTTCTGCGCTGATCCCACCTAGCGACTTCTCGAGACCTTCACCAGAATACTAGGGGCTTGTGCTCTGTCTTCTGGTACGCTATCGCCTCTCGATAACTATCCTGCTCCAATAGTAATAATTTGTATATATGACGTGCTCCACAAAGTTTGATTATTCCTCAAAGTACGTTCGACACTAAATTACAGTGAAAACGGTATTAACATCCATTCGGTTTAGAAGCAGTAAGCAGCTGAAGATACGATGAGGACAGAAACAAAGACAAATCACCACTTTGTTTCGTTTACACTATTCTACACTATAATAAAGAGGTAAACTTTGTTTTCTGTTTGTTTGTATGTAAGGGGTTCATGTTTGGAACTACTGATACCAACATAGACATAGGCTACTTACTTATTCAACGCTAACGGCGTGTCGCAAGCGTCTGCTAATCCTACTAATATTATAAAGACGAAAGTATCGATGTTTAAATATGTAGATGTTTGGATGTGCTGGATTAAAACATTGGATACTTTTGATCCCCTAAAAATCCCCTACAATCCCGTAAAATGCATAATAATCCCGTGCGGGCGCAGCTGCGAGTAAAAGCTGTACTATATAAAGAGAAGATTATGGTAACGTTTAACTTACCAATAAGGCTAAGCAGCCCCGGCCAATACGACTCTAAGCTCTGGAAGACGGGCAGAGTGACGTGCCCTCGGAGCATGGTGGCCCACACGTACCAGTCGTTCTTCTTCAGGTAGCGGTCGATGACCTGCCGCGCCTCCTGGAACATCGACATCAGTTCCGGCCGCTCCAGGAGAATCGCCCCTGTGTATCATTACAGCTGATTAGAACTCGCCGAAGAGCGCAAGGACGGAAGTATTAGCAACTACCAATTTTTTTTGTTCCCCTGTTCCTCTTCAGATTCATGTAAGAACCACGTAAATTAACACGACTCGATTGTTTAGATTCGATTTGGATCGTAGATAGGGTGTCCAACTGTCCCGTATTTTAGAGGACGTCCCGTTTTTCAGCTATATTTGTGGGCGTGTTCTGTATTTGAATAATAGAACATTTTCTTTCTTTCTTTCTAGAAATACATGCCACACCATACCATACATGTCATACCGTGCCATACCATAAACACGTTGTCCCGTATTTTCCCTTAATTCCTGTAATTTTAGATCACATCTACTGTAAAATGAGCACACAGGGTTGGTCACCCTAATCGTAGAGCCATTTATCGAGGACCGAGCTCTGCTCAGGATTGATTGAATAAAAAACAAACATGAAAAACTGAACTGAACTCGACTCTATTGTCAAATACGCTCGGGCGTGTTCAGATATTTTTGACGACCTTGCCCGCTCTGGTATATTAGACGCTGATTGTACAGTAGGGGATATACTTTCACGTACCACCTTAGAACCCTGTCGCAAACGCCACGCGTGTCATACAAATGTCATGCGTATGTCTCTTCAACTAGGTTCTATGGTGGTACGTGTTTGGATTTCCTTGACTGTAGGTACCTTTAACTAAATATTCGAAGTAAGAGTCGACGCCGCCGCCGATGCCCGCGTCCTGCGCGGTCCACCGCCCGGTCATCACGTCCACGTGGTTGCCGACGAGGCCGATCGGCGAGCGGTGGTGGTACAACGCTTTCAGGGCATTGTATGCTAACTGGAACAAGAAAAAAATGGTCAAATAATAGTTTTTTGCGATGATTCATAAGCAAAATTTAATACGAGGATATCTGTGTTTTTAGCGCTTTTCTGCGATCTTATTTTTTTTTACATTAAAAGTGGTATAGGGTCCATTTTCCAGTATAAACAGTAGCCTATTAACATATTGAAACTACCCCTTGGCAAATTTCATCCTGATTAGGTCAGTGGTTTTGTAGCACAAAGGTAACAAACTGGGGTGGCCAACTGTCCTGTATTTTACAAGATGTCCCATTTGTCAGTTATAATTTTTGTAGTGTCCTGTATTTTAATAAAACAAATACAGGATCTTTTCATACCATAAATGGGTTTTCCTGTATTTTTCCATGAATCCTGTAATTTTAGATCACATGTCCTGTAATATGAGCACAGAGGGTTGGTCACCCTATAACAAACAGACAGAGAGAAAGAGTTACTTTCACAATTACAATGATAGTATGGATAGTATTACACAAAACTTTTACCTCTTCATACAAAGGATCTCCAGTAAGCCTGCTTAGCGTTCCAAATTCCACAATGAATGTTCCCACTCCAGCAGTGCAGGTCACACTTGTTTCCCCTGGTGGGACCCCTTTCCGGAGGTTAATGGTGCCATAAGGCATACCAGTAGTAGTGTCAAATGCTACAATTAATCTTTGTGCCACATCTTCTGCTAGACGAAGGAGGGGACCATTGCATGGCCAGCCTGGTTCCAGCTTCATTCCAGTTCTATAATTAGAAATAGTATTGGTATTATAGATAAATATTAAAAAAAAAACAAAATAAAAATAAAAACTAAAATTTTATACTGAAATATTTTGTACTGAATTACAGAATTCATTACAAAAGACACAAGAGTGAACAAAATGATACAAAATTCAAATCTATTGTAAAACAGACATTAATTCATTTCTCAGGCATATTTTAAAATCAATGACTATATCTTGGACAAGGGTGTTAGGAAATGATCCCAACTTGAATTGGTGATCCCTAGCTGCAAATAGTAAATACCGACTGTGTTAAATACTTAAGATGTAAAAATAACTTTGTAATTTTACTTTTAATAAAAAAATTACACCTTGTTGAATTTCTTGCCAGTATCTTCTCATAAGAGGTTTTTCCGAACCAGTGGTAATTTTTCTCTCATTCATAAATAAGTGCTTCCTTTAAGCCTAATTTGAATAAATATATTTTGATTTAATAATTTTATGATGAAAACTTACTTATAAGACAACAGGTGAGCGCTAAGCAGTCCTCCAATAATCCTTATATTGGTCTCGAACACAGACACATTTATATCCGTATCAAAGTTTTGTTTCTGTAGCAATATCTCCACAACTCTATTGAACTCGGTGTAATTCCCCATGATTGCGAGGGTGTCCAAAGCGTCGATAAGGGTCAGTGAATAGCTGCCCCATGTATCCACTCCGTCACAAGACAGCGGGCGAAGCTCATCGTAAGGGTAGGCGTATCTTAGGTAACTGTCATAGGCATGTTGGAACATCTCCCTCGTCTCTTCTCTAAAAATATATATAACTTATATTGAATAGCTATGCTTGCAGATATTTATAAAAGATAAATCTAGAATAGCTGTACCTTAGCCTCAGTATATCATCTTTAGTGTATTCTCTCAAAGCGAAACTTGAACTACTACCATAGAGAAAAAATACTAATAATATTAATAGTTTTTCCTTCATATCGAATACAATTGAGCCCATAATTAGACGAGACGTTATTCTTTTATTCAGTGTTCATTTTTATTCATATATCATTCGTAAACACTGCCGACGACGTAAGATTACACGTAGAGAATTGACAGTAGCACAGTGACATTGACAGTTGATTTGACAGTCTGACTTCTCTGTTCTTTTTTGTGCGTGCATGTTAGGCATTTGAGGCATTTCGATGATTTCGAGCAGCTAAGGTAAATATGTTTTATGGTTCTTCATCATTGCCGCTATAAAACTTAGCATATACGTTAGTACTTAAGCTTTCATAAACTTAATATTTCCTAAGTTTATGTGCCTGACACGTTTAAATAAAGACAAAAGTATATTTATACGGATCACAATAAGGATTTAAGCGCTTAATACACGGTTCATCTTTTGCTTTAATGAACCAAGATTCTGGCCAAATTCACTCCGATCGTCAGTGACAGCTAAAGATCATGCGCTCACTTTTACATATACAAACAGTTTGTGCAAAATATGCGCAAATAATTTTGTGCACTCTCGCGCGGCTCCAGGGTAGTATACCTCAAGCAAATATAAAATTTATATTCCATTGATGAGCTTCTCTTGACTGGATCTCGACTCGACTATGACGTTGACCTGATCCCCCCCCCCCCCCCCCCCGACTCGAAGGCTGGATTCGCCCTTGAGTGCACTATACGGCAATACCACTTGTACTTATACAAAAAGAGTTTGTGTAAAAATAACGCAAAAAAACTGTAGCGTTCACATGATAGCGATTTGTGTTGTGGTTTATTAATGTTTAAAGTTCATTGATACTTACCTAAACTCTGCCTGAAACAATGGTAGATCCCTGACAAATTTTGTTACATCTTTATGCAAAATAAACAATTTTTTTTTTTAATGTAATGTAAATTTTTAATTTATTTTAAATTTATGCTGTATACGTTACGCGGTTACGCTGTCGTACTGTACTTACAAGCTTTTTTGTTTCAATTTAGGTTGAGCAAATTATCGTGATATACCGTTTTGTCTTAACGTACACACTGGCTTAAGCAAATTAAAATTTGTGCAAGTAAGTTAAACAAAGCGTGTAGCCAAATCTTACCGGATCGAGATTCGAGATACTTCCGATTTAATTTTAAAATCGATACTCGGTCAAGTCGATTAAAATATAGAACAGTAACCATAGTTGAATCCAGCCATTTTATTGGTTCAAATTTGAAATCGCATAGACAACAGAACGCAACAGCTGAAACCACCAAAATGTCTGTTGTCCGTTGACGCTTGTGGCTATTTCGGGGGTGATTTCGAATTTATTCAGCGTATATTCAAGTCTACACGCAATATTTTCATAAAAATGTGTCCCTAAAGAGAAGTAATACGCCTTTTCGTTTCAATTACCATTATCTCTTTTAACGACTCGCGTTTAGGCTGATCTGATTATTCGTTAAAAGTTGTTTACGGACGAAGCGGGGACAATGGCATCATTTAGAATTCACGAAGATCAAGAAAATTCTTCTCTGGCGATCAGAAAGGAGAATGCTGACGTTTTTGCTGCTGCACAACGGCGTGCTCTCGGTGACCTCAGTCACTTCGCGTGCAACCAGAACCGGAATATCAAACTGGTGAGTACGTTGTTTAGTCGTTGACATTGGCCGTTGGTGTTTTTGCTAACAACAAACAATTTCAGCCCGGATTGACAAATGGACCCTGCAAAGTTCAAGATGAGACACGGACGGTGCGCCAAATCAAGAACGAAAAGAACATCGTACCTCCCGTGGCGCAGTTTCGCGCCTTTAGCGTATACGAAGACAAACCCTCAGAGGTGGAGGTCAAGAAACGCGAGCCAACCTTCAAGCCTTTCGTGGCTAAGGATACCAAGAAAGAGAGCTTTTTTATCAGCGCCGCCGAAAACGTTCGTGTTTTGTGCTCTCAGGCTGAGAAGCAATCAGATCGGCAAACTGAAGGACCTCCCAAAAGGTAAGGTTTGCAAACATAACCTCACCTGTTGCTTGAATATTCCGACAAACGGTTTTTAAAAATGGTCCATTGAGTAAGCTGTTGTGCTAGGAAGTTAATCTAATGCCACAGCCTGGACCTGGTAAGACTGTTTAATGAAGTGGATAATGATCTGGTTGGTTCATAGATTTTTTTTCCTTTGTACAGGGACCACAGCACTGTGCTAAGGTTCATATTAAAATGTCTGCGGGATAAATAGGATGAATTGCTGATGCACACTACTAATAACATACTTTTAATTTAGTTCACATTGCAGCATTTCAAATATGCTTTTGCAATGAAAAATACTTAAGCATAGTTTGCAATTACTTAATGACTCAAGAAAATAAAGATTTGTTGTTAATAACACAAATGTTCCCTTGATATAAGTACAAGTGCATGAATTTTTAATTATATTTATGCTGCTTATGTTTTGATAAAAATAATGAATCTTGTCCTTCATATTGTCAGACTACCATTACAAGAGAAGAAAGATGTGGTGGAATCACCAATGTCCATTGCCGACTCGAGTGTGCTATCGATGTCCATCACAAAGAATGAGAGTGACATCCTCGAGATCACACTTGAAGATGAGGAGGACACAACCACTGCTCAGACCGACAGAGAGATGTTCTTCCATGTTGTGGAGTATCGGCAGGATATTTACGAGTATATGAGGGAAATTGAGGTAAGACTGGATGTACTGACAGCTGCAGAGAAAGTAACTCACATTATATAATATAGGGTACCATTTCTCTGTAGCTGATTGTACTCGAGTATATTTGTATGATTCCTAATGTTGGTGAAAGTAGGTAAACTATGTTTTGGTAACTAGGTAACTAGGTTTTGAAGAGAGATCTTTTAATTTAAGCTTATAATTTATTGATTTTATTATTCTAGTGTATTTTATTTTGCAATGTACCCACATATAATGGCATTTAGAACTTTTGTTAATCAATATCATTGAAGAACTAAGTCATGCAAAGATTGCACTTTTAGTTCATCATTCTTATTGAACTATATTTTAAGAATAATTTAATATACTTTAACAATTCTCAAACTTTCTTATTTATATTCTGACCAGGTAAAACACAGAGCTAAACCAGGATATATGCGAAAGCAACCAGACATTACATATGTCATGCGTTCAGTCCTCATAGATTGGCTTGTAGAAGTGTGCGATGAATACGGGCAGCAGAGTGAGACATTACACTTGGCAGTTTCATATGTGGACCGCTTCCTGTCTTACATGAGTGTTGTTCGCACAAAACTCCAGCTTGTTGGCACTGCTGCCACATATATTGCAGCGTAAGTATTCTATTCTGGGTCACATCAAGTCACATGTTATATTTTAGTAAATTGTTGCATAAAATTTTACTGGTACAATTTAGGACAAGGTATCAAAGGTTATCTCTAATATATATCTGTACATTTTCAAATGGGTAAGCATAGGCAGTTATTAATTAATGATGATCTACTTTGATTATGTGATGTTGCAACTTGCTAATCATGCTATTAAATTGCCATTTGTTGCCTAAGATCATTGGTAAATTAACAAGCTAACTTTTATTATATTTAAGATACAAATCTTGTTCTATTAATTTAATTGACACATTCTTGTTTAAAATGGATACTAATTCAGGAAAATAAAATTATCTTTGTCTGTTTTTTTAGGAAATATGAAGAAGTGTACCCTCCAGAAGTATCAGAATTTGTTTATATCACGGATGATACTTACACGAAGCGTGAAGTGTTGCGCATGGAACACCTCATCCTGAAAGTGCTCTCTTTCGACCTCTCTACCCCCACATCTCTAGCATTCCTATCACACTACTGTATCTCGAATGGACTACCCAAGAAGACATTCCATTTGGCAGCTGTGAGTGTTTTAATTATATATACTTGTTTTATTGGTGAAATAGACATCAACAATCCAAGCTTTAATGCTGCTTTAGTTGCTAATTTGATTTCAATTAGATCATGGCGATATGTGTTAATACTGATTATGAAACTTGCCCAAATCAATGCAATATACTAATGGAATATATTTTTATTTTTGTAATGGAATAAACATCAATTGTAATACTAAATTTTTAAGATTTCGGCAAGTTTGATATTTGTCAACAGATGTGTAGAGTTTAGACAGTACAACAAAAAAAAGCATGTTTACTTTTTATTGTGCAAATTTACCACTAGTAAACTCTAGTTTTTAAAGCTCTAGCTTTAAGAGAGTATTTTTTTTTAATTCACATATATTGAGAGCGAGCTACACGACATGAAAGTCGGGTTTAGTAACATCGCAAGCAATTGCGCGTAATAGCTTGGGTTAGAATTTGAGTTAAATAACCAGTGCGCCGGTCCAAAAATTGTTAGATATTCAGTTAGCTTGTGATTCAAAAGCTACGTATTGATCTGACTAAACAAGCCACTTCTTCATTGAGCTGTATAAATATGAAACTTATATTACTGTGCTTTTTGCCCGCGACTTTAGAATGTTTAAAACAGCGACATCTGTTGATCAATCAGGTAAGCACTGCTTGCACTATCAGCAGCATAGGCAGTGCCATCTACACTAATATTTCGGTTATTTGTAAGAATTCCCGAAAATGCTTCCAGAATAACGTCGTACAGGTTAAATGTAAATCGGCCACGCTTTTAGACCGTGATAATGGAACAAACGAACATTTCCTCATTTATATGTTGTTGTTGTAATCGAAAAAGATACTTTGTAGATTGTTGGTGATGCTATTTTTATCCTTGTATGCATCATGGTATCACATCATCTTTTCACTGAATCAAAACATCTTTCACAAAATCCCTTTCGATTTCGACGTCCACATTTTATTAGTATGGCTTAACTCTATTCTGTTTTGTGGAGCAGTATATCGCGGAGCTGTCACTGCTGGAGGCGGACCCGTACCTGCAGTACAAGCCGTCCGTAGTCGCGGCGGCCGCACTCGCCACCGCGCGCCACTGCCTGCTCTGTCGCGGCTGCAGCGCCCGCGACCTGCCCACCACCGCTGACACTATCGATAACGTAAGGGACGCAATACAATAAAAAAAAATTAAGGGATTTTTGACAGCTTCGGCTTTTGTCAGTATAAGTTAAAAACTCTCGACTCAAAAGCTTAAGTTAATAGCTGTTAATTTCCTTGTGTGTATTTTGTATTTTTGTTTACTTGTGTCAATCATTTCCTGATGATTCTCATAGCATTCGAGATAACTACGACAAATCTTAGAGGTCGGGCAGGAAATGTTTGCAGTCACTGGTTCACATTCGAGTGTATGATTTATCAGGAATGCGCTTCGGCGGCGTGGCCAGCGGCGCTGGCGCAGGGCGCAGGCTACGCGCTCGACGAGCTGCTGCCGTGTCTGCGCGAGCTGGCGCGCACGCACGCGCACGCGCACAACCAACCTTACCAGGCCATCGTCGACAAGTACCGCAACAACAAGTCAGTATAACCCTTAAACCTTATGTAACCATGGTCGCAATAAATATAGAAATATGAATATGATATACCTCATAGTAGTCATATTACCTTGTCTGGATTTGACCCACTTCTGTCCGCTAACAACTCATGCCACTACCCCACTCTCCCTTTCGTAGCGGTTTTTGTGCGGAAGTCATAACAGCTCCTGCTTGTCGCTTACTGTATAAGCACGCGACGCCTTGCGAGATAAATCTTATGATTTATACTACTTTAAAGTTAAGACCGGAAATCTGGGAATCAGCTTTGAAATGAACTGGCAATTGATAACAATATTTGGTCAATATTTCTTACCGCCTTGGAAATTAGGGATTGGCAATGTCCATCCTGTAACTCCCCCCCCCCCCCCCCCCCCAAGTGAAAATCCCTAGCTTCAACAATGTCTGACGCTGTAATATCTATGTAGATTCCCTTTAACATAGTTGTAGTAATGGAAACACGAGTAACCAATGGTGTTTGGTGCAGATACGATGGCGTGGCGTCGCTGGCGGCGCGGCCGCTGCTGGCCGTGGCCGCGTACGCGCCGCCCGCCGCCGACGCGCGCGCGCGGGACTCCTCCCGCTCCAGCTAGTCCCCCACACCTCAACTAGCCTAGCCCACTCTACCTGTACACCCGTCACGCGAGCCAACAGCTCCTCAGCAAACAGTACCCAATCGCGACCAACATTATTAGCACATATCGCAGATGGAAGCAGCTATCCTTTTTGCTCACGCGTACTAGAAAGAGATATATTATTAGGCTATGTATCCGACAAAATCTCGTGCACTAGGGCTCACACGGTGGCTACGACGGATGACGGATGGCTATTACGAGTTGCGGAGACTTTCTTTGTCGCTCTTTGCGTTCCTTTCCAGGTAAAAAGTAAGATAGAGATGCACGGAAGCGAACGAGCAAATTGCGACCGTTCTTACGCTCTGAACGATTGGCATGAGTTACACCGATTTATTTGTCGTTATGTGCGTCATTGGCTTATTAAAACAGTACGAAAAAGATGCTCTTATCGCACTAGAACGAACGGACGGTTAGCGTATCTAGTTAGTTTGGGCTTGTTGCAGAATCGTTTTCATAAGGTACGCAAATTCGCGCAAGGCATACTGATCTCAAGGTTACCTCGCGGGACTTTGAACGCAAACTTAATTCTTTGTGCACAGCGATTCGTTAGCGTGCCGGGTGTGTTAGGCTTGAATGGTGGTCTTTAGCGACACAGCCGCGATCACCACGTAAACAACACATCAATTAGAGGATGTTTAGGTTAACAGTCAACCAATCAGAAGCACGAAGTGTTGGATACATGTTACGTCGCCGCCGTGTCAGTCGAACGATGGGCCTCACTATTGGACAAATGATGACAAATGCTGTGAAGCCTTGCAGTTGAACCAGAATAAGAAAAGATCGCGACTTAGTGCAGTACCCGGCGGGATATACTATAATGCGAGCTTTAGATAGAGACTCCAACACTGGGAAACAAGTGACAGAAACGACACTTTATAAAACGGGAGTTTTTTTTCTAGAGCTCGAATTGTGTTATTTTCCGGCGGAAACTGAAGGTATACCTGGTAATTTTAGTAAAGTCGCACTCTTTGTCCCACATTTGTCATACCTGTAAGGTGCCGTTCAGATACAAAATCATACTGTTGAAATGAGTGCGGTTACAAGGTATTGAAGCGAGATCCTGTTCAAGATTTATCCACTTTCCTTTACTTGCTGTGTCTGGAACAGGACTTTACCGCGATAGTGTGTTTAAATTAACAGCCTTTGACTTGATATTAACTGTAAGACTTAAAAAGTATATGACTACAGTACAACAGTAGTCGCTTTTACTTTTAGTGAAATTGTAGCATTAAAAATGGAATCAAGTCTGGAAGTTTATTCTAGCTGTAGCCAATAATCAGCTAAATTCAATTTCATACAAATTTGGGTTTACTTTTAATTATGATGACTGCACGCTGTCATAAAAAAAAATGTGAAGGACCAGATCACGCGAATTATCCTACTTACGAATCTCAGATGTCAATAATTGTCACTTAATGGTTTTGTTAGACTGAGTTTGTATGAAATGGACTGGCTATTTAGGGTTTAGTAGTAAATGTTGTTGGTCCAAGGATTATGAATAGAGAGTGTATCTACCAAAGTTCCCAGCTTTACGTTAAGCTGCTTCACGAATAAACAACGAACAGACTGCGTCTGGGGCCTTATTGTTTCTACATAGAAAAGAAACGCTTGCAGTATTTCATATCTATCAGTACCTGGCAAGTAAAATAAACTAAGCAGAGTTGTTTAACTTGCTCCTCAATAGTTTAAAATATTTGACTGATTTAAAAGTAACCCAGTTACTAGATGCATTTTAGACGTGCATTTAAGCTCTAAATACTAAGATCTTAGTTTTCTACATTTTGAGTATTGTGTGAGTTGTTATAATAGTTTTAGTATTAACAGTTTCCAATGGAAATGCAAATGAAGACTACTTAGTTTGTGCTGAAATGTATGTATGACCATGAATGTAACAAGGCGTGGCGTGGTTTCCACACTCCATTCTACTCTCCGCCTTCGAACGCACGAAACAGCTGAGATCACTTGTACAGTTTAATTGTAAGTGTTATAATTTTTATTTTCTAATCCTTTTGTGTTCATTTTGTTCATCGGGAATCTAATTTCCCCGATCAACCGCGTTTTTTTTTCAGATTTATTTCTACAGTGTGTATCGCGATAAAATGTACGTGGTTAATGCCAAATTAAATTTACGATCAATAGTTCGTTGATTTAACGAAAAATGTTGTCGTTGTGTTGTGGTAAATTTATTCAGCAGAACAGTCATAGACCAGAAAATCTTCTACCTCCACTAATTCATAAGTTTGATGATCCTTATTTTGTAACAAAACCAAAATCACTGACTGTTATCATTCAAATAGGTTTGAGTTTATGATCTAGTATTGACAAACTAAATTCAAGCTCTAAAATACAAAGGAATACGCGCGTAACATTCTATAAAGTAAATGTTTGTTAGTAAATTATTATTTTTGAGACTTAAGGTATGTTTTAATATTGGTAATTAGTTTATGATGTAATTTAATATAATATAATCGCAATTTTGCTTCGATTTTACACTATGGAGGTAAGTACCTACGAGTATCTATATTGATAATATATATTGATATTTTCAAATAAGTAAAGTGTTTTATTTTTTGGGTTGTTTCTGTTATCAATTATCATGATGAGCTGAGGCCAAGTAAGCTCAGATGCGCACTAAGATTTCATTTTTACGATACAATTATAAACTCGTTTTTTTCCTTGAAATTTTTACTCGCTCTGCCAAATAAAACATACGCTAAATAATTTCTGCGATAAAGATATCGCTCATTACAAAAAATTAGTACGTGCCTGGCCTAAATAAAATCACTGTGTAATTTATAATTGTAAGAGTGCATTATCAAGTTAACGATCATATCTGGCAGCTATCGAGCCAGGTGCGGGCGGTGACGTTGAGGAATCATTTCCTTCCGCAGCTATTTAGCGGCTGTTTTTCAATTCCTAAGATATAAACTTTATTGACGCGCAGTAGAGTTGTTTATACAGCAGGCCGGTGCGTAATTATGTGCTAGACAAGGTACGGTCAAATCTATTTGGAGAGCGCGCGACGCCGCCGCGCGGGTTACTCGCCTTAGAATGTAAAACTCGCTGTAATAAAACTACTCACTGTACACACATTTTAATTTGACAACGTTGTAATGTTTCAAACCTACAACGTCACAAACATTACAACAATAATCACAAAATTGTAGCTTTGATATTACTTTATTTGTTTTTAGTCCTATGTTGGTTCTTATCCTCTAATCACTGTGCGAGGTTCTAGAACTTTGAAATTATTTGTACTGTTATGAAGTGCGCTTGTTCTCGGTGGTATTAAGTTCATTATCATTTATCAATGCTTTTCCTGCGTGTACACGTTGCTTTTCTTCGTCGACGTGCGACCTGTAACAAAATTAAGAATATAAAAATTATTACAATTGCGATTATTCCTAGCTATACACCATATAAAAAGTTTGCCGGCGGGTTGCTGATTGCCTTTTGTAGCCAACCATATTTGAATTTACGGCTTCTGCGCGTGCGGCGGAATTCTAAACGGTCCCCAGCTGTAAACTATTCGCTGCAACGTCCATAACATGCGGAAATTAAAACTGCCCCTACAGCTATTTATTCCCTTTGAAAATGCCAAGGCTATTTTAACATAATGTAGTTTGCTTTTCCAGTTGCATGCATTCTTGGAATGCTTTCAGATTAATATGTCTACATTTATCCCATAAATGAGTTGTCAACGTTGTATTGAGCAGCGCACTGTAGACATACTGTCTGCCTAGGATCAAGATAGTTCACTGTTACATTAGAATTAGATATATTCTTAGAATAAATCCGCGCCTTCTGCTTCCGCAACCCATCAAGCTACATCTATAAATCATGGAAGAATCCATTACAGCGTTGCTGCAAAACTGTTTTATTACATTTCCTCAAACTACCAGTTTATATAAAGCGTAAACTGTTGGCACGGCACGTGGGAACGAGCTAGTCGTCTCTAGTCTAGGAAATAGTCTTCCTAGAATCAAATGTCCCGCAGAAAATCTCATTTAATCTTGATTTAACCTTCAAACGCTCGCCAATTCTTATAAACTGTCTGGTACGCGAGACGAACAATTTCAATCTTATTTAAGATCGAGTGGCGGCTGCGACTTAAGACGCGATGCATAAACATAATAAATCATCCAGTCGGCGATGCAATGAGACATGTCTGCCGCTGCCACCATAAGAATGAGGGACATCCCGTACTTTTGTGTTTATTACTTGTCTAGTTAGGTTAATTTATTTTATGCGACGACCCTAATTGGCTTTGCGATATCATGTTACCCGTCAGTATACTTATGCTTACAGTTTGCTTTATAAATTTATTGTTTGCCTTCAGGCTAGACCTACTACGTACTCGGATTGTCATGTTCGATGCGCAATGACCGTGGTATTTTATTGACCCTATCATTGCTTCCTTCTACTCTTGCGATGCTGATATGCTCGTTACATACGTACGTGCCCAGCGAACCAATATACGCATATTATATAGGAATCTACTATAGTTCTATTTGATTAATGTTTAAATTATTTTAAACAGAACTTTACAACGACTAGGAATTTAACATTTTTCAAGGCCCTACTATTGTCAACGGTTGTGATCATCGCGGAATGAGTGATGGTATAAGTACACTCACGGACTTTAATCGTCGAGTCTGTATGGAACCTTGTCACAGTCACATTGCTTTGGATTGTTTAATGACACGTGGCTACAGATTGGCAGTCATTATGACAGGGTTCTGTGGTGGCTTAACAATTAATGTCTGCGACCGTACACAAGCGATCACTGCGATTTCTTAGTAGATAAAATTACCTTCACACTATGTAACAGTCATTAGTATGTAGTGCTGATTCCACACGGGGGCAGAACAGTCAGGCAGTACAGTGGACAACACAGTATTAATGCAATTGAACTCGCGCGCCGAGAGCTCCAGGCCGTTCAAGTTGTATTAGTATAGTGAAAGACACATATAAAGTATCCGAGAGAAGGTGTAATTTTTCGAAAGGGAGGCGTATTATAATATACACTAGGAAGTTGGCATATGTATCCATTACGAGCATAGACAATTTCTCTCAGATCCCTCTTTAATGATAAATTAAGTTTGCTTGAGCTGAGCCATTACAGAGTGGCGGGCCCGCAGTGGATGCAGAAAGCCTGGCAGACCTAGAGCGCGCAGGTCTGACGATGTTCAGAAAGTCGCTGGCAAACAGTGGAGTCGAAAGACTAGAAGCAGAAAAAGATCGCGAGAATTAGGGGAGGCCTACGTCCAATACTGGACTTGCTACGGTTGCCGATGATGATGATGATGAAGTTTGTACTGTGCTGTCCACTCTACTGCCTCACTGTTCTGCTCTCGAGTGAAATGAGCAAAGGTAAGCGGCGACACACAATACAAACACTGTCCACGCTGGCTTCCACGTGTCGTTATCGCGGGTGCAACTACGTTGTGACAGTACCTACTGAAAGACACTGTTTTCAGTACTATCAAATCGTAGTTGCGCCCGCGATAACGACGTATGGTGACAACCCGAGGGACATTTTTCGAACACTATTCCACGTTGACAGCTTGTATCCATCTTTCGTGTTGTAATTTTACTCTTTTATTTTATTTGTATGGCCTCCCTTATAAATCATAGTGTATTTCAACCAAAAGGTTTAAACTTATAAAACTTTAAATTTAACTTTATAAAAGTTCAAATTGTTTACGCGACTGATTATACCAGGTTGACGAAATCCAGCCCGGAAAATATAGACTGAACGAACTCCTACCTGCTTCTGCTTACCCTACTCTTGTAAGGTAACGGTCGGACAGCAGAGGTTGGCAGAAGGTTGACGGAAACGAGCCCGGAAAAAATTGTTTACGCGACTGATTGTACCAGGTTAGGTATCGTTTTACTTTGAATTGCAGTTTCTGCGAAAGTGTTGAGATTTATTTATTTAATCGACAACTTTAGTTTTAGGTGGTTTTGATAAGATTTTATTATAGCCTTGAACGCCGTAGAAGCTGCCAAAGAAAATCTAATTGGTAAATTAACTGTGGTTTTATACTTAGCGCATAAATATTTTATAATCTCAATAAAAAGCATCAATTTATTATTTAATCGTGATTGAATTATTGATAATGCCTGTTCTTATGATTGATGATTTGAACGTCTTACTGAGGTGTTATTGACTTCACCGGCAGAGCGCTCCGCATGCTAAAGAACAACTCCTTAAGGAGTTACGAGCCTGGGAGTACTTCCGTAGCCTTGAAAGGAAATTCGCTTCGCTTTCAGAACACGTCCGCGAATTTGTCCACTCCCCTGTTCTCATCATATTCCATTGTTTATTATGAAATGCAAATAACGCGTTGCCAACTTTAGTTCGTGGTCCGAAGTGAATTTCTAATGTTATGTGCATGATATGGCGGCAGTTCTAATAACACTACATTTTAAAATCCACTTTACATCTACCTAATTGACCTTGTTATTCAAGATCCGTAAGTAACTTCAATTGCCGTTTCTCGCGTCATCGATTCCTCGCGCCTCGGTTTACAAGATCGATAAAGCAAATCGCATTTCAGCCGAATTGATGGGATCTATTATTGACTGCGTGCTAACATCGCTGAGAGGAAGCTTTTGGACCGTTTCCTGGCTCAGAGTGAAATGGGGCCGTCGTGACGCACGTTTTTACCTCTACATCCGCCTGTAATACCAATAGCGTGAAGATTTTTTTTATGTATCCTTTCAATTAAATAAATGTGGTTCGAATTAGTACGATTTCTCAGCGAGATGTTGCGTTTGCTTTATTTCGGTTAGCTGACGTATGCAATTCTTTTTATGCTCTTATTCACTAACCTAACTTGTGCCTAAATTATCATCGTCTTTGTTGCGTTGACTAAATACAACTACATAAGTGTGGTTGAGCTAGAAACAATGTTGCAAATATCCGTCGTTTGCTACCGCGCGTTCCTGAAACGTGCCCTTTCTAAATTTAGAACCAACAAACATACAAGTCTTATTTAGCTGTTAACTAATTAGCGGCCCGAATAATACCCACTACGAGTATGTTTACAAAATAAGCTGCTTAATTGCCGTGCGTAAATAAAACAAACATGGGCGTACCCAGGGGGGGCGGAAGTCTCGCAGAACATGTATGAATTCGCCTAATTACTAATCAAATTGTAAACAGGGCCTTATGCTCTAACTTTTCAATAAACGGCGCAGAAGACACTGGCAAAATGCACGGTGCAATTGCCAAAAAACCGTGCGCGACGATGGCGGACGACGATTACCAAATCTAGCATCTGACTTGCCCCCCCCTAGGCCAGAAGCTGGGTACGCCCATGAAAACAAAGTTAATATAAAGGAAGGTAGTGCTTTTTAAAACGCTTTTCATTATTCTTCAGCAGTTCAATCACCAATAACTCCCTTTCGTTTATAAACTTGATTGAATTTCAAAATAAGTATCTACCTACTTATAAGATGGGCATTGTATAGTTGTAGTTGAACCGTCAATAGAATCATCCTTTTGTTAGATCGTGGAGTACTTAGGTATTTATAAGTATAACGTTTTGGGGCAAATTTGATCTCCCATTCCAAACACAAAATGTTGCATACATTTCAAGAACTAATCCTAACGTGATGCTTCATGTAAAATACGGTATGCTACGTTTTATTTTAAAATTTTAAAGCATTCGTTAAAATAAGAAAGACTGGTATTCTTAGTTTTTTCTACGATCAATATTTTTCGAAATTTCACGAGTAGTAAAATATCAGTGGGCAAGAGTCGCGAAAACGCTTAAGAATCGAGCTGCATAGGTACTGCCGTGACTTCACTGGCGCGATTATGTATGGAAATTGCGTTTATTTTAATACCCATCCATAGTAAGCTTTTAACTAATTATTTTCGTACAATTTTTCTTTCAATGTGGATTCAAATGAGTATTTTTTAAAACAAACCAAAAAACACCTTTTACGTTATTTTTGCAACTTTTTATCGCTACAGCTTTTAAAATGACGGTTTTTGTTTTTTTTCGACATACTTAAATATATTTTTATTGGCTGGTTATCTTTGTCTACAACAATTTTACATTTTATGCCATTTGGTTTGCGAATGGAATACAGTATTATGGTCAAGGAACTACGTCGTAAAGTTTGTGTTTGTTTTTACGTAAATGTATTTTCATTAAGAAATAATGTGAAAGTTGTGTCTCTCGTGGAGAACAATGGGTAGATCGAAAGAGTCCCGACCATAATCATTATCACGACTAAACGTGACTGGGTTAAGTTGCCAGAACTACGACCAAGTAAGGAGTGCGTCTCCATTGTAAAGGTCTTAGGATGCATGATAAATAGGGACAAAGTACCTACCTACTACGCTACGAACCAATTTAGACTCTGCTGGTAAGGATCCTGTACTCAGCTTCGGTAGGTACAACCTACTAAACCATTGATCATATTTTTTAATGAATAATACGAGTTGGTATATTGCCAGTACCTATTAAACGACATTCGCTGCTGGATAGGTGTGGGCACTTCCCATAGAGATCCATGCCATAAAAAACTTCTATCTTAACCAGATCATTAAATGCTCCTTCTCCTTGTAGGCCGATATCGCCACTCGATAATTTTTCTCTCCAATAGTTTGTCGATTCTTCGATCGATCGTCTTGCCTTTTCATTGCATTTCGCCACCTTGCGTTTAACTATCCTTCGGGCTATGCAGTTACTTCCGTTCTTCTAGGATGACGACGGATTGTTTTTTAGGTACACTCATTATACCTCTAATTAAAATCTCAACGTAAAAAGCCATGAAATTGTTTTAAGTTCAATGTCTGTTAGTCGTGAATCTATAGTTATGAAATTATTAGAGCGGCTTCTTGCATACAAAATTTTAAATTTTGTTTGTAAAATAATCTCGTTTCGCTTGGTAAAGTGGGAACAGGACAGTACGGCGAAAGCAAGCCATAAAACCATTCCATCCTAGTTAACTTAAGACCACCGCGCACAGTACATCTCACGAACCAGCGTTGATGCACCTACTGAATAATACATTTTCAAGTTCAATGCTTTATTGTAAAGTTTACATGCATGTAGAGTAGGCAGTAGACGTAGAAAAAACCAGCCTACCATGTTTATTCTGGATTAAGGCCTTTTGAATTTCGCAACTGGATTAATGGAGTTGGTGCCATCTACACTTCGCGGAAAGTAGACTTTTGACATAATATTTTTTTTTGTGCTTTAAAAAGAGTCTTCCTAATTTAAGCAAAAATCTTAAGCAATTTTGGGAAAATCGCGCATTAAAGCAATACTGGAAAACTGCCTAATTGAATATTCAACTGGAAGGGCATTCAGGATGTCTTCGGGAATGAAGTCGTGTGAGCGGACGCGAAAAGTTCAGTAGCCTTGTGCATTTGGATTGTGGTTATTGTTGTATCGTTATCAAAAATCGGTGCGACCAGGAAGTGGGAAGCTTCCCGGCGGCGGCTCTGAAGCCCTCAGGGGCGGAAGCAGAGGCGGTCGGGGACGGGCTTGCATTACAAATGACCCTCTTGTGAAGGCACGTGTGGCTAGTTAGGGCTCGATAGGGTCGATTACCTGCCCGAGCGCCTCCACAAAGTTACTGTGCTAGGTACTTACTTTCTTGATATGTATTTTTCTTTTATTCTTATTTGTATGTTAAACACTTATTACTCTGTAATATTGTTTCTGAAAAGAGTATAAAGAAAATAATAATTGGCTGACTTCTTTTTTTTTAGCAAAATCTTTCGGAACTCCTGGCCTGGTACAATCAGACTTAAAATATACTGATATACGGCTACTTGCAATATATTATAAAAAAAACTCTCTTTCATTGGCTTTCGTTTAGTTAATTCCGATAAACTTCTTGGGACATGAAACATTGGTGGAATTCTTTAAACAGTGGGAGGGTGTTTTTTGTTGAAAAATGCGGCAATAATTTCATTCACATTATAATTCCAATAAAAATATTTATTTGATATTTCTATTAAAGACAATTTTTTCAAAAACTGCTACTTAATCCTTCCTTTGTTTGCTGTCATATATTGTTTGTATATCTGGTGTAATTTTGAAAGCGACCGTTGCGACATTTGCGGTACAATTCTTTGTTGCCAATGTTTCGACAGCACCATTAAAATTTTATCGTCGTCATAGACGCGTGTTGGTATTCCACTGGCCCTCCGGTTAAGGCGCAGCTGTTGGTGCATCCAGCTGGCCTCAGATAATCAGTTGAGATCAGAATTATAATGAGGCATGAAGACCTTTGTCAAACTTTGTCGTCTCTGCTTTAAGCAAGTAATGCAGTTCTACGTCATTATTGTTTTTAGCCCGACGCCTTACAAACATATGAAACGCGTTTGACCTCCGTTCTGAAACGGCTCAAAATAAATAAAAATTGAGGCGGGCGCCAGACGAGCGCAGCCACCAACCCACGCGAAACAGTATTTTAAACTTGACTGGCATGACGCCAGCGAGGATCCACGGGGACTCGAGCTCGGTAATGAAAGTTATGACCGCGTAAAATGTAAACATTCCTCTTTTGGGAATGCCTCGTAAAATATGGTTATCCTTTCGTCGGCAATATAAGAAGATAAATCTTACCGAGTAAAGCATCTTTCCCTACGTGAATGTTGCAGTAGATGTGGTGGTCGGTGGATACGACAGGTTCGACCGGTGTATCTCCGCCTGCCTCCATAAGTTTCAGTTTTGCTGACAAGTTATGCACATCTGTAAAGAAAAGTTTGCAAATGTTAATGTACATGTTAACTGTACGCTTTGTTGTTATTCAAATAAGAAAAGCAGGAGTAGCGTGACGCAAAAGAGAAATTCTCCGAGTAAAACTGTTCGTGGCGGGCGAATCGATGTCTAATTGACAGGCAGCTCGTAATGCCAACACTAAATCGATCGTTCTAATTTTGGGTTTAGCGCGCGCATAGGAGAATGCAACGAAAAAACCGTTAACTATTGTTACGCGGGCGGTCGCGGGCGCTACCCAGGTCAAAATTAGTAGCGCACATGTTCAAACAAACCCGTATTGTTTACGTGGCTTTCGCCGCGCATGCCCTGCCCGCCATACTAAGGCGTCTGCACACGATAGATTTATTGCTTTACTTTCGGAACACGATGAAATTAATCTTTCATATCAAACTTCTACCTCGTGTTGGGTGGCTTCTATCTTTCGACGGCGGTTAAAACTGAGCTAGTGAGGTGTGGAGCTTGATAATTTTGCTACAAACACCGTTTTGGATTGCGAAGTGATCACCCTACACAAAATCGATAGTAGTAAGTAGGTACGTACTCATAGTTTGCTTTAGCTTGCTTTGGCTCCGTCAACAGGGCAAGAGTTCTCAGGCGTCTATCGGATTCAAGGTAAGCATACGTGTCCTTTACAAAAGATAACATCGTGTAAGCACGATCAGTTTATATTCCGTAGACGTCGCCAGTTTGGATAATAATAAGGCAATACTCGGAGGTCGCGCAATCATCGTCCTGAATAAATAAAACTTAAGAAGCTCCGCCTCATGTCAACTTGGTTAGCAACTTTATTTGTGGGAAAAAAACATGACGTATAATGTGTATGTATTACTGAGAGCGCCTAGAAATCTCTTCCGAGCTTTAAACGGATACCTATGTAATGTTTCGACGGACATAAGTTAAAATGGGGAATAAGAGGAAGGCCCCTGCGCTTAAGAAAACTCAATCGCGCAATATCATGCTGTAGGTGTAGCATACACTACTGGCTACTACTGCTTTGCATAAGCGGCTTTAAAAACTTTTTAAATTATTGTAAAGAAATAAAAGTGGAATATCAATACAAAATAAGCATTCAGTACACACCCTTTTTGTTTGCGATATAAATATGATGAGCAGTGTAACCGAAACGGATCCATGTTTCCCAAACTCGAAGGGATGATTACGAGCTACCGGACTGTAAAGTACCTAAATTCAATTGATTTAATTAAGTGTGTACAGGGTAAGTATCGCTTTTATTAGCGCGCAAAGTACCAGTCATTCGCACCTAGTTTTTACAGTTTTATATCACTACTAAATATTGCCTTGAAATAGAATTGAATGTGCCCATCTTTGGAGGGATGTCGGCAGTGGGAGCGTTTACCCTACTCTACCACAGTGGAAACCCTACCTAGTAATAGGGGTAATCAAGTAATCTGCCTAACTAGCCTTGGCCACTGGATGAAACCCCGCTTTTGTTGTATTAACGATACGTCTAACGATTTTCAGAGGAAGCACTAGCGGTACTTTGATCGGCGTTTAACAGTTAATTCATTATTTCTCCGAGCGCTAGAGCTAGACTAAACATTGGTAAGCTAGGTACCTACTCTTCATATATATTTTTTGCTTTCATTCCGAGGTCGTAAGCTTTTTAAGTGGGACCAAGAGCGTGGCGGTGGTAGCAAGTGAAGTCATAACGTAGCGACTAAAATTATTCACTTAATAGGTGCAAACTACAAAGTGCGTTAACGCTATTTGCTTGCTTATTTTATAGTTTGTGTATACATTACATATTAAACGGATGGCAGCATCAAGGTATGTGGAATAATCGTAAAGCGTTAGCCAAGTAAAGGGCCGCGCGGTCCTTTAGTTTACCTCGGTATGAAAGATAAGTACAATCTGCGACATAAATCTTCGTTAAGCGTGGCATTTTGTGTATAACCTAAGCGTAGAATTTCAAAATTCTCTTCGTTAAGATATGAAGACTAGATATTTGAATTAATTGATTTTCGGGCCTCTTGACCATGATTATATTGAGACGCAGACACGACATAAAACTTTCGTCAAATCAATAGAACGTCATAGCTAGCGAAGATTAATGCTAACTTTCAGCTGGTTATCTATCATTCCACAATTACCATTACATCCTAATCAAATATGATTAGGATACAGTTTGTACGTTCTCATGTGATCGTTATACATAGCTTTAGTTACGTAGCTTATTATATTTTGTCTGGCACGCCATCAATCAGCTTTGCGATATATCTCCCGATACATTAAATTTGACTGCCTACTTCAAAGCAGCAATACAGGAAAATAAAAAAAATCGCTTTCATCTTTACTAACGCAGCAAATACGCAGATACTTATAATAACCACCGAATACGTATTTCAATGAGTTTTCTCGAGCTTTTATTTTATTAAAAATACTAAAATGTGTTTCTTTTCATTTTTTTAGGGTGGGGATTAAAGTAACGCAAAAGTTTAACGAACAATGAAACAATAGCAAATAATTATTTATTTGTACGTAAGTAGTACTAGTAACTATGTAGGGACCTAATTGATGCTTAGTAGTTTTTATAGTATGTAGATATACCAATCGCTGCACTGTTATTTTGTAAGCGGATCGGCGTCGGAGTCGATGTCGAGGCATCGCCCTGTCCCGCTCGCTTCAGCAGGTGCGCTAGAGCAGGACAGGGCGCTATCGTTGGTGCGAAAACAAAACACAATTACATATTCATTTGTTTTAAATGACAGGTCAACCCAAGTAAACCCGGTTCAGTATAAACTTTTGCATTACTTGGCACCCTGGCACATCGATAGGGGTACTTCGATGGAGGGGGGAGGGGGGCTGACTAGACCTTGAAGTGCCACGTTGGCGAAGTTCAGTCAGGGGTCAGGTCGGGTCATCAATGAGATTAGAACAATTACCAGCGGTCGACCTAGAACCTGCCCAGAGGGGGGCATAACCCCCATGCCCCGGCCCTTCCTGGATCCGCTGGATGTTGACACGCCAATGAACTCTTTGTTCGACTTCTATAGGTACGATAGTACTTATAATACTAAGTTTATGGCCCTCCTACCTATGCCTAGCTTTATTACAATCTTTATCTTTACATACTTAGTATAACATAGTTACATAGTTAGTAGTTAGTTGTGGATCTAGTTGTCTGAATAAATAAATAAATATATATATATATATATAAAACAAAGTCGTTATGATCCTGGCCGCTTACTACCTCTTAACCACGCAACAGTGGCCCTAACATGACTGGCCAAGTTTAGTTTATCTCTATCTGCGTCCCTTTCTTATGACACTAGTTAGACAGAGACACAGGGAGGGGTTAAAATAAACCTGGGCTGTCATGTTAGGGCCGCTGATTTTGATACGTTTTTCACTGTCATTTAGAGATTTTTTTTTTTGAAGGTTTTTATGTACCTTTATTGGCTAGTGCGAAGCTGGGGCTGGTCGCTAGTGTAAAATTAAGTCCAAAAGTGAGGAACCTTTCCTTACTACGACTGTAAATAGTATTAATGGAATAGGTCAATTGAGTTTGAAGATCTACATTTTGTAAATTTGTATGACATACCGTCTACGATACCGTGCTGCGGCGTAAACACAAAACGTGCAACCTATATAAGTAGATCGTGGATCGTAAACCTTAATTTTATCGGATAATTTAAGTATTTCAATAAAGCTACTGGACATCTCAAATATTCCGAAGACAATAATAAAACTTAGATCATTAAATGGTGGTTATTTTTTCAAGTTTCTTGCTTCTAAAATGAACACTTATGTTTTATTTCTCAGCGCATTTCTTTTCTTATGACACTAGTTAGTAGTAGTATATTAGACTTGGATAATTAATACTCAGTGGTCAGATTTGCAAATTCTCAAACGGCTATTATAGTGCGACAGAATGAAGTGCGATGGGCCGGTGTAGCCCACCAACATAAACTCTGACAGGTGCGAGTATCATTCCATTCTTTTTCTGACTTCTTCGGCTTTATGGTCACCAGTGCCGGATTAGCGACGTGTAGGTAGCAAGAGTAGCAAATGCTACGGGCCCCGAAAATTTGGGGGCCCCGTGCTCCAATGCCTGTTTGACCGTACTAAAAACTTATTTAATACCCTAAACTTGAGAACCATGCGACTTAGATTGAAGGTATGCTCACCTGATTCGAGCGCCCGCTTGATGATCCTCCACTGTTTGGCGTTATACAGCCACAGCACGAGCACGACCACAAAGAATACGACACACCCGCTCGCTGCCAGCACGAGCGTAAACGAATGCAGGTCCCACTGTTCACCTTCACTCACTTCACCCCCGTAGTCCGCCTCGTAATATTCGTAATCACCGTCACTCTCACTGTCCTTGTTATCATTGTTCCGCGCTTCAGCCAGTAACTGGCAGACGGTGTCCCTGTAGACTTCACATGGGTATCTGACGACGAGGTTCCTGACGGCGTCGCAGGGCGTGCAAGGGACGCACGCGCCGCGCCGTCGGTCCCACCAGCTGTGTCGGTGCTTGCACACCTCCTCGCCCAACACTGACCCGAGTGCTAGCGTCGCAACTAGCAACACTTTCTGTATGTCTCCTTGCATTACCTGAGGGAATTAAAGAACATTTGGAGTTGGTAGCGAAGACGCCTATATCGACGTCTCGCTAAGACAGAGATTATCTGATGAGAATGCAAGTTGAGGTTTTTATAGGGGAAGATCAGAAATAGTTACCTCAAAAAAGTAAAGTACCTAGAATAGAAGGTTCTAGGCAAGTTCGCTGAATGTCCAATAGTTAATTTAGCTTGTCATTGAAACCTAATTGAAGGGTACACGAAAAGAACATTCTACTTAGTATTTTTTTTATGAAAAGATTTTAGATCGCAACGAACCACATTTGAGATTAAAATCTCATTAAAGAAAATTGGCTGGACATGTTTTTTCGTGTCGCCTTTAATTAATACCTATAAAATATCTAGTTTCCGGCTTTTACGTGACAAGTTTAATTTATCAGGGCCCAACTTTAAAAACGCGACAGGTGACAGTGACAATTTTTTATACATTGCTTGCCCACTATGATGTTAAGTCTACTGTAAGTCTGTAGCGTTACTTGTCGACACAGTAATGTACGGCGAATTGTAACTAGCACCAGTAACCTGTCGCCTTAATGAAATTGGGCCCAGTTCGTACGGCTGTAAGTAGACAAGACAAGTGTTGAAATGAGAGACTAAGTGTAGGTACTTGAGCGGGCATGTTAGGGCTACTATTTAGTGTCAGTTTTCTGATGGAAGGGGGCCTTGAATACTACTCAGACTCCCGAAATGTTTATTTGAATATCAAATGATATTTCTCAATTAACAAGATTTTTTAAATACTCTTAAATATTTTTTAATGGAAATTGAGATAATAGAGCATAATGGTTGACCTGATGAGAAGTGATTACAGCGGCCTATAGGAACTAGCGACATCAAGAAAATCACTGATCCCTTACTAGCCCATACACCGTGTGGCTCTACCACTATGAAAACCGACTAAAAGTTGACAGTTTTTTTTTAATACCTAATGAAGCGACACACGATAGTCTAAAAATGTTGTATTATGTCTATACTGTGTCATCCGGTCCGAAGGACCAAAAAACACCTAACACTATGCATATACAAAGTACAATTTGTTTTTTATGGAGATTATAGACCTACTGATGTTCCAATGAACACTTGATATATGCACTAAAACATATTAGGAACAAGGACTTTTAAGTTACCGAGTTCCAGTTTTATCTCAAAGCGACGTTGCACGAACATCAAAGAGAGTAAAAACGGACTTTCGGTTACAGATCGTTTGAGTTTTTCATGTCAGTTTATTATTAATGTTCTGCGAGATTTGAACAACAAACGTGAAGTTCATTGTGCCTTGGCTATTTCATAAATAGGCTGCTACATAAGTAAAATAATAATAATAATGAAAACTTTGATTATAAGCGAAATTTCCAAAAGATTTACCTTATTGCTTAAGTTCATGTATACTGTCTAAGTGTACACGAAGGACCACATCTCAATAGATCCTCGATTAGAAATTAGAAAGTTCACTTTCAACTTCACATTTGTCCTGCACTTCGCTGTATTATCGATAGTGTTTTGTAGCCATTAATTTCTCACTGTTGTTTTTTATTTTGAAAATTTAGTTTAGGTTTTTTTTAAGGTGAGACGCGCGCATGGTTTGGGCGGTTGTCGGGTACGGTCTGGCGGTCGCGGGGAACGAAGGCGGCACTCATTCATAACTGTTTAACGTATCCCTTCTCCCGGCGGAGTCTCCGATCTGAGCGACGCGACGCCCCCGCTGCGATGCGGAGCCCGGCATGCCCCGGCCTCTCACGCGAGTCGATTCGTTGCGGCTGTGATATATGACCACACGACCACAAGAAATTAAATTCTATTGAAAAAAATGAAATTAAATATTTCAAGTAAACAGGTAACGGCTATTGAAGTCTACATTTTAGAATTTGAGCAAACTAAGTTGTCATTTTGATCGTACACGTATAGTTTCTGACAGACACCCTCTCGCTTCGCAATTTTTTCCCTTTTTGCTCCTCTCGCGACCCGAGCAGAGCAACAAGGGCTTGACCTACTACTAGTGGGACCAAGGAAAACTTAATTTGTCTAGGGAAAGAAATCTGTGCTTTTTCAGTTTGGCTGTTTTTTTTTCTATTAAGTCTGCTGATACTGTTCGTTCAGTTAGTTCATGTTTTAGTACCTATCAATATAATTTGCCGATCCTGGCACAATGCGTAAACAGAAATCCCTTACGGTCACGATTTCATTTGTATCATAACGAGATGGACGTCTAAGATATCACATACCTACTTGATATTGACAAAATTATCTCATGAAAGAAGCCAAATTTTAAAATAATTTTTTAAAATTTGTTTTACTAGGAGCAAAAGAAAAGAAGGGAAATGAGAATGATTTTTGCAAGTAGATACGAGTACATAGTAATAGTACGTACTTATGTACTACTTGAAACAAAACAATAACGCTCTCCGTAACCGATACTATAAACTATAAAAAAGATCACGAAGTTTCACTTTTTTAAAGTCGGTTAGAAACGGGAAACGGTTTTCTTATGTTTTTTCATGATTCCGTTCGTTTTCTATTCATTTATTTGGCGTTGCCTTCTTTCTACGATTTTTAGTATGTGTATACGCTTTTTTTACTTACGACATGGCTCTATGGTCTTTAGTGCTTTGACTGCCTTAATTGGCAATAAAAAATAGCAAGTGACAGTGACAGATTGTGTTGTCGTTGTCAGTGTCAATTTAATAGGTTATCATTGTTTCGAACTTTGCGTTCTGTTTTTGGATTTTATCGTACCTTTTTTGGATCGTTTCTTGCCCTAAAAGTTTTCCCTCCCCTGATTGCCTTGCTGCTTTCACTGAGTTGACTCATAGGTAGCCGGCCAACACCTACACTTACGATACTCTTTGGCCAACCAACATCCACTCAACTGACATTGGCACAAGGCCCCCGGCCGCCATAATAAAGAAGAGAAGAAGAAGAACTTTGCGTTCTCTTGCTATTAATGTAAAAATATCGTAAGATGGCTATATAATTAGTAATTTATTATAATAGAATTGGAATTAGTTGTTTATTATTATCGTATTATAATCACAAAAAAGTTTCAGATGCGCTAGTTATTTGACTAGCCCAGAAAACATGGACACAGTCGGCAGTAGACGCTTATCCACGACTAAAGGTGATGATGTGCAAGACCCATCCGTATCCTCCACATCCTATGCGTTTACCAGGCTATCCTCAGCACAACTTACACCTGAGATCACTGCATCTAACTCCCTTGCACGCGCACCCTTTCTAAGTACCTGTCCTTGTATTCATTGACCACTTGCCTTTGTTATAACTTAAAGAAAGCGTTAAAAAACTTGTCTCGTTACAGATCCTGCCTCCGGTACAATTAGTGATTTGTCGACATCCAAAGCTTTAATACTAGTGGTTATCATTTTCTTCTCTTCATTGTTGGCTTTGGGATTCCTGTACAGACAATTTCCAGATTTGGAAGAGTAAGTTAATATAACTTTATTTGCTGAGCACATGATTATAAGGTGGAATGGCGTTCCGCTATTTGTACCAAAACCGCTGTTGCCGATGCACGCCCCTGATAGTGATAGCACAGCATTATGAGCATTTGCTCATCGGCTACGCTAATAACGGCGTAAAGCCACTATACCTTATTCATTCATGGAACACTGTGGACACCCTAAATAATTTTTAAGTTTTATTTGTTTTTAAGTTTGAAATTAATTACTTATTCTGAATGTTATTATTGTTGTTATAGCAATTTTTTTTACATAGCTACCACCTAACCTATATTATCTACACCTAAGTTTCTTTTATCAGAAAATTCTAAAGAATGATGCATTAGGACAAACTTTATTCGAAATGTTGGGGTCATCCCAGTTAAAAATACACAATACATTCCAACATTACTACATATTTCATCTTTTGTTGAGTCATAGTTTAAAAATTTCAACATTTAATTTTAGTATAAGTTCAAGTGATAATTTAATGTAAGTTCTTATATTAATTTTGATTGTTAATTATTGTTTTCAGGCATGAAAAACAGCACATAAAGTTGCCATGGGACCTGGATGATGCCAAGCATTTGGGTCTAGTGCTAGACCGGTACAAGGAAAAGTACTTCTATGAAGTTATGAGTGGAGTTTTTCTAATCTACATATTGTATCCTTTATGCTGACAAGTTGCTTCCTATATTACTTCATCAGAATAGAATTCGCTTCTTCCTCTGCCATAGTACTTCTATATTTTTACATGAGAAAAAGTATCTGATATGTTAAGAGGATTGTATTTCAAGCCACAAAAAGTGCTCTCCATACAAATGGCAGTAACATTTCCCACTCATTAGTCCTCATGTCATGTCATGATTTAGTATCTTTGATCACATAGTTGAGGTCCAACCAGGACAGTCTTACTAATGAGATTAGAAAAATTATCAGTGATCAACCTACACCCAGCCCAGGGGGAGGTCATGACACCAGTGACCCCGTCCACCCCTGGGTCTGCCTTTTTTATAGAGCATGTCCATCAGGAATAGTGTAGCTTTCTATCTGTGAAAGAATTTTTGAAATCGGTTCAGTAGTTCTAGAGATTACCCCCTACATACAAACAAACAAAGTTTACTTCTTTATTATATTAGTGTAGATTCCCTGTACAGCAAATACTTGCATAAATGAAAAATATCCTTAACAAAATGTTTACAGTTTGCAAACATTTGCAATACCTGGATCAATATTTCTGAGTATACTCTCAGGATTTTTGTTCCCATTTTACCTAGCTCTGCTGCTAGTCTGCTGTTGTTCAGCTATCGGAGCTAGTCTCTGCTTCTTCCTGTCCAATTTACTGGGAAAGAAGCTGGTGAAGAAATTCTTCCCCGAAAGAGCTGCTCAATGGGCAAAGGCAGTCACAAAACACCAGAACAATTTGCTGAACTACATTATATTTTTGAGGGTGACTCCCTTTTTACCCAACTGGTTTATTAACATGTCTGCACCTGTTATTGGTGTCCCTCTAGTGCCATTTGCTTTAGGAACTTTTATTGGTGAGTTTTTTTTGTACTTAAGTTCTTTTAGTTGGTAGCAGTTTTTATATCACTGCATTAGATTAATCTTATGCAACAGTTAAAGAATCAGTTCAGTGACAATAATTTATAGTTACAAATTAATATTGACTGTAGAGACTAAATCCCATTTCAAATAACTTGAGGCAAGATTGACAAGATCATGCTGGCTGCCATTTAAAACTGCAACAATAAAAAGCCCTGATACGAGCAGAATAAATGTAACTACTACCAAAATATGTCTTAATGCGTCCTGCTACTCTATTCCATATAACATTGTACGAACATAAGCCAAACTCCTAAATAAAATACTATGCTCTTTACTCTTGTGTAATGTTGTTATTTATATTGGTATATAACATGCAAGGGGGAATCATGAGCAAAAATTGCAGCCAAAATAAACTATAATCCAGTTTTTTTTTTAGGTGTAGCCCCTCCATCGTTTGTGGCAATCCAAGCAGGGCAAACACTACATACCCTCACGTCAACCAGCGATGCTTGGTCATGGACGTCTATTATGGTCCTGACTGTCTTCGCTTCTGTTTCACTGATACCAGTATTGCTCAAGAAACAACTGAGAGAGAAGTTTGATTAAACATTAGATATGCAGAATCCATAGCACGCTTGTTCGTGGATCAGCTAGTCAATGAAAGCATGTGCTACCAGTGCAAGAAAAAAGTTTCATATTGGCCGGTCCATTAAACAACTAAATGAAACAGTGACATACCATTAGTATTAATAGGTTATTGTATTATAGTTATAGCACAATGTTGGATGGGCTGTCTCCCGATTTAAAGGCACTTTCTAGATGAACTTTAAACATTTTTTAGTATGGTTTGTTTAATTTATAATTGAGGTTAATAAATGGACTTTCATGGTTTTCATGTTTTTATTTAGCAATATGAACCTACATGGGCGATCAGAGTGCTGTTTCCTAATGAAGGCTGCACCACGGGCCTCCAGTACCACCAATTGTACCATACTGAAATAATAATAGAAAATTTATTTAACTAAAATTAATAAACATTAAAATTTCTGTTTTACCTATGGCAGTGTTTTTCAAACTTTTAAGCGATGACCCCTAAATGATAGCTTTTGCGACTCTCCTTAAACTGCATCGCAACCCACCGGAAGGCAAACTCCTCACACTTTGAAAAACACTGGCTAACAGGCTGGCTACAATTAAATATTTTTCTTGGGAATAAATATAAATGAAATGCGTACCATTTTGCTTTTACTATAACTCTGTCTACTTTCATTTTATAATTTGAGTGTGAATATAGACCAAGAATTGTGTGCGGAAGTGCACGCGATTAAAAGTGATTGAAGAAGATACAAAATGCAAAGTTTTGATTTAAAACCATTTATGTTGACTGCGTCGCTTTCGTGTTTCTCATCTTCTCGCGTAGGTACTATATTTCTTAGCGCAGCATTGCGAAATTTGGCGTCATAATTACGCCGATCAGTTTGCTCCATCCAATTACGATATGAGTCAGATACAGTCTTACTACAGCAGCTCTAATATGACTTCCTAAAGTATATTTTATCCCGCAGCACGGTTCCAACTACTGACCTAAGACAGAAAAGAACTGAGGGATGACATAGACTTGGGCGGCAGCTGCAGCTAGTTTTGCTCTTTCACTGAATAAATAAATCAAATACTAACATAGATAGGTCTCTTTCAACTCCACTTTCAATGATCTGCACTGATGCTGGCATTCCTCAGCAGGTTTTAACTCTACAGTCCGACTTCCACTTAAAACTAAAAAGAAGGAGAAGCTGCATTCCGTGTCAGGTACATGAAACAGTTCTTGTCTTGAATCCATTATTAAAAATCTTTCAGTGCTCTGCCCAAACTTGGGCACCACTTTGGGTCTGGGGATTGCTTGGCGTAGTACCCTGGCAATGTTCATTGTGTTGAATTTCCTAAAAGTAAACATGATTAAATTAACATTTAAATCATCATTTCCTGGTATAAGAACGAAAAAGAAAATACTTCATACATTAAGACGTATGTACATATCTCACCTATGATTGAATGAAATGGAAAAGTCATTGAGAAACCTATCTTTAAGTTTTTAAGACTTATCTAAAGAACCTATGATCACTGAATTTTTTTTCTTAACACTCAGTCAGACGTAGATGTATATTATATGTTTTTTTTGTAATTTCACTTAATTAAACTTAATTCATATAGAATGATCCATTCCAATAATTCATTCCAAAGAAAAAGGTCTGCGACACGTGAATATACAGACAGACGAACAAGATGAAATTATAAGGGCGAGGTTTATTTTGCCGCTTCGTCAAGAAACCCTAAAAATGGGTGTATACAAATCAGAATGCAGTATAATTTGAGTTACAATATTAAGGCTAAAGGCCCCAGAGTTTGTGGTCCAAGTACCTTTAGGGTAAAGATAGAACTGTGTTTAGGAAATCTCTATCAACTATGTCTCTGAGATTCATAAGAATTACACTTATGCAGGGATAGTCACTGTATGAAACATAAGTGACTCTCATTTTGATACAAACATACTTGTGTTTCATACATTCACAATATTTCATTTTAAAGGAAGTAAAGAAAGTGTGCCAGACTGCAAGATGTTATAGGTGCAGGTGCATGAAAACTTACCAAACCAAGAGATTTTTATCCTCTAATACTTCTGGATTATGAAATACTTCATTAGGTTTTAAATAATATTTATTATTGACTAGCACTTTTGGTGATTCTTTGTTAAATTGTTCTTCATGCTTGCTGTAAAACTCTTTAAGACTTTTTATATTTATCACTTGTTGCTCAGTCTGTGAATGAAATAGTTTTATTTTAGTTTAGAGAGCAACAAAAATGCAAAATTCCATTCTCAGTGTTCACAATCAGAAGGAAGTAAAAAAAAACATATCATGTGTTAAATAAATTAAGAATAAGTACTTTCCAGGAACAAAAAGACCTAACTTACCAGCTCAAGTTACTTGTAGACGATGCTTTTCTGCCTATATGGAGTGCATGCCACTGATTGATGGTATTGAAAAAAATTATAAAATTAAATATTAATTTGTTCACTTGCCTCATAAATAAATGGGGTGGTATGTTGTTGATTTGAAATCAATTTGGGATCATATATTTCTCTAACATTTGTGACGGAGCTGCATGGCCAACAGTCCATGTCAACCACGGTGAAGAATGGGTTCTGTATTAAACATGTTTCATGATACAGATCTGAAAAATACATAATTTTTTTATTTGTCTCATAGCAGCCATAAATCTTTTCAAAATGTAAGATCCAAGATCACATTACAAGATGACATTATCTGATGTCTGATGTGGTTGCACCTCTATCTGGTTCGTCCAAGAGATTTATAAGGTGACAAGTCTCCGCACCAGGTGATATTGCTCCTGATCTGAGTGTAACGTACACCAGATCACGTCATCCGTAGACCCTTACTTTTGATCTTGGATTTTTTACTGAGTTCAGAGTCACAAAGTTCAAAAGTTAGGATCAATAGGATTTTAGAGTTATTTAAACAGCATGTAATGAAACAGTTCTTTGCGATTTTATTGTTTAACATTTCATATTTCTCTTAGAATCAGTAACATATTTATGCAGCCAATAAACTCAAAAAATCCACACAAACTCAAGAAAGTTAAAGCTCAAGTAGATCTTTTAGACTTCTTTGAGCATTCGGATAATTTGGCTGGTTGTACAACCAACTTACCTGTCAGTCCAGGAAATAATGATATGAATGGAATTGATAAACGCCTTAGTTGCCTCAAGGCAGGATAAATATACTCTTGTAGATTACAAACTAGTGTACTGTATATAGACTTTAAGTTGTAACAAACGCACACTGTTACTAACAATCCAACTACAATAATATGGTATTTTGAAACAAGTTTTCGACGCGTACGTGTTGTCCTAGGACTACGGGTTTCTAGAGAGTCGAGAGATTCAAAATATAATCGCTGAAATTCTTCTTCGCTCATGCCCGCGTCCATACATTGCTTTTTAAGTCTTACAACAGAGCTAGAGTATTCTTGTAACAACTCTTCGTTAACCATTATGCATTGGCATGTGTGTAAACTAGGGATGTGTGTTTTTTTTTTCAATTTTCAAACTGCAACTACTTAGTGCAAGAGGAAAAATGTAAACGATTTAATTAAAATCAATCAATTCAACTATTTATAAAAATCTGCTGTCATCTGTCATTATCAGTGACAATGACAAGTTGAATGTGTAGTTTCCTTAATCAAATTTTTTTGTTCCGAATTGGAACTTGAACTTAACATTTGAGGTCGATTGAATCTTCGATATTAATTTGAAAATCTCCATCTTCAAGAACTTAAAATCTAAATTACTGTGTCTGATTCAAAGTTATTATACTTAGATAAAGGCATTGAGAACTAGCGAAAGGCCCGTGCGCTCGTGACAAAGTCGCTATCAGCCAGACCATACGTTTGTTTTTACTTTGGTCTAGAGACCTGATAAATCCCCAAGTTAGGGAATGTTATGCTATGTTAAGATGGGGGACCCCAACTATCTTAACGGTTGCGACTGGCTTTGTGGCAATGAGCGTTCCTTACACCGTTAGTCCGGATGGCATGGTTTTAGAGATACCTATTTTTTATAATTACCTACCTTACCTTCATAAGATACCCTATAAAGGGTTATCTTAAGCTCCTGGCGTAGGTACTATCACGAGTGCTTGATTTCTAGCTTATCGTTTATTGCGTCTCCTTCCCATGGAGCTAGTTAGAAAGAGACGCGCTGACCGACAAAGCGAGTCGCGGTAATCGTGCTAACCATCCTGGTGAGTTTAGCAACGCTGTGGCTCGTTGCTGGGTACGGTACGAATGGGATGTTAGTAAAGTGCCATCCACAGAAAGAACATCGATATAAAGTCCAAATACCAGCTATATGGTAGCACACTAGCGTTTATCGCGGACATAAAGCATTCGTCCCTCTCGCACACGCTGGTTAGTTAGAAAGGGATATATCTTTATATCAGCGATATAAGCCTAGGCCTAGGTTATTTCGTTCAGTCAGCCGAGAGTGCTGGAAGTACAAATTCTTCTCCCATCTTCCTGACGGCCGGTATAGTGTGCCTGCGATTCCTCCGGTATTGCGGATGTCCATGGACTGCGGTGATAACTTAACGTAGGTTACTCCCTTTCCAGTTTACCCCTGAATTTAAGAAAAGCCCGCTGCAGAGATTGACTGTTTCTTGACCTGTTTCACCGACGCCATCCATACCTACCTAGCAATATATGCAATATCTACTGTGGCCCTAACATGACATCCAAACTACAATTTATCTCTCAGTGCGTTCCTGTCTTATAAGACTAGTTAGACAGAATTGTAGGAAGGGATAAATCAAGCTAAGGAGGTCATGTAAGGCCCGCGCTGAGCTGGCGCTAGAGCCCTATTATTGTAACAGGAGGCCTATGCTCAGCAGTGGTACATATATGAATGGGCTGGAACGTGTCTATGTACTCATAACTGACTAATAACAATAAGGTAAGTTTTCATAAAATAGTAGACTTGGGTAAGTTTTGTCGGTGTTGCCGAGCCCATCCATCCATATCTAAGCAGATAAGGTAGAGCTTTAAAGAATTAACCCTCATAAACGCTGATAATGAGCGTTCGCAATAAATGCCTAGATATTATTGATATTAAGGTTACTGCCACAACACGCTTACAACTATATTTAAACAATACCTACGTTTTAACCTCAAAACAAATTTACCAAGGAAAACAAACGAAAACGCAAATTACTTATAGTAAACGTTCGGGTTCTTGCTCTAAGATAAGATAAAGCCGAAGTAGCTACGTGTTCGGCGTTTCGATAACAGGGCAGCAGTGCTGTCAATACGACAACATGCTCTCTGTAACCATTTTCAATAATTAAATGCCCTTTAAATACTTAGTGCCTTAAATCTTCCGTCATGACGTCAAAGTGAGGTGAAAAGCGAAGTTGACATCGCTAGGAAGTGTTAAGGTTTTTTGAAGATGCGAGAAGAAAATATACTAGATGGACATTGAGGCAACAACTCGAGGCTCAGCTTGGCGCTGGTCTCTTCTGTTCTCTATTGTGGTTTTAAACGTACGTACCTAAGTATAGTAACTAAGATTTTTAATCGAATTATTTAGTTAAATAACAACCAATATCAAAACCTGCGACCTCCTTAAATAGCCTTTTGTCTTCAAGGATAATTCAAAAGTATGAACCGCTCAAGTCCCCTGTATCCATGACACTATTGGAGGTCATGATCCCAGCTGGCTTAACATGCCCGCTCAAGTTTAATTTATATCTATGTGCGTCCCTTTCTGACGACACTAGTTAGACAGAGCAGCATTGTAGGATAACTTAAAATTGGACAGTCGTGTTAGGGTCGCATGTTGATATCAACAAATTTAAAAAAATAATACCTTTGTTGCTCCGCAAAACGGCGCGCGTGCGCGTTTGTTTTACCGGAGTAAGACTACCTAACAAGTTTTTTTTTCAAATTTGAGATAAACGATTGCCTAAAATAACATTTCAGTCGGGTATTTTCAGTATATTTTTCAAGAACTGTGCGATGATATCTTAACATAGTATACGGCGATTGCCACAGACACTTATTTGCATAATGTTGCGTATTAAAAAATTACATATGTAGTAGGTACCTTAGATAGATACCTACCTATACTAAGTGCATTTGTTTGGTATCGTATTATCAGGGTCGTTTGTGACGCCAACCTCTCTATCTACAAATGTCGCGATGTTTAACTACAATCTAGGCGTATTTATCTCTACAAGACGGATACATGTTTGCGTATTAGGTACACAATAACTATTTTAACCTTAACAGACTTCGATGTCAAACGACAATTGTCTTTTTTCATCGGTCTATCTGTCATTGCACCCACGTTTACTCGGTTTATACTGGTAATCTGTATCAGTATTGACTGCAGGTACCTATAAGTACATGACCGGAATCTGTAATACATACACGATAGTAAATAGGCAATTATGTTCTATATTATACAGCAATACATGCAGAAGAATTTATACAGAAAAATGTGTGTATCAGGCTGCAATATTTGAAAAGCTGATATGGTCTATGCAGAAAGAAAACCGTCATGGCGTGGCGTACAAGAGAACTAGCATGCTGTGCTCTCACCTCTCACCTCTGTGTCGAGTATCTTTCAGCACATATTTACAACACGCAATGAGTAAAAAACTGTAAATAATGACCAATTAATGTTAGCCTCACTCACATAAGTCGTCATTAGCTATACCATCAGGAGAAACGTTAAAGAAAAACATAACCTTCCCTTCTGCGGCAGTCGAGTAAAAAGTGTTGCAGTAACGTGAAAGTAAGATTATAGTATATACTTTGCGTAGTAGATTGAATGTAAACGTCATTGAATCATGTGCTTTGCTTTATCCATCACTTCAGATAACCGATTGGATTGTTGTGATTGATCAGCATTAATCATTTACATGCGATCGCCATTGATTGAATAAAGAAGAACCAGAGCCGTTCTTATCTTTGGCTAGTCTCTCGTTGATCGTGCTGTTTTTCCATGCGCAAAACAGTTGTAAATAAGTACCAAAATTTCTTTGCACATTTTCGATAGTTTTAAAGAAAAACCATTGCTTGTTACTTCCATTATATCCTCATTTACATTTGCGGCTTTGGTATTTCGCGACGTTTTTGTAATGACATTGAGATAGAAGTCGAATCATTCTTGTTACCTATCAAAGTTTTGTATCGTTGCGGTCGTCTTGGAATATTCTTAAACATTTGATTCTATTTTTATACTTAACCACTACTACACTATATGCTATGAATATTTGCAGGTATTCTTACCTAACCTGGTGTTGTCATACGGCGTGCTACTGCTCCATTCAGTTCAACTTGGAGTCCCAACATGGCTCGGACTGTCTGGACCTGTCCTCTGTATTCTAACCTATGGCTTAACTCGTAAGGTTTTATCAATTATTACGAAACATTTGTCCATATGACTCTCAATTCGTGCAAAAAAAATTGGATGATCAATGAGCCTTTTGATCACGATTCCATTTTCTGTTCTAGAATGCTGGTGTCGCGAGGCAGCAGACTCTTGGGGCGGCCCGGTTGGGTACCGGGTAATGGCGGCCTTTGGTCTTCTTCTTCAAGTTTCCAGCTTATTGATCTGCGGATTCGTACCCTTGCACGTACAGCCCTTGGTTTACGGCATCATTGGAGGTACATAGAACTGCAATTTAGAGTCAAATAATAAAAATAAAAATATGCACACTCAATGTCAGCTACGTTAAATTTGATTCATTACATTTCAGGTCTCGGATCGTCGATGATATCAGCACAAATTGAAGCCATTATTTTCGACACGTACGATTCACGGCTTGGAATAATTCGAGGGGTCTGCCTCACAGGACAAGCTGTCGGACAGTCCCTTTTCCCCCACATTATGGCAGCCTTAATCGATCAATATGGATACTCATATGCGTATATAGTTCTCGGCGGTATATTCCTCCAAACCATGCCAGCTATAATGCTTCTCAAAGTAACCGATAATATTAAAAGGCCTGTTTCATATTCGCGATACAGTGATTTGTCTAAAACCTATGCGGTTTATAACAATGCTGTTGATAGTGAATATTACACAAACGAGTTGCCATTACACGATATGAGTAAAAAATGTTGGAAAAGTCCATCAGATGACAATTTGCACAGGGAAGAAGTAATGAGAATTGACGCCGGTGAAGAGTATTTTACTACGACTATAACACCACCTCCTAGTCCAGAAGAAAGAAGAAGGAATGTATTCGGAATCGACATACTACCCGATATACCAGAAGAAACGGAAGAGAGTGATGAAGATGACGAAGATAGTTATAATGTTAAAGAAACAGATGCAAGTAAGAATAAAAAAAGATTCAGTGCAGCTATAAAGAGACTGAGCACTTTAGGGGATAATTTTGACGAGTACATAGCGAAGCAAGTTAGAAGGGACTCTGAGAGCGAGCGCGAAGGTAGTGAGAATAGAGAGTATTCTGAAATAGAAGTGACTTATGACAATATTTCACCAATAACAGATATCCAAAGAGAAAAGATAATGAAGTCTTTTAGTTTCCGCTGTCAATCTGCGTACGCTAGCATGAGAAGGCGAATTTGGATGCCGTCGTATAGAGTATACAAGTTACGAAGGAGGTTGCTATTCGCAATGTACAGTATCAACGACACATTTATCAAACCTTTAACGAGGTCGCTATCCTCATGGCGCTTCTACCCAGCATTGCTGCTCTGCTTCTCCAAACTAAGCTTAACTTCGATATCTTTGGTTTTATTACCAATGATCGCATCACATGTACGCCCAAAGATATCCATGACAGAAACCAATTTTCTGATGTCACTCCACGGGTTTACTTGGCTATGTTTTTTGTTGAGCACGCCATGGCTCGCACAAACTCCGAAGAGAAATTTTAAATACGTCGCAGTTCTCGGTCTGATGATATCCACCGTATCATGTTTTGGTACGTACAACTTATTATCTTTAACATATGTTTTTACATCATTAGTCTTCCGTTGAGTAGTATATGAGTGAATTGATCACGATTTTTATGCTTTCTTTAGTATTGGCAGCGTCAGACAACCACGACTTGTTTTCCATCGGATGCGTCGTGGCCGGGCTTGGTTTCGGCGCGATCAGTTCCTGTTGGGAATGCGCAGTGCAAGACTTCATCGGTGTCCGGAAGTGGCCTAAATTGCAAAGTACTTTGGAAACACTATCTGGTGTTCTTCTTGCCACATTTTACATATGCATATCCTTATTTACAAACTTAGAAAGTGATTTGCAGGTGTGTATGTTTATCTTAGGTGTCATCCTTTCCGTTGCTACTGTGACATGGACGATTATAGCCGCTGTGTCGGTTTACAACACTAAAATTAGATCTTTAATGCTCAGCAGACGTATATTTTGATTAATGTACAATTACATTACGAGTAGTTTCATGAATGTTTTATTTATGATAAATATTATTTACGTGACGCAGGCTGAACTCATTCGTACATATGTGATGTGCTATGATAAAAAGTAAAATAGGTACCTAGCGATGATTGTGATATACTTAGAAATATGCCTACAATAAATTATTTTTATGAATGAAGTCTTTAATTTGTGGATTTTCTTACTATTACAACAACTACTACTACTACTACGAAACTGAAACTCTCTAACCTTATTCTGTGGTCCTAACATGACCGGCCAAGTTTAGTTTATCTGAGTTTATCTTTATAGGTAAATGTCTCTTTCTTATGTATGATGCTAGTTTGACAGAGACACAGAGATGGATCAATTTAACCTGGGTCGGTCATGTTAAGGCATTAGAGGTCTCATAAGTGCGCATTCTTACTTCATGTGCCTACCTAGTCGCCTAAAACAGATGCATAGTTTTTTTCGAAGAAAACCAAGACAGCAAGACAAATCATTTGAGAGTAAACATTTCTTTAAGCAAAGACTACCTACTTGCTCGTAATCCACGTTAATGGCACCATTAAAGATGCCTTTATGATGTGGAAAAACCTCACAACAACAAATGCGATCTAAATCTAGTTTTATATTTGCTAAGATCTACAAACTTTTCCGGAGGAAACAGGGATGAAGTAATCAGTTTTTAGAGATAAGGTGACATTACATTTTATTTATCTATAAGTGCGTCCTTTTCTCATCAAACTAATTAGACAGAGCTACAGGGAGGGATAAACTCAGCTTGGTGTGTCTAAATAGTGGCATAAGAAAGAGGCACACTGAGAGATCAACTAAACTTGGGCGGTCATGTTAGGACCACTATTAGTGAAGGCATGAGAGTAGGTCTAAACGATTTCATCTCATTAAAAGATTCCTTTCTACCTGGCCAGACTCTATTAAACTTTTGGGTATGAATAGTCATTCATTTGAAATTTTGGATGGATAAGGAAAATGATTTCAGATACGCAGCACGGAGATGCGAATCAATTGAACAATGTATGTGAAGCGCCTAGAAAGCCCCTTTCATTATGACACGGGGCCTATTCCCAGTAGCGCTACTTATTGATCCTCACTTATTATCACTATTTTACTTTCACACCAAATAACAATCTCAACAATTTCCTGTTATTAGTCATAATTTCAAGTATTTAGCGCGCTGCTGTAGAAAACAGTTTCACCGCAGGAAATACGGTGTCACATCTTTATTTGCCCAGCATCACTGTAATCTGTATGTAAATGATTCGGGCTATGTCAATATTACGCCTTTCAAATTATCTAAGCGGAGCACAGCACCCTCATTCGACTAGAAACGATCCAAACGACTAGTACTAAACGACTGAATGCTAACCATAGCCTGCGATTAAACAGGACGGTGATGAGGCTCGGCAATGGCTTTCAGGAAAAAATATATAAACGAAATTATCGGAACAGTGCTGGTAAGTAAATTCAAATGTAAGTTTTCTGAAGGTTAGTCAGTTTATTGCTAAATGAAGCTATTGAAATCCAAAACGTTTACGTATAATTTGAAGACCACGCGCAAATAGTTTAGACGTCTATTGTAGATCCTTGTATTATTATTCTAATGTAATCTTTTTGCTAATCTTAAAGTATTAAAAGCCCATAGTATAAATAAGTCCAGAAGATACAAGCGATTGTAAAAATGTATACAAGTCAATACAAGGCAACAAATTATAATCTCAAATACTAAACAAATGAACTGAATACTGAAGTTATTTGTGGGACGACTTTTTCACAGGTCAGCTAGTTCAGAAGTTCCAGCGGCCCTAGCATGACAGCCCAGGTTTAGTTTGACCCCTCCCTGCGTCTCTGTCTAACTAGTGTCATCAGAAAGGGACGCAGATAGAGATAAACTAACCTTGGCCAGTCATGTTAGGGCCACTGGACTCTTGAGATGTGGTGTTCATTGTTTAGCAAAGACTTTGTTTTGAGAAAACAGTCTGGATTTATTTAGTATCTGAGCCAATTTAAAAATACAAGGCAAGTGCTAATACACTATACTTATAAACACCAGTTTGTGTCAGTGCAAATCAAATATTTGTTCTTATTCCCAATCTTGTTACGCAGGTACTGTCCGGACTGTTATCAACGGCGTCAGCTGTCGACTGCTACGGGAAATCTTTCCATTGCGTCAACTCCACGCATTTCATGATATGTGTCGATTTAGGAGGTGGCGTGTCTCAATCCATTGATAACTTTTTAATAGCATGTCCACCTCCTACGGTGTGCCAGGGTAACAACCACTTTGAATGCGAGTTTCCCGCAGTGACTACTCTATCCACGACACTTAGCAATGCAATAATTGAAACGACACAGCCTTGGGAAGATATTGTAGTGACTACTAATTCGCCGTCAGCGAATACAACTAAGGAATATTCTGAAAAGTATATGAATACAGTGAGCATAACGACTTTAGCAGAGGACAGTTTTACGACGGATGCGACGGTTGATATCACTACTGTGGTATCTTCTTCGAACGACGTGAATAGCAATTCACAAGTTACCGACGCTGTACCAACATCTGTAATTGGTGATATAACAACTGAGTATAATGTAATAACGCCACCGGATAATATTGTAATGGGTGCTGCTAATGCCACAACGGAAAACGGACAAGTGAAACCATTAAACCAAAAACAAAATGTCACAAACGAAACATTTTTAAATGAAGCAAACAACGATAACATAACGTTAAGTACTTCTGTTACAGAACCAATGATTACTATGATACTAAATAATAGTGTTGTATCAAATGATAACATTAATTTCACCGGCGATATAAAAAATGGCACACTTAAAAGCGAAGTAGGAAATGTTACCATTGGATTTGGTCCTGTCTCAACGCCTGATACATTAATTTTAGATTATAGTATTGATGCCGAACAACCATTGACAACAACTATCAGTGAAAGCTTAGTGACAGGTTCCAACCTCGAGGTGACTACGGCGCAATCATCGGTTTCTACAGACGCCTTCATACATACAGCAAACATAAATGTCGGGGCTACATCAACCGAAACGGCAATAGTTAAGAATAGATTTGGTATACCTGACAATCCCGTTTTTCAAGAGAATATTACTACCGACACTGTTTTAAATCTTGCAACAGAGCAATCGACTATTTTTACTACAGATGTACAAAATGTACCAGACCAATTACCTATAACGACTTATCAGTCGACTATGACCGAATATACCGTCACTAGTAAAAGTATTAAAGATGAAGTAACACAACCGAATGTTGGAATAACAGTCGAAACAACCGATGGCTCAAAGCAACCAACGACAACGATAAACAAAGAAAACTTTTCGACAGAAGTGACAACTGAAAAACTAAGTGTTTTTACTACGGAAACACAAGAGCTACTAGGTACAGAACAAACAATAATCAATAAAAATAGCTTAGCAACTGATATCGATGTGACAACAGAGAAACCAAGTATTTTTACTACGGAAACACATAAGATACAGAGTACTGAACCACCAATAACCAATAAAAATAGCTTAGTAACTGACATTGACGTGACAACTGAGAAATCAAGTGCTTTCACAACGAAAACACAAAAGCCACTAAGTACTGAACAACCAGCAACAAATAAAAACAGCTTAGTAACTGATATCGATGTGACAACTGAGAAACCAAGTGCTTTCACTACGGAAACACAAAAGCTAATAGGTACTGAACAAATAGCAACAAATAAAAACAACTTAGCAACTGATATCGATGTGACAACTGAGAAAACAAGTGCTTTCACTACGCAAACACAAAAGCTACAACCAGCAACAAATAAAAACAGCTTAGCAACTGATATCGTCGTGCTAACTGAGATACCAAGTGATTTTACTACAGAAATACAAAAACTACTGGGTACTGAGCAACCAACAACAAATAAAAACAGCTTAGCAACTGATATCGTCGTTCCAACTGAGATACTAAAAGTTTTAACTACGAGAACACAAGAGCTACTAAGTACTGAACAACCAATAACAAATAACAATAGCTTAGGAACTGATATCGACGTGACAACTGAGAAACCAAGTGCTTTTACTACAGAAACACAAAAGCTACAAAGTACTGAACAACTGACGACAAATATTATCAGCTTAGCAACTGATATCGACGTGACAACTGACAAATCTTTCACTACAGAAACACAAAAGCCACTAGGTACTGAACAACCAGCAACAAATAAAAACAGCATAGAAATTGATATCAATGTGACAACTGAGAAATCAAGAGTTTTTACTACGGAAACACAAAAGCTACTAGGTACTGAACAAACAGCAACAAATAAAAACAACTTAACAACTGATATCGATGTGACAACTGAGAAAACAAGTGCTTTCACTACGGAAACACAAAAGCTAAGTACTGAACAACCGACAACAAATACTATCAGCTTAGCAACTGATATCGTTGTGCCAACTGATACACTAAATGTTTTGACTACGAGAACACAGCTACTAGGCACTGAACAACCAGCAACAAATAAAATCAGCTCAGCAACTGATATCGTCGTGCTAACTGAGATACCGAGTGATTTTACTACAGAAATACAAAAACTACTGGGTACTGAGCAACCAACAACAAATAAAAACAGCTTAGCAACTGATATCGTCGTGCCAACTGATACACTAAATGTTTTTACTACGAGAACGCAAGAGCTACTAAGTACTGAACAACCAACAACAAATAACAATAGCTTAGCAACTGATATCGACGTGAGAACTGAGAAACCAAGTGCTTTTACTACAGAAACACAAAAGCTACTAAGTACTGAACAACTGACGACAAATATTATCAGCTTAACAACTGATATCGATGTGACAACTGAGAAACCAAGTGCTTTCACTACGGACACACAAAAGACACTAGATACTGAACAACCAGCAACAAATAAAAACAGCTTAGAAACTGATATCGATGTGACAACTGAGAAACCAAGAGTTTTTACTACGGAAACACAAAGGCTACTGAGTACTGAACAACTGACAACAAATATTATCAGCTTAGCAACTGATGTTGACGTGACAACAGAGAAATCAAGTGCTTTCACAACGCAAACACAAAAGCCACTAAGTACTGAACAATCGGCAACAAATAAAAACAGCTTAGTAACTGATATTGATGTGACAACTGAGAAACCAAGTGTTTTCACCACAGAAACACAAAAACCACAAGGTACTGAACAACCAGCAACAAATAAAAACAGCTTAGTAATTGATATCAATGTGACAAGTGAGAAATCAAGTGCTTTCACTACGGAAACACAAAAGTCACTAATTATTGAACAACCAGCAACAAATAAAACCAGCTTAGCAACTGATATCGATGTGGCAACTGAGAAACCAAGTGTTTTCACTACGGAAACACAAAAGCTACTAGTCACTGATACTGAACAATCAGCAACAAATAAAAACAGCTTAGTAATTAATATCGATGTGACAACTGAGAAACCAAGTGCTTTCACTATGGAAACACAAAAGCTACTAGGTACTGAACAACCAGCAACAAATGAAAACAGCTTAGTAACTGATATCGATGTGACAACTGAGAAACCAAGTGCTTTTACTACAGAAACACAAAAACTATTGGGTACTGAGCAATCAACAACAAATAACAAAAGCTTAGGAACTGATATCGACGTGACAACTGAGAAGCCAAGTGCTGTTGCTATAGAAACACAGAAGCTACTAGGTACCGAACAACCGACAACAAATAAAAACAGCTTAGCAACTGATATCGATGTGACAACTGGGACACTAAATGTTTTTACTACGGAAACACAAGCACTATTGGGTACTGAGCAACCAGTAACAAATAAAAACAGGTTAGGAACTGATATAGACGTGACAACTGAGACACTAAATGTTTTTATCCCCGGAACACAAGAGCTACTGGGTATTGAACAACCAACAACAAATGAAAACAACTTGGCAACTGATATCGAAGTAACAACTGAGAAATCAAGTGCTTTTACAACGGAAAGACAAAACCTATTGGGTACTGAGCAACTAGCAACAAATAAAAACAGCTTAGCAACTGATATCGTCGTGCCAACTGAGATACCAAGTGTTTTTGCTACGGTAACACAAAATTCGAAAATACAGATTGACGAAGAAGCAGCAGCTTTCACTAACGCTAGTTTAAGTGAGCAAATTGCCATAACCGGACAAAAAGAACAGAAAATTTCGACGACTGAGACTACCGTAAATTTAGAAACGAAAAATGCAACTATTTCTGAAAAAGATTTAGATCCAGATGCAAGAACTGATGTTGTGACTGTGCACGGTACTGGTTTTACAGAAAAACCAATAGCGACTGCAATTGAAGTCAGCACTGTGACAAATGCTAGTGTTTTAACAAACAAAGGAACTATTTTTAACACAACCAAACACCAAAATATTACTACGTCCAAGAATAATGCAAACGTAACAGAAGTTGTACAGTCAATTCCTATTACTACTACAACACTTAGAACACAAAACTTGATTGAAGATAGTTATATAAGCTTGAATACGGAAATGACAAAAGAGACACCAACGGATTTAAATGGTAAAGCAAATGATATAAATATAGTAAGTCAAATACCATTCCAAGGTACGACTGGTGTAACCGATAGTTTAATATCAACTACAGTAACCAGTGTGGACGATAATAATAAAATAGTTTATGAAACGTCAACTTCAGAAATTACACTAAGCCTAAATTATGGAACGAACGAAATAACACAATCTACTCATACTAATGTAGCATATTCAACGAATGGAGTATCTTCAAATATATCACCTAATGTCGCCGATGAAATTAACGTACCTGTGATTGACCATAGCAGTTCAATTAATATCAACAATAAAGTTGTTACTTCACCTTCTCGAATAAGTGAAGCAAACGACTCAAGCCAGTTTACAGTAAAACAAACAACGGATATCCAAAGTGTATTTGAGAATGTAGTTAAAAATAAACAAATGACAGAAGGCAATTTAAAAGTTGTAACCAATTTAGCTATAAATGACCACAAACTAAATACAGATACAGACAACAGTAAAATTACTACAAAAGAACGGGTTACTGTGATTCAAGCTGAAGATGTTGGTGGACAAGGAGTTAAGCAATTACCTACGCCTATAACAGTTGATTTGGAAACTGAATCGACTTCGAATTTAAATTCGGTTAACATCTTATTAGATTCTAGTTTACATCAGAAAATGTATAATAAAGCGAAAAAATCGAATTCGTCGTATTCAGGCCAGTTTTCCAAGGCAGAAGTCACATCTGAAACAACAGCAACGGAAAATTTTACTCCATCACTTAATCCAATAAGCGATCATGCCCAACTAACAAAATATGTTACAACAAGTCATCAAGTATCCACAGAAAATGCTAACATCGCCATTGACAACTTAGCAGACAGCACTAGCGCATTTACTACGGCTACGAATACAATTTTGAAGTTGAAGAATAATGATTTAAATGTATTACCTACAGAAAACAGCAACCTTGATAATACCTTGACTAGTTTTAATACGGAACATAATTTATATGCTATTTTGACAACAGAAAAAACTGTCACTTTTCATGATAACGTAGCAAATAATCAAGATCCGCAAAATGTTAAGCCCAGTCATGAAACTACACAGGTATCACCGCAGATGAATGACGTTAAACATAGTTCCATGTATAATGTTAATCATGACGCTGAAAATGGAACGACAACAAAGCGCGTTTTTGGAAATACAGAGAAGGCACTTACAAAAAAATCTACATCGATCGGCGAAATAGGTTTTGAAGTGCATACATCGAATAAGAATAAGATAATTCAGCAAGTTGAAACAACAACAGAAATTATTAACAATAGCCAGACAAAGCCGAATGTTGCAATGATTAACAGTGTAAATGTGAATAATTTTCTTTCTAATTCACTGTCAAACGTTTTACTTGACAAAATAAATCAAGCAACAAGACCAAAAAAGGAAGCGAGTGTGTATTTTACGGGTGAAAACGACGGAAATATCAACAATATGAGCACGTCGACTGATACATTATCAATAACTGATGACAGCTTTGCACATTACAATGAAGTTTCTAGTGTTAGAACTAGTAATGACATTACAACCCAAGGTTTCATTCCATTACTTCCCACAAGCAATGTTTTACCATCCATGCGACATGATAATGATAGTCTATTAGTACCAGATAAACTGCAGAAAACTGACGAAACTACAAGTATGACGGGAACTGAGAAACTCCATGTCATTCCACCTGATACAACTCTAATAAATTATTTTTCTTTAAAAGAAGAACCGTTAATAAATGGTGGAAATGATATAGCATCATCTACAGTACCAATGACAGAAAGTACAACTGAATTTTCCACTTACACTGTAGGAAATACTAACATAGACGCTAATAGTGATATTTCACATATTCAATCTTCACACGGCGTCCTAGATGCTTCAAAAACGAGCTCTAAAATTGAATCTTCATTAATAGGACAGAACGATCATATTAACTCGCTAATAACTAAACTTGCACCCCATTTAACTGGTGCCAACATATTACCTTCTGTAACTTACAGACCAATCCGTACCGATGACTACTCAATAACAACCAAATTGGAAACGTCTACTGAAGCTATTAAAAATAGTACAGAAGCTACATTGCAAGAACCTGCAATTTCTGAAGCCTTACCAGTGTCACTCTACGAGATAAGAATCAATACAGCCAAAATTAATGAACCGATACAAAATGCATCATACGATGTTGAAACCAGTGAAACCAAAATATCAAATAAGCCCTATAACTCTGTAACGTCTCATCCTGGCAAAGTCACATTCAGTACGATAGATACTTATCAATACGATGGAGATGAAACCAGCGATGTCATTACTGTAACTAGTAGTCACGCAGCCAGTATTCCGCCAAACGAAACTTATAGTGTTGGTTCTTCGTCATCCCAACAACAAGTCGGCAACGCTGTTAAGGCTGATGCTAACAATTTGCCTGAAAACATGCATGTTACACAGAATAATGAGCAAAATGTGACTGTCAGAAATATACTTTTAAATAACAGTGTCCGTTTAGGAACGAATACTACTGAAGCTAAAGAAAATGAGGCTAATGGAAGTAAGATTTCGAATAGTTTCATCGGAGATAGGAAAATATATCAAGGAAAACATTCTACAATAACAGCTTCATTACCGAAGAATGTGTCACAGTCTACAGGTATCAATAAGAATGGATCATCAGTTCAAAGTTCTACAAACACTACGAAATTTTATAAACAGGGCGATTTAAATTCAAAACAAAAGACTTCAGTAAACTACACAAGGTACATCCAAGGACAAGACAAGACAACAAAAACACCTGAACATAAGATAATACATTCAGTAACAATTACTACACCAGCACCTATTAGAAGAGTAACACCAAGACCAGTATCCCCAACAACTGAGAATCCGAGGAAACAAAGTTCTAAGACTGTTGTCGTCAACCATAGTTGTATTAATGGAATAAGAGGTCGGTATTCTGATAAAGACGATTGTAGGAAATTTTACATCTGCATCGGGAATAATCAACCACTTGTAGGAAACTGTCCTGTTAATACAGTGTTCAGTGACATTTCCAAATTATGTACAAAGAATTTGTCACATTGCATAAGAGAGAATGAATTCAAATGCCCATCAGTAGGCAGATTCAGTGACGTGATAAAAGACAATGTTTATTACATTTGTGTTGACTATAAAACACATTTGTATAGATTTAAATTTCAATGCCAGAAAGGTTTCACACTCAACAAGACTATCACCCGCTGCATAGAGAATAAAGAAATCGAGTCCAATGAATCTGTTTCCATTTCGTTAAGTGAAAATAGTAGTGATGGAAGTAGCGGTAGCGAAACTACAAGCAGTAGCACCAGCAGTTCTAGTACTAGTAGTGGTAGCAGCAGCGATAGTAGAAGTAGTAGTAGCAGCAGCAACAGCAAGGATAGCAGCAGTAGTGGTGACAGCGCAAACAATAGTGACAGTAGCACATCAAAAAGTAAAAAAAACAAAGAGAAAAAAGAAAATAAAGAAAAACCCGAAGGCAAGGAAGAAGGCGATGAAGATGAAGTATTTGAATGTGAAAAAGAAGGCAAATTCCCAGTTCGTAATGACTGCAGACGATATTACTTATGCAAGAAGAACGGAAAGTCCGAGTACCGCCGAAAGATTAAGAAATGCGAGTCAGGCGATGTGTTCCACAAGAAAAAGAAAAAGTGCGTCGATGCTGATAGTTACGAATGCTAGCCAATTTGTATACCTACATGCCCATCATAATGGTTATTTTGAAACAATGTACCTACTTTATAAAGACTAATGTACACGTTATTATTATCATTTTGGAAATATCTATCAACGTAATATATTTACAGTCATCTCGACATATTATTTAGGCATTTTATTTGTTTCTTAACAGCAGCAAGAACAGCAGCAGTAGTGACAGCGGAAACAATAGTCACAGTAGCGCTTCAGGGAGAAGGAAAAATAGAGAGAAAAAAGAAAAACCCGAAGGCAAGAAACGAGAGCATGAGCACGAAGTATTTAAATGTGAGAAAGAAGGTAAATACCCAGTTCCTGATGACTGCAGACGATATTACTTGTGCAAGAGAAGTAGAAAGTCTGAGTATCGCCGAAAAATTAAGAAATGCGACTCAGGCGAATTGTTTGATAAAAGTAAGAAAAAGTGCGTGGACGCTGATAGTTACAAATGCTAATCAATTAATATAACCTTACCTATACCTACATCTAACACAATGTGTATTTGCGTGGTACTTATTTTAAATAATGCACCTCTTAAGACTAATATAGATTAATATAATCATCATTTTGTAGACGTATTATAATCATCTCGAAATAATTTATTAGGCATTTTATTTCTTATTGTTATTACTTTTCTAGTTTTACATTTGTTAAGAGCAAATTATACCCATAGAAAAATAGAATATTGTAAATATTAAATAAAACAAATTGATACAATGTCATTTTTTTATTAAAACATGAAAATTTGAGTCCGATCTAAACCTATATTACTTATTGTATGCATATAACATACAGTCAACTGGGGTAACTTTGAATTTTTGGGGTATTTTGAACGCCTAATTTTATTTAACTCGTCGATCATTTAATCTTTCCTAAGACAATACATTAAAAGAGAGATGCTGCTTGCGCTAATCGTGCTTGGGCCGTAAAAAGTCCTAGTTACTCAGGTCATTTAAAGCTACCCCGTTTGTAGCTAATAATAAATATTTAAATATTAGTAATACTCTTTCAGCTAAACCTAGTAAGTTTGAATTAACAACAAGTTATGTTGGTGTCACTGAGCTATCTTGTCTTGGCCTTCGATAAGCCGCTCGGGAGCTTTCTATAAACTGATCTTCTTCAAATCTTTCTAGAGTTATACAGAATTGATTAGAGAATACTGTGCAACGGACGGTTCTCTCGCCTCTGACTGGACGCGGAGGGCAAAAGTACGCCGCCTTTACCGGACTCTTGTCTTGGGTCACTGTGAACTTGTAGGCTTTGCAGTCAATCGGTCTCTCACGATGCAACATCGGACCTGTATTAGCGTAAAGGTAATCCTCGCGATGATTGTCTATTCTCCTGTTACTTTCAATGAAGAAATCATTGTGTGTTGTATTTTGCAGCGGACATTTATACTTGTCAGGCGCTGAACATGTGCGTGTGTAACCGTTGAATACCGTCGTCCCTGAGCATTTGAACTTGATGCCTTGGAAGCGGTTTTTGTTAGGAATGCATAGGATGTAGCCTTTGCAGTCTGGTACATTCGGATCAGCGACCCTTTCGTTCCGGCGGCAGCGTATCGTTCTACTCAACGGTGGTTCGATATAGTTGTTCGTGTTTTCGCAGACATCACTGGAATCCTCGTTGCATATAGTATCAGGAGGACAAAGAAACGACGGCCCGAATAAGTTGCTTCCTTCGCAGAGTCTTAGCTTTGCATGTCCTTCACAAACAAAGCCATACGGCCCGCAGTCGAAATTTCTGTTGTTGGAATAAGGATTAGCAGACACGCTGCTGAATATCTGAAACACACAACCTTGAACTAGATATTGGAACAATAAACACGCAATAACGACGAGTGTTAGGTCAACAGCTCAACAGGCAGTTCAGTTTAAGTAGTTTGTAACTGGAATTTCCGTTCTCGAGAAACTAGGGCAAGTCTTAGTTGACATAAGGATCGTATTATGAAAATTATACGTTACGTTTATTTGTGTACAGTGATAGCATAGTTGATATTATTCATGAGTGCATTTCAGTGTTGGGAAATAAGCTATCACGGTTAAATAAAGAAAAATCTGTTCTTCGTCACATATTAAAATTAATCAATTCACTTACCGAAATGATCGCCAATTTCACGCACACATTAAAATTGGACATTTTTATTTATAAAATGAGTTGTAAAAGTTTGTTATGCTTCGTAAAGTCCAGTGCGCGACTAACGAACGAATTGCGGTTTGCTTTCTTCAAAACTCTTCAGTTCGAGGGCAATTAGCACTGTTAGCGCAATGTGGAGAAATGGTTCCGTGTCAGTAGCGCAAGTGTCACCGCGCATTGTTATTGTTAACATTGTAAACAATCTTTTAAGTATTGTATTTAAAAATAGGTATTAGAAAGTGTTGGGGAAATTCGGGCTTTATTGATAATACATAGGGTTGCTTTTGCAAATTGGTTCGGGAAGTATTGATAAAGTACAGCGAGCTTGCTCGTCGTATGTATATTATGTGAATAAATAGCAATAAGAAGCCATTTAAAAACTAGGCCGTAGCCATTACAAAAAAAATTGCAAATTAAATAATTAAAAAAAAACTACTTATTTTACTGACGGCAAAAATAAGTTTGTACTTCATAGTATTTCTCAAGGACTCTATGGAAAACAAAATTATTTCAGCGCTAAATATCGTGTTATCGAAAATGTCTAATGTCTCTCTCTATCGCTAAACTTCCCGTAATAATTTTGTGACATACCTACACATGGAGGGACAGACGGACATGGCGATACTAAGACGGTTCTGTTTTTGGTAACTTGGCTCTGGAATCTTATAAAAATCCCCGTACAACCCTTCATACTTTATAAATAAAAGCATAAATTGCATAACGAAAAATAACACACCGGGGACTTCATGAAAAAAATATTCGTGTAACCAACTCTGTTGTGAAATAAATGATACAACAGTTTTAACTAAACATTTTATTTGAATAAACTACTTAATAATACCTTAAATAATGTGATCACTAGTCGTCGTCGGACGATTCGCTGCTATCCGAACTCGACGAGGTTGACGAGTCGGCGTCGCGCGACGGCGTCCCAGTCGTGGCCCTACAATAATATTATGTACAATATGTACAGTAGGGGAAATATATTCACGTACCACCTTAGAACCCTATCGCAATGACGCGCCGCGTTAAACGCCAGGCTATGTCATACAAATGTCATGAGTATGTCTCTTCGACTAGGTTCTACTGTGGTACGTGTTTCAAATTCCTTGACTGTACATGACTTTTTATAATTACATCGGAACTAACATGTCTCTAATTGTAAGAATAAACATCTTTGGAAGTAATATTTAAAACATCAAACGGGGTTTTAACGCGATAAAAACATTGTTAATTTACCTCGACGTTTCGACCGTGTTGCAAAGGCCGTGGTCACGAGTAGACTCCCGTTAAAGTCCCGTTTGACATTATAAATATGTGTTAGAATCGCAAAAGTTTATAACAATTTGGAAAAAATAATCATCTTAATTCATGGTTTGATATTTCGATCTGTGCAACATTTTTACTCACGATCACGTCACGACACAAGTAAAACTTTTACTTTAAATCAAGATATTATTTTATCAGTAATGTAATGACCGTAAAAACGAAATACATTGAAAAATTCGCAGGGTTGGTAATGTGGCGAAACTGGAAAACGCAAGGCACGGAATGCTGATGTTGCAGGTTCGAGTCCTGCCATTACCCTAATTTTTCTTTGTATTGTCATTATTATTTAAATTTATTTGAATGTTTAAAAAACATGAAAAAAAAAATCGGAAGTAAGTTTTGATTACAATTTATTTTAATGTCAGAATCACTTACAAGTGGTAAGCCTCAGCGGCAACGATGGCGGAGGGATGCAGCGCCAGCAGAGTTTCCCGCGGCTGCTGCAGGAGCTCCAGCACCTCGTCCCGCGTGCGGTTCAGCATCACCGACAGCGTGTCTACCGCCGCCGTCGACGCCTCCTCGAAGCCGCACTCGGCGAGGTATGTCACCGCCGTCTGGTGGGAAACGATGGTAGCATACAGACAACTTACTACTAATCTCATTGATGTCCTGACTGAACTTTGACTACGTGACCCCCCTGACAGGGGGGTTCCACTCTGCAATGTAGGTGCGCTCGCCGCATGACCATAGGTTAATCGCAGTAGGTTGCCGGCTTACCGCGCCATAATTGACATTTTAATTCCTACTGCTTTTTTCTTTCGTCGATACTGCAGCCTACTCCTTTTAGGCTATACTGCCAACTCTGCCATCTTATATTGCTATCCTGCCAGATACTGCCAGATTTCGAAAACTTCAACCGATCCTGTCAGAGGTCAAAATGAAGGGCTTAACCTGCCAAAAAGGCAGGATCCAGCCACATATGGTCGCACTACTTACAGCGGCGACGGCCGGCTTGCCGACCGTGGCCGCTCGCCTGGCGGCCTGCGCCAGCGCGTCGGGCCGCGCGGGCACGCCCACCGCCTCCTCGCGCCGCAGCCGGTCCAGCGTGTCCAGCACCGCGTCCCACATCGGGTCCGATTTGTCGGACACGTCTGAGCACATCTCGATTATGTTGCAGAGAGCCGTGGCTGATAATCTACGGAATAAGGTCACGGGTTAAGGTTTATGAGGTTTATTATTTTTATAAATAATCAATAATATTTTAATACATGGATGTACAGTGTCGTACTAAATAACAGCAGAAAAACGGACCGACATAAGAATACAGGTTGACGCCAATGTTACAAATGCGAATTATTAGTTCACCATTTATAGTCATTGAATTTACAACTTTACGTCTAACTCCATAACATAACAATTCATTTAGTTTCGTTGCAAATAGGTTTTTTTACAAAATGATAGTATTGACAGCAGCGCCGTCGGTCCGACAGACAGACAGCGCGAGCGATTGTCGATTTGTTATACTTTTGTTCAACTTTTGATGCGTCCATATTTTAAACGCTGACTAGAAGTCCATCACTTATAGGTCAGTGTAAATAATAGTGTAAACTCATGAAAGGTGTGTGGAGTATAAACTCAAAATATTTTTCAGTGAAAAACAGGAGTCTATTTGATTTGTGATAGTGGGAACTTCCATGTGAGTGGTAAAGACCTGCTGTCAAATTTTTTTTTGGTATATGTTTTGAATACGTTTCATTTTTAAATGTATAGTCCCAGCCAAAAGCCATTTGGCCCTTGTATTTTTCTGTGTTTCATTTTGGGAGGAATTACAAAATGTGTTCGTTGTTTTATTAGTTTATTCATACAACAAGCATAATTTTCCATAACTTTCGTTTCAGTTGAGCCAGTGGCAACAGTAATGTTGTTAATGAATGAAACACTCACTTCTGTACAGGAGATCGTAAGTCCTTGGTTTGTTGCTGCTCTTCTGTCACTTTACCGAACTTGAGCACATCGACGGCAGCGGCCCGCATTTGAGCTTTCACCTCATCTTCTAAAATAATATAAATTTTGTTTAAATTTCGAAGAAAATTCGATATTATATATCCTCAAGTTTTGACAGCTATCATATGACAAAAATCTGATAGTAATTAAACCGTATAGTCAGTATAGTGATCGTCATATCTATTATAATTTTTCCAAAAGCAAAAAGTCATGAAACTCGGAAGCGAAATTGCGTTTATAGGTCACGCAAACTGCTGAATGTCATGTGTGTATTGGAGAGTTTCGTTCGATTTTTTTTAAATATATGTATAAATAAGGAAGGCAAACAAGCAAGTGGGTCACCTTATGGTAAATGATCACCGCCGCCTTAAGACACCCTCAACACCAACGAGATTGCAGATACGTTGCCAACCCAGAGGGCTAAGATGGAATACCTCTTGTGCCAGTAATTGCACCGGCTGTCTTTCTCTCCACGCCGGAACGCAACAGCGCAAGCACTGCTGCTTAGCGGCAAGATTAACGAGCAAGATGGTAGTAGCGATCCGGACTAACCTTGCACAAAGTCCTACCACCTGCAAAAGTTTCCTGTTCTGTAGTGTAAGGCGCTGTGCAGTCATGTGTGTATTAGTGCACCTCAACTCTCGTTGTATTACCTAAACCACAGTATACATATAAGCAGTAAGGTATCTACGTACAAACGCTCGAAACCGGCGCACTCACACAGACACACGCTCAACACGGCCGCTAAGGAGTTTTCACGGTTCGACAGTCGCGGCTGCCGCACCGAGACGACTGGCCGCGCCATGTGTTTATCCTTATGCGCGCGCTCGAGACAGTGCGCGATTTTTTTAAAGATGCTACAAAATTATTGCGTCGTAATATGGCTGCTGGAATTCGAGTTCTTCAAAACCGGAGCTTTAAATTTTTTCTTACTTAAAATTTTGAAGTTTTTTGAATTACCCAAATTTATTTGTAAACTCGTTATTCATTTCATTATTTGATCAATATGGAACGCAAGTGTACGTTGTTATAAATAATAAAAATATAACTTTTCAATTTTACAAAAATTAAAGAGGACGACCCTAACGCTCCAACGGAGCGTAGGTATCTATCTCAACAAATAGGTCTAGTTTCGGTACTGCTGTATTTATACTGTGCCTAAACCGTCTACACAACTCCCCAATGCTCCGCTTACCCTGGTACTGGTAACAGTTGCACATGGCGTCCAAAAGCCGCTCGACCAGCCTCGCGCGCTTGGCCAAGCCGAACACCACTAGCTGCGACCACGCTTGCGCCAGCCGCGCGCCCGCGCCGCCTACCTCCAGAGTTTTGATTATCTGGTCAAAGAAAATCGTCTTTATCTTTCGGGTATCCTTTTTGGATGAATTAAAGAAAAAGCCGGCTAACTGCGAGTCGAACTCGCGCACGAAGGGTTTCGAGCCATTATCTATAAAACGTTTCATACACGTTTGTTGTATGGGAGTTCCCTTAAATATTCATTTTATTTTGTTTTTTAGTATTTGTTGTTATAGGGGCAACAGAAAGACACCAAATGTGAAAATTTCAACTGTCTAACTATCACGGTTCATGAGATACAGCCTGGTGAGAGACGGACAGATGGACGAACAGCGGAGTCTTAGTAATAGGGTCACCGTTTTACCCTTTGAGTATGGAACCCTAAAAATGTCTTTAACCTTTTAAACGCCAACGATGAATACAAGTTGTAATCCCACGCCATTTCGTCATAACGTCAAACGTGAACTTGAATCTTAAATATATGCACGTAAGTCGCTGTTACATTGGGTAGTTGTACGATTAATGTTGCGTTCTAATATTCAAACAACGAATCGATTTACCTACCAGCCATCAAATTATGACAGATTTCTCGTAGAAAATGCGTCAAAATTTAATTGTTGGCTTTGCAAAACGATCCATTTTGTTTGAATATAAGAACCGACGGTATGAGTTAGTAGAGTCACGATAGTCCATGATACGTTTTGGCGTTAATAAGGTTAACAAAATAGTATTTTATGCAACTGCTATATAATGAGTGGCCTTAAAACAGGAGTGTGGTTTTATGAAACGAGCGTCAGCGAGTTTCATAATAGGATCACACGAGTGTTTTAAGGTCTAATTAAATACAGTTGCATACATTACTTTATCTACACACATATCATAACTGCAAAAAACCGTAACAGCAAAAACCAACAAACGAGTGACAACAAGTAATGGCGGCAAATCGATCTATCCGTCAGGACGAACATTTTTTAAATCATAGACAAACGAATGAAGTCCCTATTGTCATGTCACTCGAGATCAAATGTCGTGCGTTTAATTGAAAAATCATACTGAGTTGACGTTTCGTATCGATAACTGTTTTAATATTTATGGATACTAGAATAGAGACCAACTTGAATTTTGACAGCTGTTCCGAATTTCAATTCATAACGTCAGAGATATCGATAAAGTGATCACCAATAAACACAGACTACTAAGATTTACCTACTACCACAGACAAGAAAATTCTTATAATAACATTGGTTGTAATAATGCTTGTCATTTTCTATGGTTTTTGAACGCGTTATTGAGCACTTATGATATGTGTGTAGATAAACTTATTTATTACCTCGACAGCTTCATATAACGTACAAATTTTATCCAAAGTATGCGGCAAAAAATTAAGAAGTCAAACAAACCTCTTCCATAACAGACGGTTCAGGCACGTACACATTTGGAACTAAAGTGTCCAAAAGAATCGTTGTTCTCTCGAACGGTGCGTGTCTAAGAAAAAAAAAATGGGTAAAATTCCAATTTTAAACATACGAATACTAACGTTATTATAAAATACTATTGTTTACCTGCAAGCTACTGTGACAAAGTGTCTGTAGTAAATACTTTCTTTGTAAGCGTCGCCAACCAGTTTATAGTTATCACCTTTCATAAGAAGGGCGTGTACTCTTTCAGCCATATTTATATCCTGTAGTAAAAATGTATATATTCAGACTTTTAGTAGAAAGAAGAGCTGTATACAGGGTTGGCCATTTAGATGGGTCAGTATGGGCAAGTCTGAAACTATAAGACGTACAAAGATCGGTTTTTAAGAACCATATCATTTTAGTGAGAAGAAAAACTTCAATCATAGATTTAAAAAATCTCGTGTAGTCTCTTTGAAGAAAAAACTTACGTTATTTCTATTTCGTTATCAACAGTGTAGGTCATAAGCAGTATATGTTATTGTGCAACATGGTATCCAAAATGAATAAAATGCATGTATTGCGTATCCTTTTATTTATTGAAGTAGTTATTCGAAATAACGGGTTCGATTCCCGAATTGAATAAGAGTTTTTTTAAAATCTATGAATGCAGATTATTTTGTCACCAAAATCGATCAATGGTTCCTAAGAATAGATTTTTGTATATGTTATAGTTTCAGACTTGCCCATACTGACTTATCTGAATCCCCCCCCCCCCACTCGCTGTATTCATGACTGGATGCTCAGAAACAACATTTTTATTTACCTGTAAGTGGTCATTGCATACTCCCATTGCGGTTATAAAGAAGTGCGTATCAGTCGCTTCTTTCGCGTTCAGATTCTCCCTTTTCTCCAAATCGTTAAGAATCGTAGACAGTATGTCTGTACGGGGCCCACCTAAAACAATGGCGTAACGAACAACATTTTTATCAGTGCAATGTTTTGAAGCATATACGTGAGCAATCCAAATGAATCAGCTTGGGAACAAACTATAAGAGATAACCAAATTTCTTCTAAAGAACTATCACGGTCTTCGTATGAGCTTAGAAAAAATGTATAAAAAAACCTTATTCACAGGTTGGCTGAACTCAGCCATTTCTCTTAAATAATGTTAGAAGTTGTTTTATTGGTGTTATTGATAGAGTAGAATGTAAGAAATACATTTCGCTAATAAACCCTATCTCAAAAATTAATGGCCTGAGACATCGCCTTCTTGCCATTCGACTTCCGGGCGGTGTATTTTCAGTTTTATGAAATCCTTTTACTGCAAATTATGTAACTTTAAAATCAATGAATTGGTTTCTTACAACAAATTTTCCTATCTCTCATAGTTTCGGACTTATATTTGGATTACTCACCTGTATGTATATGAAGCTGCCCATCTTTTAGCGGCCGCTTTCAGTATACGACAGAACAAGTTTAACGGGTTTCATTTGTTCCTACCCATTCAAGTTACTGAATACAAGCGAGTGTTCGGTGACATTCGTCATATTTGGTACTTACGTTCTTTACAGAACAGGCACAACAGATAGTAGTATGCTGACAGGCCAGGCTGAATGCCTAGTTGCTTGAATTCTGCCACAACCTGCAAAGCCAGTGTCTGTAGAGCTTTCCCAGCGCCCCACGCGGAAATAGATCGCAGACACGCCGTTAAAGTTTCTTCATTCGGAGATATTCCCTAGAAAATTATGAGAGAATACGTGTGGAATCTATTTACATAAAAGAGTTCCGTTATTGATTGAGTAACAGACTGACGGGCAACGCACACCCTAAACCGCTGAAGCTAGAAGCTTGACATTTGGAACATGTCTCCTTTTGGGGGTGAAGAGGTATATAAAAAAATTAAGAGATTTAAATGAGGGGTGTAAGTTCGTATGTAATCTAAAATCTACGCGGACGAAGTTGCAAACAAAACCATGGATTAATAATAAACAACATAACAATAAAAAGAAAATAGCTATGGCTACACAATCCGTGATTTTTACAACTTAATTGTGATAAATGCAATTAATTTACGTTTTTAAGTAAAGGGTTTCCTTATCTTTAGAATAACAATACTTGTAAACAATCGAATCGTGAAAGAGTATTAAAACGTGACTTTTAATATTATAACTATGGTGGAGTCTCACTGTTGCCGCTCAGCACATCTCTTCCGTACACAGTCAGTTAAATAAGGATGAGATTTGCATCAGCAGCAGATATTTCTACACTATTGAAGAGATTACTACACATGACTCTATAGCCAAGAGAGTAAGAGCTAATGCGCATTATTTTGATCTCTTCGAGCGTTCTGAAATTTTTGTTGCTGACTGTACCACTATATACATTAAAGTATAGATTACTAGCGACCCGCCCCGGCTTTGCACGGGTACAATTAGGGTGTAATGTACATTAAAAAACCATTAGGTACAAAATAGTATTTTATGCAACTGCTATTATAATGAGAGGCCTTAAAACACGAGTGTGGTTTTATGAAACGAGCGTCGGCGAGTTTCATAATAGGATCACACGAGTGTTTTAAGGCCTTATTATATACAGTTGCATATATTACTTTATCTACACACATATCATAACGGCAAAAAACCGTAACAGCAAAAAACCAACAAACGAATGACAACTAGTAATGGCGGCCATTCGATCTATCCGTCAAGACGAACGTTTTTTAAATCATAGACAAACGAATGAAGTCCCTATTGTCATGTCAAGAGAGATCAAATACGTGCGTTTAAATTAAAAAAACATACTGAGTTGACGTTTCGTATCGATAACTGTTTTAATATCTGTGGATACTAGAATAGACACCAACTTGAATTTTGACAGCTGTTCCAAATTTAAATTCATAACGTCACGAGATATCGGTAATGTGATAACCAATAAAGAACAGATTTACCTACTACCACAGACAAGAAAATTCTTATAATAACATTGGTTATAATAATGCTAGTAAATTCCTAAGGTTTTTGAACGCATTATTAAGCACTTATGATATGTGTGTAGAAAAAATCTCTAAATGACAGTGAAAACCGTATCAAAATCAGTTACGTGGTTTAGAAGGAGTAAGCTACTGATGATATCAAGGCAGCCAGGAACGTATAGCGACTTTATTTTATACTATGTAATAAAGATAGCTGTCCTGATAAAAACTGTCCTGTTTTTTAAAGAGTGTCACACGAGTATGCGGGTTATCTGATGGGAAGTGATCACCGCAGGCCAAGGGAACCAGCTACCTCAAGAGAGTCGCTGATCCGTTACTGATCTCCCTATCTCTCTTGAATCTGAGTAAACGGCAGAAGGGAACACAGCAATCGACGACTAAATAGTTATGGTTGTTAAGTTTATAGCATACAATAAATGAAAAGTGTTACCATTTCAGCCATCTGCCTCAGGAGATCCTTTAGAGCATCTATTCGGAGAGCGGAGCCCTCGCGCAAAAATCCAACACAAGCCAAAAGGCAGTTGAACACGCCAGTAGACAGCGGGATGCCTTTTTCTTGAGCTTCTTGGAAGAGCATGTGAGCGCGCTCAGCCTATTAAGTTATAAAATAAAAAGTTGATTAATAACTCGTCACAAATGAGCGTTGGTGGCGTAATAGCTAGTGGGGATCGTAAGGTATTGAGATAAATTGCTGGCAGTCGCCATGTATAGTCAAATGGCAATTTACAATAGTTTTTATTTATTTCGGGATGGGGTTTCTTAGCAAGATTTGTTCCTTACATTCTATACTATCAACAACACTAATAAAACAACTTCTGACTGTTGTAAGGTAAATGGCTGGGTTCAGCCACCAGACAGTACATAATTTTTCTTTAAAATTTTTGCAATGCACTTTTTATTTGCTACAAAATCGGCGTCGTAGCTCTGTTTTGGATTTTCCCATACATTGCTCAACTTGTATACTAATTTTATTTATAGGAGCTTTGTTAGCTTTCCAAAAGAAAGGAATGAAGTATACAGAAGAAGCAATGAAAAGTGGTTGTTGTGTATTGGAGGAGGATCATGTTTGCTCTACCAAAAACAGATCAGAACTTTTAGATCTTTTACGAAATTACGTACCTGATAGTATTTAGCCATGCCCTGGATGACAGTACAATATGCTTCAGGGCTTTTCGGCTCAAGCGATGCAAAGATCTTGTCCGCCAAACCACCCAACCTGATAAGGGAATGACAGTATTCAGACGGTACACTACATAATTCTAAAAATACATTCATCTGTATTATTCGGAAGGAAATTTCATAAAAGGTTTTTTTATGGGTGTTAACGTTGCCTGTCATGCTAAAAACGCAACTAAAAGTTTTCTATTAATATAGCAGTGTGGCTTGCGGTATCTGAATTCAGTGGAGGGTGTGTGTGGCCATTCTGTTTGCAATTGTATTATGAATTTTGTGTCACAAATCAGTGCAGCAACTATTCAAACTTGCGATAAACAGGCCTTAAGCGCAGTGTAGATGTAGGCTCTTACTTATTCAGGTCTCAATCTTTTTATTATCTTCCTTCATTTTTCTTTTAAATTAAATGTAAAGCTCTTGTTCCTTTGGCTTGATGTGTGTGAGGAACAAAGCTGTGTGTGAGTATTAGCTTAAGTGTTCATTCCAAAAATTATTACCTCCATGTAGCAGCTTGTCTCTCTCGGGAATTGGCAGAGAACCATCTCTCCTCGAGCCACTCAGTCGACTCAGGTTCCTTCTCATTACAAAAGCAGAGAAACTGCAGGAAAGCCAACTTCAGTTCCTCACTCACACCTTCAACTCCACCAAGGAGCTGGAACACTTTCACAGAATCTTCTAGAAGGGCATTTTGAATTGTGTATCTTAAATCATCTTCTGTTACCTGTAAAGGATTTATTCAGTTATTAAGACAGCTGACACAGTACTGAGCTCTTATTGCCGTGTTTTTTTCCGATTATTTAAGCTAAATCAAATGAGACTTTTTTGCTTTAATTCTTTTGATTGTATCAAGTGGAAAGTATTACTGTTGTTTGTATGGATACAGTCCATACAAAGAACAGTAATACTTTGCACTCTCCAAACCTTAACCTTAAGGCAAGATTTGCTTGGGTATTGTTGGCATGCCTAAAAATTAGGTTTTGTTCATCTAAAACATAACAACAATATACGAAAACCTCAAAGCTCTATAGCCTATGTATCATTAACCTATGTTAAGGTTTAGAGATTGGAAAAAGTTAGGTACCATCATTTATATGGCACAAGCCATTAAATCTCAATTTTACAGCTAGACATTTCTGTACTACTTTTATTGAGTAAGATACAGACCTTACTCTCCTCAGAATAAATAGGTTTTGGTGCGAAAGCCTCTATTCTAGGATCTGCATTGAAGTACGCAGTGATCATTTTGCCTGGTGGGTCCCACTGTCGAGTGGTAAACAAGTCGGAGTGCTGGTCTCTGATCCATGCAGCAGCCTTACGTCCTGCTTCTGCTGATAATGCGTAGGCTCTCTTCCGGTAGTTTGATAGAGGGATGAGGTATGGGTCATCATGGTATCTATAAGTAATAAATTACTTGATATAAAGTGTCAAGTTAGGTTTGTACCATTGTCCCTAAGTAGGTGAAATATGATAATAACAATAAAATCATAGACAGTTGTGGTGAGAATCAAGACATAAAAGATCTCACATATATTTTAAGTTAAGATTTTTGATTGGAATTATTAGGATATTCTCTATTTTTTATATGTTCTGTGAAATTTTGATTGGATCCCTACTCATAACCCTAAAACGAAAGCTATAGTGTAACAGATCAGTAATGGGGAACTTTATCAAGTTATTTATAGTTTAAGTTTCCTTTTACTTGAAATTTATTACTTATTTATTTTGTTTCATCAGGCAGGAAAAGTTATTACTTTTTTTTAAATCCCCAACTTCTTCAGCTACCGCTACCTGTCACCTTGGCGAAGCTTATGCTTACTTGTAATGTGCAGCAGTGGGATCGGGGCCAACTGTGGCTGCTAAGGCCTGCAGGATGTCTGTGGGGCCTCTTGGAATACGCGGCGGCGGCGAAATCCCGTCGCTAGACGTACTAGTCTGCGGCACCTTTTGCCCTTCTACGGCTGAATGATAACGGCAGAAGCACGCGAGCTTCGACCACTGCCTGGAGAATCATATATTTAATTTTGTATCAGTAAATAAATACGCGATTTATAACCTATAAACTTAATAATGTGACAGATTTTGGATCAGTTCGTAACACAAACCTTTGAAGTACTATGTTGGAATACATATTTATTTGTTAATAATAAGGCCGTAAGTTGTTGAAAAGTAATAAAATAAAATAACTTAGTAAAATTGGTGCAAATACATAACTTCGCCGGAGTTGTCAAATTTGACAATGATTGTTTTTTCTTCAGTTTATTTTATCCTTCGGAAAAGGTAAAGAAGATTGAGCTTGTACAGCCGAGTCTTTTGTTGTTAAAGTGGATTCACATTCACAATGCAAAGTACTAAGCGATAAAACGCGCCGGATTATCGCGCACCACGCGTTGAGACCAATCGGAGATTATGGGCGTGAAAATTGCAACACTTTGAATTGTGAATCCATCTTTAAATTATTTAGAACACAATAGGTACTAAATATCTGATTTCATGGACTTTTATAGTTGTAAAACCATGGTAAAAGATAAAACCCAATGTTTTTGAGAGATGTTATCAGTATAACTAATATTATTGATAAGCACAATAAAATAGTGGGTGTTTTTTTGTGCATTTCCGGGAATCGACTGAACTAATGTAAGCTTTTAAAAAATCTGTAAATGCAAAAGTAAATGTAAGATAAATAAAAGAAACACTTCAAATAAAATTACTAAGCATTTAAGGGAGTTCTCTTGGATTGGGATGCCTCATTGGTTTTTTGACCACTGCCCCGTAAAAGCGTATTTAAAAACCGACCAAGTGTAAGTCCGTACAAAATTAATAAGCACTAAACATATCGTTATCGTTTCGTTAGAGCAATATATGTATATTGCTCTAACGAAAAATTAGCCAGATTGAGTGCCAGACTTAACTTTGCCGCTTTGCCAAAAATGAGCTTTTCATTTTCATATCGAGAACAGTAGGTACTTGAATAGCATATACCCTTACGAATAATATATTAAAATACAGACAAGCGCGAGTATATCAAGGGTATCATACTGTATTCGTTGGATTAAAATACAAGCTAATCTTTGTAGCTGACAAAATGTTCGCTCATAGCAAAAAAATCATTTATCTATATTATATATAGATAAATGATGATATCGCAGAAATATTTTATGCCATCAAAAACAAAACTTGTAAAAAAACCAAGTCTCGCAACTAAGTTCTCTACCGTAAAAAGTTGTGAGAACCATGTTATACCAAGTCGGTTGGCTTATTCAGTCCCTAATTAAGAGACCTTCTGTCTTAAGTTATTACGTAATTAGCTAATCTAACAACATCTTGTAGTGACCACATTAATATTAAAAATCTTTTATGATTAAATAAATTAGATTGACTTGGCGATTTCGATTTTTCTTATTGTATTTTTTTACATTCAAATTAAATTTAAAATGCTATATAATGAATGACAACACAAAGAAAAATTAGGGTCATGGCAGGGTTCGAACCTGCAACATCAGCATTCCATGCCTTGCGTATTCCAGTTTCCGCCACATTACCGCTGCCATACCCGGCGAATTTTTTAATGTGTTTCGTCTTTACGGTCATTACATTATTGATATTTTTTCTTTGGGAAAACTACCCTCGGTGTCATCTATGAGAAACTTAATCAAGTTATCTCATTCAACTTTGTCATTTATGAATGCCCGTTAGCTGACGAGAGATAACGCCATTTGTTGTTAAATTATTGTAATCGAAATTATTTATTTTTAATTTTTTTCGATTTTTCTTTTTGTATTTTTTTTACATTCAAATTAAATTTAAAATGCTATATAATGAATGACAACACAAAGAAAAATTATTTTGAATGTAAAGAAATACAAGGGTCAGGTTTTTCTTTGATTTATACACTAAACACTAATTGTATTCTAAATTTGAAACTTCTATGTCTAGTAGAAGTGCCTGAAAGTTTTGATGATCGGTCAGTCAGTCAGTCAGTCAGTCAGTCAGTCAGTGACAAATTAAGAAACTTTGATGACTAGTTATAATTCTTAAACTACTGGTTCAAATTGAATGAAATTTGAAATATACCGTGTTTATGCAATGCCTGCTTAGTTTCTGAAATACATGGTTCTAGTTTAATCTACAACGAAGTTATAGGGGGTCGAAAATGGCCTGAACTGCTTCGAGAAAAGAATGGTACGGCCGTGCCGCTTTTTTTTGCTCGACTTGGCGGGGGCACTGCCGTGCCCCCAGATATGTTTAAACTACAAAAGACAAATGTTACTTCCAAAGAAGTTTGCAGTCTCCCTGATTTTTTTGCTAGGTATCATATCGAGTGGGATATTAAATAAAAAAGAAGAAAATTAGAGATAGGTATATTCAATGTACTATTACGTGATTTAAAGTACCTAAATAAAAGCATGTATAATAGGTAAGTATTAAAAATACACTAACCGACAAAAAACTATTTTACTATATTTTATTAATAATAACGCCATCTGTTGTAAAGAAGCTGTATTAAATAAAAATGGATACATTTTAATTATTTTTAGAAAATTGTACATTAGTATTATCGTTACATACGTTAACCTAAAGTTATTTTGTTAGCCTAAAGACTCGCGAGTTGGCGCTATATGTATTTTGAACCAAATAATCTATATCTCACGCTTTGCAAAACTAGGAATAAATAAAATAAACTAAAAATAAAAAACAAGTTAAACGCTGATTGCTATCATAGTCTCATCGAGTAAAACAAGTCTTTTCAAATGTTAGATGTTAATTTTTATTTACTTCTATTAAAGTCTATCGACAGTTCTACATTTAATTATCTTCTTCATCCTAATTTTATCTTTACATAGTATATAAAGTCGCCATCCATTCCTATCTGTCCTAAATCCTTATGGTGTATGTTCTGCTGCCTTCTCCTGCTAAACTACGCAACGGATTTTGATATGGTTTTCACTGTCCTTTTGATTTTTTTTACGAAAGGTTTTTAAATACATTAAGTACATCTCGATCGTACCCATGCGAAGCCGGGGTGGGTCGCTAGTTAAAAATAAATTGAAATGCTGTGGTCATACGTTGTCAACTACAACAATAATGGATAAATAACAAAAACAAATCTCCTATATAATCAGATTAAATTTTACTTGGGCGCTGTCTGCTAAGTAGCTATTTTTAACTGACTTCAGAAAAAGGAGGAAGTTCTCAATTTAGTTCTTTTTTAAATTAATATTAAATAGCTGCAGTGTGGGATAACGTATCCTTAGTCCTTAGGCCAGTCTACTAATTAGGCTAACTGGTATTGATCTAAACCCGTAGGTTACACAGATATCGCTGGTCGCTGCAAGTTTAACAAAACTTCGATATAGGAGAAAAAAACAAATCAAAACAATATTTTCAATATGTAGTTAGTTATATTACTATATTAGCCGTTAAATAAATGAGCATAGCATATTGAGAGCATATCTTAATTGCATTATTTGAGCCGGAATCAGCAAATTCGTGGCTTGGTAACGGATCCAAAACATTTGGCGGTTTGTCATTGTTGCAGACAACTTGCGCGCTGTTCACACAGGTTCCATTTAAGGAGCTAAACAGAGTACCCTCCGGACACTCCACCAATCTCGCAGTAGCGATTTCGTTCAACCCATAAATGCATGCGACGTACATCGTGCAATTTAGGTCGCTCTCGTCGTCAAAGTTGCCTATACCGGTGCATTGATACTGCGGGTAGCACTGATAGCTGGTTATGTTGGTGCACTGGTTATCGATGTGGCTGTAGATGAAGTTAGGGGGGCAGTAAAGGTCGTACTGCGTATAGACTCCCGGGGCGCCGCTGAGGCACATGGTGTACCCTCTGCAGTCGGCCTCATTCTCGTTCGGGAATCGTCCCCGTGCCGTGCACATGCTCGCCACGCTCACACCATGCCATAAGCCCTGTAATATGAGATATTATCTCTTATCAACAATACAGTTTGCTAAGACTTAAAGTTAAAGTCCGATCTTAACGCGGCTTATTACGGCGGTGGTTTGTTCATTTTTTTATTACAGGAAAAAAAACAGAACCTATCTAGAGTTTGAAGTTCTGCTCAGGCTTAAACTATGACCAGGATAATGAATTAATGACTTTATCTAATTAAAGGAAAATATCTAAAGGAGTTGAGTTACAAATAAAAAAACAATGATATGTGATACTATAGGTAAATATTCTTAATTGCCGTTAGTCACATACGTAGGCATGTACCGAATAAAATTTAATAATTTAGAAACACACATCGCATCTTTATATAGTATATAATAAATTAACTAAGTATACAACACCACTTGTTTGAATTGTTAAGCATAAGTACTCACAATTAGGAACACCGTGAAAATCCAGACTTGTGCCATATTTAGGACACTGACTGAAAAATAATATTTTGTAAGCGAGCCGTGTAACTCGGAAGATACTATTCAGTTTAATGCCAGCTTAGTTTTATAATTGGAGACATTTGCATAGGCGTCACACTGTTTCATTTATCTCTAATGAGATAAAAACGAAGACTGGGAGAGCCTCTTTAGTACTGCCTAAGCTTTAGAAAGGGCAATAGGAATTCGATGATTTAATTGTCGGTAGGTTAAGAAATGGAAGTATTCAACTCCACATTTAATTTTGATTACATTCTATTGTAAAGATAGGATTAACTTTATTCTAAAAATGTTCGCCAAAAGTTGGTTCTCGTACATCAGAGCAGCCGAGGAGCCGAAAATATTTGAATACGCACCCATAACACAATGGTGTTACGTCAATCAATAATACATCATTAAACAGTAATTAAACATGTCTCGACATTGATTATAATAATTAAGTTTATCGCGTGTAGCGAATAGAGTATTTTAGTTAAATTCTCGCTATTAAATATATCGAAACAGTGAGGGTGCTAAGTAAACACGACTCTATTACGATAATAGAGTCGTGTTTACTTACTATTTTTGAGCACCCTGACTGTTTCGATATATTTAATAGCAAGTGTACTTAAATTTGCATCAAACCTTCTAAGCATACTGTTATAGTATTAGTATAAATAAACTGAAATGCTCTATTCTCTATACGCAATAAACTTATAGTATTTTATGCAACTGCTATATAATGAGAGGCCTTAAAACACGAGTGTGGTTTTATGAAACGAGCGTCAGCGAGTTTCATAATAGGATCACACGAGTGTTTTAAGGCCTAATTATATACAGTTGCATACATTACTTTATCTACACACATATCATAACTGCAAAAAACCGTAACAGCAAAAAACCAACAAACAAGTATGGCGGCAATTCGATCTATCCGTCAAGACGAACGTTTTTTTTAAATCATAGACACAAGAATGAAGTCCTTATTGTTATATCACTCGAGATCAAATGTCGTGCGTTTAAATTAAAAAATCAAAAAATCACACTGATTTGACGTTTCGTATCGATAACTGTTTTAATATCTGTGGATACTAGAATAGAGACCAACTTGAATTTTGACAGCTGTTCCAAATTTAAATTCATAACGTCACGAGATATCGGTAATGTAATCACCAATAAACACAGACTACTAAGAGATACTACCCAATAAAGAACAGATTTACCTACTACCACAGACAAGAAAATTCTTATAATAACATTGGTTGTAATAATGCTGGTCATTTTCTATGGTTTTTGAACGCGTTATTGAGAAATTATGATATGTGTGTAGATAAATTATTATAATGAATGTTAAGACTGTTTAATTATTGATTAATGACGTATTATTATTTATCTACACAAATATCATAAAGGCTAAATAACGCGTTCAAAAACCCTAGGAAATGACCAGCATTATTACTACCAATGTTATTATAAGAATTTTCTTGTCTGTGGTAGTAGGTAAATCTGCTCTTTATTGGTCATCACATTACCGATATCTCGTGACTGCTCGTGACGTTATGAATTTAAATTTGGAACAGCTGTCAAAATTCAAGTTGGCCTCTATTCTAGTATCCACAGATATTAAAACAGTTATCGATACGAAACGTCAACTCAGTATGTATTTTAATTTAAACGCACGACATTTGATCTCGAGTGACATGACAATAGGGACTTCATTCGTTCGTCTATGGTTTTAAAAAAAACGTTCGTCTTGACGGATAGATCGAATCACAGAGTACCTTTTTAATATACATGGCCGCCATTAGTTATCATACGTTTGTTGGTTTTTTGCTGTTACGTTTTTTTGCAGTTATGATATGTGTGTAGATAAAGTAATGTATGCAACTGTATATAATTAGGCCTTAAAACACTTGTGTGATCCTATTATGAAACTCGCTGACGCTCGTTTCATAAAACCACACTCGTGTTTTAAGGCCTCTCATTATATAGCAGTTGCATAATAGTAGTTTATGCTACTGCTATATAATGAGAGGCCTTAAAACACGAGTGTGGTTTTATGAAACGAGCGTCAGCGAGTTTCATAATAGGATCACACGAGTGTTTTAAGGCCTAATTATATACAGTTGCATACATTACTTTATCTACACACATATCATAACTGCAAAAAACCGTAACAGCAAAAAACCAAAAACGAATGACAACTAATGGCCGCCATGTATATTAAAAAGGTACTCTGTGATTCGATCTATCCGTCAAGACGAACGTTTTTTTTAAACCATAGACGAACGAATATAGTCCCTATTGTCATATCACTCGAGATCAAATGTCGTGCGTTTAAATTAAAAAAACATACTGAGTTGACGTTTCGTATCGATAACTGTTTTAATATCTGTGGATACTAGAATAGAGACCAACTTGAATTTTGACAGCTGTTCCAAATTTAAATTCATAACGTCACGAGCAGTCACGAGATATCGGTAATGTGATGACCAATAAAGAACAGATTTACCTACTACCACAGACAAGAAAATTCTTATAATAACATTGGTTGTAATAATGCTGGTCATTTCCTAGGGTTTTTGAACGCGTTATTTAGCCTTTATGATATGTGTGTAGATAAAATACTATTATCTGCGGATAATAATACATAAACCTATGCATAATGACTAAAAATATAATACGCACATATTAATAATGACATGCCAGTACGCAACCAACCGAACTTGTTATTTTTTAACTCAAACTCATTATTTTTTAAATAGGAACATCGACTACAGCACAGCACTAAGCACACAAGATAGCAGATAGGTAATTGTTTTGTTTAGATACACCTTAAGTCTCACCTAGATTCCTTCCACACAATAATAAAAATATTAAATAAATCCGTCAGATCAGATTCTTGCTATTTTATTACCGTTCGTCATAATGCGGGTAAATAAAACATGCAGGTTATGCAAAGATGGTCTGTATGGTGGAAAATTTAGTGGCTAAATTAGCAGATCGTCAATTTGCCACTGCCTAAGTACTAACAATACCTAAAGGCTTGTCATGTGACTCGTGGTTATTCTTTTTTAAACTTACGTTGGGCAATCGTCATCAGATCATTTATCTTACCAGATACATCAAGGCATTCAAGGCGAACAAAGGCCCTAAGTAAGTGATGCAGTCGCCATAGTATGATTTATCTAACGGTTGTCTACACAGGTGACACTCTGTTAGCGTCAACGCTAGTAGAAACGACAACTGATTGGACTTGGCGAGAGCTGGCGAAAGCAAACGTCAAAATATGTCGAACGCTAATGTCAAACTCAAACATTCTGTCGTTTGCATTGACGCAAACAGAGGGTCACTTTGTCTAGATACCCAGATACTTCTATCAATGCGAACAAGGCCCTTCAATATGTATTTACTTTATACTCTAAATGCCCCTATATTTAAGGGCATTTAGAGTATAAAGTTCAATGGATTGCAATAGATACTAATTCGTAATAGCGATTATACATATATGGAATAATAGGTATTCCTAATAAAACACGGCTGCAGCAGTCCAAAAACCGAGCATTTGTCGAATCTCATATCCAGGTCAAAGATTATTCAATGACACTAATTGACCCACATTCGCTCGGCATCACATAAAATAATTGTTTGACGATGGATACACATCATTATTGATAGCATTCATACCAATAATCCTTTCCTTTATTGGTTTGTACTATTTGCAGTTCTTTGTGGTATAAAATGCACTTCCAGTTCACACTTTTATTAACAACAGAAACATGGACAGGAGAGCGACAGTTGCATTGTGCCTTGTGAGTTTCCATTATTTTATTGATACAACTTGTTGTTCCAATTTGTTAAATCGAGGGATAGATATGCCTAACATATTGCTCATTGTTATTGATTTTGTGAACAGCCTTTTACAAGATTTAAGTGTTTTTTTTACCCGACTGACACTTAAAAATTACATGAAGTTAAACATACATATTAATAGGTAACTAGGTAGCTTTGAACATTTTTGTTTAGACAATTTTATCATCATACTTAATTCTCTTTAAGCAATTTTCTCTGAAACATTCATGCGTCATTATTTTATCTTGCAAATTATACTCAATGAGTAAATACAAATATTATGGATGAGTCTATAAATGACTACGACGGGTATCTGAAAAGATCTAAGCCTATGAGTAAAATATTTTAAGAAACCTTTTTTTGTCCTGTGTTACGCTCCACTTTTAAGTTATAAAGTATGTATAAAGTGGTGTAAGTATAAGAGATTTTTTTGTATTACAAGGGCACTTAAAAAGTAAAATATTTAGATCGAATTTTAATTAAAAACAAAATATTTTTGTCTACCGTTACGTTTTGTCAGCATTACTATTCACGTCAGTTTTGTAAACTTCAAAATAGCATAGCATGACCAATCTATGCCACACTGTGATATATCTATCAATACCACAAAATTAGTTGTAAAAATCAAAATGCATTACAGGAGTAAATTACTTAGTTATATTTTTCAGGTGCTTTGTTGCGCGTGGCAAGTCCGCGCGCAGTTCATCAACTGTACAGCTGCGGGCCGCTTTGCTGACATCACCGACACCACGTGCCAAAACTACACCCTCTGTGTCTACAACAGCTCCAGCGGCAACTATCTCTCCTACAACTACCATTGCCCCACCACTTCGATCTTCAATCCTAATACTCGCCAATGCACAGCCTCAGCCAATTACGCATGTAATCTCACCATCATAACGTCTAGTGACTCTCCCGTATCCGTCTGTACGTCAGAAGGTTACATAGCTGATCCTGGTACTGATGACTGCAGCACTTATATTGAATGCGTCGCGGATGGTGGAACGTTTATAGAAACAACGTATCTCTGCCCGGGTGGTACGTACTTCGATCCAGCTACAGGAGACTGCGCTTTTGACTATATTTGTCCTTCCACGTTTAACTGCCCTTCAGCGGGAAGATTTGCTGACCCTGCGGATCCGACGTGCGAGTCTTATTACTTCTGTGTACTTGCATCTAACGGGACCTACGTGAGCTCAAAGTTCACATGTAAGTCACCGGCACTGTTCAATCCCACTTCTAGAATATGTTCCTCAAGCTACACTTGTGTTTATAAATATTTCTTTATAGAAGATAGATTTTGAAACTACTTTAAAACTTCTTATAGTGTTTTATTCCTAATTGGATTTAATTTTATTGGTGTCATGTGATATATTTTATTATTAATTTATATTTATAACGATATTGTTGTTTACTGATTATTAAAAGGATGAATGAATTGAGAAAGTGTATTCTTGTTTTTTACCTACCACAATAGGTACTTCATGTAATGTATTTTGCAATTTATAATTTAATGTGAGAAAGTCTTATTGGAGCTTAAAGATTTTTAAAAAGAAAAGAAAAAAGTAACTCTGCCAGTCTCTTTGTCTGTTAGTCACTCTTTCACGATAAAATCGCTGAATCGATTTTTATGAAATTTGACGAGGTGATAGTTTCCAATTTGAGGAAGGTCATAGTCTGTTACAAGTTATCCAGGAAAATGCATAGATTCCCGGGATAACGACAAACGGCTTCACGCAGATCAGCCAATCTTGATGTAATTTGGCAAGGAAATAGTTTCCATACGAAAACGCGCATAGGCATTTATTTACTCCAAAACTAATGACCCGCCCCGGCTTCTCACGGGCACAGTTGCGATGTAATGTACATAAAAACACCGCAATAATAGTATTTTATGCAACTGTTGCATAATGAGGGGTCTTAAAACACGAGTGTGGTTTTATGAAACGAGCGTCAGCGAGTTTCATAATTGGATCACACGAGTGTTTTAAGACCTAATTATGTACAGTTGCATACATTACTTTATCTACACACATATCATAAGTACTCTATGATGGGTTCAGAAGCCATAGGGCAATGACCTGCATTGCTACTAGCTACTAGTGCTAGATACCTATTAAATATCTATAGACTGTACGGATTAAAATAATGTAATAAAAAATGAATTTGAACAAATATAGAAACAAATTAGAAAAATTCTCATAATAATATTGGTTGTTATAATGCTGGTCATTGCCTGCGGTTTCTGAACGCATTATAGAGCATTTATGATATATGTGTAGACAAAATCTCTAAATGACAGTGAAAATCGTATCAAAATATGTTGCGTGCTTTAAAAGGAGAAGTCGGCCGAACATACATCATAAGGATTTAGGACAGTCAAGAACCGATGGCTACTTTACTTTATAATATGTAAAAAGAAAGAAAAAAATGGTTAGTTGCAGCAGGATAGTGATAGTCTAGTTCAAACCCAGATAAAGTCGCGGGTAACAGCTAGTATCCCAATGCGGAAAAAATGCTAATGCTCTAGTAAATTAGCGTAATATCACATGCAATGACATAATTTTGTCTACAATAGTCAGTCGCATTTATTGGACAGCTACATTTTGTGTGATGATGGATTACAACATCAATATTGATACCAATCAACGGTATCTTTGCAATCCTAATAGGAGATATAAACTTTATAATTCCTGGTGGTATATATAATGCGAAAATGTCTCATGATTTTATTGAGAACGGCAAAATGGATCACAGGATAGGAGTTGCAGTGTTCCTCGTAAGTGTTTATTTTTTGAATATTAATCTTTCTTGTATGTATAGTCGACCAAGTAATTGCTTGAACACTTTTCAACCCTATTCCTTTGTAATACGGTCGAAAAGTGGTCAAGCAATTTCTTGGTCGACTATACTTCAAACGTAAAACATATATTCAAGGCGTGTTTCTTCTGCACGTCATAAGGTCACGTCAGAAATCTTTTAGGTATATTTTTATAGAGCCAGAGCGAAAACCGGCTAAGTGCGAGTTGGACTCGTGTACTGATAATAATATGTATACATATTATAGTGCCATTGATATCCTACTTGACCTGTAGCCATTGCAAGTCCCATGACCGCTTTCATTTACTTTTTTAGGTGCTGTGCTGTGCATGGCAAGTTCAAGCTCAAGTAAACTGCACATCGGCAGGTCGCTTCGCTGACCCTGACGACACAACCTGCAAGAACTACACTTATTGCGTATATGACAGCTCCACAGGCACTTACCTAGCCTACAATTACGTGTGCCCGACGACATCAGTCTTCAATCCGAACTCAGCCCAATGTACAGCCTCTACTAACTACGTATGCAATGTTACAACAACGAACTCCACGACGTCAGTCTGCACTGCAGATGGGTATATAGCCGATCCCAGCTCTACGAACTGCAGCTCTTATATTGAATGCGTTGAAATCGATGGGTCGTATACAGAGACGACGTATACATGCCCAGATAATACGTACTACGATCCGAACACGACTCTCTGTGAATCCGATTATAACTGTACTTCGAGCTCCACGTTTACCTGCAGTTCAGCTGGACGGTTTGCCAACTCTGCAGATACTACGTGCCACACTTACTACTACTGCGTTCTGGCATCTAATGGTACCTATTTGCAGTATGAGTATACCTGTCCTTCAACGTCGGTGTTTAATCCTAACAGTGCGGTATGCACAACCACTTATACTTGTACGACGTCTTAACGAAACTTTTATAGCGATATAAAGTTTTGCCGAAATTAGCTTCGAAAATAGGACCGTGATTGCTAGTATATTAGATTAATTGTTAAATTATTTAAACCCTTATTTAAAAAAGTTTACCAATCTCTTTTAACTTAAATATGTTTTGATCCTTTCATTCGAAGGCAATGATGACAATGACTGATAAAGACGAAGCATGTATTAACAAATGGAGGTTTACTGAGGGGGTTAGTTTATTTTCATAGTGCTGTAGCCAGTAGCACGTTGCAACGAAGGGGCCGGCTTGACTCGGGTAGTACCGCACTCTCAATGATTACCGGTGTGGCTCGATACTGGGTCTCGTATGGTGAGTAAGAGATCTGGAGGCCCAAGGGGGAGGGGGGAGGAAGGCTAACGAGCGGCAACGGATCAGCGATTCTTGGGGTCGCTGGTTCTCATGGGCGGCGGTAATCACTTGCCATTAGGTGATCCGTCCTCTATTTTCTATAAAAAATGCTTATATTCATTAGGGAAAATGTGTTTAAGGAAAAACATGCAAAGTTATCGCTACTATTATTCAATTGAAATGCAAACTGTACTCGTAGTATTAACTTATTGTTGGTTATTAAACAAAATGCTTGTTACTTTGTTGGTTATTTCTAACCCATTGACAATACAATAGATGACACTTTAATCACGCGTTGACATTGCACATTGAACAACAGATAACGCTCATTAAAAGAAAGCAAACACCAGCACATAATCGAACAATGCTTTACTCAACAGAGATAGATCTATGAACACGTATGTCGGTGTCAATTCAAAGGAATGCCTTTACCATGTCTGCGTTTGACGTTGAACACACGACGGTTAATTTTTCGAACTCGACGTTTCTTTTTTGTTGTGGAACTAGAAACTTTTACTTTGCCCCTGGCACTGGTATAAGTGAAATACTGACCTTCCCTAATCAATACAGAAGCAAGTCGTCTTGCTGTTTCAAGGTTTGCGATCAAACCGGTGTCATTGTCTTTCATAGTCGTACAAGAACTTTTTTCTATTAGGGGTTTATCTGCAATGGATTTTAGAGGCTTTTGGCCAGGGGATTTATTTGATTTCTTCATAGTAGCATAAAAGTGCTTGAAATAATTCTCTCTTGCTTTGTTAATGTACGACGATGGCACTTTTACCCGACTCTTTTTGCCACCAATAGGAACAGTGGTCATGTCATACTCCTCAAAACTGTCCTCGTGAAAAGACGTCGACTTTCCTTTGGTTCTTTTGAAATTCATCATATTTCGGTAACTGTCGTAGTCGAATTCTGGTAAATTCGTCACCATAAAAGTAGAATCATTTATGCGGCGCACTTGAAATGTTTTAACTCCGACTGAAAATTTACTAAGACTGATTATAATGCAATAATTAAGTAAAATAGCTTTTATTCTGTTTGGATTCATCAATCATTTGGGATTGACATTAAGTAATATTGACAGAAATAAACATGTGAACCTTTGTGCCTTTGACTTGTAATGTCAATTTTGTTTAAGAAGTTTGGATGTGATCTAAGAGTTCTAATATTCAGGTAACTAAGTTAACATATTTAGCAAACTTATCTGCATTTCACGTAATTATGTTATATTCATTCACCATGAGCACGATCGTATCTCGAACCTAAGAAAAAAGTGAATGAAGACCATACAATGAAGCTCGAGAGTCAGCGCGGAATCAGGGTCAAATTTGTCAAGCAAATCATCCAAATACACTTACGAGTTTCCGTGAATGCGTAATACGTGTAATAGATTTTACGGAATGGTGATAAGACTGATAATGGATGATCAAGGTGGACGTCTCTTAGGTCGGTGTTGGGGAAAGAGCCTGAGAGTGTTCCCGGTGGCGGTATTGTTTTCAATGCCACCAAGAACACGCTGTTTAATTGCCACTTCCGTTAAAGAACAATGTGAATACATGGAGTCGATCCTTGGCTAAATAAAAGTATTTAGTGTTAATATTTTCTTGAATAGAATCTGATGAAGCATTCTATGAAACATGATCTATGTACTTAGTTTAAAAGAGAATATTTACAGTAAATACAAGGTATAGGAAATATAAGGGTGATAACGAATTTAAGAAATCTGCTAAGGTAAATACCAAGTACTGCTTTTTGTACATTAATAATGAGTAGTTATTTTGTTTTATTTCTTGTGTGTATTTTGAATTTTTGTTTACTTGTGTGAATCAATAAAGAGTATTTATTGTTGTTGTTCAGAGTCAAAGTCAAAATATCTTTATTCAGATTAGGCTTACAAGAAGCAACTCATTGCCAAACATTTATTATTTGGATCTCGTAAACTTAGTTTTTGTTAAAAATTGATAAGAGAAACTAAAAAAAAGACATTTAAAAAATAAAAATTCGGTTACTAAAAAAACTTTATAACAAAAACGGCGCCATCTCTCGTCAGCTGACGGTAGCTGTAAAGGTACCCAGTTGAATTTGATAACTTGTTAAAAAGTTTCATATATATTACACCGAGGGTAGTTGTACCCTTAAAATCAATAATGTAATGACCGTAAGACGAAGCACATTGAAAAATTCGCAGGGTATGGCAGCGATAATGTGGCGAAACAGGCAAACGCAAGGCACGGAAAGCTGATGTTGCAGGTTCAAGTCCTGCCATTATCCTAATTTTTCTTTGTGTTGTCATTAGATAGCATTTTAATAAATAAAAGACTTAAAAAACAATATTACAAGTATTAAAACGAAAATACTAAACAAAATATTTTTTGTAACACGCTACTCTACCGGAGTCGCTGATCCACTTTGCCCTGACACTTCCACCGTGTGATGTACGAGTACGCTTTCATTTGCCTGAGCCTGGAGTAACCTTGATAAGTCGATACTTTAGCCACGAGCAGGAATCTTAAATAAATAGTAATTTTATTTTATTTCAATTTCAATTTAAAGATTGCTAAACATAGGTACCTAATTGAGTATCTTCTTTATCTTTACATGGTATAAAGCGAAGTCGCTATCCGTCCCTGTCTGTCCTCACATCTTCGGCCGCTTACTTCTTATAAACCATGCAATGGATTATGTTACGATTTCCAAGGTCTCCATTGTGATTTTGAGATTTTTTATTGAAGGTTTTTATGTTTATGTACATGTGATTTAATAAAAGCTCAAATCTGCATTATAAATCGTCCGGGCTACTAAAAAATGAATTCAATATAGACCGTTTTAGTTCCAAATATATTTATCCGAATAGGTCAGCTAGGTATCTGAGAAAACAAACGTACACGACAAATTGAGAACCTCCACCTTTTATGCAGTCAGTTAATTATGGAATAAAATGTTTAAAAAGCGTATATTGTGGAGGCTACGCAAGTGAACTCTATCCACAAGTCGCAGGACGTGTGGTAGAGGTACCTTTATCACAAAGTATTATAATACTATCTAGCTTTTGTTTTGTTATATATAAAAAAAAATGAACACTGCTTGCACTAGGCGGCTATCTACGAGGCGATTCTTGGTTTATGCGAGAATAATTTCGCACGAAAACAGTTACCAAATCCCCTGAAAATCAGTAGTTTTTTGACGTATCTTCGAGACGAATCTCACATGAACATATGAACCGAGAATTGGGATCCTAGTCCATTGCGACTGCGTCATATTGTGCAAGGTACCTAGTGCAATCAGAATAATAACTATGCGATGCTGTCTCGTAAACAACGTTTCAAAGTGTTACACGGCTGTTACTCGTGCGAACATAGAGTCCACCAATGTGTTTTCTTACGTGATGTGGGTCAATTGCGCAAAACTTGATGAGGTGCAAGCAGAATGCAGATTCATTTTGGTTCAACGGAGCAGCCCCTTAGTGGACATACATCGTTCCTTTCCCTTGTGTTGATTTATTGGACAAGGATGATTACACAATAAACGTTACTTTTTGCCTGCGAGGTCCTAGCATGCTAGCTTTTGTCTTGGACATAAAGCATTATGTCCTTTTCTAACCAGTCAGCGTGTGCGCAAGGGATAGATGCCTCATGTCCACGATAAGGTTAGTATGCTATCGGTCTATAAGTTCCAGGATTGATAACATAATATTGGCAAGTTTTCGCCCAGTGAGCGTAAACTTATTAAAACGTTAGCGTTTTGTTGTGGTCGTGAGGGTCATGAACGAAACAGAAACTTGTCCATCAAGCCAATGTGTTATTCTTAGGTGTGTATAGTTTGTATAAAGGTAATCTAATCGTAGTACAACCCCTCCCCCTCCCTCCAGAATATGATGCTGTATAAACCTCTGGTCTTTGCTAAGAGAACAAACTGAACAGCATTTCTCGGATGGATCGAATTTGCTGTTTTATATCAATACCTTTAATGGTAAAACCGAATCAATAAAACACTGCAGGTAGAAATCTGCGACTATTTGCCGGTAGCAAATACTTTAGTTTACCTAGTGAAAGATAAATCGCACTAGATTGCGAAAGTCAGCTGTTTAGTAACAGACACGCGTCTCCAGTTCGAAATTTTACAATTTCTCTGAATAACAGGAGGCGGCGTGGAATACTAACCGATGATTTTCACAACTCGGTGACGCAATGCTTTTGATTTGAGTACAAATGGGTACATAAGGCTTTTACTGAGCATTTGCATCCTCATTGCACAATTAGTAGATGCATACAGTAGTATTTCCGGCTAAAGCTCTTCGACCAATTATATACCTATACCTATACTATCTGATTCATGATTGTAAATTTTTATACAAAAAGTGATAAATATGTTAAATTGTATCACTGCTAAGTTTTGTGGTAGGTATAGGCCCCTGGTCTAACTAGTCTCATAAGAATGGGAAGCACATAGAGACAACAAACGTTACGTTAAGTTATGTGTTTGCTGAGGCGTGAGTGGAAGGCTTCCTCTCAACTATTTAGCTAACTAAAGCTTTTAAAAAATTGCACCTAACGAATCCTAAGGTTCCATAGTCGTTACAACAAATGACAAAAACATTTGTTCAAGCCTTTTAAAGGTACAACGAGTATCAATCTTCTATGATTTTGAATAGGCCAGGAGAAACATTTCTGTCGCTTATAAAAACCAATAATGTCTACTTATTGCTTTCTTTTAAACGGTAACCCAAATATTTGCAATATATATTTCACCCTTCTTTACATATTTCGGGTGTACCCTCATTTTTTTACTAATGATATTCTTGGTTCTTGTATTTTAGCTTTGTAATTTTCAAGAAAAAGTGACATAAACAGACTGATGGACAAGGCAAACTACTTATTAGGGTTGGTAGTTTATCTACAAAATTCTTAAAACAGGTATTACTTGCACTTTACATTTTTTAGAGTTATAAAATTATTAGGATTTTTTTACGAAGTAGATCACCTCATTAACCGTGAGTTCTAATTGTTATTATTTATGTTAAGAATTAGCATCAGTGACACGCATGTCTACGATAACGTAACTTATCAAAATATGCGCATACGTGTTAGCGCATGGCGCCGCTTCCGCGATTTGAGGAAGCGCCGGCGCAGGTTTGTAACATAACTGAAATGAGTGAGAGTGCGGTATAATGCCGATTTATGACAATAAAGAAACAGGTTTTTTTTGGTAAATCAATTAGTTAAAATTAAATTATGCATTCTATTAGGTATTATGAAAATGAAAGTAAGTTTGTCAGTCATTTAGTCTCTGTGTTTAGTATATTTTTACTGATAAACTACTAATCTAATTAAAAACAGAAGATATAGCCCCCTCCTGAATAGCCGAAATGATATAGGCTAATATTTCCCCCAAGAATGATAATACGTAAAAACATTGTAAGAGAGCTGAATAAAGTAGAAAAACTCTTTTTCATTTCTTCTAAAAGATAGTAAGAAAGAAGGAATGCAGCCTTAGCCATTCAAACCAAGTTTGTATTTTGTATAAGATGGTTTTTCCCTGGTCGCACACTAATCAATAAAGCATGATAATCGTCGGGGTCCTTGACGTCATAAACCACTTTCAACCCTACGTCATAAACAGATGCATTCTTAAGAGTCTACTCACCCAATAAAATGTTCTTTAAGGACCAAGACAAGACGTTATCAAAATAAAAGTAAAACTTTAACGGTCATTTCTAGGAAAAACTAAAACTTCACATTCCTGTATTCCCTTTCTATTCTCAAGTTGGAAGCAACAATGGAGATTTAAAATTTTATCATTTGGACGACTTCATCCTAATTGGCCGATAACTGTGGTCTTACTTAACATGACCGGCCCAGGTTTAATTTATTCCTCCTACGTCTCTGTCAAACTAGTGTCATAAGAAAGTGACGCCTATAGAGATTAACTCAGATGAACTTAACTTAGCCCTGTTGATCGTTTTAAGGCCAATGTTGACAGAATACCACAGGATAGATAGTAGGTAAATATAACGGAATTTTTAATGATATTAAATGTGGTGGATGATATATTATCGGCTTTTATATAAAAAATATGTAGAATTATCGATCGCTGATACAAATAATTTCTGTACGTTAAGGTTGGAATAATTTTCAAAAATTGACAGTCATTGTGGGGATGAATGGTTTATTATGCCTATTACCTACCGATAGGGGATCAAGCCGGGGGATCGATGGGTAGGATTCCAATTACGATCGTGGTTGAAATGGGTCAGCAGGTACGCCGGCCGCCCCCGCCCCAACGGCGCGCGCGCGCTTCGTGCCACAGTCATTCGCTTTTTGCCCACCTTTCGACTCACGCGCAGGCCGCAGCCTCTATCATTGTTCGTGAACGAGCATTTCTCTCACGTGGGAACCATTGACTCTTTTGTGCTTTACCCGCTATACCTCAGCCGCTGTACGGCCGACAACACGTAATGACATTACTCTACAAGTGCACTTGTGATCGGAATTTTTGTGATGGAAATTAATGATGACTAAACTGAGGTGATGACTTCGGTTTCCCAGTGAAAGTTGAGTGATGACTGATGATAAAACAGATAAAGTGATCGGGATCCTTCCTTTCAGATAAGCGGATACCATGGCTATCGTGCCGGTGAGTGTGATTCTTTTTTAAACTTAAAAGCTTTAATGATGTTATTACTAACATATATCACTACAGTCAGTGATGATATAAATTGATACGGAGCCAGTTTAGACTAAACTATTTCCTAATGTTGATGAGTATGGAAATTACCCCTTTTAATTATTTTATTACAACAGATTGAGCTCTTGATGTAGATGAAAGATATGGACTTATTACTGCATTTTATAGAGTCATAAAAAGCCTAATTGATACGTATTATAATTACAGTAAACCAGAACAGTAAGTTTTCCCACTAAGCTCTCAAGTCACCTTTTGAGTAGATATTCATTGAAAGTTCACAACTGGGTCAGGTTTTAATTTGGTTTAAAAAAAAATCTAGTCAACTAAGAATGTTTAACTGAAGCTGCATATTGGATTTTTAAATTGAGATAAAGTGTGAAATTTGTTTCAAACATTTTACAAATTCTATACTGAAGAAATAGTTTAAAATGTATTATAAATTGATTTCTTAAAATAATCGTAACTTTAAAAACCTTATTAATGTAATGTTAAATATCCATTCAGATAAGAATTTCTTTGTATATGTATCAGTCGACATTAGTGTCGGCAATATTTAAGCTTCTTTATAATGTATGTTCATTTAGTAGTCAGTGGCTCAAGTAAGAAGCTTTTGAAGATTGTCTAATCTCCGGCAGCTTTTTGTTTTTCTTCCGTAGTGCCACTTAATCCTGGCCATAACACGTGTTTGTCAACTTTGACACATACACTCACGAACATAACTATTTCGTAGTTTATTCATCCTTTTATATGGATACTCTTCTTGCTCTCCAGGCTAGATAATGCGTAATTCGCACAAGTATGCAGATAAATTGTTTTGCAAAAATATTCAGCTAGGTTATACAATATTACTGGATTTTTAAATAAACGTAATTTTTTTGGGCGTGTATGCTAGAATCGAGAATAATAAATACTTATTAGGTGTATCTACACTGTCCGATTTATTGGTCGAAATGACTCTATTATTTTCACTTATTGTCGATGGAACGTCGTACTATAAACAGTTCTGGAGAACACATTATTTCTTTTAAAATATTTAAAAAAAACTGTCAACTGAGCACTTTTATAGGATTCTATGAATGCAATTAAAAGATATGACTATATTGTGTTCAAGTCAATTGTGAGATGAAGATTTTTTTCAATGAAATATCAAGGCAAACAAATAAGTAGGTCACCTGATGGTAAGTGATCACCACCGCCTATAGACACCCGCAACACCAAGAAGATTGCAGATGCGTTGCCAACCCAGAGGGCTAAGATGGAATACCTCTTGTGCCAGTAATTGCACCGATTGATTGATTGATTGATTTTATGTGTTTACAGAGGTACTAACTATTTTATCTCACTTAAATTGTAAAAAGCAATCAAGTATTTTATAGGCGACAGTATTTAGGGCTCACGACATTCTAACGAGTCACTTCCTAATGTAAACACTTTCAACCCTTTTTTATCACTTTAGTAAGGCGTCAGGAGCTTTTAAAAGCCTGATAAAGTTAAGGCAGTACTTAAACTTAATGGTTTCGAATGTTACTGTGAATCGCCTAGGCAATAAAAACTGGTTTACTGTATTGCCACTGTTACTCATAAAGGCTTTAAATGTTGTTCGGTAATATCGAAAAGAGTGATGTAATATCAGCTTCGATATTAGCTTTTAAATTTATTAAGCGTTCGTCTAGATTTTAGTCGTAGAGATCGATTATGATTGATTTAAATCAAGTTCGAGATTTGCTCAAGTTTTGACATCAAGCGAGTGAAATTTAAGAAAACGTTTGTTTTAGATGAGTTACGATCGTGAGCGGTTCAAGTGTCGTGGTGTACACTCTTGAGGAAAGTGTTAACTTCTTGTCAAAACGCTGTCTCATTGATAAACATTAAGCAACAAAATTTAAAAATTCTTTAATATTATGTAGCTACAATGTGACACAGGTATTTTGCTTACTAGTAAAAAGTTGTTAGTATTATTATTCCTGTCTCTGAGCATAGGCCTGCACAATGAGATGCAGGACATTATTTCTATACCCACGATTGCTATAGTAGGAAAGTATCGAGATCACTTATTTTACCGTAACCCAAAATTAAACTAATTTACAATTTCATTACATTACAATATTGATCTGGGGGCACGGTAGTGCCCCCGCCAAGTCGAGCAAAAAAAAGCGGCACGGCCGTACCATCCTTTTCTCGAAGCATTCACGTTTACATAAACCGACGAGTTAAGATAACGCTGTGTTCTTAAGCATACTTTTGTCATAGTCAATTCGAGACGTACAAAAAACAGGACACGCAAGGAAAGTGAGAGTAAACATTCCTATCTGCTTTCCGACGTGACTGTACCGTTCCCGAGCAAACAACGATGATGGGGCAAGCGCGCTTGAAACTCAGCTTTTTTGTGTTCAAAATATTTTTAAATTCGAGTAGGGTTTTGTTTCGTATATACTTTTTTTAAAATTAATATAGATACCTATTAAAATTGCTTAGAGACTTTAAAAGGGTAAGGCTGATGTTGACGAGGGTAATCCCGTATTCACACCATACTACACACAATTACATATTATTATTATTTTAATAATTAACCTTTGAACAGGTCCCTTACATACAGATACGCTACGTAAAGTTCAAATGCGGGTGGTAGGACCTTGTGCAAGGTCCATCCAGATCGCTACCACCATCTTGCTCGCTAATCCTGCCGCTAAGCAGCAGTGCTTGCACTATTGCGTTCCGGCGTGGAGAGCAAGACAGCCGGTGCAATTACTGGCAGAAGAGGTATTCCATCTTAGCCCACTGGGTTCGCAACGCAACTGCAATCTTTTTGGTGTTGCGGGTGTCTATAGGCGGTGGTGATCACTTACCTTCAGGTGACCCACTTGCTTGATTGCCATCCTATTTCATAAAAAAATGCAGTTTCATGTTCGGCAAGGTTCACATAATTACAATTTTTTTTACTATGCCTGGTTTTTTTACGATGAGAAATGTTGGTAAGTCTTTTTGTGTAAAAATGAGAATTTTTGTAATTTCTCATCTTAAAACGAATCCGTGATTACTAAAGTTCAAATTTTCAACGTATATAAGAGGTCGGTGAATTTAAATTCAAATTAATTATTAGAATAATCATGGTACATATTAAGGAAGAATTGTTAGTAAGCACTACATAATATCTATGTGTTAGTTTGTACAGATCAGAAAATCTAAAGTATAATAATATTAATATTACGCCTAAGCGCTCACTACAAATAAAAATAATACTTAGTACTCGTTTATAATTAGGAATGCCTAAACTAGGATACAAAAGTAGCCTGTATCAACACTAATCTACATCTACACTAATATAATAAAGAGGTTAACTTTGTTTGTTTTTTTGTTTGTTAGTTTGTCTTGTTAGCTTAACAAACAACAATTTATTTAAACACATGTAGGTAAGTAATTCAACAATAATCCAAAGGCAAACCTATCAATCGGAGAGAAATTTACGCGTACGCGGAAGTAGTGCCGCACACGCACAAAGGTCACCACCAAAAAGATCACACAAAGCGATTTGCCCTTTGACTATCGACAACTTTATAATTTTTTTTGTTGTGGAGCAACTCACACTATCTTTTTTTAATTACGGGTGCTTATATTGTCGTAGCCTAGCTGAAGACTAGAGGAACTCGTAAAAAACGGGAAACTGGTAAAGCTTAGCGTAGTACAAAAATCAAGCGATTAAGGTCCCAGTCTTTGACACTGTTCCAATAATAAAATTGTCAAGAAGATACGGAACATCACATTCGGTTATATGCGAGAACGAGAGAAAATGATGTCAATTAGTGGTAAAAAAAAAACCTACGCGTGTCAAGCACTGGGGCGGTTACCTTATTTATAATATAGGTACATTAGTATCAAGTATCAACTAACCGACAGTGATATATTGCACATGTAATTGTTCGCGATCCATATTTCAAGTAAAAACCGGCACTTTTAGCGTGTCTGTAATTCTGTAATGATAATATAATAATTGGATACACGAGCCGCGGCGACGCGTACCGGCTGGCATTTCCGACAATACAAGCCACAAGTTAACTTCGTGTGTAACAAAGGAGATATAAAGTAAAAACTATCAATTTACCCCCGACCGTTGTTAAAATAAATTTGTTTAAAACCACTAACCCCTTTGTAATTAAATATGGCTAAAAAAATTCAGACTTAAATTCACTACCAAACAAAAAAACCGAGGTGCGATCGGAACCGAACCTACAAAGCCACAGACTGACATACGCGCAGACTGATATACAGACGGAGGCTTATGACATGCATCTGTATGAGGGGTAATCAAGATGACTATTTGAACTATGAAAAATGAATCCCGTGTTAAATTGTGCAAATGTCACAAAGAACATAGAAACAAAATCAACTTAAATCTGGTTTTCGATTGTAATTGAGTATTATACGCAGTACAATTCCTGATTACCAATTGTAATTAGAAATTGCCTCATATAACAATAACTTTAAATTGTATTACCTACCTTTACTTATTTTGATGTGGCAAATAAATTAATTAATTTAATTTCATCTTAAATCCAAAATCATCAAATAGTCCTTTAAAGCACGCATGACATGATTCCCGCCCCTTTGAAAAACAAGTGCATTATTTCTTTATATGCGGGATGTAATTGAATAGACGCGTAGCGCTGGGCTTTGAGGTTTCAAAAATACTAATGTTAGCTTTTTTTCGTATATAGTTTCTTGACCATTTACTTAACCTAACACATGAGTTTGTGTCAGTTTAGGGTTGTGCATAAGTAGTAATTCAGGTTTTTGTCTTTTCTAACAATATCGGATGAAAAGAAAATTAGAGATGAAAATTTTACTTTCATGATGATGACGAAGTTGTAACCGACGTACATGAGCCTTTTGTGTCATCTCTGTCGATGGAAATACAGTTATTTAGCCACTACCTAAGATGTTGCCTTAGTAGCTCTAAAAGAATATTACAATTGGTCAAATAAGTGTTAGATGCTTTAAGTCAATGATATCTGTTGTACAAAGTATTCTGTGTCGAATTCATCCATGGTATTTCTAGCTACTTATTTTTTTTTGTAAAACACCCTGTAAAAGTCACAAAAGAAAATTCAAGTTATTAGAGTTTATGTCTTTATTATTATTACGGTGTAACGAAACACTATTCACAATTTGTGTCGTTTTTATTCATGAAATCTTATTTTTAAGATACAGTTGAAAGACGAAAACTTTTTAGCGCGAAGGACAGAGAAAGCATTCACGCGCGGGGAACGGGGGGCGAGGTGCGGCGAGGCCGCGTGCCTGCTGTTTGTTTACATTCGATTGCGAGTTGCGACAAGTGCGAAGTGCAATGTGGCCGCGTTGCGAATTAAATATGAAGCTGTGAAATACTAAAATGGAAGTTGAAAGTAATAAATGTGTTGTATGTGGGCTCATACTGGACGTAAATATTGTGATCGTTAAAGAAAAAGGAATATTAAAGTTCATTGAATCGAGCGTTGCTAGGGATGACGGAAAAGTAGACTGTTTTAAGGACCGTGCCGAAATTTTAACTAAGTTTATCTACACATATATCATAAATGCTCTATAATGCGCTCAGAAACCGTAGGCAATGACCAGCATTATAACAACCAATATTATTATGAGAAATTTTCTAATATGTTTCTATATTTGTTGAAATTTATTTTTTATTACATTATTTTAATGTGTACAGGCTATAGATCTTTAATAGGTACCTAGCACTAGTAGCTAGTAGCAATGCAGGTCATTGCCCTATGGCTTCTGAACCCATCATAGAGTACTTATGATATGTGTGTAGATAAAGTAATGTATGCAACTGTACATAATTAGGTCTTAAAACACTCGTGTGATCCTATTATGAAACTCGCTGACGCTCGTTTCATAAAACCACACTCGTGTTTTAAGATCCCTCATTATGCAACAGTTGCATAAAATACTATTGCTTTACAAATGAGACTGATTAACGACACTTTATACTAAATAATTAAAAATTAAAGTATTAGGTTACAAATAATCTTATTACAAATTGTTACAAGTACAAGGTATTACAAATAATAATCTCCTAAGGCTGATACAAATTTGTACCTATCTATCATAGGTATCTTATTTAAATATTGAGTTGTTTGTTATAATAAATCTATTAAAGCTGGTAAAAAATTGTTCATTAGTAGTTAAGAATATGAAAATGATTGTAATGTCAAATTTAATGGCATAAATAGTGAAGATATTAAAATATGTGATACACGACATATTAAGATTATGTATAATTATGTAAATATTAATAGTTTATGAAAATGCCCTAAAACTTTATAGGTTTTAAAATAATGGTATACTGTGATTTAGTTCTTAATTTTTTTTTGACATTGTCATAGATAGTATATGATTGTTTTGTGAAATTGAAAAGTAGTGTTCAAGACTAAAAGTGATTTTAGAAGAAATTATTAGCAACGGCCTCTAATTTTTATGATCATTACCGACAAGTATGATCACAAAGAATAAGTGTATCAATGTCTGACTTTCAAAATTCAAAAAAAAAATGGGAATGAAAGTGATCCCATAAAAACTACAATTATGACAATTAACAATTATTACGGCGACGGCGACGGTGGTAAAATTATATTATGTGTAAAAGAATTGAAGTGTTTGTAACACGGACCTAAAAAAAGATTTCTTATGTAACAAAAAAATTAAAACTTTTAAGGCTTACGATTATTTTGTGCTTTATATATTATTATAAATATAAAAATACTGCATTATGATCCACAAATTGTTTTTACCTCTTACCACTGTTAATACCTTGAAAACAACGATTGGCATATTTAGTAAGTACAAGCCTTTGTTCCCAACGAGTCACAACCTCAACTGTCACACTGTGACTCGTTGGAAATATTTTTGCTAAAAAAATCCCAACCAGTCACACTGTTACAGTACCCGGCCAAAAAGATTGCACATCGGTCTTTGGAAAGAGACTCGGCTAATTTCGGCTTCATAGAGCGTTGTCGCACACTACCTATGTGACGTTCGTCAGTCGTTGTACAGATCCAGTGGGGTACGGACGCATTTAGTTGAAAATATATAATATAGGGTTGTTGAAACCCCTCAACTTTAAATCGTGCGATGGCATCATTAAAAAAAAGGGGAAACCTTTAGGAACGCGAAATTATTTACAATGTTTATAATTATTTAGCAACCAAATCCGACAGATTAAAAAAAATGAGGATGACAATGTAAGTTAATATTTTAAGAAGTTTCAAGGGCGAGTTGCAAATGCCACTGGAATTTCCAGAATAACTTTAAACAAAATACTAAGCGATGTCAGTACTGAGACATCTTCCACTTCAGTTAAGTTCACCATTCCGAAAAAAGCAATTTAGATATGAACGATTTTGATTATGATGTCGTTACACTGAAAGACTAGTAATAAATACGGTTAATAGTGACAATGATATTGACCTCATTGAGAGCACAAATAATGAAATGGAAGGAATTGAATTTTTTATTTTATTTACAATACTTATTGAAAAAATTGGTCTATTTTATTCAATTAAAAAATAATACAGATTTGGTTTACTATCCTTTTTCTAGTAGTTGCAATAACTCTCTATAGATATTCAAAGTTTACATGTCATCGATTTGACGTAAACTAATTAAGTCTATAAAGTGCAGTATTTATTTGGTATGAAACGACACTTAATTAATACGATGACTGATGGACGGTCGCCAGTGTTCGGAAATCTTCGTAAACAGCCAAATGTCTCTTTCCAAAGACCGATGTGCAATCTTTTTGGCCGGGTACTGTACTAGATGGGACAGTATTTGATATTTAGTCTTTTTGTATTTATTTCAAATTAAATTTAAAATGCTACAAATAAAAATTAGGGTAATGGCAGGATACCCTAACTTTTCTTTGTGTTGACATTCATTATATATAGCATTTTAAAATTTAATTTGAGAAGAGTATTCCCAACGAGTCACAATGGGTGTGACTCGTTGGGAATAAATATTAAATACTGTCCCATCTGGTAACAGTGAGACAGGTTAGGATTATTTTAGTAAAAATATTCCCAACGAGTCACAGTGTGACAGTTGAGAGCGTGACTCGACGGGAACAAACTAACATATCAAAAAGCGGTATAAGTAAAAAACAACCAAAAAAACTGAAGAGCAGAGAATAAAATATTAATAAAACGGATTACTCACGTTTTTTTGCATTGAGAGAGAATCTCGACGCAAAAATACGTGAGTGATCCGTTTTATTAATATGTCCGAGTCTCACGGTAGTTTTATGTTAAAAAAAGCAGAGAATAATCCGTTACATACATCTCTATCCGATTTCCGATTCTATCATGAAATTGTATGAATAAACTTTTATTGCCAAATCGTTAATCGGATATAGATGTACTTAACATACTATTGTTTGCTTTTTAGTTGTTTTAGAAGTCAGTTTTTTTTATTGTAATCGAAATTATTTTTTTTTTAATTTTTTTCGATTTTTCTTTATGTATTTTTTTTACATTCAAATCAAATTTAAAATGCTATATAATGAATGACAACACAAAGAAAAATTAGGATAATGGCAGGACCACATTACCGCTGCCATACCCTGCGAATTTTTCAATGTGTTTCGTCTTTACGGTCATTACATTATTGATTTTTTTTTTCTTTGGGAAAACTACCCTCGATGTCATCTATGAGAAACTTAATCAAGTTATCTTATTCAACTTGGTCGTTTATTTATTAATGTGGCGGAAACTGGAATACGCAAGGCACAGAATGCTGATGTTGCAGGTTCGAATCCTGCCATTATCCTAATTTTTCTTTGTGTTGTCATTCATTATATAGCATTTTAAATTTAATTTCAGTTTTTTTTTCTCGCTTTTTAGTGGGTCGATTTATTTATCTAAGTTACAATTGCATATTTAATGTAAATTGCTCACCACCTTTTACAAAATATTGCTTTTCCCAATGCTGGGGCGATAATATTGTTGAGGAGTTCTCCTGGTACTTCAACATCAGCTCCACTTTACCATATGCCTTGCAACGAGCTTAAACTGCTAAGCAACTATATTTAAAAAACCGTATCGCCACCTGTGAAATACTTATTATTGAGTAGTTCCGGTGACCGTCTGTGGTCTTTATCGTCAATTCCACTTCACCAAATGGTGTTTTCTGAGAGCAAAAGCACAAGTTACTATCTAAAATATCCAAATCGCTATAGGTGTGCATATCATTTTAGAAGAGTTCCCTCGATTCCCCCAAGATCCCATCATCAGATCCAAACTTGGTGGCAGTGAGACCAATTTGGAAGTATACCCTTTCAAATAAAGAAAGAATTTGTCAAATCGGTCTAGCCGTCTTCGAGTAATCCGTGAACATACATAAACTTCCTCCTTTTTTTGAAGTCGGTTAAAAAGGGAATGTAATTCAGCACATTAAATTATCGCTTCGCGAAGAAATCATGCCAACCCGAACGAAGGCGCCGCGCGTGTTCGTTTGTAAATAGTAAGTATAGTACCCGATCGAGACGGACCGAATGTCGCGCCGCCCGCGCCCCGCTGCCGGTTGCCGCCACCTCTCGCTCGCTCCTACTCGCTTCGACCGCTGACTTTTTTGTTTTTATTTTCATTAATATATCATGCAAGAAAATGACACAAATTCACAGTGTCCATCTTTTATGCATTTATGATATTGGATATGTAAACTCTAATAATTGTAATATTCTTTTTAAGTATTTATAGCTTGGAGAAGCAAAAAAATTTGAAATATTAAAAGTTCGTGTTTTAATTTGGCACAAATTTATCTAATAGAGATATTTAAGTGATCTGAGGTATTTGGTACCAGTTTTTGGAATTGTAATTTTTTTTTGTCGAAGTTTTTAATGTACTGACCCCAAGTCAGTTTTCGCTGGACGAAGATGACACAAACTAGGTTTGTACACTAGACAGGCTATTTAAAATACAAAACCATTAAATCTTTGAACTCTAAATCAATTTTGTCAGTTTTGATTTGAATTGTGTATATCCACTACAAATAATCAAATTTCTAAAAATGCACAACCGGGATGTGACACAAAAACGCAAATATATTTTGTTTATATGCAAATGTATCCACAGACAAGATTTTATCAAACATTAGAATTCTTGAAGGTTTTGCCCTCAAAATAATTCAGCGCTACGGGTCTAGAAGTGTAACACGATGTTCCACTCCACCCACAGTCGGACACAGTGCGCACGCCATGCGCGTACGCACTTTCCATTTCGATACGTTTACTCGCTTATCACGTTACGCTGCTATTTTTCAAGGGTTCCGGGTTTTAGCGGACGAGTGTTTTTGTTATGTGCGTATATTTTTTACAAAATATGTGCATTGGATATAGCGATAGAACTGCGCAGGAGTTCTTTATTCCCATTCCAGAGATAACAAGCAGGCGCAAATACATATAGGATATGTGGCTAATTGGGTCGTAAGGTGTTGTGTTGAATATTTTATTGTTTTTTTACAACATATTACTTTTATAGATTTTTCTAAGTTTAAATACTGCTTTCTGAATGTCGTTGACGTGTCTGATTTGTTGCAATTATTTTATTCTAATATTCTAATTATTCTAATGCGAACTGAAAAAAAATGGTTTCGATTTATCTGATGTGCTCTTCACCTTGAGTCTTGTTGACCTCTTCTTGGCCTCTCACTGTGAGAAGGCTCGAGCTTCAAGCTTCAGTTCCCACGCAGGGACAGTACGGATTGGTAACATCTTGTACCTCAGAACTGCTAGCACTTCGTGCCCATTTTCTGGCGTTCTTAGCTCAGTGCATTTCGCTCCTACTGAGTTCGTTAGAAAAAGATGTACTGAGCAAGAAAGCTATTCGCGGTGTGTTATGCCATACTGACTAACACAGATTTTATGTTTGAAATTAAACTATAAAACTGTGAGCTTTTCAGATAAGGCATTTATTATTTCGGTTAATATTTCGGGTTTGCCTTTGTATGCGTCTGGTGCCATGGAAATATGGAAAGACGCTCGAAAGATCAAAATTAAGAGATTAAACTAATTTAACAAATAATTCATTCTTGGGTTCCGGAGCTTTTGCCACAGAACCCAAACAAATTACACGGTTGCAATTTGCACCTTGCGCTGGCGCCGAAAAGTTGGACACAATGGACGGAAACGATAACAATGTGTGTTGAAGTAAAACGACGTTTACTCCAACATTATGCTTAAATATGAGGAAAAATAACTGTTATTGTATCTGAAAAAACATTGTGCCATACCAATGCGCTCTTAAGGCCAAAGACAAATTCGCAGAAAAAAATGCGGTGGAATTCTGCTCGCATAATTCCGCATTGTCGTAGCAAGTAGACTTAAATGAAGAGAAAGAGAGAGAGACATTAATATTTAACTATATGCTATGATTTCTTTGTTTTTCCTCAGATTTATCCTTGGCCTTAAGAGTTACCGAAATCCCCCCAAATTTCGCAGTTATCGAGATTCATTTCACACTCGAGATAAGTCAAAAAATAACTGATTTCATAAAGATCTGGCAGCTCTGTTTGACATATCTTTACCGACGTGACAATTGCCCCCGTTGCTCCTTTGGTGTATGGTCTCAATGGGCGACGGCTGGTAAAGATAATTATTTTATTTTATTTATTCTCTCACAGCAACTATCATTACAGGATTCACAGGTTACCCAATTTTATAGTGCCTTAACTATAATAACAATAATAAACTAACCTAATTATTTTTTAATCGTAACAAAAATATGCAATGTTAATTGAATAACAGCCCTGCTGCTATCGGCGAGATCCTGTAATTGGCTTATTGTATTTACCGTTGATTTGTAGCCTTTGTATAAAAGCTGTTGGTTCTAAATATCAAATAAATAAATAAACTCGTTAATTGATTAGTAAAATAAATCTATTTTGTCAGCAATTAGATTAAGTATGGTGGTGGTGGAACTGATGGCGTGACTGGGTGTGTTGCGAAGTGATTTGGTTCTGCTTCGCGGCTCCGCTAACAGCCTCGGGAGCCGCTGCCTCCTCAAAATATACTCCTCAGGGTCGCACTGACTGCTGCATTATATCTCGATTGCAGATAGTACGATACCGAACGTCAGCAAAGATGACATTAATTTAAAAGCTAATTGCAATGTCACAGGCAACCCCGTATCATGACTCAGATGGAATCTCTATGCTAAATAATGCAATGAGCAAATTATCCATATCTCGCGTCACATTCCGTTAAGGTCAGTTAAGTGCTCGTTCGGATCATTGTTCTCCCATTGTCGGCTGGGAACTGCGTCGTCGCCAGCATCGAGAAAGCGCGTTTTCCCAACACTGAGTAGCGTAGTAGAGAACGACTTAATGCTAAACTGTTTAAAAAATATTGTATTCCCACGAACAACATGAGTCGCTTGATTCTTGTAAAAACGTTAGGTCATAGTTGCACTGTTGATAATTAAGGTAATAGACCCGTAGCGCTGAATTATTTTGAGGGCAAAACCTTCAAGAATTCTAATGTTTGATAAAATCTTGTCTGTGGATACATTTGCATATAAACAAAATATATTTGCGTTTTTGTGTCACATCCCGGTTGTGCATTTTTAGAAATTTGATTATTTGTAGTGGATATACACAATTCAAATCAAAACTGACAAAATTGATTTAGAGTTCAAAGATTTAATGGTTTTGTATTTTAAATAGCCTGTCTAGTGTACAAACCTAGTTTGTGTCATCTTCGTCCAGCGAAAACTGACTTGGGGTCAGTACATTAAAAACTTCGACAAAAAAAAATTACAATTCCAAAAACTGGTACCAAATACCTCAGATCACTTAAATATCTCTATTAGATAAATTTGTGCCAAATTAAAACACGAACTTTTAATATTTCAAATTTTTTTGCTTCTCCAAGCTATAAATACTTAAAAAGAATATTACAATTATTAGAGTTTACATATCCAATATCATAAATGCATAAAAGATGGACACTGTGAATTTGTGTCATTTTCTTGCATGATATATTAATGAAAATAAAAACAAAAAAGTCAGCGGTCGAAGCGAGTAGGAGCGAGCGAGAGGTGGCGGCAACCGGCAGCGGGGCGCGGGCGGCGCGACATTCGGTCCGTCTCGATCGGGTACTATACTTACTATTTACAAACGAACACGCGCGGCGCCTTCGTTCGGGTTGGCATGATTTCTTCGCGAAGCGATAATTTAATGTGCTGAATTACATTCCCTTTTTAACCGACTTCAAAAAAAGGAGGAAGTTTATGTATGTTCACGGATTACTCGAAGACGGCTAGACCGATTTGACAAATTCTTTCTTTATTTGAAAGGGTATACTTCCAAATTGGTCTCACTGCCACCAAGTTTGGATCTGATGATGGGATCTTGGGGGAATCGAGGGAACTCTTCTAAAATGATATGCACACCTATAGCGATTTGGATATTTTAGATAGTAACTTGTGCTTTTGCTCTCAGAAAACACCATTTGGTGAAGTGGAATTGACGATAAAGACCACAGACGGTCACCGGAACTACTCAATAATAAGTATTTCACAGGTGGCGATACGGTTTTTTAAATATAGTTGCTTAGCAGTTTAAGCTCGTTGCAAGGCATATGGTAAAGTGGAGCTGATGTTGAAGTACCAGGAGAACTCCTCAACAATATTATCGCCCCAGCATTGGGAAAAGCAATATTTTGTAAAAGGTGGTGAGCAATTTACATTAAATATGCAATTGTAACTTAGATAAATAAATCGACCCACTAAAAAGCGAGAAAAAAAAACTGAAATTAAATTTAAAATGCTATATAATGAATGACAACACAAAGAAAAATTAGGATAATGGCAGGATTCGAACCTGCAACATCAGCATTCTGTGCCTTGCGTATTCCAGTTTCCGCCACATTAATAAATAAACGACCAAGTTGAATAAGATAACTTGATTAAGTTTCTCATAGATGACATCGAGGGTAGTTTTCCCAAAGAAAAAAAAAATCAATAATGTAATGACCGTAAAGACGAAACACATTGAAAAATTCGCAGGGTATGGCAGCGGTAATGTGGTCCTGCCATTATCCTAATTTTTCTTTGTGTTGTCATTCATTATATAGCATTTTAAATTTGATTTGAATGTAAAAAAAATACATAAAGAAAAATCGAAAAAAATTAAAAAAAAAATAATTTCGATTACAATAAAAAAAACTGACTTCTAAAACAACTAAAAAGCAAACAATAGTATGTTAAGTACATCTATATCCGATTAACGATTTGGCAATAAAAGTTTATTCATACAATTTCATGATAGAATCGGAAATCGGATAGAGATGTATGTAACGGATTATTCTCTGCTTTTTTTAACATAAAACTACCGTGAGACTCGGACATATTAATAAAACGGATCACTCACGTATTTTTGCGTCGAGATTCTCTCTCAATGCAAAAAAACGTGAGTAATCCGTTTTATTAATATTTTATTCTCTGCTCTTCAGTTTTTTTGGTTGTTTTTTACTTATACCGCTTTTTGATATGTTAGTTTGTTCCCGTCGAGTCACGCTCTCAACTGTCACACTGTGACTCGTTGGGAATATTTTTACTAAAATAATCCTAACCTGTCTCACTGTTACCAGATGGGACAGTATTTAATATTTATTCCCAACGAGTCACACCCATTGTGACTCGTTGGGAATACTCTTCTCAAATTAAATTTTAAAATGCTATATATAATGAATGTCAACACAAAGAAAAGTTAGGGTATCCTGCCATTACCCTAATTTTTATTTGTAGCATTTTAAATTTAATTTGAAATAAATACAAAAAGACTAAATATCAAATACTGTCCCATCTAGTACAGTACCCGGCCAAAAAGATTGCACATCGGTCTTTGGAAAGAGACATTTGGCTGTTTACGAAGATTTCCGAACACTGGCGACCGTCCATCAGTCATCGTATTAATTAAGTGTCGTTTCATACCAAATAAATACTGCACTTTATAGACTTAATTAGTTTACGTCAAATCGATGACATGTAAACTTTGAATATCTATAGAGAGTTATTGCAACTACTAGAAAAAGGATAGTAAACCAAATCTGTATTATTTTTTAATTGAATAAAATAGACCAATTTTTTCAATAAGTATTGTAAATAAAATAAAAAATTCAATTCCTTCCATTTCATTATTTGTGCTCTCAATGAGGTCAATATCATTGTCACTATTAACCGTATTTATTACTAGTCTTTCAGTGTAACGACATCATAATCAAAATCGTTCATATCTAAATTGCTTTTTTCGGAATGGTGAACTTAACTGAAGTGGAAGATGTCTCAGTACTGACATCGCTTAGTATTTTGTTTAAAGTTATTCTGGAAATTCCAGTGGCATTTGCAACTCGCCCTTGAAACTTCTTAAAATATTAACTTACATTGTCATCCTCATTTTTTTTAATCTGTCGGATTTGGTTGCTAAATAATTATAAACATTGTAAATAATTTCGCGTTCCTAAAGGTTTCCCCTTTTTTTTAATGATGCCATCGCACGATTTAAAGTTGAGGGGTTTCAACAACCCTATATTATATATTTTCAACTAAATGCGTCCGTACCCCACTGGATCTGTACAACGACTGACGAACGTCACATAGGTAGTGTGCGACAACGCTCTATGAAGCCGAAATTAGCCGAGTCTCTTTCCAAAGACCGATGTGCAATCTTTTTGGCCGGGTACTGTAACAGTGTGACTGGTTGGGATTTTTTTAGCAAAAATATTTCCAACGAGTCACAGTGTGACAGTTGAGGTTGTGACTCGTTGGGAACAAAGGCTTGTACTTACTAAATATGCCAATCGTTGTTTTCAAGGTATTAACAGTGGTAAGAGGTAAAAACAATTTGTGGATCATAATGCAGTATTTTTATATTTATAATAATATATAAAGCACAAAATAATCGTAAGCCTTAAAAGTTTTAATTTTTTTGTTACATAAGAAATCTTTTTTTAGGTCCGTGTTACAAACACTTCAATTCTTTTACACATAATATAATTTTACCACCGTCGCCGTCGCCGTAATAATTGTTAATTGTCATAATTGTAGTTTTTATGGGATCACTTTCATTCCCATTTTTTTTTTGAATTTTGAAAGTCAGACATTGATACACTTATTCTTTGTGATCATACTTGTCGGTAATGATCATAAAAATTAGAGGCCGTTGCTAATAATTTCTTCTAAAATCACTTTTAGTCTTGAACACTACTTTTCAATTTCACAAAACAATCATATACTATCTATGACAATGTCAAAAAAAAATTAAGAACTAAATCACAGTATACCATTATTTTAAAACCTATAAAGTTTTAGGGCATTTTCATAAACTATTAATATTTACATAATTATACATAATCTTAATATGTCGTGTATCACATATTTTAATATCTTCACTATTTATGCCATTAAATTTGACATTACAATCATTTTCATATTCTTAACTACTAATGAACAATTTTTTACCAGCTTTAATAGATTTATTATAACAAACAACTCAATATTTAAATAAGATACCTATGATAGATAGGTACAAATTTGTATCAGCCTTAGGAGATTATTATTTGTAATACCTTGTACTTGTAACAATTTGTAATAAGATTATTTGTAACCTAATACTTTAATTTTTAATTATTTAGTATAAAGTGTCGTTAATCAGTCTCATTTGTAAAGCAATAGTATTTTATGCAACTGTTGCATAATGAGGGATCTTAAAACACGAGTGTGGTTTTATGAAACGAGCGTCAGCGAGTTTCATAATAGGATCACACGAGTGTTTTAAGACCTAATTATGTACAGTTGCATACATTACTTTATCTACACACATATCATAAGTACTCTATGATGGGTTCAGAAGCCATAGGGCAATGACCTGCATTGCTACTAGCTACTAGTGCTAGGTACCTATTAAAGATCTATAGCCTGTACACATTAAAATAATGTAATAAAAAATAAATTTCAACAAATATAGAAACATATTAGAAAATTTCTCATAATAATATTGGTTGTTATAATGCTGGTCATTGCCTACGGTTTCTGAGCGCATTATAGAGCATTTATGATATATGTGTAGATAAACTTAGTTAAAATTTCGGCACGGTCCTTAAAACAGTCTACTTTTCCGTCATCCCTAGCAACGCTCGATTCAATGAACTTTAATATTCCTTTTTCTTTAACGATCACAATATTTACGTCCAGTATGAGCCCACATACAACACATTTATTACTTTCAACTTCCATTTTAGTATTTCACAGCTTCATATTTAATTCGCAACGCGGCCACATTGCACTTCGCACTTGTCGCAACTCGCAATCGAATGTAAACAAACAGCAGGCACGCGGCCTCGCCGCACCTCGCCCCCCGTTCCCCGCGCGTGAATGCTTTCTCTGTCCTTCGCGCTAAAAAGTTTTCGTCTTTCAACTGTATCTTAAAAATAAGATTTCATGAATAAAAACGACACAAATTGTGAATAGTGTTTCGTTACACCGTAATAATAATAAAGACATAAACTCTAATAACTTGAATTTTCTTTTGTGACTTTTACAGGGTGTTTTACAAAAAAAAATAAGTAGCTAGAAATACCATGGATGAATTCGACACAGAATACTTTGTACAACAGATATCATTGACTTAAAGCATCTAACACTTATTTGACCAATTGTAATATTCTTTTAGAGCTACTAAGGCAACATCTTAGGTAGTGGCTAAATAACTGTATTTCCATCGACAGAGATGACACAAAAGGCTCATGTACGTCGGTTACAACTTCGTCATCATCATGAAAGTAAAATTTTCATCTCTAATTTTCTTTTCATCCGATATTGTTAGAAAAGACAAAAACCTGAATTACTACTTATGCACAACCCTAAACTGACACAAACTCATGTGTTAGGTTAAGTAAATGGTCAAGAAACTATATACGAAAAAAAGCTAACATTAGTATTTTTGAAACCTCAAAGCCCAGCGCTACGCGTCTATAATTATTACTACACGTTTATATGCGTGGAAGAGATAAGTTATTTAAATTCGTAATCGACGGAAATTGTGATCATTACGTCACCGTTCTAAGTTTGTGGTTATGTGCTAAATGAGTACACTTAAAAGAGTTATCCTTACGCTCTAGATATTTCAGGTCATTTTTTTAGCTCATAATTTCACTCAGGTCGCTTGCGTAATCTAAGTCTTCCTAATCATGTCGGTATATACCTACTCGCCTTCTCGTATTGTGGGCTATGAACATCGTCTTCTGCACTTGTTTAATAATACCAGTGGCCTTAACACGACCACTCATGTTTACTGTATCTCTTACTGCCTTTTCTTACGACATTAGTTAGTAAGAGCCGCACGGAGAGATACATAATTTTAACTTGTAATGTCAGGGGAATTGTGCAGGCTTAACAGATTCCGATCCCTTATTGTGCCAGAAACTTTTATACCTACCAATAAACGAATGCAAGATTTAGTGCTATTGTAGAAATAAATCACAAGACATGTCAGTCACTTATCCCTTGGCCACACGTGTGCGACGAGAAGGGGTCAGTTAGGTTACATTGCGGCATTACAAAGTTTTCCAACATGACAATGACGGATGCACAAGTCAGTGTATGTGACCAAGGAGTTAGCTTCCCTGATTACAGAGATACCTTTACATAACGCTAAGTAACATGAAAACGTAAACAAAGTGCGGAACTGCATCACAACACAACAATCTAGCGGCATGCACGCGGCCAACAACCGTCTAATGGCTTTAATACGTTATACAATTAGCAAGCCGCGACCCACATCCGTGACATACTTGCTTTTTACATTTCTTTGACATAACATGAAATGTACTATAAATATTAGCAAAATTAATAAGGCAATGGTTTAAATAAAAAAGTCAAAATATCTGAATTCAAATTAGGCTTTCTTTTTTTTATCTGTATTTTGCTGATTGTAGTCCTCGCAAGGGGTAGGGGCCGTTCAAGTATTACGTAAGCAGATTTACTTTAATTATTTACCCCCCCATCCCCCTTGTCAGCAAAAGTAATCAAAGCTCTTACCCCCCCCCCCCCCCCATGCTTACGTAAACATTGATATGCATTTTTCTTTTAACGTATTCTTTTTTTTATTGATTCATGAGCAGCAGATATAATTCTAGAAATAAGAAAATTAAAAAGTGCTCCTCAATGTTGTATGTCTGCTCACTTTTATCCGATTTTGGAATGCCTACGTCGTTCTCATCTCATCGAACCATTCAACATCTTGGTGCTCTAAATTTTGAATAATGCACATCAGTTCCATATGTGTAAAAAAGTAAATAACTACTGCTGACGTAATCACCATCTAGACCCCCCCACCCCCCATGTCATCAAAAATAACCCCCCCGCCCCCCTATACTGCTTACGTAATACTTGAACGGCCCCGTACGGGCGGCTACGATCGCTGAACAAATAACTATTTATTTAAACACTAAAATATGTGATTTACCAATAATCAGATTAGGCTTGGAAAGCACTTTTGAATATTTGAATGTTTATTATCAGTTCGAAGAAACCGCTGGCGGCAATGAACTAAATTAGATAAAGTTTTTTCTAAGCATACGAGGTAGATGATGCTTATTTAAGAAAAAAAACCATGCTAAACGTTCTTTCCCGCGATACCACTCCAATTAAGCGTGTCAGCCATGTTTTATAACGAGCTAGAATAATTTTTTTTGGTCAATATTTTATAGCTTTAATAAAAATTGCACTCAGTATTACGTACATTGCACGTAATAGTACGTAATAAACAGTTTTGATAGTTTGAAATTAATCCTAACCAAACGCTTACAAAAAATTTAATACTGAAGCCCTGGTGGACGTTTTCGCAATCTTTCTTCATTAGGAACAATTTCGTGACTATTTAATGACGCGATAAAAAATTATGCCCCTTAATGAAGACAAGCAAAAACATTTTAATGACTAAATGTTAATCGTTCAACGGTAGGAAGCACTTCCAAATACGCAAGCAAATTGTTTCGCTAATTGGATTGAAAGTGGCATTTAAAAACGAGTCCAATTTATTGAAATCATACTTTTTTATCGCCGATTGCACAATTTTTGAATATTTACTACACCTTTAACTTTCCGTTTCAGTTATACGCCGTGAATGAATTACCGTAATACTCGTAACATGGCGTAATGTTACGCGCCCATAATATTTGTCGCTGTCGTGAACCTTTCACCCCGATCGTTTGATATAATTAGAAAATCTCCCATGCACGGCTCTAATGTCTTCCCATTTACGTTCAAAGCCATGAGCACATAAGTTTCGCCGCCCATCAACTACGAGTCATTAAGGAAATCGACTGCTTTATTGACGCATCAAAAGTTCACGAAAACTTTAAAAACACACGTAAAAACTCTTCATTTAGAAGGCAAATCTTAAACTTAATTCGTGGACTTTCGCTGGATCTGAGTTCGACAATTTGAACGCATTATATATATTCATATTAACAACCGAAATGTCAGATGGATAGTAAACAAATCGGATGCATTGATTAGGAAAAAACTGGTTTACACGTATCAAAACCTTCTCACAAAAGACGCCCACTGCGAGGAACAAGTGTGGAATTCACTTTCAATCTCCTTCGGCGTTACTTACAACACCGCAATCAACTTTTGATATATTATATCGCTGTTATCTCATCTGGGGAATAAAAATTAGTCAAGCGTAAACTTTATTTTTGTGTTACTGCTATTATTTAGATATAAAAACATATATGACGTATCCTGTACTAGCGCAGTATCTGCTTACCTTATTTTACCAAAGACAGTGGTCCCTTTGTTCGTCTGTCAATCATTTAAACTGACTCTATCTTTTGAACGTATATAGGTAAGTAGTTGAAGTTTTCACAGTATTTGCACTGTTACGGCAAGTACACATAATAGCACACGAGTGTGATATCCATAAAAAAGCCAAACTAAGTAACCCTAAAAGGGTATCCATAAAAACCGATGCCAAGGGACCCTAAATATGAAAAGTTTCATTTATGGAACTCGCCTCAAACTAATGAACTTCGTGATAGGTTGGAGCATACGAAATAAGTTATGGTTTCTAAATTAATTCCACGATAAGAAAGATGAAACTGTTAATTACATAATTGCTTCATTTGTGCCTGTTTTTTATTTCTGTAAATGCTTTAGCTACACCATAGAGCTTTAATTATGTATACCCTAAAAATTGGATTGATAAACTACCTGCGTTCAAGTTTAGGTCTCTTTGGTAAAAAGTTTGACGAAATGAAAAATAAACAAATAAAGTTCGACCCAAACGTACCTAATTCATGCAAATTTTCCTCAACAATGCATTCAGTAATTGCTGAACAAATAGAAAACCAACTATTCGTTGGTACACTTGAACAAACTGAATTTTTCGAATACTATTTCAACATGTCAATTCGGCATAGGTTGTCTTTTGTTAAAAAATAGTGTGAAGTAATAGAAACAGACCAGTGTTTTGTGCGAACTATACCATAGGCTTCTAATTCTGGTGTTCATCGGGATTTCATCTTACATGCCCATTCATTTACAGATATGTCAAAAAATTACAGATTTTGAAGAGATATGACCTTGGCTGAAAAACTAAAGCATGTATGTAGCCTCAGTACATGTCAAGCGTACACAACCAAAACTTTTAAAACGGTTACCTTTGGTATGCCTCAAGGTAGTAAAACCTGAAAATTAATAAGAAAAACGTAGATTATACTACCTTAATGTACACCAAAGGTTTGTTTATTCATGCGTGTACAGGGTGTCAATTGAAGAGAAGGTTTAGAGTATGTAGTTGTTTTTTTTTGGCACATTGTATTGCCATTTAAAGCAATGAGATCAGCCAATAAAATTTCGCTTTCAATTTTATCACTCTTTCTATGCTATACTATTTCTATGGACCTAGCTTCACCTCACTTTGACATATCTCGAATGAGACTTCATCTCTCCTGACCTGACTCAAGAATGCTCACAGGCCTGCCAAACTTTACAAGATACTCTTAGTTACTACTACATAAGCAAGGTGATATTTGCAAACATGTACTTGTCAATGTGTCAGGATACAGAGTGTAGTATTATATAATTTGTAGATGTATTAAGTCACACGGTGTAATACAGTGTTAGTAGTGTTTAAGTTATATTTAAGTATATTGCAGTGCCCTCAACTACAGGGTTTCATGTTGGGAAAATTTATAGTTTAAGATCTGAAATGTAATAATACTTACCCATGAAAGCGATAAATAAATGATTATGGTTATGATTATGTGTGCGGGTCATACTAAAAGTCGTCAGTTCTCTAGGGGGTGGGGGCTGGGTAATTATTCAAGATTCTGATTCCTCTGTCGCATTTTTTAGCATATTTACCTAATATTTATATACTAAACAAAACACAGACAGACAGTGCATAGTTTTAAAGTCTGTAGTGTTAATTCGATTTAAGAATTTCGCTTTTACCCAGCAGACGTAGACATTCAAACTAATGTACTTACTTTATATTAACTACACACTTGGGAAGATGGAAGTCAGAGTAAAATTTATCTTACTGCCATACGTCTGCTAGTTCTAAAGTTTAGTATTCTCTTATACAGCGAGTACAGCGACATGTTCGGCTCTTGAGTTTAATGGTTAGATATAAATATTTGCAGTTTCTATTGAGTTTGCAAGAACGCGCCAACTTTCAAGAGGCGTAGATCACGGATGAAACACAAAAGCCATCACAAAAGCAGAACAGACAACCAGAACATGACATTTACAATACCATAGTCTGGGAGTCTCTTCAATTACTTTTCAACATCTACACCCGCTCTTAATACTCTTGTTTTCATAGTGGTAGAGTCACACTATATCCAGTTGCTGGTTGCAGTACGGCTGGATCAACCGAGGCAGTACCACACTCTCATAGAATACCGGCGTGAAGTAGTAGCATGCTTACTGCGTTTCATACGGTGAGTGAGAGATCCGGAGGCCAACGGGCTTAAACTTAAAGGTTGGGAACGGGTCAGGGATTCTCTTGCGGTTGCCGGTTCCTTTTTTTATAAAATAGGAAGGAAAACAAGCAAGTGGGCCACCTGATGGTCAGTGATCACCAGTGCCTATAGACACTCGCAACACCAACGAGATTGCAGATGCGTTATTAACCTAGAGGGCTAAGATGGAACACCTCTTCTGACATTATTTGCACCGGCTGCCTTGCTCACAACCCCGGAACACAACAGTGCAAGCACTGCTGCTTAGCGGCAGGATTAGCGAGCAAGTTGGTAGCTGGATGGTGGTAGCTGTCCTGACGGACCTTGCACAAGGTCCTGCCACCCGCAAACATTCTGCATATGGGTGGCAGTCAAAGTCAAGTTGCTTTAAATAACGCACTCCGCGAGGGAATACCCCATTTATGTTTGTTCCTACTGTCAAATCATCCAAATACAACTACATCAACCTACTGACTAAAACAATTATCGACCTTGAAAAATACCTATCATTTTATGAGAGACGATACATTTTTCGCTACAAACGTAAGTTAAAGTTTTTCAATTGAACGTTCAGAGGCGCACGGTACACTGACTGATAAAACCAATGACTAGTAGTCCAAGTCAGCTAATATGCCAATTTTTGATAAAATAAGCAAGTACGTAAGAGACGAATGCAAAGATTAATAGGAGTGGCGTTTTGGCCTGAGCTTGCTGTTTGTCACGAAGATGCTTTCTCTGCTGGTTCTCACCCCATTTGTCGCCGGTAAAGCGATGAGCCTCCATTGTTTACTAACGCTTCAATATCGCCCACTAAAGGACGTAATAAGCTTGTCATGAGTTCGATTGTTTTCTTTATCATTCTTTGTTGGGTTTTTGTACTAAGATGGGATAGTTTTTGCGTAAGATGTAAGAGTCGGCTAAAGAAAGATTATTATGCATTCTCTTTACAAAATGAAAAGGCCTCTGCTTAAATATTCAAATGATACTTGAAATTTTAATGTCTTTAACGGACTTGTTAGATCAGTGAAAACGACTGTCTCGATAAAGCATTCCACGAATACTGTAATGCATCCCATCATTTGATCTTGACTTTGACTTAAGTAGGACCAATCTAAAACTATACCGTTTTAGTTAAAAATAAATACAATCACTATATAAGTGGCAGAGGTTTGACTTTGACTTTGAAATAAAATATGTAAACACTCTCGTTGGCGAAAAAATCCCCTAGGGGTGAACACCGGCAAAGTGCTTGGATATTTTTACGTTACAAAGTAATTAGCTTCCTAATTGAACCAAAGCACTTTGCTGGAGTGCATACATAGGGATTTGGCATGTTTTTCCAATTTCTGTCTTCAAAAGGTCCAAGAGAAGGCTAAGAATAAAAAAAGATGGCATTTGTTCTACCGACGAACAGTAAACTGTGAAAAGAGTAGTTTAAAGTGTTTCATTTCACAGGTAGAGCAGTGGCCGCCAGTATCCAAAATCATAGTAAGGATCCAAATACTATAATTAAAACAATAATAATTCAAAGTTCATAGTGGTAGGCCACACTGTAGCTGCACTGGTTGCAGTACTCATAGGCCGGCTGGACCGGTATAGTACTGCATTTTCACAGATTACCGGAGTGCAGTGGTGCTGTGTTTTGTACACTGAGTGAGAGATGTGAAGTTCCGGGGGAGTAGGGGGCCTAAGGTCGACAATGGATCAGCCATTGTCTTGAGGTCGTTGGTTCGCATGGGCAAAATTAGTACTTCTGTTTCAGTCACAAAAAATGTATTTAGGCAAAACTACACTTTTTTGTAGTCTAAAGGTCGTGGTAGAAATTTGATGTGATAAATATACCGAATTTTGTCATCTGTTATATTTTTTACAGGTAAAAAATTATATTATTGACTGGCGAATATAAAGATTGTAGAATGTTTAACTTTATGGTTAATTTGTGGCAGAATAGTACTAAAACAGTGATAGAGCCATACTTGTAGCACGCAAACGCCTACGACGAATCAGTGAATCTTTTAGAGTAGCTGATTCCCTGGACTCATTCGCTTCAATTTTATAATCACTCTGCGAACTAATTTTGTTATAGAATAGTGAAATCCCTACGATCGTTTAGTAGATACTTGACTGCGCAGACTTGAACTTCAGCTCTACGTAGGTAGGCAGGTAATAGGACGTGATGCGCATCTTGCCTTGATCTCTGCCCCTTTCTAGGCAACTATCCTACCATCTCTCGGTTGTTTTATGATGTCGTTGACCTTTACGTCCAGCAAAGCCTTATGATAGAGACGTTGATTTTTGACGGATGGCGTTCTTGGATTTAAGATCGGAGGTTATCAACAACTTCAAATTTTGTGATAGAAAACCGGTTAACGATAATAATACGCAAAGCCTATGTACTAGTCTTAATGATGTTATTAATGCTAAAGCATGAAAATATGTCTGTATTTTAGTTACAACTTAGCTTCATAACGGATTTCTATGAAACTTAGCGTAGATTTAGCTTAGGTCATGGAGACGACGAACATAGGATATACTGCATCCTTGCTTTGATGTGTAATTGCATAGTTGCTAGCATGCCCGATCGATGCTTGCTTGCATGCTCTCTTGCAGGGATGCAGGCTTACTTCTTTGGGTGCGCGTTAGCTTGAACCATGTTAAGTAAGTTAAGTAGTTTATTTTGCTAGTCAAAAAAAAAACCAAAATATTGAAGTCTATACTCGTATAGTTCATTTCATAATTTTTTACAAGCTTTTATTTACCTGGCAATGTTCGTATGTAAGTATATACCTAAAGTAATAAAATATTGTCTATATGTATTAACACAAACTATTTAAGTACCTACTGTTTGAAAAAACATTACTTTCGTTTTAAACAGCGCCTAATCTCGCTATTTATCCCGCGTGGTGACGCTGGACCCCAATTCTCGGGTCATGCGAGACGCTATCTCGCATGCCACATACGTCAAAAATTACAGATTTCCTTGGGATTTGACAGTTATTCTCGTGCGAGATGAATCTCGCATGAACCCAGAATAGGGGCCCTGATCCTACGAATAACGCCGATCTCATTTCTCTATGTGAGATCGCCGATCGGATTAAGTCAAAATGGATTTAACACTCAGGAATAATTTTCCTATCCACCTTGATAAGAATTGACACACCAAATAGCATAAATTATTATGACAATACACGATTACCCTTTCATACTCTTGAAGTTTGGCAGCAGGTCTCCATTCACTTTGAGCCTCTATCTATGGGGTGGCAATTTTACAAACACTTAATTTTCAATATGAGATCAAAGCAGCAAAACCATGCATTCAGTAAATGCAACAAACGGAAACAAAGTGTCACAAAACTACCGACCTAAAACTATTTTATGGCGCCATCTTATTTTTGACTTTGAGTCACCATTGGTCGTCGAATCTCCAGTGTAATTATTATGCTTGTGCGCTGAGGTATTAATATAAATTATCGTTTATTATTTTATTACCATTGGTTCCGCTTTTACATAACGTTATGCGTTTTGCAAATTCGCAATTATTTAAATTAGTAGCAACTTTTGTATAAATATTAGTTACGTCAGAGAAGTAAAACTATGCACACTCAATAAACCACTGGTAGTAGCGAATCAAATTCAATGATAAAAAAATGTGCTTTCTCCTCGCAAATGACCTATGAAACGCTTAACATGTTTCTATGGTTCATGGAAGGTTAACTCATGCATGGGTGATCTTTTGATGAAAATGGGCATTGTTTGTATTACATTTTCGATTCACATAATTTCAAATGCAATAACTAAGACAAAAGTCCGTGAGATCTGAAAAAGACCATTGCATTTACCTATGAAGTTACAGTTTTGTGCGGAAAACAAAACTACCGTTACATTTTTTGTACGCTATTGCTGCTGCTAGCTTACTCGTAGATGTTCCAGGCGGATCAGCTGTAGCTTGTGGTTCTTTATCGCCAACCAACACCTCTGATCATGCTCGCGGCTTAATTAATATTGAGGTTTAGGTTCCCGAGGTGCAATTTTTGAATCTTACCAAGCTCACCAAAATGGCCGAATCTCTATGAAAAACCGCCATATTGGCGAGCTTTAGTGAGAACGGTGAGATTCAAAAATTGCACACCAGGCCGGGATTGAACCAACTGAAATTGAGCTGTGGGTTCTTTGCAATGTTTGGCCTATAAGCATCATTACATTGCATTATTACCGCGATGGACATTGCGACGGATTCATATTCGCAAACAATGAACAAACGAGGGAAAAATAAGTCGTGGATAACTTTTTCGAAAAAATTATCAAATGGCTGTAGTGTAAAAACGATTTGAATTCTAACCATAATCGGTTAGTTCAAAGAGTGGAGTATTTAAAAACGGTAATTTCAAAGGTAAGCACCAAAAACGAGGACGATCCTTACAACACATATCGCATTAAAATGAACAGACTAGAAATAATTAAGTGTAAGTGCGGCTTAAGGATCTAAGCTTACATGATCTATAATTTCGATATGTCCAGGATATCATGCCATTGAATCAGTCGACAGCAGAAGTATGTCTAAAATCCGAACCTCAGGAATTGTAACTCAAGCTTACTACGAAAAGCTTATTGACCAGTATAAAACAAAAGCAGCTAGTCATGTAACATCAATAGGTAGTTAGTTGGGATCACGACTGTCCAGTGTCGAGATTGCTGTCACGATTGTTTGAATGCTCTATAAAGAAAACAGAGCTATTCGGCTTGATTGTTATTCAGCGATAGTCAAAGAACGACCGTTAAGTATAAGAACAGAACATCGTTTTCAGCTGTTGTTTGAGCAAGGAAAGTTGATTTTTATTTAATCGACGGCAATTTCTTTTGGATTGTACGTCTAAGTCTAGGTAAAACTTTCCTTTAACCTTCTCCAATGGTACGTAGTAAATTGTTTCTGATGACTCAAAGGGTTATTATTTTACCTAGGCAATCCATAAAAATATAAGACTCCCTTTTTATTTTACTTTACTTCTTTTAACAGTATTATTTTATAGATTTTTAAGGTAATGTAAAACTCCGTAATTTTACAATTAGTATGCCTGATGTTCTGTAGGATCTGTAGAAAACCTCCAACAATCAAATATAAATATGAATTCAAATTCCAAATCATCTTCAAAATTGATTCATTATTAATTATTGAAATGCTTTTCGCTTGGCAACAGCTATGCAGCTTTATCTACTAGATTCTGAGTCTATCTTATCATTGCTTATCTCGTTTAAAAAAAATCCGAATCAATGCCAAGTTTAACCCAGTTTTCACTTTCGTGTTTTCGTCATGAGAAAAGGCACCTTATGTTATGAAAGCATTGCGTTTTGTCGGGCAATTAAGTAAAAGTTCTCTAGTTTAAGATCGTGTGAACTGAGTAAGGCTAATGTTCTGCGCGGACGGATGACCTTTTGCGAGCAACGTCCGGACAGAATCGTTCAAAATAATAACTTATTTTAATGTTCGTTTTTGCATTGCATTGGCCCTAAACTAACATGCTCTTCTCTTTATGCCTTGATTTCGTAAAGTTAGAGTAATTAGAAGTTTTCATAGCGTTCCGTTCAAAAGTCGTTGAGACTTTGACCACGGATTGTGGATATAGCTCAAACTAAGAACCTTAAAAAGCTTAAAAGTCTTTAACTTTCAGGAAGAAGAGTAACTAGTTAAGAAACTGTTTCATTTCATTTTGTGTTTGATTTGTAATTTTAGTTAATGCGCTAACCTACCTTGACAAAATAGTATTTGCAATCACTTGACAAACTATGAAATATTATGGAGACTTTTTCGACGATCTGCGTAACTTGTTAAACAAGCAAACGTAGAAAAGAATTTCACTTTTCTGCACGTATTTATTTAAATGATGCACCCAAATGTGAGTACGTGGACAGACACTCCGAGTGAGTTTCGAAACTCGGGCGCGGACGAGACTCGCATGGATCACGGCTGGTTGAAGCCTCTGCCAAATCTTGCGCATTTTCCGTATATTTGATAATAATGGTGTTTTCAATATTGTAATAATTATGGTATAGCACTGAAACTAAGCACCTACAAAAGATACTGTAAAGTGTGAGGAGTTTAATTAATTATAAAGTTATTAGATAAAATTGCAAGATTTAATCTTAATGGATCTCGGTAACTTGACTGAAGAAAGTGCCAGTGTATATATTAGGTACTCACTTCAATCTGGTTCATAATTGGATTCAAAAACGTGGCGCCTCCCGATTGCGTCCATCGGCGGCATATTATGAGAAAAGAGAAAAGTGCAAAGAATGGCAGCTCGTGGGAGCCCGCTCTACAATGCCTCTGATATGTGACGCCTAGTGGTTCACTGTATTTTCTAAAAGCTATTCTTGCCAATCGATGATAAAGAGGTTACTTTCTGAACCCACATGTTACATTGTAGAGCAATCGAGACCTTTGAGCAAATCAATTAATAGATGTTTTTTTTTCTTTTTCAGAAACTCTACGTTCTGCTGGTTGCTGTGATTACAAAAGTTACATGCGAGTCTTCAAACGGATACAAATATAACAGTGGAAACAGAGGAGCGTCATTTGGAGAATTATTGAAGCCACCACCGCTGCCGCTGTCCCACATACAACCTGTGCCATTTCACGGCGGAGCCAGCCGGTCGCAACGACAGAATGTCGACACGGGATATCACTACCAGCCACCTCCTCCCCCGCCTCCACCTCCGGCTCTTCTCACGTCTGACTTCAAATTCCCAGCACCTTTTTATAAGCAGTACAATTTTAATTTCGTGCCACCGCCTCAACCCTTTACTACCCCAGCATCGTCGTTGTTCCAAAAAGTCTCAAGTTGGCTTTTTCCTTCACAAGAAACTGGATCTGACTCAGGATCAGCATTTAATAACAATAACATAGCGCCTGTGAAAAAAGATTGCAATCCTTGCAATCTAGTGCCATGGATACCAGTAATAAGATACGATTTAGGAGCTAAGAATATAAAACAAAATTTAATTCCTACGTACGGGCCTCCGAGTCCAACTGCACAGAATGTAGTACAATTTAGACCAAGGCCATTTTATTCACAAAATCAAGAACTGCCACAGTTATCAGGTGGTGTGCCTCATGCAAGCTATGGTCCACCTACATCATCTAATATTGGCTTTGCAAGTTCTACATATGGACCACCAAGCCCAACACATACGATAGCAATTCCAACTAGTTCTACTTTTATTCCCAGTCCATCTTTCCCCGTGCAGAGTGCGTCATATGGATCCTCTAGCACATCATTGGCTCACCAAAGTTCGTCTTATGATTCGTTGAGTTCTTCATACGGTGTCCCCAGCATGTCATATAATGAACCCAGTTCCTCATACGGTGTGCCGAGTTCTACATATGGCGTGCCTAGTTCGTCTTTTGAATTACCGAGTTCATCCTACAGAGCGCCAAGTTCAACATACGGTACACCTACTACTACTTATACGTCACCTTCGCCGTCGTACGACACGCCTCGTCCCCTCACGTCAACTTATTTACCAGTTACTCCTAGCTACGAGCCCGGACTTTTAAATAATGAACTGCCACAGGAAAATCAAGCAGAGATTATCAAGAATTCACAACCCATAGACGACTTGGAATTACCAAAAGTTTCACCTCCATTTGGATTTAGAAATTCGTATGGAGAACCTATTTCTAACAGTTATGCCGGCGATGCTCCCTACCCAGCATCAGCTACTGCAGCAGAATCAACTAAAGTACGGACTGAAGTTTTACCTAATAATGAAACAAAAAAATTACAATCAAATGCTTCATTAGCTCTGGCTAAACCAGCGCCATTTACATTAAACAGAGGCAGAAACATTCACACGCTACAACCAGTCGCCTTGCCTAATCTAAGCGTGTCTCCGTTACCTCCAATATTTAATGCACGACCGTTTCGACCACTGCCTGCTCTTAATTTTCCTATAAATCACGCCGTTGGAATAAATCATATGCAGCAGACTTCAAGTAACGTCAATATTGAACAAAGCGTACCTATAGCAGAATATACCCATTCCATTGATTATCCGACATCATTTGTCCAGTCGCCAATAATTGACATAGATGTTGCTAAAGTATCTAACCAGTCAAAGGCATACAGAAATATTCCGAATGGTTATATAGTAGATAGCATACGAGATATCTCATCTCAGGCTTCTGAAGATCATCTGGCAGCAACTAAGTCAAATCAAGATTCTAGTTTCGAAAGTACTGGTGCTGACATAGGCAACGATTTATATGAACCAGGCATACCAACAGATCTAAAGTACGGTTCTGGTAATCAGCCGTCTAATCACAAGACTAGTTTTGCTGATTTGAGAGGGGTTAAAGACGAAGACATAGATAAATATCGTACTGAAAGCAATTTACAGAACATAGATTCACCACTCTTATATTTAAAGCCAGGTGCACCTCATAAAGAATACACTAATTTTATTATATCCACTACTGTTCCAACAAACTTAAATGATTATGAGATATACGATGACATTGCGACAACTACGCCAGCACCTAAACAATCAATATTCACCAGTGCTTGGGATGAGAGTCGAACAGATTACAGTGATGTATATTTAGGACCAACTGCAGCACAAGAAGATGCCAATAAACCAAAAATAGTCCAAATTATTATACCCTATACCACTAGACAGCAAAAGGAACCATCTGAGCAATTCAACCAAAGCCCGGAGGATTGGATATCAACTCCGGAAGACGACTATCAAGCAAGAAAAGTACCAACTGCAACTGAAAATGACTACAATCATGATACAGGAACTGAAAGTTATACTACTGTTGCTACTACGACTGAAGAACAGACTAACACAGAATCGGAAAACTACGATGCTGAAAGGCTAAATACACCAGCAATACTAAATGACTTATACGATGTTAAGGAACCACCATTCGATATCATAAAACTTCAACATAATATTGATGATTGGACAGAGCAAGAATTTTCCAAACGTTTTAAAACTCAGTCGCAACGTACTCGGACTAATGGGAAATACGCAAAACAAATACCAGATGAATATTTTACAACCAACAGCCCTGTTACTCAATATTTAACTCCAAGCACATCACATTACGAGTTTTATGATCATGAAGGATCGAGCAGTATACGACATTCTATTACGGAGGATGATAAGGCACATAGGGAGTATAACAGCATTGGCAGAACTAAGAAAAATAAAAAAGAACGTGAAAACGATAACCCTGACGAATTACAAAAACTTCACATTTACACATCAGCGTCTTCTTTTCGAAGCTCCACCACTACACCGGCACCTTGGGGTAAAATAGAAACTTCCATATCTCCACTTACTAAAGAAAAAGTGTATGTAGTTACATCGAAACCTTGGAGGAATACAGAAAATGTTACGAACGATTGGGAACATGTAGAGCCCTTTGAATCTAAGAAAACGAACGCAGATAACGACGTTTCTGCCTCGGACAATCTCCCGTTCCAATCCCCGAGGTTCTCGAATAGGCCGAACTTTGGAACTGGCGACAAAACAGAATCAGTCAATTCAGAATCATCATACGGATTTTCTAGAAATTGGCATCAAAGAAGTAAGTAATCGCAGATATGTACGTAATAAGCAGATAAAAATTTAATAAGTAGATAAAAAAATGTAAAGAATTAACTCTTATTTTCTCCCTTCGTTATTCAATCTTGATTTCTTTATTGAAATGCCGCTGTGTAAAAACTTAGAAAGTATAATGTAACATAGTTGTTTCTTTTTCAGTTAATGACTTGGAGAATTTCAAGCAGAATAACGGTACATCGGTGCTAGAAGATTCTCAGCACAAATCCACTAACAGTGAAGAGGTTTAATCCCTGACAATTTACTAATTTTCTTTTAAATATCATATCCTACTTACAAGTACTTACATGGATTTGATTCTTATCTATTTTTCCGCCTGTATTAGTTGGATCTAAATTTAATTGTATTCCTGGCACTCTAGAATCTTTCACACTCTTTTGAGCACACACCATTCTTCAACTGGTATATTAAGTTGCTTAAAACTAAGTACTTGACCTATGTGGCACAACCCTGAATGATAAACAAAACACAAATTGTAAATAAGGGGACAACACTTGATCTAATTACATATATATGCCTTTCATTGGTTTTTCGACTTTGACAAGACTGTGGTCTCTATTCTACAATGAATTATATGTTTCAGGATACACACCAAACTACAGTGACTGCAGAACCTCCTAAAGATGTCATTACTGCGAACTAGTTTAATAATGTGAAAATCGAACTAGAAGTGGTTTCGTTGCCACGCAAAAAAGTGCAAATGACTAAACAAAGTGAATATATGAGCAAGGACAAAATATTAACAATATGTGAAATGTGCTCAAGTGACATGAGTTAACTATGAACTATAGAATAACGAATCAACATAGAAATAGGGATAGATACTCAAACCAAGAAGAATATTAGAGTATAATTGTATTCTTTTTGGTTTGACTTTATATGGGTATTATATTTTATAGCACAATTAGAACCATAAATATTTCCCTATTTATTGTCATATTATTACCAGAATTTCTTTTTTTCCATTGGTACCTAGATATAGTATTGCCATTTCTTTATTGTAATGTTAAATATACTCTGGAACACTTTTTGCAAACTTTTGTTCTCGATGCAGACGACTACAAAAATATGAATCCATTTTCGTATCTTATTCCAATGCAATAATGTTCGAAAGCTTATACATTTTTATGTAGTCAACTGAGCCGCATAATATATGTATATCAGAGCAAACACGGAGCTCAAAAAATTTTATAACTGTAAATTATTGTTAACCTCGGAGCGTGGTCAGGTAGTTATTTTTGAGCTCCTAGCCTAACTTATTTAATTTTTGTTATTAGAACTTATCTTACTAACTACACTTTACTTATCATATTGTATCAATTCCTCTCTTATTGTAAATAGTTCGTTTGAAAATGCAAACCTATGTACATAATTAGAATAAGCACTATAGTTCGTTTAATATAATATTTCTCACAAAGATGTAAAGCAGATCATTAAAACGAAATAATAAAATTAAAATACAACAGTCTGCTATGATTCTTATAATAAAGGAATAAAGTCTGATCTTTGTCTTTTTTAACATTTCAAAATATCTAAGTTGGTGGAGCTTCTTCTTCTTTGTTGCTTTTGCTCTTAATCTTGAAATACAGGAATTCGGCACTCCACAGGATCACAGATATCATTGTTACACAGTTTAGGACGATTATAGGTATTCTGTAAGTGCCCGATGACTCCCGTATCCGTCCTGAAAGTGTATAATGTGTCATAAACAAATATTTCATAGAAATGTAACCATTTTTGATCCTTCAAAGTGTGCAATTAGGTTCCAACTGATGCGAAAGTTCATACTAAGGTAGGCTCACTTGGGCTGACCTGCCATTCAAAACAGATTGCAATGCCTTGTGTTTATTCTCTCTTTTTTTGCAACATAGGAAGGCAAATGAACACTTCTAACTTGTGCAATGGCCATAGTTTATTATGTTACTTTCTCACTTCTAGTAACAAAATTTTGAGAAGTATTAACGTTATTTTTATTAATAGGTACATAAAAATTACAGTACATGTAATTTGTCCCAATGTCTTACCTAAAACGGTACCCAACGTAATTATAACAATACCATTGAAGAACATTTGTATACCAGACGCGAAGGGAAGGCGTTCAATAGGCACATAACTCGGTATGACAATGTTCATGTACACAGTCCTCACTCCTTTAGTCACTCCCATTGCCAAGGCCACGAACAACATTCCTATGAATGAAGTCGTGAAAAGCATAACTGAAAAATAAAATGGTTATATGTACATAAAACTTTTTCGTTTCTTAAATATAACATGTATGTTTTCGAATATAGGTACTCTTCTAGTACTTACTTGTCCTAATGAAGATAATCATTAACAAGCTGACCAAATACATTACTCTTGGAGATTTATTGCACCATTCTCCTATGAAGGGGGACACAAGTCGAAACAAAGTGTCTGAAAATCCAATAACGGCCATTATTTTTGCGATGTCTGCGGTTTCGAATGTTAACATATCTTTAAGAATGATAGGTAGCAAAAGCGAAAAATTCGTCTCGACGCAGGCAGCCATAGATAATCCAAACATTATATTTAGAAATATTGGATCTTTCAGTAAAGTCAAGTCAAAGAAATCGACAAACTTTTGGAAAAATGTCTTGTTGGCTTCAGGTCCTTGTTTCTTTTCTATGAAAGCTTCATTTTCTGGTTCACGTTTTTTGTGAAACTCGTGTTCGTGAAATATGTTTATTGAACTACCCAAATTTATTTCTTGAGATTCCCACCATTTATATCGAGACTCTGAGGACGGCAGCGTTTCGGGAGATTTTTTACGAACATCGGGATGAGAAATGGCGTTTCTTGATTCAAGATTGAGACTGTTCGTAAGGGATCTCATTGATAGACTTTTAATTGGTACTGTGCCATTTTCTTCAGAATTTGCAAGCCGTGGTAGTGACAGCACGGTACCTGAAATCATTATTGGGAACAAATTTAAAACCTCACTGAATAATATTATTAAAAACGTTATTTAAATTGCTAAACAATAAAGTATTTACCATTCTGTGGTAGTCCCCCGTTAATAAGCTCCACCGGCTCATCTTTGTTTAACAACTCCATTTCCTGTGGAGGCGTAACCATGTACCATTTCACCGGTCTAAGTAAACAGGCTCCTACAAGGGAGTGTAGACAAATTGCTCCCAATGTGAGCACTGCGTACCTCCAGCCATAGGCGTACATTAGAGCGCTCATGACTAGAGGCATGTAGATAGCGCCGAGTCCTGTGATGGACATCCCGACGCCGACGGCTCTGCCTCTTTTCTCTTTAAAATACGAATTGATAGCCAGTGAGAAAGCTGCCATGACTGCCGCTACACCCATTGCTGGAATGAAATAATTGATTCATGACTAGACACTCATTTTAACAATCGTTGCGCTGAGTTTCAAGTTTGTTCCTTTATAATAAATCAGTATTTGGTATGCTTATTTAAATACATTGCATTTGAATTAACTTTTCATCGCCTGATTTAAAATTCTTGCAATACTTGAACCTCATCATAAATACAAACTTACAGTTTATAATACTGTATGAAAACAGAAAAAGCCAGAAACTGGACGCATAGGCTGTTAACATGAGTCCACCGGAAATCAGCAAGGCTCCAGTGACGGCAACCTTTCTGTATCCGAAGCGGCGCAACACCGGGCCGCTGAAAAACGACAGTAGCATCCCAAACCCATGGTTCAGGGTGATGATGAGTGTGCCTTGTGTAGCTGGTAAGTTGACTTCATCGAACGCTTCTTGGAACACCAAGCCAAAACCGGCTATCAGGGGAAGAACCACGACCTAGGACAAAAATGAAGTTGAGGCTAATGATAATGATTGATATGTCACCGTTACGTTGGTTTTCCGATATAGGACTCTGTTACTCCACCCTTTGGAGTGCTTGTAAGTGAATTACGTAGCTTATCTAGGTGAGGAATGTCCACAACATTTGATGCTACTGAGCAGATACTATTGTTATCGCGGACAATTGTGACAATGACGAGATCATTAACACCAAAAACTCATCCTTTATTTTTTGATAAATGCTTGAATCATCTGCTAAAACAAACTATAGTAAATGTTATCTACCTATCACTTGTCATATTTCTACGGAACATTTTTCTAAAAAAACCGATAGTCGTTTTGAGAAAAGTAATATGAATGGAAGGTCAAAATGTATCCTCACAATCTACATAAAAAGTGTCTTGTAAAAGTTTGGTCAATAAACTTAAGTTATTTACCACTTTTGTTGGTTTTGCAAGACAGCGAAAGATGTTACATAAGTCCGTCAGTATTCAGTCATTTAGTCTCTTTAATGGACCAATACTGACTTCATGTTAGATGTGTCAGGACGTATAAACGCGTGAAATACGTCACTTATAAACACAAATATGCCTAAAAAAATGGCTTTACAAAAAGAAAACGATGTAGTTGTGAAAACTTTGTATAGACTATCGACCACAATAAACCGAAATCATTTTTCTAAGGGACTATCTTATCTGTCTTGTATTAATGTAATTAATTATTATTGGTAATAAAATAACTTACATTGTTTAAAGCATAAGCGAATGTGACAACCCAGCCGTATCCACCGTCAGGTGGCACTTTATTCACTTTGAGTCTCGTCATTGTAACTTTGTTCGTGCGTCTTTTGTTTTACATCTCTTTACAACGGCGTGCCTCAACAACTTTGCCTAATAAAATAAGTCTAGCAGGGCAATGTCTTCCGCGAACTAATGTCAAATCACTTATATCACACATGTTCTCATTGTACTTGTCCTTATTGACTTGTGGCTCTTCTTTGCTCACTATCTTCTTCTTTCGACTCTTTATAGATTATTAACTTCGTCTACAAATAAAGTCAGCACTGCTTTCCGCGCGCAAGTGTTATTAACTGACGAGATATTTGTAGACACTTGTTATCGGTTTGACTTTAGTAATGTAGCCTGTTATCAAGAACGAGGTTTTGTGTATTTGTACGCTGTCGTGTTTATTTTCACCTAGGCACTGCTTTAATAAATTTTAATTAGATTGAAAGAATTTGTGCGTGGTAAAGTAATAGATGCGGGGGCTGACCTACATGGGAGTGCAAAGCGTCAGCTTCATTTAAATTTTTAAAACGAGTACTTTGATAAAAGTGTCACCGATTTTCTTTGTGTTAGTGATGAAGTCATATCGGTAATCCGTATATTATTTGATAAGCCACATTTAATAAATTTCTAAATACTCCGGTATTGCTATAAAGTAGTGTAATAGCTTGAATTTACACATAAAGACATTTTATAGAGGTCATGTGTAAATTTTAAATGGAAGATTATTAAAACTATCGGTTAGTGACAAAGGTTAACTTTTCTGTTTACCAACTTCATGTAAATATACGAAGTTATTATTGCTTTAATCAATTCTAAAAATACGGAGCATTTCAAGCATTGTTACAGAACCCTAAAATCTGATTACATCATAATTTGAAAATTTCGCAACTGGCGATTGATTGACCACGTTATCTTCTTCGGATACCACAAATTAATTACCTAAATATGTATAGGTACAATCAGTAGCAAATATATTTACGTCGTTGAAGCGGTTGAAAGATCTAAGTACCTATACACGACTTTTTTGTGAATACAGTACGAGTAGGTGTAGGTCTTTATGATTAATGTATGTGTCCAGCCACCTTTTCTGCTGACTGTGTTTTGACATTCGAAAGAATCCGGCAGAATAAAATTAGTTTATTATTATATTGTAACTTTGCCACATATTTGCTTAGAAATAACTCAAAAATCAGTCTCTATCCTATTTACATGTTTAACTTACTTTTGCTCTTTAGAGTTCAACAAACTGGAACAAATTACCTTGCTACTCCGCGAAACCCCGCTTGGTTTCGCGGAGTAGCAAGGTAATTTGTTCCAGTTTGTTGATATGGACCTCCGCAAAGTAACGCCTGAATCTATTAACTCTTTAGAGTTCGTTGCCATACATTGGATTTCTATTTGTATCAATTGCATTGTGTTCGTCTGATAACGAATCAGGTCGCGACTAACGACAGTCTGATGTATGCTATATGTCGTATTTTATCTATTAACGAGCAAGTATTATTACGAATTTTAATTTATCTTTGATAAAATGGTCACGCAAGGCATTAGCCTCATTAGTCATTATCGACTAATCCCACGTGAATTGGACAGTATCTTCATATAACACCGCTTAGTAACTTTTACTCCTATTATGAGAAAGAAATTCTGTCGGTGTGATTTATTTAGGCGTCTGAATCTGTAATTAGAGCTAGGTTGTTTGACCTAATGGGTACTAAGAGATTCAAAGATTATAGCAAAGTCATTTTTGATTGACCTCTCATATTATATCCATATTCAATCGTTTAATAGCGTTTATTACGCAACGGAAAGAGGTGTTATGAGTTTGAAGATTCTGTATGTCTGTATCTTCATCGCTCCGTATCTGAATAAGCAGTTTCGGTACGCCTTTCTGTTTAATAGCGAGATGCTTTTAAGCCACGATTGCTGGAAAATAAGTAAACTGTTTTAAAACTAGAATTTAACTTTTAAAATATATTAGACTCATATAAATTTTTACACACACTTTAACACAAGTTTAACTTTGTGCAGTTTCCTGTTTAAGTGATTTAAGTGGCTTGATAGGTATATATAAAATAATAGACGATGTTTCAATTATAACACCAGGTATTAGAAACCTTTCGGATCAGCGGACCCTCAGAGCGAAATGTCCTAAGTAAGTATGTTAATAAGTCCCCCAAGTAAAACGTCTTTTGGATCAAAATTACTACAAGAACAATTAATCTCATGGTCCTAAATGAGCAAAAAACCCCTTTTTTTTTAAATACTTTGAAAAATACTCTTCTTCAATATTTTGACAAGTGATGGGTAAGTGGACGAATGCATCCTTTCAAGTTTTCTTTTGTTCTAACCTATCTGGTTCATAAACTTGCCGATGCATTTCAGGGCAAATTAAATGTATGATTTCAGCTCTAGATCGGATTTAACAAATAAAGCCTCAAGTAACAAGCCACGCTTAGTAGGAAATAATTCATTATCCAATTAACTAAAAATTTATCAATAGCGTTGGAACTAGGAAGTAGCAATGTAGCATATCAAAAGAACGTGCATCTGTAGTCGTCCGCCTATCAAGGAAAAGTTAATTAAAATGATAAAGTAATTAGCGTATTTACGCTAATTACTGGTTTATTGTATTACGCGACCTATTTAGGGCGTGTAATTTTTAAGGTTGTTCTAGGAGGATTCATAAGTGCTAACACCGAAAATGTATGAAACTGCTTTCATAGAATTTCGGCGCCAGCACTTATAAATCGATTATTATAAGCGCTCAAGTTGTATTTGTCTGTTGCTCTTTCTAACTAGAATCATTCGTCACTTGGATGGTAAACCTACTAAAGCGACATGACGATATTTAAGAAAAGGACGCATTTGGAGATAAATAAACTGCTATCGCTTTGTCTAATAACCAATTTCTATATACCTATACTTTAAGGGTTTCGTGCTAAAAAGATAAAACCCTACAACAGTGACTCTATCAATCCGTCCGGCAGTCTATTGGTCATGTTTCAGCAACTACTACTCGTAATACTATTGACTTGAAATTTGGAACAGTTGTAAATAATTAAATTTTGTAACCGAAATTTCTTTCGATTTCTATTTTTAAATGTTTTTAACATTCAAATTATTAAATTAAAATGCTACGTAATGACAACACAAAGAAAAATTAGGGTAATTTCAGGACTTGAACCTGCAACATTAGCATTCCGTGCCTTGCGTTTGCCAGTTTTAATAAATTTTAGTTTGGTAGCGGTAATGTGGCAAAACTGGCAAACGCAAGGCACGGAATGCTGATGTTGCAGGTTCAAGTCCTGCAACTACCCTAATTTTTCTTTGTGTTGTCATTACATAGCATTTGAATTTGTTTAGTTGTAAATAATGCTTAATCAATCTTATTATCAAAAAATATGTTGCTTTCTTTGCAAGCAGGGTCAAAATTATGGGGAAAGTTCTAGACTTATGAAAGCAATTATTTTTTTTATTAAATATATTATTAAGACAACAAAGTTTATATTATGTTAACTTTAAATGTATGTTTGAACTATAATAGTGGCCTTTTTTTAATAGTAATGTTATTTACTCTAAACCTGTGGGTGTAAAGAACATGAAATACTGTTTTCCGACGAATTTTATTTAATCTAATATTTTATTTTATATTCCGTCAATATATAAGCGTTATAAAATATACGCAAAATAATTAAGAATAATTTAAATTTGGCACTTTTTATTTCTCAAACTCAAAACTCAAAATATTTATTTGCTTTCGTAAAGAAACATACGCATCCCTGTAAGGGCTGTGCGAAATATACATACATATATGTATATGTTCATTGTATTGTAGTATTTCTATTGCCCCACCTTACAACAAGCCTACATAAAGATTGTATCATCCGCTTTTTAACGAACATTTGCTAATGTGTTAGGACAGGCGTAGCTATTCACATAATTACTATTTAATTATTTAAGTAATTTGTTGTCACTATGCCACATACCTAGTACATGCCGATAATAATATGGTCCAACATATTTGACTACCTACTATATGTAAAATATGTACCATTTAAAAAAAGTCTACTTAATAACGTCATAATAGGAATTAATCGAGTTTAATTGTTTTAGTGGAACCGCCTACTAATTATACAATTTCCAGTGCAAAGTCCACAATATCAAAAACATTTTCCAATTCAGCTATTCGATTTCACACCACCTAAATTCACTGTTACTTATTTTGAATTCACTTTTAGATTTGCACTTAACAAAAAAAAAACACTTGATCAGTGATATGATCACAACTTTTTTTTATAAATTTGATAACAACACGCGACGAAACTGGAAGTTGTGAAAGATGCGTGTGCGCTCTCGGTTGACCCCTAACACTGCGCTCGCGCCGGGGACTAATCGGCTTCATTGATTAAGAGTGCCGGCTTACTTACTCACAGCGACCATTCACAAATACTAAAACGTAAGTTCGTGGGCTACCTACTTACTTACGGTGTGAGGTAGTCATCTCGAACGTTATGGAAATTAGAGTTGCCTAACTTCGTTAAACATAGTAATTTCTTATGTTTTCGCGGCTTGTAGACATTGAAATAAAACAATTTAAACGGTTTACGAGTATATTGCGTGTATTGTTACGAATCTAATTCCCCATGTTTCGAGCCTTTTTCAGGTCTCATGTTCACGGGCTCTAGTTTCCGGTCTTTAGTTTTTTGCTAGTCTGCCCGTGAACATAAGACCTAGGTGCACCTAACACGAATCTAACGTAGCTCAGTGCATTCTTTCTGACTAGCCCAGTATGAGTGAGACGCACTGAGTTATGTAGCGAGTTAACGCGTATCGATAAGATTCGTGCTAGATGCACTGAAAATGGGCTCAAAATGTCGGGAGTGGATTCATTACAAAACACTCGACATAAACCGTTTTATTTTTTTTATTTCAATGTTTGTTAAAAATAATTATGTATGGGTAAACAGCTTAAATTTCTGACACTTCTGTTCCCGAAAATTAAGGCTATAAGCCTGTTTTTTGTTTTGATATACTCGTACCTGTCTATTATAAGCATGTATGGCGCAAGCGTGGTTTTAATCTATGTGTAGGTCCTAGAAATCTGCTTTACAAAGTATAAAACAAAGTCCGCTAAAGTATCTCATAAACTACTAGGACGCCTCTAGAACTTACTCATTCTGTGAGTCATCATATTAAATTTATTTTACCCAACCGTAAGCGATCATGGATAACTTAATTTATTTCTATTACAACGTTACTGGAGAGCGATTCTCCAAGCGCAACAGCAACGAGCTCGAGCGCCCTGTCTTGCTTTAGCGCGCTAGCTAGAGTGAGCGAGACAGGGACTTGTCTCGACGTCAAGTCCGACGCTGATGCGCTTAGAGAATAACAGAGTTGATCTTCGATGATTGCTTGACAAAAGATGCTTCATTGTCCATTTAGCGCCATGAATAAAAAACTTAGTTTATTTTTACTTAAGTTGTCTTGATTAAAAAAAAACCCATGTTCTTTTCTATTTGGTTAATAATTTATTAAATTTTCTACTTTAAAGACACAGACATTAATCGCACTGGCACTTAAACTTATGAAACAATTATAAAAAAATAAGTATTCAACAATAATAAAATAGGCTTGTAACAGTAAATTCAGGCTTTAATAATGTCTTCGGTCTGCGTTTGTTTCGACCTAATGTATTTCTCAAGGCCCCAAGACAGAGCTGTGAGCCATGTAAAGATGTTCAAACAGAGTAGCGTCACAGCAGTCGACGCATTGTCTTTAATCCAACCTGAAAAAAGAAACAAATTAGTAGGCAAATTATTAGTCATTGTTACTAACCCAATATGGTTTTTATTTATTTATTATAAGGAATTTTGAGGTGAATGACCGAGTTCTTTGTTGTCTACTAATGTAGTGAAATAAGAGAAGTTAAAAGTTCGGCTAGATCGCTTCACTGAACACATTTGAGTATTTATACAGTCCGCTGACATTTTTATTTCATTTCATTTCTGTCGTACTTAAATCCTTTTCGGAACGACTGATTCATAAGCAAATCCACATAACATGACTGGAATGGGATAGGTATGTTGCCGTTTCTTGGCGTCCAACAGATAGAAGCAGCGTTGCTTTAAATAAATACGCAGGGTCTTTATTCGATTCTGCTACTTATGTGATATAGAAAACCAAATGACAAAACAAAACAGCATCTGATTTTTGCTTCTATCTATGTCCCTTAGGTTAAATGTCTAAAAGAGGCCCAGTTACGGGCAGATTTATGCTGTTGAGACTGGGCATAGGCAAACTTTGTTTAAGGTTAGTAGTATTACAACACAATGAACTACATAGTTAACAACTATTCCCATACTTAATGCTTTTCCTAGACAGTTTTGATCAGCTATTTCTATCAGCAGCGAAACAGCTTGAAGACTTAAAAAAGAACAAAAACATCTACACTAGCTCTTTTATACTAACAATTACAACTTGGTCAAATGTAATTCTTTTTGACCCCTTCAATTGTGTAATATCTACTGCTGACTGAAGGGACCTTGATAAAGGAGCATTCTTTTATCAATGCTGAAAGAAACGACAGAAAGTATGAGTTTGACATGACATTGGAGATTGAAATATGTTGACGTTTCCTCGACGCTTGGTAGGGAGCGACCTAGCGCTGGGTTCATAGAAGTTATCGTTTCTACTAGGATCGACGCCAAAATAAGGTTATTATGTCTTGTTACCAAGTATATGATTAAAACGAGACAGTTATGAACTGACGGCGATCCATTTGACGACACGGTCAAAATAATTGTAATGCTGCCGTAAAAACGAATGCCTTACCTTAGTTTTGTAAAAGTCTAATTTTTTTGTAAAAAACACAGATCATGTAAAATTGGGCTCAAATGTCACTAAATAAATGAAGCACTGACAATGAACAAGTCCATAAAATGTGTAAAACACTTGAAAAATTGCTGCTAATAGTCCTACAAACTTCCTAGTAGACTAGGTGGCAAAACTGGTGAAAACACTTCCTGTCACAGATTTGAGCACTTATATTACATGTACCCTTTGATGAAGTTAAAGCAAAGTGGTTACCAACAAAAGGTCCAAGACTCAAGTACGCGATCCCAGCAGTGAGTAGCTGTATCCCCGTGGCTCCTGGCAGCTTGTGGAGCGGCACGTAGGTCGGTATTACCAGCGCCATGAATACTGTCCGCAGCCCCTTGCCGAAGCCGATCACCACCGCTACCAGTAGCACCACGGAGTACGTCTGGCAGTACGCAAGGACTGAAACAAAAGGTTCTAGAAGACTCGTGATCAAACTATTCCCACCTTCTTATTAAAAAACAACACCGTCCCAAATATTGAAAAGAAGTCCCGTATTGACACTTTGACGCGTCTCAGTGGTCATGAACATGAATCCTGTGAATGATCGAAACATCAAAGCTAATTTTGGATTAAGTATTTGGAGTTGTATCGTTAAGGTCGGAAAGTGAGAATTAGGAAACGGTTTTTAGCTCTTAATACGCACATTGAGTAAGTATTCTTGCCCTGTGCTCCACTTTACGCATACATAGAAGCATTTTCAAGTAACTTTTAACAGTTTCATATGACATAAATAATAATAAATAATAAATATCTGCGGACAGTTAACACCAATTGACCTAGTCCCAAAGTAAGCAACTAAAGCTGCTTGTGTTATGGATACTAGACAACGGATATAAATACTTATATAGATAAATATATACTTAAATACATATAACATCCACGACTCGGGTACAAACATTCGTATTCATCATACAAACATTTGCCCCTCCCGGGAATCGAACCCGGAACCTCAAGCTTTGTAGTCAGGGCCACTAACCACTAGGCTATCCGGTCGTCTGACATAGAGAAATATTATTAATGACTCAAATTGTACTTAGTAAATGTTTTCTTATCAAGGTTTATTTCAGAGAACTAAACTAAAGATAACTATAAAACGTAACGATAGCTAGGAGAACTGTGTCTGGAAAACTCCATTGTGTAAACAAAGAATTGCATGGACTCATTACTAACGATAAGCTACTTGGTAAGTCTGCTCTACCAACTATTTGTCAAAACATTACCGACGTCCCACGGCCAAGTATATTAAGATAAACTTATAAAATGTTGTAAACAGGCATACATACATACTTTTAGGAGTATTATGATCGGCGATTACCTCATAAATTGTTATTGTATTTTAGCATATTCTTCTAAATACTTACTAACTCTTCCCATGGACATAGTCAAGACTCCGAACAAGAAGAAGGAATTGTTATCCCATCCGATCTTGCCAGCAACGAAGGGGATGCAAAATCTCACGCAAATATCCACTCCAGCCAACAGCGACATAAATAGAGCTACTTCTGATTTACTCATCCCGTAGTCACCCAGAATAAATGGTGTTAATATGGAGAAATTGAGCTCGTTGAAATTAGCCAGTGTAATACCCAGCATCAAGTTAACGAAAGTAAAATCTTTCAGTAAGTCTAAATCGAAAAACATAGAAACTTTCTGACAAAAAGTCAGCTGTTCTTCATCATCATCAGCAAATTCGTCTTCCTTCCTCTCATCGAATACATTATCCTCTAACGGGCCATTGATTAGCAATTTGAATTTATCAGACTGTTCATTTACTTCATTTTCTTTTAAATACTCTTCTAGTTTTAAAGAAGCTTGTTTTAAAACTTCACTTTCATAATTAAAATTATTAGATTTCCTCCTGTATCTTGTACGATATGATTGATTGCTGACGTTATCTTTTAAATATTTTCTTTCATCATTATCGTCTTGATTTTTAAGTGATATATTACTATGGTTATTTTTATTGTATGTCTCACCATATTGACCCTCCATTTTGAAGGATTTCAGACTTTTACTTCCAGCAAAATGTTCTTCGGCTTTATCAGCTATAGATTTCGCTTTTACAGGGTCTATATTTTCAACAGCAGCTTTTTCATCTGCTTTTAAGTCTTGGGGAGCCTTGAGCGTTGGACAGTCCTCTATTTCTGATTCTGGAATCTGTGCCTTGAGAGTAATAGACGTTTTCCGTTTAGGTTTATAATTATCTCGCTCTTGAGCAAGAGCCCCTAAATTAACAGCTGAGTTCTTTTTAGATTCGTTTAAGTATAATGTTGACGATTTACGAGACCGATTTTCTGTTAGATTTGACATAGAAGGCTTTTTAGAATTTAAGCGAGAAGTTTTAGCCGAGCCGTCTCTTGATGACAATCGGCTTCTGGACTGTCTAGACTGGCTAAAGTAGCCGTCGTTAGCGCGGAGCATCATAGGCACTCCTGGGTCAGTTATTTCATAACCTGTATTAACTGCATCATCCTCATTGTAAATATACTGACTGGAGAAAGCACTGAGATTCTTAAATTTTGATAACTGACTGAAATAGCCGCTCTCCTTGTCTTTTTTGTCGTTTTGGTCAGAAGTCAATAAAGTTTCTTCGTCACCTATCTTTTGTTTCGCTGGCTTACAATGCCATTCCACTGGTTGAAGGAGTAGCGCACACGCTACAGCATGTAATGAAAATCCACTTATTATAAGAATACATCCATCTTCGCCAAAAAGATATATTAGGCCTGTGATGATGTGTGGCCACAACATAGGCCCGAGGCCGGTGGTTGTCCATGATAGACTGGTTGCCAATCGTCTTCTGTCCTTCCAATAAGTGTTTAAAGCTAGTGCGTTGGCAGAACTACTGATACCATAGCCCGCACCTGAAACGTCAACAAATTGCCAAATTGTAGTTATACCTTCATCAAGCAATAATTAAAAGGCCAACTGGGTGTCACAGTTTTAGTGCCTTTAAGGAAGTCACGCTTATTTCCCGGAGACAGAGACTACGGATTTCTACTTGCTACGATCCTGACACACAACCTTTGCATCACTTACTCGCATAACATGCATGCAAGTATGTCGGTTAAGGACCGACCTGGCCTTTCTCCAGAATATCTCCAATTTGATCGGAGTACGTTCACCGAGGTCTGCCCGTTCCCATTTTTCCATCCACTCCCATATTATACAATATTTTTGTTAATCTTCTTTTATCCATCCTCTCTACATGTCCAGACCATTGTTTTTACAATCTCTTTAAAATTCTCTTTAAAATTTTTCATACTACATCTTCATTCACTTCGCATCTCTCTTATTTAATTCATTTGTTAATCGAGCATAAAGCGTTAACAATGATCAGATAACTTTGTTTTGGCTTACGTCCGCGCATGACACGGCTATAGGCGCGGTCACATAATATACACAGACACGGAGCCTTATTGGTTTTATTAGCAGTTGTGACGAGCGAACGAAATGCTCTTAATTAAATAATTAAACATAGATAGTATCCAAGTACTGTATTTAACTGGCCTATAAGCTGGTTGAACCTTGATGATCCACCTCGATACACTCGTTTTTAAAGATACGCCAAGTTCACGAAGTCAAATACATTGACCCGCAGTTATCAAAATTCATCAGAGGCCAATAAAAACAATATTTAAAAACATTAGTATTCAAGGAAATACTTAACTCACCATAAAGTATTGAAAGCGACAAGAGGTAAGTGACGAAATTGTTTGAAAATGTACAGAACATCATTGAAGCAAACACTACAATCGCTCCTGTTAGTGATACTTGACGATAGGTGAAAGTTTTGAATACTGGGCCGTTGACTAATCCTGAAAATTAAAAGAATATTATTGCTTTGGGGTAACTCTCATCACGTGCCTGCTTAGCCACTGCCTGGAACTTGATTACTCATTCAAACCTTAGACTGATAATGATAATAGACAGTTTGCGGACAGTAACTGACTGTGGTAACTGTCCATAAGGTGTAACATAATTATACCTAGCCACAAGGACAATGCACATAACCACTTAAGTATTAACCTGACGACAGCGATTGTTTTTTTAGGTCTTTTATAACTACTTAACTGACTACTGCTGATGATAGATAAAAAATGCTTATTGTACTTATGTACGTTCTTAAATGAATAATTATTCGGATTTAATTTCTATCTAATCTTAATTCTACATAAATTAAGAGAATAGACATGTTGAAAACGGATCATTCGCGTATTAAATGTCAACATGTCGAGCAACAACTAGGCTTTTTGATCCACTATTTACATAAGTTATTTGGGGACGAGTCCAAAATGCTTTTCGTGCTGAAGAATGTTTGCGTTGAAAATTAAGTGTTGCCTTCCTTCTCTCAGTCCTCGTTTCAACCAACAGGACGACATATCTTTATGATCAAACTTAGTTCGGATCGGACTTAAGCGTTAGAACACGAGGTACTTTTTGTGTTTCTATTTGAAAACTCGCTCTTTACTCATAGGGCTCAGCCGGGCTAAATCGACTGTCTCAACGCCTTAAAGCTAGAACTGCACTCTTGCAAAGTCTTCATAAGTCCGTTTCATTTGTTTCAGTTGACGCAATATGCATGGTGCGTATAGTGACAATGTCTCGCTTGGACAGTGTCGAATAGAGACCATGAAAACGCGTATGCCGTCAAGTTAGCCGTGAACACTTGGCAAAGGTGTGGTTTTAGCGTAAGAAATTGCAGGTTATAAAAAATGGAATACTCAATGTGCCAGTATGGTATCAGGACCATGCGAGGCGCGTCACGCACCGACGCAAGAGTTCAGCGCCGAGTGCATGTTGATGATGGTGGTGGTTTCAGAGCTGGTGATGCCGAGGCTAGCAAACCTGTCCCGGAAGAGGAGCCCGAACTGCTGCAGCATCGGCAGGGTTGAAAGCTGGAAGCAGAAAGGATAGTCTTCCAGCAAGCAGTATAAAAAAAAGCCATCGAAGACAACTCCAAGATTTTAGTATCTCTGTGGCCCCAAAATGCCCACCCAAGTTTATTTTATCTCTAGCACTAGTAAGACAGTTAGTTTAGTTTGTTTCTTTGTTCTATACGTGCGCCTGTTTCTATGTTACCACTAAAGCGGAGCCACAGGGAGGGGTACAGCAACAAATATTATTTATTGAGCGCCACACAAAAAAACATTTAAAATAAGTACCTATCGAATTCAGTTAATGAGATAGACCAATAGGCAGTCTTATCGCTTAATGCTTAGCGACGCACGAGTGACTAATGATTTTGTTCAGGTTTTCCTGTAAAATATGAGTGACGCTCCTATTTTCCGACTTAGTAGTATCCGAGTTAAGGTAAACAAGAAGATCGATTTTCGTATCTCGATTCACGGTATTTAGACAATCTCACGTGAATATGCGGCAAATCATAATATTCTATTCGAGCTGTGCTCAAATTTGGTGATGCTCCTCTCATGCTTTAGTCATAGTTCTATGGAACTCATTGACAGGCTACTTCAAGTTGTGTCGTCATGTTAGGGTGTGTTAGGGCTCCAGCGCAGTGCATTGAGAAGGCTGGCGTTTTGTAACTATTGCTATTAGATGTAGGTATATAATCAGTATTTAAGCCATAATAACATGCTTCATCTAGCAGTATATTTCCTCATAACTATTATACCTTTACCTGTTTATTTATCTCATGTATTTTCCGATCGTTATATAGTGCGACGGCTTAGTGTTAAATTAGGGAATTATAGTATTCTACGCTCATCTGAGTGCGCACGGCTGCTCTTCACAAGGTCTTTTAGGTAATATAAGCCGTCATACGCAGAAAAACTAAGATCCATTATGTCTATTTATATAAAACTGTAATTATATAGGCTGTCTTAATGTATGGTTGCGAAGCAGAAAACTAGCTGTCATTTAGTGCAGAATTATAGTTGTAGCGAAAAATTATGAAACCGACCCATAGAGAGCAGGAAGCTGTGGGTTATGAAAGAATTTGGTAATTTAACCCTTTGATGTCGAGTCCAATATTGTTGAAGAGACTAAAACGTCCATTTGCACAGACACTTGGAGTGAAAGGGAGATGAATCGTGCCGCAAAAAGAGCGTACTTAGGAAGACCAACTGGATCTCGTCCAGTCGGACGTCCGCTCGTCCTAAGTACCATTGAAGTGAAAAAATCCAGACATGCCTTAGGGACCTCGTCACTAGCGACTGGCAGGCGGCAGCTGGCTCTGAACCGAGAGGCATGGCGGAATCTGATGTCAGAGCCGAAGACCCTCTTTGTGCTACCTACTACGGTACTGTACTAATGATGTAGATGAAGTATGTCAGACATTCAAAAGATAATACCGGAGAAAGACCTCTTTGAGGGTTTAAGGCCTGTAAATAAAATTTTTGAAAGTTGTATCAGCTTGTTAGTCAGTTTAAGGTATATCACATTACGTCATGACAATTAACCAATTGCAATGATTTTAACGTTAGAAGTCGAATAGCTGACGAGGAAGATGTGGATAGTGTGAATTACACCGTCTCTTATTAAAAGAAATTTAAAATTTATTCTCTATTGAGGACGCGAATAATTAGACTTATAATAATTTAAGACAATAGCAGGAAAGATTTCCATAAAGATGAGTACATAGTTGTTATATTATAATGCTTTACACACAAAATCTACGTCTTTATAAGTAAAGAACTTTACAGAATTTTTAATTCACAGGCTTTTTAGTTACATTTGCGAATATTTATGTGAAGTTTGGTTTTATAACAATTTTACATAGCTAGCGATATAACTTTTAGGTAATAAGATTGCGGAACATAGATAATATGGCACTTCCTTTGCCCACACTCTGAGTGGTAACACAAGGATAGTTTATATAAGTAGGATTTAAGTAGATTCCGCAATGCAATTTTCATTTTATTATCCTCTATTATGTTTATCTGATAATGATTTATTAATCTCTTATTTTGTAACATTATCAGCTACGTAAATTGCCAATAGACGTACGTCAGTCACGTGTTGGTAGGGTTTCTAAGTCAAATTAGAAAAAATAAAATGTTCATTCACATTTTTTTTTGAGATTGAACTTTAATCCTTACTAGAGTAGATTATGTATGTCATGTACATTATTACTTACATGAATACATATTTAGGATGAATAAAAAATACTATTAACCTCTTAGGACTAAAAAACTAGCACCATACCCTAGAACACATAAATAAGGTAGAATAGTCCTCCGCTGTGATTTGTGTAGCCAATGCAAAATGCAAATGAGCCAATTATCATACGATTGTGTCTCCCGTTGTCACTGACAGCGGCATCTATTCGTGTGCGAGCGATGTATGCACTGTAATAGTGACAGCGGTTCGGTGACAATTATGGCGAGAGGCCACTCTATCTTTATTCGTGTGTAACTAACAACTTTAGTTTCACACTAAAATGTAGAGAGTGTCCACAGGTACAGCTAGTCCACAAGTAGAGCTTTCTCGTATTTTTAATAATTCAAGTTTGTGCTATATCTGCCACTTTCAGCTCTGTATTTTATAGCATTTAAATAAACAAAATAGGAACGCTTCCACTCAGCCGGGTCATAATAATATATATTGTGCTATGTATATCTACCAAAATTTAACTTTTCATAAGGGATAGAAGAATACTTAATCCAATTAACTACATAACTATAGATTTAAAGCTTTTATAGTGTGAAAATAATTTGCAAGGATAAGAAGATATAGAATGGAGGCCACACAACTTCGAGAAATTTTCCATTTTCAATTTATTAATAAACTTGTAAAACGAGATATCGTGTAGTTATCATACATTTATTATGACGATACACCGAATATTTTAAGTGATAAAATAGTCGATAGATGTTTTTTCAATGTACACTCATCTAATGTCCCTTTGCATGAATGTATGTAGGTATGTAATGTATGTAGGTGTTAAAGATTCGGAGTACCTTTTCTTTTCTAGAAAATTTATACAAATCTAGATTTGTCTTCAAAATTAAAACCAGCAATAAGCGACAGTGTTATCTTATGAATGACAGTGAGGTTAAAAGGAAGTGCAGCAAATAAAACAAGGTTAAAATATGCGATTAAATGCCGCAGCGTCAAATGCAGAACTAATTCGGAATTCATAATTTTAAAACATGAAATACTCGTGGTTTACGTTTAAGCACGTTTAAGTAATTATTTATATTAAATTAAGCCATGAAACAATAGTGCAAAATGCATCCAGTGAAAGAAATTGGTGAGTATGTTTAAAATTTTATAATAATTATACGTTAATAAATTATAATTTCGTAGGTGCAACAAATGGGAACGAAATTTTCCGGACCAAAGTCCGGAAATTTTATATATTTTTTTACAGGTGGAAGCAGAAAATAATTGGAAAGATATCATGTCACGTGTGCGTAATTAAGTTATTACTTGTTTGCAAACAATTAACGGCATATTAACGTGTTAATACAATCCGCTTTTTGTTTAGATACTTAATGATGCTTAAGTATAAAGTAAACTTACATTTGAAAATCCCGCCGCAATAATAATCATCCACCCCCATCCTCCGTCGGGGGGGATGAATTCGCCTTCCTTTTTCACTTTAGACTTCATCTCTTTAGGTTTCCCCATACCTTTAATTCACCACAAAACATATAATCCTTATTATATTTTCACACAGGGCAGTGCAGTCTTTGATACGTTGCGAACAAAACTGATAACTTTTTATTGCTGTGGCCGTTCATAAAGACTATGGAACGAAACAGACGCGCCTCTATATACATTACTGTACTTAAACATCACAGAAAAATAATACATAATAGTAAGAACGTAATGAATATCGCGTAGAGACCTGCCTCCACGCTTACTGGCTGCTCGCTATCTCATTTAAGACGAAACACAGTGGGTAAGCGAGCACATGAAAAACGCATGGTAATGGTGATTAAAATCGGATTAATTTTGTATTCAAGACAATTTTGCATACTTATATGGCGATGGTGCCGTAATGTATTTTTCATGTTCTTGAGACTTGTAATTTGTATATGTTCGACTTAACTTTTCAGTATCAGATTTAAATTATATATTTTCAAAGTCCAGTTCCGGATTAAACCGCACGTCACATGTATCATTCCGTCTTTGTTTACTAAACATATTGTTGATAATAAAATTCTGAAACAAATAGGTTATCACTTAGGTACAACTAATTATCTAAGAGACAACACGATGCGATCGAGTGTTTTAATATGACCGACATATAATACAAAGAAACGACTAATGATATGAGTAGGTAAATAGCAATTAAATACTGTGAGTCTTTAATGTCATGGTCTACAATTGGCTTGGCTAGGGGATAAGTCTAGTGGCACATGCCCTGGAAATCTGAATAAGCTGTGCACCTAGCACGAACCTTCTCGACAATTAGTGCGTCTCGTTCTTACTAGCCCAGTAGGATAGAGACGCATTGATTTACATAGCGAGTTAGCATGTGTCGAAAAGGTTCGTGCTAGGTGCACTGACACTATTCCGTATATCCAAGGTGTAATTAGCAAGCTCGTGATGCCCATCGATATCGGCTTATCAATTGCGCGTACCTCTTGAGTAACGCCCATTTTTATCATCAGCCATAGGCGACGTGATGTCTAATTTTTATTGAATATCTATTAATATTGGGTCATGTGTGTTCTCGATGCTCTACATTTCTACGTCACACACTAATTATATGGGTTATTATGTGAAGTCAGTGCGGATTATCTAAAGTTGTTTGTCATTAATCGTCTGTCGTAGTCTTAATTAGTGAGATTGATTAAGATTAAGCGGTCCTATATAACTGCGTATAGTCATAACACCTTCACGTACACTAAACAACTGTTTAGTGTTCCATAACTATGGACGTTATACTTGTAAGGTTAAAAAAATAGATCGTAGGTTTTATTTATCTCTACCATAGTGTATTCCTTTTTTATTACACTATAGTGTAGCTATATCTAGATAGAGTCGAATCGAAGGATTAATCAGACGTGGGTGCTGTTTTAGGGTCGCTAGATGAAATTGACAAAAGCATTGAGGCTGCTAGTAGCTTGGCCACCTGCCTGGAATGTAAGTAAGTTTTATTGTCAAGGCTGCGATTGGGGCATCTATTAACTATTTCAAGGGCTCTAACATGACATGATTGAGATGCAAAAAAACTATCCGATAGTGCGGCTCCAGCTACTGTCATAGGAAAAACACATTCCAAAGCTGATTTCATATGGGGGCAGAACAATGAGGTTGTAGAGTGGACAGTACAGTACTAATACAGTTTAAACGCTCAGAACAGTACTGGCAATCAACTTACCCTGTAAACAATGTTTTTGTAAGTAGTTTCTACTGCGCTCCTGGTTTTGTTCGTGCAAGTGTGATAGCATTTAATTGAAAGAAAGAAAGTAACACCCTTTATTTAAAACTATTCAACATATACATACAAATACACACAACACGGGTAGAGTACAAAGAATAGAATCAAAAAGGGGCCTACTCAGTATACTGCCTCTGTAAACCGAGACGCTGATTTTCAGTGGGACCCACTGGGATTTTTAATTGTGTCCCACATTTACATTATACAACCCACAACCTGTGTAAGGTGCCGAAAAAAGAAACACGCCGCATAGATCCTATTGATTAAATGCGATCGTCTAGTGATAATAACTTTTGATGATTGATCGTCAATTTTATTGATGGCCATCAACCATCACAGACTGCGATCGCAGTGTATCAGTCGTCGAAGGCTGGTTCAAACTGTGTTAGTTAAATAGTGTTAGTAGATACACTGTTCATTGACGCTTCACAAGTTAAGGCAAAGTTTGTGTCGTTCTGCAGCAAGCAATGCACTGACACCTCAACTAAATTACCTACCAATAGTTTTTCTATTGGGATACGAAGGGTTGATAGGTGATTAGTATGTGAATCCACAATTTTGTTTGCACATAGCTCTCTAGGTGACTAACTTAAAATAATAGCGTAACAAACACATGGTTAGACGATGATTATGTTTTATTAGCCGCATGTTTCATTGTTGTTTCACAAATCCTTTTATTAGTCGGGCCTTGTTAGTTTTTGTCTAGATAAATTAAACAGCGGTGACAAACATAATACACGTCCAAGGAGCGTGATTCCGTGGAATAAAAACATGGTAAGTGAAACTAACTATTTACTAAAACTATTTTGTTGAATTAAATGAGCAATTTTTATTAACGGGTATAAAATAATTTATCTCAAACGATAAGGACATTAACTGATATAGATTTCATTTGGGTAAGATTTGATAAAGCAGGTATATAGGTTTGTAGGGGAGCTGGAATTGATGCCCTGCCCATAGGAAAATTTTCTAGAGAATTAAGGGCCATTTAACGGAGCGAGTTCTCGCATGCCAGTTGCGTTACATTGCGGGGTTCGATTAAACGATCGATTAGGTACAATAACATGCGGGGTTTGATTAACCGATCGCTTATAATAACACTAGCGGACGCGCGCGACTTCGTTCGCGTAAAATTAGTAGCCTATGTCCGTCAAAAATAGTGTAGCTTTCTATCTGTGAAAGAATGTTTGAAGTCGGTTCAGTAGTTCCAGAGTAATATTACCCCCTACATACAAACAAACCAACAAACAAACAAAGTTTACCTCTTTATTATATTAGTGTAGATGTAGATTGGTATCTGCCCTCTACCTCTACCCTCGCATGCAAGAACTTGCTCCGGATAAATGGCCCTTTACGATATCAAAAATAAGTCATCTTAGGCCACTAAAAATGTATCCGATGAACTTGCACCAGCAGCCCGTACATGACCGCATAACTATAATTAATCCGACCGACAGTGTGACTCTAAGCTGTCTAACAGTTAGACTCTAGCTTGAGTAGTGTCATAAGAAAGGAACGCAGTGTTAGGTATGTATGGTTATGTTTGCGGCCTATATCGATTTGCAGTTTATAAATGACCAAATTGCAACAAACAGTGTTGCTGTTTTATTTCACAAATATGTAAATTTTAGTGACAAATCCACTTTTCAAGGTAAGTACCTATCATAAAATTTTTGAAGAAAGAAATATTTTCCCGGAAAACTGACAATGGTAAGCTACATGTAAACATGTTTGTCACAACAGTTTTACTGGAGACTGTGTGTGTAACAATTTAGAGCACTGTTAAGTTCTAATGAATTATGTACAAGTTCTAGTAAATAAAGAAAATCTATCTTTGTATGTAGGTATGAAAGCATCACTTTGAACGAATGACTGAGATTACTGTGAATGAACGGTTTTGAGTAAAAGATAAATAAGAGATTTAGATAACTAGAAACTGGGACAAACATTGCTACTTAGCGAAACCAGTGATGTGCACGTGCAAACTAGCTGCGTCGGTGCGACATATATATGTATATATTTTCATGTAAAAACCCACCCGCCTCCGTGTCCACATAAAACAACATACATACCTACCTACCTACCTACCTACCTACCTACCTACCTACCTACCTACTTTGTGCAGACTCAACTATAAACCACCACCACTAAATGCAGCTACAGGATCTACGAGGGATTATCAGGATCTTAAATAGTACGACCGTTCGCTACTTGAACGAATGGCATACAAATTATCGTGTGTATATTCTTGTCGGATGCATGCAGACCGTTGGCAGACACCTTTTATGATGAAAATACGTCCGATGTGAGACCATAGCATTTTACTCCTCAACCAGGGCCCAATTTCATAAACGCGACATGCGACAGGTGACAGTGACAATCGCCGTACATTACTATGTCGACAAGTAACTCGCCAGACTCACAGACTTAACATCATAGTGGGCAAGCAATGTGTCAATGTCACTGTCACCTGTCGCCTGTCGCGTTTATGAAATTGACCCCAGGGGACTTTACACACAACCAATTTAAGACGTCTGTACTGTAGCGTTCCGCGTGACCTTGATGATTATAAACAACACGGTTTTTTACCGCCTGTCATTTTCATATTTAAGACAAATCGCCTAACCCTAACACCAAGATATTTGTCATTTAAAATCCAACAAGATGTTTAGGGTTTAGGTGACAGATTGTGCCAAAGATAAACATATGTAGGTACACTAGAAAAACATAAGTCATACATAACCCTATATAAGACATCAATACTAGTCTACACTAATAATTAAGAAGTAAACTTTGTTTGTTTGTATTGTATGTAACCCTACATACAAACAAACAAACTAAAAACTAAGTAGAAGTACCTAATTACCTCTGGAACTACCTACTGAACTTATTCCAAAAATTCGTCCGCTAGTAATTTATATTTTGAACACATTCTTTAGGAAAGTATTCTAGTAGGTACTTATTAAGGGATTTAGCAATGAAATCGGTAAAACATCAGGAAGCCAATTTCTAAATAAAATAGTGACTTACCCCATTTTTTCAGTTTGGTACCTACTTTTACTTCCTTACTTACTAATTATAATTTTGACCGTTTTGACCAAAATTTAAATAGCAAGCAGTTTGAGACTGTAGAGCGTCCATTGATTGTTATCGTAGGAACTACGGCAGCACAGTGGGTATATCTTTTTGCCAGATAGTTACGAGTTATTGAAAGAATTGAAAATAATTAATAGATTAAGGCGTTACTTGAGGTCTATGTTAGGAGTAGCAAGATCATTTTGATCCAATTTTTAAAAGTGTAAGTACCTACACCTAGTATTGGAAAGACCATCTTCATCAGATTTACAATTTAAAATTTATTTTCGCATTTTATAATAAAAGCTAGGTGTATTTTTAGTACATTATCTCGTAGACGTTTTCAAGTCCGTGCCGCCGATAAATGACTTAAAATCAATTTCGCCAACTTAACCATAGGAAGCAAGTCTAATGCCATACCTACATCATTGGCATCCGGTCGTTCAACGCGAACCTTTGCCGAATCTCGATAATGTGGCCGCGGCATAAAAGTCTTCAACTATCCGATATCGGCTGGGTGTACATTGTCAAGAACCTTTGGCACCAGAACCATTATGACCGGTTCAGCAAAATTATAATAGCGTGTATGTGTACCTATCGTCTAAACAAAATGTAAGAGAGTAGCGCCTTCCACTGCTCGTCAGGGTTTTCCAGAAAGATTTTTTTTATTGTCCGCCAAGGCTATGTACAAGGCTGGGTACTTATTAGTAAGGGAAAAGCTGGATTCACTACCAAAAGTAACGAACAATAAAACGAACAAACACGACCATTGCTATCTCTGATACTACTGATTTTTTTTATGCATTCCCAGCCAATCGAATGACATATTATTTACTAAAATTAAACATCAAACTATAATAATACTTACCATTATTACAAAGTATGGATGAAGATGTTGAACTGTTTTACTAAGAAAATACGGCTAGTTGAACGCTATATTCTTGTTGTGGCAGTTTTGTTTTTATTCTTGGAACCATTCAGTTGCTCTGTTCCTGACATTTTGTTTGCTTGCTTAGTCTGTGGGACAATCCGTCCGCGAGCGGTAGTTAAAAGTGCATCTTTTTATTATTTTATCTTATATTGTTTGCTTAACGTTAACATTTAATCGACGATTTATGTCACAAGTTAAAGTTTTCTTTTTCAAAGCACCATATTAATTTGTTATAAAATCATAATATTGCATTTTGACCAGTTAAAAAGTTTGAAGCAAGTAAAAATATTTATTCTTTGTCTGTTACTTTACCGTCTACTGGAATAGAAAGTGAGGAAGACTCAAGACAAATAAAAGAAAATGAAATGCTTATAGGCGGCACAGACTGGAATATTTTATAGAAACGGTGAGTAATTTTAACTTATAACAATGGATGATTAAACATGCCGACGGCTTCAAGTTCTTAATTCAAAAACAAGTTACTTTATAAGTTCTTTTACTAGTCAAAACAATAGAATGTCCGAAACAAATGAATAAGTAATTCAATAGAGTTTACTATAAGCAGCTGAACAGTTAATTGTCATGTTGCATATTTCTCATTTTAAGGCAATAATGTATTAAATTAGGATCCATCCAATGTTTGCATAGCCATTTTAATAAGTGATAATAATTCACCGTGAAAACTAAATTTAAAAAATACTTTATGTAAATTCTAGCAGGCAGACCTAGGAAGAAGGAATTTAAAAATATTTGAAACTTTTTATTACTATAATTGACTAAAAAACAGTACCTACCCATAACAAATATACGTAACCATAATATAATTAAGAATTATATTTGGGATTAATATTGAATTCTTAAATAAAAATGCTGGTTTCAATGGGACAGAAACTTAGTAGTTCATAAAGTAGGAACTGTTCTAAGATACACCAAATAGTTAGTGTAAACTTCTGATTTTAATAATTTATAGAACTGTGAGTTTGTAACAATATTAACATTACCAAATCAATCTTCAATGTTACTATAAATCATCAGAACTTGAGTCAATACCCTCAGCCTTAGAAGTATGACTCTAGTTAATAATTAAGAGAACTTCCCATTATGAGTCATGGAAGCTCCACTGTTCATTGAAATCATTCATAACTCATCATTATATCCTGTTAAGTTCATTATCTAATATAAACAGTTAATTCTCTACTATCAATAAACCAAGTATCTCAGAATTTAAGTCTGATTGTACTTACTAAAATTTGGGCAGGATTTTTGCTACTTTCCACAAAGCTATTAAGTTTCAATGACATTTATCAATACTCACAAATATTTTTCTGCACTACCTGCAGTGGTCCTAACATAATCGTCCATTTTGGACATGGCATAGTCTAACCAGTTTCATGTCTAGCTAAGTAATGCAATAAGAAAAGGGAGCACTCAACTAAACCTGGTCAAGTGCGTTGGAGCCCATGGATAAAAGCTATATACAAGTGTAAAAAACAAGATAAATACTCTATATACCCCAACTTCAAATAATAAGATGCTTTTGAGGGTAAAACTTGATGCCAGCATTCTAATTTTGTTAGTCAAATGTCTTTAATGTTTATTTCAAGAGCAAGATTTATCTTTGTGTTTTCATTGCGTTGATCATTTAAATTTTATGATAAATCGTAAGCATTCTGTTAACATTTAGGCAGTCATTATTTAATTTTTTACTGAAACTAGTTAATTTAGTATATTTAACCTAATTGCACTTAAGCTGCTGCAAAGTAGGTTAAAATAAGTCATAACTAAATATACCTGTTTAACAAAAGCAAAATATGAATGGTTACTTTGTTTATAGGACAAATTTTAAATTTCTTAACATCATTAGTGAATCTTGTTATACTAATTAAATAATCTATAATTATTCTGAACACAAGAGTTAAATGTTAAGTATTTCTTATTTAACTACATCTCTCTTAGTGTTTAGAAATATTTCTGCATGCATACTGCCATTAACAATTGATATTCCAAATGTGATTTGGAAAGTTCTTAATAGTATGCTTAGTGCTTGTATCGATCAACAGTTTGCTGGTTACATATACTACTTTTTCTACTTATGTATTTAGCTGGTGCTTTGGTGTTTGTGCAACAATGCTGATGATATTGTACTTTTACTAATTGGCCCTAATTATTTTCATCGAATTGAGCTTTTTAGCAATTTTTGGGAGCTCTTGGAAAAGGGAAGTAACCAGCATTGAGGTCACTTGGTGGTAAGTGATCACAACCCCAATAGGAACCATCAACCCCAAATGAAAAACAGACCTGTTTTTTATGGAAAAGGGAGGGAAAAGAGCATGGAGGTCACACATGATGGAGAGTGATCACCTCGGATCAAAAGTACCACCGATTCCAAGAGAATCGCTAATCCGTTGTCGCCTTAGGTGCCCTCTCCCTGTAGGGCTTCGGATCTCCCACTTATAATACGTACGCAGTAGGTAGCAATCTACTACTACTACTTCTTGACGCCTGTATTTTGAAAGAGTGTGGTACTACCCTGGTCGAGCCGGTCCTTTCGCACTGCAACTAATAACTGGCTACAGTGTGGCTCTACCACTAGAAACTGATGCCGACCTATGAATATCTCATAGGATGAAGGGGTGGGGGGTTTAGGCAAATGTGACAAAAATATGGGAAAAATCGTGGAAAAGAGGAAGGGGGACGGTCTTTAAATTTTACAAAGTTGTATGACGTAATTTATGGATGAACACTGAAAATCATTTTTATCAATGGGATGTCGTATCCCCGAGTTTTAGCCAATGGCGTATCTATATCGTTTGAAGCTTGTGGCATATTCATTGGATGGGGCCTTCTTACAATAAATATTAGGATCTATACTCCCGGCCCTCCAGCGCCGGGGGCTCCCTCCGGCCGGGGGTTAACTAGCCTTAGGTCTGTATATGCGCCCGGTACCGGTGCGAGCTTTTATGACTGCGCCCTTATAAAATGCAAGGTACTACCTACCATGTAGGTATAGCCCAAAAATTGGTCCACGTCATTTTTGTGCCCTCCAGGGCTTGCGCCCTGTGCCGGGGCATCGCTGGCACAGCCCTAGTTACGGCACTCCCTGCCACCCTGTTGTTACGCAACTGGTCTTAACCCTGAACAAATGTAAAACCATTAACGCACCTTACCCATATGACTATATTCACCATTGAATGATAGTGTGACAAAGTATTTAAATTGATGCTTTGTTATGCTCATAAAACGCTATTAATTGTGGCTATTGTTTCACCCGAATAAATACAGTTTGTTAGTATAACAAGTGTTATTGTCATTTATGAGCCGTGTTTTGGTTAGGAATTATGTGGTTTAAGTATGGAAAAACAATAATAAGTGATAAACTAGTGAAATAAAAGACGTAAAAGTGTAACTTGCGGCCAAAATTATGGTCTAGTCTAGGTCAGGTCAGTTAGAAATAACTTTTTCATCACACGCACTTGCTCGTAAGTATTAATTAATATATATGTAGGTTTGACACACAAACTCACGTTTTGCTTTCCATGTAGCTCCCAGTCATATAAATGCTCCAGCCTCCCGCTAGGAGCCTTGACGATCTAAGGAGCAAGCTTTGCGTCGTCAGTACGGATGAAGTCTTATTCGAGATATGTCAAAAATAACTGTCTAATCCTTTTCAAATCTGTCATTTCTTGACGTATCTCGAATGCGAGATGAATCTCGAAAAACGCGATAATTGAGGATACTGCCGCCGCCCCGACCCAGGTTCGCGTCGCGACATCAAAAAACAATTTTTGCTTTTGTTTACACTTCCTCGCAAGTGTGACTGTATGTTACAGGAGTGGTGCAACAATTATGAATATTCGGCCCACTAGAGTTCTCGGCTTCGGATCAGGTGAATTCCCTAGTTTTACCAATAACCATGATGTCGTTGAGCAGCCGGCTTTACCCGAATGCTCAAAAAAGGCTTTTACGTTCTTGTTACAAAAACAAAACGTTTTTTCTGACCGGCTAAAGCCAATTTCACATGAGATGATACTCTCAACATAATTTAATCGTGTTTAAGCATTTGCGGAAACTGCCCCTAATTGAAATACTACAAATACCTACTTAGCTACTAAGTAGATACGCTTAATCGCGTGTTAGTACGAGCGGGCATCGTATGATGTGGTATGATCGTCTTCTCGTAACCGCTTGCCAATTAGAACAACGGCTCAAAATGCCACTTGTCAGAACAGTACACAATGTAGGTAGGACTTCTGGATAAACTATTTTAGGACAAAGATCCGATTTAGTTTACCAGTGCTAGGACCTTTCTGACTGCGTTTGTATTGTCATTTATACTTGTGGGACTATATATATAAGCATACTAGCGGACCCCCGCGACTTCGTTCGCTTGGAATTAGTAGCCTATGTCCGTCAGGGATAGTGTAGCTTTCTATTAGTGAAAGAATTTTTGGAACAGGTTTAGAAGTTCCAGAGATTACCCCCTTTGCATATTGCAGCGGAAGCATTTATAAGAAGGTTTCCATGAATCCATGAATGTAGTGAGTATCCAGATAGAGTAATCCAGTAATGGACTACTAAGCTGTGGAACTCAATTCCAGCTTCTCAGACATACCCGACGTTTTTAATGTGGATTTTCAAGGATAGATTAGATTAGGATGTGTGGCCACTATGTCGTCGCGCCAGGAATCTGCTGTTCTAACGTAAATTTCGTGAGTTTTGTTACATATTTCATAAGACATTGCTATTCATGCAAATCTTATTCCGTAGCGTAGGCTGTACCTACGTCGTCGCTAGCACGTACACCATTGTCTGTGACGTCACTGCATTTATAAGTTATCATTGCCACTATCCATCCCGTCGTTGGGAGAATATAGCCAATTTAAGATTTCCATCACAGACGTGCCAAAAAACGCTTGAAGCGTACGTGACTAAATCTAAAAAGTGGCAATTGACTTGTTTTGAAAGTCACCTAGAATCCTAGTTGCGGCCTGTGTAGACGGATGTGGTGCTAACATAGCTAAACTTACTGTTTTTATTAATAATTAATTAGTCTTAGTACTTGAATAGCATAGAGGAGGAATACCGCAGTAATTCAAACGTAATCCTCATAATTCTCACTTTTAGGTCCCACGAACTTTAGGAGAGGTCACCGTAATACTGGACCCCTTAAGATGAAGATGTGGGCGATTATCATTTATCATTTATTTATCGCTTTCATGGGTGTATTATCACATTTCAGATCTTATAGTATGAATTTTCCCAACGTGAAACCCTGTAGTTGAGGGCACTGCAATGTACTTAAAATATAACTTAAACACTACTCACACTGTATTATACCGAGTGACTTTCTACATCTACAAATTATATAATACTATACTCTGTACCCTAATACTAAATACTTACTTACAGTTTTAAGCTGCAGTTACTTTACTTATTTATTATTCCTTATTATATCAAAGCCCCAGTGAAAGTCTGCCTGCTCTCTTGGCTGATACAAATCTAGATGCTGAGTGAGTCTTGACTTACTTGTATACTGAGAATTCCTTGTATGGTCAGGTGCAAAAGAAATATCTATTCAAAGGATTCGATAATATGTAGCGGCGACCTGCGTTGCGTTGGCATAAGCAGTTGGTAGGTACATACTTTTGATATGTTGAATGCACCCTTGTTTTTACACTGACTGTATACCTTGGCTTAAATATTAATTTAATATTACCTATTAATAAATTCGATTTAACTATTCGGGTGTAGTTACACTGAATACCATAAAACAATTTCATTATCAATACATAATCATTACCAATTGAAATGAATAGATCCGCTATCTGTATTTATTACTATGTTCGAGTCAACAGCTGTCCGTATCAAATCAACGTCACTTCACGTGATCATTGTGCAACGCGATTCCCTCAGGGAGTTCTGACCGACTTTTCTGTGTGATATGATAAGTGAAATCGTAGATCAGTCAGATGTTGGAATTGATTAGGTATAGTACTCGACTGGAGTGTCCTTTATTCAGTCTATTTGCCCTGCTCAGATCATTTATTTATGAGGTACAATTGTTCCTTATCTTAATTTACTAAAATAACGGTTCTAGTCATTGGCTGTGACAGAATTATAGGCGAAAAGACACTGAATCATTTTTTTTATAAAATGGGGAGGAAAACAAGCAAGTGGGTCACCTAATGGTAAATGATCACCACCACCACTCCAAACCAAGGAGATTGCAGATGCGTTGCCAACCCAGAGGGCTAAGATGGAATACCTCTTGTGCCAGTGATTGCACCGGCTATTTTGCTCTCCACACCGGAACACAACAGAGCAAGCACTGCTGCTTAGCAGGATTAGCGAACAAGATGTGGTAGCTATCCGGACGGACCTTGCACAAGGCCCTACCACCAGCAAATCAAACATACGAATAAAAACGAGAGATAATGATGTAAATCACTGGTAAAAGCAAAGCCCTACTCATGTTGTGCTTTGGTAAACGACAGGATCTAGAACATTATAACGATTGTTCACATATTGCACCCAAAAAAATTCTACATGTGGCTTATCCCAATTTATAGGACTGTAATACCTACTAATTGCTAAACAAGACTTATCGCTAGGTATCATAACTATTTGGCCAAGATCAAATTCTGGTAATAACAGAGCACAAAATTATGCTTTAGCGGAGAACATCGATGTAGCTTTGCCTTCTTGGGAGTATCTCTTCTTTTTTATGCTTATAAATGGACGAAAACATTAATACATACGTGATTGTCTCCATACTATATGCTAAGAACGTCTGATTCGACAATAAATAACTAGATCTAGAGTATTCTAGACGAATAGATCATTTTATAAATAATTTTAAAATTAAAGTTGCTGCGCCAAGGGCTGCCATGTAAAACTTAAAACCTTGCACACCTGAACACAAATGCTGTATACAATTCTGCATAACATATTAAGATTCAACCTTGTTCCGTGTAATGTTTTCGATTTTAAAGTAATTTTCCCGAAATACAGCGATTACAGAGCGTCTACAGCGAGTACCTAATTTAAATTTTAAATAGCATCTCGCAATTAAGCCCGCCTCTCTAACGACCTGAGCAGACATAAACTGTACTCAAGGACAGCCTCTAATACCATTCGCCCTATTACGAGCCAAAGGCAACAGTTTCCGTAGGGCTCTGGTTGATTAATTGTCCAACCTTGAAATCTATTGAGTAAATTAATTATTGTCATCCCCTCAACTTCCCTAAAAACTGCGAAAATGAAATCTGTACGAGTAGAGAGCCATTTACACGGTGCAAGTTCTCGGATGCGACTTGCATTTCATTGCGGGCTACCGAGGTATGACGTAGACGATTGATCGATCGAGCCCCTCAATGTGATGCAACTCGCATAGGAAAACTATTGTACGGTGTAAATGACCCTTAATATCTTAATAAATAAAAAAAGGTCAAATACTGTTCAAATAGGTAAGCTAATTCACAGGTTCACGTTCCATTAAGAATTAGAAAAAAGTTACATTGTGTGCAAATTTTTTATCTTGTAGAAGCCTAGCAGAATCCTTCGTATGTACGAGCATCATACGTTGCGACTTGCGTGCGACTGTTGCGAGAGGTTTTTGTAGCCTCTTGAGATCAACCTGGGTTATTGCCCCTTGTTGCGTACCAATTTTTTTGGCACCTCCATTATTCACAAACTATCAAGTCATACACCTTTCTTTATTTTCGTATGAACACTTTTTACATGACCGTGATTTAAAGAAGCGTTGAGGAAATCTGCCTTCTGTTATACTTATTGTAAACTAGCCGTTCGGTGGTTGTAATATAAGGAAGTTAATCATTTTATACTATCTTATGAATAACGTTATGTGGTAGTAGCTTCCATTCCATATCCGATAATAGCATTAGTAAGTTCAGCGCTGCCGCATGATGACGTTATTTGCGTTTGCTCAGAATATTTAATGCTGATCTTGATATAGCCCCAAATACCCGAGACCCGAGTCCAAATTCCACATCCATTTAATCATTCTGTCTCGCATATGCATGATATTTCTTTTCATGCATGACGTTTACTGAATGTCGCTGTTGCGTAAAGCAAGTGACCGCAGCATACCATTGAATTTTTCCTCTTCCAGAGTTATATCAGCGATACAATAGTGTTTTGTAGCCAAAGCCACAACATCGATTTAAAGAGAAACTACAATTACTATGATCTTATCGGATACCACAAAAGTGGTTGTTTACGTTTCGTAGCGAAATTGAAGTTTTTCCCATTACGGGCGAGCATGGGCAAAGTACGCACTAGGTAGGCTTGACCTTTTCTCACATTACAACGTTGTTCAATAGAGTCGTTTTTAAATTTAGTTTGGTCACTTACTCGACTACTACTTGACTATATTTAGTTAGGTAGGTCTTTGTCCTTATAACATTTAAACGATTCAAGCAATTGTCGGATTATATTATGACTAGTTTGGCCACGAGCAAAATTCACAAGAGCAACTCGGTTTTATTATTTCGCCCTCTTGTCTTCGCTGGTATACTCGTAGTATAAAGACAGAATATTCGCTAGAAACAGAAATTGTACCCGCGGGACATGTGACACCGTGCAGCACAAGGTCAACAGCGGATTGAAGGCTATTTTAGACCGTCCCAGTACACTGACAACATAAATGTGGAGATATTTCTAAACCAAACGAATCTTTTAGCTGATAACACGATTTTTATTTCTATTCGACGGTGGGAGGTAAACTTCGGAGATTAGAATAGACGCTTGCAAGTGTTTACTGTAATCTTGTGGATTGTTTCCTATTGTCAGTAGAGAATCCTTCGATTAAGGTAATTTAGTTTAGTACATATTTGAACAGTCGATAAAGCGTTTATGTATATTACAATCGTTTTGACGCATGCAGCTCTTTACGGGTAATAGTATTTTTTCAAATCAATCATGACTTATCACCACAATCAAATACCTACGCTGTTCCATACCAATTTTGCGGCGATGAACAAATATTTTTTTGCATGCCGCCTGCGTAAAGCAAGTATGGAACCGGTTTAGTCGTCAACCAAGTCCCATTCCCATTACCCATAGACCTTATTTTCCAATTCAATGCGTGGGTTTATACGATTAAGCCTAAATGTCAGTAGGTACCGAACGATCATAAAATCATAATGTTTTGAATTAGTTTTAGAAATTGCGTAATATGTTTGATTTCCAGCAAAAGTTGATTTGTTGAATACGCAAAAACACGGTTTGAAGACGCGAATGTAACGCCGCATGAAATCTTTACCGGTTGGTCCACATACCCACTATCGGCAAAAGTATAATGTGTCGAAGCTATGTTTACGTGCTTAGTAACTACCTATAAGACCGGCGCTTCAGTCGTCGACCTCTGCTAAATGCAGCAACAGTGAATTCGGCTGGCCCGTTGAGGGTCTGGGCGACCTCGCAAGTCTCGCGACAGTCGCGACACGGAGACTGCACGTGCTGCCGGCATGGACCAATAATGGCACGTGCTACTTGCGTGTATGTGTATTTGTCTGTGTCGAGTGGTGACAAAGCGTTTGTTGTTTCGCTGCCTCTTTATTATTCATAGCATTCGTAGATTCGAATATTTTTAATTGCTATTGAATTTATGGCTTTTTTTACTGACTCCTTTCCCGATGGACCTAAAATAAACCCAAAATTTCGATACGAATTAATTAAGTCGAGTAAAAATAACTGTTGTGATGTTTAGCGCAACTTTTCCTACCAGCTATCGAGTCTTATTCTCCAGTAATTTAAAACATGACATAAATAAACCGGCTTTGATATCCTTTCCACATACAAGCATGTATGGCACGTTCGCGATTACGAATATCATCTACATACAGTGTATCTCCGAAAACATGGCCCCACGAACCAGTCGCGTGGTTTAGTTTTTTTATATTTAGTTTGTTGTCGATGCGCTCCGCCGGCCGGCAATCATAACAAGCTCCCCAGCACTCCTATCGCCGCTCTTGATAACTACACACTGCCTTTGTCATTCTAAGCCATTGCCGGCGAGTATTAATTAACGCAGAGTCTGTTATCAAATAATAGATATTGCCGATTGTCCTATACGAGTGGTTGTGATGTGACGTTTGGCACGCGAGTCACAATTTGATGATCTTTAATTCTGCAAGTACCTTGCGGTAGGAAGTGTGGGACTCACAGTAATTCATGACACTAATTGTGGTTAGTCTTAATTAAACAGTTCGTTGTAATGTGTAACGTGGTCAAGCATGTGCTTCATTAAAAGCGTTGTAAGCGTTGTTGTTAATTCGTACGTATTATTTTGTTCATATAACGCTCATCACCGATATGTTTTTAAACAACTCACAGTTTAACCCACTAGCAGTTGACTTGTGACAGATTTCTTATAATCCTATCAAAATTAACATTTTGGTAAGTTTATCTGTCCAGCAAGTAATTCGTTTTAAAATACTTCTCAAACTGGTCCCATTCATTATGGAAATGCATTATTATGATAAATAGTTTCTTGTATTAACGTAACAATAGAACGTTGATTTATTAACCACCTGCTTGTTTCTTTTGATTTTATGCTGATTCGTTACTCACGTGATCCTCAGTATAATTGCTGTAAAGTGGCATGTCTAAGCCATTCCGTGCTTGGCCAAACACACATTTATCAACAATACCAACATAAGGGGGTTCCCTTTTGTTAAATTTTATTAATTAATAGAAAACCATGAAACGATAGAAAATATCCCCTTGTCGTGTCAAATATAAAATCAATGTATTTGTTTCTCTTAATGTTTGTACCAGGTTTGTAAGTTAACACGTATACTATCTTGATTAACTACACAAACACCGAACAAATAGACGAATTTACTATTATTGATTTTTATAATTAATTAAATTTTAGTTTTTGTGACGATTATTGTCACAAAAGTATACTCTACATCCCTAATGTTTTCACGTTTCGAAGCATGTGACATTTTGTTACACAGGTTTGTCAGTGTTGTATTTGGCCTTTACCTGGGAAACCTCGACATATCTTTATGAAACAACCTTAATTCTTTTTATTCTTATTGTTATCTAAGTCTTATTATCCTGAATGTTATTCCAGGCGCGAAGGTGACAAAGGCTTAACATGACGGTCGAGAAGAGTAAAGGTGCCCAGGTGAAGATGATTCCGCCAGCGACGAGGAAGGTCGCGCCTGACGGCGGCTGGGCGTGGATGGTCTGTTTAGGAGTCAGCTTAGTTAATGTAAGTGAAAGAAACAAGTGCATAAGAATTCCAAGTAGCACATAAGCGCTTTAAAAAATGGAGTTGAGTTTATTAAGTTATTATAAAGAAATAGTTAAAGCAAACAGAAATGATGCCAGGGGGTTTGCAGAGCCTACAATGCGCGCACGCTATGGATAACATCCGAAAAAAAAGATAATTGAAGTATTCGAGGTCTCTTAGCTACCCGGACCACAACTTTCGTATATTTAATTTGATACTCAAAACAACATAATTTGCACGTAGGATTTGAATTCACAGAACTGGTGAAACTACATCGTTTCACTTTACGGTCCATAAAATGTTATGTTCCAACAATAAATATGCACTCATATGATTATCAAATAGCAGCCAGAAAGGCGTTCATTATACATGATAAAGTTCAATCAACCGTACTGTTTTTTTACATCAATTAATAAGTGGGGACAACAAAGCTGTTGAAAATAATTGTCATTGCTTAATCGGACCTTTTGCGCTCACGTGTCAATTGACACAATTTTCAAGAGCAATGCGGTTGCGACAGCCGGATGACGTTATATTAATGCGATTATGCGATTCCGCTGACTCGGGAGAAATGCAAGACGCCGTTTCAAGTAGGTCGGCGTCAACGCGGCAAAGCTTCGTAATCAGTAGATCCTACTTACAAAGCAAATCCGCATTGTTTCTGACTCTCACTTAAGAAGGTAGCCGGTCGCGTTTTGTTTCTCATATACTTCCATTATGCTCTATCTAACCAAGGAACTGAGGTTTCCTATTAAGTCTTTCAAGAATCGATTCATAGAGCAACTCGATACTGCATTTGTTTATGTAGTAAGGATGTTTGCATGCAATAGCGGTGTGCATTGTTACCAAAATGATTATGCAATCTACATTCATGCATAGGCGCACGACTTGACTCAAATGAGGTTATCGCTATTAATCGTTATTTATTAGGTAGTCCTTGAAAACTAATACACACACTTTTCGGCAACAATCAAACTCGACTATCAATTGTCTTATAATCTTGATTTGTGATAGGTAATTGATAACATTTGCGCAAATTAAAAAAATGCTGTACTTAGATCTAAATGGCGAGACCTAAGCCACAATATGCACTTCGCTGGCTCGGCTACCTAAAGGGGGATTAGCGACAATCGGGCGGCGAAAAGGTCGTATGTGGGAAAACCCGGCTGAGAACGCCCGTTGTTCGCCCCAGATGCCGCTGGAGTGATAAAGTTTGGTAGGACCTGCTAGCTCTTGGCGAACAAAACTGGCATCAAAGGAGGACAATGGTCTGTTCTTCTGTCAGAGGCCAATATCCTCTTTACGTCGCTGAGCCATAGCGGTAGTATAGTACTTGTAGCACATCGATCTCATTTTGCGTAAGTTAAGTAACCAATCTCTAGTATTCAGTATGGACTTGTGAATTTCCAGTTTTCGACGCGTTCCTTGGAACCGTCGTTCGGTCTCCTCTTCAAAGATCTGCTGGATGATCTCGGGGTCCACACGACCGGCGCGTCAGTCATTGCCAGCACCCTGGACTCCGTGGTCAACTTCTCCGGATTCTTCGTGGGACCCGTCATCAAAACATTCTCTTATAGAAAAGTTTGCTTCGTCGGCTCAACTATTTGCGCCCTGGGACTGTTGTTTACCGCTCCAGCCAACAGTATGGGCCACATCCTAGCCACATACAGTATTTTAGGAGGTGAGTCGTTTAATCTTATTCATTACTAAAAGCAATACTGTTTACGAGAACATTTTATCGACCGTGTTATCGCAAGCGATTAAAGCCGATTCACAATTGCTTAAAAGTCTTAAAACACCAGCGTTCTATTGGGGGTTTGGTGACACAATTAACGTCAAAGAGTGATTGATTCAATGAGCTCATAAACCCAATTAGATATAATTGATCCCTTGAGAAATACGTTAGTATGTTGACTGAAACGGCAACGTTTTTATAACAAACATGTATGTCATACTTCTTTGTAACCACTTAGTTTCTCTAGAGACTGATAAGCTTGGGCCAATGGTAATGATTCATGTTTTTGCATTAAGTAGCCGGGAGAGATAAATAAAGAAGTTATCACTTATTGTAAAGGAAGTCGGCATTTGTTAGTGTTCATGTCATTTTATGCTCAGCTAACAAAATTTAATGACTTGTTAACAACCTCATTGTTTTGTATCTAGTTATGTGTCACTTCCGCATTTTATTTCATACCTATACCTACAAAAACCAAAAACTAAGATGGTAAAAAGTCGCGAATATTTTTCAATCTTAAATTACAAATCACGCATACTCGTAATCTAAGTACCTACATTTTTAATATTTGGCCAAAGCGATAATTGTAATCGTATTATAACTTAAGACAGTCCTATTTTAAACTGGATCATCATCTGCCACTTGTCAAACATGTACCTGGAAGAAGGTTTGAGTTTCAAAATTAAAATTTCTCTAGAAATAGGCACGAGGCCGACTCGCACTTGGCCAATAATTAATTTATGAAATATTTGCGCACATAAAAAGATTTAATGTACAAAAGGCGGAGTTGATGCCTATGCCTTATTGTTGCACTCTTCAACAGCTGGCAGGAAAACTTGCTTATAGTGCTAATATTTACCTACTATATTACCACATGTTGACCATATATACATATTTTGATCAATATTGGCTTTAAGAGGCGTTTCATGGTCATGAGTTAGATAATTCCGAGGAAAATACATTTTGGTAAAGTTTTAAAACATAACATAGTTAAGTGCACATTTTCATTAATTTGGACATGTATTACTATGTGAGGCTTACGTATACAGTCTAAATACAAATATACTGATTAAAAGCCACAAAGTATCAAGGGTCATCCTCATCCCGTACAATTAAAATAATCGTAGTTGTTGCTGCTAATGAAGCCTAGTTTGTACCACCAATTGCTTTATGTACCTAAATAATATTTTCGTCCGGTTTGCGGTTCATAAACTGCATTATTTATGTTTATTGCTAGAAATGTAAGTCTCAGCTGTATTCAATGCAACTCGATAGTAAATAGGTCAGTAAAACGAAGGCGTTTGAAAATAGAATTGATTTAAAACAGCGTACAACATTTATAAAACTAGGTGTAAAAAAACAACATATTTTGAATTTACACAAGCATTATTTCAGGTTTCGGAGTGGGACTTGCATCATCGTCGTCGTTCGTTTCGCTCAATCATTACTTCTCCAAAAAACGCGGCCAAGCCGTTGGGCTTTCCATGGCGGGAACTGGCTTCGGTCTCATGGTGATGCCTCAGCTGGTCAAGATATTGCTCGGAGAGTTTGGGTTTCGGTGGACCGTGGTTTTATTGGGCGCTCTCGCCTTTCACGCCGTGCTGGGATCGTGCCTTCTGCAGCCTGTGAAGCGACATCTTAAGGATGAACCTATCGACTGCGAAATGCAAACGGTTAAGGTGTGTAATACTACTAATACTCTTGTTGCTATAAGATAAGCTGGCGCCGTTGATCTTTATGAGGCGTCGAATAATGAAAGTGTAAAAGGATACATTTTCCGTTTTGACAAACGTGAGGCCTCCTCATCACACAAAATATTGCATTACCCACATCTGATAAATCAGACGAATGACGTGTCAAGAACAAAAGCTGAGTTGAGTTGAGTTTTACTTAATTTCTCTGAAATAATCAAGAAAACCGAAAAATGCGGGGTTGTTTTACAGTTTACCTAACAATCCTTTTCAATACGTTAAAACGATAAGGAGGAATCTGTCGCGGCTTCTCTCATTCTAAAATAAACTTATTTTTATTCGTAATTTTAACTATACACCATTGATTTTTCCAGGAGATGGAATGCATCTTAGAAAGCGATGAAGAAGAAGTAGACAAGTTCGAAATTAATCCGTTAGTCACACATCCCATGCCGAAGCTAACGACCCAACGCTCCCACGGCAACATGAACCATCCGTCTGTTCGGACCATCGGCATGCCGCGAGCCAAAACCTGTGATAAACCTCTCGAAGACTTCGAGAAGAACGCTAGCTTTAACCCTTTAGGGTTGAACAGTTCCGCGTCAGTTGCGGCGATGCAGCGCGTCACGTCCAGTGCTAGCATGAGTGAGGCCGCCCGCCGCAGGAAAGTGTCCGTCATATCAAACATATCCAACATGGACTTCACGGGAAGCTACTTGCAACTGTATCTTGATGTAGGTGATGACATTTTTGTTTGTAGCTATAGAAATTTATACAGTCGCTATCAACTATTTGAGTTGTCACTATGTTTATGTTAACATGAATATTATTGGACGCATTTGGCGGCACTCAGTCATTCCTATAAATAGAGCAAATAGTGTCTACCTGTAGTATTTTAAATTCTCACTGAATTGTTGCCATACAGCGATCGGCGTAACTGCCACTCGACTCGGTAAGGCGTCTCAGGGCATTTTGGTGATATCTCAAACAAGTTTGATAAAGCTATCGACGTAGTTTAATAGTCTGTTAAGTAAACGATGGCGATCCCCAATATTTAAACGATTGACAGATTTGCCTACTAGCAGTTTAATTTTCCCATATTCCCCATGGAAAGTGTTTCAAGATTTAATTGTCGGTAAGCAAAACTATAATGGGCCATGGTTAATTTTGGCATATTTATTTATTTCTTTATTTTGTGGTATGATGGTAAAATTTTAATGCACGAAGTTTGAGTATATAAAGGAACAATATTTTTCGTTCATTATTTAAATGTTAAATAAGACAACATCGTGCCGGAAATGTTCCGAAGCCGAATCAAAGTAACGTCTCGAAATTTAACGTTGGTTCGCTTTGTTATTTCAGACAGCAGATGAAGATGCCTTACAAATGAAATCTATAAAGAAATCTGAGCCAGAGCCGGAGGAAAAGAAAGGTTTCTTCAGAAAGTTCGTTGCCATGATGGACTTGGATCTATTGAAAGACTGGTCTTTTTTGAACCTTTTACTCGGCCTCTCGCTGTTTTGGAGCGGGGAGCTGCAATTTAGAATGTTAACGCCCTTCTTTATTCGAAGTTTGGGCTACAATATGAATGACACGGCGTTTTGCCTCTCTATGACTGCCATTACTGATATTTTGGTGCGTTTGATATTGCCCCCTATTTTTGACAGAACAACCATATCGAAGAAAATGATATTTTTTGTATCCGCTTTCTTTTTGGCGGTAACGAGATCAGGTAAGAACAGTTCGAAAACTGTAATTAGTGTTTTGTAATTTTGTTTGATGGAATTTCGCAATGAATGTTCATTTTTTATTTCAGTGCTGGCTGAGCAGCGTGATTGGGTGCCACTCATGATTTGGCTGTCCATATGTGGTTTCTTCCGAGGCATGTGTCTTAGCAACTTCACTCTCACAATATCCGAGTACTGCCCGTTAGAGAAACTGCCGGCGGCTTTTGGCCTGCATATGGTCAGCAAAGGCGTGTTCGTTGTTATAATTGGACCCATTATTGGTAAGTCACTGTGGAAAAACCTGAAGCTAAAGTAATAGTTTTTGGCTATCGTGTCACGATCTAAAATTAAGACCTTAAATTTTGTATAAACGAACGCAGAGCTTGTCCACTAATCCTACTATGATATTACAAATATAATAGACTATGCTTTCTCACTTGCATACTCGCATAATTATTTTAAATTTGATAAGTATATCCTTAAAATGTATATGTTTTGCAGACTCATCGTGTAATGCACGCTGTGGTTTGCGTTTATCCTTATTGACTGATCAATTAATGACTTTAGTTGGTTTATCTTTTCCGCGAACTACTGTGATTTTTCATGCCCATTGTTGAATAATATTTAAATTCGTACCACTGAATAACAACGTGATAAATATGTCTGTACCTTACAATGATACTTCACTTCGGGTTTCGGTCATTGCATTTCTGTCGTTTACGTTAAAAACGTCATTTTTCGTTTATGCGAAATAAGCTAACACGAAGCAAAGTGACTACTATCCTAAGTCCGTCCGCGTAGTGGAACTCCACTTGAAATTTAAACTAATGTACTAATTTATGTATAGTCATTGGCTTTATAATACGCCCGAGATTATTGCCTTCTGGACAAAAGATTTAAATTTTGTATCATCTTGTTCAGTGATTTTTTTTGGAACTTTGTTGTAAAGTCTTACGCAATTTCCCATGAACGACTTATTGGTTTTAGCCAGCCTGTAAGTTGGAAATTTAAGCTTTCCCGTATTTCTAATAGCCTTTGGCTTATCGACGTTGGTAGGGAAATTGCATATATTTATTCCTAACGTACATAATTATTTCAAAAATATATAGCGACGGTAGGGTTAAGGTGTCAGATGTCATAATACAACAACAGGAATGTTCGTCAGAATTCAATAATGTGGTTGCGGCATAAGCATAACTATAAAGATATTGCGACCCTGTTTTTGACTGTAATTGTTCGTAACCTGTTAATAACCTGAACTCTCTAATAACTAATTTCCTGTGTCTGTTGCAGGTTTCGTCAGAGACTACACCGGTAGCTTCTCGCTTTGTATTCACGTGCAAAATGCCCTCATAATGTCGTGCGTGCTGGTTTGGGGCATCGAGTACGCGATGGCATTTACTCGTCGCCGCAAAGTTGTACAGATTTAGTATCAGTTTGTACTACACGTTAATGCGCTTTAAATTGTACTCTTCGAGTACTACTGGGACGCCGCGAGTGAGTTGTGATGGCAGCTCAGTGATATAATCATTCGTTTTTCTTTTCGCGACGAGTGACGTCATTAATTCGTGATGCGATGTAATGCGTGCTACAGACGTGTCCATTGGTCGGTTTGCTCAGAGTTTACATCGACCTTTATTTGATTACGCTTTCTGGTGTATGATCAAGTTATTAGTGTATAGTAATCCTACTTTTAATTTATGACAGGATATGTTTGAACCTTATGGAGTTTTGCTTATCAAGCCTTACGTATTTTTTATAATAATCTCTTGCCTAGAGTATTTAATCAATGAAGCCTATTTGCCTTATACTTTCCACCGGTTTTCTTTTCTCACGTGCCGGTGCTTAATTTATACCGAGAGTTGTTTTAAATGTAAGAATATTATTGCTTTACGAGCAAAGTAAACGTCTTAGCTTCTCTAGTAAAATGACAAAGCAATTAATTGTTTTAGCGGTAAGGTAGTTTTGTTATGCCCATAACTTTAAGTGTTAAGTGTTGTTTAGAGTGTAAGGGTCCTCGCAGAATGTTTTGGTTAAGGCCTTAAAAGTTACAGTATAGCTGAATGTCATGATTTCTGTTTCTATTTGGATCTGCGGGGAGCCTTATATTCTTTTCAAATTTTATTGCACTCCAGTGACAAGAGGATAGGTGAATATATTACAGTATATTACGGATATTGAAAATGACATGTTATCGTGTGAATGAGGGCTAATGCGGTAGGATTTCGCGCTAGCTTACAAACTGTCTGATTCACCCAATCATAAGTGATTACGTACTATATATTTTATTTTTATTGACAAATAATCGCTAATGATTGAATGAAAATGGCGACATAGTTAATGTCTGCTAGCGCCGCCCTGGCGGCTGATCCTAGATGTCTTAAATCTCATTTAACCAGTATGAAAGATTCTACAAATATAGAACGGATATTTTTTCCGCCTTAAGGGCGATTTTTTAAATTCCGAGATTAGTTGTTATTCTGCAAATACAATTTGAAAATGATATATTCGACGAACTATACATTTTGTTTAATAGTTGCAAAATCGCCCCTGACTCGGTTTAGATGTTTAGGAAAAGGTACAATCGAACAGAAAAGTTGACAAACAGATCAAAATTAATTTATTTATGCACAATTTAGCGACTTCAGTAAGTTTACGGTGTGCAGGAGTTTTGTAGAATGTGTTCATGAACTTTTGTTGCCGCTTAACATTATATTAACGTGTAGTTTTGTAAACCTCAGCAACTTTATGAAAATAATCAGCATCTTCCTTTTCCAAAAGTTCCTATGGACATTTCTCAAATCTCTATAAATTTGTTGCACACTCTGTTCAGCGACAGATGAAACTTGACGTGTGCAGGTGTTTTGTAAATTTGGATCTGTTTAACAACTTTTGTGTTTGACGGTACACATGACGATCTTATTATAACATATTTTTAAAATTAAACGGTCACAAATAATTTGACAACTCCAGTGAACTTCTCATGACAGAATTTACTCATGAATTGTAGATGTAAAATTGATATCAGAGCCAATTCGGAACATTTTTCAAGTGTTGCGCCTTGTGACACGTTAATTGAGGAATATCAATTTAGACCTCGATCTTTAATAATCATATTTTTAGACGGCTGTTTGTAGTTTGGAAAGGTTTTATGTAGTGTATGACATATTCTTAGACGACATTACGTACTTTATGAATAGTGAGACATGATATCAAAGACGCTATTAAATATTAGCTATAGCGCATTAAATTTTATTTTATTAAATAAATTATAAAACGGAATTTATTATGTAGCAGATTATAATGAAACTTGTTCATTTAGACTTAAACATTGAGAACAGTGTAGATCCAATGATACTATTAAATAGATATGATCAGTGACTTAAATAGCATAAAAATTAAGACTGTTAAATACAACGCGTATATGTATCGTGATCATTTTAGATTCTCCTCAACGGAGCTCAAAATATGCTGAATAAATTAAGTTTGCGTCGAAATTACATGACTTATGCCTTACACTTTCTACCCGTGTGTTCACTTCCAAAAAATGTCACGCAAGTAGTATTGGGAATTTAATGCAGCTTATTTTACCCTTACTGTTTGTTGTATAGCAGGTTTATGTACAATAAAGTGTTCACTTACTTTACTCAGCGTGGGTCCAGTTAATGTACGTCCAGATAATGCACGGCCTGCTAATCCGTGTACATGTACATGGATTATCAGGTCGTGCATTATCTGGACGTACATTAACTGGACCCCTTAGCGTTACTACATTTTGCGCTCTGGTGAGGAGAACGTTAGTTTAGAAGTAAACAACCATGTTATTAACAAACAAAATAATAGAAAATGCCTTAATTTGTTCTAAATTATTTAGTTTTACGATCTATGTCTTCTAATATCATTGTTTTTTTTATATTCACTATACATATGTAATTTAATTGACAACTGTAACTTAACTGACCTTGTCTTCCAAGTCTTCATAACATTAATAACCATCAGGGTTTTGTAATGCTAATGACCTTTGAGTACTTATCTACAGTACTTAATGGAATTTTAAATCGTACTTATATTTTAAAGGTACACACATTAATTTAATCCCTAGTGGTGTTAGCGACTATATTTCGAAATATCTACACTTTTAAGTAAATGATCGAATAAAATGCAACAACCACAGTTGTGCATCAATTGTTTAACACCAAAAATCCTGTGAACCTGCATTTTCATATTTTAATTTATTATTTACAAGAAATAAACATAAAATGCCTATTTGCAATTACATACAGTGGTAAGTGCTATTGTAAACTGTTATGTAGGCAAATTTATTAAAGTTTTTTATGGATGTGTAAACAGTATGTGCCAAACTGGATGCCTCTCAAACTTCCTTCTACAGAACAGAATTAAAAAAAAAGCGCTAGACTATCATATCGGATGTGTAAGATAACGACATCAGATCGAATCGGATAATCAATTATTATTAAAACCTTCCCATATTGTTTTACTACTTATTTTTTACATGACAAAATCGTGTATAAGTTTTTTAAATTGACAATCGAATTATTTTGGCGTGTTTGGCCACCTTCGAGAATATGCCTGGACTAATCAACATTAGGGTAAAAATTTACTATTTCTGATAGTCATCCAATTTCCTTGAATAAATAAAAAAGATATTAGATACATCGTACTGGGCTGATTTCCTTATCGCATAGGTTTCGAGGTCAGATAGCAGTCGATCCAGTGTTATAACCTGACCTGCCAGACCTGGGACCTCATGGTCAATAGCGTATAAAAACGGAGACAGCGTTAGGATGGATCCGATGGATGATTGCACAAAGATTTTGGATGAATGAAAAACATCCTTATGCTATTTGCAACCAGAACCTATGTTGATTGGTAAAGGTATATTCTTTGTTTGGGATTTGGGATTGCTTTGTAATTCATGATTTAGGACAATAATCTTTATGTTATGTGATGTAATTGTTTATGGCTTTGATTAAAGGTTGAAGTGATATGAAACTTAATTGTCGGATGGTGCAAGTTTTCTAGTTATTTTTAATTAGTACCTACCTACCTTGCAAAAATATCGCGGAAGTTTGCAGTAAACATTTTATAAAGAAAAATGATGAAAAAAAGACAATCAAATAAAATACCAGGTTACCGAAATTTTGTTTTATTTAAAAAGAGGAAATTGGTGCCTCAAAATACTTCTATCTTGAAAAGTGACCATCATAATGTGCTCCACTTTAGCGCAAACAAAAAGTCAAAATATTAATTGCACAGTAATACAACTAAAGTATAAGAGGATAAGAGGTTACAGCAAATGCTGGTAACTTTGACACCCTGGGGTGCAATTTTTAAATCTAACCAGGTGACTTAAGCTCACCAAAATAGCCAAATCTCTATGAAAAATTGTCACTTGTGAGCTTTAGTCACCCGGTGAGACTCAAAAATCGAACTCCTGGAAAAATTAAACGGTCTTGAAAATTTATTATTAAACGTTTAAATATCTGTGATTGGCGAGTAAGTAAACGGGGAGATGATATTAAAGAACCAATTAAAGAAAGAAAAAGAAATGTTCAAAGTTACCCGCTTTAATGGCACCCCAATGTGACGAAAAGAACAATGTAGGTACGTATAGGTATACTAGTTCTTTTAAAACTTGAATTTGTCACTGGTGAACCAGTGTCAAGAAATATTTTCAAAACATTTCTTAAAAGATATCTTCAGTCAGTAGCCAAAAGAGGACAGTCTACACAGGCTCTTAATACCTTGACTATAGAGCTTAAAGCTTGTTAGATAGAAAGTGTATTAAATTAGGTTTATGCAAGCGTCTGAAGAGCATTTATAAATGTATCTACCCTATGGCCCCTATCTCGCTCTTGGTCGGCAGTAAACACTTTCATTAATAAATACTCTTCAACCGACAACGCGCTTGTACATTTAAATGGCACGTGTGCATCGGATACCTACTTAAGTTTTCATGCCAACATAATGTACATCCATGAGTTTATAAAAATAAGTAGTTTGGAGGTCTAGAAACTCTTCAAACATATAATATTAAACAACCAACTTAAGACCCAGAGTGTACCCAGCGCTCTCTATACAAACGGCGATATCTAACGGTTTCTACTCTTATGCTAGCCGTGATGTTTTAAATATTTCTTAGTTTTGAAAATATTGACGCTTGTTTTAAAAAGACGTGAAGAATATAAAAAAAAAACCATACAAACTTAGTTCTAAGGCAGCATAATAAGAGCAAACTATGGGTACCTAGGTAGTAGTTATAAACAGAGCTTGTGTTTAAGTTTCAGACTTACACAGTATTTATTACTTGAGATCTGTTTATAACTACGACCGAAAAAAATAATGCATATTGCTCATTGTTTAAAGGGTGGAAAACGTTATCACCGTTTGTATGTAGAGCGCTTTTTGCGGTTAGGTACACAATCCTCTTAAATATTATTTGGTCTTCTACAACATCGACCATTTATTATCCGCGCGTGAGTTGGTTGCAGTCGGGGACTGAAGTGAGGTCGGGAACACCCTGCGGAGTAATATTCCGTTACATCTTTCGCAAGCTTATCGATCACGATAATACTCAAGCAGGGATATCTGGATGGTTTTTGTTTAAAATTAGCCAATCCAGAGGTGCAATTTTTGAATCTCACCAGGTGGCTAAAGCTGACCAAAATGGCAGAATCTCTATGAAAAACGGCCATTTTGGTGAGCTTTTTTCACCCGGTGAGACTTAAAAATCGAACTCCAGGTCCATGAAAATCAATTACCTACAAAACGCCTGTTTTTGTTTGTTTTTTTTTACACCGGAATGCAATTTTGCCTTCAGTACCTACTTGCTGTCTGTTTTCCAATAGAGCCAATCCCAAAACGTCCCTACGTAATAGGCGTGTTGGTATAGTTATACTGAAAATCTGTCATAAATTAAATTTAAAAAAATCATTTTTTTAAGATAAATTACCGCGTCGACTCCCGGTTGGTGTGTAAGCTTATATATGAAAATTTTTGAAAGCTGGTTTTCTTAGTTCTAAAACCAACGGCATACTGATTCCTCAGAACAAATTTATATAAATATAGGAAATAGTTATCGGGTTCAGTAACCTAAGATGTCCTTTAATGAATATCAGCTATCCGTATCATCCCGTATTCGTAAAGTAAAATAATAAATAAGTATCTTGGATTGTACGTGATTATGCTAAAAAAATAAAAGCAGCTCTGTCTATCTTTTTTAACTGGATAACCTTGGTTTTAACTACCTACGTCATCTAAAGATAGTTTTATTATTAATGTCACATGCAGCATTGGTTGGTTGAAAATGGTCTATTCTGGCGACCTAGAACTTTATCCTCAGGTTTGCGAAATTGCGAGACATCCTTGATTTAAATATACGCAATCGCAATGTCTTATAAAAACAAAAACAAATCGTTGAATACCAATGCAGTACTTTATAATTTATTCAACTTAAGATGAAAAGGCACTTAAAAACAACTATCTCTCTATCATCTATAGGTTACCTAGTTGTTATCTTCAAGTAATGTCGTAATCAAATCACGCTATGCTGTTTAGATATGCTGTTTCGACATAAACCCATAGTTTTCAAAAAATCTAGGTATTTTAGCTGTTCTTTTCTACTGCAATACCTACATATAAAGTAGGTGAAATAAAATCCACAATTATGTACCTACTTATAACAATAGTCAATTGCACCCTACAAAAAAGTTTATAAAAAAATAATTTAAATTTAAAACTTATGACAAGGTAAACAATGGTGGTCTTAAAGCTTCAACGTAAATATTAAACTTAGTTGTGTCCTATGACAGTCAACGAATAGAGTGATAGTGACAATCTTAAACCTAGTATTAGTATTTTTATTATGTGCTATGTTTTAGTCCTTAGGAAGGCAAACCCAGGTTCAACCAAACTCGCTTATCAGTCCTATGTGTTCCTCAAACACTTAACTATACTGAGCAACTTAAGTTATATTTAGCAACAATAGAAATTATCAAGTTATTCTTTTAGGGCTTCTTCGTAATCTTAAGTTCAACAAACTTTACGATGGCGTAGCTGCTTTAGTTATGTCCACATCTTTTTGTCTGCTTTAGTTATGTCCACATCTTTTTGTCCACAATTATTGTGTCAAGTTTTTGCCATTAATAGAGCGAAACAAAGAGGTATATCACTTTCTGATACTAGCTACCGTGTATGTCGCTATAACTTAGGGTATTATATTACAAACGACGGCGTTGAAAGTGGTAGGAAGTGGCAAGTCGATATTCGAACGGCTTAGCTTTATTTTATTGGTTTCCCACTCGTTAACGGTTCATGGATCGAGAACTAATTTCTGGTAACTGGATACTCATATATTTATAGAATACTTAATCCACGGTACTTTGTTTAGGCAAGCGGAAATGGAACGTTGTCTAGTTTGACAGTATAATAGTATGCACAGGGTTGGGCATGCCGTGGCCGGGAGGACTACTTTATAGGCGCTCTCCAAGGGTCTGTTTTGGGACCCTCGCCGTAGAACGTCGGCTCAGACTGGACCATCCGTTGAATGCAGCTCCCCAGGATGGTCTTCAAGTCATCAGCTTTTATGATGATTGTAGATTGTAACTATACAGAGTTGGTGAGACGGGCAACGATAGCTACGAAGATGGTAGCAACCGCATGCTGGGCCCGAGTGTGACCCTGGCATCGACTTCGGGGTCCGGGATGGCGACATTGGCGACCTCCCGTGAGCACCAACTAATTTTTTACAATCCTTGAAGACGGATCTTTAAAATGATACACAAGATATACAATAAAATATTTCCCTGGTCCAAACTGACGCCTTATAAGTTAGAATAAAAAACCTCATCATGGACTGTTAATAGAGTTAATAGGATATATGAGTGCGAGCTGAAGGTAACTACAATTGGGCCTTGTTTTCGAAAAAATGCCTTGTAACAGACGACAGTGATCTTATGTAGGTCTCGTTATTCTTGTAAGGTAAGGAACCCTAAAAGTAAAGTTATGCTGTATTCTATAACTTCCTGTATTGTTGTTTACTTCTTTAGATTACCGAGGTAACGTAGCAGAATCTGCTTCCCTCGTGTCATTGACAAATGAGTAAACAACTTGCCAATGAACTTTTATATCTACAATGTATTAAGGTTAGGTATTTTATTGCTACACATTATGATTAAATTGATTGTACTCACATTTCAAGATAATTGAATTGATAACCTCAGTGACTGAGAAATAAAACCAAATGCAGACCGATTTACGGGATGCAATTATAATACCAGTGTCAATACTACTGATAGTCTCACATCTGATTTCTTTTTATGCAACTGCTATATAATAAGGCCTTAAAACGCTCGTGTGATCTTATTATGAAACTCGCTAACGCTCGTTTCATAAAACCACACTCGTGTTTTAAGGCCTTATTATATACAGTAGCATACTAGTATTTTATGCAACTTTTGCATAATGAGGGGTCTTAAAACACGAGTGTGGTTTTATAAAACGAGCGTCAGCAAGTTTCATAATACGAGTATTTTAAGGCCTAATTATGTACAGTTGCATACATTACTTTATCTACACACATATCATAACTGCAAAAAACCGTAACAGCAATAAACCAACACACGAATGGCAACAGTAAATGGCGCCGACTCGATCCATCCGTCAATACGAACGTTTTTTTTTTTAAATCATAGCCAACGAATGAAGTCCATATTCTCATGTCATTCGAGATCAAATGTCGTGCGGTTTATATTTAAAAAACATACTGGATTGACGTTTCGTATCGATAGCTGTTTTAATATCTATGGATTACTGTAATCGAAATTTTCTACTTTTCGTTTTTTTTTTATTATTCATTCAAATTAAATTTAAAATGAATGACGACACAAAGTAAAAATTAGGGTAATGGCAGGACTTCCATTTCACTAATTTTTCTTTGTGTTGTCATTCAATATATGTATAGCATTTTAAATCTATGGATTAGTATCCAGAATAGAGACCCACTTGAATTTTGACAGCAGTTCCAAATTTAAACTCGGGAATCGGTACTGTAATGACCATTAAAGTACAGATTTACCTACCACAAACAAGAAAGTTCTCATAATAAGATTGGTTGTAGTAATGCTAGTCATTTCCTACGGTTTTTGTGCGCATTATAGAGCATTAGCCTAATGATATTATGTGTGTAGATAAGAATATTTACTATTAAATTTATTATTCATTCCAAATAGGGAGTCACAGTATTTTCTAAATAGCGATGCTCGTTTGGAAAATAAATGATGACCGTATCTTGGTATACCTAAAGAAAAAATATAAAATTGTAAAAAATACATAAGGAAGCCAAAGGCAACGCAAAATAATGACAAGTGTTCTACAATAACAAAAGGTTGGGGATGCTGTAGCTTTATAGTACATTTTGTAGAAATCAGATTTGAAAAAAATTAGTAGTATAACCAAAGTCACCGATTTAGTTTCAAGTCTGCAAGTAGATATGGCATTGGGCTAGGCACATATTTCGTAGAACTGATGGCCGATATATTAGTGAAGGATCTCGAGTGGAGACTACGGCCCGGGAGTTGCGGCATATGTCGACACCTACAAGATAGACCGCTCCTTTGGTTTAGTTTAGGTCAATGGAGGCCGGTGAACGCAGAAGGCGTACGATTCTGTTGGTTGTGAAGGTGTTTGGGGGAGACCTATGTGCAGTATATGTAATTTTTAGGTCTATTCCGACTAGTTCCATTATTGGTTCCATTGTTGCCACACTCTCTCCCCCTTAAAACTAATTACAGTCTTTTAAAGAAACTGAGAACCTTTCATGAGTTGATTGGCGTGCCTTTTAGTAAGCCCACCGTCCAATTCCACAGAATTACTAATACCTGGCATAAGCTCACCGACAATCTTCCCTAACGTCCACTTCTTCTGATTTTTTCTGTAGTCACGAATCATTATTTTCTCCCCCCGACAAAAAGTAAAAATCCTATTTCCCCACTGTTACGTTCCACCTCTTCTTTATATTTTGTTACATGTTCACATACTTGTCTTGGTCTTATAAGTGAAAATCTAGTTCCGATTTACTTTCCGAAAATTAACTTTGATGTACTTACGCCAGTGGTTCTACTATATTTCTGTAATCAAATAAAAACAAATTAACTGCATTTTCTAAAGACTTTCTACTATCAACAAAATTTGTTACATGATTTTTGAATGTATAAACAAAGCGCTCCACGGCCCCATTCTTGGCCGGATGATATGCTGGTATTAGTATGTACCTAAATCTTGTATTATTTTTAATAGCTCTTCTTTATTTTTGCTATTAATCCACCCGGTTTTGCCTTCTCGGATGAGTTCTAAAGTCTCTTCATCCATAACCTCAAACCACCGGGACCGGCAAATTATTTACCATAGGTAGGTACTAAAATTGAATCTTTTGAGAGAAGTTATGACACTGATAACACTACAGTCAAGAGAAAAGTGTACTCCTGAGTGTATAACTTAGGCGGGTATGTCTTCAATACGCGGGTAACGACTAATTGTAAGCATATAATAAGATCAGTTGACGACCTGAAGAACAACTGAATTAATATTGAGCCAACGCCATGCATTTAAGAACCTTGGGAGTAACGCGACATGCCACCTCCCAAACTTCACGCAATTAATTACCAGTGGCCCGTTTCACTAAGCTACAAGTTACAATTTTATAAGTCTAAACCGGCAACATTGGTCAATAATGACCAATGGCAATGGGCATAATGACGAATGTTGCCGGTTCAGACTTGTAAAATTGTAACTTGTTAGCTTCGTGAAACGGGCCACTGGGCGGAGTTGCCAATAATTCACTAACCTTGCACCACTAACATGATAACATAGCATGTTTTCAACTATCAAGTAAGAATAACATGCCCTAAACAGATCGCGATTATTATAATTATACAACTTAAAGGATCAGTGCTGCTTTAATTAAGAGCTATGGTCTCATTAAGAGATTACAGCGACGTCAGTCGAAGACAATGCTTTCAGTCAAGTAGAATAATTTCTTAATCTCTCTGTAATTTAACCCCATTCACTACGCCGGTACTTACAATACAAAATACTTAATGTGGTGACAGAAACAGTGTAGCGAGGACGTGCGTGGCTCGGCGCTCGCCATAAAATGCTGCCTCGGAAAATTACTTCCATCGCCCATTGATAATGTTCACCGCTAAATAATAAACGAGCAAATAGCCAATTCGCACAACTAGACATTTAATAATAATCAGCACAAATTGATTGAATCGGCGATTCAGTTACAAAGTGACGCGTGTTAAAAATTTACCATGGATGAGGCTTTCGCGCATATCGAAGGGCGAGGGAGGAGGCATAGCAAGAAGAACATGATCCCTCCCGATGGGGGATGGGGGTACGTTGTGTGTGTCGGTGTCGGATTTACTTTCGTGAGTATTTGTTAACGATTTGAATGAAATTAGTACAAAATAACAAGAGACACAGATTGGTAGGCGTCCAGACAGTAACGTCTCTTATCATCTGAAACATTAGTTGAAATACGTAAATTGATGTATGAAAGGGTTTCTTTTTATTAATAGTTTTTATTAGTTCCATAGCTATTTAATTATTAGTATTTATTTAGTATTTACTGTGGTGTTAATTTTTGTTTCGCATGTGTAGAATATCCGCCGTAACACGACTTCCGCAAGTTGAAGTTTTCCTTCTGGGCATCCGTTTCTTCTGACAATATTGAGATATCCTTATGTCACGTAAAAGTCACTGTGATTTATGTTTCTTCTTTATCTTCTTTACATTATATAAAGTAAAGCGACTATTCGTTTCTGTCTGTCCTAAATCTTCATACTTAGTGTATGTTTGCCCGTCTTCTCCTTCTAAACCACGCAACGAATTGTGATACGGTTTTCACTGTCATTTAGCATTTTTTTGGGTGACAGATTTAAATATTTTAAATTAATTACGATTACGATACGATACGATGTTTTGTATATAGTAATGAAATTACTGATTATGCACCTTTAATTAACCAGTGTGTTCCTAACATCTAGTGGGCAATAATTGTACACTTTAAGTTTGTAAAGGTCTAAGCAACAATTTTACTAGCGATAATGATAAACCCTGAAGACTTATCAATGGATATTTTTTGGACAACATTCATGAAAAATAATTTTAATGGATTACCGGACGCGTGTTTGCGAAACGAGGACGACATTTTTGAGATTCGTGCGGATCTTTTCGTTATATAATTAGCTAAATGCCACCAGGCAGACATGTCCATTTGTTATTATTTACATAAAATAATACTTTAACGTTGCATTTTTTTAGTTAGAACCAGTTTAAAGTCCGATACCTACACATTTCTAACTCAACTTCATAATGATATCGTAGCATTGGCGGCCCCAATTTAATTTCGGTATGGTACGCTAAATCAAGGTTTAACCATTTGATTTGATGCGATTATATTTTGAATTATTAAGACAGCGACCTAATATAACAATATCTACCCGTTATTAGTGTTGGATACTAACATGGAACCAAATACTTAATTACACTGAAAAATGCTTACATTGAACTTAGGTCGACTGTTGATTTCGGTCCTATCACGAAATTCGAGAATTTACCACATGAAAATTATTTATTGTCAAATTCAAATAAGTTTAGTACATTTATACAAATAATAAATTTTAACTTAACTCTGATGCAAGTATAGTCGACCAAGAAATTACTTGACCACTTTTCGCCCGTGTTACAAAGGGATAAGGTTCAAAAGTGGTCAAGCAATTTCTTGGTCGACTGTACATTTTGATTTCAACTTTTTGGGTTTTATAAGTTCAACAGAAATGTCTTGTTAAATAAATCCACAAACCTGCGTTGGTTTCGTAACAAAAACAAGTTCAGTAATAAATACTTCAATATTCAATATTAACTAGTTACAATGCATGGTTGTGTCTATTATTTATGTGCGAAAATCGCGAAAGTAACTTATCTTAATATTTGACATCGCATTTTGCTCAAAGCAAAACTCGTTTACTATCAGTTAAGCCTCAGGAGTTATGATATTTGCTTACTAAATATTCTGCACAAAGAATTTTATGGTACTACCTTTATAACCGTTTTGCCTTTTATTGTGATTTTTATAACACTGTATAAATACTGTAATGACAAATAATAATGGCCGTCATTTTGTAGTTGTAAGTTTACAATTAATTAACAGAAATGTGCCAATTTTTTTTTACATTTTATTTATCTTGTATCTGCCAGCTAAATGTTGTTTTTTGGGTATGTGAAAAATTCAAGGTAGAAGTATATAAAACGAAATTAAAAGGAAAACTATAACAGCTAAGTAGGTAGGCTTTACAAATTTACGAGTAATCAGGCAACTATGGAACCCTACACTGTGCGAGTCCGACTTGCACTTGACCGGTTTCTTTATTAGCCAGATTGAACTATATAATAATACTGTTAAAGCAGAAGAGTCAGAGAACCCCAAATACTTTTGCTCTACATAGTTCTTTAAACATTCATTAAGATCTTATTATTCTCTCTTCATCCCTACTCTTATTACGAGTTACATAACTGTTGATAAGGGTTTGTATAATACATTGCGGTATATTACTGTAATTTTTTCTTCGTGTAATGGCGTTGACAAAATATTTAGCCTTTTTCTAACCTAAAATAAATTATTATATCTAAATTACGAACCTACACGAAGCCTCATAGGTACGTGGCTTTGTTTGACAGATTTAAGGTTTTCTGTCAATTTAATACTTACTAGTTACTGACGATTTAAAAAAGAGAAAGAGAAAGGTTGCATACTTGGGTCATGTACTTCGGCACAATAGGTATTAACTATTGCTGCTGATAATGAAGGGTAATATCGCCGGAAGGAGAAGAGTTGGTCGGCGTAAGAAATCTCTGCTCCGTAACATCCAAGAGTGGACGGGGATCGCGGGTGTCGCTGAACTGTTCCGTCTTGCCAAGGATAAAAAAAAGTACACCGAGCTGACGGCCAACCTCCACTAGTTGGAGAGGCACCAAAAGAAGAAGAAGTTACTGACGCACCAACAAACATCACAACTTCTATTAGCTTTTCGGCGTCTGTTACAGTTTTTGATTTACTTGCGGATTCACCTTGTACCATTTTTGCGTTACACTCAAATCCAGTGTACTTAGCACAAACCTTTCCGACACGCTGTACCTATATGCAACTCTTTCTAACTAGTCTAGTAGGAGGAAGACATTATTTTACGTAGCGTTATTTCGACGTTTCGAACACTCAGACATTTTTCATTCATTCGTCAAAACAAGGCAAACTGATAACCACTAGGTACTTTTAATATGACAGGATTTACAGCCAAATAACAGAAAACAGTGTAACTCGAATTCAGGTATTTCAAACATAAGTATTGGTATTGGATGGATTTTATTTATGACAAAAATCAAAAGTTCAAATAAATTTAAAATGATAATTTAAATGATAATGACAACACAAAGAAAAATTAGGGTAATTGCAGGACTCGAAACTGCAAGATCAGCATTCCGAGCCTTGCGTTGGCAGTTTCGCGAAACTTAAAAAAAATACTGCGTTCCGGATTTTTTCTTATTACTTTTTGAAATATTAAAACTAGAAATCTAACAGTGAGCAAACGGAAATGCTTCATTCAAGACGGCTGTACTTTGACGCACAGTCTACGTTGTCAGTAGTTAAATGTCATCGTAATCATCATCATCATTTCAGCCGAAAGACGTCCACTGCTGGACATAGGCCTCTCCCAAGGATCACCACAACGACCGGTCTAGTGGTTAAATGTATGGGCTTAAAATTAAGACCGCGTTCATTTTAGTACAGTCTGTGTTTAACTCATTACCTATTATTATCTGGATTCAAATTTGAGCATTTTTGAAGCAATAAAAAATAACTTTTTTTTCGTTTTTTTTTGTAATTATGTATCGCTATAACTTCTAAAATATCTAGTTTTTCATCAACTTCTATACTTTTACTTTTAATGATGATCTACAAAAATTTGACAGGCTTATCCCATTCCGATTATCAGCCACTGTAGAACCCTGTCCTAATAAATTATCGTTGTGACATTATGTAGGTAGTGAAAAGACACAATGTTATTTGTTGCGGAAAGAGTTAACAGTTGCTTAAAAATCAATTGGGTTGATATCACGACTTCAGGGTGGTTGTGTGTATCTAGCCCGGTAGGAGAGAAATGCACTGAATTACGTAGAAGGTTTATGCTGGGTGCGAGGTGGGTACGCTAGAGAGTACCTACTGAGGTCAAAACATTAAAAACAAAACATGACAGATGAAACCGTAATGTTTTTATTGTTTTGTTTTGTAATGTAACTTTGATAATAACATGTTTCTGTTAAAAATTAAGTTTGGTCATTATGATTATCTTCTTTTAATGAAATATGAAGGCAAACAAGCAAGTGGGTCACCTGATGGTAAGTGTACACCATCGCCTATGGACACTCGCAACATCGAAGAGATTGCAGATGTGTTGCCAACCCAGAGGGCTAAGATGGAATACCTCTTGCGCCAGTAATTACACCGGCTGTCTTACTCCCCACGCTGGAACACAACAGTGCAAGCACTGCTGCTTAGCGGCAGGATTAGCGAGCAAGATGGTGGTAGCGATCCGGACGGACCTTACATAAGGTTCTACCACCCGCATTCATTGCATTTTATTCTATTATTAACCGTATACAAATCGAAATTCTTATCTGGACTATCAGTATATGTAACTTGCTTTAGAATTGTACATGCTGCTAATTTGACACATAATTCGGGCAAACATTATTTGATGTTTTGAGTTTACTTGAAATGGCGTGTTGTTAAAAAAATTGGTGACAGTGTAATTAAAATTGTAAACACTAAGCGTTTTTTAAACGCGATCGTTTTATAAATTTGCTTACCAGAGTTTAAACATCTTCGGTACAGCTATTCGGTAGTTTTTTTCCCATCGGAACGGCTGGCACGAGTGCTCAGTGTGTCTCTTTCCTATTGAACTAGTTTGAAAAGGACGCCCTGAGCGACAAATAATAGTAATAGTAAAACCATTTATTTCAGGCTGTATAAGCCCATAGAAAACTTAAAGACTAACAAATATTAGGTATGTAAAGTGAGTCGCGAGGTGCTGTGTTAACCATACGGTTGTGAGAATACTCAAAGCTGACGTGGAATAATTAATTCAAATTTAAACTTATGACAACCTTGATGTGTAGCAATTTAAACCAGAATTTCCGACAATATTTATTCAAGTGACAAATTGTTCTTCATTTTATGAAAATAAAATAAATACCTTAGGACAATTAGGACCTCTTTTTTCTTTCTTTCTTATCTTAGGACTGGAAGAGATCCCTTAAAGGGATAAGTTCGCTTTTGTACATCACTTTATCTCTTTTTGTCATTTATGTTTTTTTTTGTACAATAAAGAATTTACATACATACTTACAAACAATTCACACCAATTGACCTAGTCCCAAGCTAAGTAAACCTTGTGTTATGGGTACTAGACAACGGAGATACATACTTAAATACATAATATAACATCCAAGACTCGGGTACAAATATTCATATTCATTATACAAACATTTGCCCTTCCCGGGAATCGAACCTCGAACCTCTAGCTTCATAGTCAGGGTCACTAACCACTAGGCTATCCGGTCGTCGGCGGTCGTATGAAACACTTAACGTTATTAATAAAAAGTAGCTGAGCGACTGAACCCTGCTCAGGATAAATCAATAAAAACTAGGAGAAAATGCTTTTCTCCAGAAATACTCACAATCCTTAAAATTTCTACACCCCCATGCCCTATTGTAAATTGTAATGTATTCGGTAAAGCCATTTTCGAGACCGCGAGTTCAATAACAAATATAAAGTAAATAAATTAAGATATCCTCTATAGAAGAAAGTAGCGACATACCTAAAATTTTAATAAAATCGAGCAAAATTATCATCATCTTTTTATAACAGTTTTACAAGGTTCTTTTTTATTCAATGGTTACGAAGTTGCGGGTTTTTGCTAGATACTAATTAAAAATATTTCCTAACTATTCGTTCTGCCACTTACCAACCTACTTCAGTACACGTCTTGCACGTGTCCTACATAATTAATTTTCATAAAATACCAAACTATCTGGTTATTCTCTGATTATTCTATGAGCCTTAGCTTTGAACTTGTGCACGAGGCAATCGTCATAAACCGGTTAAGTGCGAGTCGGATTCACGGAAAGGGACCCGTTATAGAAATCATCGCATTACATACTACATCGTTATAATGTCTTCCAAACCTATCTGTAGACACTAAAAATTAATAGAAATCCGAAAGAAATTGTATGGAATTCTCTTCACAAATATTTTCCGTGTCTCGACAGAAGTTAAAGATAAATTTCCGTTCATCTAAGTTTCCCAGTAAACTATAACTGGGGTCCTAATATTCCATACTTTTCAGGATTTTAGGCTTAGTGGTTAGTTTTGGAAGTAACCCCCCACCCTTTATTTTGGAGGGTAAACGAACCACAAAGCATGTAGAAACTCATTCATATTGAATCCTTATTTCATTCACTCGTATCTCTGACATTTTCCTTTCATCCGACAAGATGTACTTTATTAAAATTAATTGAAATTAAATTACGTTCAGTACATATCAAACGATGTTTTGAATGCGTTACTGAACATATGTTCTCACGGCATCATAGTCGGATCGATTTTGAATGTTAGTCATTTTTCATGCTAGGTAAAATGCAAATGATTGCGTTTAGAACATTATAAATAACTATCTAATTGTAACTTCTTTTTATCGGTATAGTACCTACTGCTAAAAACGTGACATTTTAGGTGAGGTAGGAGTTTAGATTTTTAAGGTTTTTTTAACTCACTACAGAACCTTAACATTAAGTTTGAAGGTTTTACTGGTTTTATTGGCCGTTCGTAAGTGACACAATATTATGTAACAATATGACTAAGAGTTCCTAAAACAGGAATGCAGTAAAAATAAGCAAATATACACTTTTTTTCTGCGTCCCATGAATAGGTATAAAAAACCTTACAACGGAAAAGATATGTAAACTTTAACAAGATGGGCGAAGTGCGAATCGGACTAATGCGCGGAAGGTTCTGTATCGCTATAATATTGTATTAAAACAACCCGTGAAAAACATATTTTAAATGAAGTTTGTATTAGAAGGATTTTTGACGATTTGGCAGAAAAAAGTGGCCGTCAAAAAAGTTGATCAATATTTTCTATGATACTCGTAAGTATGATAAACATCTGTAAGGTATTTTTTTCAGACTTTTTGCTTTAAGTATAATGAACTTTCAGATCAGGGCGGGAGTGTTATTTTTTCTTTTTTTTCTATCAAACTATGCGGGGTTTAAAAATAGGAAAACTTATCTAGGAATGTGTAAATGAACAATGTAATGAGGTATATACATATAGTACCTCATTTAACCTGTAATAGCTTAATTTTAAATTTAGACCCCCTTAATTTAAAATTGAATTTGTTGAATTACGATCCCTTTTGCAAAGAAAATGAAAGATTTTTTTGATTTGATTTAAGGCTGGATAAATCAACAATACTTAAAAATACTGAAGAAACAGTCAACTTTTATATCCTTGTTTGCTTCTTTCTTTATTCCGTAGTTATTTTCCAGCACAGTAACGAATCATAAATAATAAATTTAATTATAATTGCAATAATTAAATATCACTTTCAATAACATAATTCTAATCATACTCATAAAAATTGCAGGACTCAGAATAGTATTACTTTATGTAAAGAAAACAATCTTTAAGATAAGTGAAGAGTTAATGGGTTTTGGGGCCTTACGAAATACGGGAGTGAAGTACCTAGTAGCTTGCTGCTGCGTTTCGTACTGTGCGTGAAGATCCGAAGGGCAAAAAGGAGGGAACCTATGGGGCGGCATCGCATCAGCAATTCTCTGGGGGTCTCTGGTTCTCATGGGCAGCGGTAATTACTTCCCAACAGGAGACCCTCATGCTCGTTTAACTCCCTTTTCCATTAAAAAAAAAAAGGTCAGTAGTTGGCGGAGTTCCTATTTCTAGCTAGTTTTGGCCTTTGACCTTGATGCATTAGGTAACTATTTTCTTTACCTATTTACCTAGATGAGCCTACTCTTAGTCGCTCTTTCAAACTGGCCCAATAGGAGAGAGACGTACTGAGTTGAGTAGCGAGTTACGGCCTGTCGTATAGATTCGTAAACTGGAACCAATTACCTTGCTTCTCCCCGAAACCAGTGCTGAGCACGTGTAAGATAGCTGCGTCTGTGCGATATATAGATTTTAACGCAAAAAACCCCCCTCCTCCACTTCCACACGAAATAACATACTTGCATACATGCTGGTTTCGCGGAGTAGTAAAGTAATTTGTTCCAGTTTGTTGATATGGACCTCTGCAAAGTAACACCTGAATCTTATATTAATTATGTATAGATTCGTGCTGGGTGCACTGTTCGGCTATGCGCCCGCGCAGCCCTTTTCCGACTCTTCCGCCTAAGTCTAAGGGTTTATAAGGCTACGGGAAGCGAAAGAGTCTCGAGCCTTAAACTCGATTTTATAAAAATCCGTAAGACCAAATGTCTCTCTCTGACATTTCAGTAACTGTGTACAGTAGGGGAAATATATTCACGTACCATCTTAAATGATACCACGCAATGACGCGACGCGTTAAACGCCAGGCTATGTCATACAAGTGTCTAGGTTCGTTAGTAGGTTGACTAGGTTCAACGGTTGTACATGTTTCAATTACCTTGACTGTACAATTTTTGACATTACGAACCCAAATTCTATCATTAGATCCAAGTTTCGATAGATTTTTATAAAATCCAACCTTAATATTCTATCTTTAGCCCGTTCGAATCTATTTGTTTTAGAAATAAATAAGATAACAAAACAAATATCAGTAGGTATTGTTTTATTAATAGGATAGGATAGGATCAAAAAAATATGCTGAAGAACATTTATGATTGATGATTAAAATTTGTTTGCCGGTAATTTAACGACTTCAAATATAAGAATCAGAGTTGTTATGCGAATGGAATGGGACCCATCTCAAGGCTTACCTATATCTATTTTCAGAAACAGGATCGGCTAGTATGATATAGCACTTAGGTATACTTAGGTAAGTTTGCCTGTAATAGAAATGTATAGATATCAATTGTTATCTTAGTTTAAGCATATGTCTATTAAACAAAAATTAAAAGTACGAGTATATCCTGTTACACATAATGACACGACAGCTAATGTTCCGTGATAATGTTTCGGTTAAGTTTTTTTCTTAAGTTAATTTTTACTTTAGTTTATAATGTATATTTTGCAGTGCCCTTACAGGGTTTCGTAATGTTTCTTTATGAAAGCAAATAAATATTTTGAGTTTGAGTTTGAGTTTGAGTTATGCTTTTGTCGTCAGTCGCTAAGCAAGTCTTGTACTTAAACCAAGCTACAATAGAATCTACTATGGCAAAGTTTTCCGCAGTCGTCTTTGCTAGCTGTACAGGTTTAAAATAGACGTTATTAGTAGGCACCAATTACTTTTACAAACTGGCTTAAGTGAAGGTTGGCCCGAACCGTTGCGGATGGCAACTGGCAGCTAAACGAAACCATGTGTTATTAAATCATGCCAATAAGTATTAAGTATGTACCTACAGTATACATAGATACGATAGGTTGTCTGGAAGAGATCGCTGCTTTGCGTTAAAACCACCTGTTGACTCCCATGTAAAATTTCTCTTTGTGGATCCTTTTATTTTGTTGACATGTGTGAATCAATAAAAAGTATTTGTTGCTGTTGATACTTGGTAACTACTTTTTATGAGTGTTAATACCGCACTGTTGAAGAGTTCTATCGCAAACTTTACCATCGTCCATCACACACACGTTTATACAAAATTAATAAACAAAAAAGTTTAATCTACATAAACCTACTCGCTTAATATATACTTGAATATATTTATAATTATTATTCCTACATAAATGGCGGTGAAGACAAATTTCCTATAGACATATGGAAATTTAAATTTAACAAAGACTTAGATTTTTTTCTCAAAACATCAGTTTAAATAAATTTACGTTATATACATATTATATTATGTTAAGTTAACAAATCTATGTCCGCCTAGGGTAAACTTTAGTAACCAGAAGTACAATTTTTGAATTTCACCAGGTGACTAAAGCCGAACAAAATGCCAGAAACTCTATGAAAAACGGCCATTTTGATGAGCTCTAGTCACCCGGTGAGATTCAAAAATCGTGCTTCTGTTGTACACCTAGCAAGAATCTTCTCGATACGCGTTTACTAGCTACGAAACTTAGTGCATTTTTCTCAAACCAGCCCTAGGAGAGACTCTCTGAGTTACGTAGCGAGTAAACGCGTTTCGAGAAGATTCGTGCTAGGTGCACTCTTTTATTGAAAGAGGGCCTTATGGTAAGGGCGAAAGCGTAATGTCATTAATGTTTTTTTTTGCAGATGCTGGGCTTCGGATCTTCAAATGCGTTTGGAATTTTATTTCACAACTTCTTCACCGAACAGGGTAGTGGGAGTGGATTGCCTCTGGTAATAGGGGTGTATAACGGCGCTCTGTCAATATCAGGTACAAAATATTTTGATCACTTAGTTCTTAACCATAGTTAAGTTCGCATTATTGTATCAGAAGTGGTCATGTTATTAATTCTACAACTTCTTTATCTTCACATAGTATAAAGTAAAGTCGCTATTAATTTCTGTCTGTTCGTGTATTGTATATGTCCGGCCGTCTTCTCCTTCTAAGCCACGCAATGGATTTTGATACAGTTTTCACTGTTATTTAGAGAATTTTTTACAGAAGGTTTTTATGTACATTACATCCTAATCAAATACGTGCGTAGCCGGGGCGGGTCACTAGTAGAACCTAAAGCTTGTCTACTTATGCTTCACTTTGGGCACAATGTTTTCTAGAGATACCTAATCATCTGATCACTGGACAAATTGGTTACCAAGTAAGTAAACTTTACAACGAGGTTGTGGTTTTCAAGGAAACCATGCACAATGGTTGATGCAATCGACATCACGGTTGGGCAATCGGGTCAAATAGGGCACGCTATAAAAAGCTGGCCAAATATTTTAATAATGACAAATTCTATCTGTTTTAATAAAAACAGAACAAGAGTAAAATGTGAACATCAAAACAAAAACTGATTTGCATCAAAGCGACGGAATCTATGTCTCTTTATATCTCTCGGTATCTATCTATTATGTTTCTTTTTAATTTGTAGCTTTGATATTTGTGATGTATGGTCGACCAAGTAATTGCTTGACCACTTTTGAACCTTAACTCTTTGTAATACGGTCGAAAAGTGGTCAAGCAATTTCTTGGTCGACTATACTGATGACGCTTTGCTTTCATTCCTGTGGGTACAATCGGCAAAAGTTTTTTTATGGGCGAGATAAAAAGAAGCCTATGTCCATTTCCGGAATGGAAGTTAAAAAGGTCGGTCAGCACTTTCGCATTTAAAGTATTCCTTGGATATATTCTTCAAATTCCTTAGCGACCAAAATACTGCGTGAGTCACGATAAACATTACCATAAAGGAACCTAGCCTTTTCCAACTGACGATCTAATTTAAGCAAAAAATGCAACAAATTATCACGAACTCCACAGCTCGGACCTTGGAAAGATTAAAACCACTATTTCTTATCTAAAATAACTGTGGTACAGCTTTTGATTATTTTATTATGAGCTTCGCTTGGTGGAATGTGTTTAAATTCATATCTACGTCGTCGAAAAGAAAAAAGAAAAAATAACTTGGTACACCGCGAAAATATCCTACCTAGTTTTAACATAGACCCCATAAAGCAACGCCTATCTATTAAATACGAAGTCTCTATTAAGAGTTTTAAAAGCCTATTCGTTAATTGATGTAACGGTCGAAGTTTTTTCCACTCAATCTTTTTCTGTTAAGCCGCCTTTCGACCTCCGATTAATTGACGCAACATTTCTAGCGGCTGTACTTTCTTAAATAGTTTAATCTCTAGCTCAATACCGATGCGGTATTAGGTTACTGGCCCTAATTGATGTGGACTAGTGCAGCGCAAATCGGTTGATCAAACGCTGATGGGGCAAAAGGACCGGGCGCGTGAGACATTTCCACTGATTGACCGCTTGTGTACGATTTATTGATTCGTTTCAATTTGTCTATATACAGACAAATGACGAATGAGGATGACAGAATTAATGCCTAGTCATCTAGGTGTACCTGCCATTTAGAAATGAAAGATGTTTTTCAGGTTTCCTGAGTGGCATAGCGCTGAAGAAGTATTCGTTCCGGCAAGTTGGTCTGGTGGGCGCCGGCCTGTTCGTGCTCGGAGACGTTTTGACAATATTCGTCCAGCGGACCTACCAGCTCGTCTTTACCTTCGGCGTCGTAAGAGGTACTAAAAGATCGGTCAGGTGGATAATTTATCATTTGATCATTGATAATTGATTGATCAGTGGATCATTTATCCAATTCTGGGTAAATGATCGCAGCCAAATCGCAACTGTCCACGGAACGGAGATGGCGCGCAGGCCATAGTATGCCCATCCCTGATCCGTAACAAACTACCTACATTTCTAACTGACTTAAAAAGGTGGAAGTTCATAATTCGACTGAATATTATTTTTTTAAATTACCTGAACATGCTAATTATGCAAATGAATGATGTACGATGCTGCGTCAATTCTTCAAATTTATATGACTGGAAAATGGAAAACATTTTAGATATTTGACAAAACCAATCTACTTACCTAAGTGCAGAACATTTTAAGACATTAAATTTGTTTTTTTTTATTTCATTATTTTAAATGGAAATAAACATTAACCAATTATTTAAAATTAATAACTTGGTACTAAAGTAAAACTATTTAAACTTACTTATATAACAATTACTTATTAAGTAGAAATGAAAAGGAAATAAGTGTAATATTTACAATGATCCATCATTGCGACGTAACAAACTAATGAATTAACAATAAAGAATAGTAAACTGTGATGAAAATGGTGAACGATGATTACAGGAGCTGGCTTCGGCGTGATGATCCCCGTCAGCTTCACGGCTTTCAACTGTTATTTCACAAAGCGACGCACGGCCATGATGAGTGCGAACCAAACCATGAGCAGCATGGCTTCCATCACGTTTCCCATTCTGGTGACCTATCTCTTAGCTGAATATGGGTTCAGGTGGACCCTAGCCCTAATAATGGCCGTGGATTTACATCTAGTCTTCGCCATGCTAGTCATGCATCCAGTGGAATGGCATTTGATAAAGAATCCGGAAGCCTGTCCAACAGGTACTGTTTTTATGTGTTGTAAAAACGCGACACTAATAGGTTTATTTGAGCTTAATTAATTTATGTGCCTATTATAATATAAATACCATAATTCACACATTAGTGTCTTATTATATATAAGTGTCTTATAAGTGTATTAATAATCTTACACATTTATTAATTTTGCGTCATTTACCATTAATTTGCCCGTTTTAAACGTCACTTGCTCGATTGTTTGTTTTTACGTAAAGCTGTTTGAGTTTATATTAATTTACATACTTACAAATACCTTTATATATATAAATTTTGCTAAAATTTAAGTAAAATTTTAAGGTCAATTGTTTTAAACTTTTCCGATTTTCACACATACTTATTTATTACGTTTGACGGGACTTTAACGCGAAAATAAACTGCTTATTTATTTACCTCGACCCCTCGACGTTTCGGCTGTATTGCAACGGCCATAGTTACGAGCAGACAGTACAACACAGTACAAGAAACAGTTTATTATAGCGTTAAAGTTCCGTCATACGTAATAATTCTGTGTGAAAATCGCAAAGTTTAAAAAAATTGACCTTGATATTTTACTAAAATTATAGCAATACTTATCAAAAACGGGTGATTCATTAATAATATTTAACATCTGTTCGTGTTATACTCAGTCACATAGAACGTGCTTCATACTAACCAGAGGCAGATATCCTTAAGGCCAACTAGGTACGTGCCCAGCGGGGCGATTCTCGGTTTATGTGAGATTCATCGCGCACGAAAACAACTGGCAAATCCCTTTGAAATCTATCATTTTTTTACGCATCTCGCCCGTGTGATGCATCTCGTATGAACCGAGAATTGGGGTCCAGCGGGGCGATTCTCGGTTTATGTGAGATTCATCTCGCACGAAAACAATTGTCAAATCCCTTGGAAATCTGAAATTTTTTGATGTATCTCGCATGAACTTACAGTAAGTATCAGTGGCGGATTAAGATGACGTGAGCGCCCTAGACGATACTACCTGTTATTTAGCATGAGAAAAAACTGATTTCGGCTGTACAGTTTTTTTCTCATGCTAAATAGAAGGTGGCGTATACTGTGGTGGTGTAGTCTAGGGTGCTCTCAACATCTTAATCCGCCACTGATACTTACTGTAAAGTACATCGTTTTACTATTTTCACTGACTGTCGGGGAAACAAACCAACATTCGGAACATCGTAAATGTGCCGTAACAGTCATTTGTGTCGTCCTTTAACCCTTTCAGAGCTTTCATCTAAGTGTGACGTCCTCAGTGTTGCGAGAATAAAGTACGAGCATGACGAGTCGATTATAAAAATGTTGCCAGGTGACGATAATGAGATAAAGGAGAAGCTGCCAAAACGGCATGAATCCATACAGAAAAGCATAATGTAAGTACTAATTTTATTTTGCATAATATTATCCTGCAATTAAGTTTTCTTACTACCTAGGCAAAAAAAACTACGCATGTGTTGAAGTACTGACCTGATATAAATCATTTTTTTGTACTAAAATCGACGGTTGATTTCGATCCTATCACGCATTTCGGTTAATTTAACCACTGCAATACCTAGTTAATGAATGTAATTGAAAAAACAATATACTTTTTTGTTTTAATTATAACTCTGGTACCAACTACATTTTGACTTCAATTCAGGCCGATAACGTTATGTCTTGTTAATGAATATATTAATATAATATAATTTACTTATAAATCTACCAAGTTTTCTTGGTTTCATAACACCAACAGAGCATTTTTTTTCGGTGTATCGGCAGGGTTTATGTCGAAAATATTAATTTTTCTGGCGCATGCCATAGCATATTTACCTAATATTTACTAAACATAATGTGGGCAAATCTTGACAAATTATTTTTCTTTCATGCCTTTGTTTAGCCTAGTAAATTCTAGTTTAACATGCCAAAAAATGTGCCAGGGAAATCAAAACTCTTAAGATTGACCCAGCAGCGTATACCACTTGTCACGCAGGCGATAGTCGCAAATTTAACGGTCACACTAAGTATTTGTTGTTTTTCTGTTTGCAGCAAAATGATTTGCGACAACGTGGAACTGGATTTGTTGAAGGACCCTCGGTTCGTGAGCACTTTGGTAGGATTGGGCTTCGCCTTCGTCTCAGACGTCACCTATCTAGCGATGGAACCTATGTTACTCTTTTCCTACGGATTTAGTAAGGTGTCTTAACATTTTATTTCAATACAATTTTTGGTAAATTATATTTAAGTGGGAAGGAGGAAGAGCGTTGGTAGTCTAGTGCCAAGGGGGATAGATTCGTGATCTTGAGGTACCGGGTTCAATCCCCGGCTGTTGCCATGTAGCAATGAGTTTTTTCAACTCATGTACATTACCTAAGTACTATAGTAAACAAAGTTCCCTCAGTGAGGGAAAACATCGTGAGGAAACCTGCACATTTATGTAAATAAATTTATAACCATATTACTGTCGGTCTGGTTTCCCTGTAACAGGGTTACGGAGGTTGGAGGACAATTATTCTTATGGAGTAACCCGACCAGCCAAATTTGGGATCATGGTCAAAGTGTACGCTGAATTAAAAAAAAATGGGAAAAAGCGCTGGCTGGATATGAGTTTTGTAGTAGATTTATGATTTTTTAAAATATTCCAGATGGAGGTAGCCACTTGCGTTATGGTGGGCGCCATTGCGGATTTAGTAGCCAGATTACTACTAGCCATCTTTACTTTCTTCTACCCCGTGGACAGCAGAAAGATATTCTTCGGTGGCACCTGTATAACCATTTTGCTTCGAATCGGTACGTGATTATTTATAACACTACTTTTGCATAAGCAAATTATGCAAAAGGCCATTGTTTTTAAATTAACTATACCTAAGTAAATAGTACTTTATTTAAAAACTGACTTAATTTTTTTAAACTTCTTAATGTATATAACAGTTATGTATAAGTCTATTAAGTATCTTTACGTAGTATAAAGTAAAGTCGTTATTTTTTCCTGTCTGTCCTAAATTTCTATAGTGTATCTTCGGCCGCCTTCTCCTAAACCACGCAACAAATTTTTTTGCGAGAATTTTTTGGGAAAGATTTTTATGTACTTAATTAAAATTTAGCTTTTGCCATCAAATTATCGTTAATTGTTTAAATAAATCAACAAATTATAAATCGCCTCTTCTATTCACAGGTTTGCTTTGTCTTATTTAGGCGATAAACGATGTTTAGCGGTAATGTGGCGGAAACTGGAATACGCAAGGCATGGAATGCTGATGTTGCAGGTTCGAACCCTGCCATTACCCTAATTTTTCTTTGTGTTGTCATTCATTTTAAATTTAATTTGGATGTTTAGGTGGCAAAAACTAATATTTTAGGTTAGAATTTTGTTTGTATGATAACTATGATAAGGAAAGTATGGGTGTACTCGTTCATAATTGATCATTAAATTAAAACCGCTAATTTTGATGTTAATAGAACGTTGCATACAATAAAAAGGTTGATTACCTATGTTTTTTAACGTAACGTCGAATATTACAACGCTTCAAAAAGATGCTACATTGATAGATCGATTCAATGAAAATTAAGGTCTAGGACATTGAAATTGGAGCAATTTATCAGTCCTAAATAAAATGTTAATGTTATTTAGTAACTGGTATTGGACGACTGAAAAGGTTTAAACAATTAAACTCATTGAACCTGAACTTGTAGCGTGCTTTGTGGAATTCTAATGACAATAACTAATCCATAATTCATCAGCAACTGTTCTAGCTCATTTAGATACTTAGTTCATATCAATAAAAACAGTTGAAGATGAATCGGTAATTTGTAAACTCTGTAAAGTATAATTAAACTGTTAGCTGAGAGGAAGTGATACCATTACTGCTGAAGGAAACCATTTGAATGGTAATGATCAATTGAAACCAGTTAATGAAAGCAGTTAACGCAATTTTCACAACAGTTGCATTTGATTTTGCGATAGAATAAAATTCGTGTTTTGTAAATTTGTATTGAAGTGCGTACTGTAGGATGGTTGTATTGTATCTGAGTTTACAAATCTAGAGTCCGAGTTAATCTAGGAAACAAATGAGTAAGCATTAAAAATAATCGTTTTGATTTTAATAAGAAAATGAACTTGTACAAGAATAGTTAAAGAGTTTCCTTTTACTTTGTTCTAACATACGGTTTTTTATCTCACCAGTCGCTTGGGCCCCAATACGACTGGTATAACAATATCTTATTCCTTGGTGCAGCTCTTACTAATGTCATAAAAAAGGGATGGATTTCCGTCTGCAGGCCGCACATACTTGCCCCTAGCCCCATATGTCATCTTGTCTTCCAGCTCTGGTGAGTTCCAGTGACTTGTGGTACGTGTTCGCTGTAACGGTGGTGTCAGGGATCGTGCGCTGCTCGGTGCAAGTGCTGTTTCCTCTGGTGCTAGCCACAGCTGCCCCAGATGACCGCTTCCCCGCTGCGCTTGCGCTGCACATCATATTCTCGGGCGTGCTGATGCTGATCGCCGATCCTTTGATAGGTAATTTCTAATCTCTTTGACTTGTATTAGAACTCCTAACCTTTTAAACGCCAAGAACGCTTAAAGGTGTCGCGAGTTGTCGTGCCCATCACTCGACTGACACAGTTGACCGATGATACGGTGCAATAGCGACCTACGAGCATATGTTTAAACTTCAAATTCGCGTTTGACATTATGGCGACCTAGCGTATGGGTGCCAACTTTTGTTGGCGTTGTTGGCGGTGAAAAGGTAAAGAAGCGAGTAAATTATGCTAGTAGTAATGGTAGGTACAGTTAGCAGCGGATGTATCTACACAGTCAAAGAGATCAAAAAGACCTACACACGACTCTTTTGTCAAGGCAATAAGAACTTGTGAAGATGTTTTTGGCCTCTTAGAGCAGAGGTCGAAAACTTTCTATGGTTATTTTTCATTTGTCTTTTTTGTGTTGCGTAGACCCCTTTCACTTTCTTCTAATGATTTTCTTCAGAAGGTAATAAATGGACCAGTTCTCCTTAGGTCAAAATACTGAGATTTCCTAAGAAAAAATGCTTTCTAGTAGTTGGATGTGAGGGTATTACCAATCATTGACGGAAATGGACAAATTAACACATTTACAACTTATAGACTCCCAATTTTTTATTTTGCTGATATATACTCCTTGGGAGTTGAAATGAACTCCTGGAGGTCGATTATATTACTTTGAGAATCACTGTCTTAGAGTATTCAGCTACTTCTGTTGCTGACTGTACACTGACTACTGAACCTGCTGACCGATCGAACTGACCTCTCCAGCACATGTGACCTAGTTAGCAATGAATTAGTGACAAACTACTCCAACCATTACAGTTCCCGGCCAACTTCTTGAGCACTGACCTTGGCTGCGCAGTAGCCGTTTCTAGTACAAATGTGTATGCGCAAACATACCCCACGATCTATGGTCAAGATGTTTGCCTACAACTATACTACTTACTAAATCAGTTAATGGTTAGTAATGTTGGCTGGAAATTATCTGATAATGGTTTTTTATCTCGAAGACACGATAAAGCAAAAGTCACAAGTCAAACATCACATCATCAGGAACAGGATTTTAGAATAATATCACGATAAGAACGAGCATGCGTCAAGATGCGCAGGCGGCGCGGTAGAACGAGGCCCGTGCGAACGGCAAAAGGTGTCGAGGGTCGTTTAATACACTATGCACGCCATAAAGATTTATTAGTGTTTATTGGGAACAATAATTAAATAAGCAAAAGGTATAAATACATTTCCTGAACTAATTCTTAATACTTTGAGTTTTGTTATGAGAGTTGTAATATTGCAATGTTTTTTCAAAATATCTCTAAACGGTATCATTTAAACAATTTTAGACTACTTAAATCATAACCGTTTCTTTTGGCTTTCCCATAGCCGGGTAAAAAAAAGATCGAGCAAATAGAATTACATTTTGGTCGTAACCGATAGTTTGTTCAAAAATAATAAATCTAGGTTCCTTACGTCACTTTTAAAAGTTTGCCAACCTCAGTTAACTAAAATATGTAATGTTCTTTTCATTCTATGGGATATATCATATTTATGTCATAATGATAGATAAAGACGAATCATGTGTAAACAAATAAAATTTAACTGAGCGTTCATAAATATAAGGTGGTATCAGGAGAACTATTAACGAAAGGACAGTAACGGCCAGCGATTCTTGGGGACGCCGGTTCCCATCGGCGGCGGGTATCACACCCCTTTGCCTCCTTAAAAAAAAACTAGTGTATGCGTACAGACTACGGTTATTAGGTGTGTACCTGAGTCTGCGATATTTGCTTAAGAGGAGTGTGTAGGTACCCAGCCTCAGAAAGCGCTCTCCATGCAAACCGTGATAACATTTTTTAACTCTAAACCTTAACCTACAGCAAAGATTTTTTGTACGTTATTAATAATCATTATGACTTAGAGTCTTAGAACTACGTTTGTATGTTTTGATTTTTTCAATTATTCTTCATAGATTTGACAATCTGCATTTTAAAAATTTTATACAAAAATGAAAATAATTTTTGTAACTTAGCTCTAAGGCATAATGATAAGGCAGGGATAAGTTCGCCTTTGTATAGTCAACCAAGTAATTGCTTGACCACTTTTCAAACCCTATTCCTTTGTAATACAGTCGAAAAGTGGTCAAGCAATTTCTTGGTCGACTATACACGTTACTTATTTTCTTGTAAATTGTTATTTTTTTATTATTATGTGCAATAAAGAGTTTTACATACATACATACATAAGATACAAAAAAAGGCTATAGGTTAAAATTTAGAGGGTGAAAAACATTATCGCCGTTTCTTTGGAGAGCGCTGGGTACACAATAAAACGTGAAATAGAATAAAACGTCTTAAAAACGTGAAACGATTTCGGAGCCTCCTCTTAAAACTATTAGGTACCTAAAATAATAAATAATAAGGTAATAATGTAAATGAGCTGTCGTCAGCTGTTATGAATCTTAATTTAACTAATTTATGCGACAGCGCGTCGTAAATTATAATATTTGGTCTAAATTTAAGGAACGAGCAGAAAAGTTTTTTGCTTTTTGGTTCTACTTAATGCAATATAGTATGTTTGTGTTTGTATCTTTGCCCGTGATGTGTATATTTTTGTGTGTTGTATAGAATAGTCCAAAATAAATATTTTGCATTTGTTTTTTTTTACTACGCCAAAGCAAAAAAGAAGGGTTATGAGTTTTTACTTTCAAATGTCATCACTGTCTTTAAAGTAACCCCCAATGACTTGTTCAGTTAACATTCCGTGTCGTAATAATATAATAGTTTGTGCACAACTAATTCGTAGAGACAACTGCTCTATCTGTGGACATTCTCTAAAACTAGAGCTGTACTCTCTCATCGTCCGGGCAATCCCCATGTTTCTCTATTCCCTGCCTTCAGGATGTCAAAGAGAAAGCAGGGAATAGAGAAGCATATTGATTGCTCCAACGATGAAAGATTATAGGTAGCTTTAAGATTAAAACAGTGTCAACAGGTACTACTGTCCGCAAGTAGAGCACGACTACTTACCGCTTTTAGTTTCACGATTATACAGTTTTACCAAAAATATATTGTGCATCGGCAGTATTCGTTTGCGCAAAGAAGCGCAGACCGGTTTCCGACAGTAGCCGAACGTGTGAATAATCCATATTGTACTTTATTTGCAAGCGCAACTGGCAGAGTATTGCTTGCTATGCATTCTTAGCTTTGTCCCGCTTACACAATTCGTACACTGTGGCGCACGGGCTGCCGCCATGTTGCAGCGAAATCGATAGACCAATAAAAGCGCAAGAGTTTAGCGCGCGTAAAATTCTACTTTATGATTGGTAGATCGAAATTTCTCGCGCTACTAAAATTAGTCTACTGCGCAGGTACATCGTGGCACAATATATTTTTGGTAATACTGTATTTGACTTAAATTTATGTCATGGCATTAAACTATAAACAATTTCTTGCAGGTGTAATTTACGAAGCAACTGGCAGCTACACCTATTGCTTCTTGGCAATGAGCTTCTGTTGCATGATCTGTGTTGTACTCTGGACCATAGAGTACATTATATACAGAAAGAATAGACAATGAACTAAAATTAGATAGCCTTAAAACTCGACTGACGCCATTAAATTTAATAGGTTCTAGTATCGAATGTTAATATTAATAAATTACCACTTAAGAACTCGTGTATTTGTGCATTTAAAGTGTAAAACCGGAAAACTAATTAAATCTCCTTTAAAATAATTGCACAAGATATTAACAGCTTTAGGCCATGTTAAGAGGTCTGACATAGGTTCCCTTTAATTAACGATGTTTTAAAATGTGTATTCATTTAATATTAATAGTTATTGCGTTCTTAAAAGATTATGATTTAAATAGTTCTCGAAATAATATGAGCTACTCTTAATAATATACATGTACCTAAGTAATATGTATTATCCAAACCATAGACCATAGACAACAGAAACCCAAGCTCTGATATTCCCTAAGCGCATCAGCGTTGGATCCGGCGTCGGGACATCGCCTTGTCTCGTTCATTCGAGTTAGCGCGCCAGAGCAAGACAGGGCGCTGCCCCAGCGTCGAGCTCATCGCTGTTGTGCTTAGAGAATCAATCTCTAGCACGCTAGCTTGTTGCGGATTAAACCATCCTTTTCTAACCAGTCAGCGTGTGCGAAAGGGATGGATGCTTAACGTCCACGATAAGTGCTATTATCAAACCGCGATTAGAATAGCATTGGGGAGTAACGTCAGCACACTGTCATTTCATAGACTTGCGTCAAGCTTCATTCCTATATCAATGAAATGACAGTGTGCTGACGTTACTCTCCAATGCTATTCTAGTCGCGGTTTGATAATGGTGTTAGTGTACTAGTAAAACGGGACTCCACAGTTGCGGGATACGCTATCTCACATTAAGTTTAATTGTAAACAACTAAGGCCGTTTCATGTTGGCTCGTCATTAAGAATGCCGAAAATCCAGAGGCCTAGGGTAGGGGAGGGAGCTATGAACTCGCAACGGGTCCGCGACTCTTCTGGGCCCAATTTCATAGACGCGACAGGCGACAGTGACAATTCGGTATACATTGCTTGCCCACTATGATGTTAAGTCTGTAAGTCTGTAGCGTTACTTGTCGACGCAGTAATTTACAGTGAATTGTCACTGTCACCTGTCGCATTTGCGTTTATGAAATTGGGCCCTGGGCTTGCGGTGGGTTGACCCGCATACCTACTCGTTTGCTACCCTTTTCCATTAAAACATGCTTTGCGAATGGTTTTTTGCAAAAGGTTTCCATGGGCTTTTGATCAAAGAAGATCATTTCTCAGAGCGTTCCAATCTTGTACGAGTATAATCATAGTAATAAATAATAATAAGCTGGTTTTCTTACATTTTTATATGTGTTCCTAAGTTTTCTAGTTGATATATTTTAATCAGGATAGCCATTCTTGCCCTTTCTTTCCACCGTTGTAACTATAGATTTAAGAAATAGTTTGTTAGTAACTGACGAACATAAGTAGTTTATATCGCCAATTAGCAATATTATTGGAGAAGTTGTGGCCGATTTTTAAAAAGCTTAATCTTGAGATCCGCCAGAGTGTAAATTAGAGTCTGTTTTTTAATCCAGAGACTAACCCCCTTATTCATAAAAAGTTAACAATCTTTTTATGCTAACAAATATTTTGTCCCTTTCATTTGAGCGTAAACGTCACAATGACAGATAAAGACATAAAACATGTTAACTAAGAAACATTTATGAATAAGGGGGTAAATGGACAGGTAGAATATGGAAAATGTCATACAAATTAGGTATTTACAAAGATGCCTTTGGATCGGCCGAAAAGGAAAAAAAATTGTATCAGCAACACACCCCATTTGTACTCTAGCTTGAAAATCCTACTGTCGCCGGAAGGGCCAGTTATGTTTTAAGCCTACTAATATTTACTCTACATGCGAAAGTAAATGATGTTTGCATATTTGTTCCTCAACCACGGTTATAGGTTAAACGGATTTAGATGTTTGGCAGACAGATAGATCATGTTTTGTATTAAAACAGGATACTTTTTATCCCTTAAACTTTTACGGGATAAAAAGTACAAATTGATATCACTTGGGCGAATTTGTGGGTGAAAACAAATACTTTATGAACATTTATTTTCGTGCTGGTTACATAATACTATCTATAGATGTAGATGAATTAGAAGGTTATAATTATTTAGAATTATGTATTGCGCATACTAAAGATTACGTCATTGCGGATTCTGTAGGTAACCAATATTGTTTTGTTGGCAGCATGTGATTAATTGTAATTATGTTTCTGTGTAGTTTGTGTATAAAAGTGGCAGCAGGAAGTAAATTTAATTTTTAACCATCTTTTCGAATAGACGTAGTGAAAACTTATTTAGACGAATAAAGTTACCTATGTTGGTGCAATTTTTACATTGACGACGTGGTATTTTCACCAAAGGGCTTTTGTAAAATCTGATCTTAATGTTAAATTAAGTGCACACAGGATTCAAGTTCCTCTAACTTATACACATTCTTAGTAAGCAATGAGTTTAACTTCCATTATTGTATGTGTGTTTGGAAACACTCGGGAAAGGAAGGAGATTATGATCTCTAGATTATTTGAAGAAAATATATTATTGTATGTATGAAAGTGATGAACAGGATAGACAGATAGAAAGACAGACGTAGTCTTTAAACTTTTAACACCAATCTTTGCGTTGCGTTGAGGACTTAAAAGGACCGGGAGTAATAAAAAAAAACAGTATGTGGCAGAGGTTGCCTTTCCCGAGCAATAAAGAGAGGAAACATTGTAAACTATTGCAATTAACTGTCATAATATTCATTGCGAATCACGTGTGAGAAATTAAATATCAAAGCGAGTAGGTACCATATTTGTTGAATTGAGTATTCGGAGTGTTCGAGTATGTTTATAATATACATTGAAAACAATTCCTTCACAAATTGATTTATTACATTTTATTTACAATTTAAATTAATCTACCAAAATACAATGAATATCTTAAATTATGACTTATTCGAGAGTTTTATTTCACAGTCGCACCTTGCTCGTCCATCTTAATGAAGATAGGGGGATCATTCATAGCTAAATATAACATAATAACTGATTACTGTCCTTAACTAAAGCTAAAAACAATAAATCTGATCATTAATTAAATGGTTCTATTCTATTAAATCCACATACAGTACTCGAGCAAATAGAAAATGCATTAAAAATGGAGCAAATTTTTAAAACAAAATCGTTACAGGTTTAACAGATTTCAAAAAAGGAATACTTTGGATTTTTTTATTGCGCAGACGGCGGTAACTGCCTGCCAAATGTTTTCCATTTGCTCAAGAATACAGCGTCTGCGTCATATAATTATAAATAGAACTAAGGACAATTTAGAAAATCAAGACATTACGGTACCTAAGTTGAGACAAATAAGATATTGATAGTATTGTTGACTAAAAGATACCGCCAGATATCGATAAAAAACGTTATTTATCTATGGCCAGTGTTTGCCTTTCCCCTGTTTTTTTTTGAAAAAGTTAAAATTTCTTAATTCTTGTATTTAAAAAAAATTACTTTTCAAATGTTTCAACCTACATTCTTAAACATTAACAGGAACTCTTCTCCTAGGTTCTATTTTCACCCTAAACCCATCAGTTCTCTTCAAGATGATGTCTGCTTGTAACACGAACTTCTCCTCGGGAATGTCAGATACCATTTTGAAATTTCTTAGCACGGTTGACAGCAACACCTTTAGCTTTAAGATGGCATATTTTCGACCTGTAAGTAAGTAATCGACAAGTTATTATCGTGTTTTATAAAATAGGAAAGAAAACTACCCAGTGGGTCACCCGACGGTAAAGTGATTAAAAGATTCAAGACCAAAATCGGTTCTTAAACAATAAAGGAACTGGCTTTTTTAACATTTCAGCGACCCTACTATGACCGAGACAAGTCTAACCCCCTCAGCGGCGGTTTCAGAAAATAAACCTTTAGGAAAAAATGACCGTGACTAAACGGTCATTTATAATAGGACTATAACGGATAGAGCAAATTGGAGAAAAACAGTTCAATTTGCTCTATTAGTAGATACAAATCGTAGAGCATAAGTGGATAAATTCAACACTATTGAAATTCGCGATTTACTTACCTACGCAGCTTCTGGGACCAGCACTGAATGGAATATAGCTGTAGTAGTGCCGATCCTGAGTATTTTCAGGCAAGAAGTTATCTGGATTGAAAACATCTGGGTTCTTGTAATATTTGGGATTGCGGTGAATTTTAAATGTGCCGATCACCACGGTTGATCCAGCTGGGAGGACGTAGTTATTGGTGCCTTAAATAAATATAGAATATTCATTATTATCCTATACTAGGTATTAGATGATCAATAGTTATGTATATTTTGTAAGCGTCCTTGAAAACGACATTAAAGACTTCGATGAAATTTGCAATATGTTTATGGGGACGCAAAATAGGTCTAATTACTGAGAAATTTGTTTTCTACATCTGTCTGCCGCGCAATGTAATGCAACTCGTATACGAGAACTCTCTTCGTGTAAATGGCCCTTAAGTTTGATACAGGCAATGAACCTTAACAGAAATTAACACTAAGATAACTTAGTGGATCTGGTTGACTAGATGTTATCAAGGGAGTTTAAGGTTGCTTAAAACTTTTCTTTCATTGCACTCCTGTCTAATACCTGCGAGCAAACTGTTGATATTAAAAATATATTGAACAGATACCTTAAAAGTATAAAAATTTGATGACCAAATTTCGAAGATACGTACGAATTTTGACGTCACGCCTTAACTTCCTCGCAATAATGGGCACAGGTGGATACATTCTAAGAGATTCAAATATGACTCTCTCGAGGTATTTCATGCGCAGAGTGTCAGAGAAAGTGACTGGTCTATCAGAGTCACCAAATATCTCATACAGCTCTTCATACACTTTAGCTTGAATATCTTGATGAACCCCTAGAAGGCTTAGTACAAAGCTGGAACCAGCTGCTGTCGTATCATGACCCTGGTTAATAAAATGGAAAATTATTTGGCGTGTCAAAACGTGCAAGCTATTTCTAGCAGAGGTAAAATCAAGTTGGATATATCAAATTTGTCATACCTCGAACATAATAGTGTCGACTTCCTCTTTAATTTCATGGTCACTTATTTTGTGTGTTCCACTTTGAGCAGATTCTATCATTAGGTCTAAAAAGGCCAGGCGTTTCTTCTCTCCTATAAAACAATTTACAATAAAAGCATCGCATTATCATTGAACAAAGTCTAATACTTCTATAGCGTTTACGTAGCATTACCTAAGACGTTTATTAGAATCTAGCTTAAACTTTTACTTACCGACATCGCTCTCATCAATGAAATCCAAATCATCACGATAGCCCTTGAAAACGGTATCAGCTAAAGTTTTGGCGTCATTTGCAAGTCCTGTGTCATAAGTATCTTTTGAACGAGTTAACTCTTCTATCGTTGCCGGAATAATACCATTAGCTTTATTTTCATAATATGTGTCCTTTTTGTTTTTGATTACCTGTAAAATTAATAAGAGACGTGATATAATTTAATCATCTAACACTACAAGTAAGACATCATTTTGATTATTGCTTACCTTATTTGTTAGGCCATGGATAATGTTGAGAAGGCTAACTTGCTTCTTAAAGAAGGAGGTTAATTTGAAAATGGAGTCAAACCGCAGCCAGAATTTGTAATGTCTTTGGTGAATAATGTCACACATTCTGAAACAATTCTCAACTCTGTTTTTGCCTGTATTTCTTTACTCTTAAATAAGAAATCCAGCTCAGTTTCGCTAAAATTCGCAATATTATATATTAATGTTATCTTTGATTTTGCCAAGTGCGAGTTGAAGTTACGCGATGAGGGTTCCACACTATACGTTTGTGTTATGTTATATTTCATACAAAAAATCGATTATCTTCTAGGATCTTTAGGGTGAGTCCAATTCACACTTGGTTGGTTTTTTATTTGTTACTTCACAGTTAATGTGATCACACTAAGTGTGATTTCTTGTCTCTTTTTGCCATTTTTGCGAAACAGCAAAACGCAAAGACGCATTTCTTGTACCCCTTCATTTTAGTTTAGCTTAGGTGCCAGTAAATTACCATACTAATAATAAAATTATGTAAAAATTTCAACCAACTATCTATTTCGATTTAGAAGATAGAACCCTAAAAGGTACGACAGACAAATGGACAGACAGACAGAGAGGCAATGTAGGCTTAGCAATCGGGGCCCGTGTCAATCTTGGGTACCTATAGAACCCTAATAAAAAAGAAGTATGTATGTAAAGAACTTGACATAGAAGAACAACAATGTCTGGAAACGGGTAGGTACCCTAATCCTGAACAATTCAAGGCACCTACGTTGCGTCACGTCAATCATCATTTTCTTCTTCTATATATTTACATAGTACATATAAAGTAAAAAAACCGCTATCCGTTCCTCTCTGTTCTCAAATCTTCGGCCGCTTACTCCTTCTAAATCACGGAAAGGATTTTGTTTGACACGGTTTTGACTGTCATTGGGGGCTTTTTTACGGAAGGTTTTTATGTATATTACATTCTTGTTTTCACCCGTGCGAAGCCGTGGCGGGTTACTAGTTATACATAATATTGGAAGTGGAGAAAGCAATGCACATAAGATTCCGTAGGGCGCAGTATATCGGAATATCGCGAAGGGACCCTTTCAAGATAAAATAAGTAGTAATGTTTTGAGATACAAAGTTACTTAAAGTTTGAATTTGTCACTTACTCCATAACTGCCATGGCATAATCGAAACCAGACTCGTCCTGAGTTTTTCTTGTGATTCCCATAGCAGTTTCTGCAACGTAAAGGTAATAATAATAAACAAATAAATAAATGTCTTGGGAAAATTCACACCAATTGACCTAGTCAAAAATGTTTTTTTCTTAGGGTTTTTTTTTAATTGGTGTACCTACTTATTGTAATTTTTAAACACAATTTATATTGTTAATGAATAAAGGAACTATGAACTAGTCCTAAACTAAGCAAAGCTTGTACTATGGGAGCTAGACAACGGATATACACTTATATAGATAAATACACATTTAAATACAAATAACATCCAAGACTCAGGTATTAATACGTATGTCATTTATACGTACTTATTCATCATACAAACATTTTCCCCTCCCGGGAAATGAACCCGGAACCTCTAGCTTTATAGTCAGGGTCACTAACCACTAAGCTCGTCAAAGTAGTAAAGTCAAGGTTGGTACTAATAAAATGTTCCATTTAGCATAGATTTGTTCAAAGGTCTTTTGTCGCGTTTACACAAATCAATGGTAACGGATATACAATAGATCGTTTATATTATAGGTACGATTAACCCACATTTCTAGGACTGTCCAATAAAAAGTGGGTAAAACAGATTTTATTAGATAAAAACACGCGACTTATCGTTTCTTTGGAGAATTATCGTACAGAAACATAGCGGTGTCTTACGTAAATAATACACTATAATATGTAATTACAGATGTGAAAGATTGGGAGGTATCCAGTTAAGACAGTCACAAAACTTGACCCTTTGTGAGCAAGAACTTTGATGAAAAATAAAACTTTTATTGCATTAAGGATTTTATAAATTATATTTCTAACGTCGTCTGTCACTTTACTTTTACTTTTTTAAAGGATATTACCAGGTACCTAGTACCAAAACAGATATTTATTTATTTAATCTCTTACTAAATATAGGTACCTAGTAAAGATTGTTCAATTTTCACTGCGTATGTAGGGAGAACCAGCTACCTTACCATGATCTCCCAGTTTTTATTTATCCTTCCCGGCTTTATCTAACTAGTGCCTTATAAAAAGGACGCACATAGAGATATTTTTAAATTGAGCAGTCATGTTAATTCTACAGGTGATTTTACAATTATGACCTTAAAAAAAATCTAAACCTTATTTCTTTTGTTCAAAGAGGACGTTGGACAAAAGGACGGAGGAGAGGGCATTTTCATAAAATGAATGTTTTGAAACTCACCAAGTAAAATATCAACGGTCACTCCACTCATATAGTCATGGACATCGAAGGTCTTTCCCATTTCTTCTCTCATTTTGTTCACTACGTTGGCACTGTTTTGGTTAAATACGTCCATGAACGACTTCAGTATGTTGATGTGGAACGTGGGGGCTATCATTTTGCGATGCGATCGCCACTTTTCACCTAAAAAAGATTATGGAGTGTCTGAAGATATATTTATAACATCTATCGGAGACTTGAACACGATAATTAATTATTTACCTCGACGTTTCGACCGTATACCCGATGGACATTATTACATATGTATGTGTAAAAAACGCGAAAGTTTGAAACGATAAGATAAATAAATAATTTCACCATTAAATAATAACATCGGAGCTGCCAATGCAGTTATAAACATGCGAACATGACATTATTCTCTTGTCAAGACTCTACAGGCGTTAGTATGAGTTAGATACTTTTGAGCACTGTGCTGGTCTGATATAAGTATCTGATGATGACTGTATGAAACCTACAGACTTACAATATAATATATTATACAAGTAAATAACTGTTTATCTAACTAAATACTTATATTTCTAGTAATGGTTTGAAGTTACAATCGAAAACCCCCCGTTTCTCAAAACTGACAACACAATATCTAGAAACCATTTTCAGAAAGTTTCAGTTGATTACTGAGCGGTTACTGCCAGTTACAATATGAAAGATTAAGGTGTCTGTACGTAGTTTGGTAACAAAGTGTCACGTTAAAATAATATTCAAATATAACTTAAATTTAGCTCGGCTAAATTAAAGTAAATAGGCCAAATCTATAGCCGAAAATGCTAATTTATGCCGCTTATTATCGTGAAACCTTTTCAACGTCAAAGACGCCTAAAGGCGTCGTGAGCTGACCGAATACACCGATCCATATAATCGCCTAACTGCACGGTACTACGTGCAAAATTACGCTAAGGGTTAGGCCACAGAGTCCAGAGCATAAGAGTGCGTCATGGGCGTAACGCAGCTCTACGAAGCTAGTTGGAGCCGTGTCGCATATGCGACGTGTAGGCGGTGTGGTTCGGCCTTAAGGTTCAAGTTCACAATTGACGTTTGGGGAGTGCCAATTTGTGCCAAGTTGAGCAATGACTCGCTTACTGTTTTAGACCTTACCAACTTCCATAGTATATTGAAATAAAACAATTTAAACGGTTTATATAGCGTCAGCGACCGTACGCGTCGGGAATTAGATTCGTTACAATACACGCGATATAAACCGTTTAAATTGTTTTATTTAAATGTCTACAAGTCGCAAAAACATAAGAAAATTTCCATAGTATATTTTACCCTACCTGAACTAATAAGAAGTCCTTCTCCCAGCCACGGTTTGAAGAACCTGTATTCCGACGCCTTGTCGATGTGAACGTGGCTGTTGAGGATGACCTCCACATCATCAGCGTCCGTGAGGAAGATGATCAACTGAGAGCCAAGCCAGCCACGGACCACGTTGCCGTATTGCTCGCCGTACTGTAGACCCAGGCCGATGAGCTCTGGTCAGAAGAAAGGCTAACATTGAACACAAACTGATTTGCACGACTCCTTACACTAAAGGGTCTTATGGGTAAAGACTTTACCCATAAGAAGATTAGATTAATTTAAAGTAAATTACGATCGAAGGGTGCACCGTTCTGGATGACTTTTGGTGGTGGTTCGAACTGCCGACCGGAGTCGTCGCACGGGCCGATGGACCCTTCGATCTTCATTATAACCCTTACGATGCACCGATTCATTTTACTTGCTAAGCAATCGTAGTCGCCTGTACCTCTCGCGAGGACTACGATTTGAGACATTCAGGCCACACAAAAAAAAGACGATTAGATTTTTTACGAAATCTTATCTTTACCGTTAATAACTCGAATATAACAACGAACAGTCTTCTAATTAGCATAATTCGGCTATAATAGTTAAGTTTAAGTTAATTAAAGGCAAGGTGATACCTTTCCTTATGAGAGCCTAGAAGAAATTATTTGCTACACTTTGGTCTGTTCTTTACATAGTAAAAAAAAGTCGCTTTTGGATTTTTTTAAAATTATTGGTATGGTATACTTGCTTGCTAGTTGTTCTTCAAAAACAAGATTTGAGATTGGAATCCATGAGAAATCAACCGATCTCCTCAAATGTCCTAAGCAAACATAATACTTTAAAAATACATCTACCATTTATTAACAAATGTTTCTACTCCTTTGTTTGTTTATTATTTTAACGTTACATAACATTGCTATGGAAATCCCCAGGCGTTACGAGATATTTCAAAAGCAATGGCTTTTTATTTGGTGAACAATAATTCAAATAAAACATATGTAGTAATATTCTACACTGAGGGACTAATATATCCTTTTTACCAGCGGCCAGAAGGGAGGGTTACAAGCCTACTACCTACAGTGCCAAATCATTTGCATATTTATAAATACATAAAATAAAAACATAGTGTTTAAATAAAGTACTCCTATTTCAATGTCGCCTAACGATTATGCGCATGATTGTAAATCCGTATAATATAGTCCGTATGTATAGTTGAATAGGCATAGCTATTTTAAAATCGTGTAAACAAGTACTTAAACTCATTATAATAACCACTCGTACGCTTTGTTTTTGCCTATATTAGTTTGCCTTCATGAGTTGGTAACCGTGGTTGCCAGAAGCATCTCAGTGGTTAAAACAAGATGAAATTTAAATTAGTCGCAAAATAGTATTTTATGCAACTGTTGCATAACATAATAGGATCACACGAGTGTTTTAAGACCTAATTATGTACAGTGCATACATTACTTTATCTACACACATATCATAAGTACTCTATGATGGGTTCAGAAGCCATAGGGCAATGACCTGCAGTGCTACTAGCTACTAGTGCTTGGTTCCTATTAAATATCTATTGACTGTGCACATTAAAAAAATGTAATAAAAATGAATTTGAACAAATATAGAAACAAATTAGAAAAATTCTCATAATAACATTGGTTGTTATAATGCTGGTCATTGCCTACGGTTTCTGAACGCATTATATGTAGAGCATTTATGATAATATATGTGTAGATAAATATTCATAGCCATAACTCGCTGGTCAGACCAAACGTTTAAAAATGGTATTATTTTGTTTTTTTCTTACAGTGGAACTTTGAGCGTTTAAACAAAAATCCGCCCTTAAAAATAACTTCTCGATAGGATAATATCCAAACTCCAAGCATGTCCAAACTCTTGGCAAGCGGTAGGGTAGTGTAACCTAAAAGCTGTCATTTTCCTACACTAAATAGCCAGATAAAACCAGCTCAAGCCTGTCAATAACAAACACTTTTTCTCAAAAACATGTCAGGAACTCACGATCAGGCTTCTTTCCTAGTGCTAGAAGCGCGTTGCCAAATATTGGCACTGTGGTGGGCCCAGGCAGCTTGTTGCCCATCTTGTGCAGCCGACTGGTCTGCTGCCATCGGTACAGGAGCCAGAGGCCGGATGCGAGGAGCACCAGAGAGTAGAATAACGCACGTGCGCTGTCCTGGACACCGCTCAGCAATTCTGCTGTCGCCGTAGCCATGTTCCTGTTAGATAAGATTATAACTTAGACTATAGGTATTGTACAATTTTTGTTCTGGAACTTGAAAACTGTTATTCTTAGTTTAAGCATTATCTAAGTAACTAATAATAAGTAATAATACTATGAACTTAGATTCCGATGATGCCTCGTACAGAGGCGAAACGCGCGCCGATCGTATTCCCAACTCCACACATCCAGACGCCACGTGAGTACGCCATTCGTTCAAGTAGCGGACGATCGTACTTTTCGATCTTGATGATGCCTCGTATAGAGGCGAAACGCGCGTCGATCGTGTTGTTTAGTGTTTAGTGGTGGTGGTATGTGGTTGAGTCTGTGTGATACATGTTGTTTCGTGTGGAAGCGGAGGAGGGTGGGTTTTTGCATGAACATATATGTGTCGCACAGACGCAGCTATTTTGTACGAGCCCGGCACTGGTTTCGCGGAGTAGCAAGGTAATTTGTTCCAGTTTGTTGATATGGACCTCCGCAAAGTAACGCCTGAATCTATTAATTACGTATTAATTGTTTAATTTCAATAAAATGTAGAAGTACCTACCTGTCTTTTTAAGGACTTAACTTTACTACATTTACTTGTCTTTTAACTCGTCGGAAATTGGATTCGGTTTATTTTGTAGTCACAGCGGCCCTAACATGACAGCCCAGGTTTAGCTTAACCCCTCCCTGTGTCTGTGTCTAACTAGTGTCATAAGAAAGGGACGCAGATAGAGATAAACTAAACTTGGCCAGTCATGTTAGGGTCATTACAGGTTGTTCAATCGAAGCTTACATGTTACGCTGTCCTTAAACGATTGATTACTCTTATTCCACATAGTTGGAAATATTCTTTCGTTCAGTCATTAATTCAAAACTTGCCATCATAATAACATTTGTACTACATTTGATGATTCAATAATTCTTTAGTAACAAATCATTATATACTTGAGAGTTGTTTAGAATCTAAACAGAATCTAAACTCTTATGCTTTAGGTAGCAAGTCAATCAAAGAACGGATAATAATAACTGAACGTACTTTTGTCTGCTCTAAATGGCCATTTATGTTTATTTATTCTTTACATAAGTACTGCTTTCACATTGGAAAGAATGTTACTCATTAACTTTCTTTTTTATAAGAGATTATAAATCTCTCATAATTAAGTAAGTATGTTTTGTTTCCCTCATTCGAAAGAAAAACATTTCCAAATGATTTCTCCTCAATCGCATATTTTGGTAAGTGACGTAAACCGAATTAAATATCGACTCTACGTATTACCTCACTGGTGGCCAGAAATCGCTGTTCATTCTTCGCTTTATTGTACAAGTATTTTTAGAGAAAGCCATGAGCAAAACTTAGAATAAGTCTTTTCTTAATTAATGGATACAGTGTGCCCTTTTGAGTGTGATTAAGTATTTTATGTATAGGTTTGTTTATGTTTGTTGCGTGCGTATGTATTTTTTTTACATGTAGTTTTGTAGTATCTATTAAATTTCTGTAACCGGAATTTCTTTCGATTTTATTTTAAATGTTTTTAACATTCAAATTATTAAATTAAAATTGTAATGACAACACAAAGAAAAAAAAAAGTAAAAAAAAAATGTAAAATGTAAATGTATCTATTGTTTTGTGTTTATTACATTTATTTGTTTTTGCTTTTGGATTATCTACTCTTTGTGTGTTTACACTCGAGTCTAATGTCCTATCAACTGCTCAAAGGTTAACTGGAAGAGATCCTTTAAAGGGATAGGTTCGCATTTGTACATTTTACTTATTTTTACCCGACTAGGGCAAAGCCAAAAGGAAGAGTTATGTTTTTAGCAGTCTGTGTACATACATATGTTTGTATTTACGTATTTCTTTTAAACTGTTTTTTAATTATTATGTGCAATAAAGAGTTTTATATGTATCTATTAAAAGTCTGTTGCTTACCTGTTCTTTTTAATGTTTTCTAGCAAAATTGAACGGCCATACACAATAACACACCGCCCTCGCCACTAAATACAGTCAATTAAATCATTTTAGTGCTTCACGTCATTTTTATATGATGATTCTTTGACACTGCAAATTAATTACCAATGCAAATAAGGGCACTCATGCGCTAAACACAGTTACGATACATTGCAAAGGTAATCGAAAAAAGATTCATAAGGGAACGAAATAATAATATGCAGAATTTCTTCCTGTAAATTTTTTTTTGTGTTACTTATTTAGTCACTAACTTAAAAGTATACCAAAAAATACAATACGTATAGACAGCGTATTGGAACTCCATAATTTATAATAGTTTTTAAGGATCAGTACTTCAAAAGGACTCTTTGCGTGTGCTAGCACCTCGTGCAAGGTCCGTCCGGATAGCACCATCTTGCTTGTTAAACTTGCTGCTAAGCAGCAGTGCTTGCACTGTTGTGTTTCGGCGTGGAAAGCAAGATAGCCGGTGCAATTAATGTCACAAGAGGTATTCCATCTTAGCCCTCTAGGTTGGCAACGCATCTGCAATCTCCTTGGTGTTGCGGGTGTTTAAAGGCAGTGGTGATCACTAACTATCAGGTGACCCACTTGCTTGTTTGTCTTGCTATTTTAAATATATATAAAATAAAAATAAAAGTTTAAAAACTGTAACCCTAACTACGGAGAAGAAAACTAAAAAGTTAAAAAATTATTGTGACTGATTGCTATCTTTATCTTATCAAGTAAGAGAAATATGTTAGATATAACTGTTTATTTACTTCTTTTTAAGTCTTCAGACAGTGTCACATTAATAATGCAATAATTCAAATCAAATGCCGTGGTCGTGCGTCAAATACAAAAATTATCAAGTTACACAAATACACACGATCACGGGCAAGATGTTTATGTTCATGGTTTATATTTAGGTGGACATTGAAATGGTCCATACTTTGAAACATCCAAATTGTAATAATTCTCACGATTTTCTAAAAATTTTATAGGAATTTCAAATTCTCATGTCCTTATTTGTAACGTCTGCGGGAAATAAACGCAATAAAATCATTGTTAATTTACCTCGACGTTTCGCAAACTAAGGTATAACCATCTACAAGGTTCTCTCCATCGACCTACGGTTTTGAAAGGTAAGAATTGAGGTTTTTAACGAACATTAGGTAGGTACCTAATAAAAAATCAAAAAACTTGAATCCCTAATCCTATCTTTTAAAAAGAAAGGAATTTCTTGCAAGTGGCTGAATAAATTCGTACTTTGATGATAAATCATGAGCAACCAAAAATAATTACTACATTTACGTTCCACAATAATTATTGATGATTATCAATAATCAAACCCGGGGAAAAATGCACCCGGTAGTTTTTTTAACGCATTTGATGAGCTTAATGAAGCTTTACAATGCAGGCCTAGAAATTCCGCTCGCTACATAAGTTACAGGCTTGTTCTTGGCAGTGAGTATTTGATCGGTAAAGCAAGTAAGCACCGGCCAAGTGCAAGTCGGACTCGCACACGAAGGGTTCCGTAACACCGTACAGTATACCATTACCAAATACGTCGAAAATAATAGCTACTCTACAACAGATGGCGCTATAATAAACAAATTCCTTTAAGTTATTATTATTTTTATTATTTGTCATTTGTTATTATAGCGGCTATAGTATACAAACTTTGAGAAAATATCGAACATCGACCTGTAACGGTTCAAAAGATACAGCCTTGTGACAGAAGGATGGAAGAACGGCTTAGAAATAGGGTTCTGTTTGCACCCTTCGGATACTGAACCCTAAAATGGCGCTCCGCACCGATAAATGACGTTCACTAGTATAAAAGTGGTGTAAATCAAGGTTTCGCTGTTCCGTTTTTCGGTCCCAATTTTTATAATTACGTATTTCTACCCACTTCAAGACTTTTTACATTCAAAAAGATGACTAAATTATCTGTGGTGACTTTTTTTTTTCAAAAATACGTATGTTAAACTTTTACACGGAAATGCAAGCGGCAGAAATCCCCTTTACAGTGATAAACATGCTACTTTATTAATACGTCCTACCTTTCCTTGACACTTGGCAGCGGTCAGTCGTCATTGTTTGCTAATTAATCATAATCATTTTCGTTTCTGGTGTGAAAAGTTTATACCTACAATATGTTCCATATAGTGACCGTGTGTGCTTGCTGCCATAAACATACGGTCCTATTCATAAAAAACTTTCGTTTGGTTTATAAACTCTTCATAGGCTTATGTCGCAAAAACGTTATTCATAAACGATCGCTAGCGCTAAAAAATATTTTAAGCATTTGGTAACGGGTTGTCAAGTTACAGACCCCCGGACCCTACTTTAACGTCTTATTAACCGTTTGTCAGCGATCCAAAATGGCGGATTTACCCCCTTATTCATAAAATATTAGCAATATTTTTAAGCTAACAAATGTTTTGTCCCTTTCATTTGAGGGCAAACGTCACAATGTTAGACAACGACATAAAACATGTTAACTAATAAACGTTTACGAAGCGCTTATGAATAAGGGGGTTAGTATATACGAATACTAGCGTATCAGCCGTTGCAATTACTGGCACAAGAGATGTTCCATCTTAGCCCTCTGGGTTGGCAACGCATCTACAATCCCTTTGGTGAGGCGGGTGTCTATGGACGGTGGTGATCACTTACTATCAGTTGACCCGCTTGCTCGTTTGCCTTCCCATGTTGTAAAAAATCTTCTTTGTCTTTACATTGTATTCAACAAAGTTGCTATCCGTTGTTGTTGGTCCTCATCGTATCTCGTACTCCTTTTAAACCACGCAACGAATTTTGATACGAATTTTACTGATTTGGAGATTTTATATTATTCTATACGAAAAGTTGATATGTGTGATTTAAGTGATTTTATACACTGTAAGTAAGTTTCCGTTAGTAAATTGCACCCGTGGAAGCTTGGGTAGATCACTAGTACATGAAACAGAGTTCATTAACGATTCTTTGTTTACTTTTTCTAACTTGTTTATATGCAGAGTATAGTTGACCAAGTAATTGCTTGACCACTTTTGAACCTTACCCCTTTCTAATACGATCGAAAAGTGGTCAAGCAATTTCTTGGTCGACTATACACGTATCCGTCGTCCAGCACCTATAACACAAACAGTTTAAGTTGCTAATTTGGGACTCGGCCAATTGGTGTGAATTGTCCTAAAATAGAATTTAAGTTTTAACCAACATTACTGTCACCCTACCAATCATACTATGTTATTTGATTTAACTGACGTATGCACTGCAAGACAATTTTAAGCTGCGTTTCCATCAGAGATGAGCGAGGATGCGTAGCGAGGTATGTATTGAACCAATGAGCCGTTTCCACTAGAGCTATGCTGACCGAGACGAGGTAAATGAAGCGATTCTATTGGTTCTTACAAACACGTCCCTCGCTACGCATCCTCGCACATCTCTGGTGGAAAAGCAGCCTAAGATGACCATGAGGGTGGTTAGTAATATGTTATTAACTTTTTTATTATTTAAATAATTCAATTTTTATTTTGTCTAGCTAGTAAGCAAAATTGATTGCTGTATACTAATACGAATTTACCGTGTATACGCTGTGTAAGTTACTGTATACAGGCGATCGCTTTTATAAAGCTTACTATACGGCTTTTATAAATACGATCGGTTGTCGCGAAGAATAACGAGGCGTGCAGGTTGCCTTTTAAGTTATATATATATTATCATTACAGATTTTATATACATTAAAAATGTCAACATATAATTATAACAGCCGTAAATAGTTTTATATGACAGCTTTATCAGGTGTATAGTCGACCAAGAAAGTGCTTGACCACTTTTCGACCTTATTACAAAGCGATAAAGTTCAAAAGTGGGCAAGCAATTACTTGGTCGACTATACATAGCGTAGAAATATTTATAAGACAATTTTATCCTAAATTAAATGTATGATAAGATGAGATGACGCCGCAAGTTGTATGAAAAATGATAGCTAGTATTAGAGAAATTTATGAATTTGTAGTCGTAGGTACTTTGTTCATTCTCGTTTATTCAGTTTCAGACTGAAAAGGGTCATAGTTTTTTAACTTTTAACAGAAAACAGGCACAAGTTCGCCTTTCGACATCATTATATCTCTTTTAATCATTTATGTTTTTAGTATAATAAAGAATTTACATAGGTACACAAAAGGGTAGCTTTATTCGTTTTATTTTTTTGTTGGTCAATCTGTGAGTGGTTTTGTCTGTAGGTATAATATCTGGTCGACATTATGACATTACTAGGTCCTAAAATAGACCGATTTGAATGCGTTTTTAACAAATGGCAAAGACGGAATCCTTTTAATATCGTCATGTCTGCCTGTCCGTCTTACTGGTCTCTCTGTTAATTTCTCACAGACCTGTTTATAGATACCGATGAAAATTTTTAGATAGATGTTTTCTGTAAATCACTTAAACAATGGAGTAACAATAGAGATCGCTCTAGGCGAGAAGACGGCCTGTTGTCTACCTTACTAATTTGTTTCTTTGTTTTTTCTGTTTTTTTTTAAGTGGGTGCAATAAAGAATATGGAGTAATAACGAAATTACAAAAAAAATATTATTAAGGGTAGCTCCCCATACATGTAACTGAGGGATAAAAAAAGGTTCCCAAAGCCTATGTGGTATACCTACTTGGAGAGGCTCTCAAAAGCTTTATAGGAGTTCCTTCAAAACTGTTTCATTTGATCCAATATTAGGTGAGATATGCATCTGAAATAATTCAGGCTACCTAGTAGAATTTAGTTATCTGACGAAACTTGTATTTAATATGGTGTGTAATCGTCATCATGTTTATTGCATACTAGGTTTTGTCTGCGACTTCGTATTATCAAACCGTTATTAGAATACAATTGGAGGATAACGTCAACACACTGTACATTTTATAGTTATAGGAATGAAGCTTGACGCAAGTCTATGAAATGACAGTGTGCTGACGTTACCCTCCAGTTATATTCTAATCACGGTTTGATAATACCAGAATTTGTAAGAAGGTATTTGTATTAATGACACGGCGTTTAGGCTGCGTCTCAATGTGAAACATGCACCAAAGGCCCTAGCACGATAGCTTTTATGCATCGATATAAGAAGACAATAGATCTTTCTTGTTCGGATTGTTACAAGCCTAGCGTCACCACTTTGCGACGGGGTGAAGCAGGTGAAGAGGGGCTTTCAATATTTAGCCATTGGTTCAACTTTGAATCTTATCGTAAGTGAATAAAGTGCTTCTAAGTTTTCTAACTAGCAGCGACACAGGCGTCGGATAGCAGAACTTAAAATATGACGCCAATTTAAAACGTGCAAAACGCAGAGCTGTTTACTTGACAATTGGCATATACAGTTTTATTCAGGCTATCCAACATAGTCTACCAAATAGACTATGGTCGGCTACTCTGCCACTGCGTTGTACACACTTCTATAGTTTTCTCATTTCGACGCTTTTATGGCTGATATAAAGCATAGATCCCTTTCTTACCAGTAGGCGTGTGCGAAGGGGACAGGTGCTTTTATAGCAGATCGAGTTAGACATTTAGAATTAAAGCCGCTCCTGTGCTTCCTTATAAGCAAAGTTACAATTTCGTTGTGCTAGTTATATTTCATAAGGCGTTTGTCAAAAATGACTAACGTCGTCTACTAAACGTAACTGTCGTTTTTTATTATTTTGTTTGAAGTTTAAACAATTATTAGATTTTTAATTTAATTAATTATTAGATTTTTTAATTAATTGCGTTAATTGGAACGATTTCATATTTAGTTTTTTAAATATTTCAATTATCATTATTATTTTATTTTTTTCAAAATTGGGTAGTTTGTATTCTAAAAATTTTTGTCAGTCTGCCCGTGAACATGGGACCTGTAAAGGGCTCGAAACGTCGGGAATTAGATTCGTTACAATACACGCGATATAAACCGTATAAATTGTTTTATTTCAATATTAGATTTTTTTTTATTAAACACCAGAATTTTTTGCTGACGCTACTAAACCATATACATAGATAGCGTTAATATAACATTCTAGCTTCCAAAGTTTGCTTTACATCGTTAAGAATGATAGCTTAGTGTATCGTGGTAATCACCAGTCCACCAGGTACTAAAGCAAACTAACTGACGTGGACTTTCCCACACGCAAACATGACTTGATTAAATAAATGATCAAATATTGGTTCCATATGCCATTGAAACTATAGGTAAAGTTGTGTGTACATTCAGCAATACAAGCTTCTCCTCTTCTTTTGAAACAGTGGCAGACCAGTCCTGGGTCTCTAGACAAAGTGACAATCTGTTAGCGTCAAGGCTAGTAGAAGTAACAGAATGGATTTGACATTGACGAACAACATATTTTGACATTTGCTCTCGCTACTTTGTGTCAAGTCCATACATGTTAACATTTCTACTTGCGTTTATGCTAACAGAATGTCACATTTTCAAGACACCCTGTTAATCTTTAAGCAGAAACACCAAGGCCTAGAGAATTGAAAAATAGGTATTTGTAAAATCTGTTGCTGTCGCGCAATCTCAAGCCTCCCCCCGCAGAGCGCAATAGACACAGCCGCAGCTTGGACTGAAAATACCTATTTAAGCTACACAAAATTAACGATTCGTAGACCCCTGATTCCTTCTCCAAACCTTAACCGATTTAACTACTTTTTTCATTAAAAATTAAAGAAAGGCTTTGACAGTGTACCTATGTGTTTCTTTTTTTATATGAGCTAGTAAAATTTGTTTTTTGGATGTATGAACGCAGCCGAAAATCTGGCCAATTTTTTAGGTTTTTGAATGTTTATATCTCTTAATTAATAATTAATTTATGAAAAAAAGGAAAACATAGGGACATGCCATCGATTTTTTGCAAATAAAAATATTGCTCTACTGGCATTATCCAGAGAGGAAACAGGGGACGACGTTTGTATGGGAAAACGGCCCTTGTGTTTCCTCTTAAGCGCTTCAGCGCTGCGGTCGATGTCAGCGAGATATGAATAAACTGATTTTGAGTTATCCCTTGAATCGACTACATCAAGGTTTCAAATATAAGAATATCAATACAATACAACCAGCCAAGTGCGAGTCGGAACATGCACTGCACACCGAGGGTCCCGAACCGCACGCAATGTTTTTGTATTTCTAAAATAGGTATTTTAAAACAATCCGTAATAAAAACTAAGTTTGGTGGAGAATAAAAAAAAACGTAAAAGATCGTGTAATAGTTCCTTTAATAAATTAAAGCTTTTAAGTTTTACTATGACATAAAACAACAACTTATTCACACCGTTTCTATCACTGGAAAGCAACTTGATTGTCTTGTAAAAAAACTAACGAAGCTTGTAAAAAAATACTTTTTTTACAAGCCTTTATGTTTTGCAGTGTTTGTTGGTACCTTTGTCACTTTATTTGTACATATAATTGCCATGTGAAATCTTGCACTTCCATTTTGTCTCTCTTGCAGTGGTAAGAGTGGTTCGAATTTTGGTAGATCCGTAGACAATGTAGTTGGAAAAGTTTGTATATTATGAAAATTTAGTTGTTTTAATTTTCATTAATAAGTCGTATTAAAGAGACCGAATGCGTATGCCATTTTAGTAAAATTTTAACACAGTCTTGGACAATAAAATTTTATGTGCCAATTTACTTTTGTTTATCTTAATATATTTAATACATTCAGGAGCTATTTTGCGAGGTATGTATAAACAAATTAGTAAAAATTATCTTCCAATTAAATTGCCGAGTAGGTAGCGAGGTAATTTGCTCCAATTTGTTTATCTTAACAGCATTGAATAATAATTATTGCATTATCTATATAAATAAAAATGAATTGTTGTTCGTTAGTCTGATTAAAACTCGAGAACGGCTGGGCCGATTGAGCTGATTTTGGTTTTAAAATGTTTGTCGTAGTCCAGGGTAGGTCTAAACGGTGAGCAAATATGCCTCCAATAATTAGGCGGTACGAAGTTCGCCGGGTCAGCTAGTTATGAATAATAACAAGATTAATTTTGCGTGGTATACTTTTATGCAATTCCTTAACTGGGTATACAGAGTACGAGAGGATAAAGTATCGATGACTATTACCTTAAGAATAGATTTATCCTCTTTCTTTACATAGTAAAGTTATCCTGTGTGTCCTCATCCTACAAGACATTTTATTTAAGGTTTTGTTAGTAAAATGTACCCGTGCGAATCCGGGATGAGTCGCTAGTAATTAAAAAGTTAATTTCTAGTTATTTTTTTATTATGAACTTATTTGAATAAAATTAAATCAAATAATTTTATTTTGCAGTTGGTAAACTGACTGCGACCTATGTCGATGTATGGGGACAATAGTTTTCCAACGGCAGAGTGATGTTTGTCCTTTGATCCAGTTCATCTTTTCGTTAGAGCAACGTTTGGTGCTTATAAGTTTTTCGGAACCCTTGATGTGCGAGTTCGACTTGCACTTGTCCGGTTTATTTCCTTTTTACCGAGATAAAGAAAACAGTTCACATTTATGTTTATTATCCACTAATTTTAGATTATAGCTAGGTATAAAAAATGGAATTCAGTGAAATTGTTAATGTGGTATTCAATAAAGCATATTGTATTGTATTGTAATTATCTCGATAATTTCTAACCCTTTCACGACATTTGTCACGTTGTTTGTGTGACTCGTAGATGGACAACTCCGTACATTTTAACCCGATAAAGTATTTCCTTCCCTTCTTACAAAACTGTATGAATGAATTTTACGGATGATTTCCAGGAAAAAAATTGTAAGTAACCTATATTGTTAACGTAATCTGGCTAATCTTTTAATTTATCAGTGTGTACTGAAATACGAAACGGAAAATACTACCGGAAAATACTGGAAAAATGACTCAGTTAAAGTACTAGTGTACTTTGAATTCCATCAATCCCTTTTCACATAGCTGCGAGAGTCGCGTTTCAATGACTAATTACAGTTGCATCACAATATCGCTTGATAATCACACTTGTTGGCATTATGATTGAGTTTACTTTCTCTTATAAAATAATTGTCGTATAGTGTGCGCTTAAGAAGTGATAAGATAGTGCGGTATCTATTAAAGAGATCGGGGATCATAAAATCGTCGTTTCGGGCGCGTGGTGCAGTCTCGACCAGTTGCGCCAGCATGTCCCGCGGTTCGATACAGTCCGAGTTAGAGAAAATAAATGCGAAAGATTTGGAAAAAGAAAACGGGGACGTGAAAGATGTGTATTATAATACGAAAACGCCGTTTCGCAGACAGGTGTGTGTTTTTTATGTTTGAATATATAAAATATATAGTGTTTTGGTGCGTAATGTGGCTATCAAAAATTCGAATTGAGAAGAAGAAAACATTGAATTGGATAAACTGGAGAATAATAATAATAATAAAAACGAGTATAGTTTCTTAATATTTTTATCAAATAAAATTAAAACATTCGCGTGTACGTACGGAGTTATTAAACTTGACATCAAAACTACTTGACTTAAAGTTTTTGTACTTACTAAATAATTAAGAACTTTTAATTTTGAAATGCACAAAAATGTCTTCGCAACACAGCTAAGCATTTGAATTTTTAGCGATGATTAAATCAAAATGTGTAGTGTTTACATTTACTTAGTACTTTTAGGTTAGTAACATAATTATGTGTGTCTATAATAAACTAACTGAAGTACCGGTTTAATTACCATAGAGGTAGGGCTAATGACGTAAGTAACAGTAAGTGACGTATGTAGGTACTTTAATATTCTATTCTAGTAATATTCCATGATAATCATTATTATTGTATTTAACCTTATTAAACATGTGGTTTCATCATTATTTCGTCGTCATTTATGCGACCTTTCAAACTACGGAGCGACGCGTTTTGATAAGCAATTAAGGATGTAATGTGATTTAACAGTTAAATTTACAATTGTTAAGCTACGAAAACCGGCTCTGTCATCAACTATGTTGCATTCCTTTAATAAGTGGTATTTAATAGGTATTTAGCCGAAGACAAGGGCCGGACTTCCTTAGATTTCTTCATTTGTCGTGCAATCAGGAAGTCATTAGTTCATAACAGTAAATCGAACTACGACCTGCAATTGGGCTAGAAAGGCAAATATGAATGATTATGTTATCAGAGGGTTATTAGTTTGACTTATTTATTCTAATGCATATGAACACTAGATCTCGTGGCCACCTTTGAAATTACAGTAAATAAATATTACAATGAATACATTGATAGCTAGTTCAAACCCCATGCAAAGCATATTAAATATAATCAATATCTACATTCATCGAACTAGTGATAAGAAAATACTATTTAACAAGTACCTAGTAATTGAAATTATAAGATACGCCGGGTTACACGTGCCGCTGACATTTATTACTATGTATGTCTTCATTTAAATTAATTAAATAATTCCATGATAAAGTTAGTACATAGTTCTTAGTTAATATTTGCCTAAGCATGTCTCTATTTGCAAACATGTTAACAAACTAACAACGAATTTACATAACCATGAATCGAAGTAAAATAAAACTGTCACCGATAAAGAGAGTAGAGATAAAAAGATTACAAAAATCGTAACGGACCTTGGAGGTGAAATTTATTGCGTGCTGAAAATGATAGCATTGCTTATCAGATTTGTTTTTCACCTGGTAACTCATGTCTCCAGGCTCTGGCGGCGCTTGGGACAGTGATGCTAAATTGCGGCGTTGGCGCCACTGCAGGATTCTCCGCAGTGCTCATCCCGCAGCTCAAACATGGCCACAACAAACTCGGCCACAAGATCAATACCGAGATGGAGTCTTGGGTGGGTACGTACATCTTCATTCACCGTTACATATAGTTGTGAAATCGTGGAAGCTCTCAGTGAAGTTAACGAGTAAACGTTTATTCAAATTAAATTACTCGTATCGTATCAGTTGAAAAATGTTCACAGTTGGACAACTCGTAATGTTCACATCCAGCAGTTTCAAGAAACGTACTAATTGCTTAAATGTTTTGAATGAATCGAAAAATCTTATTATCTTTTATATTTCAGCGGCCGCTGCTTCGTTTGCTCTCATATTTGGCAACTTAATATCGGGATACTTGATGGAAAGATACGGAAGACGGACCTCACAAATTATGTTGTCATTCCCGTTTATGGCGGGCTGGGCAATTATTGGATTTGCCAACAACATATACTTGGTGCTACTTGGAAGATTCATCACTGGATTCTGTCAAGGCTGGCTTGGCCCACTGGGCTCGGTGTTTGTTGGAGAGATCAGCAGTCCCTTAAATAGATCATTATTTCTAGCTGGTTTATCACTGGCTATTGCTTTCGGCGTGTTCATGTCACATTTATTTGGAACGCTAATGCATTGGAGATACGCGGCTTTACTTTGCGGAGTATTTCCATTAATCGGATGCGTGTTGACGTACTGCGTTAAAGAGTCACCCACGTGGCTAGCCTCTAAAAACCGGATCGAAGATTGCATCGCATCATTCCAATGGTATCGCGGAACAAGCCCCGAAATGAAAAATGAACTCGATAGAATAATATTTGAGCAGTCTCAGAAAGATCAATCCAAAAGCAAATGGAAAACATTGTTAACTAACATAAAAAAACCTGAATTCTGGAAACCTCTGTGCATTATGATCGTATTCTTTGTTTTAACACAGCTCACAGGAGTCAATGTAATTTGTGCATATACAACAGAGATGATGAAAGAGCTCATCGGAAACAATGCTAACTCATACGCTGCTATGCTAAGTGTTGACATTTTAAGATGTGTTTCTTTAGTGGCAGCTTGTTACTTGCTTCGAAGGCTTGGTCGTCGACCGATGGCTTTATTTAGTGGAACTTCGACGTGCTTAACTCTGATAGTATTGTCAGGTTACTTATACCTAGTCAGCATACGTGTCATCAGACATATATCACCGATTATTTCACTAGGTTTAATAGCAATTTACATAGTCGTTTCAAATTTCGGTGTTGTACCGCTGCCTTGGAACATGGTAGGTGAATTATTTGCCACTGAAACAAAGGGTATTGGATCAGGCGTCAGTGTCATGACCACGTCAGTAGCGTACTTTGGGACAATCAAAACAGCACCAGCAATGTTCAAAAGCATTGGGCACCACGGCACTTATCTATTTTATGGATTGTCTACTTTATTAGGGACTGTATTTCTGTTCTTCTGTTTACCAGAAACGAAAGGAAAAACCTTACTGGAAATAGAAGAACATTTCAGACACAGTAAGAAGAGAAAAACCAAACTTGTTACTAATGATGTAACAGTATAAATTCTAGTAATAGGTAGCAATTGCAATAATTTAAAGATCTCTAACTGTGTATACTAGATATAAACTAGATGAAATTTTTGTGCATAGCTAAGTAATGTAAATTGTGCTTATGATTTAGATAATTTAATATTAATTATAAATCAAGACATCAATATACCGTTAAAGTAGATGTTTAAGTTAGTAATTACAAAATAAATCAAAGTCTGACGAAGTTAATAGATAGATAACAATATGTGTCAATGATAACAAATATGTGTTATTCTCACAGTCCTTGTTCTGTTGAATGATGTTATAGAGGACAGTGTTCATAGTTGAAATAATTACGCAGTAAAATCGTTTACGGCGGCATTGTACACGAAAAGCAAAGTTCAGTGTCACCATTATTGGAACTCCTTCTTACGAGTCCTTTTTGTCGTAAACTCGTCCGTGATAAATACTTTATGTGTATTTACCTATTTAAATAAAACACGTGAATACTAGTTTTCTCAAGCTATGTTTTAAGCACTCTTAATTAAACAAATGAATATGAGTTTTACTATTGTTCCACGAGCGTGGAACGAGGATGGTGTATATTTATGGGTGTACGAGTACGAATGACTAACGCTACCGCGAAAAAAAAACATGTTCATTCATCTCAATGTTTCAGTGTAAAGTTGGCTTTTTGCGCGATGAAGTGTCGTTTTCTGTACGAAAAAGTCGACATTGAAATTATGTAAAGCACGAATAAATCCATGTATAAGTATTTTCTAAGTTACGTGTAGAATAGCGTAAATAAAATAGCCTGGCATGTGCATTTGTGAAGCCTCAAACAAAATGCAGATAAAAAAACACAGCGATGTTTTTAATTCCACCAGGTTAGACTACAAGGTCAATAAAAAATAAATTCGAATGTGATGTGATGTCAATATTGATATTTTTGTTAAGATTAGTCGTATCGTTGTCAACAGTAAAAAATAAAAGAGTGAATGAATACTATGTGCACTTGATTGAAACAGATTTTCCTGTATAAACTAATAATGCGTGATTACTTTCAATCCACTTCTGACCATGACAGTACTTTTTATACAGAAATAAGCTTTTGCCACAATATCGTCGGCGTTCAATTTTATTTAAAGCCGAAAGATGTAGAGATTAATTAATCATGGATAGTGTATCGTTTGATAGTGAAATAATTTTTAGAACTGGTTCAGTATTTCCAGAGATTACCCCCTCGGCTTTGGTGCCTCTTAGTGCAGGTTTTTAACAGATAAAATAAAAGACGCCAACCTATGTAAAACTTTACAACAACTGCTACTGAAATAAACTTTTTATTTTTTAGCTTTTTATTTTTTTACGTACCATAACACAAACAAAATAATATCAATATTAGGGTAAACCCATTTTATTTTAACCTAAAGTCCCAGTCGTTGGCATCTAGTTGTTACAGGATGATCTATCACCACTACGGCCTTGAAATAAAATTGAAAGTGCCCGTCATTGGAGGAGTGCCGACCATAGCAGTATTTACCCTACAAAAAAATAAAATGGTTTTGCAAAAATCTTTCTTTGTTTTAAATGTATACAATTATGGACTAATTTGTATAATTTGTCTATTCATTAAAAAAATTACGTGGTATCTCGGTTAGCTGTAGAAACCACGTAATTGTAAAAGACTATTAGGTATGTAACTCGTTCATAGTATTTTTCTCTAAGACGACAGTTATACAAAAATAAAACTAGATTTCTCGGATCGAGGGCAACTTCAACTGTTTAGGCATATCGTTAGTTATTTTGCTAATTAGTTGTTGCCAGTTATTGAATGTAAGATGAAGCTTAGCGATCGGCAGTCAAGTTTAGTATAGATCCTTTGAAGATACTGCGCTTGCTCTAGCTAACAGCACAGACTGTAGCAGATACCTCCATACAAGTTCGTACAGTCCGGAAACCTCGCAAGTGTTGTGACACGTGGACCTCTCCTCCAGACACCATCTGGGACATCTTTTCCACCATATGAAGTTCCCACGTTCAACTTGGTACGCGACGTGTTTTTGTCGGCTTTGGACAAAAAGCGAGAAAACATCTGGAGAGTGGATTTGGCTATTTTTAGAGTGGCCTCGACTGAGTGTTTATGGAGTAAAGTGTGCGGAAGTTTATTATTGTACTTGACATACGTGGCGGGACTCCTCTGTGAAACACGACCGTAGCTGCTAAAGAAATAAGTATTACCTACCCTCGGAGGTTTAGTGCCAGGTCACGATTATGAACTGCCCGTATTACTAATTCATAAAAAGGTAAAAAAGCTTCTGTCATAGCACACGCAACCCTCAATCATTAGATGCACCTACTCTGAAGTAAAATTCAAACAGGCAACAGTACTAGTCGATAGTTGTGATGATTGAGTTACCGGGTACGAGTAAGACCAACCAAAAGTTTCAGGCTATATAGAATAGAAGAGGCATAATGATAAGAAAAAGATTCTTTGACCTCAGACTTAAGTCATATCAAACCAAATCTTAGCAATCTTGCCCGTTTTAAGACACTTCTTGTCAGTTATTTGTTATCTAGCAGATTTATAATTGCTTATGCTTATTAGACCCTAAAAGTATTTTTTTTGCATCTATATTTTTTAGTATAGTTTAGTTTATTTATTCAGTCAATATAGAGTTATATTATAATTGCACAAATGTGAAGCTACATGAATTTATATTGAAATCGATACCAACCAAAGACAAGATTTTAAGCAACTCAGTATTTCTTAAATAATTGTGGTAAATTCACCTTCAAGAACCGGTATTTAATACGGTCAAAATCACGTCGTTTTGTTGGGCTCCGATCTTTTTGTAACCTTGCTAAGGTTGTTTGCATCTTATTTAAATACCCTCTGCGTTGAGTTCAATGTACGATGGCCTCTTGACACATTCCGTTTAGGAAATAGATAGTTAAATCACCGATAGGGTACTAGTCTTATACGATTTCTTATTGCATCACAAGCTCGCTATATGATATCAATTTCATAAAAATTGCGACTCCGCTAGATAAAGCCGTTGCTTTTATACGAGTGGTATAATCTAACTATTGGTATATGTATTTTATTAATAAGAACACAACCAATCGTTGTTTTGGATCATCAATAACATAAACGCCCTTGATTAGGTACATTTCTAGCGCACATCTTTACATAAAATAAAATTGTAACTGGCCCATGTCTGTACATAGGAGATATACCGACGAAACTATATTATGAAGGGTCTTCATAAGAGCTCTAGAAGCCAAAACAACTACTTTTACAATTATTGTCTTTCTCTGTATGTTTTACGCGCATCACGTAAAAACGAATGCACATAATTGGATATAGTCTTGCAATTGTACTGCTGGAGGTTTAACTTAAAATCTGGAGCATGTTTCATCTTAATACCTACGCCACTTAGAAGCCGAGTTAGATACCTAACCTACTTCCAAATAAGCTAGTCAATTAGTTGTTTATAAAACGATAGAAAGCGCATAAGTGACCCTTTTTGTTATTGAATGGATATTCTCTTATCGTTGAGGATTTTTTTTATGAAATAGGAAGGAAAACAAGCAAGTGGGTCACCTGATGATAAGTGACCACCACTGCTTATTGATACCCGCAACCCCAAAAAAATTGCAGATGCATTGCCAACCTCTTGTGCCACCGATTGCACCGGCTGCACAACAGCGCAAGCACTGCTGCTTAGCGGCAGGATTAGCGAGCAAGATGGTGGTAGCGATCCGGACGGACCTTGCACAAGGCCCTACCACCCGTAAAATGATGATGATGGATATTACTTTCGGTTTTAAAACTCGCTAATGGGCGTAATTTGTAAGTATGTTTATACCACCAATAGTGCCATATTACGTTTTGAATTAAAAACTTCTGTTTTGGCATTCCTATGAAAAAGTATGGCTACACTAGACGACACGTGGCGTATATTTAAGTATATTATTGTGTACTTACATTTAGATACTACATATATGCTATCTTAAATATCTAGTTAGTTTAACTATGGAGTTGACTCATATGATGATACATTTCACAAATAAGGGCAAATGACTAATTAACAATAAGTAATATACGCATTCGATGTTTGCAAGCTAAGAGAATCACGGAAAATGGCAAACACTGCGAAAACTGATAACAGAGATGTTGCAACAAAGTACAGTAGGTATATAATGAGTAAGGCATTTGTAATTCATGAAATGACTAAGAAATGAGAATTGTTCTACAAATATTAACTCATCTTTGTCTATGAGTGACTATTGAACAAATAAGATTAAACGGCGTCTTTTTTTCTCGTTTTGAAATCCTCGAGCAAAAGAGAGATTCAAAAGTTTGAAGTATGTAACTTTATATGTGTGTGTATGTGTGTGTGTGTGTGTGTGTGTGTGTGTGTGTGTGTGTGTGTGTGTGTGTGTGTGTGTGTGTGTGTGTGTGTGTGTGTGTGTGTGTGTGTGTGTAGCAGGTTTCATTGCAGTGGTTTTTTCACAATGTTTGGTAGAAAACATGTAACCGGTTGTCCAGATATTTTGTTTTCAAATTATGTCCGGGGTTAATTATAAGTTTTCTACTTTCTTTGTTTAGGTGGACATTTCAGCCTAAAATACTAGCTGAGTTAGATCACATATTTTTGCGTATAGAAAATGGTCTATAACAAAAACATCATCATTACTACAATGAGACGCAATAACGAATGTCGATCGTAAAAAAATTAGGTCAAATCAATAACAAAACAAACACGACCGCATGCTGTACACTTCAAATGTTGATTACTTATTAGCATAGCACACACTGACAGCGAACATTCAAGACTATAAAAGAAAAAAGAATAAAAAGCTTTAAATTACCTTTATTTTCACGTCGAAGTGTTCCCGTTTGTTTATCCCTTTGTGCGTAAGCATATCATATCATTGATAGTGAGCAGCGATCAGGAACGAGCGGAACGAATATTTTAATATTTCAATGTGCCACGTGGCTCGGCGGAAACCATGCACGTGCTACCAATTAGAAATGGAAAAGGTAAAAAAACCTGACTAGATCGCTGCAAGCGTGCCCTTCAGTGGGAGTTGCTTATAAAATGATAGAAAGCGCATAACTAACCCTCTTTTTATTGAACGGACATTCTCATCCTTAGGGGTTGATATTACTTTCGGTTTTAAAACGTAGTGCTGGGCGTATTTATTATGGTGCGATACGTATTAAAAGTCATTGTTACTCTCTACTCACATTTTTATGAAATAAAAAGCTCTATTATCAAAAAAGTTAAGATTGTAGACAGAAACACTTTCAACGCTTTTTCAATATTTCTTTAATGTTAAAAGGTATTGCCTCCGGGGCCTTCCTTCTGGCAGCACTCGCATGAATAAAGTATTAAGAGGGCTACAATCAGAAGCGCCTTTACATGGGACGACATAATGTCACTTTGAAGCGTTTTATTTTTTTTCCAATAGAACATAATCTTTATTTATTCGAGATGATCTAGTAACAGCTTCATTAGTTCTTAACAAAACTTTGTGACGTAATGTTTCAATATCAACACCAACAATGTCTGTTTATAAGTATCGCTAATCATTTTTATCTGACGTAAAATGATAAAAAGAACTATTGCACTCGTATAGCTTATGCAATCTACAAATCGGCTTCCATTTTTTTGATCCCTACCTAGTATAGTCTGTGTTTCTACCTACAGTTAAAACTCAATACGTTGAAATGCAAATACTTTAAAACTTTATCTATCCAAATCAATAATTGTAATTGTAACAATGAATAATTCACAAATCTGTTGAATAATTTAGGTTTGCGCCACGTTTGGCTGCATGCCTGAAGGAAGCAGGGTTGAATTGGACTCGATCTGCGGAACTGGCATGTGCTTGAGCATTATGGTTCTCTGCATCCGGCTTTTAGTTATTAACGGGGGTTGAAATATTAATAGTATTTTATGCAACTGCTATATAATGAGAGGCCTTAAAACACGAGTGTGGTTTTATGAAACGAGCGCCAGCGAGTTTCATAATAGGATCACACGAGTGTTTTAAGGCCTAATTATATACAGTTGCATACATTACTTTGTCTACACACATATCATAACTTCAAAAAACCGTAACAGCAAAAAACCAACAACGAATGACAACTAATGGCGGCCATGTATATTAAAAAGGTACTCTGTGATTCGATCTATCCGTCAAGACGAACATTTTTTTAAAACCATAGAAGAACGAATGAAGTTCCTATTGTCATGTCACTCGAGATCAAATGTCGTGCGTTTAAATTAAAAAAACATACTGAGTTGACGTTTCGTATCGATAACTGTTTTAATATCTGTGGATACTAGAATAGAGACCAACTTGGATTTTGACAGCTGTTCCAAATTTAAATTCATAACGTCACGAGATATCGGTAATGTGATCACCAATAAACACAGACTACTAAGAGATACTACCCAATAAAGAACAGATTTACCTACTACCACAGACAAGAAAATTCTTATAATAACATTGGTTGTAATAATGCTGGTCATTTCCTAGGGTTTTTGAACGCGTTATTTAGCCTTTATGATATGTGTGTAGATAAAATAACTATACATTCTTATTATTGCACAACACGTATAAGCAACAGAAATTGGGAAAGCTATTTTAGGTGGCATTCTATGTTGTTTTATGCGACTTAAATTTTTGAGCCATTCAGAAGCAGTCATAGCAGCTCATAGATAGTGACTCAAAAACTCCTGTATATTTATGTTCGGGTATAAGCAAGTTGTTTAGAAGAGGCTGCACAGGCAAAGAGGCAGTCAAGCGTTCTGATACTATTCGCCATTATTGATAGACATCGAAGGTTGGTCAGCGTATGTGTATTTTATAGGTTTTGAAATTCTAAGTTATAGAGGGTACGGGACCACCCCATTTTCCAAACAAACATTTTGTGATACAAGCGCAATGGCTTTTGGATATGTAGAGATGTTCATCAAATGTGTGTCCCTGTGGTTTTTTGTAATGCTCCATTTAACTGTATGATTACACTTACGATTTAAAAAATTGTGTATAGGTAAGGTAAAAATAGATAGTTACCTCGGCTTTCTTAATCTAAACGAATTGACGTGCGATCGCGATGGCATAAATATTCTTGCAACGGCAAACATTTAGTTGTAAAAGCGGAAATATTTAACACGATTTTGTATGCTCTAAGCACCAGAATGGTCAGTACCAGGACCAACAACTGCCTGTAAGACCTGTCCTCACTGTACATTATACGGTTGAGAATTGTATTCGTCTTATCACATTGTAAAACGGTGCAAACCTTTACATTCTTCGACTACTATACTTTTACTCACATGTACTTTCTCTACATTTTAAATTTTCATGCTATATTGCGGTGAGATCCACAGCGCAACTTTTCTGAGGAAATAAAACTGACGAGCAAAAATAGTAAGGTACTAGATCGGATTCTATAAAAAAAATGGAATGTGTATGTGACCCGGTACTTTTGCTCACGAGTATAGATATCCCCATTGAAATGGGCGTCATCTAGATCGAAAATTGTTAATATGTTAATGGCCTTTGAGGCAAAATAATGCACAGTGTAATATAAATAGTTATTCATCTTAACTGGATAATTCCAGTTCTTCTATTTACCTTCAGTTTATTTGAAAAGATTACATTTGCCTGTTGGTAATCATGATGAATGTGAGATAGCGTTTTGAGTCATATCCAAGTAATCCTTTTTACAAATTAAATAAACCCAGACAGTTCGTGTTTGCGTTTCATAAAGAAGAGTTATAGTTATAAAGATAATGTAAATTCGAAGGTTTATTTTGAATACATTCTTAAATATCGAAAAATGGTTACAAAGTTGCTTAATTAGATGGATAGGTATTGTAATATATTATGTATATTTGACTTAAAAGCTTTTAAAGTCTCGACCAGAAAGAAGGAATTTGATTGTTTATGCAAACTACAATAAAACATAACGTAAATTTATGTCAATCATTTGACAAAAAAATTAAATAAAAATAATTTTTTAACACGGCTTTTCTTTTAAATTGGGTATTTGTTATTTTTAGTTTGGTAGAATCTTTAAATTAAAGGTACAACATACCTCATTTTAATTAATATACTTTTCGTGCGTGTTCTTTTTGTTCACAGCAGAATTACTCTTTAATACACCTGGATTATTTTTTAATCAGATAAGGTAATTTATCTTAGGCAATAAAAACTGAAACATTGTTGCATTGACGTATTAATTTTTAATTAAAAAAAGAAGGTAGTGTTAACAAACCCAAATCCCTTTTTAACCCTAATTTACTACTTCATTATTTGAACGTTCACTTTTACGATTTCCATCATAGAAATTTGAAAAAATAAAATAGTTTTAAGAACATCTACTTTAAGTATTTACAAATCAAATGATACAAAAGTGTAAGATCATTATTATAATTTATTAGAGACAAAAGAAAATTTAAAACAAACAATATTTCAATTTTAAAAAATATCCGTGGTACATTCTCCTCATAAGACTAGCGGCTAAGGTGCTCAGACACAATAGTCGAGTTCACAATATTATGAGCATGTTGGCCGCTTTCAAATATCTGATAGCAACGTAACACTCGTTCATTTTTACTTTTTGCTCAAGATGTTATAACGTACTATGCCGCGTAAGGTAATACGCCATGTGACACACTTCCCGCGACTGTTCTATTTTGGTTATATAATTAGGTCCTGAACGAGGGGTGCTCTGGTGCACCGCCTGACGACGGGACAAGTTGGGAACTTGATTGCAAGACAAGTTATATAAGGGAGTTTAAAGTAAAGTATGCGTGAAATGAACGCTGTTAGGTGTGCATGAACTGAAGTCTGAACTGTAAGAAGGTTAATAATGGTTGGAAATTATCCAGACTTGCATTAGTAATCCCTGACTGCAAATAGTAATTTTTGTGTTACATACTAAAGGTATAAAATAACATTTTAATTTGTTTTATTTGAATAAACGACGTAACCATCAGAAATCAAAGCTCTTGTTATGTATGCTGTTAGGATATCGTATACGGTACAATGACATTACTCGAGAAAATATTTGGTTGATAAATAAATGACGAAATCGTTTGACCAATCGTTACTCTGATAGTCGCGTCGTGGTCGCGTAATTACAGTATCTTATAAAAATAACCAAAGATTTGCCATTTTTAAGGCAATAAATCTATTGTAATAAATCTTCAGTCCCATTTTTTTTTACATGCGAGTTACCTGTTAGTTCATACTGCACATTAAAACGACTACCTATATGTAATTCAGGTGGATTTAACGTACAAATGAATACAGCGCCCGCAGAAGTATAGATCTACTAGCTTATCATACAGATTTAGTTAACTTATTTACAGTGACTTGTGTTATATTTAAAATCGCAAAATATTCCGCCGCTGCCTTATACCCGTTGACCTTACGAACTTACTTAGAATATGTACTTTGCCAAACAACGCGTGTAGTGTAATTTTATTGTGACGTTTATGTTATGTTATGACTAATGGAATTAATATTGCGAGACTGTTTTCAAAGAGAAGATACATTTCTACGTTTACTCATCGTTTACTTTGTTAGTACATACTCGTACGTTTAAAAAGTATATATATGCCTATTTTGTTCTTCAACGTTGATAGGTTTCTTTCATTGCTTTTGAAGAGAAGATATAAAGTAACCCCTTAACTCATAAACGCGCAGTAAACCTCCATTTGTTACCGTATGTCTCGTCTTTCCGTTACTAGCTTTACCCGCGGCCTCGCCCGCGTGATATTATTTTCTATTCACTTTACGGAATAGCAAGTATCCTGTGTTTTATCGCAAGACATGCATGCTCTATCTGCCTACCACATATAAATCCGTTTATCTTTAATGCGAGATTGAGGAACAAACATCAAAACATAGTTTCACATCTATGATATTACTAGTAGCATTGTGACGTATGTCTCTGGATGAAAGAAACCAAACATATTTTAATAAAAAGAGGTCAGTAAACTTTTACGGATGAGGGGTTTAAAGAAATTCCAACTACCTATAAGTTAAAACAGAACATGGTCACATAAGTAACTTTACTTAATTTTTCGTAAAAAAAAAAACTATCAATATTCGGCACTTATTATACCCATTTTATTCTAAAAGCACTCTTATTAGATGAAAGCTTTATGCTTAGAAAATACATGTTCAGTCAGTCAATCTGAATTCTGGGCCACTGTATAGAACCTATATAGTCGCAATGAGTATTCACTATTACCACAGCTATTACTATACTTAATGGTATTTTCTTTGGAAGTCATTCAAATAAAAAGGTTCTACAGTGGTCTTGAATTCAGTTTGGTTTTCTGTACAGTGGAACTTTATCATAATTAATGTCATTCTAACATTCCAAAACAGAGGAAAGCCATTTTACATTTGTAAAAATATATTGTATTTTAATGTAATTTATTAGTAGTTGTATTTATAATTACTTTTATTGTTTTCATATAGTTTAATCAGTCTTTGTTGTGTTTTGAAATTAACAATTTAAAAAGTTATACCTTTATTGTAAAAATGTTCCAACAAATAGTGCAACTGTACCTAATACCCCGCAAGCTCGCTCTGCCTATAAGAGTACGCAAATTCGATTTGGATTAAACAATTTAAACATAAACGTAAGCATATGCCACCGTGACTTCTCAACTTTAACAGTGTTATTTGGCTTTTTAATTTATATGCGTTTGCTGTGAAATCCTGCTGGGCCGCCATGCCATATGGCAGCCACGGCTGCCGTATGGTGGGAACAGACTTCGTCGGGATTCGGTGCAATTTCACTGTCTCCTATCTCAAACAATCTGGCATCGGATGTAGGAAAGAGGTAACTAATAAAAACACATCTCCATTTGTTTTGCAGATGTTCTTATAAGAAAGCCAAAGGTTATCAAAGCGAGCCAAATAATTCCATCGCGCAAAGAAATGTTTTTCGGTCAAGTTAAATGTAAACAATGACAATGGGAGGTACCTAAACTAACAGTCAGAGCCTCGCATAAGACTCTAGGATTATTAGAGAATACTTTTAATCTTTGAACACGTGGATCGTAGATTTTGTGCGAGCGAAGCGATGAAAAAGTGCTTATTCAGTTTTGTTCGGTGTTCCCTAAAGGCGACGCGGTTTTTTGCCCGTTCCCATGAACCCTGGACAAAGGAGCGACCTCGCTGAAAGACCGAAGAGATCCACGCAAGAATAAATATTGTACTACAATGGGGTAGCTTCGCTGACTTTAGTTTGTCTTTGTTGACGGTTCAAGTGAGCTTGATACTTGCGTCTTACTTAATTGTATGAAAATTTCATTAATGAAAATTCGTAATACATTGGGCGAGTAAACACATAGGTAGGAGTAGCTTACTGTGTAAATGGTAGTTTACTGAATTTGATATTCATTTATAGTTATTTGCATTTAGACGTATTTTAAGGGTATTTTTATGTAAATTATAACTAGCTTAACCTATAGGCATTGTTTGTGTTCGAGAGACTATTAAAATTTTCGGATAGTTTCACATTATCCATGTGCAAATCTCAACTAACACTTTAATCTCAATCATACTTGACACTGTTCTTGATAAGTACACATATTATTATCACGTCAAAACGTGCTAATCAGGTCTTACTTTACGAGCGGCATTTGTTTTCTGGAGCGTTACTAATCTCAGGCTCACTGAAAGTTTATCCAGAGACATTATATTGTACTGCTATTGCTTTTTGAAAAAAAAATAGAATTAGATCATTTAGAGGTGTAAAATATTGTTACAAAAATGATTGAGGCGGTAAGTTTTAAACTAGACCACCCCGAAAAGAGTGAATGAATGGCAATGGATGACGATACTAAAGCATAATAATTTTATTGCTCTCTTAATTATTTTACTAGTCTCAACTCAAGGGCATAAATCTGTATACTCTTTTTACCCTATTGCAAAGGTGTAAAATAAAAAAAGTGTAAATATGTTTTTGATCTTGGATGTACAGTTGTACAGTCAGCAGCAGAGTAGTGAGAGTGAATACGAAAATAAGTCAAAAACATCTACACAAGCTCTTACTGTATTGATAATAGAGTCGTGTGCAGATAGTTCTGATCTCCTCGACTGTATTGAAATGTGTGAACTTGTCTCTGTACATGGGGTAAATTGATCTGACTCTGTTAAAACGTTTTTTTACAAAGGTGTCCGGCTAGGACATGGCGTGCTTAAATAATAATAATTATAATCTATTTCAAATAAAATCAAATCAAAATCAAAAATCAAATCAAATTTGTCAAATTGGGAGTTGTAGAAGTTTTGTGGAGAGGCCTTTGCCCAGCAGTGGGACACAAATATAGGCTAATAAAATAAAAAAAAACTATTTACAAAAGGGAGGCGTACAAAACTTATTTTAGTTAATATTTTACGTTCATCTTAAAGTATCAACACTACTCGGTTGCATTGGGGCCGACAACAAAAGCCGTAGCGGGCCGTAACGGACTTTTTTCCTACCCGATCAGGATCTCTTCCTCATGGCATCGGCTCACCTTTGTCATGCTAAAAGCAGCTCCTTTCCCACGCAACGCATCATGCAAGTTGAGCAAATTTTCGATTTCATTATTAAACTTGGCACATAATAATCAAATTTATCATCATTGTGCTAGTGCTTTTTCCCGTTGCTTACACACTGACCACGGTACACTTTGACCACGATTCCAGATTTGGCAGGTCAGGTTATTACATTGGAGCGATTGCCATTTGACCTCTATAACACTTCATGCTACATGCTTCATGCTACAGACGTTCTCACATGGTTTATATATAACGAGACAGCAATAGGAAACGTGTTCGATTCTGCAGTTTGAAAGTAATCAAATCAATAACAGCAATAGATTAAAAAGGAAACAGAGCGAAATATTTTTCATCATTTCTATTGATCGGGTTTAAGAAGTGTGTTACGTGTGGAGATTTAAGTGTCTTGGTAACTTAACGTACCTAATCTTTTCATAACAGCCCATTTTAATTACGATCTATTTATTTCACAATCTTGTATATCCATTTCTCAGTTAAAACCTTCAATATAATACTTGAACGTTGCACGTTGCATGTAACATAAGATTCTAAATTCTAAAAAACACTTTTTGTACCTTTTCCTTCTAAACTTCCATCAGCAGACACCAATCCTCAAGTATTTAAGTACAGTAATAATCTAATACAGATAGTGCAGCATGTAGTGGCGGTAAACTTAACCCCAAAGATAAAAGGAAGGTTTGAGGGGGTCCTTATAGTTAAACAGGCTAATAACCACTTGCCACTGGTGGATGTGCCTTCAAGTGGGACATAGAGCACAATCATCATAGTGGAACAATCATCGGTGGATCGAAATGTACTCTCTCTTCTCTCTTTCTCAGCCTGAATTCACCCAATGCTGTGTAGACCTCTACACAGCATTGGGCTCATGATATTGAGCTTTCCTCATCCATTCTTTACCGGCTACCACAATCAGATCGTCTGATCATCTCATTGGTTGCCTGCCAACATTCATTCGACTAGTCCTGGGTCTCTACTCGTGTACTTTTACGCCCCACCTGCTGCTGTCCTGTCGTCGGCATATGTGGCCTGCCCACTTCCATTTCCTTTCGAGACTTAACCATGGTCAGTCAGATCAGGTGTCAGTCAGTCTAGTTTTCCCTAGAAATGTCCTACACTGCTTATAACTGTGTAGGGACCAAACACGTAAGTATGAGACTTTTTAGCAGTGTACATTCATAAGTATTTTTTATAGAATATAGAGCCAAATAAGTATGCGGGTTACTTGATAAGAAGTGATCGTCGCCGCTCATAGGAACCTGCGACCACAAGAATCGCTGATCTGTTGTCTTTGTAAGCCTTCGAATCCACATTTGCCGTACGAAACTCAGTAGTGCCCATAAGATATATGCGTACATAAGCTATACGCATAAGCTTCCTAATCATAGGCTTCACGCTGGTATTCTGTGAGAGTGTGGTTAGAGTCGATCGAGTTAGCACATCCGTACTGCAACCAGCAACCAGCTACAGTGTTGCTCTACCACTATCCAAAGTAAGTTAGGACAGTATTGAAACAAAATACTTGAATAGTTATAATATAAGCTTAAATTGTTTCAGCTAGAAAGGTCAAAATACTTCTTAAAATCAAAAACACTGTTTTAATCGTCACTATACTGATGTAAATGGTTACAAAACTGTTACGACACTGATATTAATTATTTTGGTAACGGTACAGTGTGTTGATTTTAACGCTTTGTCCCTTGTATACAATTCTTTGACTGATTACAAGAACAGAGATAATACATCATTGTAACTGATGAACGTTTAGGTGTTCAAATTTCTGGCACATCACCCGCTCACGTGTATTAAACTCTATAATCTATTGAAACAGCCCCTGACGAATGGACCGGAAAATATTAAAATGGAAGCCAAAATAGCGTGCAAGACGTTTACTCCGTAAAATATGACGATATTTTAATATAAAAAATTAGAAGAAATTAAAATTCCCGCGCCCGGAAATGTGGGAGCGTGCGGAACGAAGCAAGAAATCACCGCTATGTTTTTGTTTCCAAACTATGAAATTGTTTGCGTTCCTTCTGTAAATAAACATTTCATTCGGTTATTTTTTGCCACTTTTTGGCGCAAAAAATGTGAATTTATAGTGGGTAAATCGATGGCTGAATGAAGTACAAGTAGGTATTTCAATTAAAATTACTGTTTCTTAACGTTCATGAAAATCAAATATTAAGCAATTGTTTGTGAAGTAAAGTGCATTTACTGCATGTGTCAATATTTAAAAAGTACATATGTATATATAAAAATGTATTAGGTTTAGACAAAACTTTAAAAAAGGGAGACTCTTAATGTAGCTCTCAATAGACCTATAATCTAATCAAAAATATCCGTCTTATAAAATTTATTTCGTTTAATTAATCACAGTTTTACCACGATCACAACTTAAATACATATAAAATCTTATCCAGTTTATAAAAATCAGTTTAACTGATATATTGCAACCCTTATTTTCAAATTAGATGAAACTTAACCCGAATTGGTAATCAGCCCGATTTAGAGCTCCATTTTAAATTGAATATTTTCTCAACTGGGGTTTAGGGGTCCGCATCTCATAAGTATTGTAAAAACAGCGTACGCGCTGAGTTTACTGTTATAAGTAAAGTTGTGCCCTTACGCATTGCTAACTAAATGTTCATTTTACACTAAGATGCTAGTGTTGCGCAAATACTTAATGAAAATTAAATGATGAAATATTTGCGAGTCGGAACCATGTTGCTCTATCCATGTCCATGTAATACAACACGAACAGATGTATAACTAAACTTATAAACAAGCTTCTTCCTCGTAACTACTTACTCTGTCGATGTGTTTCTAAAAAAATTTAATGATCTTCTTGCAATCATGCATCCTTACAATATGATCAGTATTCTGAACACTTCGTGTTTATACTTGAAAACAATATTTCAATTCAACCAAATAAATTTTGATCAAATTTCAAAAATGATATTTTATCAGGAACCTTGCTTGTGTGTAATTCAATCTCGCACCATTTTTTTGGGATAACGGCGGCGCATTACAATCACAATGGCGCTACAGGCTTACCGTTAACGGTCTTCGGCCCGAATTCGTAAACTTCGGTTAAAGTTATCAGTTAGGCCTATTTATTAACTGACGGTTAAAATGTTGAGAACAAATAAAGCTATACCTTTTACTTTGTAATAAAATCAATTTTGTCTTTATAGTGGCAGTTTTTTCATATGGATACATTTAGCAATGTTAACAAGTAAATTAACGTAGTAGTGATTAAACGCAGCCTTAGCACTGCAGTTAAGAATAAAATTTTAATAGGTGGCAAAGTGCGGTGAAGATAATCGTAAAATAGAAACCAAAATAAATCATAAAATGACTTAACTGTAGATTAAAACGTGCCACCGGCGCTTGCGGCTTTGGTTCCAACGGCAAAGTATCAAAGTAGGTCATTTACTGTCAAATTTAGGTGCATTAGCATAAAGGGATGCTGTTCTAAAGGGGTGAAACTAAAGGAATGCGACGCAATGGGCTCATTAAATTAACGAGCAAAGGAACAGAATAAAGCGTTGAAATAATAATTAGGCACGTGAATTTAAACATTTTATTGTTAAAATTACTAATGACTAACATCACATTATTATCTTCGAAGGCACTAAAGTAAGTAGTTATAATAATTTGTATTACGATTAGGTGCCCTTGTTAACATATTTAGAGATAAATCAAAGGTTGAATTGAGAAATAAATACAATAGTTTTAATATCTCCTAATTCTGAAGGTCTTCAAAATGATAACATTTTATTTTTAAGCGGTCGAAAACTGATTTGGAAGGTATTATTATACGAATAACGTTTCAACGCAGTTCACGACGTAGTGCTTTCAACATTACAATACAATTAAGCACATTCCAGAAAACTTTGCTCTGAACACATTTTTTATAGTTTTTTTATTAGTACAATTTAAATATAACTCTAAATGTAAGAAGAAATAAATTAATAATTATATCACAAAACTTTAACTAAATAAGATTGGAAGAAGCTAAAGAAGAAAATTTTGTAACTAATTACAATTAATAAAATAAGAAGTCATTATTAGAAGTGTAAATCTAGTTGACACATTCAATGATGTGATAAAAAACCCTTTCTATCCAATATCTAACTCTGATTGACTTAAGTGAGCAAGTAGTTACATAATATTGGCTATTAGAGCTAACATTAAAGATAAAGAGACGCACGAGTGTGCTGGCTTCATTAAACCTACTGACCGTTACGGCGCACCTTGCGCCGGCAGCGACTTTGGCACCGACAGCTGTATGTTATCCGCTACTTACTTATGCATCACAATAAATATCTACTAGCTTCTATATAAATCTAACGAGCTACACAATTTTCATTAATCATTACAAATTTTTACTGTTACTAGGACGGGCCTGTCTTGTTTTCTCCTGCCACCATTTCAAAGTTTCCTCAAATTGTTCCCGATCCTCTGGTGTCACGTGAATATCGGGAAGCTCCTGCTTCAACTCAACGTCACTGAACTGCGTATTTTCCAGAAAAGCATCTTCTTTGAATTTGTATTGTTCATGAGCCATAATCAAATCAGGATTGATTGCTTCAAAAGGCAATTCGGTTTCATCGCTAAAACTTCTTTGCATTTGATTGTGAATAGATGCTGCATATTTCACTTCGAAGTCACTGTCATTCAATGGCACATCAGTTTCGCTGCAATAGTTTTGTTCAGGGATCACTGTAAATTGTTCAGCTGAGTTAGGGAACGGAAAGTGCCCATCGAGTAGATGTGGACTGACGTCTTCTTGTGCTATTAAGTCAGACGAAGGCGTCAAGGGTTGCCCAGCACCTTCTTCTTCTTCGTATAGATGTGGAGTGGATACTAGTTGAAAGTTTTCTGTTGCTGGTAGTTCTATGTACTGAGGCTGGGGTAACTGATGAAGAGTTCCATCTAATTCATCTAAGTCTTCATCACCTGCGTCATCGTCAATAGCAGGAGAGTTAAGGGCAAAATAACTTCTTTCCTGACTGTTATCGCGAGGTGACGATGATGCGGGCGAAGGAAAAGATTCCATGGACATACATGATGCGTTTTCCTTGTCAGCATGACCGATGTTTAATAAACTTTCCAAGTTTCTTATGTATTCCACTGCCATACGTAACGTTTCCACTTTGCTTAGTTTTTTGTTGGGTCCTCTGTTTGAATTGGCATTTTCGAATTCAGCGGCGACTTCTTCAGGTATATGTCTTCTGAGAGCTGCAAATCCGTCGTTTACTTGGCGCACTCTGTTGCGCTCCCGCGCATTCCGTCTCGCCACCGCAAGCGGTGTTGGTGAGCGCGCCAAGTCTTCCGCAACATTTTCGCGGATTCGCGGTCTCTTCGCCGAGACACCGGTGACCGCAGGCTCGGCAGCACGCACTAAAGAAGTTACGGACACTGTCGGCGGTGACTGAACCTTCTGTTTCTTTCGCACTATGATAATCTCGCGTCTGATGTTCTGGCTGCCATTGTTTATGTTGACTGAGTTGTTGACGGATTCTTGAAGCACTTGGGCCTTGCCGAGCGGCGAGTTTCGGAAGACCACGACACCGATTGAGCTCATTTTGTAGGGTTGAGTCACATGTTACGGTTGTTGTTTAGGCTGGTACAGTTAGGGGTAACAGTAAAGGTAGCAGTTGGTTTAGATGGCGTCAGGGCGCCGGCCGCGGCGGGAATGGCGCGTGCCGCGCGGGCGCACCTGGGGCGGGCCGCGGGGGGATCAACAGGGGTACTTACGTTTACTAGTTGCACACATGCCCTTTCAAAGGGCGGTATGGGGTATCTCTTCTGTTCAATATATTTACGACTCCTATTTTTGCTGGATTATAGATGCTATGGTTATGAGAGTGCAAATTTAAGTGAATTGACATAGTAATTTCATTTCGGTATAATTATTTAAGTTGTACATTTAATTTATTAAAAAAGACAACTTTGTTTCTACCTTTTCCAACACTCTTCAACCTTTCAACCTTTAACCTTTTCTTCAACCAAATCAGTGTATTTCTGTATTAAAATAGTTCAATGTGGTGTACATGATAAAAAAACATTTAATGCATATTATTTAGATACTATATGCAGATTCCACATGACATGTAACAAAAACAAAGATCTACATATTAAATATTTGTAACCGACACTTTTCAATTTTTATTTTTTAATGTAAACATTCAAATTAATAAATGCCAAAACATTACTCTAGATTTTCTTCATGTTGTCATTTCATAGCATTTAAAATTAACAAAGATCTATATTTTGAACAGTAAACGTCCTTCTATTACTTGAAGCCAATTTCACATACTCGTGACATATTACCAAACCATACTAAATCTCAGTGTTACAAACACTGAACGGTAACACTACCCAAAACGCGAGGAGCACTAAGGACAATAATTTTATGGGGTGTCCCACCCAGCGGTCACATGTGTGAGTACAATAACGCACACATACTTCGAATGCATTCGAACGTACACACGCATTGCACACACGCAGAGTTAAAACCGTTCGCGTGCTTCAATGGCATTTTGAAAATGAATGCGCTGGCGCAGAGGGTTGGTTTGGAGTCCTGCGCGGAATTGAGGTCACAAAGTTTGAATGTATACATTTTCAAAAGATTTTATTTTATTTTGGTGCTCAGAATACTAAAATTGCGAATGAAGGACTATTAGTAGTTATATATTAAATTGTAATTTTAACATTCATCATACGTTGGATCAAGCAAAGCGAAGCAACGACGCACATATCTACACAGAGTATGTTAGTTTTCAGATTAAAGAGATCATGGAGTTTTTCTTTTTTCATACAACTGTTTTGAATTTAATGTAACGTCCTTCTTACATTCAATCACGTGTAAAAGTATGAGTACTTCCAGTTCTTATACAAACCAGCGTAATAAGGTCCTGGTCACAAATACTGACTACCGTACTTTTTTTATACAAATAATAATATTATATAGGTTTTTACGTTGTGGAAGTCCCAGGATTTCAAGATTTAATTTTTTTGTGAATTTATACTAAACTTTCCGGCGCAGGGCTCCTTATGGCATGGCGCGAACTGCAACGGTATATTGGGCCCGCTATGAAAATCAAAAGTATTATAAACTAATTATGATTTTCAACACGCCTTGAAAACTTTTCCATAAATTAATTATACTACTTAAAATTTGATTCCTGTTGAATAAATTGTTTTAGAACATTTTTAAATGCCACAATATTTATTAGAGCTACAGGCACGGAGTAATATCATAAGTATTTCATTGTTTAGTAACTCGTTACTGTAAGAAGACGTTTACGCTAAGTTAGCTAAGTAGCTAACTTACTGATAAAATGTCTGAGTTAACTCACAATATTTCTACAAAATTTATTCAATGATACCCCACGCAAGGGGTGCACAAATAAAAATATATTATCACATTTATTACATGTGGACGTATCCAAAATTATTGTTTTCTGCCAAATTTTAGTTCATTACTTTAAAGTCTTTGTAGATAACTACAATTTTGTGGAGCTTTAGCTTTTTAGCACTTATAGTCAGCAAATAAAACAGCTAGGCTGTGACTACAGTTAGTCAGTACCGACGGACGGAAATTAGAAGGGTTCCGTTTTTGCCATTTCGATTAATTGTTGTTTAATTAACTTCGTATTGTTTATGTCAAGGTACATAATTATCTTGTTATTGTTATCATTAGCGTTGTTGATATAATTATATCCATTAGATGAATTAGACAAGACAATGATAATATCCAACTTGACCAAGCTCGTGCAAAACAAAATGTATTGTTTACAATGAAAATGTATCGCAATAATAATACAAACCCATTTACTGAATTATCTTTGCGGTCATGTTAATTCCTATCGCCTTAACGTTAAAGTCTAATTTTAATGATTTTAGATGTATTTGAGAGATAAATTGTATGAGTCGCCCACGCCAGCTGCCCAGAGCTTTTGTGTCGGCACGTGCTCACGCGCCGAGCCTGGCTTATTCCGCTTTGATCCCGGTTTCAGATTAATAGAAAAATTGACGAATAAACATAGTTTATACATGCACCGCATAAACAAATGTACAAGGTAAAGTTATTCACTTCATATGTATATTAGTTAACATATTGTTTCGTTTTATTAATTTTCCGTGATTTTTGTTTTGGAATCTTCTATACTTATTTCTACATTAGATACCTACTTTGTATTTCCATTTTTTAAAATAATTAGATAGTTCTTAAGAAACATTTCTGTAGCGCTTGATTTACGTCGATGTTGTAAGAGCAGTATGAATCAAACCTTTTTATTTTTCTATGAAGTCTCGACTCTTTTAGAATCTAAGTTGCTATTTCATACGGGTATCAAATGTCTTCAAAAGGTTTAATTCTTATCGAATACACTTACATACTTATCAATTCATTTCTGAATTTCAAAAACATGCAAAATACTTTCAATTCAAAGAAACAGATTTCATACAAACAAACGCAAAAATCTTAAGGGTAACTCTATTTTGAAGAACAGAAAATGACTTTGAGAAATTTATCTCAAAATATAGCAAACGCCTTCGAAATGGGCATAGCAACGTTGGCCACTTAATTTTAAGACAGAGGATTTACTTAAGGCGTTCAGGTTTTATAAGTCAGTTGACTTTACTTATAACGACTATTAAAATAACAAAGTCACTTTACGTCGAAGACTGAACTTAATTAGGCGTGAAAAGGCTCTTTTAAAAAGCTGTAGCCTAAATCGTTTGTAAGTTCACTCTTAAGAGGAAATTGAACACCCTTCGGGGATTAGGCTTCTGAGACAATGTTCCTAACCTAAAACTGCAGCATCCTGTAACTTAAGATGTGATTTTTTCCCGCCAATCCGCTCAGTAAGGTGAGTCCCATCTTGAGACCATGTGGGGCCGTATGTGGTATAATGCGCTCATATTCTGGGCTAAATTTAGACCAAACCATTAACCTAATGGCGCCATAGTAACAAAATCTGGAGTGATGTTACTCTTCCTCGTAATGCAAGACATTGGATGACTATTGCTGCACCGGTATAGTGAGTAAGAAGGCTTGGATACTGTGAGCTGTTAGTTGATATTGATTCGAGAGGTGAAGAATTTTTAGCAACACCTGTCTTAGTAATTTTAATTATAAAACTTACAAGCTTTTATTTAATTTCACACGTAGGTTATTGTAATGAAATTTACTTCCGATTTATTTTTCTTTGTGTTGGCGTTACCTTTTAAATTTATTCACATGTAGGTGTTCGTTTGTGAGCCGGTGGAAAAGCAATAATAAAGTACCGTCAACAAAAGAGCTTGTATTAAAAAATGTCATTTTGTACAAAACCAACATTTTGAAGTCCGATGCGTGCCCTTAACTAACGACTGAGTACTTAATACCTGTAGCTGTCTGAATGTTTAGTAATCCTTTTAAGAAATTTTATCATTTTCTCTTCGTTTATCCTGAAAATTATATTTTGATGACCATAAAACACTGATAAATATATAAGTATTCCTCATTACTTACAGCCAGGCACTAAATGTTTCTTCAATAAGAAGTGACATTTTCGATTGAGCAAATTCACTCCTTAGGATTTTATTGCTACTACCTAAAGCTTATAATAATGAAATATTGACAGTCCCATTATTTTTCTATATAATACATAACAGATTAATTCTTATCAAAATAAGGAGGACTCTTTTTGAATTTGTCTAAGAAATCTTGAAATATTTTCCAAATATTTCATTTGTCAATTAGCTTTACTAGCTACTAAATTCGACAATATTCGAATACCTTTGTCTTCCTTTTAATACCCGTCTAGACTAAACAAATCAATGAGACTGACTAACCTGTGCGCATTATACGTCTCACAGCTGTGTTTATGAATGGAGTCGGCCGAGTTACCTTCGAATGCCTAACCTATCTCAATACAGGTCGCCTTGAAATAGCTAAGCTATTGAGAGTTTCCCCAGACAGCATTATTCCTTATTAGATCCCGTACAAAAGGGAACCTTCAACTTGAAGTAAGTTAAGGTCAAAGCACAAAGCCTCGGGCGGGCGGTGAGACTGCATCTAGACGAGCTAGGCATTCATTCAATCGCAAAGGGGAATTCTAAGGGTATAATATCCTGCATGCCGCGCTTTCATGCTCCGAGATTTGACGGATGTATTCGTGCAAATGAAATGTATGACATGCTATATTTTTGATGGTTATTATGGGTAATGTTATGTACTCAATTGGCTTAAAATAATTTGCGGGTGAATAAAATTGGAATGCCTGCAAAATCCAGGTACATGGTCAAACACGGAGAAAAGCGTTAGTAGGATGAAGGTAGCGTAGTAAAAATATCCAAATTCCATGCTCTAGGTACAAAATTCACAGCTAGTTGCACTGGTCGTGGAAAAAAGATTTCACTAACATACATAACACGTTACTTAGAAGTTTAAAACGAAAATTTAAACGATAAATGTTGCGAGTAACGATATGTACTATTGTTAGTAACACACCATAAATATTATGCAAAATCTTATTTTTTGATTTCATACAAGTAAGACCAGACGCCAATGGCCGGAGTAACCGTTTCCTTTTAACTACAATATCTGGCAGTTTAATAATAAGAGCTGATCCAGTCCGCGCCATCACTTTGTGGTCCTCTCACAATGAGCTTTTCATACTTATTGTTTCACTCCAGACTCGAACCTGCCCCTTCTTTGGGGAGTCGGAGCTGCATTCGTTTTCAATAAACTCTTTGCTAACTTGAACACTCCATTACATTCATGCAGTCCTTCAACTCCCAAGCATTAGACTATCAACCTTATTCAGCGGTTACAAAAGCTATGGAAACTTAGCCTTACAGCAGAAAATTGTTGGTATTGTTGGATCAAGTCGTTTTGGTGGTAGCCGTTCCGTTCAATTATTTAGTCTCATAGGCATTCAAGGCATTGAAGTTGCAGCTGAATGGCAAGCTACATGTGAACTTGAGCATTCATTGTGTGTTTGAGCAATTCAACATGTAATTCTGGTTTAAATTATGTGCTTGTTTAAAATAAAAATCTTTTAAGATTTAAGTCTGTGTAAAGGAATTCAGTAAAACAGAGGCAGACTAAACTCTCGGATGCTCCCTGTCTGCTCAGAAATTAATTATGTTAGGGTTTGAATAACTAGTCTTTAGTTAAGAATCGTCAATAAAGAATTTGTCTAGATTTGGAAACCCCAAGAGCCAGGGCCCCCATTGCTCCACTGTTACTGGCCGGCTACTCGCAAAATATGGGTAGTTACTACACAAAGAAAGGAGGAAAATAATTGAAGAATATTTATATGGTTCGAATACAGGTAATTAAACCTTGAGAACAGTACTCATCTGAAGAATTAACATGCAAATTTTAGATATAATGTTTTTATTCTTATCATAAACCAACATAATAATGTCAAAAGTCGTACTAAAATCGTCAGCTTTCCGGCAATCTATGGGGCGGGGTTGCGGTATTTGAATTCTGTGCGGGGTTTTTTTGACGGTGTATTACAATTAGATGGAAGGAAAGTGACGTAACATTACACTTTTAAGAGGAAACACAAGGGCTGTTTTTCCATACAAACGTCGTCCCCCGTTTCCTCTCTGGATAATGCCAGTAGAGCAATTTTTTTTTCCAAAAAATCATTGGCCACTGTTATGCATGTCCCTATGTTTTCCTTTTTTTCATAAATTAATTATTAAAAGAGATATGAACATTATAAAACCTAAAAAATTGGCCAGATTTTCGGCTGCGTTCAACAATTCAGAAAACAAATTTTACTAGATTAAATAAAAAAAGAAAAACATAGGAACACTGCCAAAGCCTTTCTTTAATTTTTAATGAAAAAAGTAGTTGAATCGGATAAGTTTTGGAGAAGGAATCAGGGGTCTACGAATCGTTGATTTTGTGTACTTTAAATAGGTATTTTCAGTCCAAGCTGCAGCTGTCTCTATTGCACTCTGCGGGGGGAGGCTTGATAGATGGAGGCAGCAATAGATTTTACAAATACCTATTTTTTAATTCTCTAGGCCTTGGTGTTTCCTCTTAAATTCAAGCTGTAATTTAAATTGTATACGAGCTTTTATTCTTCATATACTTTTATGCTTTTAACGGGATTTTACGGGATAAAAGTACCTATAGTAAGTTTTAAACTAGGACATAATCTATCTGGCTGCTAAATTTGATCTAAATCCGTACAGCCGCCAATGCGTGATTGAGGAATAAACAACCAAATATCCAATCATCGTTACTTTCCAATTCATAATGTTAGTAGGATTTATTATTTCAATTACAGAATGCTTACACATTACTCAGTGCAAAGTTCATCTACCTTTAAGCCACGGTTTTCATTTTATGCAACTGTTTTCCTTGGAAAAAATCGTTATAAACAGCCGTTTCAAACTTAAATCATATGAAATATCTTTATTTGCTAGAATACAGTAGTTATGAGGTCTTATTATAAAATAATACTCCATTGTCAGCGATCATTCAAGGTAACCGTCCCAGTACTCCCAGTGCTTGAAACGCGTAGGGCATTTATTTGTACCAGTAGTTGACATCATTGTCTCTCATTTTTACTCGTGTGTTTCCGTATCTTCTCGTCAATTATCGGGTCATTGCCAATGACTGGGACCGTTATCTCCGCAAGCTTCACTTTGTAAGTAACTTAATTTTGTTACACGAATAATGGTGCAATTTTGTTCCATTCCAAATTGCTGGAATCAAAATAATTGTGACTTGATTCGTTGTCGGATTGGTATTATTCTTTGACTTTAGAGGCAAGGCAACAGACGAAAAAAATATCAGAGCCTGGCAGATGTTTGAGCCCGCGCCGTTTTACTCACACTATTATAGGTAGCCGTCTCTTTCCACCTTTGCTTTTTCGTAAGCACCTGAAAGGGAGAGATGATGATCCAATAGGGGTTGCACCGAGGGATTGGCCACGTGACCTCTTCCCCATGTTCCTGCACACACACAAACTATAGAGTATCAATCAACTTCATCGATCTTTGGGAAGAATCATTAACGTGGTGTATTGACCAGGTATTAGTTTTGGGTTTTACGTTCTAAATATTCTTTGATAAATTAAAAAAATAATTAACCTCCTGTTCGACGGTGTAAAAACTGGCTTTTGACTTTAGCTTGAATATATATATTTGCGGGTGGTAGGATCTTGTGCAAGGTCCGCCCAGATTGCTACCACCATCTTGCTCGCCAATCCAGCCGCTAAACAGCAGTGCTTGCACTGTTGTGTTCCGGTGTGGAGAGCAAGACAACCGGTGGAATTACTGGCACAAGAGCTATTCCATCTTAGCCCTCTGGGTTGGTAACGCATCTGCAATCAATTTTTTACGTCAATTTCATTATTTTCCAAGTTAGAGTTTTGCGTACTTAAGGTATGTCTCATTTCATGTCCGCAGTTAAGTAGTTGCGTTAAATTTAAAACCCCCTCATTAAACTTGGGACCGTCAGCAAAAACCAACATTACAGTTAAGTGGCTCTAAGATGCCGCTTCCGTAAACAAAAGCCGCCGACGAAATCTCATAAACGAAGTCTTCAGCAAAATAATATCATCAACTCATTGGCTACCGACAATTTGGAGCGTTAAAGAAAAACAAACTCCTGGACTTGTATCAAGTTACGCTACTTAAACTGTCGTCAGCCCGCCACCCACGCTCCTTTTCCCTTTTTTACGAAACTTTTTAGTTTTTACAATCACGTAAATAGGTTTCCTGTTAGAAAAACAAACAGAGACGTTTATTGACTCGGAAATACCAGTTTTTAGTGTCTAGTTGCGAATGAATGATGGATTTCGAATGACTCTCGACCTCATGGAATGAGGTTTCCGACTTTGATGGCCCAAAATTACACTACTGTTCAATATCAGACGTAAACGAAGTAGGGAGCAGTCACAGAAATTGTGGATTATGATATTTATTTACTTTCTTAGCAAGGTGTCAGGAATGAGAGATTAGAAGATTGTTGTTTAAAATGCTACAAATGAATATATTCCAACAATAAGTACATTATGCGCCTTATTTACTGAAATTTAATATAGGCAAGAGAAATATTACGCAATCTGAATTTGAGTCTCCAATTTCTCAACTAAATAGTTTTCATACTAAAGGAAACAATTTCTTTGCTAATCCGCGAACTTCGCAAAGGCTTTGGGTTCGCGGATTAGCAAAGAAATTGTTTCCATCAGTATCAATATGGACTTCCGCAAAGTAATGCCTGAATCTATAAACTATTTAAATAGTTTTCTGCAACGCAGCGGTCACAAGGTCCGAAAGTCACAGGTAACGGAGCGTAGAATTTGAGGAATTCCGTCAATAAAACTACTGAAGGTTAAGTTTCAAAGTTTATCAGTTCATCAGTAGCGTTTTGTGGTAAATATATCAAGTTAAACCTAAGAAGCGAACACATTGGGCTGACGGGGCGTGAGCAGCGATCGTAATCGGCGGCGCTGTACGAACCGTTTTCACGATCCACTGGTGATGTTACTATTACACTATAGAACCCTTTTACAACTTTTTGCGGTAATAAATCTTTTTTTTTACATATAATGTAGTTATGTCACTTTGCATTACGTAATCGATCCTTTGAAGCGTGCCATTTAATTAATTTGGTTTAAAATCGAAATTACAACTATGTGATAATAGGAAAACTTTATTTAAGTGTTACTTTAGAGCGTCTAATATGTATCCCGGTATGTCGACAGCATAGCCACTGATACAATTAATAGATATCATCTCATCTCAGAGTTAATAAAGATTTGGACACTACCTTTTGTCAAAAATTTCAACAAAAAAGTAAAGGCAGCTAAGCTACCATTCAACTACTGTGGACACCACATTGATTTACGAGAAATAAAAGTTCGGGCTCGATTTAGCGGCGCAATTAAAATAGTTAACGAACCTCCCTCAGTGGGTGGTGGGCGACAGTTCTCACGAGACTATTAAAAGTATAATTTTTAGCTATTATTTTTTTACAAGATTTATACGGCGAACTGTGGACATCCTTGTGGTTAGTTGCGGAATTTGCCGGTATACTTGTGCCATAAACATTTTGGCGTGTTTATGATGATAAACAATCTTAATCTCGTGATATGTATCAAAATTTTTTAGTTAAAATTTTTGTGCTTGTTTAGTGATTATCATTAACCGTATCACAGTGCAATGTACGGCTATATTATAAGAAATCAAACCAAACTTTTTTAAAATCATGTATTTAATAAATGGTTAATATCATGGCGCCAACGTAAATTTATTGGTAAATATAACGCTTGCGACAAAAAGTCATTGTCTGAAACCTGACTTCTTGTTATTCGAAACCCATTATATTCTTTATCATATGCAGTTTAAATAAAAGTATCATGTCGATTAATTGCCTTTTATTCATAGAAGCAACCCTTTCACCCCGAGCGATTGTTCTACGTCGGCGTTTATATGATAACCGCGCGATGTTATCAAGCATGCGCATTATTTTCATTATAAACGACTTGTAATATGCGTTGTCAGCATGACGCGAGACGCGTTAAGTGAAATCGGGGTTTTTTTTATGTAGAATGGGTTGCTCTGTCCTTTGGATAATATTGTGATGAAATGTTCTTAAAGGATTCCCAGCATGTGGCGGACGGACTGCTCACTGCTTGGAAGCCACCACCCGCCTCGTAATGTTGTATAAGAATTGAAATATTAATAATCATAACCAACCCCTTTGGGTTGCATGGATTTGACAGTTGTTGACATTATGATCTGGAAGATATTCATGAGCTTACTGTTTTTGACCCGACGATGGCGAGGCAATAGAAGGATTCGAGCATCTATGTTAGCATACTGTATATTTGCATATGTAAGTATTTTGTAGAATGTAAAGGTTCAGTCGTATCTCTGATAGTGCTGAATGGATTTAACTTATGAAGGTCTCTTGTGCTATGTTTAAAGAGTATCAGGATAATGGCTGATTGTACAAGAAGTAAAGATGCGCCAAAAAAAACAACTGATACTACAAAAGATTCGGATAGCATGTAACACTGTTGCTGATATATGCTGTTATACTTCTTTAGCTGAAAGGTAATTGACGTTATTGAATAGCCGATAAGCCTTAACCTTTCAATGAATTACCGGAGCCTGTTAAATTAACTAGAGTATTATAAATCCGTGCTACAGTTACATGCACGCGGCTCGTATTATGTTATCTATTAGAGGCGAGGCGCGCAAGTAAATCGCGTCGGCGGCGCTGCAATAACTCCCCAGGCGTTAAAATGAGCCCAAGAACAATTTAATTGAATAAAATTAGCCAATAAAGTGCGCTCGTCGAAGGCTGCCACAATGGCATACCGCCTTCACAGCGTGGGGCTCGTAAACCAGCCTTATTTACTGGAGACTTTGGGAATCCACATTAAATCCAATATACTCGTGTCCCTCGGACATAGCGTTCAGAAACATTTAGCCATTGTCAAGCGCCTGCAAACTTACCAGAACTCGTGATTATTAAACGTTTAAGTGACAAATTTGGTCAATTTGGTTTGATGATTGCATTGGGAAATTACCAGGCTTATTTAGCATCGACGGCACGTGCTGCCCGCGGCTTGGGCGCCTGTTAACCAGCAAATATGTTAATCAAGCGGCCAATTATTATTAAAAGACGTAAGAAGAAGATAGGAGGAATTAATCACAACAATGTTTGGTGAAATATGTACAGGGGACAATTATTCTGACCGCATGGGACATCATGGAAGACTTACTGTAAATGTTTTGACGAACAGTTTATGGCAGTGGTATAAACTACGTCTGAAATGAACTTAAATACTCAATTTCGAGCAAAAGCATTCATTTTGTCGGTAAAAAACTGATTTAACTTTTAAACAACTTTGCGTGTCATAAAGTAAAATTACAGGTGGCAATTTGCAGCACGTTTAATAATGCCAATATCAAAATGAGACCGTTGGAGTCATCGCTAAAGGGAACGTTCCCTTTGGAACTCGGTTTTAAGGCTTTCTAGATATTTAGAGTTAAAATTTCAAGAGAGACTACTAGCTCAAGTGGGTGATTTATCATTGATATCATATAATATTTTATAATTCCAAATAAGAGTTTGATTTTCTAAGCCCGCTGTACGTTTGAATTATAGAGAGAAATAAAAAAAATCCATTCTCTTTATTTCCGACGTTTGTGAAGGAAAAAAAGCTGATATTTGTAACATTTAAAATGGCTCTATGCAAATGTTACAGGAAACATAAAACGATATTTTTTATAAGCACTCCTTATTTTTAGCAATCATCAAAAATCCTTCAGTATTGAACTGCTTTGCGGTTTAGTGTTTTATTTCTTTCGCGAATTGTTTTAATAGATACATAACACAAGAACATAATTATACATATACTATAAATTTAAGGTGCTAGGGAAACCTTGGTACGTGAGCCCGATTCACGCTTTGCTGGTTTTTTCCGCAGATTTGTCCCTAGCCTAAGCTGACCGATAGGCCAAGATCGGCCGCGTATTTCATAACACAACGTAATCAGCAGTTATGAACACATGGGCAACGAGATGAGTGATCCACTGGTGCCCCAAATTTAACTACTAATTGTGCAGGTGTAACTATACATAATAAGATTACCATACTGTAAAACATAATGCAAATTATTAAAAAAATTACAACTTTACGTAAATTTTGGTTATAAGAGGAGTATTCAGGTACTTATAATGAGCGCGGAAGCGCGCACTCGTTCAGTGGTGTCGCCGCGCATGCTCGTTGAATGTTAAACATGGACCAACGCCACTCGACGGTACGCATAGTGATGTATACACTAGCTTACAGTACTGTGTACCTGGTTTTAATACCTAGTATGAAGTTATAAATAAATAGAAGCTATTGTTTGGTAATAAGGAAATAAATCCAACAGGCATATTCTTATGTGAAACTGCTCTTCATTAGGTTGATTTTTAAAACAATGTACGCACGGCTAGCATAGCTTATTATTATATTTTTTCTTATTTTGCTCAGTCTATGTATTACCTATCACATTGATTAGAAACGGTATAATTTTATACGAACTTCGGATTATTAAAACAAACATACCAGTGGCCCGTTTCACTAAGCTACAAGTTACGATTTTACAAGTCTTAACCGCCAACATTGGTCAATAATGACCAATAGCAATGGGCATAATGACCAATGTTGCCGGTTTAGACTTGTAAAATTGTAACTTGTAGCTTAGTGAAACGGGCCACAGTACGTACGTATTCCCCTATCCTTTTAAGCCACATTAATTCCATTACCATGCCATCCCTACCCGCACGATTGATAGGCGTCGCAACTCCTCTTAATAAGTGGATTCCTCACACCACTTTGTAGCTACTTCGCAGCATTCGTGAAAACCGCGCGTTTTTGCGGCCAGTGATTGACTGTCATTGTCACCGCTACAAATACAATGTCTGCGCCCGCGACGTACCTTGTTACCAGTTCGCGTGTGCAGTCGTTAATTGATTATTAAGGTTTTCGGTGCGCAGCACACAGTTTTTTTAATGGTTTACAATTTTTTAAGAAGTACTTTGATAAGGTTCGATTTAATATTTTTTATTTTAATTTTTGTACTCGAGTAGTACTATTTTACTTATGTGTATTTAAGCATGTATGTATCTAATAAGTGCATATATCTGTGGTCTAGTACCCACTACTCAAGTAGCTTTAGATGATTAATTTTAGACAAGGTCAATTGATGTAAATTTTACTGTCCCAAGATATTTATTTATTTATGTTTTTAAAATGTCCTATTAATCTAAGAAGGGTTAAGTCAAACAACAAAACTTTTAAAGATTATCTTAAAGACGAGTTTTATGATGTTTAACATAGAAGTTTATAATGCTTTGTCAAAGCTTTGTTTTAAACTTTATTTGAAGATTTTTTATTTTAATTGTCAATGATATATTTCGTAGTACCATTTTGGTACTAAAATCTCAATTATTTATGAAACTAAATAAAAAGCCGAACAAATACATTCGCATGATTGCAACCATTACATTAACAATAAAACTCGCAAAACACTGTAAGCTCGTGGCATAAAACCACAAGACATCAAAGAAGAAAATCATCCGCTAATTATCAGGCCTCTTTAATAAAAAGATTAATCGCTTCAAATAAGTTTAATTAATTTATAATTTAGCTATTTGCAACTGTTCAGGTGACAAATGCACTCAGGCTTTGTCGGCGCCTGTAATAAGACGGTGCAAGGACGAGACAAATTCGCTTCATAAATAACTCCGGCCGTTGATTCTCCAGTTCGCTGTAGCCGTCTAATTCATTGATGTCTTTATAGCGATATTTGTGTCATTTATCTTTGCACTGTTGACTGTTAAACCGATAATAAGAGAAGAGTCCTTTATACTTACCCTACTAACATTTAAATATACCAAAAGCTACCTAACGAAGGAGCTCATAAAATAATACAGCTACGAATTTATTATCTATATCTGCATATGCACTGGCGGGATAAAAGTTTTTTCTGAGCAATGTCTGTACTATATTTATTATTCTGTGCAGGTTTTCTTATGATGTTTTACCTCGCTATGAAAGTGTTAGTTACTACAGTATAAAGGCAATGTACATACATTAGAAAAACTCATTGGTACATGTCGACTGCTGGGGAGCGACCTCTGTGCCTTCCTATGCCGGTGATTAACCTATGCCATCAACGTTTTCTGATCCATTAGATTCAAGTAACAAAAGGACTGAGACAGACTCTGTTGCACATCATTAACCTTTTGAAATAGTCTCTACAAGCTGCAGGCAAGAGCTAGAAAAAAGAAATCCGGCGATGCTGAATTTAATCTCCTGCACAGCTCGTAAAGAAACAATTTTTAAATCATAAACTTAAGCCTATAAGCTATCACGAGCATGTCACAGTTTTATAATACAGACTTGGCAATTACAGTGATGGAGTCCAGTATTAAAGTTGCAATTGAAATCTCGTAGCTCGAGGCCTTGGTACTTATGTTCTTAACGAGTGTTCCTGAAACAACGCTGACATCGGCCACAGAAGCCGGCCACACAGGCGGCGGTACCCCGCAATCCTTTATGCAAATATATATTGTACCTTTAATACAGTGATCAAGCTCAGAGAGGGGCGTAAATAAACTCAACGTAGCCCCGTTTATGTTTTTGACGTCAAACGTTTTCATTCAACGGAGACACTTTTTAAGTCAAAAGTGATTAAATTTCTACATTAAGATTTCTATACGATTGTTCTGATGAGTTAAAATTCAGTCAAAGGTACCACAGCTAAATCAAAACATTTCGTCAAATTAACAACAGTGGCGCCCGTCTAATCATTCGCCCTGATTTTTAACGACGCAGCTTTAAAAGAGTCAAAAACAGATATCATATTAACTCACGGACTAATCGCGCGGTTTACGTGCGCGTTAGCGACCTGTTAACAACCCGACAACCGCTCATTATTTGCTAAACAAACTGCGATAACAGAACTTAACAAGCTTCACTTTGCGTGGTAAAAAAACGTCGGCGTTTTTTATCATTCACCTGTTTTTGCGTGGATATCGCACGAGTTTCTACCACCCGTATTCTAATAAACACTTATCGGGACTCCATCTTAAGGAGCAAAGAATTATGGTATATTTAAACAATTTATTGCCGCCGCAAAACAAGAGAAACATTGATAAGCCCCTGGTTTTGCGATAAGGTTCTTTAGTAGAGTATTTGCCGAAACTACGGTTTTGATCGGATCTTTTAAAGTTATTGGGACGATCCGGGATACTGGTGACATGAAATATTATAGCCGATTTATGCTTGTTATGACTGTTTTGTTTTTAAATGGAATGGAAATAGAAAAATAAGCAAAGTATTAATTTCGCTGTTTAAAAAGAATAACAAGAAATATCTAATTTTGTATTGAAATATTGACAAATTCCGCATGAAAAAGTATACCATAAATAAAGACATTGGTGTTGACAGGGTTCTTGCTATTTTAAATATTTAACGAGATCTAATGAGTGTCATTTCACAGCTAATCGATGATGATGACATTAGCTGCATACGTATTGTCGATTATGATTGTTTCAATTTCGAGAGTCGATTTCTTTTTCCTTTTGTTTCAATCGGACCCAAAATTGTTCTGTGTCTGGTATGAATGGTATTTCCTCTATAACGAAATTCAGTACCGTTTACAAAAAACATGTCTGAATGCTAAAGAGAAACGCTCAAAATCAACGATACAGAACTTTTCAAATACTTAAAGACATAGTAGCGCAGAAAATATAATTTAACAATTTTGCTCATTTTGGTTCTGAATAATTAAGATTATAAGCTATTTTTTAAGGCTATGATTTAAATGCTTGGTAGAATATTGACGTCATGTGCAGCACAAAAACTATATTCTATCAGGAAAACCTCATCTAATCTTTGCCAACAAAGTGACATTTTTGCTTGACTAAAAGTAAGCTAAAAAGTAAATTATTCGCTAAATTAATAACTTTACTCCCTTTTTTCTTGTAAACGAAAAAATACACAAGGCACCAGGCAAAGTATTGGCACCTGTCTACTGAAAATCTTATAAACACATTCAGAATTTGAACTCTGTAGGAAAGATGTCTGTAATCGAAATTGGTTTTTATTATTATTTGTTTTGAATTTGAATATTCAAATTATTAAATTAAATTATTTAAATCCTCAGCATGGAGCTGAAGTTGAAGGTTCAAGTCAAACCAGATGCCTAAGATTTTGCTTTCTGCTGTCATTGCGTATCATTTAGTAAGAAATAGTAAAAAGTTAATATGTTTTTGTTTTCCAAAATCATTTCGTAACCAGTGGAGCATAGGCACTCCGTTCCAGTAAGTCGGTATCCGTTACAAGATTGTAACTTAATCTTATTTGCCGACCGTCGCTCGCGCACGCTTTGACGTCTTAATCGGATCTACTTAATTAGTTATTAGATTACAAACAGCCTCGTTGAGATTTAAATTTATGGGCATTTCGATATTGGGTGCATAACGATCGACAAATTAGGGTAGGTCGTGCATAAATCGTGCCAATTTCAACGTTCTTGAGAATATCGATGCCACCAAATTGCCTTTATTCCCGTTTCCTATTCGATTATTTTCTAATTAGAATTCTAATGTTTTGGTCTTAAACAAACAGAAAATATTCATGTTTTATTAAGGTACCTGAATTAGCTACTTAACTTTACAAGTTATGGCATATATTATATACTCATTGAAACGAAACTCTGAAACATTTAAATCGAGTTTTTGTCTCATTATCCTATTAAAATACGAGTTAGTATCCCGGAAGTTCAGAAAAAAATAAACTTTGAAAAATATGACATAGTGTTCTTGTTGTTGTTGTTGTTGTTGTAAGATAATTGAATTTCGCATTTTAATTTCCGTGGAGGTTAAAATGCATTTTTAACTAAGGATACCATGAGTTCTATTCTCCATTAAAAACAATGACACGAAATTTCTACGCAAAGATAGTTGAGGAAGGAATTTATGAAATTCATCGATTTGAATTGCTTTTACACTTTATGGAGATCCGAGTACGTCATTATTTTGAAACTTTTTAATAGAAATTTATCTTGTTGAATTAAATATGAAAAAAGACCATAGTTTAGGAAATTGATTTCTTCTCAGAAAAAAAAACGCAAGAAACACAGTCAATGGTTTGTTTATCTCTTCTCAATAACCGAATCTATAGACAGTGAAAGGTTTTCTTATCCAAGTATTTAAGACATCTCAACTAAATGACCAGGGGCCTGCCATCCTCGCCTCCATAAAACTATTATTAATACATATCTTTTTTCCCAACGGGCTCATTATCTAACGCAAGAATCCTTTCAATCTATCCATCCTATTGTTTTTAGAGCACTTTTTTATATTGATATCATATTTTTTACGATGGAAGTAGCGATAAAACAGTGATTTGTTCCGAACACATATCGATTGAACGAGATGCCTTAAGGGCTCTTACAATGCGTTTATCATTCGGCGGCCGCTTTGTTTTGTAAATATTCCATTGTTAAAAAACGATCATGCGAGTGGAAAAACTGAAGAGTTTTTGTGTCGGATAAATGGACAAAAGTTTTATTGGTGCCACTTAAACCCTTCCATTTTCTATGGCTCATATTAATATTAACACCTCCGTAGAACAGGGACGTCAATAAGTTTTGGAAGGTGTTAGTTAAGCGAATTACAGAAAGGTTACAATTCTACCTTTTTCATATGTCTCTTTTTTCTCTATTCGGTGAGCTCTTGTTTGTTCGCTTTTTTGTTTTCCGAAAAAGAAAAACTCTGTACTTACGTGCATACTTTGTGCTTATTCGTATTTGCTAGTGCTGCAACCGATTTGATTCATAGGCCACTGTAGAACCTTTTCGCCAAAACCATTACAAGTTAAAATTGCAATAAAATATTGGTTTAATCAACCAGGTTACTGATCCCCGTGGTAAAAGCGAGCTGCAATAGAAAGTCGATTAATTGAGCTTACATCCCTCTGATCTGACACTAAACTTCTTAATGGACCGTTTACGGCAATTCGCGACTTATTTAAGGCTTTATCACTTTGTGTATGGGACACCGACGCCGCGGTTACAACAATATGGGATTTTGTGCTAAGTAGCATATAAAATATATTATCGATTTTTATGGTCGCATTGGACACCGCGGCTTAAGATAACCAGGAATATCGTTTAGTGCTACGCGTATATTTGTTAAGTATCTTTCTAAGTAACAATGAATAGGTTACGCGGTTACCATTGCTAAGTGATAGATAAATCTTATTCCATTTTGCGGGTAAGAAACACAATTGAAACAATTTGAAACTACCTATTTGGATCACATCATCGGCTTTGAAACATTTTGAAATTCCTATTTGGATCACATCATCGGCTAGTTACTCGTAGGTACCTACTAACAGGCACTTCGCAGAATGATAGAATGATAGAATGAACAGATAGCAGAATGATAGAATGATAGAGTCGGCTTTCTAGCCCCGAATTATAAAAACCCCCTATGCACGAAATACCATAAAAATACCATAAATCTATTAGATTATCCAAGCTGCGTATTTAAATAAAATGAAGTTATCCATCGATATTTTCGTGTTAGGTCTCGATTTGAATATTCGTCTAAATCGATTATTGCTTTCGTTGATTGATACGGTTCGTATGATATTACCGTGGAACCCTTAAAAGGTCGGATGGGTATTAATAGAGTTGTTTGTTTTAGGGTCGTCGCCGCGGGCGCCTAACGTATTCCAACCTGTAATGAGGTGTCGGATTTAGGCTTCATTTGTTATAAAGGAGCTCGTACACTTATTTTGTAAGGGAACAGAATTCAGGTACTTTAAATATAGAATGGTCACTCACCGCCCCGCACCGAATTAAGACACCGCAGTCCCCGCAGAGCGTCCCCTTAGATTTACCGAAAACTGACGACTTATACAAATATCACCTTGCTCACGTAGTAGCCATTACAAATATTTTATAATGATTGATCTAACACGGATTTCTATATTTAATATCCTGTACCTACCAGCGGCCCTAACATGACAGTCCAGGTTTAGTTTAACCCCTCCCTGTGTCTCTGTGTGTCATAAGAAAGGGACTCAGATAGAGATAAACTAAACTTGGCCAGTCATGTTAGGGCCACTGAGCTGTTCCGAAAGAGATGCACTTAGTAAAAAACTACAAACGGTGACTTCGAAAATACAGTAAATATAAGTTTCAGTCGCCTAAAGAGCAATGGATTACACGTTCGAATTTTCTGCGAAATACCGATATTTAAAATGTTATTTCTGTTTCGGGTAACAAGTGTTACATTTATTTCACAAGTTCTTTTTTAATTGGACAAGCAATATGTTATGAACTAATAAGTGTCCGTCAATTTGAACTCTTTTAAAAATAATCGTAATTAAAAACGCGCGTGCTGCAGTGCAAAATTACATTTGTACAAGAAAAGAAAACATGTTGTAACTATTTTCTTTTGTCTTTAAAATTACAACGGCTGTTGTGCAATACCTGTTATAATCTCGCTTCTGAATTTGGTGTCCGATGGTCCATCAATAAATAAATATTTATGTTGCGTTAATGACAAAGAGCGTACTTGACTGAGATTTAATAGATAACAGGTCGCGCCTGCGCAGCGCCCGCAGCCCCGTACGTTTTAATATTTCCTATCTAATGATTTATTTATTAATGAATTTGTATGGGCCTCTCTATATTGGACAGTTTTACTCGTTTATTTTATACAAGCAGCCATTTCAAAAATATTATTTCGGAACGGATTTTTTGTGGCATCTGGTTGGCACTCCGAGTTTTATGGAATATTAAAAAAGGAGAGGTCTTTAATTTAGGTACTTAGGTACTTTTTGTTCACATTTACGCGCGCCTTCCGTTGACTTACTTGTCGGTGGGTTCATACAGTCTCTTCATGCAATTAAGGCCATTAAGTTGTAAGTCATGTTAAGTTAAATGCTGTCATTACTCAAAACCTATTAATAAATAAAAGTGTCAACTATTAAATAGCGTAAAGACTTCAAGTTATCCACTTATGGAAAAATTATAATTAACTTGTTAACAATAAATAAATAATGGTTGTGAATGTAACCAGAAAATACAGTTTTTGCTCATTCTTGACTTTTATTTCGCGTTTGCTTTAGAGGTTCAATGAACGTTCAAAAACAACTCGCAATTATCCATTCATTGACAGAAATCGATAATAATACGACGAACGACCGGCCGACCGATTATTCGAATGACTCGATTGCAATTGACAAGGTTGTCATATCGCTGGTGCTGTATTTAGGGCCAGTTCAATAATAGTAGATTCCAGACAGCGGATCATTACAGGGTACGTCGACATTCCGCCGATTAATGATACAAATAAAATATACCTCGGCGAAAATATCAAATAAATAATATTTTGTAATTTTAAGTTCAAAATAATTTAAGCATAAACTCAAATCACTTAGGGTAGGTACGAGTACTTTGTTAAATTCACTTTTTCCGGATTTGGAATCTTGCGGCACAAATGGATTTATTATACTTAATTGCCTATACAATTTTAATAAACAGAAAGTTTAAAATTAAAACCTCCAGAAACAGCGGCTTGGGTAACATTTTTCACTTTAATTTTAATTAGATTTTTAACTTTATTATTTTATTTTCTGTGATCGCTTTGTTTCTTTTGTTGTAAATAAATATAAACCTCCAAAATTACACATGTTTTTAAGCCGATCGTTAGAAATGGTGAAAAATATTGGTCTAATCATATTTGAATCCAGTTATTTATTACTTAAAAAATTTATTACCTACCCAACACTGTCTTCGATTTATATATAAACATGTGTAATATTGAAGGATAAAAAATACTAGTGTATATAAATAACGAAGTGTAGGTAGTAAATAAGGAACAAATCAATTATCGATATTTAATAAATTATTTTATGGTGTTTCTTAACTATTTTTTTTATTATGATGTTTTATGACACTGTGTCTGACATCAATGAACTTTATTACTGTGTAAGTATTTTATTAACATAATAATGCTTTACTTAACCTACTCTGAGGCGAGTCCAGTTGAACCCAAGTGCATACTACGCGGCGTTTACATTGCCTTTCGCTCGTCACGGTCTTCATGAATTAATTATCGATAATTATGTAAATGGAGTTCTTTTTCATGTTCTCTTGGTAAAATATTTTTAAATAATAGCGTACTCGTTTAATATTAACCTGTCGTGTACTAAAGAAAACATAACAAGAGCTAAACATAATGCTTGATCTAACTCCTGATAACATGTCTAGCGTGGGGAGGTAATTGTTTTAGCAAATAAAACACATAGTTAAGTGACAGTTAAGAGAAAGATAATCTTCAAAGCTCTAAAGTTCCCATTATACTCCATTAAAATTACAGGCCACTGCGCACGATGTAGTTCATCTAACTATGAAATCATCTGAGAGGTCCACTCGGAAAGCTATCTCGCATGCATCACCGCGATCTGCTAAAACTCTTAGCTGCCGTGAAAAAAAACTATAATAATTCCAATTAACCCTAATAATAGGCTCTGTGCACAGTGGAGAGGCAGCGCGATTAAAAAGACAAATTCCTTAACCACTAGACTACAATAGCAGGTTGCGAGCATTCCCTTCGGTCCGAAGCCCGCTTTTATTAATAGACCAACGACCGGTAGCCGCCACGGTCGCCTTACTGAGCGAAAGATATGATTAACACAAAGGCGATACATAATAAGCGATATTGGGACCAGTTCGGGGAGCTATGGACATAATACGAGTATGTGACCGCAGCAGGTTTTTGATCACATCCATTATAGGCTAATGCTTGTGCTGATCAAACGCGTACGTTTTCGTTACCTGCTCCTATGATGTTAAACGCGACTGGATAGAAAACGCAACCGCCGTAGGTTTTAGTATGTGCCGTTAAGTTATGGGGCATGCCGCTCGCAGGCTATGAGCCTTAATTAAGGACGACGGTGCACTAGTGGCTAGCGCTGCTGGCTAGCACGTGACGACCATCCAGAATGCACTTACGGATTTTTTTGTTTAATTTATAGATTGTATTATTTTGTGTTTGCCATTTGTATCATTACAGTATTTTAAGCATTCATTGGCATTGCTCGCATATCTTCGTCCCAAGTGTTGTAAAGAAGCCAGTTTGATCATTTTAGCGGTCGTGTAACTATTTGTTGTATTGCGGTGGACATCTTTTGAAAAAAAGTATCGGCAGATCAATGGGTGCATTGATGTGATGATGATAATTACTTTAATTTCACAAGAACGCAACTCCATTTTTTAAATATAAATTTCAACTCACCCAATAAATAAATAAGCAGGATTGTAAATAACTTACAGTGACACGGGAAGTAATTCGTTTCGACATAGATCAAACGAGAAAGAAACGCGGGTAAATTTATATGGACGTGCAAAAAGTAAGAGATGGCATAGCAAAAATCTATCTGTACAGATAGACAGTCTGAAGGGAGATAAGAAAACTATCGCATTACCTTTTTGACAGACGCTCTGTATCTCTAATAAGCATTAAGCCTCTGCATGACATTTAGATAGCTCAGAACGATTGATTATGTGTATAAAATGCAACAATATCTATATATAACATCAAAGTAAAAAGCAAGCAAGTTATTAACAATCTTTTATTTCATTAAATGACATGAGATAGATATACCTCACCTTGAAGGGTCAAAGAGCTCTTAATTATTTTATACATACTTATACCTATTTATGCTATTTCGAAACTGAAGTCATTGACCTTCTCTTAACACCTCAACGTAATGTATGAGCTTCATTTTATAAAGACAGCATACTAATTGAAAGTAAACACAATAAATAAGTCAATGCTTCGTCCTTGGGAGTATATCTTGATACATTTCCTACGCGCTCCAATAAGCAAATAGGTGATCGTGGCCTGAAAAAGTCAATCTAACCGCACAAAGCCGCATCGCACATAGCTAATGATGAGTATCCGTCAATTAAGCGTCGTGTAGGCTGGCCTGCGCATGCGCTTGACAAAAACTCGTCCGAGTACGTTGCGGAGGCGCTACCGAACTTAATTGGCAGTGGTTATTGACTGGTGGTTATTGTAGGCAGCAATGGCGATCGGAAAATAGGTAATCGAAGGTCGCCCCGGGCTGGATTCCTCCTGGCTTCTGCACATTCATCTGATCAGGTGACAGCAAAAAATGCCGTGAAATTGCCAACACCGAAGGGCAAAAAGGGCTTCGCTCTAAAAATGGTTTTTGAAATTTTAATAGGCACGGTAGTTAGACTGTAATTGTGGCCAGCGAAGGTGATAGTTAGTGGATGCTACCCGAGACCAGGCAGTGCAAAAACCCTACTCGCTTAGAGTAACTATCATTTAAGAGGAGGCTCCGAATATGTTGTAGGATTTTAAATAAATGTTCAGACTGTGAAATCGTTTAATTGAACAATACTCCATTGCTTGCTAATAAAAGTTAAACGTTATTAAACTGGCACTAAATTATTTTAAAAATGTACCTTTTTTATGATACCTATTTTAAACATTTCTTTTAAATATACGTAAGATCTGTTGTACTCCATTTACTAAGAAACTTATTTTATTGATCGCTGGTCATATTGCAGGATATCTTGACAAAGATTATTTATCTGTTTATATCAAATAGACACGAATTATTAATTTGCGAATTTTAACATTTACTTTAAATAAAGTGTATAAATAATAAAAAAAACTGTTACACCGAACATAATTAAACTTCTATCAGTCGCTTTAATAGCACTCTTATAAATCTTTCATTAAGCATCATTCATGAAGTGGTTTTAAGTTACCTGGCTAATAGTGACTGATAGTTATAAATAGTCTTAATGGCATGCTCATAGCGTTTAACGACAACACTGACAACTCTTGCTATGACTTGAATTGACATTAAGTATTACTTTATTACAAAGTCCATAGTATCTTCTTTATATTTATCTTATTTTCTTTATCTTCTTTAATCTACATCTACACTAATATAATAAAGAGGAAAACTTTGTTTCTTTGTATGTAGAGGGTAATCTCTGGAGCTACTCAACCGATTTCAAAAACTCTTTCACAAATAGAAAGCTACACTATCCTTGACGGACATAGGTTACTCATCCCACGCGAACGAAGTCGCGGGCGTCTGCTAGTCTAATATAAAGTAAAGTTGCTGTACGTAGCTGTCTGTCCTAAATCTTATAGTTAATGTTTGGCCTTCTTCTTCTATACCACGCAAACGAATTTTGATGCGTATGATATGTGGTTTTGATTGTAATTTAAATTTTTTTTAAGTACATTGCATCCCGACTTTTCCCGTCCGAAGCCAGGGTGGGTCATTCGTTAAATAATATAATATGTATTGCTTAAATATTCGTCTAATGTTAGAGTAAACAAATATTTTTTATTAGATAATATTTAGTTAAGTACCAGTTTATGTAATTACAGATAGAAGATTTATTGAAGTTTATTTTTATAATAATACAAGCGACCAGCCCTGGCTTCGCAAGAGCGCAATTAGAATGTACTGTACATAAAAACCTTCTGTAAAAAAAAACTCTAAATGGCAGTGAATATCGTATCAAAATCTGTTGCGTGGTTTAGAAGTAGTAGGCCACTGAAGGATTACATATTAACTTCCACCCGTTTTTAAACCCCCTAATGCCAAAATTTCCAAAAAATGTCCGTCTTCAAAAAATGTCGTTGTCTGATAGGAAGTCAATCAATAATGAAAGGACTTAGAAAAGCGCCGCTAAAAAAACTCAACAGCTTAACCTCCTTTTTTTTTATCTTTTCAAAACAAAAATTACAGAGCAATACGTCTATAATAAATACTTAAAACAAAAAATATTGAATTATATTATATTGTATAAGAAGATAATGTGAGCCTCGCGGGTCCTTAATCAAGGACAGGCGTATAAGTACAGCATACATACATATATTATAGTGCCGGTCGCGGCGCGTGGCGCACCCGCGACTCCTCGGATTCCGCGTCGATTACACCTGTGCAGCTAGCACGAATCTTCTCGAAACCAAAGAGTATTGTAATATAGAATGAGAAGAGTGGCAACTCTGGGTTTTAACTTGCATGTATGGAAAGTGCTGCTGTTAGTGAGAAGAAAGTGAACTAATCCAGTGTACTTGTATAGCTATAGATAGGCAAATATACATATACGTGTGTATGCGCACTTGCGCGTGTGTGCGTGTTATTTTTAGATCCAGTTTTCATAACGTTTGCTAGAACAAAACCTTGATTAGTAAACAAAAAGAGATAACCAAGAGCGCATCAACGTCCAAGCAAACGAAAGCCAGAGTTGACAATGGCCGCCTCCGACACGAGTGACTAGCAGCAGTGAGAGATAGTTTTTTTTTTAATTTTGTAGTCACTCGCCAGCTGCGAGGAGACGCTGCTAACTGTCAAATTTTATGAAGTTTTAAGTGTGCCCCGCCTGTTTGAAACGCGTTAACTCGCTACGTAACTGAGTGCGTCTTTCTCCTACTAGGCTTGGTAGAACGAGACTTACTGAGTTACGCAGCGAGTTAACGCGTGGCGTTAATATTCGTGCTTGGTGCACTGAGCACCTAGCACGAATCTTCTCGACACGCGTTAACTCGCCACGTAACACAGGGCCTCTCATTCTAACTAGCCCAGTGCACCTAGCACGAATATTCTCGACACACGTTAACTCGCTACGTAACTCTGTGCGTCTCTTTCTAACTAGCCCAGTAGGAGAGACACGCACTGAGTTACGTAGCGAGTTAACGTGTGTCGAGAAGATTCGTGCTAGGTGCACAGTAGGAGAGAAACGCACTGAGTTACGTTGCGAATAAACGCGTGTTGAGAAGATTCGTGCTAGATGCTCTATGCACCTAGCACGAATCTTTTCGACACAGTAACCTTTGTTAAAAACTATAGTAACCTTTGTGAAGTAAAAAAACATTTAAGTAATTTACTTTATTAGATTTATTACAACTATATTACACTTGTAGAGAAATTCAATAGCGTTTTTGAAGTTGGACCTACCTACGTAGGTACATTGGCTGAGTTAAGTCTCATTCTTACTCATAAAAAACCAAAGTCACTTCTTCCCGTAACGGAGAACGTTTATTTTAACGTAGCAGAATAAAATACTAGTGCAATTAAATTTAGTACGATCAATGCGATGCGATCAATAATTTATACTAGCTTATCTGACCTATACTCAAATCGTTAAAAGTACACCAAATAATAATGACCAAAATGTATTCCAATTGAAAATTGTATTGATTTATAGAGGTAGTCCCGAAGACTTTTACAGACCCTATACAAGCACTGAGTAAAACATCTATCTTTTGGCTCCGCTGTTTAATTAAGAACTAGCGAAACAACCTGCGCTCGCGCTCAGATCTGCATAAATATTTGTATTTTAATCACGAAAATTTATAGAAGCGGTTTTATACTGGCGAATATATTTCGAGGAACGTTTATTGCGTTTAATAGCCATTCAGAGGCTATTTCTTGTGTGACAAACAGCGTAATTAAGAGATTGCAGTATTTATCAACAGCTGGTACATTTTGTATAAAGTTATTTTAATTTGCATTTGCTATCACTATCTTAAAAAAACTATTCTCTGCTCAAGCTTAAGTAGAATTTAAACTTACTTTGAAACTTCTTTAATTATTCTTTTTCCAACAACTTTTGCAACAGCCACATCTATAGCCATGGCACGAAAGAAATATTTTGCTTATGCCGCGATCGATAAAGATAATCAAGAAGCAGTCAATTACTTTTAAATGTTAACATTTATTAGTAAAAATACAAAATAATAACGCATCCACGGTTTGCGATAAATTTGACCAATTAAGTAAGTCAAGTACGAACTCCCTTGACTGCAAGCCAGCTCCGAGCAACAGCAAATGGTAACAAAAGTGTACTATATCAGGCACCCTTGGTAATTATCTACTTTGAAAAGGTTCTTTTGATGACTTGTTTATCGGGTATTGCAGATAAGTAAAAAGAGGAATCCCGTGTCTGCGGAGCTACATTTAAGAATTTGTTGACAAGCAATTAAGGGTGGTCAGAGCATGTGCGCAGACGACGGTGGCGGGCGAATTTCATTAATAGGTACGTCAGTTGAGTCAATGAACCATTCTGTCACTTTCTGTCAATGTAATGGACCCGATTTCAGCAAATTAAAACTGAATATGAAGCTCAAGTCATGAGGGCAGCGGCCATTACCGTTTCATATGTGAATGTGACATAATTTCAACCGGTTTTTGTAAACTGGAATATTTATTTTTAAAACTTGTTATGATTTTATTTAGTGTGTACTTTTAAAGTTCATACAGTGAACTTTTTATTTATGGGCTTATTATCGAAGCTTGTTAAGGTGTGGTAATTATTTTACAGCTATTGCTGTTAGTTTCATTACTACCTCTACCTGCGTGCTGCCCATTGTAAATGGCCAGTAAAGGTGTAATAGATTCAAGTTGACTGTTTCAGAACAAGTCCTTAAGTAAGTAAGGCACCCCACGTGGCGCTTCATTCTTGGAGGTGCGTCAAGTTTCGCTAAATTATTTCTGTCGATTTACGGACAATGCCAATTAGTGACAAATTGAAGAGTATACTAAAGCCTCTGAAAATGAACTCGAAGCCAACGATATGTTTAAGGAAGCTATAAAAAAATAATCGGAGGTATTTATTGGAGCTCGAAACACAACTCTAAGCGAATGTACCCTGTTATTGTTTGTATGCGTTTAATATTCTCTGGTCAGCTATAAATGTAATTAGGCCTCTGAAATGTGTCCGACTTTTACTTGAAATGACTCTGGCATTGAAATGTACATTAAAGAGCAGCTTCCTTGGCACGAGTTTACATGATGGATACTAAACTTGTATGTAATTATTATCGTAATAGTTTCTTACTTCATATTTATTAACAATAAATTGGCCTAAAATTAAGGGTAATGAAAATGTGAGTCAGTTTCACAGTTCAGTATTCCTCCGCACGAATTAATTTTCGTGCCGTAAAACGCTGTAAGCGAGCTGTTAACCAAATTCAATTATCTTAAAATGACGGCAACCTGGCCGTCACATGCTGGAGTCCTTAAGAACCAATAAATTCGTCTACAGATTGAGCTCCAAGGTTTATTCTCGAACAAGTAAATTACGGTTGTAAAACTTTACTTAATAGAACTTAACTTGGAACTTAAAGAAAAATATTACACGCGGTGAACATTAGAGAAAACAAGTTGTTCGAGTCGCTGGATTCTTCAGGTCTTCGTAATATGTTATTATTGATAATTAAAACGATTACTTTCGCGAGACAGTCCCATCAGTGTGGTAATTAATATTATTATTATGGGTACCTAGTGGCGGCGTCCGCGCAAGGGTGTAGTTACTATGTTGCTGAACCGTAGGCGTAAGCGCGGGGGAACCATTTAGATTCTATCATCTTTGCATATTATTGTCATCATCGTTTTAATACAATATGAGATAACTCTCGCAATTCCCTTAAGGTAATTAGACAATTATTCAAACGTATTATTATTGTTTTTTTTAATATTTAAAACTGTTAAACTGTTTTTGATTACCTATCACGCAATGGTTAAGATTTGTCGCACCATACCACGCTATTCGCCTTTTGCACTTAGTTTTGTATGCTTTACGTGTGGGGTTGATGAGGCCGTATATTTTTTATAAGTACCAAATTCTGATTATCAAAGTGTTCATTAATTTAATTCAAAAATAAGCACGAAGAAACTAGACTCTATATGACAAGGTGTGCGTAACAAAAACATTATATGTACTTAACTTTTTTTTTCTCGATGGAGTCCTAAAGTTGCTACTATTTTGAACTTTAATTTGAAATTAAGTCGGCGGTTTAAAACCTTTATCTCACTATTTTTTTTATTAAATCACAGAGCATTAGATAAATAATTTGTGTGGTTCCGAAAAAAAAGTAGATTTTCATCATCAAGGTTTAATAATTAACATAGGGCTTAATTTTCTTATTAAAAAATGGGAACCAATGCCCTGCTAAGCCTTGGAAATAATGTCGGAGTTAATTTGTTTTATATAATATCACAAAAATCAAAACAGTGAGACACACGTTTGATGAACATCTCCAACAGAAGCATCCAAAAATCATTTCGCTAGTGCCACAAATCAGGGAAGAGAAACTGAATAATCTTTGTATGGAAATAACGGCGCTGCCTTATCTTAAGACTCTTAATAAGAGCGAGTGATAACAAGTTTTAGTAATTTAGCAATATTCAGACTATTATTAAATAATAAACATTTTCACCTGTTATCATTCAGAGCTTGAGCTAATATAGATAGTGTAAAGCTAGTGACGAGCGAATCTTAAATCTGCCATTTCATCCAATAATCTCTCAGAGGCGTTCGACATCGTTTGATTTGCGAATGATTTATTATACCTGGGTAACTCGAAGCCGCAGGAAGATAATTATTGGTTTAACAAACGTACGCGGCAGCTTTTAAAATTAATGGATATGTGAATTAAAGTTGTGCGGAGTGGTAATGAAGATAACGTGCCGTGGACGCGGGCTGATAAAGCCTTGACGGCGCTTCTTACTCGCAGATAACTCTTTAATTACCAAGATAAAAGGTCTTACGTACTCTCATTAGGCTTTATAATGTATGGCAATTAGGATGCGAGTTGTTTGGGTCACATCAGTTGACGAACACATTCAGTGATCGCTAGCTAGAGGATCCTTACATAATTAAATCAGATCGTTTTTTTCATCCTAGCATTTTTCCCTTATCATTAACATTAACGCTGTTAATTATCATCGCCAACTACAGATCAGGTATATTGGAGCTATTGTCAACTGCCCTCTGTAACTCCTGTGACAGAGAAGCCAGAGCGACAAGATCATAGTTTCACATGAATGTGGAGGTTTTCTCGAGATATTTCTCTTTACCGTAAGAGGGTCTGTTACTATAGTGTTAACGTTACAAAAGTTAGAAAAATAAATTGGTACAGTCAAAGAATTTAATTTCCAATCCGCCTAAGGTTCAATATCGTATAGCAAACTGTCACCATAAGAGCTAACTAGAGCAAGACGTTAGTTTGATATATCAACCTTAATGCATTGCGAATATCTGACGAAATTTCAGCGAAATGGGTAGGGAATTAAATTCTTTGACTGTACATTGAAATTGTGTTGCTCCTTACACCCCATAGCCACCAGGACAGCAATACTTTTGCGTAGTTTCATGAGGTATTTCTTAGAAAATGTTGGCTTTTATATCAAATAATAGCCATGACTTTTTATTATTTCCCAATCCAAGATTTTGTCAAGTGGCGTAATGGGGTTATATGAAGAAATCTTACAAAAATGCAACATTTATCATTAAAGCTTCAACTTGAATGAAAAATAATATTAATCTGCATAAGAATTGGCCACTTATTGTGCTGAAACTTATAATATAAATACTAGTAAATGAAGTAAAGACGATCAGCGACTGATCTGCGAACAACAGTAACAAGTGTAAAAATCATTGATTTCATAGAAATAACGAAATGAGTTTCAATTTGCGTGACAGGTGACGAGACCTATCTTTTAACTTGCATCTTATAAATAATTAAGGGCCAGGCTCGTTAAGTTTGTAGTCGGATTCGCATGCTCCCGCCCACTTTTCGCGCGAGCGAAATGTGTTTATAACGACGTCTGCGCACACCCTCCACACCTAGTGAGCATTCTTACGTTTCCCACTTAACTAATAGATTGGATGATTGATGAATTTGAATGTAATGCGAATTTTTGGCTATTTTTAGTTTGTTCCATCAATCTTTGAGACATTAAGGATGCAATCGAAACTAAATTGACTGAATAATTATTGCTATGCTGTTAACAAAAAGCTACTGTTGATAATTGATTTGGTTATCAGGACACAAAACTATCCTAAATTACAACAATAACGTCGAAACCGAATAGGTTCAGTAAAATCTTCTTCTTCTTCGTCGCTACACTCTTGGCAGAGTGGTCGTGGCCGTCGTATCTTGAGTGGCGAGCTTTACGCTTCTCAGTAAAATAATAGCTTATTAAGTTATATTCTTTACTGCGAAGGAAATTGAGTATGACCCTAGAATGAAGAGTACTCGTCCCTTTTTTTTAAGTTCAATAAGCGCTTTACGCTAGCGATCAACACATCCATTATTATAACTGAATTCAGAAAGTTTAAAGTCGTGCTGTATTTCATTGCCAATTTGAGCGGAAATGACGAATAAAAGCAGTTCGATGCGAGATCCCGCTTCCGCTATCAATCTTGCGCTTGCGCAGAAACAATACACAGGCAGCGCATTTCCCACGCACCCGCGCAGCGGCTCAGCGGTCAGTCGCGGACCAGATGCAAGACAGATATGACGTGCTAAATCGTTACAGGTACCTTAAGAGGACTGTGAACTAAAAAAGCGCTTTACACACAAACGGCGATAACGTTTTTTACTCTCTAAACCTTAACCTATAGCTATGATTTTTGGTACGTTGTCATTATGCCTTACGACTAGGTCGGTATGTTTTGATTATTTACATTGTTCAAAGATTTGCGTTTGAGGAGTTTCATGTAAAATAGAAAAAAGTCAATTCAATATTCTTAAAACTAAAAATATTTTAAGAAAAATCAAAATATACAAACCTAGTTCTAATCGTAATGGCAATATTCAAGAAACCATGACTATAGGTTAAGGTTTAGAGGGTGGAAAACATTGTCGCCGTTTGAATGGAGAGCGCAAAAATATTAGGCACGTAGAAGCCGCTCCCCAAGATAGAACAAATGATAATAAAAGTTACCACAAATCGTTCCTTTTTTCCTTTGGATTTACGAAACACTAATGAGGTTTTTTAAGCGGGCAAAAAAAGGCAAAAATTCACTCAGAAACTGTATTTTTATGTATTTCTAAGTATAATAAGACTTGTCTCGCCCAAATCTTAAGCATCGCCAGCTGACCGAGCACATGTTTGTAAGTGGCGTCGTTATCATTTTATTAAAACAATTTTGCGATACGAGATAACGCTACTTTTATTAACTTTCCCGGTAACCACCGGCCGTGCAACCTCTCAAATTAATGTCCCTTACGGAGGGCCACATGACATATTATTATTGATCATAATAAATTTTAACTTGATAACTTAATCTCGCTTGATGGAGTCATGGTGCCTACCACGCGCTCGGCAAACACAAATTGTTCGAGATGCGAATGTCTAATTATATGAGAAGTTGTTTTGACTTACTGCGCAATCATTTTCGCTCAGGCTGGTATGCCATACCATAATACTGGATTTTCTTGTACGATGATTAATATGTAAAAAATAATTGATAGTGTTTTATTTACCATACTATCTCAAATAGATCAAACTGGCACCGTTTTATTATCAAACTAGCGACCCCATGAGGACTAATTGCAAAATAAAAATGTGTTTCAAAAACACAATAAGAAAATATGTACATATTTTTCTACCTATTTGTAATTTGATTTGATTAATTTCTCAATTTAAATTAGAGGTACAATATAAATTACATAAGAATGTGGTAAAATATTGAAGGTATAAGTAATATAGTATTTAAAACATTTATTTACTACAACGGAGCTTAGTTTATTTTCCACGACGTTTCGGTCGCTTTGCAACGGTCGTGGTGACGAGTAGACAAGTACTAGCAGAATAGTAAAGTGATAGTAGGGTAGTCAGTAATTTTTTTAAATAATATCTAATAATAATATATTTAAAAGAATCCGGTAACGTTGCAGCTGCATACAGTCGTTTTCTCGCCACGCACGAACATGCCCGTAACAGTCGTAATTGCTTTTGCATTTAAATTAATAAAAACAATTATTAAATCCCACATATAAATCGTCCGTGTTGTATTTTACCCCGTGGTTTATTGGTGCGATTTATATAGCACACAGTAGTCGGTAATTAGTAAACCTTATCAGGTGCTGCAAGTTTTTTTTTCAACTGTGTGAGGATGCGGGTCACGTGATGAAAAAAAAATACAGAACGGGATAAAATTATAACTTGTTACATACTGTCTGTTGTGAATTAACCTCCTTTGCTTACCATTATAGCTGACCCGCATGTTTCTTTGCCTTCGTTATCCATAAAATAAACCTACGACACTCACGTTAACTCTTGTTAGGGTCTATACTGTCGGCATCCAGTTCTAACGACTGTACAGTGACAGTATAGTATAAATAAATAAATATCTTGGGACAATTTACACCAATTGACCTAGCCCCAAACTAAGCAAATCTTGTGTTATGGATACTAGACAACGGATAAACATACTTATATATAGATAAATACATACTTAAATACAAATGACATCCATGACTCAGGTACAAACGTTCGTATTCGTCACACAAATATTTGTCCATACCAGGATTTGAACTCGGGACCTCTTGCACAATAAGCAGACACATGTGCCATACAGGTCGTCATACTTTATAGTATGACTGTGAGTCGTGTAGCAGTTTTGACGCAGCTATGTGAATCGCAGAACTGCATTCAAACTACGATTTTACAGCTGGCTTGCAGCTGAAATGCAAAACCGATAGGACAAAGGTTTAAATTAAGACAATTAAATTAAAGGTGAATGGGCATTTTTGTATGGGCGCTGTCCCAACCCTTGTATACAATAGTGAGTAGTATGGATGTGTAGTACTCGGTGTAAGGATCATCATAGGCTATGTTTCGAAGACCAGGTGTCTGCAGCATTAATCATTGTTTTGTATGAAAAAAAAAAAAAACAGCAAATTAGACCTATGCTCCCATTACGTTTTTTACTTCTAGTGGCCTCAGTAATGCGTGGTTAAAATCTTTCGGCTATATCTCGAAAATGATTTTACAGATACTTTTCATACAACTGCTAGTACAAAGTGAGGTATAAAATGGGCTGTAGCTTTTTCCCTGCAAACATCTCGGTTTTGCTGTCATATAAAAAAATTAAGCTCTTATTGAGAGCTTTCAAATAAGATATAGCACAACTGTATACAGCACTTGGGACAATTTGCCCATTCTCCTTTGGATTTATGTATATTAGATGTAGTATTATTAACCGGCCAAAGTATCAGTCTCAGTCCTTGACTGTGACCCAACAGTCGACGAGAAGATACGAAAACATGCGAGTAAAAACGCGACACAATGATATCAACTAATGGTAAAAACAATGTGCTACACGATTCTAACACTGGAACGGTTCCTTAGTTGTTTTGTCGTTTAACCGTTTAAGTTTTCGGATATTGGAAAGCTGTTATTTCTGGGCTGTCAGGTCTAAATTGGTTTACGGTAAATCCTACTAATATTATAAACGCGAAAGTTTGTAAGTATGTATGGATGTTTCGTACTCTTTCACGTAAAAACTATTGAATGGATTTTATGAAATTTGGCGCACACATAGTTTATAACCTGGATTAATACATAGAATACTTTTATGCCGTAAAAATGCATAGTTCCCACGGGATAGCGATAAGTAAGCAAAGCAACTAATTCTCATTAATTTATCCAGGGAATATTAGAGATTGCATGTTGGGTGCACGTTTGCTTGATTCAATTAAACAAAGATTCAGTCTACGCGGACGAAGTCGCGAGCAAAAGCTAGTACGAAACAATGCTTTTAAAAGTATACTTCTTGATGGTTAATCTCATTAAAGTTAGTTTTATATTTAGATATAACTAGCGAGCCGCCCCGTCTGGGTAGAATTAGGACGCATTGCACCTAAATACTTTCCGTAAAAAAAATCTCCTATATATATGAAGATATGAGGGCAGAAAGGAACGAATAGCGACTTTACTTCATAATATGTAAAGATAAAGATTATTATAGCTTATCCGGTGCAGTAGTGGCTTCTCCTTATTCCACCCACGACGCGCAGGGCCCGCGGCGGCAGGCTAATTTTACAGTTAATATATTTGCACTGATTACTGGTAGTTACATCAAGACACACATATTCATTTACTGTCCCGGTATTTAAAACATGACATGAGAAGTTGACTTTTAATGGTAATATGAGAATATTTTTCACTTGTGAGTATTGTCGGATATAAAGGTGAGTTTAGGAACAATATAATAAATAAATATATTGGGACAACTTGGCTTTTAAAAAGTCTGATTTTTTTAAGTTCCAGACTGGCCGAAAATGATTCAAAATAAAAACAGCATTTTGTAACCGATATTAATGCTAGATTCAGACCTGATAATGAAGTTTACTTTCGCTATTATGACCTGGGTATAACTTTTTTCGAAACTGCCCTTTCGACGCAGCGGATGATGGTAACTGTACTATTATCGAGGGCGATGTGCGAAGACTCACAATTTTGTCTGAATCTTACAGGACGTTACACTTTCAGAGATTACAGCTATGCAAAATTGAATTTGAAATCGAACGGTAAGTGTAATAAAATCTATTTAGCTCAGAATAGGGTTCGCTATGCCGAAAAAAATTGTACTTATATTTGTAAAATTGTATGAAACAATAATCAAACAAAATATTCGAAACCAAAATGTTTGCTGAATAAAACTCTAGAAATAATATATTCTCATAGGCGGTGTAAATCCACCTTCACTTGCGGCGCTCAGCCTTCGCCCGAGGTGTTCCGGTGGCGGATACTGGAACAGCTTTTTGTTCTGCAGAATAAAACACACACAGACACATTTTGGCTAATGAGCGGATAGAAAGGCCATTATTCCCGGCGGCCTTAACACGTTGCGACATTTAAGTTTCGCTACCGGCGAGTGTGACTACTTGGGACTAGAATGGTGAGCAATCGTCAGTATGGGAAAATCCGACTCTATACGAGATAGGGAAACTTGTCAGGAACTCTATGACGTTAATTTTAAAGGTAAGTAAAACTGCTTTGAAATATTAACAAATAATCTCAAAAGAGGGGGTCCAATGGCAAGGGGGAGTGCCCTTACAGAATTTTGTTGGAACATGTATAATTTTTGAGATCTAAAGTAAAACCACATAAAGCATTAAATATTATGAATTATGACTTATGAGGCAATGTCTTAGGCCATCCCAAATGTAAAATCTGGAATTTTCTTTTTGTCTTCGGCATTCTGAAAGATATTTTATTCTCCTCATTTCAGCGGTCACATTTTTGCTAGGCAATATCATAACTACACCATAAATAATGTTTAGGATTCCGTTGCGTAGAAAGTAAGTATTCAAAAGCGTTTGTGATTATTGCAGGTGTAGCGAAGGTCATTGGAATAAAGGGGCGATTAAAGTTTTCAACGCTCTGTCAAATCCGTCTTTAAATTTGCGAAGGACTGTTGATGCCTTATTTGTTTTGACCTAATTGTTAATGCTTTATTGATGTTTACTAGAGTATATGCATTATTTTTTTGCAAAAGATCATACGCAAATGTACAAATTTATGAATGTTCAGTAGATCTAAGCAAAATACATTTCATAACCAGGTAGTGGTAGTTACTACCTGGTAATAAAATGTTTAAAAACTCAGGAATATTTTTAGCTGATGCCGAGTTTTAAATATCGAGTACAATAAAAAGCAAAAAATACCGCGATAACTCACGAGTACCAACCCTCATAATATCCGCTCAACCACGTCACGGTCAACAATAATTATCATCCATTGTGCGTCACGCTTATCCCCTCTCTTACAAAGTAATAGCGAATTTCAAATTCAAATAGCTTTGGAATCGCAACGGCGCGGCGCGTGCCGGACAGGTGTGCACGCGCAGTCCTGCGATTTAGGGAGAGGGCGAATAGAGGGTCGGAGTACCCATGGGGCGTGAAGTAAGCGTTTTGACCGCATTACGTATTGATTCAGATATCGATCGATTACTTGTAATAGTAACCATTTTTCATTTTTTTTTTTTTGTGTACGAGTATGTTGTTTTGACATTATAATCATTATTGTTCGTAAATAATCTTGTTTTACATAATAGCGACTTCTCCAGCCTTGCTATTTTACGATCTCAATCGTTGCTAAAAAAATTGAAAATATTAGTAAGATTTAGGTTAACTCGAAAAGTCTACTTTACAAATACAAAATACCTATCTCGCGGCAAAAACAGCAATTTCGCCATTATACATATACCTTATCCCGCAATAAACGTGTGTTAGAGGTTATAATGAAAAATATTATAAAGATAAATTCTGTACAAGTAAATATTTATGAATTAAGCCTGACTTAAGGTTACTACTTAAAATTTTGAAATTGTCCTATTACTTTCCGTCCTAGTAGGTAGGTACGAGCATAAAGTAAAATAATAATAATGTGCAATAATAAGAAAACTCACGATTCTATGACAGCCAGTATCTTAAGTAAAAATACTTTGATCGATTTTTTACAACTACACAATAGCCAATTCATCATCGTCACCTCGGGGAATTAAATCGAAGTGATAGTTCCCAACAGGCGAAAGCTACGTTCAATAAATTGCAAAATAATAATAAGTTCATTTTCTTTTTTTTTTTTTTTATATGTTTTCTATGTTCTTCATTTCTTGTCTTGGGTCTGTAGTTATAGATTATTCTCGAGCTCAGCAGCGTAGTCAAGATAGCATTTGACATTTCGTTTGTATAAGGATGAAACGTCAAAACGTCAGGCAATTTTGACAGCTAAGAAGTACTACTATTAGTTCCGTTTTTGGTGCAAATAGCATAAGGGTCAGGGGGCTAGGAAATTATCACCGCCATCCATAGCAACCAGCAACCTTTAAGAGAATCGCTAATCCGTCGCTTACTTTTTGGTGCTAAATTAAACTGAAAGAGAAAAGCCAATTCCACCTCACGAATTGCTGAAAAACAAGTAATAATAAAACACCCCAACATGCACCCCTAGCTTTGCACCATATCCATAACAATGCACATTGCTATGCATGCTATACATGTTCAGAGATTTAAGAGCATGTTTGTAGGCACCCTAAACTGCGAACGCCCATTCTTATTAGAGCTCCCTTAAAGACTTTATTGCTTTATAGTGTGGTATCATAGGGAGGTCTGGTTTAACTGGTGGGTGAGCTAGTGCAACTTGCGTTCGTCGCGTGTCAGCGAGGGCGCAGGACAGGTGTGTCGCACTCGCACCCCTTAACATGACGGAATTTTAGGGCAAAACGCATAACTATAGTTACTGCACATAAGTGTGTAGGGTAGCAGGATAACCAGTGATTTAGATAACGGGGGTCCGGTATTTTATTGAGCACAGCTTAACTGTGTCGAAATTCAAATCAAATGTGAGTAGTTAAAAAACCGGTTTATTGCAGGCGTTGCATTTTGTAACTAAAAATGTCGCTTGTAAAAATCAACACCTGCAATGAGAGAATGAGTTAAATAAAAAGCTATTACTCAAAATACGAGTAAGTGTAAAACTAGTAAATAACAAATAAGTATGGCTAAAAAAAAGGTAAAGGTTAAAGACTGAAAATGTGTTCAACTGGAATTAACGTCTACAATAAACTTGTAAACCTTCCCTTCTGGCGACCATCGGGTAAAAACATAAATAGTAACAGGAAAAGGAAGGCAAACTGGCATTACTTCACTGGCTGGGAAGTGATCACTGCTGCCAATAGAAACCGGCGACCCCATTCTCTTGGGGGTTTCAGTCTTGCCGATCCAATGCCAGCCTGGAAGGGCCATTAACACAGTATGAATTCTGGCATGCTAGTTGCATCACATTACGCGGTTTGGTCGATAGATCGACCACATCATACCTCGGTAGCCCGCAATGTAATCCAACTTGCATGCGATAACTTGCACCGTGAAAATGGGCCTTTAGGTGAGTTGGTCTCCGGATCTCTCACTCACTGCACGCAACGCAGAAGCATGCTATTAATTAATCCCGCTAGAAGTCACATAGTTTTCATCACCATCACAGAACTCTGAATAATAAAATTATTTAGAGTGCTGTGGGCATTTTGCTTTTAACTATCTGACTCTTCGTATCTAACTGTTCGTTCTTGCATGCAGCTCTATCTCATAGAATGCATATAAGCCAATAAGTGCAACTCTGAACAACTAATTATCATAAGTAATGACATGCCGAACCTGACTTCGAAGGGCTTTATGAATGCGCAGTTTTCTTACACAACTAACTAAATCATAGCATTTGCATACTTAAAGGTAGTCGTATGTTTGTTCCAAATAGATATATTGGTGACCGTTGGTAATGTAACCGGCTGCCTGTAGATATTAAAGCAGGTACACTCATCGTATGTAAATAAACGTGTTACCGGTGAATACGGCTAGCCGTTAGCGTTAAATGTTAGCTATGTTGCGCCTGTGGTTACTAGTTGATAGTGAATTTGCAGGAATAGAATGACTGACCGTTATATCCTTTGTTACTAAAATATTTTTTAAATTCTATCCCGCCTGTACTGGAAAGTGGTTGACTGCAGGTTTTAAATCCCTTTTCATCGAGGCTGAAAGTATAACTGACGCCTGGTTTGAGGTTTGTAAGTCAAACAAAAAACTTATTAGGATAACGTCAAATGGCTTTTGGACGTAATAACGACCACATTAATTTTAATATTGTAATTTAATTGAATGTAATGTTATTTTAATAATTATGATCCCTGTTGGTCGAAATAAAGTTAATTGAATTGAATTAAGAAAAAGTTAAGTTTAAGCACATTTAAGTAAATGGTAGTGCTGGCATTGTTGTGTCCCGCGTGGAGAGCATGACAGCCAGTGAAATTGCTGGCTCAGCAGAAAGTCCATCTTAGCCCTCTGGGTTGGCAACACATCTGCAATATCGTTGATTTTGCGTGACCCACTTGCTGGTTTGCCTATCTATTATATAGCAAAAATACCAAAATTGAAATATATTTTTTAAAGTGAGTAGGTACGAGTATGTTGTCATTTAGTAACTTACTGTGACTATTAAGAAATACATTCAAAGAATAAGATTATTTTCACAGATTTCTTATAAATTCGCATGTTTTGACACATTGATTGTTATCAGGAAGTTATTTTGCCACAATGGATCACCCATGTTTGGCTGTTTTGACCACAAGTTTCATATCGTGATTTCACATCATCTATAAGTCTTTTGATACGACCTTGACCGATTACATCAGCGACAAAAGTATCAAACACGATATTGTAAGTGTGAGTGCTATACGTTTCTTCAAAAGCTGATCGTAGATATGATTCTATGTTTCAACGTTATTGTACGCGGCTCTTTGTAACATTGATCGAGCCGTTGTACCCATTGAAAGTATTCAAAATTGATGGATACACCATTCAGCTCTAGTGTTTGTCAGTAAATCTTTAATGGCTTTAAAGCCGTTTTCTTCATGTGAAATATGAGCCCTTAAAAATCTACCTGTCCATTTTTTGCATTGATTTAAGAATAAAATGTATAGATTACTGTCTGTCTCTTACTCAATTACCTATTGTAATTCTGGAGTCTCCTATTTGCTATTTGATAGATATATTTTTTGAAAATATAGAAATATTTGTACCATACCTACAAAGTTGGCCTGATCGGAATGTCATACGAAGTGAAGGCGTGAAGTTTATTCCCACGACGGCAATATGGATTTCACTTATCTCAGGATAGAGCTGCATGAATAATAGACACTTGTATTTTTGCAGTATAATTGACACAGTGTGGCTCTACGCTCGAATATAAACTTATGATATAGTTAAAACGATTAATCTGTCGCGGTTGGTGGTAAAATCCCAACGCGAATAATGAGACGAACTCCTACGAACGACTCGGCTTGCGTGCCAATTATTGACGTAATTATTTTGAAAATATGGCTACGCTTTTGTGATATTTAATACTAAAGCGGCTATATTTTTTAATCACCCGTCGCGGGCCGCATTTATATAGCCACGACGCCGCTGAGATTGTCAATTGACTCTTTATCGGGCGCCTGCTATTGATCAAGTTAAAAGTCACGATGAAATTTGGTTGTTAATATCAAACATTTCCTGCACTCTAGCGTGGAATACAAAGTTGCGATTTTAAAAACGATTAAGATTCACCGTAAGTATAACAGCGAGAAAAACAGTATTACGAGTAGGCAATTAATAATAGGGCTTATGATGGACTTCGGTGGAAATAAAAAGACTTTTGAGCGACGTATTAACGAGAGGGTGCGAAAATTAAAATGTATACCAGTATTACTGGAGTATTAAGCATCCAGTAGGCCGGCCGGTAATGAGATTGTGTGATAATCTCTGGTTTTGTTAGCGGGCGCCGGGCGGCCCGGCGCGGGCTCGCAGGCACGGCATTATCGTCAGCGGCGACAACTGAGAAGTGGCTGCTGATTATGTTGCGCTCACACCACGCGAGGCTATTAGCCGACCCAGAGGAACCAATTTATTTCAATTATCAATTAGTCCTTAACACCTAGACGCGAGATAAGCCACCATCATTCAACTTGAAGCAGTGCGCTTAATTAAGAGCAGATTAAAATGAAAAAGTTGCTCGTTACGGCCTGTAATGAAGTGGAAAAATATACGTTAGTAGGATGCGGCGGCAGTTTTTCTATTCAAAGAATTTGCCACCTGTGACCAGTATGCTGGGAATACGCGGATTTCGAGGCGAGGCGTGTGCACGCGCGTCCCCGCATTAACCTGTCCCAGGGGTAATGGATTGGGAATTTCATGCACCAAAGGTCGATTTAAATTAATTTAAACATTAAAAAGACAAGTGGAGCGGTGGCGCGGGAGCAACAAGTAAATAGCCGGGCTTCTATTATTGCAATTCGTGCACAGTTGTCTATACAATTGCACCATTCAAATTGTAAATTGTGCCTTTCTTGTGGTGGCGACAAATGTTTTTTTTTTATTCACCAGCTAATTGTCATATTCATGATAGTTCTTCTCTTTGGTTGCTCCAAGTTTATGAAAACAACTTAGAATCAAGCAATAGGATACGTAATGCATATATAATTAATCTCCGTACTAAAACAATTTTACTTTATGTTTTGTCGTGGAAGGCTCTGGTCAGGAAAGCTGACAGTAAGCATGTTTGCAATAGCGTTGTGGGAATCCTTCTCTCATATCATGACTTAACTGAATCAAGTGCAAGTCAGAATGAAGGGGATAAATACGCAGAACCGCCACCATGTAATCAATTTAATATCTCTACTTGGAACCAGAAACTGACGTAAAGGGATTATATTAAACGTATTAAGTCAGAGAAAGCAATGCAAAACCCTTTCTTAATGATTGACGGGAGGATATTTAAGATGTTTACAGACAAAACAAGAAATAAACCGAATATCGAACGGAAGCCGTAGTGGATATTGACCCTTTGAGACCCTTGCCTAAACACAATGAAGGACCAACAAAAATAGTAAGAACTCGCGCCGACACATCTGCCGGCCACTATCGAATAAATCTACTAAAATAATATTTTTATTTTGATTACGCATGCACGGGGTAGGCAGATGTTGGATGGCTTACATACTGACTTCAATTTTAACAAACATTTATCACAACACACATCGGCATTTTTAATATCAAAAGGATACCTAGCAACAACCACCGTTGTCATTGAGTGCTAAATATCATAAAAATTCAGTTAAATGAAGACATCAAATAAAAAAACCATACATCACTTTAAGTAGTCAATACAAAATTTACGTACTACATAAGTACTTTCCAGTAAAGAATAAATGTTTTCAGTATCCGGTTAGAAAATTCAAATAAACAAATTTTATAATCATCTAGTTATTGCATCTGATAAATTTGATTAAATTCCAAGTGGGTTTTCATAAGTGGTTTGCAAATGCAGACAGGTATGTAGCCTATTATTTGTATGAAAATATGGATTAACTTCAATTAATGATGATTTCTTTAACTATTAATATCAATTAAACCTTTAGTTGAATTAAAAGTCCGTAAAAATGCAATAAACCTCTTTTTCATTTAATTTTAATTTTGCAATTAGGTTGGTGCTTGGTGCTCGCTTGATATTCTTCTCGACGGTGTGTCACGCACATAAGGGCGGTTTCAAGTCGCCAGTCACTGACCAAAGCGATATGGGCTTTAATAGGGAACATTATCATCTACTTATTGACCCAGTACAAGGTGTGAAAGAGTTGAGACTTTGGGGTGTCTATTACATCGTTCAAGGCGCGGTTAACAAGCTATTGTCAGACGACGGTTGCGATCGTTAGAATCGAATATTTATACGGCTTATCAAGTACATCACGTCAATTATTTAGGTTTTTGGTACAATAATATTACTTAAAGCGTTTGCAGACTCGGTTGAGTCTTTGCCATTTCGAGTCGCCACTCAGATCCAGATTCTTTTGGCCAGATACGATTATATGGTTAAATTAATTGCGGCCAAGATAAATTACTAAAAAAACTTGAAGTAAAGCTCAGAGCAGGCAAAGACTAAGAACACCAATTTTGCCAATGATACATATAAACAACATCTTTTTAAATTGTTTTATTTTGCGGAGCAAAATCCTTTCCTTCTGTACTTTACAATTCCCGGTTTGGCGAAGTGTCAGGCTAGTGCTTATCATTACGTATCCGAGTCATACCGTCATGGCTTTCTTGGTCAATCATATCACATGTATTATCATTAACATTCTGTATAAGTAATCATTGTATCTATCGGTTAATGTTATATTGTAAATCTACAAATCATTTTAATTTTATTATTGGTAGATATGTATACTAACGTAAGCAACAATTTGTTAATATTGCAAAAGTTAAACATAGTAAGCTTTAAAGGATATAGTGTTTACATTTACGTTAAGTTATCAAAGAAATGACAAAATCTTTTGACTATCTGATTTTAAAACCAGTGACAAAACTGTGCTCAAAACTATTAATTAGCACACTGACGACACTGTCTGAGAGAAGCGAGTGGGCAAACAAATCGATTTGACACACTCCTGTACAAAGGCGCACCGCCCACGGTTGAATACTTGCTATTCCGCAATTTGACGTGTAATAAAAAGGTGCTAATAAATAAAATTAGAATCGTACATTATCTGGGTGACGATAATAGTAGTAAAAGATACCGCTGGGACCCAAGGCGGGTCTCTTGTACACAATGGTCCTAAATAGCAAAAGTGAATGTGAAGTTCTACGTTTCTTCTTGTGTTATCGAGCGGATGATTATATTTTTATGATTTCTTGGTGGTTCAATTTAGTGGACTTTATTTGAATTTCTAATCGCACGCAGTTGCAACTTCTACTGGTCACTTCTATTCATAAAACGTTTTTAAGTTTAAAACCGCGAATCGGGAAGACAATGATTCTGTGAGGTGGTTAAATGTAGTTTTTTTTTTTAAATATTTTCACTTCGATGACAGACACTGAACTTTTGAAAAGAGATAAAGTTGTTTCTGAAAGTCAACTTAATTCTATGAAAGCAACGTTGCTTGTCCTAGTAACTTGGACTTGAAATTTTGAACACTGATACATTTTGACCACACGTCAGATATAATCGATATAAACTAAAAAAAAAACTTGAACGCATTGTAGTGTTACTTCGCGCGGCTCTACAATGGATAACCGTCTAACTTATAAATTTTGGCGCGAACAAAGGCGCTACATTGACAATGTCTCGGACAAACGGACGGCCGGACGGTGATATAATAACATATCGGCCGTGAGATCGAAGTAAATCAATATTGTTGATGGCCTAAATCATATTCGGAACTTCCCGCGATAACTTACAGGCGTTCAGACTCAGACGCGCTATTAATATGTAACAGCGGCGCGTATTACAAGATAAATTCCTTCTATTAAAAAAGCAGACAAAAATTATTAATTCTTTAGTCAGCAGAAATTATTTTAAACTAGTAGTAAAAATATTCTGTAGACCTATGAACACAGTTGTAAAGTTAGGTTCTGCTGATAAAATATTTTTTGGTGCTTAACAAAACATCAATGATTCTGTCAAGCGTTTAAATCCTAGCCTTTAGTAATCCCCTTTTCAAAGTCACAAAAAATCTTCGGCTCGATTTCCCTCAGACGTCAAATGTTTGCGTTTGGAAAGGATTTTAAAATGCAACAATTTTTTGTGAGAAGTGCGCCTCAACAGGATTACCGTATGCAAAGCGTTTGGCTGGTCGATCTTTGTTGGGGAACCTTAACCGTAACGTTTACGTATAAGTTTGTTACGGTCTAACAAGGTATCAATACGTATGGAGCTCAATTAAAAGCGTTACAATAAATAAAGGCCACGTACAGTAAAATGGAATGCTTTCATTATTAAATTGAATCTTTTTTGCAGCGAAACAAGACTAAGTTGCAATGATTTGAGGTGCAATTTTTGTAATGAAATCTTATTTCACTCCTTTATAAAGCGCAATTTCTTATCTCCAACGCCTCTCTTATGTTTTAAAATAGCAAGTCGCGGTTCTAAACGCGAAAGTTAACGTTCGCAACAATCTCCGTTGGGTATCGGCTGCGCTACAAAGGGTAGGTACTATTTGATTGCTTCATTATGCGGAATCGGACTCGGTTCATTGTATATCATTTCGCATGTTATATCGGTTTGTATCCTAATTTAATCATCCTGAAGATTGGACCACCGGGAAAAGCGGTGTAACGGGGGGCCTGACCGATTGTGTGATTGAACTTTTAAGACAGTTTAGAAATGATACAAGGGGTTCTTCATATTATAAGCAGATTTGATGGAAATATCTATTTACGGAAAAGGAAGATGCGGGTCACATAACGAGAAATCATCACCACCGTCCATAGCATGAGTGCTCGATAATTCAATTTACTAACAAATTGTGGATCTAGTTGTCTGAATAAATAAATAGAAATAAATAAATAGTGATCAAAAGAGAATCGCAAATCTGTTGCTTTCCTTTGGATCATGTGAACAATAGCAATAGAAGCGAAGCTTCATCCTCTACACACGCAGTGTAAATTAATGGATCGGTACTCCGGGAGTGCCAATGCACCCTAATGTTATATATATAAAGACTATAAGACTATCCCTTCATCCTATGATGGCAATCTAAAAGAAAAATGCACAAATGAGATGAAGTTGCCCTTTTCCTTTTTTATAAATACTGCTATTAAATTTACTGTGACATCATTGAATTTTTTACAGTACTTGTCTAAATACTGATAGTTTATTTTTATTTTATAGTATAGAGGGAAAACGAGCAGACGGGTCACGTGATGGTAAGAAATCGCCGCCGCCCATGGACACCTGCAATATCAAGAGAATCGCAAGCGCGTTGCCGGCCTTTAAGAAAAGAATAGGCACGTTTCTTGAAGGTCCCTAAGTCGTATCCATTTGGAAACACCGAAGCCGAAAGTTGATTCCACAGAGCTGACGTACGTAGTATGTTAGTTAAACAATAGGTTTACTTTCAGCGTATAAAATTATTAAATGGCACAAAATATGTTAAAACCTTTGTATTAACATCACCCTGTGTGCGCCATTGGTTCCGAAGTCAGCAATATCGGAAGACGCAAGCGCAGCATCGCATTATTTATTTGAAACGCGCAAACGTTCGATTCTAATGCCGTCACGAGCTTTCGCTCTTTTGATTCGGTTCAATTTGCCTGACGTCTTATTTGCAACATGGTGGTCCGATCGAATCCGGGATATCTTACGTATTTGAAACATTATTACAAGGACGGAGATGTTTTGAATGTTAAGCTTGGAGTTGTGCCTTAAAACATACTTATACATTGTTGAGATTATTATTGTTATAACAAGCATTTTTATCAAGGATAAATAAATCGCATGTGTATGCAAGGCGGCATTTACACTAGAATGAAGTTTGAAAATGGCATAAAGATAACAGAGTAATGTGAAATTTTAATTAGACCAATCGTTACAGTATTTAATAATACATTTGCCTTGGTATACTGCATTTAATAATAGTCGTGAAAATAGGCACTCCTATCATGATGGAGCTCTTAGCTAGAAATGCGCCTTAGGCGATATAATTCTCAATAGCACCACAAGCGGTTCGTTGATTGATAAAGCATATCACGCTGTTGATGCCACTGAACTTGAAAAAACGACTAAGTTTGTTTAAATAACTCACCTATACTATGAGCGGTAGCTTAATCTATATTTTCGATGTTCCATAGCATTTTATGAAGTTGTGGTCACTTTAGCGGTCGTCCGTAGCCTGTCAAGCTCTCTAGCGGTCACGGCTTAACGTGTGTATGATAGAAGGCGTATTGTGGCCATTTTAAAATAATCGTTGTAGTTTCATATCCTCGTCCATTCACGTTTGCGAACTAGGAATAGATTAAAGCAAATGATTCTCTCTCGTTTTCTTTTCAGTTGATCATGCTTTAAAAAGAAACAGCGTCCACTTGAAATTCAAAAACCGATGTAAGTACAATGAAAACATTAGCAACGTGCCATGACGGTGTAGTGTAACAGTATACGGTAACAGGCGTAACAATGGGGTATCGGTTCTTCGAAGTCACCGTCGCAAAGCCGCCGACGCGTCTGCCTTCCACGTCTCAAGTTAAATTTAGCGTTCATGATCCCATCAATATGCATTATGCGATATAGCCTCTTGCTATATATTCCTGCAACCGTTGAAAGTAAAACCCGCTAAACAAATGTGCCTCTTCAATTTATAGATACCATACGTTTATTTATCAGTAATGAGGCGCACAAAAGAACGAAGTTTTATTTTATTTAACGCACGTTACTCCGCCACGGCTTACAAAAACCTTTAAGTTTATAAATGGCCGATCAATATATTTAATTGAGAATTTATTACATATAATTTATTACAGGAAATTTTGCTGTTGGAATTTTTAAGGCTTACTGAAAAAAGGTACCGTTGAGTGTATGAAAAAGATATCATTCACACTGCCTGGTTTGCGACTAAAAATGTTGTAAATGCTGCGATGCCGTGTTATTCGTTATTGTCCCGCCACTTTATGGGAGTTATATCAGCGGTATTTACATTTTATGATGGAGCGGTATGTAACGAGAGAGCTTGCGGAGCTTGCGGGATGCCATCACTCGTCCACCAGGAACAAATTCTTATTGCTGTAAAAAAGGGAAGAACAGTAGACTGTGAGCTCGAATTATGTCTGAATGATGTAACGCGGCGTGAGAACGGCGCAGAAGCGGCTACTGCTTAACATTTAATGATAATTTGATGCTTCAGAGTACAGTCAATTTTAAGCGTCTTCAATACTGGCAGTACATGGTGTTTGTATCAAAAAATAAATTTATAAAACCGTTGATGCTTGACATTGTTTATAAAAAATTTCAAGAAATAAAATAAGTCATCATCATAATTTTCATCATCATCTAATGTATCCCGATTCTGGCTTCCTCTGACAATCAAGGGGCTTGTAAACACTTGTAATTTTTTAAATATGTTTCGAATTTATTGCATAATGGTAAAAATCTAGATCCATTAGAAAAATATTTTATTATCCTGCACGTTATGACAGCAAAACCTAATTGCTAAAAAGACAATTTTAATAGCTTATTTCGCTAAAAAAAAAGGTTTTAAAAAATAAAAAATACTGTTCGTGGATGTGTTTCTGTTGACTTTTTACACATCGCTTTAATCCCTTGTGTTGATTCCAAAGTAAGTTCCTGATACAATTACATTAATTTGCTAGTCTATGAAAGCATGATAAATTAGTAGGAAGTCCGAATTACACAGAGTTAATTTAAATTCATGAACATAGTAATGTTCATGAATTTAAATTAACTCTGTGTACGATGAAAAAAAGTCGCAACAACTTTAAGGCCACTTCTACATTTTCCTTCTCTACATTTCTTCAATTCATTGCAGAATGCAATCATATTACGTCATAAAAATGACAAATAGGCATGTAAGCTCCAATGTGGCTTACACGATCACATAGCTGGGAAGGCGGTAAAAAGTTGTAAGCCTGCGCCAGCGTTGTACAGCTTCAATCAGATAGTGCTCTCACGCGCTGCTCCATTCATCTCTGGTATTTATCGGCGCGAGGCGGATGCTGTCCACCGTTGCTGAATTAAATCGCGATGCCTAGACTGGGGTTCATTCACAGATCTACGCAACAGTTATCCTTTCATTGACTAACTTAGTAATTAATATTTTATGCTTTACTTATGATCGTTGTGTGAGAGCCAGAGCGAGCATGGAAAATAATGGTTTAAATATGCATATGGTATTTGCGACGAAGCAGATGATTACCACAGTAGCTTTGTAAAAACATACTTTCCTATTAATCAAGAAATCAGCTGAAGTGTCCGTTTTGAGTTACATTAATAGACCAAAGTCTTAAATAAATAAAGACAGAAAAGTAATTATTAGTAGATAATAGTGAAATCGTGTAAAAATTCATCTTTAATATTTAAAAGTTGGCACGTTATGGTATTTGGATGACTCATAAAGTTTTTAATGCTACACTCAACGTTTATAACAAGTAATTTATTTTTATTTATACGTCTTAATTAGACACGGAACTTGTACAAACCGGCCAATGAGGAGGCCGGGCTAATCAACGCGATCGTGTCTCCAAAGATAGTTTATCTCCGTACAAGCTTTCTAAGAGATAAAAGTCAAATTTGATATTATAAAGTAATATGTAAGTTATAAAATCGTGATTTTATTATGCCATCAATCTTGTAGGTCGGCGTGTTGTCTCAGCTTTGTGGGTTTCTACCGATCGGATCGTGTGAGTTCCTCTTTATAAATGTTTTTTTTAATCACGTTATAGCCGACATGGCATGGAAATAGCATCGGTTCCATTGAATTAGTGAGTTTTATGACCGAGGCGCCAAATTATACATTTTAGTTAATTTCAATTTGGAGAAATAAGATAGCTTCTAAACCATTTTTGAAAGAAAAGTTCGGCAATTTTTTAATGTCGTTTTTATTTCTTAAGAGGATCATTATTGTAAGAGTATTTTGCCAACATACAATTCGACAGAATTACATTTTGTACTAATCATAGTATCTTGTTAAGAATTTAACGATATGTCATTATGTCCATAATACAAATGTTAACATGAAAACTACATTACGGGTATAAAATCTTTAATAAAATCACTTTTCTCACGTCCCCGACCTTTGATACAATAAATATTTTGACATCTCCAGTGTTGTCTATCGATAATATATCTTTATCGTGTCTTATATGGAAAATAAAGTGTCGGTTGAATGAAACCTGTAGGACAGATCACTCTATCTTATCTGGGATTCTGTCTTGTATCTCTTTATCTGTGGTCATGGTGTCATACATTATTATTATAGGCACCTACCTATAGTGGGCATAAATTTTATGGGACATCATTTTTATAAAGATAAAAGTTTGTTCATGGAATAAAACTGCTTCATTATTAATAAGGTAATAACATTTAAGATCTTTTGATTATAAATTTGAATCTAATGCTCGTATGTTTTTTATGCAAACAATTCTCAACATTCATGGATAGCTCGCTAATCCAGCCGCTAAGCAGAAGTGTTTGAGTGCTGTGTTCCAAGGTAGAAAGCATGACAGCTGGTGAAATTGCTGGGACAAGAGGTATTCCATATTAGCCGTCTGAGTTAGCTACGCATCTGCAATCACCTTGGTGTTGCCGATATCCTTGGGCGTTGGGATCACTTACCATTAGATGATTCACTTGCTCGTTTGCTTTCTATTTTATTAAAAAAAACCTCTGCATGTTAGTAGTTAATGGCTTTAAACATTCAGGATGAATGTTATAATACGCGAAGTTGGTTTGCCATTGAAATACCGACACACTTTTAATCGGATGTATGTACCTATCACCTACTTCACCATTTTTTTTTCAACGTTTTGAGCTGAAACAACGGTTGGATGTATTGATATCAACATATTTAATCTCCACGGTGAAATTAGCTTCCAGTGAAACAGAAAGTGACAAAGTGTCAATCTGGCAAAATTATTAACGATGAAAAATGTGCATCGTATCAAGAAGCTATCAAAATTAGTCGTTGGTTTCATCGCATCACGTTCATACAGTAAATGTTTTTATATATAAATAAATAAATAAATACAGCTAGTAATTAAATACCGACAGCAAATACACGACGAAAGTGAAATGTCGGCCTTTATTCAGATTTAATATTTGTTTTCCTGCGGGTAACATTGACATGCCATCATGTAATCCAAGACTCTTTTTCCGGGGCTCGTGTTATGTCAAAGGGTCGAAGTCAGGTCTGTGTTGACATTCGTTCAAACTTGTACCTTTGCTACCGGAATTCCCAAAGTCTCCACATAAAAAAAAGCGAATCAAGCCAAAGTAACGCGTAAGTTGTCTGTGCTGTTTGTACAAAATATAACAATAAATACACAAAATAAATATAAAATGACAAAACTTATAACTTTAGTTGAAATAAAACCATTTAAACGGTTTATATCGCATGAATTGTAACGAATCTAATTCCCGACGTTTCAAGCCCTTTACAGGTCTCATGTTCACGGGCAGACTGATAAAAAAACTTAGAATACAAACTACCCAATTTTGCAAAAATAATTAAAAAATTTGGCCGTGGGGTACCGGCTTAGAATGGTACCTCCCCATTTCTTCCCATGGGTGCCGTAAAAACCGGCTAAGGGGTTTTCTTCTCCAGAAGGTGGGCAGCAGCGCCTTCTGCTCGACACATAAATACTGCGCTCGCCAACCCGCTTGCCAAGCGTGGTGAGTATGGCAAAACCCCCTTATGGAAGAGGCCTATGTTCAACAGTGGACTTCTTGTGGCTCAGATGATGATGATGATGATGAATTAAAAAAAATAAAAAACTTTAACAGACAAAAAAAAAATTAAAAAAACTTTTAATTATTTTTTCAAAATTGGGTAGTTTGTGTTCTAAGTTCTTTTGTCAGTCTGCCCGTGAACATGAGACCTGTAAAGGGCTCTAAACGTCGGGAATTAGATTCGTTACAATACCGTTTAAATTGTTTTATTCCAATGTCTATAAGTCGCGAAAACATAAGAAAATAGGTGGTACTACGTAACTTTAGATGCTAAAAAACTGACTAATGCAAATAGACATTATTATAAATGTGAATCCTACTCCTTCCTGTATCCTTCCTGAATCTGTATGCTAATCCTTTTGGCGTTTTGCAGATTATGAAATCAACTTCTAACCGACATCAGGAAATCGCAGTGAGTTGCCTCACTGCGGAATAGCTTTAAGAAATATGGCTTGACTCTTCTTCTTTATGGATATTATATATCCTGTGACGTATATACATATACGTCATGTGTGGTTTATTTATGTCGATATGTATTCATATATACTTTTGTTTATACACATAACTATAAATACACATAGCATTTTTGTTGTAACTTTAAGTAGGTTTTGCTTATTGCACTTTTTTAATTCTTGTCTTCGTCCACTCTAGATTTAAGGATATTTCAATTAAAATTGTAATGACAGCACAAAGAAAAATTAGGGCAATGGCAGGACTTGAACCTGCAACATCAGCATTCCGTGCCTTGCGTTTTTCCAGTTTCGCCACACTGCCGCTGCCCTACCCTGCGAATTTTTCAATGTGCTTCGTCTTACGGTCATTACATTATTGATTTTAAGGGTACAACTACCCTCGGTGTCATCTATATGAAACTTTTTAACTTACTTTTTTACTTACTTTTACTTACTTACTTTTTTTTTCTTCGTGTTGTCATTACAATTTTAATTTAATAATTTGAATGTAGAAAACATTTTAAAATAAAAAATCGAAAGAAATTTCGGTTACAAAATTTGATATTTCAATTGCTCAAAGGTTAACTGAAAGAGATCCCTTTTTGAACATTTATTTTGAAAGACGACACACATTGAAAAATTGGGAGGGTATGGCAGCGGTAATGTGGCGGAAACTGGAATACGCAAAGGCACGGAATGCTGATGTTGCAGGTTCGAACCCTGCCATTACCCTAATTTTTCTTTGTGTTGTCATTCATTATATAGCATTTTAAATTTATTTTGTTCTAAAACTGGTTATTTTCATGTATTATGTACAAAAAAGCGCAATACATTTAGTACATTATTTTATGTAAATTTCATGATATAATTATTTTGAAGGATTTAGTTTATAACACTGTTATTAATTAATTAACAAATTTTAAACCTAGCGGGGATAGGAGGATTTAATGCAATTTTGAGTATATAAGTGTAGGTTTGAACGCTAAGCTGCGTGAAACATAAAACATTTTCATACAATTTCATGTTTCGACCAAAACGTTATCAATATTAACTTTATTCACTCGTTTATCTGAAATACACGACCTACCTGCTGTAGAACTAACAGGCTGCATTCCTCCGCCGTCGCCACGCGACTAAGGGCCTTCCACAAAAACTCAAATGTCATTGCGCAAGCTCATAATAAGGCCCATTCACAAGACACCCTAGTCGATATTTTTTCAATGTCAAGTCGGGACAAGCATGCAATTTTATACAAAAAACGGCAAAATCAATAATAGCTGCGTGCACGTGTTTTCGATGGATTATAGATTATGCTTTCGAAGATTTTCCCAGCGTTCAGCGCTCGGGTCAGGTACGGGAACAGAGAAATCATTAGATTAGACCTGCATGTTAACATTTATTTAGTTTTCAATATTTTTTTTCTGTAAATATATCATATTTTTATGGAATAGGGAGGAAGACGGTCCCTTGATAGGACGTGATCACCGTCGCTCATGGGAAACAGCGACCTCAAGAGAGTTTCTGATCCGTTTTTCGCTCCTAGGCCCTTAGGTACCCCTTTCTCTGTGTCTCTGGATCTCTCACTCACCGTAAGAAACAAATTAGTAACCTACCCTACACGCCGGTATTCTGTTAGTGTGGTACTATCCCGGTTGAGGCGGCCCTTTCGTACTGCAACCAGACACAGTGTGGTTTTTCTAATTCAAAATCATCTCTGTACTAGAGTACATTCCTTGGGTTTGAACATTAATTCGGTCTGAATTTATGTTTTGAAGTTCAATGGATAATCGATGAATAAAACGCTTCACCACTTTTGAAAAACAAATTCTACTTAATTTAGGTTTTACGAATGTTTTTGCACTGTGTTTGAAAATGTTATACAACATGATTTTATAATTTAACCTCAACTTTGCTCTTACAAGTCATATTTAACATAAACTTCTTTTTCCCACGCATTGGTTAATTCCACAAGTCAACAATCAAGTTTAAAACGTCTCTACTGATTTTCTTGTTTCATTCGCAAAAAACAACAAAGAAGTACTATATAATTATAACGGCCAAAATGTAACTGTCGTCTTACGAACTTACGTGTTTCTCAAACACAAAAGCAGGTAACTTTATATAAAACTAGGATCCTTTGTAGAGGGATAAAAAACTGAACAGTTAAGAATGTTAAGATATATCTTCGAGATCAATAGTGCAGATATCTATCAAAATTACCTAATAAATAGGTCAGCGGAGTATTGCTCGAAATGACTGTCATCAAATTTTCAGCGAAAGATACTTAAGCAAGATTTATAGCCATTTAATCAGTAAACATTATCATTTTGACGTGTGACTTGGGGAATTCAGACTGTCCGTAATTGCCATGTTTAGTTCCCAATTTGGATCCAAAAGGGGCTTAACAAGACAGTTTTTTTTTAACAAATGCTTTTATATTCTCTACAACCACTTGACTAAATGATTAAAACTCGATTATCGATCATATATTTGATTATCGATCAGCAAATAAGCATTTGTTCATTAATGAAGTTCGACAGTATTATAGGCCGGATGGTAAGTAAAGTAATTTCGCGAAAAGGTTTCAAAATTCATTACGTCTTGTAATGATGAGGAAGAAATATTGTTTTTCTCGAAGGCAGCCACACAATGCCGACACAACGCGGAAGACTATACTTAGCCCAAGATATGAGCTTTTAACAAGCCTCATCCTTTACAAACCGAAAATGAATCTTGGTACCTTAACATACAAACTGATACTTGTATCAAGCATGTAAGTAAGTCTTTGCTTACGTGTATTTCTTTCTATCAGCTAAAGTACGTCAATTATCTAAAGTAAACTTTCCAGGAACGTAATAATATGATGGCAAAATTTCTTTATCGTCGTTTCGGACTTAATTACAAAAAAGTTGTCTAATGTTGATTTATTATTAAATGTATGTATAGACTTCTTTTAGTAATTTTATAATGCAAATTGGTTTTCCAACATAGTACTTATTAATAAGTCTCATCTTGGTAATCGTTAAGTGAAGACGTATTTAGTTAAAGAGTGCCGGTAGGAGGTGGTGTAATATATTGGTCACAATTAAAGACAGCGCTCACAATTAAAGGGTTCGTTTACAGTTACAGTAATTACGGGAAATATCATAAACATCTCTCAAACCGGGCTCAAGGATACTGTTTTACATTCCAGCACTGAGTGTTTGTAAATGCCACTGATTGACGTTTTCCCGTCACATTTTTTTGGTCACCTACTTCTTGAGTTTCGTAGCTATGATGGACATTTTTGTCTCAGTTATTACAACATTTTTGTAATTGTTAAGTTAGTCCTCCACTTAACAAAGTAAAGTATTTATTTAATTGTCAAGAACTTAGCCCTTATTCTTAACAGTGTGAGTGTTTAAAGATCTTTTATATAAATAAGTTTTATAATTATACGACACCAGTTTTAACTAAAAATGATTTCAGAAATCTTTGCCTTTCAAATATGATTTTACAAATAAAAAATATATCTTGGGACTAAATTGTCCACCAATAATTTAACTATTCCCAAATAAACCAAAGCTTGTATTATAGTTACTAGACAATAGATACATATAATGTGTAAAAAAACATACAGATAAATACTTATTATAAACATTCACGACTCAGGTACAAACATTCATATTCATCACGCAAATAATTACCATTTGTGGGAATTTAACCTGCAACCTCTAGATTTATTGTCAGGGTCACTGACCACTATGTTGTCTGGTCGTCGAATGACGATATCTCCTCATAAGTGTCATGATCGGAAGGCCCGCCAAAATCACTTACAAGCCAAGCAGGTACGTCAGTCACGTCGACGTCTCGTGAGGCGCGGGCGCAGTGGAATAACAATAATCGTGAATGAATTGTAATGGCGGCTTAATTGATGCGGTGCGCCCGAGTTCGCCGGACCTGTCCTTAGTGCTGCGATTGAAACATCGATATCGATGTTTTAAAATAAATTGTACTTGATATTTTTGGCTGGCGATATCTCGTTGAATTACATTTTTAGATTGGATATTTTTTTTATAGAACTAGTTCCGTTGAAATAAGACAATTAAAACGTTCTATATCGCATGTATTGTCGGGAAATAGGCTCATTACAATACACGCGATATGTTCCATTACAATTTTTTATTTTAAATTCTACAAGTTGTGGAAACATAATAAATTATTGAGCTAGTTTCTAGGTATTTTTTGTTTATTGGGATACTTTGTAACATGACTTCAACAATTCAATAGCAATTTAATAATGCTGCATTCTTATATTCAAACAAAGGATTGTTTAACATAATAGTCGTTAAATTTTGCTAGATATCAAATATAAAATGTATCAAAATGTAAATGTCTGTAGGGAAAACGATGCGTTGTTTGAATATAGGAACGGGCCATAAATTCATTCAGTTCCTTGAGTGTTGTTAAAAGACGGGTGAGAAAATACTGCAAATGCAAAAAAGTACTAAAAAGTCAAAATCAAACTTTGTAATTTTTTACTTACAATTAGTAAATATACCTACTACATAAATTTCCATCAATTCGTTTATAGTGTTAATTAATTTGCTCTGGGTACATCACTATTCCGTTCGTGGATCCGTTCATTCATTGAAATAGGAGGCCATGTAATGATTTAAGTTAGGTTTTACATTTAAAATTAAGATATTACGTAGCCCTAACGTGACGGCCTGAGTTTAATTTACGCAGTCCCTACGTCTCTATCTAACAAGTGTCATAACAAAGGGACGCACACAGAAATAAACTAAGCTTTATTGGTCATGTTATGGCCAAAGAGTTGCAAAATTTGAGGTTATGCTGGACTCTGAAGCATCCCACTCTACGAGTATTTTGACCACTGTTGTAAATATTTAACCAACTTCAAACTCTGAAGGAGAATGTTCTCAATTTAAAGCGTTCTTGTTTTTATTATTTTTATGATCGTCGATTATTTTACTATTAAATTAAATTACAATACGATTATAACATTCGATAAAAAATTACCAAGTTTTTCTTATTTATCTTTATTACATAGTATTAAACATTGTCGCTATCCGTTCCTGAATGTCCTCAACGTATCTTCGCCCGTACTATTCTAAACCATGCAGCAGACTTTGATGAGGTTTCATTGTAATTTAGCGATTTTTACAGAGGGTTTCTAGGTACAATACATTCTAATTAAGTTTTCGTTGATAATTTCACCTATTTGAAGCCAGGGCAATGGTTTTGTTCTATAGGAATAAGATTCATAAACGCTTGTTGTTTGATAAAAAGTTAAAATGTATTATTCAATACGGTATTACAGCTCACAATTACAACACAGTTCAATTTAATTAACACTGATACAATAGCCTTGACACCCAATCGGAAGTTGTTTAATTGACAACGCATTGCGCCCATCAGCCTTAGTTATTGGCGACCGACTTGCGGGACGACTTTTTATGACGGACGACGATTAGCGTCTCGATAAGAAACTTGTGAAAAACTGGTAAACTATGCCTCTACTGGTCAAGTTTATTTGATTCTTGTGATGAGTATACTATTACATCCCAATTATGATTATGCCTTTATTTCTGGCTAGGTAAGATAAGCATAAGCTATGGCTTCCAATTTGTTCAGTGACGTTTTTGCTTAGTAATGAAAGATCAAACAGGTCAAAACAACATTTGATTTAGGTTTATTATGAAATTATGAAAAAAGAGAGGAAAACAAGCAAGCAGGTCATCTGATGGGAATCGATAAACACCGTCCGTGGGAACCAGTGACCGTAGCGTAAGGGAATCCCTGTTCCCTTGCCGGCCACAAGGTTCTCGTCTACCCCCGTCGGCTTCTAGATGGAGATCCGGAGTGAAAGTCACTAACCTACGTAACGCAGTAGTACTTTACGCTGTTATTCTATAAGAGTTCTGTAGTGCTCTGGTCAGGTAGTTTCATATCTTACTGCGACCAGTAACTGCTGTCTACAGCGTCTGTGAAAGGTATTAAAAAAGGTAACGCAGAATATTGATACATTGAAATCCTTAATATATTACGAAAAGCCATAATTTTGCATAATTTTCTTCCACCGTCTTAAAAACTGGGCATTGGGAATTGCATCACCGAATGCCGAGTCATCGGCCGGCCACTTACCGAGCGGATGTTGTTAACCGAGCCTTGATTAGTCGAGACGATGTCAAACGGCAGCCCGGGCAAGTTCAAACAATTAACTGTATAGAAGTGTCCGACTCTAATGAATGATACAGACTTGCTCCGTTCCATTACACAAACACCGTGACGCTGACGCTACAAATTAAGATTAATACTTCAAGACTACGGCTATCACTGATGTCCACAGTTTCTAATGCGTATCATCCTTCGCCTTTTAAGCTAATGCTAGTCTTAAAATATGAAGCTTTGCTTTGTAAATGCATTGATTAGCTGATGGTAACCCGTATGTACGATAAGGACGTACGTAGAAATAGCCTTAAGTGATTCAATGTTCCGTCGCTATTTTTAGCTATTTGCTCAAAGCCCACATGACATTCGTAATTGACAACTATGTCAACTTCCTCCTGTCGTATGTTGAATGATGCTATTTATTGTGATCACTGCTTGACAACACAAACTTTTTTCAGCTTTTAATGTTTTTGAAGTATAGTGTCTGTAACTGCTTTTTTCCTTTTATACAAAGTAAAGGACATTCACTCCAGTTCTTTGAAAATGTTTGCTCGAGATTTGTTTGATCACGCCAGAGGCAATTTAGATTTTGTTACAATGTTGATTTTAATTGTTACTGTACCCGTCTTTAAAAACGTAGGTATTTGAGAAACAAAGTTTTTTACAAGGGTAAATATCTAAGTGGATATAATGTACTTTTTATTTCAACGGTGGTCTTGTGAAGTATTTTCATAAGTCATTGTATATGTATTGAAGTATTAACGTGGGTAGAGCAATAATTTATTGGAGTGTTTGATGAAAAGTTCGTTACAGGCTCTCGGAAGCCCAACGATAAGTGAGCTATCGATGGGGAGCTCAATAAAGACATTTTGCTGCGGTATGAAGTTAGTGAATCGAAGAGCTTACTTGATATTGATTGCATTTAAATCCACGCTAACGCCCACGCTTCGTCAATATTGACGCTAGATACAAGTATGGGCGACACCGCGACGACTAAGGAAGTGTTACTAAGAAATTTGTACAGATAACAACTCTTTACATTTGATTATTCCATAGATCAATAAATGTCCGATTCAGATAACGGCGTCAATGCCATTCATAGTATCGAAATCAGTTAGTTACATTTAATGTAAAGGCGATGGTTTTCATTATCGAGAGAAAGACGACGCGGCAAAAATTAATTTTTAACCAATTTTAAAAACTGAGCATTATCTATGCTTAATCATTCAACCTTTTATGTGTCAAAAATCGGTTTACGGAGAGATGGCATAGTAATAATGCAATAAGTTTCACCACTTTTTGCCAAAATAGCCTATGATTTCTTGATTTAATTTTGCAATGCTATAATAATGATAAATGATACATGTTTATAAATTTAGTAGAAAATGTTAGTCATTCTAGATGTCACAGAATGAAATTTATGGCTCACAAAAGAGTGTTTTAAGAAGTGGTTATCTAGCAACTGCGTTAAAAAAAACAAATAGCACTTCTCCACTGGCATCTATTTTAACCGCCTCCTTTGTGTCGTGGTCACGACAGTAAATCAAAAAGCAACGTATTAAATATTTATTTAATTTTAAAATAGTTGATTGTTCCGATCGAACAGCGCATTTCAAAGGGTTCTTTAAAATAAATTCCACGACTTTCCGCGTGCACTAGAGATTTGTAATTTAAACCTTCAATTGTGACACTCATTTGAAATTGTAAATCTAAGATCAGCTATTCATCACGCGTTGGCGTTTCAACGGCAGATACAGTGACCTTGGAAATCAATCAAGTAAGGTTGTTTATTTTGAACCCCCATCCCAACGCAAAGAGGGATGTTAAATAAATAAATACATAAATGTTTATTTCACATCTCAAAGGAGATAAGTTTACAGTAACTGTAAACTTATAAGTTTAAAACCTCTGTATATCTGTGGGATCATACTTAGGTGTAGATCTGATTTCCGATTTTAAAGCGGACAACGCAGTTTCTTATTTAGTTCCTAAATTAAAGCAAAATAGTTCTTAGCCATGTTTGTTTCATAACGAGTGTGCAGTTTTCAGTATTTTTTTTTCAGTTTAGTCAGAAAGAAACTAAAGATTAGTTGATTAATAGGGTAGGACTAGCTCTTACTTAAATAAAATTAGCAAAGTGGGCGTTGGATCTGCCCGCAAATGGTTCCGTATAAAAAACACGACAAAATAAACGTCTCTTGTACGGTGCCCCCCAATTATTTTTTATAGAATTTATTTTTTTAGCGGCCACAACTATTTGTGGCCGCTAATTGTAACACTTTCTGTGAAAATTTCAAGTATATACCTATAACAGTTCAAAAGATACAGCCCTAGGACAGACGAAAGGACGGACGGGCAGTGGATGCTTAACACGAAAAAAAATGTTTTTTCAATGAATGCAAGTTTACGGATTTACACCACTGTTGTCCATAATTAATAACCTAATTAGGTTTCTTTCAAGACTCAGATTTCGCCGTGTTCCTGCTTCGGAAGTTTATGGCTTTAAATGTTACACTAATTAATTAAACTGGAACGATCTGCATCAGGGCAATTTGTTAAGACTCCAAAACTTATCGCTTCACTCAAGCCAAAGTAATTGTTTTAACGAAAATACTTAATTGCGGATAATTGTTACTGGCTAATTTTCATCTCGAAAGCTTGAATTAATTCTAAATTGTTCGACTTAATATCTTCCCTGCTGTTAAGTTCTGACTAATAGAAAAAATAACAGATGTTACTTAGAAAGGTACTCCTGCTATGGCACGAACTAATGTTAACAGTAACAGAAAAGAAATTACTCATTATGAGCAAAAAGTCAGTAGGTACAAGTATTCTTTTGTAAAAAGTGATCCACTTGTCACGCGACAAAACCAATTCATTGACAATTTACGTGCTTGACAATATCCTTTGACATGCGATTTCCTGCCGTAATGTAACTAGACACAGTTCACAACGACAAACGACTAGATTTTTTCGGTCATAATAAATTTAAAGCGGTATCAAAGCAAACATAACGCCTTCGTAAATTGTACTCCCCGAACTGCGAAACAATAATAGAGAATAAATGGCCAACTTCACACCACAATGCTCGGGAAAGATAAAGGGAAGAATTACACGGAAATTTCGGGCGTGGGCTTTGTCAGCTGAATGTATTATCCTTCACTAGATAACAATTTGCGCATCGAGTGTGTCGCGCATTGTGTTACAGACATTATAAATAAACTTTACAAAGAAGCTACCAGATGTGTGAAGAGGCTTTGAGCTCCTGACGGCCCAAGCCTTTGAGAAGTAATTATAATAGACGGATATAGGTGGAACTCGTTCTGCTCTTCGTTGCTACATAGAAGCTGATCAGTTAAATTGAATTACCACCATTATAATGATGCATATGTTACGGGCTCTACACCGGAGCTGCTATATCATTAAAATTGTTTTAAATTCAATTTTAACGGCCATTATTCGTTCAATATTTCGATCATTACTCAAGTTTATTGCGATTAAAGAATCAAAGAATATCAATTATTAATAAAAGTTGCTGGATAAATCGTGGAACAGAAAAAATGCAAGAAAAGTAACCAGTATAGTCTGAGGTCCTAGCACGCTAGCGTTTATCGCTGATATAAGATAATTTATTCATAAAAACTTTACATTACATGAAAACATAATAAATACAGAAACTTACTTACAATCTATGTAACACGTTTGCCTGAACTAGGAGATCCTGTGTTTCAGGGATATAAAGCATAATATCGTCACTTGGATGGTAAAACTATAGAGATGTACCGACTAGTGGCCGACTAGTCGGTAAAGCCGACTATCCGGCCATATTTCTAGTCGGCGACTAGTCGGCGACTAGTCGGCAAAAAGCACCGACTAGTCGGCCATTATTTTTAATTTATTTTTTATTTTAAACACGACATAGGAACTCAAACGAGCCAGTGGGTGATCTAGTGGTCATATTACTATTTTTAAAACAGGGTGATTGAATTGAAATCATCGTCATGAACATGAATCAATTTCAATTAAATATTACTTTCATCATCTGATCGAAGACTTTCGTCTGCAAACACTGCAGTATCTTAGACGAGAAGATTGCATAGCTTCCTGAACGCTGCTTAACCAAGTCGAATTCGAAGACATACCAAAGACATTCTGGACGTTAGCATGTACGGGATTAGTATGGCTCTCATAAAACTTAAAAATGACAAATTCCAGTCGACGTCAAATTACAGCCAAACTCTTGAAGGCATTGGCATCCTGAAGGCATTGGTTCTTAGGGCCTTTTAGACTTTGTTCAACTCCGTCAGTCACGAAGGGAGAACGCCGCATGCATGGAACAGAAGTATGGTAGTGCTCCTTTCCAAAACGGCAATAATACTCTGCTGAAGAATTATAAGCCCATCTCGCTTCTAAGCCATGTTTAAATATTATTTTATTTTCGAGAGTCATTGCGAATCGTCTCATGCGCAAGCTCGACGACTTCCAGCCTCCCGAACAAGCCGGTTTCCGTAAAAACTTCTGCACCGTGGACCACTTACATGCGCTGCGGCAGGTTATACAGAAGACCAAAGAGTATAATCTACTCCTTTGTTTAGCTTCGATTGAATCGCGACCTGAAATGCGATTTTTGAATCTCACCGGGTGACTACAGCTCGCCAAAATGGCCGTTTTTCATAGAAATGCGGCCATTTTGGTGAGCTTTAGTCAACTGGTGAGATTCCAAAATTGCGTTTGTATCTCACCGGGTAACTAAAGCTCACCAAAATAGCCGTTTTTTATAGAGATTCGGCCATTTTGGTGAGCTCTAGTCACCTGGTGAGATCCAAAAATTGCACCTCTGAGCTGTACTCTCTCTCTAGCAATGTACCGACATAGAAGTGCTAAAGAGTTTGTATTAACATGCCAATATGTCCGTCCAACTGCAGGACCAAACCTTGAAGCCTATCTGGCTACAGTGAGGAGTTAAACAGGGAGATTATATCTCTCGGAAGGACTTGGCATCAATAAACTCGTAAGCGGTGAATATATCGCTCACCTTCGTTTTGTCCATGACATAGTAGTCATGGCTGAGACCATGGAGGACCTTAGTATAATGCTCGATGACCATAGTAGAGCCTACAAGCAAGTTGATCTTAAGATGAACGTGGATAAGATGAAAATCATGTCGAACGCCCTCGTCCTGCCAACTCCCTTAAAGATTGGGGTCTCTACACTAGAGGTTGTTAAGGAATTTGGTATGTAAACCTGGGATAGACTATCCAGTAGGTAGATGGTAGATCCAACTTCGACAAAGAGGTCAATCATCGAATCCGACTCGGTTAGGTAGCGTTCGAGAAGCTACGCAACATCTTCTCGTCTAAGATACCGCAGTGCCTCGGTGAATCAGTCGAAATGGTAATTTTACTACAATACAAACTTCTCAGCTAAGTAGATCGCTAACCTTTGTTTAATAAAAAAAACTCTGTAATGCCGAGTAATACGTAGACAATATCATAGGAAAATGCAAAATGAAAAAAAACCTGGTCCTTCATATCCACCTATGCGGCGCGTGAACGTATGAGGCGCGTCGAACGTAACATATTCCGCTCGAACATTAGCGAAAGCAATGATCGGCCTGGCCGACTAGTCGGCCGACTAGTCGGCTTTTTCCCAGCCGATTAGTCGGCTAGTCGGCCAAAGTCATAGTCGGCCCATCTCTATAAAACTACTAAAGCGACATGTGAGTAAGTGTCGCTTTAGTAGTTTTACCATCCAAGTGACGATATATCCCTTTCTAACCAGCAGGCGCGTGCGAGAGCGAGAAAAAATAGCGTGCTACTATAGCTGGACTGGTTCTGCTAGTCATGAATAGTTGACCGACATAACGCAATTCGCATCACCAACAATGCACTTGTAGTGCGTTACAAATTCTTTCCGGCTTGCATTGAAAGCTCAAGTAGCATTACGGCAAAAAGGAAGCACCGCGGAATAGCAGTAAGCGGCCTGTTATAAAGCATTTATGGCGTAGTAAGCTGAAGTTTACCAAATTGGAAGCATCGTTATATAATACAACATTTTTATGGCTATCACAAAACCTTTTATGTTTCTAAAAAAAGACGGAAGCGTTCTATGCATACCTACCTACTTATCCCTAGGATTTCTAATTATGATAATTACAATAATAATAATAATAAATATTCTGACCCTGATCTTAAAAGTATCGTAAATCGTAGTCATGTAATATTATCATGCTCGCAATGTGAAAATAAGACACCGAACTAGACACCTATGTCATAGGTGTCTAGTTCAGTGTCTTTTAAATACTTTTTTATGACAGTGATTTTCTATAAATCATAGAGATGCATTTACAGGCAAAAAATGAGGACTACGTAATAATATTGGGCGCAAAGATAAAGGTGCATCCTCATTAAACTAAATCCAATCATCGGTTGCTCCACAATCTCGTTGTTATTAATTTATAGAAAGTCATCGTGCTCCCATTAGTGCGAGATAACCATATTGATCATGAGATATCTTCATCCGCGGCCGAGACTGCTTCTTACTTTTGTATGTGATTGCCCTAATGATCACGTGCTGCTTGTTAGCGATCATCGGACGCCATTATGACGACTGATTTTGTTTCACAGCCGCCGCCGATCGTTACAAGATTTATGACTTTCACAAGTTCTAATGGTACAATTATGACCACAATTTGACACCATTCATGATGTGCTGGCCTTTGGAATTCAGACAAACAAAAATAATAACATAATAACTCTTGCCTTTTTTACGTATGCATGTAATAAAATTGTAGCTGGCCGATGTCTGTACATAGGAGATATTAGAGAAAAAATCATATTATAATATAATAATAATAATTCAATCATTATTTTTTTAATGTTAAATATTCAAATTATTAAATTTAAATGCTATGTAATGACACCACACAAAAAAAAATGGGTAATGCAGTTTGACGAACGCACGGAATGGAATGCTGAGGTTGCAGGGTCGAGCCCTGCCATTACGGTACCCTAATTTTTCTTAATGTTGACATTGCATAGCATTAAAATTATCTTTAGATTTTATATCTGTCTGTCTATATATTTGTATGAGCATCAAACACAAACTACTGCACGGAATTCGATGCAGTTATCAAAGATGCATTGCTAGAGGTCTAACTCAAAATCTGGTGCATGTTTCATTTTGATACGTTGCGTAGAAACTAAGTTAGATACCTACTTCCAAATCCAACGCGTACGAAGTCGCGGACACAAGCTAGTTAAAAAAAAAACAGTATTGCGTGATAGCATAGCTGAATAACGTCGGCTATTATATCACATAGAGGCATCCTGTGTTGTGACTATCGCGGCGTTATCGAAGAAATCTGTTTTTATCTTATTTGAGATCTCACGAATTAATTCCTTAACACCTCATTAGTGTCCAGCGGGGGCTTCATTTACAAACGAAATGCAAATTCAATTGAGTTGTGGCCGAGCATTCAGATCTGAACCGTCCCACCGGACCCAATCAACATCTATAACGTCCTGTTCCATCGCATCTTCACTAGATTTGGGGCCAAATTAAAGTCCAAATAAATTGTGAAGGCGCCTATTAGTTCGGCCGCTTTGTGTCAGGGGCGAGCACGTCGTATATTTTAGTTGTAGCTCTCGACGGAATCACTTTTTATCCAGACAAACGTCTTAATTAAGGGTCAACAGTTTACCCATAAAATATTGCATCGTATAGTTTCAAATAACGAATTTGGATGCTATGCCATTAAAATGTCCAATTTTGTGAATATAAAACGACGCATTGATAAGTTGCTTATTAATTGATATCAGATATAGACAAAGACCGTCTTATTTGACATTAAAACAATACAGAAACAAAGTTTACTTACATTTAAAATTACAACAAACGTAATTGGTGGTGTCAAAAACGGGCTTGTATCAGCATTATGCTGCAGTGGGTATACATTCAAACAAGGGAAGGCAGAGCTATAAAATGAAATATCAATATAGATTCAGAGCTGTATCAGGGATAATGAATCTCTATAAATTTCATAAGTTTCATCGTTGTTATTATTGAATACACACCTATGCATGTTATCGGGTTAATCTACGCATATAGAATGGCGATTTGTAATGGATCGAATAAAATTCAACAAGTCCATTTTGCAAATCAATGTCGAAGTTTCAATTAAGTAGCTCGGATTATAAGGTGCTGGAGGGCCATTTCTCGCCTTCCGATGATTATCATAAAATTAAATCTTTAGCGTAGTATAATATTGGCACACACTTTAAGGATACGACCTGATTTTATAAAGAATTACGAATATTGATTAAATTTCTCATGCTACACGTAGCCATCTTTAACAGTTTAATTGAAATCAATTGCATTTTAAGGTTAATTTAAGATCGGGAAAGTTTAAATTGAAACATATGGTTAATTAATACATTATCGTCCCCACAGTTTTAAATACAACTTCCCCTTTACCCACTTCTATACTCGTAGTAGTAAGAAGTGCATGCCCTTGCTAATTCTGTAACCCTTAATTTACGACATAAATACAGGTCGATACGCCAATTTATATACAACTGAGCAATAATTGTAAAATTTTATAGAATACATGCTCGGCGGTAGGCCAATAAAGGCTTGCGCCGATCGCGTTTCAATGACATGCGTCGAGCATGACGCTATGAAACCTTAGCAGTACCCAAAAAGAACATTCAACAAGTCGAATCCAAGTGACTCTATCATATGCTCCTCGGTTTACAACAAAGCGTAATTATATATCGCAGAAACAATATAGTCATTATTCTGCGTTCAGAGAGAATTCTTTCGCACAGCCAGTCATATAAAACGTTATTGCTCTTGTAGTCTTTTGTACCTAGTTTTAGGGTATAATGGCGGTGATTGTCGGCAGTTTTGTTTAATATGTACTGACACGCGTCTAATTGTTCTTTATACGAGTAATTGGTCCAGTACAAGCCTTAATTCTCACTCAGCTATGGAAATAAAAATGTAACTATTGCACTTTTAGTATTCTTTAAATATAAGTACCTATCAGATCTGATGATTTTCATGAGAGACGCGTCAGGTTGTAAACTAATGGTTGCACTAGATACTTTTATTTGACTTAATTGGATTTGCTTTACGATATATACGCAAACAAAATCCTTTGACGCATAATTTCCATGAATTAAAACTTGATAATCACATTATCTAAATTTAACCTCATCTCAAGCACCAACGTTTTGTCTTGCAAGCTCATATTAGTACGCATTACTATTCATGACATAGTCCTTCGGGTTTCTGGTTTAATGATGATAGATATAATGACCTTTAATAGGGCTAATGGGTTGATTGGCGTCATAAAATCTGGAGGGCAGCTCGGCGGATTTAAAACGATCGACACTGCCTTCGGCGCAATACAAGAGGAAAGTAATTGAATCTGTTTAATAGACTCTTAATCGGTCGGCATTGAAAGCTTGTGTAGGCAGATGTGGAGTATTCCAACTTTAGAATTTGAATAGCCGAAGGGTTCTTTACTTTATTCTTTCGATGACAGGTTAAATGTCAGTTCGGTGACAGAGTGTTAAATAGGTAATCCTGTAATAGCCGTTAATTGGTAACTCGATCTTGCAGATATGGCTCGTTTGGAGACCAATTCTCTCTAGAATGTGGCAGAGATCTGGCATGTCACGCTTTTTATTGTATTTTTAAAGATACAGTTTTTGTTTAGTTACAGTTACTGTACTCTAAGTTGGTGGATAAAGGATAATTACTAGGTAATTCAAATAATAATACAAATTAAATTTAAACAGAGGTACTTATGTTTATAAGTATTTATTATTATTATAAATTAAAAATCCTAACAGGAAGTACTGTACTATAAAATTTTCGTCTCATCGGCATACAAAAGCTGCTTGTCTAAACCATTTTAAGTTTTACTAAATTTGCAGCCCTAACTTTTTAAACAGCTCTATTATCAAATTTTATATTTTGCATGGACTCGACAAGCCTTTTAAATCTTTATAGGTTTTGATACGGTTCCGGCGGCAGATCAAAGGCGGCACCTGTACCCCCCTTGCTGTTAAACAAATAAGAAAAAACAATTATACGTTTAACTGCAACTATAAATATTAATAACGCTATTTGCTGCGATAAACGGATATTTAGGGTGACCATGTCTATCTTCAGGTATGTATGTCTTTTTAAAGAAATTATTATGTGTAACTAGAGATTGTAAAAACAGTAGTTTCTCAAATAAGGTGTGTTAAAAAAAATTAACATAATCTGGAATAGCAAGTTCGAATGGGTTGAATAACTTTTTAGTAAAAAAATTGTAAATGATGAACTATTAATCGCAATAGTGTGTTTGAAATGTCTTAATACGCTTTGGCTATTTATTGCTTATAACGTTTGGCTCCTCACCTTGTTAACGAATCACTTTGATATGTAAAGTAACTACATAATGTTTTCTAAAATGATGCATTTCTTAGGGGAGATTTACTACGTTTACTAAACATGGGATAATTAATGAATTTACAATTTGCTTTCGTAGTCTTACTTATATAAGTTTCACAGTCACCCTAACGAATGCGAGATGCCAGCGTTAATTTTGACAATGCGCAGCGCCATTTTCGGCCCTTGCCTCCAGAATTAATCAGCACGCCCTTTTTTCATACCTGTTCGTTTAAATCGCGGTATTTGCTTTTCTAACCTTTTACCCACCGCTGATTAAGATTTTATTCATAAGCTTACCTTTTTGCCAAATCGATTTTCACTTTATAGCGTTTATAATGCATTTTTTTAAGCGTCCGTTTTTATGAGGAATCTCATCTGCAATCGGATCTCATTGGCAAATGGCACTCTATAAACAATGCACCAAAACACGGCGCTTATAGGGCAGCTGTCTCTGACCACAAGGACAAAATGCACCCAGATACTATCAGGTCGAATTACATTCTGCCAACGCCAAGGACCTTCGTATGACGGGTAAAAAAAAAAACGCTGCCGCGTGTTTAAGGAAGTTGGTGGACTAGTGAGACAATGTTTATGCTGTGTCTAGTCAGTCAGAAGTGGCTTGTTTGATTAAAGGCTTTCCGTAAAGCAGGTAATGTAATGTAATTTCTAAGGATTTAGCTACTTTGAACGTACCGACTTCTTACTTTCAGCATAGCAAAACAAACCCTGCCTGAAACCTGAACCTGAATACAAAATACTTAGGTACTGTAAAAAATTAAGTAATTTATAATTTGAGTAGTTTTGTATTTTGCATTACTTATGTGTCTTCTGAGTATAGACAGATTGTTTGCATAGGCATTTATGTTTTATGTTAGTAAGTATTAACGAAAGTATATTTGATTTAAATTAAAGTTCTTCTCTTTACGCTATGAATCACGTATTGACATTCTGCGTGAACTATCGGGCAGCGTATCTAATGACATCCATTGGTTTTCAACGGTTTTTCAGAAGCCTCTCCAGCCTACGATGTGCGCTCTCCGTCCGCGGCATAATACGAATCTAATTTCGCCACCGACTCGGCTCCGCGAACAATGCGCGTGTCTCCACGGTTTTTAAACTTCAATAGGATGGTATTTAGATGAAGGTTTTTCTGCAAGGTACTGTTCTCTTATTTGCCTTTTGTGAGGTTGTGGGCGCGACAAAGCCGCAACAGACCCCGCTGAGCGACAGACATGTTTTTTTCCACAAATTTCGTATTTTATTCCGTTTATTGACGCTGTGTGCGTAGAAAAATGCGGTTTGAAAACGAAAAAAATGTAATAGAAGATGCATCACGATAATATATCGTTTCGTAGGTGCCTATTATTCTGAGGTAGCTTTGTGCTGGATTCTTTTGATGGCCGTAGACTTATGGTCAGTATCGAAATCGCTAAATGTCCATGCTGTAATAAAAGTGAAAAATGTACCTATATTATTTGTAAGTATTAACAGGTACGCATATGTTACTAAAGCTTATATCAATGTAGAGGAATGTAGAGGTTTGTACTTAAATCCTGCTTACATGAATTAAATTAATTATAATATTGTGCACCAATGAAAGACTATACATTTAATTAATTTACATAAGGCAAAACTTTTCTTGTAAAATTCATGCGTTGATTATTTCTGCATACCATGGCGTCATGGGTATGTGTCAATTACTGACCAAATACTAACGAAGTACTGTTACTATGGCGACTCTGAAAATAGGCGTAATTTTCAACGGCGAGGCTTTCGCGGGCCCTCCGCCGGCTGGCACAAAACGTTCCGGAACACGTGCAACTTCGCACAATGCCAGTTTGCATTTCCGCCCGCCATGCACTTCCTTTACTCAGATTTTACTTTTTATTACGCTTTTATTACGTTCTGGACGCTTTTGTGGAGTCGCATTGTGAACAGGACATTCAGCCATATAACGCATCGTAGGTTTCGATTTCGTTAATGATATCGATTTTTATCGCGGTCGAAATCGAAAGGGAAGGAAATAATGAGGTTAAGAAAAAGTAGGAGCGTTGGGACAAAAGAACGCAGGGTTTTATCCGTACCTAGTAAACACGACGCGTGACGTCATACATGGAATAACGGTGCTTCTCAATTTACTAAATCTGAGTTACTGATTTATGTTCATTTAAGAAACGTCCTTAATCACTTGAGCCGCTTATAGACCAATTTGAAAGAGAATTTTATCATTGTCATCAAACTATATTCCACATTAAATTCAACACCTCTAATCTCAGTGACCACTGTCACACGTCAAGATAAGGATGTGAAACGAGCCACCGAGATCGACTTTTCTTGCTAACCTCTATTTGCACGAAGGACTTGGGATAAAACAAAAAGCCAAACACCATTATTCACCTACAAGAAACAATGCGGGTAAAAAAAAGTAAGTAGATCAGATCGTACAAAAGGTTGGGCGAGAGAAAAAAGATTGTTTTTGGACAGAAAGTAGCCAAATTTGAAGCCACGGCGACATAAAATTGAGTCTTACTTGAACTAATACAGAGATGAGTTTTCTTTGCCAGGTTTGTTTAAGAACTTCTAAAATTGGACTACGTGTGTCCATTGTGGTCAAGCGCTGATTATTTTTATCTTTTCATTATCTGCAATGGCGTCAAAACTTATGTCCGGTGCGCTGCGTGACACAGGAAGGCAACGTCGCCCACACACGGTGACATCTCATTTTCCACTAAATAAGGGTTGATCATATTGACAAATTGAGACATTTCTCGTAAACATTCAATGTATTCGCGGGAGGTCTGTAATGGATCAAAAGTTTATTGGCACGTTACTAAAATTAGGACAAAAGTTCTTGCCTGCAATTCGTGCGTTTTGTCATGTAGGTAATTGTATAGGAATAGGTGATTCGTGATCGGAAGCAATCTTCTTGAAATGGGTCTGCTCCGTCATTTTGTGGTTACAAAAGTGTGACAAATTTTGTTGGTATTTTTTTTTGTTATTTGGGCCTAAAATTTACTAGCTTCTTTTAATGATTGACTACTGTTATAGCCTGATAAACTTGAACGAAGAATTTATTATTGAATTACCATTAATCAGAATAATTAATGTTTTCAGGCTTTACTTTGTGGAGGTTCATATTGACATTGACATTTTCACATATTTTTGTGATTTTTTAATTTTATTCTATATTATTACCTAATTTGACATTTTATATTTGTAAACATATATTTATTGTTATTATTTAATCTTGACATCTGTAATTTGAAATTTCTCTAGACTTTTTTCTAGACTTTTATTTTTATGTTTTAATTTTTTCCAATTTGTTTATTATTATTATTATTGTTCTTTTAATTATCTTGACTATCTTTTTGTGAATTCCATATATTTTGACATAAAATGTAGTGCAATTTTCAATAAGAAATAAAAATATCTAATCTAATCTAATCTATTATCCAATCGGGACTGATTACTGCGCTATTCCACGAAACACATTACAACACTCGTGTAAAGCAGTTGCTTCTGTATGATTTTCATGTAAAACAACATACATCACACAAACTCAACTATTAACCAATACCACTTTACACCATTCTTCACTTGTTTCGCTTCTATACATATGAAGCATCATCAATTATTCAAGACAGAATTAGCTACTGTTCGCTGCTTGAATGGACGGCATACCAAGCGGTTATGCGCCGGACTTAGAAATAACACTGATTTTCTAAAAGCAGCAAGCTAATTAGTTCCATTTATTAATATGATTCTTGAAATATGATTTGACACAAATTGAATTAATGTCTGCCAAATAAGGCGCGCGTTATCATTTGCGAGCCGCCGGCTTGTCCCCAGGGGGCAAATTGAATAAATCTTTTTAAAGGCCTATTTACTATGGCTAAGTGATAAATTGCAGGTATTTTTCACGCTGTACAATTACGCTAATTAATTGAGGGCACCGCGGGCGGGTCCTCTGTCAATGTTTGGCTAGCCCGGCTTGGCGCGTAAGCACTTTCGCTTTATAACCATCGTAATTGTCAACGAGGTCTTAATGGATTTTTATTTTAGACTTAAAATCAATCAGTGAACTTACGTACGAAGTTATTTTACAGTCAACAATTCTGGGTTTCTGTAGAACCTTTTCACAATTAATTTCGTAGTAACTTTTCATAGCAAAAGTCTTAATATTATAGTGATAACTCATTCCAACAAGGCTCTACAGTCTCCTGTAATTTAGTTTTGTTGATGATACTGATACGCAAAGTGCCGCTGATTACCTAACCGCCACCACTAGGGATGGTAATATGTTTTTTACGAGTTCAGTACACAAGCGATTTGTCGATTCGGTATTAAAATAATTGTAAAAAGTTCAATAAGAAATTAAGGTTACCTATGTTTATGGACGCATTTAATCGCTATAAATTATGCGCTAGCAAAAAGTTATGTATTTAATAACTTCAACGCAATATAAATCATTATTTTAAACGCTTTAAACCTGTCCTGATCTTAACGAAACCCAATACAGTAAGTAATCACACTTACCTACATAATTGTCTTGTCTCATACATTCTTAAAACCACATTGCATTTTCATACGAGGCCTATGAAGATAAATTTCAATGCTTTATTACTTTCGCAGCTAACAAAAGATAATTTTAGTTAACATTTCAGCGCCTCTTTGTTAACAAATCTGCCATGGGGTCCTACAGTAAATATTATAACTCTGTTTTATTGCACGAAATTAACATAAGACGAGTAACTACGAACCTTTATGACTTGAAATTTTATGTAGTTTTTATCTGACTGGCTGGCTGATTAACAAACAACGCCGTTTAGGCTCTAGTCGACTGAAGATAGCAACGTGATATTTACAACATGGATTCCTTGGGGGGTGTAGAGGTGCACTGAAAAAAAAAAACACCAATAAAGTGGTTAAAAGAGGGGTGGGGACGAGACACACTTTGCTAAGCTATAAGGTGTACCTCTGCACTGGAGCCGCCGCAATTAAGAGGAGTGTGAACCCAGCGCTCTCCATACAAACGGCGATAACATTTTCCACCCCTTAAACCTTAACCTATTGCCATGATTTTTTGGTATGTTGCCAATATGACCTAGAACTAGGTTTGTATGTTTTGATTTTTTAAATATTCTTTATAGTTTCAAAAATATTATCGTTTTTTTGTTTTGAATGAAACTTCTTAAATGCAAATATTGTTAAATCTATGAAGAATATTACAAAAATTAAAACATACAAACCTAGTTCCTAGGCATAACGACAACCAAAAAATCATTGCCATAGGTTAAGGTTTAGAGGGTGGAAAACGTTATCGCCGTTTGTATGGGGAGTGCTATTTCGGGCTAGGTTCACACTCCTCTTAAGTTGCCGCGCGTGCGACTGAATACAATTTATACGATAAACAGAGAGGCAAACGCCGTTTGTGTTCGAAGCGGGGCTTTTGTCTTATACCTACTATTATTTATTCTTTGGAAGTTTGTATGTAATCCAAATTTTCCCGGACTAAGATTAGATTAGATTTATTTATCTCTCAACAAAGCATTGCGATACAGTTTACACAGCGAAATATACGAATGAATGAGGAGATCGTCGAATTAAATAAAACAATGTCAGATTGAGGTGTGGCAGGGAAAAGCTAGAGTACCTATGTTTAAAGTTGACTGTACCTAACTACTAGTAAGTCTCTATAATCTCCATACCGAGATATTCATCTTGGACGGATACAGCGCATAAATGGCCATGTTATACCGTAACCAGGGCTGTGTGAAATTGACTCAAAGAAATATAGCGAAGGATGTAAACGATACAACCGATACATCTTATTTCGCTAAGCGGATGGGGAAATAACTATCGCTAATCGATACTTAGATCTAATTCATCGATCTTGGTAGTAAGTTTTAATTAGAATTATCAATATAGTACCGGTTATGTAATGTGTAATTCGCAATATGTTAATTTAACAGATTAAGTTTATTTGCATGCGAAGAATTTCGCTGTTTTTTTAAAGATCGGCTATTATATGGCATACTATGGTCAGATATATTAGGTAGGACTAATGTAGGTACTGATATCAAGCAATTAACGTGTAAGAAAATTGTAAGATTGTTTGTAACTAAATTCGCTGTTTCTGTGGTTTTCGGACTAGAGGCTTGGCGACCCGTTGTGCAGGCTCCTAGTACAAACAGCAGCAAACTTAGCCGACCATTAAAGAGGGAACTAATAGAAATTGTGCTCGAAAGGAATAGAAACATCAACTTCATAGTGCATATTAAATGCCTCCCTTTTGAAAAGTGACACTTGTTCGCAGTTCGGTCTTTAATGGTGACTTATGTGTCTTCGATTGTACGAACACCAAGCCCTGACACCGGTTTAACCTTATATAACAAAACACTCTGTAACTAGTCCTAACCATGTGTACGAGTTTATAAAGATTATATTATTGTTATTATTTTAATCTGATCGTAATAGTGGACAGGTTTCCCTTATTTTACTACAGGAAGTATAATATTTCAAATTCAGTTCATTTCTTTTTGAGCAGATTTTATGGTGAAAGGCCTTGCCAGATTTCATTTAAAAAAATCGCTCTTGACTGAAAGGTACTTTCTCTAGTACCTAGTAGTTTTATTTCTATTTAGTTTTGTTTTCTTTGTAATATGTGCTCATTGTTTTTGATACGCCGAACTTGCGTCATGGAGAAATAACTTATAATTTTTAAAAGCGATCGATTTACAAGTTTTAATTTTTTAACACTTGCAAGAAAGCAATTCATCATTATTTTGAAACGTAATTTAGTATTCTATTTTTCTTTTTGAAAACATTCGTTAACGGATACGCTCTATATTCCAGTGTCATTGCGTACTTAGATACCCATTTCAGATCAAGAGCTATCTTCATAGGCTACACAAAATTAGAGCACGATACGAAACCGCCTTAACGCTAATGTAATTAAAGGCCATAGAAAGTGCACGTCATTACTTTGTAAGTACATAATGCGTGTAATCAGGCCCTGATTGGTTTGAATTAATCGCGGCGCATGCGTGACTCCGCCACTCGAGTCATTGTTCATGAGGCAGGGCAGCCTTTATGAGAAATCGTCCGGGAGCCCAGACAGAATTAAAAGTAATGATGTAATTAAAACTCATATCGCTCTCTGCTCGCGTTAAAAATTAAAATTGAATAACGCCACACTAAACGGAGTATCGTAATTGCTGGGGCTATAAAACGTTGATATTGCTAGGTGCTTTAAAAATTCTGTGTAATCAAAATCTAAACGCCACTTAATGGACGTAGTAAATTCAAGCTTTTCTGTTATGTCGAGCTATAAATCCATTAAAATTAATAGATGTGGGCGTCAGGAGCTGCGATTCGTCACCGTCGTTAGATTGATCTCGGTTCGACTTGGGAGCCATTCGGCAGCACCTCGGGACCACCGGAATGTTTTCATCTAATGTTTCAATCGCAGTACTCTTTCATCATCGGACAATTTCGAAATGATATTAAATAGGTTTTTATGCCTCTGCGAGCAAGCGAGAACTTCTGTTCCATGTTAGTTCCACGGGCTAAGTTCTAAATAGGTAGGTAGGTGTTAAAATTTTTAGTCTTCAAAAAATAGCAAATTTATAAATCTATGCATTTAAGCAGATGTTAGAAGCGGTAAAGAAAAAAGCAGTTGTATGACTTATAAGTATAATTGATGTAAAAGTAACACTTAGAACAAAATGATTATTTTGTTAGGTTATTGTAATCGAAATTATTTAAGTATTTCAAAAAAATTTCGATTTTTCTTTTTGTATTTTTTTTACATTCAAATTAAATTTAAAATGCTATATAATGAATGACAACACAAAGAAAAATTAGGGTAATGGCAGGATTCGAACCTGCAACATCAGCATTCCGTGCCTTGCGTATTCCAGTTTCCGCCACATTACCGCTATTAAGCGGTATTTTTTATTTTGTTAGGGTTAATATTGGGTCGCATAGTATCGATTTACCTAATGTAATGTTCCACCTAATTGATTATTAAACTGATACTATTGATTTTTCAGGATAATAATAAAACAAATCTAACCTAAATAATTTAAGTAGCCTCCGCAAAATATTTAATATGTGCATCATAAATCAAATGGCATGACATGTAAAATTGTTGTAAATCATTGTGAAAAGTCTTATTTGCAAAATCAGAATTTTTAAATTTTTATCTCATTGGTAGTTTTCCATTAGTTATAATTGAAAAAGTAATGATACGGTGTATGGATGATGAGTCTTCTCAGAGAGAGATCTTTAAAAAAACCCACATCACATTAGGACAAACAATTATAGTATACAAAGCAAAGGGTTTCTATTTTATTACAATTTCAATCTCTATTAACTAATTTAAATCTACTGTTTCATAGTGGCCTTGCCCAGTTGCTGATGCAGTACAAATAGGTACTCCGGCTCAACCGGGGTAGTGTCAAACTCTCACAAAATACCGGCTGTAAGCTTTGTTATTGCATTTCATACCAGAAGTAAGAGCTCCGATAGCTCACTTAAGAATCTAAACAATCAGCGATTCCTTTGGGGTCACTGTTTCCCATTATGGGTGCGTTACGAGTACCTACCCATCAGGCTCTTTTACCTCACTTCTATATTTAAAAAACCTATCTCCTTTTTCTACGTGGTAATTAATAACGGAAGCAAAACATTAACAATTAAAGCTTAGATATCATCTGCATTAGTGTAGAAGTTAAAAAATTAAAGTTTTGATAAGGTTATCTACAGCATTTCCCTATCAAACGAGTTAATCAACTAATCAACTAAATCGATCGAACAATCTTGATGGTAGCGCTGATCGTATCAACAGGTCGGTCGATTGGTTCCGTGGACTCCGCTGGCTGTGATTGTTCCATTCGTTATGCGACTACCGACCATTAGCTACCGCTACCGCTTCTGATTACTCTCTCTACACCTCATTCGCTATGGTCTACCTCTAGCTGACACTATCGACTTAACGACAATTATAATCATTATCATTGGTCACGAATCATTTAATAATTAAGACGTCGGAGGCTTGATTTTGTTTTTAGGAGTGAGCAAGATCTTGTTCTCAATGGGCATCTAATGCTTCTTTTAAGTTTCATTGACTAATATGGACTGACTTCTCTAAGCTTCAAACTTCGTTCATAATTATGTCATCGCATCACCAGTCATTCGCCTGGCTCTTAAATTTTTTTTTTTCACGACCATTGGTCTAGTGCTGCCTTCGCTACAGTTTGTGAGAGGCCAGCCATGCATTGCATTTTGAAACGTCGTAATCGATCTAGAAATTTCTTATCTCGATGGCTGAAATTCTATAATGTACAAAGGCACATTTCTCGCTATGAAAACACGAATTAAAAATAACTTTGTAACTTGCACGGCAAGATTGTATGCGTATTCAGAGTCTCGAAAAAAATTTAATCGCGCATCAACACCGGAACTACGGAGCAACCTTTTGTTTCTAACCCTTAATTACCGTACCAACTTACTAAACCTCACGCGGGCGTTACGCCGGTGGTCCTCCTTGCACGTACATTCAATGCTGCCAACATTCATCGAACTACTAATTTAATTGACCGTTTCCCCAAAATTTTAAAGGAGGTATTAGCAGGCTGGTTTTAGTTATTAAGGTTAAGCTTTTACTCTGACTACTTGACTAGCGAATGCTCTTGAACTTGATGACATATAATCACACTTAATATTTCTGGTTATAAAAAAGGGCAATGTTCGTGCAAATGATGGTACGTCTCACTTGAGTGATGGTGACTCGTGCCGTACCGTAATCTTGATTTATTCAATGAAACGGAAAATTGACGAGAAAATGAATGCGGTCAGGATTATCCTCGGAATCAAACAGTTGTTTTGCAGTTTTAGGAACTAAAATGCCAATGACATCGGCCTAAATCTATTACAGTGGTTATGGTTCCTAATAGAAATGTGGTTTAGTCAGAAGTCTAGTGGATCAGTGAGGCTTGAAATTAGAAATATTTACTTCCCAGAATATGGTTATCTTATACGTGTCTCGCCACTATTAAACATATTAAATCCTATGAGAAAATCTCAATTCAGAGATTAATGGCGATAACATTATCCGAGTCGAAAAAAGATATAAATGACGGTGTATCCGAAATATAGATTTACTAAATATTCTAAACGTTATCTGGACAATTATTTAAGATGTACCCTTTATCCGATTTAAAGTCCAAATAGACATTTATAAATTGAAATGAGTTGACCAAGTAGCTATGACGAGGCGCTGCCTTTTATATCTAGCATTAACAAATTACTTTGGGACAGATATTTTTGTAATGTTACTTGTTTGTGAATGGTTTTATCTTCCTTGATCAATTTATCGGCTCGTTAGAGACGGATAAATGAGGTTCGATTGCTCTATGATTATAACCCTATTTATCAAGATAGTAGTTTTGATTAGTATTGTACAACTGTCATGTTGTATTTCATCATTAAAAGCTTTTACGTAGAGCCGCGATACGGGAGTTACGTCGCTGCTCATTGGTACGCATTACACTTCATAAGTTTCATGTGATTAGTCGATTGCGGAAACGCTTCTCGCCCAGAGATTACCTCGTATCTGATGTACTCTGCTTTATAATCGAGCATTTCATCGCAAAGGCCAGACTTCTGGGCGGTGTTACCCGTAATGAATGCCTACCGCCACGTTAGCGCACACTGTACATTTAAGTACCGTAGCACCGTGAAATCGCTCTCGATGCCAGTAGAGTATTAGCAAATTTTGATTCCCATACGATAATTAAACTAATAACCGTGAAGGAGGAAATTAAGGTAAGATATCGATTACTGGTTGTTAGGTGAAGCGTGTATGACACGATCGCAGACTTGCATGCTAATTGAGAACAATCCGATTTAAATTGAGGCCAATAAGAAACCGCAGATGTCTTATTTTAATAGTGATCTCACTTACAAAGTATCGTATATTACCAAATCGACTTCCTCTCCATAATTTTACACCGTATCTTTGTATTTTGAACGATACCTATCGCGTTGTTTGTTACATACAATTTTAATGTCTATACGTCATTGCGAAGTGATCCACGACACTATTTGTTGCATAATGACGAGCTGTGCCTCGGTGGCAGCCGAGCCGCATTGACAACGTCGGACCACCGGCGGCGAGCGGGCTTTTTTGAATACACCTTCATTAGAGTGAAACAACTGGATGACATGTTACCTGCCACCGCTACGGAGTTTTCCCTTACAATTGTAACTGGAATATGAGAAAGGTAAGTAAATGTTTAATTAGGTGCCACTATGTTTGAATATTAAGCTTATTAAAACTTCTCCCAAATCACCATGCACTGTTCATTTTATAATAACCAAATCAAATCATCTTTGGATATTATTATCAAGCGCCTCGACAGCTGTCCAACTTAAATGCACCGATAAAGCTAAGCTCTTTGAAGAATATATTGAACTCAAATATAATCTGAGTCGTATTATGAGAGGTCAGTTCAATATTGTGGCGACTGACAACGGCACAACGTAATTTCTTCCGTTTATAGATAAGTCATAATATTGACTGTCTCTCCACACCTGGCTAGGTCAGTGAACCGCCATTGTATTGCGATTCGAAAGAATGTTGTCGAGTTTCCATTTTTGATCCCTGCCTTATTCGGTTTTCATCAAAATCGGGAAAGTATAAAGACATAATAGGCCGGCTGGACTTAAGATGCATTCCGACAGGCGTGCGATAATCGCGAATAAGCAATATAACATTTAGAGTTGTACAAGGTTTTATTGAAACAAGTATAAAATGATGGCAGGGTATTGCGGAGGCTCGATATATCACTGAAAGCGCACGTTTTTGCGGCGAGCGGTTCGACGACGATTTTTATGTGGTTTAATTCGATCGGAGCCGGTGGCGGTATCGGCCCTAATTATTTGAATAGCACGACACGACATCGCTTTGATCGTTGCCGATGATCCTCGGAATAAGGCTTGCTTTTTGCGCTTTGTCTGTTTATAAATAAAACATTACGTTGCACTACACCTATTGTTTGTTTGTGTTACACCTATGCAACATTGTTAAATGCATTAATTGGGAGTCACGTGTGAGTAGGTACTTTTTCACTTTGATATCATAGGACAATAGGCCTTTTTAAAATTATGTTCCTATCATTGTTTCAATTTGGGCTAAGTATTTAATTGCTAATAGTTCCTTCTATTCAACTAAATGCAGCCCCTATACTCGTTTAGGGTTCCATGCTAAACAGGTAAAAAGAAGCCCTTATGTCTGGCCTTCTATCCGTCCGTCCATTTGTCTGCCATAAAATTATGATATTTTAGCAATTATTATTCTAGTGCTATTTACTTACAATTTTGAAAAGTAAATAATTGCTTATTCAACCTGGTTGCAAAAAAAAGATTAGATATATTTTGGTTTCTTTGCAAACGGGATCGAAGGGGAAAGTCGAAATTAAAAGTATAGCTACTAGGTTAAATAAGGTAAAGGACTCGACATTCTAAAACAATATTAGCTATTAGCAAATAAAATTTACAATTTAAAAAGTACTTATTATCATTTATTTCCATAGGTAGTTGTAAATCACTTTTAAACAATTACAATTTGTAAAGGTTTACTATATAAATGTACTTAACAGAAAAGTAAAAAGATATTTCTAACTAGCGCGGTCTTTTACGAGTGGAAATCATTAACAATCCAATCACAAATAAACTTATGTTTGTAAGTACATCCCCGTCCCTATAACTCCAATATAATACTTATATGGTGCTAAGGAACCCTCGGCGCACGGGTTCAACTTGCATTTGACGGTAAGCTGTTTATTTGTTTATTTTTATATATTATTTATAGGCTTTCCTACAATCTTATTAACCATAACTCTAAAATTATCTTTGTAAGTACTTGAACATAAAAAAAACTCACAAAACATACATAAGAGTGCATAGTTATTTCAGTGCGTACTTAGTTCTCAAACATTTTTTATGTGAAACACTGACCTTTTTTGTTTAAAGGAATTTAGAATGGAAACGAAAAACGAAAAGAAAAGGTCATACAATTAAATTAGTAGTTTAAAGGGTGTCCCAAAAGCCCACCGTGTCATGTGTCGGGAACCGTCGCGACATAATTGTTATTTCAAAAGAATTTCGGTAAAGGTATTCCAGATATTTTAGAGGCTACCTGCTACCGAGCTCCAATTCATTACGGGCCATTAATGAAGGTTTACTGCGCGTTGACAATTTATGATATTGCTGCGCCGGCCTGATTAATTGAATAGTAAATGAATAGGACGTCCCATAGTCATTGTTGGTTTAACTCTCCGACATTCTGCGGAGTCCACAAAGTATTTAGCGTTCTTAAAAATAATTGTAAATTTTTAAATGAGAACAATTGGAAGCGATACCAAAACTCACTAGTAATAAATGTCGGCTTTTCACATTTAAAAACTTATTACTTTTTACGTTGAGACTTTGTGCTTTTGTTTTAAACTTCGTGTAATTCCCTCCAGTCACTGCAGTTTTGATTTCGGTACACTTAAAACCGGTGCCTTACTTGCACTTGAACTTGTTCGATATTCAAAAATAGCATCACATGCGTCTGCGCCGAGATTTGGGTCACACGCTCATTGGTAGCAACTTTACACTTGCGGCCAAGGACACGGGCCTTTGGGGCTGCAGACTGCAGTAAAGTTTATGTTTGGTTATGGTTACACAAAGGTGAATGGGCATTTTTGTATGGGCGCTGTCCCAACCCTTGTATACAATAGTGAGTAGTATGGACGTGTAGTACTCGGTGTAAGGATCATCATAGGCTATGTTTCGAAGACCAGGTGTCTGCAGCATTAATCATTGTTTTGTATGAAAAAAAAAAAAAAACAGCAAATTAGACCTATGCTCCCATTACGTTTTTTACTTCTAGTGGCCTCAGTAATGCGTGGTTAAAATCTTTCGGCTATATCTCGAAAATGATTTTACAGATACTTTTCATACAACTGCTAGTACAAAGTGAGGTATAAAATGGGCTGTAGCTTTTTCCCTGCAAACATCTCGGTTTTGCTGTCATATAAAAAAATTAAGCTCTTATTGAGAGCTTTCTAATAAGATATAGCACAACTGTATACAGCACTTGGGACAATTTGCCCATTCTCCTTTAATGGGCACTAAAGTTTTTGTTATTATTTGTATAATTCTATTGTCTATAGGATGGGACCGCCCGACAGCAGAACCCTCTACACAAATAAATAATATTGTTTCATTAAGTAAGTAAATTCTATGTATTGGTTATTAAAATCTATAGGGTAAAGTATTTTATTTTATTTTGTCATTGATTCACAAATCTGGGTCTGGGTCTGTAATAAATATCCGTCACTATTGGGAGAGTCGTATTTTTCCGATTAAAAGACATTCGCGTATTCGATGGTTGGCTGGTCATTGCATTTTTGATTTTAAGGATTTAATATCCTAACTTTTTTTTAAACTTATCTCATTTAAATGGGTAACTTATTAGCAGTGACAAAAAAAGGAAACAATTACAAATTAAATAATCTTCAACTAGTTATAGTGTGGCTTAACTAACTGTATGTACTCAATTGTCGCAGGTGGCCCTCAGTCAATCAAATTTCAAATCCCAATACTTCCGAGAATAGAAATCCAAATAATTTCACAGCCTTCCATAAGTCAATATAATTTAAAAACAGTTCAACTTAATCTTTTGTTTCCCTGAACAATTGTGGGCAAGTGGCCGCATGGGCAGCTGAAGCGCGCGTCGGTCGCGTGCCCCGTAAACGCACGAGCGGGCCCGAGCGCGCACGAGTCGCTGCGCCCGCGCCACGCCGTTTGAAGCTGCCGCGCCAATTACTTCTGTCTGAGTGGAGGAAAACTACAGTTTTGGCGACTGACTTGTTGTTGTAGTGAGGTTTGATGTGACAATATTCAAATTAGAAACACGTTGATGTGATTTTTTGAAAAGAAAAATTACGCATGCATATTTAATATTTTATATATACGTATATTTTAATATTTTTATGATAATGTATTAAAGAGCAACTTTAAGTAGCTTTGCTGCGACAGACATGTGTCGGTAGAAGTGTCTGTGAAAGGGTCCTGAAAATAAGTATTTATTGATCCTGACATTACTGAACTATTGTAGGTTTATTTGTTAATGTTTAATTTCATTTTAATTTTTTTGTCTTTTTTTTTCTGCATGCGCAAATTATGGAACCTACTGAAAGGATATGTATGTATTCGAAGTACATAAATAATATTTATTTTTTGTTGTTATTATGATAAAGATAGGTACTAAAAAAAACCAGTAAATAGTCCACTCAAAATCACACATTAAATCACTTTTCTAATCAACTTTAAAAGAGGAGGGTCTTAATTCTTCTAAACTTTTTTTTTATTCGAGGTGCATTTTAATACAAATTACCTAAATACAAAAAGTACGTAGATGTAAGGACAGTAGCTACGTTAATTATTTCTTGGCACAAAACCATTCAATTCATTCAATAATGAAGTTTAAATTTTAAACTAATAAAAAAATATTATGAAAACAAACAGAATAAATGACACGACAAACAAACAGAAATACTAAAAATCAGATTGCGTAAAAAACAAAAACTGAAAAGTGAAGAACAAACCCTATAATCAAAATTAATTTGGTATGAGCAATGCAGAGTCATCTTAAAAGCCAACAAATGTAACTTAAATGTCAAAAGCTATTGCAAGCGAGAACAAGTTAATAACCAAAATCTGTTTGGCGGTGGTCAAACAATTATGTTTCGTAATTTCTGTTTAGAGTCCGCCTGCTGTGTGTACTTATAAAAGACTTTTAAACAAAATTTCTTCAGATTATGGGGTTTGTTGTTCCCTTTTCAGTTATTGTTTTTACGCGTAGTCGGGTACTTTTAATTAAAGTAATCTCATTTGTTGCTATTTTAAACCGTTTCATAATCGATTTGTGAAATCTGAAACAAATCAACAAAAACGAACTGAACTCAATTAAAAGTACATATTATATTCAAAAAATCCGTGCGGGATCCTGGCTATTAAGTTAGAGGACGTAGGTTCTATTCCTTAAAAGGCAAATTGAACTTTACTCAAACGAAGAAATAACTCGAACCAAAAATCACTTTTATAACTTGGGTATCGGTAAAGTTATTTACTCACTTCTCACATTGATACATAAGTCATACGAAAAAAACTTACCAGGAAAACACATAATAAAAATAAATAAGACTTGATGTCAAGGTTTAAATTTTGTTTGATTAAAATTGTGAAATGTTTGTATGATGAATATGACTGTTTGTATTAGAGTCGTAGACGCTATTTGTATGTATAGTCGACCGAGTAATTGCTAAGCCACTTCCGAACCTTATCCCCTTGTTATAGGGTCTAAAATTAGTTAAACAATTTCCTGGTCGACTATATACATAATTATGTATCTAAATACCTATGTATGCCTATGTGCGCCAAGACTAGTGCAGTTTTCTATTAGCAAAAGAATTGTAGAAATCGTTTTAGTAGTTCCAGAGATTGCCCTCTACATACAAACAATTATTAAAACAAAGTTTTCTCTTTATCATATTAATGTAGAAGTCTAGATGTAGATTAGTGTAGATTTCGTCGTGAGTTAAAGTAATTGACCTTCAAAAACTCAGTAAAACGTATACTGGAATTATCACTGCAGCACTACTCTAGTTACCAGTTTTTAAAACGGGAAACCTCAATTATATTATTAGCAGGTTAGACTATTCCCATAATGTATTTATTAATTCAAAGGTATTCATTACTCACCGCCAGCTCGTTCTATCCGCCGGACACAAACCTCATTTTCATGCTATTTCTGTCCGTCCATCCTAATCGCATCTAGGTCTTATTACTAAGTTGATAACAAATAGTAAAACAACCACGCAACCAGTTACAAGGACTTGTATAGGTACCTAGACAAGATAATTAGGCGCAATTTCGTTGCAAACGGATGCCACAACGCATAGTAACCGACAATTAATATAAAGGGAATTAATGAGACGAACGGCGGCCGACAAAACGTTTCGCGAAAGACACAGGTGTGTCTCGGCTTCCGTCGGATCTAGTCGGTCTCGTTCCATAGAGCAACAAGTTCAAACAATTAATAACCCCCGACGGAAATATCCACCCATAATGGCACAAGCTTCCCCTCCATTATCAAAAAATTACTATTGCAATTTGATTTTGATGGGCGGGTCGCGGAACGTGATCGCGTTGCTTTACGGATTGTCTTTTTCAAATTAAATGCAGCAGTGAGTATGTTTAGGTCCCCCATTTCAGATTTCGCGTATGTTATTCTTTCTTTTGCAGAATGTAATTTGAGTTGAGGCACGTGTAGAAAAAGTACCTTTTGTTATTTTAATTTTTCAACCTCCGGTGCTTATGAATTGTGGATATGCCTATTTTTACTTGATTGTGCCCGCAAAATGCTCTTCGTTAGCTTGCACGTTCTGGTACGGACGCTTAATACAAATACATATAAATACATCAGCTTTATTCTCAGACTATAGGTATAGGTACAGAATTAAGGAGTTATAAATAACTTTAGTTGTTTTTGCATATCTACCATATTTAATGTGTACAATATCTTGGATGTCTTGTGTCTAGTTACTTAGCTAGAGACTAGTTTTTTTTAAATGTTACTTTCTTAATACTTACATACAAGATTTTTGCCGCCGGTATTTTAGTATTGCATGGTAATCAGATTTATGTAGGTACTAATTTAAACCAAACTATGTAGCCATCCAACCATTGGGGAATGAATGAAAAACGACTAGCAAATGCAACTCTCAAATCAAGTCAAGAAGACTAGCAACTTTTGTTATGAGTACTGGATTACGGATATACATATCTACATAGATATATGCTTAAATATAAACAACATGTATGACGTATGGCTCGATCACAAACATCCATATTCATCATACTACAATTTGCTGTTTTGCGTTTGCCCTTATCGGGATTCGAAACTGAAAGCTTGTTGCTTAATTTAATTGCTTTCAATCTTATCGTTTTTTACCTACTTTCAGTAGTCAGATCGGCTTGAAATTTTTTAAGCGTACACAGTTTCGATGACAATACAGTAATAAAAGTACCGCTTGCAAAAAAACTTGTCTCAAAAATGAAATTTGAGTATCCCGTAGAGCACTATTCTTTTCGTGCGATTAAATCCACTAAAACTGACTTAACCCCCTGAAATATGTTGTCATCATTCTCAAATAAAATCCTAAAAATGCCAGCATGTCCGAAAATTATAAATGAGTTTTCCTGGCAAAATCCCCGACTTTTCAATAAATTTCCATACATTAACTCGAAGGCAGCAAAAATATCCAATTGTAAAAACTCGCGCATGTTGACAAAGCTGAACATTTGTAAAAGTTAAAAAGATTTACGCAAGCTTTTACTCTCTTGGCGCTACGTTGTGTAGACCATTTTAATATCATCGATTGTGTAGATATGCTGGTGACAGTATAGATCTATCTATCTATAATATATCTATATATAGAATACCAATATGATCCACTCGAAACACAGTAGCGGCTCACTTCTAGGCAGTGTGCCATAATAGGTTCTTGCATTGTTTAGCACACCATCATTTTGCGCGAGAACATATGCCAACAAACAACAGGAAACAAATGAATTGCTATATGCTTTATTTATATCTGCGACGAAAACTAGTGTTAGGGACTTTAGAAGGCTTTTTTCAATAGATACTAATATCGAAAATGAAAAAATATTTAGGAAGTAAGTCCACATAGGGTCTTGAACATGTCCAAGTCTACCAGCCCTTCGGGAAATAAAGATTCTGCTCAGAGAAGCGCCGCAAGAAACCCAGCGGCTTATTTTCTAGGACAGTCTTTTGTTATTTAACAGATATGATTTTATAAGTTTTGTCTTGACTCGAACTGCCTTAATTGCAATGAAGGATATTTGATTCTGATACTGAACATTGTGACAAGGGTAAATAAAGAATATACTTTGTTCAATATTTAAAATGTATTTTATTACAGAAACAACCTTATCGGTTAGTAACTGCTAATTTTTATAGTCACTATGAACAATATTGTACCACATAATTAGCGGACAACTTAACATATTAGGAATCTTTCTTAGGGTGCTACAATTATTTATAGCTACAAGAAGTCTTATCGTCTCAATATGTTTAAAAATGTATTTATGGAATTTTCTCATTTCCAGATTGTCTTTTACGAAGTCTTGGTTACCTACGACAGTTGGTATACCAAATAACATAAGCAAGGTCCTTAAAGTACTTGTAAAATATAAAACTATTCTTATAACGAATGACTAGATAACAATAATAATTACTTAACAAAACTAAGCCTTATTAGAAGTAACGTAACTATTTAAGGCTATACTAAGGCACAGCGATCACTTATACAAGATAACTAAATGCTTTACGTGGAACAAATGATCGGATCAGTCTTGGTAGTGCTATTCCATAGAGGTATGAAAAGCAGTCAGGCATTCGGCCGGCGCGCCGCGCGGCGGAATGCATCGATGGGGTCGTTATAGTCCACCATTATCTCCTCTCATTAGGAATATACTGATTGCGCTTAATTAGAGGTTCTCTCGGAGTCTCTCGCGCTCCAGCGTTCGGGTCCTGCTTCCAGCGAATACTCTTTTTTTTCCACAATCATCAGCCGCTCAATGGCCATACTTTGATCACCGTAATGCACGGTTCCTGGAAAAAAAAACAACAATTAATACTTTAATTTTGATTTACTTTATCCTGCTTTGATTTCAAAATACTTTAGAGCTTTGATTTTTCATGCTAGTTCAATCTCATCATTGGCTGCCGTATGACGTACGATTCCCATGAAAGCTAAACTGGTATCACCAGATGTTTGCTTAGAGCTTAGCAAATATTGTAACACGTGTGCTTCGCTCACCGCCCTTCTATTTCCTCTTGAGATTTCGTCTTCCGGCACTATAAATTAATAGTTGGTGATGCGAAGCGGTTTAACAGGTTTTTTGCAGGCCAAGTTTACTAATTTAAGATATGGCGCTACCTTTGCAAAATCCATCGAGCGCATAAGTGCCATATGGCTAAATCAGTTTTTGTCTCAATGATGACCGGATGCATCGTATTGAAATATAAAAATTAAGAACTTGCGTAAAATTAGTCTACTGGCCACTTATTATTAGAATAGCACACTTTTTATGATCAATTTTCTCACTACATGCGGGGTAAACCACAAGATTGTTAGAAGTAATTGCTGTTCGGCTTTCAAGTAAAATAGAATGGTAGAATGCGGGTCCCTTCTCGCTTATAAAACCTGATTTTGCAGAATAGATATTTTACTATGATGATAAAAAACGTCTACCTAGCGGCTAAGCTTTTATAAAACGACATATTTCAAGATTCGCCATTGTCGAAGACGGTTCTTTTGTGTTGTCCTAATTTAACAATGAGACCCACCTACACATAGATAAAGTCTATCCGACGGTTCAATGCGCAGTCATAATAGGAAGTGTATGTTTACTTTTTTTGCTCAAAGGACGAAGACCGTGAATTTCCATTTAAATTGTGCAACATAAAAGACGCAGGGACGATCCAGTAGGTAACCGTGACTAACGGATCAGTAGAGAAAAAAAGTCAATCCCTAAAACGTATTGAAATAGGTAAGGTAAGGTACCTACCTGATTCCCGTTTTTTGCAAATTGATAACCTTGGAAATTCTTATTTGATCAAAGTGGCCGGCGAATATTTCGCTCTGAAAAACTTCACAAATAAAAGGAGTTCCAAGCTAAATCATATCTCCAAGAAATAAGTATTACCTACTACACTGTGAATCTATGCGGCTCTTTTTTAGATTGAATAAAATTTTATCACGTCGTCGCGACAAATGTAAACACCATATGATAAGAAATTATCAAAGCTCTGAAGTTTATGTACACATATTTTAAGGACTCATTCATGAAATGCTGTTGACAAGAAGGTTATCAAAATCTTTCAAAGGAAGTTTAATTTGGATAAAGTATTATGAAAAGAAAAATTATCAAAACAAATAAAAATTACCTGTTATCACTGTTGTTGCCACCATGATATGACATCGAGTAATTCTTCATCTTCAGGGCTCATTGGTTCATAGTTGTCGTAAGCGTCGTGGCAATGAGGACCCGCCGAGCTCTCGGAAACCAGGGACGGCGCCGGGGAGTGCGACTCCTCGGACGACGGTGGCGTCTGCGCTCCGCTGCTCGTCAGTCCCAGTCCAATTTGCATATCCGAACAACCTTCTTCACCATCTTCTAACAATCGTTTCAAACTCTTGATATACTCAACAGCCAGTCTCAATGTGTCAACTTTGCTCAATTTCCTTGAAGATCCTCTACCACCAGCCAGTGCGGCAGAAACAGCTGATGGTATATGCTGTCTAAGAGCGGCAAATCCGTTATTGACTTGCTTCACTCTGTTCCGTTCTCGAGCGTTTCTCCTAGCTACTGATGCAGGCTGCGACGGGTACTGCTGCTGCAGATAAGATTTTTTCTTGCATCGGCCGGGGTCAACAGGAGCGGGCGCCAACCTCCTGGGTGCAGCAGTTTGCAGTTGCGTGAGCTTCTGGTTGACACCGAGATTTTGGTAAGTGTGAACGGCCGCCATCGGCATCGCGTATGTGAGTCGTGTCTAGTGCGTGGGTCGGAGCGGAGCACGTGTGCGTGCGGCGCGGAGGTAGCCGGTGGATTGGCGGAGGCGGCGCGCACCCCCGACGCTAAGTAGCGCGCGCGCCGGGCGGTGCGGCGGCGGTGGGGCGCGTGCCCGGCGCGCGCGGCGCACGGGCCGCGAGCCCTCCCCGCGCCGCCCGCCCTGCTACAAGTAGCGTTCTGATCAAAATACTGGCGCTTATTATGCCATAGAGCGAGCAGTAAGCTTGCGCCGCTATTGTTGCACATCGTTGCGCATAATTATCCTGTCCATTACCTTGTTCGGAAGACAAGATCTTCTTGTATCATCTATTTAGAGGCCGAACAGAATAGGCGCTGCGAGGGGATCGACGACGATATTGTGTTATTAATGCCTTAGAGCTTTTGTTTTATTAATAGGCTCGGTGAGGTTTTTGTGACAATGTTTTAGTGCGCAAAAAAAGTATAATTGGCTTCATCATAACCTACCGCCTCCTCGTTCATTATATTCAGCACCGGTCTATAATCGGTGTGTCGTCGTTCTATGTATGCGACAGGTGCGCGGTCATCCTCGCACAGATCTAGGCTTAACAAATTGCCAATCGTTTTGCAATTTTAGTTGAAGGCTAATTGCAATGTTAATCGGAAATTTAGTAAACTAAATCCACATAAAAACATCTACATCGTACTAAGAGAGCTACAGAGATACATTGAGAGCAAACTTGGTTAGCATTATTAGAAGTAGGTAAATTTTGTAATATACGTTACCACATGTAGCTATAAAATGAAAGGTTTTTCCAAGTCTGCGGGAATAAGTCTCAGCTATAAATATATCGTTGCTCGTGTTGGGGCGACGGCGTCAGGTTGGCAGGTGCGCTGCGACACACCGGCTGGGGAGACCTCTTTCTTCCAAATTGTCAATCACGACCTGACATAGTCAAAGTGTCCTATTTTGTTCTAGGTAGTTTTAAAAGTTTGTAGATAGTTAATGTCGTATCTGTGTATTGTGCATGAGATACTTTTACTAAATGGGGAGTAGATAAAACTGTTAGAGTGTGAGGTCTGGAAGTAGCTACTATCCCGGAATTTGTGCAAGTAAATTTATACTGAACGTTAGGTTATTACATTAACAAAATAAATGCCTGTAAAATAAATCATAGCTTTGCGCAAGCATTTCAAACTCTAACATATTTTTTAACATTGTTAATGTCATTTGATTACTAAATTAATAGCGCTCTACATTATAACTTAAGCATCATCTTTTAGGCAACATGGCAGTATTGACAGTTTACCTACCTGTTATTTTTGGCATAAGGAGATAGTTAATTTTCATCCCTTAAACAAGCCTACAGTCGCCATCTACTTTCATCCCCTAACGCAGAGAAACTACAATCAATACTCAGGTAGCGCCACCCTTAAACGCTTCCGCTTAACGCGCGCAGATGGCGCTAAATTCTGCTACTATGTTCATATTTTTAAAGTATTATGATAAAAAAATTGTAAAACTGTAGATAATTTCTATGATTTGATATGATTTCTATTTTATGATTTTTTTTACAAATTATCTTAACAAGCAACATATTACTACAATTACCTAAGTGATTTATGATATAAAAGACTCTGAACTTATTTACGAGTAAATACAGTCAGTCTCAGAAGTAGCTAAACCCTTAAGAACCTTGTCGTAGTAACGTATGAAGTGAGAATTGCTCGAATTTGTCACATTCTGACAGCGACGAGGCGCTAAAATGTTCAGCTACTTCTGAGGCTAACCTTACATGTAAAATTTTAGAATTTAATTCAAGATGCATTTTTATTTATGGTTAATAAACACATACTTCAATAGCTTTCTATTTTTTTATTATATTAAAGCTAAATATAATCCAACGTAATGTCGGTAGGACATAAAATAATAAATCAACATTTTAAATTAATATTGAATCAACATAAGACATAAGCTAGGTCCCTAAAACTAAATTTCTTCTCACATAAGAATATTAGCATGAGTACTACAGAAAAAGCCTTTTTTTACTTTAACAAAAGAAGAAATAGAGCTGTGAGCCAATTAAGAGGCAAATCTTAAGCTCTGTGTTTGTTAAGCGACTTAAATTATTTGTGATACCAATCCCTACCCTGTTATGATTTTGTCAGTTTTGACTGCACAGGCCCATGACAGATGGGGTAGTAAAAGTTGATGGTAGAATTTTCTTCCCCGAAGCGGCGATTAACTTTTATATACGGCCAGTAGCAAACAACCAATTAGTGAAAGAGCGAAATTAAGGTGCCAGACTTTATGCCCGTACGTCATGGCCATTAATTAAAAATATAACAAACTGCCAATCTAGATCGCAGATTATCTTAGGCCTAATTGTGCATACGTCTTTAGAACTTAACTGATGAGATTTTTGTTAACAATTTCATTTAATAAAATAGTTGTCAGTAATGGGCGTCGCCAGGGAGCAGGTGCTCCCCCCTAGACCTTTTCGCTCTCAATACAGCAGCTATACAGCTTTTATAACGCTTGTGTACTACTTGGGCTACCGGTTCATTTTCATCAGTTGTACCAAAAAGTGTGATCTTGCCTAAAGCATGGGCCAGGGAGGTTGGCTGGCGACGCCAACATTACTTTCTTTCTTTCTTACTTTATTTCTGTACTTTCTTATCGCATTGCCACCAGATCTACATAAAAATACTTACCAAATTTCAAGTCAAAAGTTCAGTCTAGTTTGGAGTCCATCGAATAATGCTTACTGGTTTATTTTAGTTCTCAATAAACATACTTAATTCATTTTTATTTTTTTCAGAACCACCACTTGAAATGGAATAAAATTGATTTTCAAAGAGTAAAGTCAAGTAAAAGCTTAATATAATCAAAGTCTAGTCTTGGATTTTTATAAAGCTATTGACAATGTTAATGAACATTTATTTTGTAGCCTGATTTCATTAAATAATTATTTTACTATCAACGATTTAAACTTAATTGCTTTAGTACTTGTACAAAACAACAGCTTATTCCAAAAAATACCAACCCTCTCCAGTCATATTTTCTATAAAACTATGATAATAGCTTTGAATTTTATTATTTAAAACCAATGATTGGTTAAGAAACACTTTTAGTTATCGTGAAAAATACATAAAACGTTTTAGTGTAAGTAATTTTTAATTTCTTCAATAATTAAAAAAATAATAACGAATTGTCATTTTTTATTGCATATTACGTTTAAGCGATTGTGATAAAAGCAAAATAAGTCGCCAATAAAATGCATAAAATCTATAAAACTGTCAAGTTAAGCACACCAATCACATTATAAATGTAATTTGTCTTATAACTGTTTGTCAAACTGCAGTTGAATATGCTTTTGTTAGCTTCAAATGCCATTTGTTAACTCAAAACACTTGCAACAGAAATAACAGAACATTACAACAATTATGCCCCGTCGGGCACTTAGTCTGACCCACAGTAGGAGATGGCCTGAAAGTATCAATTACTCCAATAATTAGTCGATAGTGATCTTGATTGATACTAAATTAAATTACAAATGGACTATAAAAGGTTCCAGAGATCGGTGGGAACTGTCTGATTCAAGGCAAGGGCCATGACACATTTTAAATAATGACCGTTCGCGAATTATGCTGTCATTTCAATTGATTTATATCGACATATTGGTTTTTTTACTACGTTACTTCTGAAACTGGAATGATTGTGTTAATGTATTTTTAATGCATCACAAAAACTACAGTAGGTAAATAAAGTTACAAGGTTACGTTTTTTATTTATTATAAATAATTTATTCTAGATAAAAGTAGTAAGGTTTGAAATTCAAAGTTTTTTGATGTGGGCTAAAGTCCAGAAACACGAAATATAGCTTATTCAAGTAATTTAAGAAATATTAAGATAATCTTATTTTGTAGAAGCGTTACGAACTCGTCGTACAGGGCGAGTAATACATTGACTTTACGACTTGTCGTAGTCATGTCGAAGACAATGGTAACCTGTTATATAGCGTGTCGTAACAAAAACCACCGACCTCTTTGTATCTCCCAAATAAGTCCCGGATCACTCACGTATTTAAAGTCGAGAATTTCTCTACTTGCTTCGGACCAGTCAGTGGTCCTTAATCATGACTGGTCCGAAACATGTCGAGCAATTCTCGACCTTTATTATAAATACTTGACTGATCCGTTTGTATTAATATGCCCGAGTCTCACGGTAGTTTTATTTTAAAAATAGAGATATGAATATGATAAACATATATTTTTAATTTTATTTTATTAAGATATACTTACGTACAATAAAATGCTCTAAGCAGGTAATATGAGAAATTATAAATTGCTTGATACAGAACTTTACAGAGCATACATCACAATTACAATTGTACACGGCATTACGTTGTTAGTGAAAAGGAAATTACAATATAAATTTCAGTTAAGTGAAAGGGGAGAAAGGAGAGTTTTAGCGAAATGCTTACACAATTTACGCTTAAATTGTGTTAGTGTTAAATCGATCGTGTTAAATGTCCAATTCTATATCAGTGTTATTAAAAAGTCAACACATCCTTCTTATGGGAGAGTTATTTGAAACATTATTATTACTGACTACTGACAAGGCATATAATTCGCAATTTCTAGTCAAGTTTCTTGTGGCTCTGAAATATATTATTATGCTTCAAAAAGGCCACCATCGAGATCACAATGTAGTATTTTATGAAGAGTCTCAAAGTCGGTAAATAATTCATCTACTAGATAGTGATTTAAGGTAATAAGCAACGTCTGCCATTCAGTCATTACTTGTATTCAAAGTCAGTCAGTCATTGCTTATAGATATTCAAAAAAATAATTGCACTAGTGACACAGTACGGGAGGGCAACGAAGTTTGTGTAGGCAATTGACCGAATCGGTATTTTTAAAGGACTGCTTGGTAATGTATTAAATATATGTTCTTAAGAATATCACGTAACTTTACTCCCACTAAGAGATAGTACATCTAAGTCGCGTAGTAATTTAGCGTGTCAGAAAGACTACAAATGATTTAACTAAGCGTGAGGACAGAGACATACGTCTCTTGTCATCGAAACAAACGCTGTCCAACACTGTGTCTCTCTAAATAACGCTAGTTGTCGGCAATAACTCCTCTAACGACCACAAAGTACATCTCAGGAACCCTATCATTTAATAACAATCACAAATAAAAAGCCCCATGGTAATGTATGTAGCAGAGATAATGCGAAATTCGTATTAATTTACATGCGGCTATACATCATGCGCTACGACTGCGTATTCCAACATTCGCATGGATTAGTCGAGTACTTTTTTCACACTTGTTCGTCGTAAATCACGGAACACTACCGATTACAGTTATAAAGCCCTTAGCTTGCCTGTAAAGTTTTATGGAATTATTTTATTTAAGGTTTCGAAGCGTGAAAAAATTGCGATGCTCTTTTATTTCAATCAAACCTCTTCGAATATTTATTGTAGGCGTATTTTTTTACTTTATAGGTTTCCTCCTAAGATCTACTAAATAAACATAGAAATAAACCTACAAAATGTTTTGTCAAGCTCATACCAAAGATACTAACACATGGTTCTTCAAAAATGATCACAGATGAAAAACCTACTAATTGCTGAATGATAGGTTTTTTGTTGTACATACAATATCACTTTTAATGTCAAATAATATTTTTTTGTGAAAAAAATCAAATATTATAAATATATACGTATTTTTATTAAATTTAAAAATAAATAAAAAAATCAGCTAAATAGAGAAGTTTTAAAAACTCTGGTATAGCCTTACCTACATCAGATATGTTCATGAGGAAGGAGCTATTAGCTAGCTACGTCATTTAATTATTGGAAACGGCCATTAAATCTATGACATGTTTTCCAAAATTCCACGAGTACTTGTCTTTTTCTCGTTCTTTTAATTATTGAGAGCATAGTTTATTTGTAGAAAGCGCTACGGCTGCGCAGTGACCGCAACATTGTGCGTATTACAAACACCGCGGTTGGTGTATAATTTCGCGTCTGCTGACACGCAGGCACCTCGGCGCGGTTGCCATTCCACAATATATCACAGGCGTACGCTACAGAGTATAATTCGTGTAATTTATAGGGTACTGAGGACTAGTAGCGAGGCGCCCGACATAGTTAATAGTGGGTAACCACGCGACAGCCCGTTCGGGTAGGTAAGAGTACAATCGCAGGCGCATGCCTTCCGAACCAACGGCTCGTTTATACTAAGGTGCCTATTATTTTATGTAAATTGTTTTAATGAATTGTCATTGAAGTCACGTGGCAACTGTTTTACATTATGTCATGGTAATAATCTCATGACATTTCCGGTAATAATTTTATCAAGTTTTTCTTATCATTTTTGTAACTTTGGGTAGTATCTTTAAAATGACTAGACTACATTTTGAATACTATTCTGGATAGATCAGTAGATACGACTGTAAGATTTTAACTGATATATTTACGATTTTCAAAAAAAACGATGATGGCATATAAGATTATTGAACAATTAATTAGAGAACCGTCATCCCCTTCTCGTTGTTCACGCAAGTACTATATTAAATGCACGGATAAACCTCTCCTCTAATATAACGAACGTTTCTAAATTCCTGTTAGGTTTATTTCTATACTTTATAAAAGAGTAGCAACCACCTAAGGTGATTGCAGTGCTGTCTAAGTACCCATAATCTGCAATGATCTCAACTCAAGATGACGTGAGATTAGCCGCACACTTGTCTCTATGTTATGTTTAGCTCGAGGTAGAGTTAAATTTCAACTTCATACTAAATAAAATAAAACGATTGAGAAACAAGTAAACCTTAAGTAAAGATCTTAACTTATCTTATCTTAACGCATAAAGTTGCAATAGACATTTAGTAATTTTAATAGCCAACATTTGGGGTACTCCAATACCCCATGGATACCCCATGTTGTTAATATTAAATCAAGTGAACAGTATCGATTTAGTACGAATTCAGACTTCTCATCATTCAAATTCCATAGAAACCCAAATTCGTATTACTAGCCACTGTAAGAATTTAGAGTCATCATCATCATCATCATCATCATATCAGCCGGATGACGCCCACTGCTGGGCATAGACCTTCCCCAAGTATCTCCACGACGGTCGGTCTTGTGCTGCTCGCACCCGCCGGTTTCCAGTGATCTTCACCTGATCGTCGGTCCACCTTGTTGGAGGCCTACCAACACTTCGTCTTCTGAATAATTTTGGAAAAGAATTTAGAGTATAATAGATTAATTCCTAGGTAACTACAGACTATGAACCTGAGTTTTTTTAATGGAAAAGAGTCATTTGATGGGTAGTGAATATCACCGAACATAGAACCAGCAACCCTAAAAGTCACTGGTCTATTAACGGTTTTACAGTTGCTACCCGTTCCTGCCTGACCTTTTATCTTCTGCCTCTTACTCCTTCTAAAACCACGCAACGGATTTTGATACAGTTTTCACAATCATTGTAATCGAAATTATTTATTTTTAAATAAAAAAAAAATACAAAAAGAAAAATTTTAAAAAATAAAAAAATTCGATTACAATAATTTAACAACAAATGGCGTCATCTCTCGTCAGCTAACGGGCATTCATAAATGACCAAGTTGAATTAGATAACTTGATTAAGTTTCTCATAGATGACACCGAGGGTAGTTTTCCCAAAGAAAAAAATATCAATAATAACGTAAAGACGAAACACATTGAAAAATTCGCAGGGTATGGCAGCGGTAATGTGGCGAAAACTGGAATACGCAAGGCACGGAATGCTGATGTTGCAGGTTCGAATCCTGCCATTACCCTAATTTTTCTTTGTGTTGTCATTCATTATATAGCATTTTAAATTTAGTTTTCACAATCGTTTAGAGTTTTTTACTGGAGGTTTTATGTACCTACAGTCTGTTTATTAAGTCTTAATTGTACCAGTGCGAAGTCAGGGCAGGTCCCTAGTATAAATTAAAATACGCACTTGCTTGTACAGTAGGGGAAATATATTCACGTACCACCTTAGAACCCTATCGCAATGACGCGACACGTTAAACGCCAGGCTATGTCATACAAATGTCATGCGTATGTCTCTTCGACTAAGTTCTACGGTGGTACGTGTTTCAAGTTCCTTGACTGTACGAACATTAAAAGAAGCCAGCGTAGTACCTACACCGTGTTATTTATCTCTTTAGTAGGTATAAAGTTCGCGCACTCGCAGAACTTGCACTTTTCACACGTTCCAATACAAAAAGTAGTAACTGGAAATTTGAAGACACTCGAATTTTAATCTTGATGTGTGTCAGCAAGGTTTAGAGTAAAAGTGAATTTTGTATGTATACACTGCTTTTCACTATTGAAAGTGCACTATGGTTTTATTTGTCCATTATCGCGAGCCTTTAATCATTTATCAAGCAAATCGCTGAGCTTGAATGAGTATCTCCTGATCTTACATTGGATCGTATTCAATATTAATTATAGAATAAAAAAATAGGTAGGTAGATATTTTTAAGGTGCCGATGCCAGGTTTCAGTCACTATATTATAATGTGTGTATAGTTGTGGAGCGTAAGAACGTTATGTGTTAAACTGGCCTTTTACACATTTATGGAAGTTATAATTATTTGATTGCTGTCGGCAATTACGTATTAAGAATAATGTCGATTTTTAACGAATTATAATTCGTTAATTCACAATTATTTTGTTTTTGTAAAGTGCTTTGATAAAAAAACCGGGCATGTGCGAGTGGATCTCGCGGGCCGAGGGTTCCGTCTTCCGTACCACCACCCAATTTGGTGTGCTTGTATTATTAAGTTTGGTGATATAGAGATCATTTATTTAGTACCTGTAAGTATTTTCAGTTCTTACGATAGCGCTAAAAATATATTTTCGAAACCCCATAATTTTTTTTTAAATTATTTATTAAGATCTCCGCTATAGTAACACAAATTCGATAAAAATGTATGAGGCGGAATCCTTTAAAGTTCGTATGAACGGACGGACGGACTAATTAAGCTAAGTAATAGGGTCCTTTTGCCACTTCTTGGGTAAGTAACCCTAAAACCGGTCTGCTAGGTAGTTAATTTTCCCAACGAAAGCTGATCAATACCCAAAACTTGATAGTATTGCCAGTTTATATTTCACAGCACTTTTTGCTAAAATAAATGTAATAAAAAGTAAAACCGCAAAAAAATCTTTTAAACTGTTCTGTAAATAAACGAGCTGATGAAAGATTGTGATCATCGTCATTTCACCTAAAACTCGTCTCGTGAACTGAAAGTAAAAGATAACGCACCTAATATAGAGGTACTCCTATTATTATTCTAGTAAAGTAAGTAACCACTGTAAGTTTATCGAATAAAATAAATAAAACTTCTCTTGGCAATAATCTTATGAGATAAAACTCTAATACGACAACTAAACTCAAGTAGCAAATCCAATACGACATTACGGACTCCTACACAAATTCTAAGCACGAATTACATACACCGTTACAGGCGTACCGAACCATGCCTATTGTTTCGACACGGCTCGCCATTGGTCGGCAATAGACCTCTCTAATAACGTTCCTCCAATCACAGCCGAGAGGCTCTAGTAATAGATTTGCCGTTAGACTAAGTCAGGCCTAGTGCGCATGCGCTGAGAATTGGTAGGGCAGCCAATGCAAAAAGGCAATCGTGTAGGTATTGCAGTTATTTTATTAGCTGATTTCTTTTGCTTCAAAGAATCTAATATTAATGCGTATACCTATAATGTTAATGATTCGAAATCTTATAAGATTGCTTCATAAACGGTTGTTATACTTAATTCTTGTTGGAAATAGTATCTTATTGGAAAATTCATGATACAAATTATGAACTTACCAATAAGTTTTGTTCTTGTTAGAATAAAATTGTCGGTTGTCTAAAATAAGAAAGAAATTTTGAAATGTAAATTGATAAAATAAATTAACCATTCTTGAAGGCCCAGTTGTTATGAGCTCTAGCTAGAACCATTAGGACGAGTAGATATTAATCGCTTTGCACGTGCATTGCTTACACGTTTTCAATTCTTTTAAGAACCGATACAACTTGGGATCAACAATTCCAATATGATAAAACCAAATACGACCGTAGCAAAAGACAGCGTTTTGCTAACGGTCATTTTCAAAGCGCGAAAGAGGCCGTTTTTTATTCATTTATTGAACGTTACACAGAAGGTACGTCTTTGTGAAACTTCAAATAACTGGTTGACTGTAACAAGGTCACAAATGCAAACGGTTAATCTAAATTTAACCTTTTTCTGATTAATTCAGGGTTGAATTTAAACTTCGAAACTTTAATTTAAACCCTTCTAAGCGTTAATTGTGCTGCATGCATTCACCACGCGTACCCCGTTTAACTTCCGAACACTATCACATAGAATGTGACTTTTACTTTTGTCAAAAAACAAAACACGGCCGTTACGGATCGTCACGTAGCGACAATTTCACGTCATTAGCGGGACGTGTTATAATCTGTGGTGAGTTGGCGCCGGGTTTAATACTCTGTGTTGGCAGCACTGCTTTCCTTTCATATTCGTATGATATGGTGTGAACGTGACGTGATTCGTAATAACTTACCAATGAGGGTGATGTGATTGTTTTTTTTTTGGTTTACGTAGTAAAGTAGCGTCTACGTGTTTTATCGAAATTGTGAATGAGTTTTTTGTGACAGGTCATTAATATAAATTATATGGAAAATAGCTTCCCATAAAACTGTATGGTTTTTTGTAAATAAAAAAAAGTTGAATGGGAAAATAGCAGATTCAGCTGTGTAGATACAAAAGACATCAACGAAACGTTCTTCAGCAGTCACTACGAACATTTTAGTAATTTATTAAAATGGTTCACTTTTTCAATAAACAACAATCAGCAATATTTTCAGCAATATTCTCTGCAATTATTACTTTGATACTGGGTGCCCCAAAAACCGAATTCGGCGTTGCTGCCAACTCAAACGGAGATGGGACCAAGTGGGTGCATTTTGTAATGACTGGTCTGGAAAAGTTCAAGACAGAGATGTAGAGACAATAAGTAAGTATGTAAGTATACACTTTATTGTACATAAAACACGATACATAATATTACAATTACAAGTACAGGACAGTATCAACAGTAAGGCTAATATAAAACAAAAAAAAACCTGAAAACTTTTATTGTATGTCGATAACCCGAGAAGTGACCACTCTCACGAACGTAATAGCCGCAAATTTTCGAAAAGAGAATTATCTTTTGAAATAAACACAATTGGTATTCTAACCTCATAACAAAACGATTATATTAACAATCAGTCAACACAAATTGATATGTCGTAATTGTTCGTAATTGCGTCGCATTACTTTCGGCAAAGTATCAATTTGATGATGACAATGAGCCACGTGCGTTCATTCATTGTACTTGGACTTAAAAAATGACAAAATTAAGTCCAACGTCCGTTTTGTTACAAATCCGATTTGCCAAAATTAAAAAATTGGGTGTACGATACCTCAGCCGTAATAGCTGAGGTGGCTTCAGTCAACAAAGCTATGCAGTTACTCTAGAATTTACAAATAAAGTTTTTGCTTTCAAGATTGCCTAGTGAGTAATGACCTATTTTCAACCAAAAAAAAAGTCATGGGAATAAAAAGCCTTATCTACCTTATGTACCATGTTAAATAAAATCAGTCCAAACAGATAGGGATCAATTTGTATCATTTTACAATACACAATATATATAAGATGTGAGTCAATTCTGTAAGTCGAAATATTATCTGGCAGTGATTCCTTTCAAGCAATAATACCACCTCATTTTTCTTACCTTTTCTGCACTTTTTATTGTGTAGTGCGTATTTAAATAAATACTTGTTGTTGTTGTACTCTGTAAAATCCTTTTATATGTGCAGTAGGGGAAATACATTCACGTACCACCTTAGAACCATGTCGCAATGACGCGACGCGTTAAAGTACGTCATAAAAATGTCATGCGTATGTCTCTTCGACTAGGTTCTACGGCGGTACGTGTTTGGCTTTCCTTGACTGTACCTCATTGGAAATGTGAAACGCGACCAAGCCCAGGCTCTCGACCTGAGCCTGCTATTATGCAGTTTGGAATGATTGGTGGTCATTTAATAAGCGGCTTCTTAACTCTTGATTCAAAGACAATGTTTTAAATAATGACACGTTGGTCCTCACTACTTGCTCATCTGAATTCTAAATAATGACAGGAATTAAGGGGTTTGCAAACATAAAACACTTAAGCAAAAAAAAAGCCAGTCGTACAGTCAAGGAACTTAATTCCCTACCCATTTCGTTAAAATGTTGTCTGACATTCGCAATCCATTAAGGTCGATATGTCAAACGAACGTCTTGCTCTATAGCTCTTATGGTGACAGTTTGCTAAATGCTTTTGAACCTTAGGTGGGTTGGAAATTTAATTCCTTGACTGTACGATGTTTTGTGTATTTTCATAAACCTTGGCTAAACTTTACAATAATAAACAGGCATGTTGGACGAGGTTTTTGGATGGAATAACCTCGATATTACCATTGCGCATAATCGTTATTTCCCCTATCAATCATTACGCATAATACTGCCGGGCATAATAGCGTGACTATTTCTAAACTTGTTTTCCATTTCAGGATATTTTTTCTCTTCGCCCTGAGTTTATACTTAGAATGATTAAACCATTATGCTACAAATTGATGACACCAAATGCCAAAAGCGTCATGCGTAAAAAGTTATGCCTATTGAAATTATGCCAAGCAACGCTATGTCAAACCAATTGACACCTTTTGAATACACCATGGATTCTTAAACTTGACTGTTACTTGAAAATTAAACCCAAATTGGTGCATAAGGCATGAGTGACGTACACTTATAATAAAGCCTGAAATAAAACCTACCTAATAAAACTAATTAAAAAAACATTTTACGATACAATAAATAAATAAAATGAGTTCAACGGCGGCGGGACCTTTTTGCCCTATTCACGATGATGAAGACATCACTAATTAAAACTCTGAACTGTCAAGATTTTGAGCACATCCATATGAATGAGTGTGGATTAGTTCTGACGTGGAAATTTAAATGGAAATGTTTTTACGATCAGGACAGGCGCCAGAATGCTGCCTGTGGCTCCGATACTCTGCCCTATGCCTGACCCTAAGTGCGGTGTGTGGGTTCCTGTTATTATTAGGTATTATTGTTATTATTCGAGATTGGCTTTATGTAATTGAATTCGTTGTATTAAGTATTATTATTTACCTAAATAATTTTAAGTAATGACATGAAAGTACTAAGAAGATGAGCTTTGACTTGTTTGTAATGAGATAAGCTAATACTTTCGCTAATAATAATTTCACATCATAGTAGCACCAACACAATATTGTCACCTTAATTTTTTATACCTGTGATGACGAAATAAATATTTTGTATTCGTATTTTTTTTATTTGTATTCTAATACTAGCTTTAGCCCGCGACTTCGTCCGCGTAGACTTGTTTAATTGAATCAAGCAAACGTGCACCCAACATGCAATCTGCAATATTTCCTGGAAAAATTAATGAGAATTAGTTACTTTGCTGCTCATGACGTCACAGCGGCGTATAACTGGGAACTATGCATTTTTACGGGATAAAAAGTACCTAACCCTATGTCTTAATCCAGGTTATAAACTATGTATCTGCCAAATTCCATCCAAATCCATTGGGTGGTTTTTACGTGAAAGAGTAACAAACATCCATTCATACTTAAAAACTTTTGCGTTTATAATTTTAGTAGGATGACCGGTAAGTATTTTTTTCTCTGTGCGTTCCTTTATTTGACATTAGTTAGATAGAGACGCAGGGAGGGATAAATTGAATTGGTCCGACATATGAGAGCCGTTGGAGTAACAACAATGCGTGTACGGTTTTACAACGTAAGGAGTATAGAGTTACTTCGCAAGGGATTTATTTCCAACTTGGTGACATTAAAAATTGACACCTCATGGAATACAAATTGAGTTTAATTTTTAAGCGTTATTGAAACAAAAAAGGAAAGAAAATTCTGTTGAAGAATTACGTGAAATATTAAGCCACTTTCAATAATTGATAGATTCATGCGTTACTTTGTGGAGGTCCATTTAAACAAATGGAAACAAATTATCTTGCGAAAACTACTCCGCGGAATTGTCGCGGAGCAGCAAGGTAATAATAGACTTGCTCGTTATGACACCTTTCTAAATTGACTCGACCCTAAAGCATTTCATTTCTTAAACAGATTGCGATCTATATAGAATAGAATAGAAATTACTTTTTTCTCATAACAAATTTCGAATACGTAACGTTAATTTACAGTGAGCCATCTAGACTGAGCTGATTCTGATTAAATGCACTAATTATCAAGCTCTAGATTCTTCTTATAAATTCTATATATAAGTACCACTGAGACACGCACTGTTTTGTTGTTTTATTTCATTGTAATTGTGCTGTAGTTACTTTTAAAACATTTTTTATTTTAACACTCAATAACAAAAAAGAACTAGAACCTACGCATTTACATAATACCCATTTAGATCTTACCTCAGTCCCATTAAACTAGTTTTTAATTTTAATCGAGGCCACTATAGAACCCTTAAAAAACTGGAACATTGTCTTAAGGGCAAAGAATCGATGAAATGTCGAACTGTTAACTTGACGCCGCGGTGGGGAGCCATCTAGAAGTGATGCATAAATAACGGATTTTACTTAATTACAATAAATTATTGAGTTATGTAGTAAAAAGCTATTTTGCTGCTTTAAAAGCACCGCGTGATATCGGCGGGCAGCAGGCATAGTTGAGAGACCATTAAATTAAACTTTTAAACAATTGAGTTTTTCAACGCGTCGTCAAAGCCTCGACAAATGGGTATAATTGAAACTGCTACATGAGTTCTATATTTGAAACAGCGCTTGGGTAATGCATAAAGATCTCATTCTGCATTAATTTCAAAACAGACGCCATTTCCAAGAAGGCTCCATGTCTATCTGCCATTAAGGAGTTACGAGCGATATCGCGTGCAGTCATTCACAATATCATTTTTCTAAGCCCGGGGGCCATTGAGTTGTCTAGCATCTCGCGCGTCCTATTAAAAACGTAATAGATTTTTTAATTAAAACCACTTTTACTTGATAATCGTTAGTTCGCTCTAGGTAATATCAGCACGATGAGCGGGACGAGATATCAATTATTCGTTTTACCTCTTAACCGCTAACGGAATAAAGTGGCAATGAAATTGCCGGATCGCTACGTGGGGATGCTTACATTATCCGAGTAAAGTTCTTTACTTAATAAACAAGAAGATTTTATACACGAACCTGATATGCAACATGCTTGAGTCCAGTTCCAAAATAATCGCCAGTAGGAATTTAAATAAGGTGCCAATTAGAAGTCGGGCTGCAAAATGTGGTGACATTCCTGGAGGCGGATTACGGGAGAGATGAGGAGGTAGGTAATGGCAACGATTAGGGGATCAAGGGGCTGTCAGTCACGCTGATTAGCATGGCAGTCTTTCCGAAGCACTGCTACGAATGTAGTACATGCAGTTATTTTCAAATGACAAATAAAAGAGCCAATTTGAGGCCAATCTATAGCAAACACTTGTAGTTTTGGTTTATAAATATTTACTCATTTTTATGTCTAAACTTGACCATTCTGTCGGCATTTTTTTTACACCAAAGTACTGTATTTTTTTGTGAATGTTTTAAAATGAAGTGATCAAATATTTTTATAAATTTAATTGACATGGTAAACAGTTAACATAATTAATGCAAAAAAAATAAATTTATACTTTTGAACAGGGTCAGGAACATCTATTAAAGATACAACACTATAAATTTCAATACCTACTTATCTTATGAAGAAATAAATAATAATGAAATACGAGTGTAGACATATTTTTAAAACAGTTTAATATCGTTTTACTGACACCACTTTGCGACATTGTAAGCACGGATATATTTAAAACTTAAAGTTATGTACCATCATGTTAAAGTTTTGCTGCATTTTTTCATTAAATACGTACACTAATAAACATTTAAAAACTTCATTAGGACGACATTAAATTAGTGATGTTAATAACTTTATAATTAAACTTGGTTACTGAAACATTAACATTGAAGAACACTCAAAGCTCTTTTTTAATAGCTTTGTAATTACCTTGCGGACCTAATGCAATGCAATGATTTTATAACAGTAATACTTTTATTATAATTTTCCGCAATTTTATCTTCGTCGAATTCGGTTAGCAAAAACGACCTATACATTTTTCGGGATAAAAAAATAGCCTACTTTTATCAAAGAATATTTAAACTGACACACTATTAAGTCAATGACAGTCGAATCTTTTAAAAACTTACTGTAAACAAAATTAAGTAGTTGAAAGTGTATTATATTGGTTGGCCAATACCAAAATATGGAAAAAAGACAAAAGGAACGATTAAACTTGTCTTACAAGAATTTGCTTATTTATGCTTTCAAAAACAATTAATTTCTTCATGGCGCAAAAATAACTTTACATAGTCAAGTTTAAGGCTGCAATGAATACTGAACCTTAATGCCCTCTTCATCATTATTATATTACAAGATACTAAATCAATTGAGTGGACATTCAAGAATAATGTACGCGACCATGTATTGATTATTCCAGCAATTCGCTTGATTATTTTATTTACATAATTTGCATGTCTCGGCGACCACCTCACAATGCCTGCGTGTGGCGCGACGCAAAAACCAACTTTTGAAACATGAAACAATAAATCAAAGTACAAAAAATACGTGTTACCACGCTCTGTTGTTTACACGTACGCATGATATTGTCGTGAAGCCAAAAAACAAGTAAGGATTTTAAGGAGAAGATTTTCCATTTAACACAAGCCAGAGTTCTTTACGAAGCTTTGGTTAAAAAATTAAGAGATTAAATATTCTTTAATCTTATCGCAGAAGCGGCGTTAATTGCTTTTTAATAAACGAGGGATACATTATAATATTATCGTAATGTGCTTGCCCTTAAAAGGATTCGCCGTAATAAATACTTCTCCCTCCTCATTACCCTACCGCCAGGACCGACGACACGGAGCTACAAAAACGCCAAATGACATACGCAACGAATTCACTTAACGAAATTGAGAGGTAAAGAGACTTTTTGTGCAAAAAGCCGCCTAATTGATATTTCATTCAACGCTATGCTCTTTGGGTGGCGCGATATTCCAATTCAGTAATATTTGTCACGCCGGTATTTTAAATTGAATTTATTTTTATGTTACTAGTTTTGCGATGCGGCGGAGCTAAGTTCCAATTTTGTGTCAACGACAAAATGTTTATTAGCAATTTATATTTCTTTTTTTATACATTCCTCCATGCAAAAAAAGTGGAGCGTGTCGTATTATTTTCCATGGACAGTAGTTTATAGTTAAAAAAATAGGCAGCTTGTATCTTGAAATCATGGGCTTAGTATCAATAGTTATTATCTATAAAAATATATTTACGTTTCAAATATGATTCTAATATGACGCAACGTATAAGTACTTATTTTTAACATCTCTATTTTATTAATATTTTTAAATTTTACAGGCTATCACTTATGGTAAGCTCTTGTTAAAAATGTAAACTGACAGCGCCGTTAGCAATGCTAATATGGTACGACGAATTAAACTAAGTTAACTACACTATTTTTTAAAGCATAAAATAGTTTTTTAAATTTTCAGTATAATGTATAGCAATTACTTATAATTATTCAAAATACCTGCTACCACAAAACCTACCTGAAGCAGATGTTACGTAACATGCTCAATTAAAAATAATAACATGATTGAAACATACACAAACAAACCCTTTTCATCAAAACAATTGATTTGATGACTTGTTTGAAGTTCCAAATTATACGTTTTATAAGGTTATAGACATTTGGATAGCAGCCGCAATCGTGTGTGGTATCGGAACCTAATTATTATTAATTAGTTACTAACTGATATCAAAATAACTTATTATCTTAAGCCATTACTGTTATAAAAAAAAACCTTTTCTAATGATAGACATTAGGATCTGTGCATTACTATTTCGATCTTTTACAAGAAATTGTTAGCCTCTATGGGTAGAAGTTTGATAATGCGGGTGGTAGGACCTTGTGCAAGGTCCGTCCGGATCGCTACCACCATCTTACTCGCTAATCCCGCCGCTAAGCAGCAGTGCTTGCACTGTTGTGTTCCGGCGTGGAGAGCAAGACAGCCGGTGTAATTACTGGCACAAGAGGTATTCCATCTTAGCCCACTGGGTTGGCAACGCATCTGCCATCTTCTTGGTGTTGCGGGTGTCTATAGGCGGTGGTGATCACTTACCGTCAGGTTGCTTGTTTGCTTACTTGCTTGTTTTCCTTCCTTTTTCACAAAAAAAATGCTTACTAGATAAAGTTTTTATAAAGCTATTGTAATAACGTTCAGTTTTTGGGAGTCTACGTGCGAGAACAAATCTAAAACTCACTAAGAGCTTTTCGATGAAATAAAAACATCGTAAGTAGGGATTCAACGTTGAAATCCCCAAATCTTCACTGGGATTGGATAGAGACTATTCCGCATTTCTTTTTTCAATGAGAGACGAGTCCTTCGCGGACCAGTAGGGCGCATTTTCAGCTGGATTAAATGTGGGGTTATTTCCATGAAACAAGCTGCTGAGTTTCTTGTAGCGCTTCTTCTCAGCTGACTCTTCTGCTAAAGTACTGGTAAAGTACTGGTAGAGCCAGACATGTAAAAGAACCTACATGACCTACAGGGAAAATATATATCTACACACATATCATAAGTGCTCTATAATGCGTTCAGAAACCGTAGGAAATTACCAGCATTATTCCAACCAATTTTATTATGAGAAATTTCTTGTCGGTGGTGGTAGGCAAATCTGTACTGTAGTGGTCATTACAGTACCGATTTCTGTACCTTTACGAGTTTAAATTTGGAACAGCTGTCAAAATTCAAGTGGGTCACTATTCTAGTATCCATAGATATTAAAACACTTATCGATACGAAACGTCAATCATATTTTTCACTTTCATGTAGTTTTTTAATACACTAAGGGTCGTAGTTATAAGCCGAGTTCATGTTCCAGCTTCATACTGTACCACTACTAAACCACTCTAAAACCCGATTCTATTAAAGTTTATAACGTCAAATGTTCGTATAAACATTTACTACAATCGGACAAACTAAACTTTTCCATCGTAGAGTCGTAGCCGCTGTCTTTGAAAGTGGAATAAAATTTGTTAACCATTACTGATAACTTTTTTGTTACATTTCATATCGGGATGCAGAGCACTGATTGGATCAGTTAAACAGTGACAAAATACTCGAGGCACTGTTCCTTTGTCGAGACGATCGGTTTTGTCTACCCCGAGATGTGTCTCACGATATTTAACCTCGTGTCATTATTAAGACATCACTTACCCGGTGGCTGGAGAGATCTGTCTGAAGATAAAATTTCGGTCATTTATACAAAGTCCTTAGAGAAAGAAATGAAATATAATGTGTTCATTGATCGTACAATAGGAAAGTATTTTAAATGTGATGATGATCTATGTGAAACAATTTTTTTTGACGCAACGTATGTTGTACGCACCTACAAAAAAATCATTTAAGAACATTATTTCAATTACATAGACTCCAAACTTAAATTAGTTACTTTATTATACAGATATTCTTAACACTTCAAGCTCGATTAGTCTTTTTCTTTATATTTGTCACGTAAGAAATCAACCATAAAGAGAACAAGGAAACACGTGGTCGTTCTCAATTAAAATGTAACGTCTCAGCGAATTTCCTTCATAACATCGCGGCCGGTGGTCGGCACTCAGCTTGGCACCTGATTCCGTCTTACTCGACAATATATTTCGTTCGTAATTGTTTTCCTTGTGATAATACTATCAACCAAAATGAATTTCAGACCATTTTAGGACCTTGTAGTAATTCCCCATCGTTATATCTAACAGAGAAGTCTTTATCAAATTTTGTAGGCTAGCTACATACGTACATACATTATTAGCTTTGATCTAAAAATTAAAGGAAAGTAATTTTGTCATTAAAATATGTGTACATCTAAATTGATATTGAGTTAACACGGATGCAATTTTTGAATCTCACCAGGTGACTAGAGCTCACCAAAATGGCCGAATCTCTATGAAAAACGGCTATTTTGGTGAGCTTTAGTTACCCGGTGAGATTCAGATGCAATTTTTGAATCACACCAGGTGACTAAGGCCGCATTTCTATGAAAAACGGCCATTTTGCTGAGCATTAGTCACACGGTGAGATTCAAAATTCGCACTCCTGAACTCGGCTGTGGACATTTTTCTGCTTAGTGTGCGCAGTTTTATAGCAGTTTCATTTAAAAAGAAACCGTTTATGACTCCGATTAGACCAGACTTTACTTTTTATGTCAACTACCGTCTAAAACGCAAACTATGTTCGCTCTCTTTTGTCGGTCTAATAAAATTTAGATAAAATTAAAATAATTTGCGTAGCTTACTTTATGATCAAAGAAGTTTTGTATCAAGTATCAACGTACCATAACGTCCATCGCGCTATAAAAGGGGATATAAAAATAGATTATTACACATCAGAAATAAGTTATTAAATTGATGAGCGGCAGTAAGCTTTAACAAAAAAGGCGTTAACTACAAAGAATGGATTTATATTTGTGTTTAATTAAAGGATTTTCATGCTATAAAAGGCACCATCTAATAATGAGAGAGATCGAAAAAACTATGCCGGTAACCCAAAGGGCGGGGCACGAATAACAAAAATAAAAGAATTCGGAAGCCTAACGAATGAAATGAAAACTGGTTGTATTTTTCTACTCTATATTGAATATTGGTCACTGTGACTTATGAATTAAGAAAAAGTAAACCTTTACTATGATAATAGGGCTTAACGTGAAATAATTGCCTCAATATTACGAATAGTTTTGACTTGATGTATGTTAAAATAAGTAAAATCAGTCCAACATCAATTTCATACCGTAAAAATTGTTATTTTGCTACGGTCCAAGAACCAATACTGGTTAGCAGTTACCGTTAGACATCATTTACAATGATATATTTTAATCATCTTTTTTTCGGTTGCTTCCTTGTGTCTAATTTTCTCAGCGAGTGGTCTGTCATGCTGAGCCTTTGTCAATGCTGAAATCATTAATCAAGAGCGAATTATGGATTAAAATCCAACGATACGCCGAAGTTGTAGTAGCTCGGTTGAAGAATTTGATTCGCTTTTTTGTTTTTCGATATACCAATAATGATCAAGTAAGTCAATCGACCTGATCTTCAATGACAGCCAATGATGTGGCAGATAACTTTTCGGTTATAGGTAATGGAATTGTTAATTATTTCAATCAGCAATATATTTAACCCTTCTACCCTGTTTGTCAAACGCGGTGAATAACTTATCCGTTTGCCATAAGTGTTTAAAAGCATTCAGATCAAAGTAATATCGTCACCTATCGTCTAAACTCTGTATAAGAATCTTCACCCTCCCAGACAAAGAACTTATACACCATGCAATACCTACATCGGTTTCTAAGGAATGAAAATAAACAATGTCATCAGGACAATGCTAGGCGCCGAGTGATGGAACAAATACTTTTGAGGCTCTAGACTTGCCCATTTAAAATCCCCGTAGCCTAGAACAAGTTCCCAAGCTTGTTCGAGCTGCAGCGTTATACATGGTCATAAGACTTGCGTACGGAATACTAATGGACGCAGAACTATTTTAGATCACGTAATTAAGAAACAGGTCACATAATATAAAAACCAGCGGTTCCGATCCGAGTATCGGAATTATTAAAAGTACACACTGAGGGAAAGGGATGGTGGTTTGATTTTGTTTGGGTGGGAAAGAGATTTCCGACTGTCGAGGCAGGTGTCGCGGTACATCTGCGCGTACGCATTGACCGGCACGTGCGCCCCCACCGACAGACACTTCAGTCCGAAACTGCCGCGTAGTAAGCACGTAGATATGGAAAATTATCCAAAGAAAAAAGAAAAATCTGTCTGCATATTTAATGCATTTCTGAATACGAATTTATTGCATTTAGAAATTTAAAACAATGTAACGTAAAAGTTACCTACAACATAACATATTTTAGTCATAACTAATTATGACCACTAGTCTATATTCTATTTTGTCATAATATTTAATTGCAGTAAATTTTGAGACAAATTAATAAATAACATTTTAGGTCAAAAAATACGATAGCAATTACAACTTAGCCAGTCTAAAAGATTAACTTCCGTTATTCATCATTTTAAGTTTATAATTGAAAAATTAAGTCATGCCCACTTTTGCGAAATCGTAAACAACGCCCTGCGCAATTGGTCGCCAATTTTGTAACCAATTTCGGGAACAGCAACTCTTGAGCGCGTGCGACGGCGCTTTTAATAATAAATCGAAGGCTTCAGAATTCACTGGAGGACAGCGTTTGCTCGAAGACTAGCCCGGAATTATCGACATTGCCACAAAACGCCTGGGCGGAGTCAACGGGTTTTTCAAGGCGCAGCGAATTTTTATAGCGGTAGCAAGATCCGTCGATCAGATGGCTATTAAGCTTTGGCATTTTGGGCCTTAACCGCTGTGCATGATTGTACGATGTCAGACCTGCGAGCGATCTCCATGTCACTTCTGTATAAATCCCTTATTACGAATTTATCACTCACACGCAAGTCTGGGTGTGTCCAAACTCCGTTAAGGTTGTTATGACTCAAATGCTGCTGTATTTATTTTTCACTTAAAAATAATTTGACAGGAGATAATCTCGACGCAAAGATGACGGACGCGGTAAATTCAATCAGAGCGTCGCATCAGTGCGGAATAAATTTATCCCATCGGTTTGTCGAAATCGCTTCCTCGTCGCAGGAGCCGACTGTGCCTACATAATAATCACCATAATTTTTATGTAGCGGTCACTTTATTTATTTAGTGCATTGCCATCGAACTCATAATAATGGTTTGGATGTTGCTGAAACATGTGTTAGTTACTTACTTACCGTACTTTGCATACCTACAGTCAGTTGCAGTAGTTGAGCACTCGAAATTTACCAAAAAGATTGTTCAAGCTCTTACGCTCTTAACAATAGAGTCGTATGTAGGTTAATTTTGACCGCTTTGGCCGCGCAGATAAATATCTGCTGCTCACGGTAGCTAACATTCAAATCGACACGGCATCAAATCTATTTTTCAATACAGTTGCTCAAAAAGTGCACTTTTTTTGGCTGTTTTGCGTGCGCAAAGTTCGTTTTTGCGAACTAGTGCGATTTACTTTTCCAGTTTTTTTTTAATTTGTACTTGTTCCAATTCACAACTACTTACCAAAGAGTTTTTATAGTTTTAGTTTGTACAGAGACGTAATAAAACTAAAAACCTATTATTAATGTAAGAATATCAAAATATTGAGATTTTATATTTTATTACTAGCCTGTTCATCAAAAAAATATGATTTTTTTAATAATAACAGTCCTAAAAACAGTTCTTATTAAGGTGGCTGAATGGAACGGAATTCTCTAAGACAAAAACATTGTTGGACTGTTTAAAGAGCAAATCGACCAATCACATCAGCACGCTGATCACTGATTCGACCAATCAGAACACGACTTGTGCTGCATACGACATAAAATCGACCAATCAGAACACTGGGTCTTTTCTGGTACCCCATATTTATTTACATTAAAAAAATAAGGTTCTTTTTAGTTCCACTTCTTCAGAAATAAATGGCAAAGATATTCAAACAATAAGTGATTCTGGGTGTTTTTAAGCACTTCGAAGCGCTTCGCAAAATTAAAAAATAAAACGCCTTTGAATGACTGGCCACTAAGAACGGAATCCTTAAAAAAAAGTAAAAATAGGCGGGAGAGTGAAAATATTAATGTTAATATGTTAATGTTATAAATCTTTCATTGAGTTGGCTGAATACCAAAAGCCATTGCCTTATGAAATACGACAGCTAACCAAAACGCGTTTAATTTGTCAAAGTTTGTATTTACTTTACTTTAATTAAGAGCTTCAGTAAAAGTCGCAAATTTATTGTATGTTTTTCGCAACTGTATTGAAAAACGTCGTTCGATACACGCGCGGAAATGTCATTCTTCACTCGTCCCGAGTCTTGCCACTTGCCTGCGGCTCGTGGCAAGATATCTCGCAACTCGTGAAGTAATGACATACCTTCCGCACTAGTATCGAAATGTACTATTATATGTCCACCAAGTACAAGAATACCAAGTATTTTGAAAAAATAAGAAAGGGCAAACAGTTAAAAGATTAACAAATGTCTGAGAATATTGTTTCACTTCTTAGTTAAAATATACTAACCAAATTTGTGTTTATTTCGTATTTCCTAATTTTTGAAACGGTTCCACAATTCTAATTTATTTCGTCTTTAGATACCGCAAGGACTGTTAGTTATTAATTGAATTAAAGACTGCTTTTGGTTTAAAATATTTTAAGAACGTTAAAACTTTTTGTGATCTAAATCAAGATTGGGATAGTTTAACACCTAAAATGAGGCGTCGGCTTGTTAAAAAGCCATTAATAAGATTTTAGACGTATTCCAATAAACGTTTTAACACCTTTTCTCCAAAGGTATCATTAGGGCTGTTACTTCTCGGTCCCCTGATCGTCCATTCCCACCAAATCGATTTAAATTAAATCGACGATAAACAGCAAGTCGATTCGATGACAACACTTTGCGTGTCAATAATTATCCTTAATCGGCGAATTGCTGTTTTTATAGCAATTATTTTGTTTTTATTTTATTATTTTGTTTAAGGTGTTCTATTTTCAATTGACACGTAACGGAAAAACCTATCGAGTGCTATTTCAACATGTGCACGAGGGATTATTTTGCCTAGACAACGACAACGATGTACGATTTTAAAGCTTGGAAATAAAAACGCTATTAAAATTTGCTTGTTATATGGTTGTGTACTCTTAAGTTATAAAAAAATTGTGAAGAGAATGTATGAGCGTGGTGCATCGCAACAGGCAATGCAATCGGATGTATAAACTTTAAGCAACTTAAAAGTGGCAATGTAACAAACGGACCAAAATTTATTTATCTCGGGAGTTAATAAAGCAATCTGGGAGTTCATTAAGGGATTTAAATTTTATCTGTGCAGTTTATGTTAACCACCGAACGCGGAGCGGTGCGCCGATACCCAATCGTACTAATTGGAAGTCCGTACGAACTAATTAGAATAAGATGTGACTTCGGGGAGATGTTTATTTTGGGACTTCCGAAGTGAAAGTGTCCGTGCATCTGCTAATTAACGATTTTAAACTGTATCTGCTGTGGTTGGCAGGTAGATTTCAAGTTGCATTCTTGATATAAATTACCCTAAAGACGTCGCTATGCTAAGAAAAAGTTCTTAGCATAGCGAAATATTTAGGAATTATCAACATAAATCTCACGTCTTAATTTGTTACGAACTTTGTTTAAATTAAATTAGTAACTAGCAACCGTCCCAGCTTCGCATGGGTGCAATTTACTAACGACAACTTATTTAGAATGTATTGTACAGTCAGGGAAGTTAATTCCCTACCCATTTCGTTGAAATTTCGTCTGACATTCGCAATGCAATAAGGTCGATATGTCAAACCAACGTCTTGCTCTATAGCTCTTATGGTGACAGTTTGCTATATGTTATTGAACCTTAGGTGGGTTGGAAATTTAATTCCTTGACTGTACATAAAACCTTCTCTAAAAATTGGTCTAAATGACAGCGGAAACCATATCAAAATCCGTGTCGTGGTTTAGAAGAAGTAAGCGGCCGAAGATACGACGAAGGCAAACGAAGGCGGAAGGCGACTTTAATTTTTACTACGTAAATATGATTTCACCTCAAAGACAGCCGTGCGGTTCAAATGGGTTAACTTATTGCCTTTTAAGCTAAAGACCGTAGTTTCAAACCCCAGCTCGGAACTCTGAATTTTTCTAAATTCCTATGTGTGTTTAATTTGAACTTTTTGGCAAAGGAAAACATCGTTACTAACTTGCACATGCTTATCTGCGAAGCAATTTAAATGGTCGTGTGAAATTCCTAATCCACACTGAATCCGTATGAGAACCAAAAGTACATCCATCACGCAGTGAGATAAATCCTGCGACCAGCCCCTGTACCACAAAAATTACAAGTACCTCAATTTAACATAATTGTAGACATTTTCATAAAAATATGTGACAAAGATGTTAATTTTTTTTTGTAACCGAAATTTCTTTCGAATTTTATTTTTTAAATGTTTTACAACATTCAAATGATTAAATTAAAATGCTATGTAATGACAGCACAAAGAAAAATTAGGATAATGGCAGGACTTGAACCTGCAACATCAGTATGGCAGCGATAATGTGGCGAGGCTGGCAAACGCACGGCACGGAATGCTGATGTTGCCAGTTCAAGTCCTGCCATCTTCCAAATTTTTCTTTGTGTTGTCATTACATAGCATTTTAAAGATGTTAAACTTGTAAATTTTGTGGTACAAGCCCCAGGATTGGAACACGTGTAGGCTGGAGATGACCACATCATACGCAAATAAGCTTAAAAATACCGCATTTCAATAACATTCCTTTAACAGCTCAAAAGCGCACCGGTCTTTCCCTTTGCGAACATAATATTGTAAAAAAAATATTTAATCTGACCGCCCGAAGTGTTTTTCAATTGTATAGTTAAATTTATACGTCCTTTAAAAAGTGTAAACAGTAAGTAACTCATTCATGGAGGCTACGATAAATAAGAAACATAACGACAATCCGAATGCACTTTGCGTGCCAGCTCGCCACTCTCACGTACGTATTTATATTATTAACTCCATGATCTGAATGAGAAACCCGCGATTTTAAATATCGGTCTGACTGCTCTGCGGTTATAAACGTAAATTAATGGATTTACAATGTCATTGTTATTCTATAGTCCTGTTTTGAAATTCATTTGCGGAAATGATGGTTAAATGTGACAGTTTCTCACGCGTCGGAATTGGCTTATTGTGTGACAATGTGTCAGCCTTAATGTATGGAAACAACCCTAATGTATGGATAAGGTCAGAGGGCTTCAACGAACTTTGGTTCCTGCGATCATTAACTATTTACACCCGGGTGTGACTGTGACCAACAACGCGTAATTTACTACATAACACCACAAAACGAATGATTTTAACTTGTAAAGCGCTACATTGAAATTAACTGTTTATTCACATGTTTAAAATCGAGTTATGTTGACGGCTCACGACCGCGATGGCTCATGAGTAAGGACCGCTGAGTGATTCGAATCTCACCGGATAATTTTGAAAGATTTTTTATAGAGATGGGAGGAAACGAAGGAGCGGGTCACCTGATGATCACCGCCGCCCAACGAACCAGCGACTCCAAGAGAATCGCTGATTCGTTGTCGCCCTATAGGCCCCCTCCCCTGTGGGCCTTCAGATCTCTCAGTCACCGTTCGAAACGAAACAACTAGTATTCTCTCAGAGTGTGGTACTACCGCGGTTGAGCCAGCCCATTGGTGTTGTAATCAGCAACTGACTATAGTGTCAAAAAATCTACTTTAAATGTAAAGTATTGCTACTAACAGAAGGAGCTTACAATGGTCAATATGCCATAAAGAAATATGTAATGGTCCACTTCTATTGTAAGCAACTTCTACTGCTCCAGTTCACACTGTAGAGTCTACAGTGTGGACTGTAGCAAGATGTTAGCTGCAGCATGTATGGCCGGTTCGAAAGTTGTAGTACCACATTCTTTCAAAATACCAGAGTAATGTCAAGTATAGTTGTAGTAGCAAGTAACATAAATAAATAACTATTATGTTTAATTTATTAGACAAACAGAGAAATTTTATTAATATTTTATTTATTGTAAAAAAATATCCAGTCGAATTGAGAAGCTGCTCCTGTTTTTGAAGTTGGTTACAATGGTAAAATAATATTACCATGATGTTGATTGTCATTTGACAAATTATTTTTCCCACGGGCCTTATAGTTAGTACATTACAGGACGCAGTGATTTGCCACACTGATACAGCGTGTAGTCATTACCAACACCACGGAAATGTGATTACTGTGCAATGTGTTCAGTGTCCGGTGGAAGAATCGTTTCAAAGTTCGATTTAGAGGGTAAAAGTGGTATTTTGTGTGAATTCCCACACATGACAGTGATTAGTTTTTACGTTACTGTGTAATATTTAGGAAAATATTAGTTCTTAAAAATATAAAGTAGTGGTGGTTAAAGAGAAAACGAAATTGAACACGTTATTAACCAAAAATAAATAAACCAAAAATTGGTTAAGCAATTCTACGACACAGTTTCGGAGCTTTTTAAAATAAAGTACATTTTTTAATTAAGTTTAAGATTTTTATAGTATCGATGTATGTTTTATATCAAGCTTAGTATATACCAAATACCTATCACAATTATATTATTTATGGACTATGATCTATTCCTAAGAATCATATTCTGAAAAAATAAAGCTCCACTCAGCTACTACAAAAAATGTTGATTCAATATTGAGACTTTGAACATTTGAAAAAATTACAATTTCCTGATTTGTATACACACCTACAATATAACATACATAGTATGACAAAATTATCAAGAATTACACGCAATAATTAACAGGGAGATATCATTGAAAAATATCAGTATGCTTGTTAAACATTATTTGCTACTTGATATGCATAATTATTTATAATAAAAAAAGCGTTTTGACACAGGCTGCATGGATGGTGCTTGCTGGTCAGCTGATTGGTTGAGGAAGTTATGCCTAAGATAGGTAAGGTAGGTAGATCTGAATCTAGGAATACTTATATTACGACCCGATATTTTCGTAGTACTTCTCCTATGGATGCTTATGCTTTTTCACCGCGTTCGATTCCGTATCTTTCTGAATTTCCTGTGACTATAGTTTCTCGGATTCATATCGGTTTCACTCTAAAAACTTCAGACAAGATAAATACACGGACCACTCCAAGTCCAAAACTGAAACAGTTGTGGAAATGTGGACATGTTACACGGAACGGCATGCAGTAGCATCGCATCTTAAAGTACAGAGGCCCACCGCGCGGCGCGGTTTTGTGGGCATTGCAATTTGCCTTTGAAACTGCCGGCAATCAAACTCTTATCAGCTCATAGATACGATAAAATCTGCACCGGCGACGATACCATCATTGTCCCGCCCATTAACGCCCATTAAAGCTCCCATCAACACGCACTTATTCATCTGTCGCAGAAGACGGGACAGCAACAACTGACGTCACATGTCGTGTCGGGTGTCGTGCCATGAGAAATTACCTGTTTAATTACAGAAACTCTGCTCGTGACAATAAGGAGTCATTTTGTCAATTGGTGCACCCGGAATTTTAAATTAAATTAATTGGTGGTCACGACTGTGACAAATGTTAATTAAGGCGATTGTGAGTTTTAAAGTGTGTTGGACATGAGTTTATTGCGTTGATGGATCGCTTAGCTTCTTAAGCCATCTTGCCACAGTATTAAGGTGACAAAACGCCTCCAACTGGAGTAAGAGACGTATTTTAGGCTTGTCGTCACTAAGGGACAAAAATATAGGCAAAATATAAGTCCGGCTATTAATAAAGCGGCCTCTATGATAGGTTTGTAAATATATCCTTACATAATTATAATAAAATTGTAACTAGCTCTCCTATGTCTGTACAGGTGTACATAGGAGATATTTATGAAAAAATAATGGAAGGGGTCTTTATAAGAGCACAAAACCAAAATTTTTAGTGAATGTTAAACAATAAAACAGAGTTAGATACTAAATAATAATACCCACCGACTGGTCTACGGTGACCCCATAAAACACCCCGTTGTTTTGTTCCGACTGTGACTAATTTTGTTAGTTTTATCGCCCACTGGCGCCAGTTAGAGTAAAAAATAAACAAATATCCGTAGAACTAATTAGTGTGTAATTTCGTTAGTGAGGCTCCTTGTAGGCGGTCCAGGATGATGAAGAACGCGTAGGAAACGAAATTGAATTTAAATCAGCTCACGATTCTATAATTACTTGGAATAATGTGCACCATAATGTTGGGGATGAACTATTAGTTACCTCACTTCGTTTGTCTAAAAGTTACTGGTGGATTGACCCACGACTTGTTTCTCTTCAGATATTAACGACTGTTAACACCTTATCTACCTATTCATAAAAGTTTACTAACGTCTTTTAGTCAAAATATGTTTTTTCCTCGTATTCGAGGGCAAACGTCACGCTGACATAATTATAAAGTCGACATTATGTGTTAACTAATATACGTTTACAGAGCTTTTACGAATAAGGGAGTAAGTGTGTAATAAAGTAATAAATACGCACCCGTGTAGCATAATGGATGAAATAGTGTGTTTAAATTGGTTGCTTAAATAATACTGTGGTTATTAAATAATCCGCGAGTTATTTGTATGGAAATTAGTAATAATTCAATATTTGTCTAAGTTATGTTTTCCGTTGTAGTTTTTTGAAACTATATCTTCAGAAGATTCGAGTGTTTTCACAATTACCACATTTAGGTCTAAACTCTAGATAATATTCAGTTCCATTTAATTCCACTTAAAATATTTATTGACAAAACGTTTTAAACTAAACGACGGCTGATAAATTGCGATTCAGATGTCCGTAACTTTATTTAATTTAGTGTTCGTAATGAATTTGAGGACGGCCTATAAAAATCGGCGATTAAATGCGCTCATAAACTGCCTGCATTAACCTTTCGCCACATACATAGTACTACAGTAATTGATTTTTGTAAAGTCGTTGGCAGTTTTAGGGACACTCGAACCTGTATTTTGACAAGAGAATATAGCAAATATCGCGAAAACCGAGATAATTTTACTTGACCTGTTTTAGGTAATTTCGATAGCACATGATCACACAGGAGGTTTTCTTTTGGACCACTATTAACGGGACAACCCTTATGTGTAATGACTGAGTATTTTAGACGTATTTTTTCTTGCACCAAAATTCTGGAGATTACCCATGTAAAATTATAAATTGTTCACATAGGTATTTTTGTAAAAATCAGAGAAAGTTAACAAGCCACTCAACTTAAAAGGCGGCTTGTTAGTTAACCGTTTTGTTAACACTATTGCATATATTTTTAAAATATGTTTCGCACTGAGTACTAGTATTACTAGTGTAACAAGCTCGTCTTAAACAACATTCATTGCAGAAAGCTCAATCAAAAAACGTCAAACCACAAACCATATGATTATCTTGATTGCGTATTAATAAAAACTGTAACTGAAGCGCTACTACATCTGCCGATGGCGCTGCTACTGTCGATAATCAGCTACTTGCGCCTGACCTGCACGTACTGCCTTCTGCTGCATCGGTTTCCAACGATCCTCGCCAGAACATCAGTCCACCTTGTGGGAGGCACCAACACTTCATCTTTCTGTACGCGGTCTCTACTTGAGAACACTTCCGCCCCAACGGCCACAGGTTCTACAAGCTATATGTGTCTGCCTACTGCCACTTAAGATTTGCAATTTGCAGAGCTATGTCGGTAGCTTTGGTTCTTCTGCGAATCTCCTCAATGATGATTCGATCTCGCAGAGAGACTCTGAGCATAGCTCTTTCCATTCCATTGCCCTTTGGATGATTTTGGGCATTGTTATGAGACCCACTGTAAGGGACCACGTTCCAGTGCGTTATGTCATCACTGGCAATAAACCCTAGTTGCAGATATTTGTCTGGAATACTGCGGTATTTAGGACGAAGAGAGAGAGAGGCGTAGTTAACCGAACGTTGCCAGGCGGAGTTAAATTCGACAATTGTTCCCTTTCTCGAAGGTGGATTGACCGTTAGAAGTGGCGGCCAGGCACATGTTCCTGACTCCCAGAATTTTCGGCGATCGCAGAACCATCGGCATCCTCCTGTTTGATTTAAAGATTTTGTCACATTCGTTTTCTATTTTTAATGTTGTTTGGCAGAAGTTTTTCTGTATTTATTGTGTCATGACGGAAAAACATTTTTCGTATCCCTTGTGCCTAATCCTTTCTGCCACTCCTAAACCCACCCAGCCCACACGCTAAAAATGCTTCTAATAATTTAGTATTTTTGCCGTGAAGCAGTAAATGGCCGCATTAATTAAAGGTAATGCATGAAGGCTGGCTTAAAACTAAAGTGACTAGCAATGAAATGTTTATTAGCTGACGATGCGTTGGCTCTGAGAGCTGTTCGCGCCTCGACCGTGAATAACGACCGCGTAATGACGTTTACAGACATTCAATCAAACCGATGATTGGACTGTACCTACGCATCACCGGTTGAAGGTTTACGCGTAACCATATGCAATTAAGCTTACCTTATGGAACATGCTTCCATAAATTGTTTTAAACTTTCGCGATTTTCACACACATTTATAACGTTATCGGGACTTTTAACGTGATAAAAATATATTGTTGATTTACCTCGACAAACCGTCCACGGCCGTTGAAACGTGGCCGAAACGTCGAGGTAAATCAACAATATATTTTTATCGCGTTAAAAGTCCCGATAACGTTATAAATATGCTTCCATAATTACGCAAAGATAGATTCAAATGCACATATTTTTGATGTGGAATATCTTAGAAGGCGACTTAAAATAGCGTAAGCTTATTTAAATTTATTTTAGCTGTAAATCAGCGTAAGAATAATGGAGGGCTTTAAATTTAAATTATTAATTTCGTGATAGCACAATAATGTGCAAAAGCTTTAAAATATGTCATGCATAAGAAATACAAAGGTGCCTGTTACAGGATTTAAAATAAATTCGATAGCGAGCAAATCAGACGACCAAGCAAAGCAAAGACTAATAAACCAAAGAGTTTGCGACAGTACCGGCAACTAACATCACAAGAAATTTTAGAAGAAAAAGGCATTAAAAATGAAAAATTAGGAACTTGCTTAAAGTTTTCTTTTCCAAGTTCTTAAATTTTGATTGCCGGCTCTAGTCTCATTTAAAACTTAATGTAAGAAAGAATTTAACCAGCTAAATAATATCTGTATTCTATTAGTTAACAGAAATCTCAGTAAATGACCACATTTCCCATAAGAATGAACTGACTTTTTGCTCTCACGTTCGTTTTATTCATTGTAATGGGGCTCGAAACAATGAAAATTGCGGGCACTTCGAGTTCCTTGTTTGTTGGAACAATCAGCGTGCTCGGACGCGTGTCACACACGTCACAAGCGTCATTCGGGCGATGCGTTAACGAGCGCATGCAAATCCCCGTAGTGCTGGACACTGCGCTGTGCTAACAATATTGTGGTGAGAGCGGGAGACGTGCGGGTCTGTTGCGGCGAATTAACAGATTCAGGCGGTATTTTGCGGATGACTATCAACAAACAGAAACAAATTACCTTGCTACTCGTCGACACCAGTGCTATGCACGTGCAAAATAGCTGCGTCTGTGTGACGTATATTTTTCATGCAAAAACCCACCCTGCTCTGCTTCCACACTAAAAACAACATACCACTATATTTATACAGATTCAATTTTAAACTACCACGACTCACCACTAAACACTAAAACAAACTAACTAAACTAATTAATGATGGTGGTATCTAGTTGAGTCTGTGTGATATAAGTATGTTGTTACTCATGGTTTTTGGCCATTGATAGGATTTTCAGATTCATATTTAAAGAAAAGACCTAAAAGTATAACATCCAGAACTTTCTGCGACAAAGAATTACAAATTTTTAAATTCTTGCCATTGTAAAGAGAAAAAGTAAACTAAATTGAATGGTTTAACATAGAAGCAATGTAACTGTCATTAGACATATCGAATCGAAAGATAAAATCGTGCCAATGAAGCCGGACTACCTCCTCTACAAATTTGCAGTCGCACGGTCCGTTCGGAAATTTAAATTTGATCGTAGAATACGCAAATCCTTGCAAATTGTTCTCGCGTAGAGCGGCCTGAGTGACGTCCATCAGCGTTTAACAAGGGACTGGCAACCCTAGTTAAGGAACTCGGCAGCAACTCGAATAGTCGTCCGACGTGCTTTGGATTGACCTTTCGTTTCAAGTGTTTCGTTGAACTATTTATGCCCAGTGCCATTGAATTGAAATTAAGTAGCGTGAAAACTGTCGCTCTAGTTTGCTAATGAAGATCGCTATAGCTAGCTTTTAAGACTTTAAAAGGATCAACTCTAGCTCTTGCATGGTGTTTAAAAATATGCCTCGTTCTAAACCTTTGAGTTTAACATTAACATAAAACAGATTTCTCCACTGCGGTCCGATCAAAGACACATAAAACAAATATCGTGTTTTAACACAACTGATTTACTATGCTCTACAATCTATAAAACCAACTGACCGTTACAGTTCACAAGACAACCGTTGTTTAAATCTAATCCTTTTGTCTTGGCGTTAAGAATAACTTGCTTGTGAGCAAGATAACATTAATCGTTGTTATGTTATAATTCGATTTAGTTGGAGATGTGCAGCACACCTCTGGGTGGCTCCGGCCGCCCGCTAACACCAGATCAAAAGTCTAAATGCATTGCGTGGGCAATACACATTTATTAATCACCGTTAGATATTTGTTTAACACCATTTTTTAAGCAGATTACGATATGTAACTGCGTGTAGTTCTATGGTTAACATTCGGATTAGGTGTAAGACAAATCGATTTGTTCATGTTTTATTCAAGTTCCCACGAGGCGGTATTGTAATTTGGGCATCCAAATTTACTTTTGTTAACCCGTAGATGGTAAGGATATGTGTTTAAGTTTAAGAATTTTATATATTTTTTTTCCTAAAACTTTTAGAGTACAATTTTGCATGTATTGTAATTAAGTTGAAACTTCGAAATGTTAATTATGACTATGTTCTCGTTCACTGAGCACCGCGCCAGCGCCACGAGCCCGGCTGTCATGTGATAATATAATAATTTATAGCAAAGAAAAAAATGATTTATAGTAACAATCATGACATGTATCCATTCATTCCCAGTCGTCGAACATAAATTTATAGCCAACACATCGAGAATCGCGTATAACCATGAAGTTTTTACCATAAAGTGACTGGTAATCGGCATTAACAACGGTGGCGCGAAGCTATTGTAGTACGATAAGGTAAAAACTATCGCGATCCGCTGTATAATTTCTCACAAGGGAATATAGGGAACGATAAATATTTATAGGGCCCGTTTTCCATCTCGGGTAAATTGCGGTGTAATCGAGTCATGTTTATCACAACAATGTTTTTACATGAATTGGTGCGGTCGGTGCATCGACAGCACGCCCCGTCTGCTACAATGTACCTAAAGCAGTATACCAAACAATGTCCGCAGTGTGTAAAGGGCGAATTAACTTACAATAAATTGTTTTATTGTTCACCTGTTATAAAACTTTAAAGAGGTACAGAAGCTATATTGAGGGCAATCAGATCATCTTTTCTCAACATGGTAATTCGTGTTTTAAGCGCGATTGCGTACAGGCTATCGATTATAAATGCCGAAAACCATATTTTTAATTGCAAAAACCCTAAAAATTTCAAGCTCATTAATTTAGTGAAACTAATTTGGTTTCGTTTAACCAGGCATTTCTTTGCATTCTGTTTGCATGACCAACTAAAAAAATAGCATAAAATCTAAAGCGATAGAAATCTATGCCATAACATAAATCCACTTCACACGTAATGCATTTGCAGCTACAGCTCCGCAAACGAGAGATAAATTAAAAGTTATGATCATTAATAACCAGTTTTAAAATACGATCAAAATGTAGATAAATAATCAAGTTCGGTCGAATGTATGAAAAAATTAATCGGATAAAGTTGCCTGCGACATTCCTGCCCATCCAGTTCAAGTGGCATTACCAACTTTATCGCGTCTACATCCTTCTGTGCTATCCACAAATCGACTAAGAAAAGTTTAACGGCAGTAATTATGGTTTAAAAGGCGTTACGTAACAAATGAATCTACTTTTATTACCTTAATGAGATGTGCTGCGAATATTGAATGTTTTATTGTATTCAGTTAAAGTGTTATAAAAGCGAAAGAACGATCTGGGTCTTACTATAAAAATGGGTTGTCTTTTTCGTGTTGTTCATCCATTTTAATGGTAAAGTGAGCGTGAAATGAGTCAGTCTACTCGTGACCGCGGTACTGAAGGAAATATTTTAGGCGAATTATATATTGAATTAAACGCCAAAACAAACTAAATTCATCATCTGGATTTTTACAGTTTGGTAGATTTTAATTGCATCTTTGACCTGATTTACTTTAAAAATATAAAAAGAAACGGAAAAAGCATTTTGAGCCATGCTCAGGGTAGGGTTCCGTAGCTGCTTCTTCAAACGATAAGAACTATTTTCTCAAGCTTTTGCAAGGTTTAGCTAGTTTCCTTCTCAAAGTTCGAAGATTTTCAGCAGGTACAAACATTTCTGTTGGCTATCACTCAAGAATCAATAAATTAGTAACGTAATGGTCCCAGTCTTTGACAGTGACCCAATAACTGACGAGAAGATACGGAAACGAAACTAGTAGAAACGAGAAACAAGGATGTCAACTACAGTTGCAGACAAACTTGAGCATAAATCGAGTGGAGGGGGTACGTTTGCGCCTACACATTTGTTCTAGAAACGGCTACTGCGCAGTCAAGGTCAGTGCTCAAGATGTTTGCCGGGAACTGTACTGGTAAAACAATGTCCTACGCGTGTCAAGCACTGGTACGGTTACCTTATTCGTAGTTTTCTCTTAACTTTTTATAATGTAACTACCTTCTTTTAAATATATTTCCAAATTTTAGAAATGAGTGGGAAAATACGAACTATACATATTCAGAGCTCAATATATCCTAAACGGTATATCAAATTTTAAAATTTGACTGTCAAAGAGCTACAAAACGATACCACATTTAATGTTTTAGGTAAAAAAAATATTTTATCGTTACTTATTTTAATACGTTGGTGGTTGTATGCAGCAGCTTTGAGTACATTATTTCAGCTTTGTGACTCAGGTAGTTCAAAAAGCGACTGTGGTCGCTGGATAGATTTATGTGGCGAAGGACAGTTTGACTTCGGAACCCTAAAAAGTACGTGTATAATTGTTGTAAGTATTCTTAACTAGGAAAAACGAGCAAATAAACCAAATACATAATATCCATGTTTGTAGGTCCTTATTTGCATGCACAAGCTATATTGGTAGCCGGCACTCGCCAGGAGAGTACCTATTTACTGATATAAAGTTGATACTTGATAACGCATCCACAAGTAACTTAATAAGCGGTACTGTTTGATACTCTGTGTTAATAAACTCATTGGTAGATAGGACTTAAGAATATTCTGTTTAATTTAATTGCGTAGTCATAATCATAACGCGACTAGGCGTAAAACTGTGAAGGTTAGATTAATAAAGCGCAATGGGTAGCACAGTTTTTTTATCAATTCAAGCGAAGTACGCTGACGCTTTTTTTATTTTTGTTGCTAAACTTCAATGGAAAGCAGTGCCTAACCTTATTTCCAGTTCTTGACTGAATAAACAGGTTTTGAAACATTTTCAGGTAGTTGTAAGTTGCGATTTTTGAGACCTCCCATACATATTATACTTTTAAACTTAGGTCATGATTTACTAATATGTGATAAATGTTACACGTTAGATGTCATTTTAAATCGTGAATTAAACGTATTATGTGCCATCAAGTTCCATGCTTATGGTTTTTTTGATGATTTTGTATGTGAATTTATTTAACGATTTATCTCTAGATATTTAGATTGTGTACCTGAACTAATAAAACGTAAGCTAACAGGCGCAACTAAAAATAATAAAATTTATCATCATTATACTTACAGTGAAAAAACGAACTGCCACCAATAAATAAAAGCTGACGTTATTTATGTTTAACTTGAATATATTATATTAAAAGATGTAAATCTAGAATGATTTGTCAAATCGGGACCTTATCATGTCTCGGACACACAAAAGTCGGCGGGGCCTATTCATCGAAGTTGCCGCTATCGACGATGCGTCAACACTCTGTCATTTCGGATGTAGTATGACAGCGATGGGAGACGATATGATCGCCGTGAACCAAGGACCCACAGGGGGATTGAGGCATTAGGTAAGGTAATCGAGGCCTCAGATTCGTAACTGCATAATTTAAGTGAGTTTTTTGTTTGGTTTACATTCGTGTGATAGAATTTGTACAGCAACGCGAAGGATCCAATTTATATTTCAAGTCAAGACAAAGTCAATATTTGGAGTTTTGTTAAGATATAATCCTTTCTGTTGTGCGTTATATATTCATGAAGATTAAGAAGTTAAATACCTGATTTTTACGGAATCGCAACCTCTACAATATAAAAACTGGATCTTCTCTTCTAACCGTAAGCTTTCAATGCTTTTGATAGTCACATTCATGCTATAAAAAAGCCATAACGTTTTTAATGTTAAAAGTGTTTTTTTGGTACTTGTTCTTGGGTACTTGTTCTATGGGACCAAGCCGACCTAAATATAGGAGTTCATTTCTACTAAAGTCACCATTCTAAACTTTATAATAGTAGAGATATGACTGTTGAACCTATGACTTCTTGGCATAGGCCGCACATTTGTCACCTTTTAACATCGCAATGTCGCCGATGAAGTGATACCAGGCTTGCTTATTGATCGCGTCCGTTTATATTAACAATCATCGTCATATCAGCGCTCACGGTCCATCGGGCTGGACGCAGATTGGCGTATATAACTAGGGGTTGCCACTTTTAAAAACGGCAGACCCGGTAATTACTGAAGATATAAATTTAAAGTACTTTAAGTGATTTTAATGAGGAATCATTAGAATGGGCAATTTTACTTAGATTTTCACAGATAGGTAAGGGCTAATGCCTAGAGTATCACCAAGATGCATCACTCAAAGCTGCAGAGTCAGCGAAAATCTGGAGGCTTGGCAGCCCTACTACGAGATATATGCGATATAGTGACTTTTGATCAATCGAGCAGTCGGATCATTAAGTACGTGGGAACCTACGCTAACTTCAGCCGCTTATGAATGACGATGTCGCTTTTATGATGCTTTTTAATATGTATTAAAAATAACCTTAGATTTAAAATATTTTCGATGAAATCTTTTCCAGTTACTTTAAGTTTTAAAGCTGGAACCTGAACTAACTGTCACCACACCCCGCCCCTTTTAATTGATACTTAAAGCGACCTAATGTTTCGAGTTAGAAAAATAATGCTCTGGCTTTGTTTTGTCTTCTTACTGAATTTAATTTAATTTAGACAAAATATCGTGTTAGATCATTTCGTCAATGTCAAAATGAATGCCAGCGAATACCCAAATTGAGGTAGCAACTTTATCTCGTTTTGCAAATATTATCTTTCTGGGCGCTAACGATCGGCGAGCAAATCAATCGTGGAATTAAACACATTCATCAACCTCACAAACCGCAGTGAAATTTGTTGATCAAAGGAGCGCATTCAAATCCAACACACGACAAAAACTGAGCTTACTAACAACGTCGCTACAAGCGTGAATAATGTACCTTAGCATAACTTAAGCCGCTGTATTGGATTGGAGGCATACAAAATTAATAATTACACCCAAAAAGGATTGCACATACGCACGCCAATTTCTCCGATAATTCTTACACCTGCAATAACACTTTAACTGTAGGCGCCGGATTACTTTTGGCGTGCAATTCCTTTTTGGCAATGAAACCTTTTATGACTTCTGTTGTTTTATAATCGTTATTAAATAATTTACGATTAAAAAATAATCGGAAATCGTCGGATGATTTGACCTACTTTTCAACTCGTGAGTTCGAACTCAGAGTTTATCGAAATGTCCAGTTTACCATTTTCTGTTTCGCTGTTAACAAAGCTTTGTGCTTCATCTTATAAACAATTAGACAAAGTGTGTAAAACATCCAATTAACTACGACAAGCCGCTCTCATAATAAGAGGAGACATTTGCGCAGAATTGGAATGATTAATGTTACGCGCTAGAATAATCGTATTTATTTATAAGTAATATAAAAACTAAGAAGGCAAACCAATCGAGCAGCCATTATTAACTGGTTCTATCATTGATCATGTTACTCATGTTGTTGAAGTAAAAAGGGAAGATTTAATGCTCAATTAGAAGTAGACCGCGGTGGCGACGTACACTAAAGCTAATCAAAGCAATTAGCTATCCCTCGCAAGCTCTTAACTAATGTGATTGGCGATACGTGCAGTTAAATCGGAGGCAGTAAACTGAGTGATTCTAGTCTAATTAGGAACTATTCGGATTGCTAACTAAATACAGTCACCAATACACTTAACTAACCATTCGTGGACTTTATCCTTTAAGAATAAGGTGCACGAGTGGTCAGTTAACTGTGTTGGCGATTGTACTTAATTACAGCTTTGAAATAAACTGCAATAATTCAAATCTAAACTAACAAAGATATTGAGTATAATCTTTTGACGACCTGTATGGCACAGTGGCACATGTGTCTGCCTACTGTGCAAGAGGTCCCGGGTTCAAATCCTGGTATGGGCAAACATTTGTGTGACGAATACGAATGTTTGTACCTGAGTCATGGATGTTATTTGTATTTAAGTATGTATTTATCTATACATATACGTATGTTTATCCGTTGTCTAGTACCCATAGTACAAGCTTTGCTTAATTTGGGACTAGGTCAATTGGTGTAAATTGTCCCGAGATATTTATTTATTTATTTTATTTAGTTATTTTTTACGAGCAACATTTGTGTATATTTGTTAGTAATCGCGTTCTTGAAAACGGGAGCAGACAATGGATCTAGCCAGGTCTTGTTCAAGATATAATTCGATTGCTCCGTGTTTTTTTCGTCTAGGGACGTACATACACACCCGGGTTCCTACATACTAAACGAATATGTATGACGAGCTTTTACCCGCGGCTGCGCTCACGCGGGGTTATTTATGCATTTGACGGGATTTTTACGGGATAATAAGTATTTTATGTTTTAATCCAGCTAATGATCTGTCTTACTACCAAATTTCATCTAATTCTGTCCAGCCGTTAATGCGTGATTCAGGAACAAACATCCAAACATCATTACTTTCACATTTATAATATTATTAAGATATACGAGTACGCAAAGAAGGCTTTCCAATGAAACAAACATAAGTAAAATTGTGAGAAACGTCATTTTATTGTGCAATAAATTACATATATTATACTTATAATAAATTAATTAACTATACCACAAAAAATACCTATACTAATTTAATCATCATATTTACTGATTACATCACTTTCCCTTTTGGTGTACATTTAGCATTTTTGAAACACAATGCATATTTTTTATATGTTTAGGATTCCGTACCTCAAAAGGAAACAAGAACCCTCATAGGATCACTTTATTATTCGTCTTTCTATCTGTCTTTGCATTAATTAAAAGTTGGTTACTAATTTTGCTTATGAGGTAGACCTCGAGTCAAAAGTAACAACTTTGACGCAATCATTTCTATATTCATGTTTACAGAAAATAATAAGAAATATGTTTGTACTTTACTGATTGGGTTCTTGACAATAATTACATCCCACGCATAACAATAAGAAAAAATCTGCTTTGGCTCTTGTATAAGGATAATTTAACTGAATTTTCTACATGAACGGTTAGGTTAGGTTTCTAATTCAATACTTTTCAAAAGCTAGAGTCTATCATATGCCTAGGCACGGACAGACAAATAGATAGCATAAGCAGGCTTTGTTTTGCCTTCTGGTTACGGAACCCTAAAAATTTATAATTATATTTAATAACTTAAGAACTGCAAGTTATTTTCGATTGCTCTATGATTATCTTCACATCGCGTATGTCGTTTGACAACTAGTTATAAGGTAAGGATGTCCATTCCTAAGATAAAGTCATTACGACTTCTCCAGTAAACTCCATTAAAAATGCAAGTCCTTCTAAAGTGCACTCACTGGTGAATATAAATGCAGACATAGTGGCACGAATTCCCTTTTTATGTCCAACAAATTGGCAAAAAATATGTTTCCCAACCTTGCGTTAACTTTAAATGCCCACAAAACCAGTTTTAATGACAGCTAAGTAAATAAACATATTTCGCGAAATCATGCCTTAACGTCTCAATAAGTGTTTTTAATCTACGATCGGTTTCCTTGTATGTAATTTAACGTCCGGGAACGTTGTTACGTAGCATTTATTTCTTAATACAAGCATATCTTCGGACAACTGCCATTAAACTAAAATACGGCTTTTAGTCTACTTTAATCTGGTCGCTCGCATCTCATCAGATTTGGTTGTACAATTAAATGTTCCGAAAATCGAATTGGATTACGCATTAAGCTTTCTTACGAGGGACATAAAATGGTACCGACTTCGTTACGCCGACTGCTGGGATGAATAAAGGCATAATTAAAAATAACGCCCTGCCTCGTGTCCTGCTTATCTAAGTAGGTATATAAATGATCGGAGCAACATCAATAAAGGAAACAATTATGGCGGTGTAACGCAGTGTATTAAAATATGAATGTAGTTTATGACACGTTATTTTCAATTATAGTTTAGATGACTATCTAGAAGTGTCTGACGAAAATTATTTTTATACTGTGTGGAAAGCGGAAGAACAAAGACTTAAAAGACATATGTATAATGAGAGTCAAGTATGTAGCTTATTTTGTGAAACTCATATAAAGTTATTCCTAGCAGATTTAAAATGACGGTTGTAACTAATGTTCACTGAAACATTAAAATTAACCTCCTGGGTCCTGGAGGTAAGAATTTTGTCGAAACTGATATTTTTTTCAAAAAATCAATTTAGTTGGTGTCCCTTAATGTCGGAAAATTATTAAAAAAAATCATGGGGTTTTCCCCTCGAATTTTCTTTATGGCCTCAAGCGAGTACACAGGGACTTTGTCCTCACTCGAGAACAGTACAAATAAACCAAAATACTATAATGAATCAACTTTATTTGCATATTATATTTACAAAATTACTTATCTTTACTTATAATAGCACAGGCTTATAAATTAGTATCATAATAAACAATTTTTAAAGTCAGTAACAAAAAGAAACTCTTTTAAAATATACTACGTACGAGTAAAAATGTAACAATGGTACGAATTGTTATATTCTAGAGATCACAGTTACAATTTTTTTTACTAAGTAGATTCAATCTTCAGTCTTAAGGCTGGACTAGGAACCGCCGAAGTTAGATGTTCTGATATCCTTTAAATATTTTCTAAAATATTGCTATCTTCGTCGTCGCTTTTTGATTCAGATAAAGCGGAACCATTACATTCAAGATAATTTGTGACATAAACGTCTTGGCCCTCGAAATGACCGTCGGATTCGTCAAAGTTAAGGTACTTCTCTATTTCACAGTCCTGTAAGGCTGAAAATCGTAAATAAAACATAGTTAACTTTCATGTAACAATAAAAAATCTTACATTTTTGAGACCGTAAGTACTCGTACGAGAACATTAAACTACATGTAAAGACCGTTTGTACTCGTACGAGAACATAAACTTCAGAGCTATTTATGGCTAAAGTTTTTTAATTTTTTGGAGGAAATTAACTTACTGACATATGAAATACACCAAAAATGTACTAATGAAAATCAAACAAAAATATATAATTAGACTTTCACTGAGATAAATCTAGATTACTTACCCCGGGGCATGGTGCGGCCGGTTGTGTCTGATGTCAAAGCCGCCCTGATCGCTGATTGGCCATCTACGGCTTGGGGTTAATTTTTCTAGGTTGACAGTTTCGTTCGGAAACGTTCTATGCGTGTTAACTTGTTAAGCCGGTATGACATGCGGCTGTAGAATTTTGCAAATGTTATGTCCTCAAGTGAGGACCGGGGGCCCCAGGAGGTTAACGTTAACACTTTTCACTATCAATCCATTTCGATTTCTGTCCGTTGGGAAATTAAAATTTTCTGTCGCGCTTGTGGAATCAGACTTGTAAAGGAACCAAAGCAGCACTCGCCAAATATTTTTAAATTTTGTTAAATCATAATGTCCTTTTTTTCAAAATTTACTACGTTGCCACTGGGTAGCTTGTAACATGACCAAGGTTACTGATGCAGCAACTAAAAGCAAAAAGATAACCGTGACCTTTATTTACCGGTACTTAAAAATTACCACCAAAGTGTGATTGATTTTTTATAGCAACATCATAACCTAAATCTACCTTGAAGCACACTTCATTAACCAAAAGTTAATAACAAATTTAAGTTATAACTTCAGTAATAAACCGGTCGCGCACACGGTTCTGCACATTATTGGCTTTTCAGTTGATTAGCTATAAAATTTCTATGTACATACGACTTTCCATGGCCGATAAGAGGTTTGTAATTATCTAGAAGTTGCTGTTGTTCTGTATTTCGCTGGCATCACGTAAATATTTCATCACGTCAATATTTTCAGAATAAAATTTACATTATTTCTTTCCCTAGCCCTTCAAATATCTGTGTGCAAAAAATCATGTTGATTTCTTATTCCGTTTTGACCTGAAAAAAGGACAAACAGACAAGTAAAAACATTTTTGATAAGTTTCTTGGCACACAAGCCGTTCGAGGCAAAAGGAAAAAATCTAGTTCACAACCAAATACCTAGTAGATACTATCCTACTAAATTTCTTCCTTTTGCTAATCTTTATATTTTGCCGCAGTTTTCTTCTGCTGTTCAGTTTAAAACCTCTATCTCCATCACACTTCACTATTGGGAAAGATAAAATAAAATAAAATAAATATCTCAGGACAATTCACACCAATTGACCTAGTCCCAAGCTAAGTAAACCTTAAAAGATAGACCGAGATGTTCAGGCGCCGACGAAACAGGATCAAAGCGCCGCGTGCGCAGTCAATATTCGAGTTCTCTCATGGGGAGTTTTATAAAAGGGCTTAATATCAGTTCGACTCCAATATAGCTTCAGACCCTATAAACTCTTCATAAAGTCTGATTCCTTTTATTTTAGCGAAATGAAGGTATGCCGTTTGTAAAAGGCACTTCTTTCTTAATTGATGTCAGTTTTTGAGTGCAATAAGCCGCCCTGACCCGTCGATCCCGCACCTCTGTCTGATCCTGAACGTATGGAATTTGTATTCAATAATTTCAAGCGCGAACATGGATGGAACAGTGTTTAAAATATTTTAATAGTCTTATTATATGCACTGAGGCCTTCGATGAAAAGATTTTCTCATAGCCTCACTTCTTTGCCGGGTGTTTTAGGGCCCGCGATTAAAATAATGGCGCCACTTTGGAGTAGGATTCGAACTTAGGCTTGTACTCAGACCTAAAAAATAAATGTTTTTTTCACTAATAAATTCTAGCCATGACAGAACTACTTTTTACTCTTATTTTTAGCAAAAAGACTTGTACTATGTATCTCATTAGATCGCTATTCCTGATGAATGATCGAGCGAGATCGACCCCAATCGATGTTTTTTCCCATTTCCTCTCCAAAGGGTGTATTGTCTCTGACATTTAACTTGGGCACTGTATAAATCAGATGTCAGGAGTCTTCAACGGACGCAGGTGGCTCGCCAGAGTCAGTGGTGACTCCATGTCAAATCGGGAGCAATTTTGGAAGCGGAATTTCGAGTGAATGGATTATGTTTGCACTGTGATTTATAAGTTCATTGAACTGCAATGTCAACTGAAAGTTAATAAAAATTGATACCATTAAAATAGTTTCACTGAGATTTCTTGATATTATGAACGAATGGATATAATGACTCGGTGTAGGTCAGTGATAATGTGGATTGACGTTGTCGCGTTATCATTCCATTTGTATACTAAGCATTCTGTTCTATTCTTGTTTATTTTTACATATTCAGTATTATTATTATTAGCAATATTCAAATTATTGAACAAATAATACCCCGTTAGAACGAGGTAATTCAAACTAAGACATAATTAAGTAACCTTTGCCTAAATTATAATCTAACAATTAAATAACTTAACGGTGCGGTGTTACACGTCTAAATTATTGCACAATTAGATTTTATACTAACTATACCACAAATAAGAGGTCACGTATTATGTTTAAATGAGGTCATAATGATAGAATCATTATAATAATGTTTATTTAGTGTCAAGTAATGGGTTTGGGAAGTCATAAAAGTCTAAAATTAGGAGCACTTTCATATTTTTTAAACATTCTCCCGTACCTATACGTATCTGGAATAAACTATACAGGAAACGTAGCTCTATTTACTTTTCATGCGTTTTAAATCACTATTATACAATTTTATAAAACGGACGCAGGTGTATTGTAATACGGATGAACAGCCCTACCCACTTCCAAAACACAACAAAAATAACAACTGAAAACTTTGAAATAAACACCAAAAAACTTTGGTTCTTTACCACTACGAGTATGTACTTTTAACAGTCAATCCATTCTTATGCCGAATAAAATAAAGGCTTAAATCTTAGCAGTCGAAAAATAAAAAAAATATTGTATTGGCAGTTGATAATTAAGTTCGTATTTACAAAGAGACTACATTATTGTAAAAAATTAACCCAAATTCATAAAAATATATTTTTGGTTTTGGTTTGTTCATGCTTTCAATTGCTTTAGTAAGAATAAAAATTATAAGTATATAACAACCTGATTATTAAGTTTTAAAACATAATTAGATTAAAATAACAATCGAATAAAATAAAATAAATTATTACTGAAACAAAAAATAATAATATATAAATTTATAGGGCTTGTTTTTTTCTAGTATTCGCAGTGAGGTCTTTAAATATAATTTAGTAAAAATTTCTGCAAAGCCTGATTTTTACATTTAACGTGTAGTCCTACCTAGGCCACCGCAATAACAATTTTCTTAAAAAAAAAGAGGACCAGCCAGATTGTTTGACATTCAGTAAAGGGTAAAATAATAGTGAAGCACAGTCATTATAGCTAGGTAATCAGATTAAGGGATATCAAAGTGATTTTATTAAAAAGAAATCTGAGCCTGCCGCCTTTTCCTACAAAAAATGTGTCTCACGAGCAAAAACTTAATTGTAATATAATCCGAACCTAATCGCCACAATTTCTTTGGGTCGAAAATGTGAATTAATTTTAAATAGCTTCCTTGAGACATGATAGTTTTTTTAATGCAGCAATTTTTTTCTTCGTAGGCTTATACGTTTCGGAACTTTAAAACAATAACTTACAGCTATGAAAGTTCGTTTGGTTAAGGATATGATAGTATAATATTTCAATGAGAAAGCTGTAGATATTTTTGTGCCACTACATAAATTACGTATACGTATATACGTATTTTTAATTTTAATTTAAATTAAAATACCTTTCTACTGTAGATTTCCATCAACAAAACACGCAGTCCGCCTGTACGGCTAGAATGTTTTTTTCTTACTGACAACCTATCCAATTTGATTATTTTTTTTAAATTTGTTTTTCTTATCACTTTTCAGGACATCCGCAATAATAACCCATATTCTGTGAAAGTATCGACCGACTGCCTATTATTGTTCCAGAGATAATGTCGGACGCACGGATAGGCGGACAGCGTAGACTTAATAATAGGATCCTGTTGGCACCGCTTGGGTGCGGAACTCTAAATAAAACATATTTTTAACTATTATCTTGTGTTTTAATGCATTTCTACATCCAATGCTCTCCAAGTTAGCTGGCTTGTGGACTGCCGGCTTGGCAAAATGTAAATGTAATGATTTTGCGAGAAACCGTGCACCTCAACATCCCGTTACTAAGATTTATTGTCGCGTAGATCTGATATGAAGGCGTAAATTAAAACATAAAATTAGCGATCATGAGATAGGAGTTCTTGTTTCATTAAAATGTAATGAAACTTCCTCAGAATATTAATTGATCGAGCTGTAAAACAAAACATGGGAAAATAAGTTACTTAGTACAGGTTATGGTCTGATAAAGTATTAATACGAATTCATATTAGTACTAACTAATTACTGATTAAGTTGAGATCCAGATAACTGAGCGGTTTTGCATTTTATGTAACCTTAGAGGCTATAATTTTATCGTCATGTTTTATTGCAGTTAATTAATAACTTAATAATTTTATACGTTCTAATAACAATGACTACCCACGTTAAATTTTGAATGATTAAATAACAAGCTGTTGTCATACTTTGAGCATTCATTTTTTTTATTAGTTACGAAAGTGAGGTGAATTAAAAGAAATGAAAAATTACTTTCTATTGTTTTATTTCACTAGAGAGAAACAGTATCTTCGTACGCCCGAAGATTATTTATGCCAAGTTGTATTTTGTGTTACGGACAGTCAACCAATTTGATTCGTAGGCCACTGTAGAACGTTGTCGTAATGTACCACCGCTGAGATATTATGACATTTGCTCAGTAGTCATTATGACGTTTGTTGTGGAAAGGTTCTACAGTGGCATATGAATTAAATGGGTTGACTGTACCTACTAAGTATGCAAGAAGATAAAAACCGTATAAGGAGACTGTCCGTGATTTGCACTGGCAATATAAATAGTATTTTATCACTTATGCATAAGTACTTCTTACATCTTCTCTCGTGTACATAACATTGCATACCTATTTAAAACGAATGCTCCAGGCCCAAATATTTCAAACTTGCAGGTAGCACAACTAGTTACAAAATTGCCTTCTGTCATTCGTCACAAAGTGACACCACCAATGACATTACAATGTAATACGAATATCATGTACATTTCTTTGACTTCACATTTTTACATTGTAGTAAACCCTATTTTGTTGCATAGTTGGATAGTATAATAGCTAATATTAAACACGTGACACGAATCATTTGCACGACGCTCTGACAGCGTACCCCGTACAACCAGTTACTTGACGCTCTTTTGTTTTCCAACTTAACAACGTAAGTATGTAGGCTGTATTGAAACGTATAATCGCCCACCCAATGGGTACACGGTTTTAAAACGATAGTTCTGTTGACAGCCGCTAACATAAGCAAACAAAACCATTCAATTCGTATAGCGAAGCTAAAATTACATAATTACTTTGTTCGGTTTGCGTTATTTCGTAAAACGTATTATTAAGATGAGAAAATTATCGACGTTGGCATGTGTCAAGGGAAATAACAACGATTTGTAAATATACGTATTCACAAAGTTATTAAGGATACGTTAACCTGTTTTAATAGGGGAGTTACTGTGCATTTACGATTTTAAAATCTTGCAGGTTGGGGACATTTTAAAGCTTTGGAATCTCTTTAAGTTTTATAAATTTATACATATCTTCTGTGACTTTTAATGGGTATGTAGAATGAATTCACTGTAAATGATGCAAAGTTTGTCAAAAATTAGTATCTACGTTGTATAAGGTCACTTAAGAATCACAGCTAATAAAGCTAGAGCCCTTAAAAGAGGACGCTGCCCCATTTTTTATCCTAAAAAATGATTTATACGGCCTCCCGCTATTCTTGTTTACGAAGTGATCGCGAACACAAAGTGGGGAGATCGGTATCACTCCGCCTAAATGCGTTCGGCATGATGCGAGAATTTTGACACCAAACACAAGCGATAAGATCTAAAACATCTAATGTTTTAAACAAACTCCTTTATGTGGGCTAACTTAATTTTGTGAGGATAAAAGATTTCCACCATCGCTTGATGTATTGATAGGAAATATGAATTTGTTTTTTTACCGTCGATGCGGGAGCTATAAACGACTGCATCCCGTCGCGTTCTGCGTCTAGCTATAAAAATAACCGCATTTGATATAGAATTGATAAGTTAAACTGTAGCGTGTGGCCTTCTCAGGCACTTAAATTTTAACTTTAATAATTACGAAACGTTTCTTTAATTACTATTTTTTTATTGTAAAATGACAAGTGAGCAGTAAAGCACAATAACAATTTTCGGAATTCTACAAAAGTCAACTGACCATTTTCTGGCAGTGAGAAAAAAAAATGCAGCATTTCGTGAGACCTTTTTACTAACTTGTCTGCCAATCTGTTTTTTTAGCCTGTAAACTTTTCGCGCTCTATTTTAGTCTAACTTGCCGTTAAGCTGCTAGAGACTGAATATTTAAACATGGGTAGCTCAAAGCGAGTTGGCAATTCAACGTAAATGCATTTTTTATTTCGCACATGCATAGTGGAACTCGATGCGCTCTCAACTTCTAGATGCGTATCTGCACGTTGTAGCACATCAAAGTGCTTAAAATTTATTTCAAAATTGCAAACTCTTTTACTCTTAAGAGTAAAAAATCTGAAAATAAATAAATGAAAAAAGTCGTTTGTTTTACTAGCGTAGTATACTAAAAAAAAGGTTTTATTTTATTTTATTTAAGAATATCATTATTTTAGTTCCCGATAATCTTTAATTGAAAGGCTGTTTTATCACTCCTTGGCAAGTACCATTGAAATCTAGTTAGAAAAGCTGTTTCATGACGAAGGCAGGTATATGAAGAATAACGCTTGGACAAAAAGTGTTTGGAATAATTGAAGGCAAAACTTTCTTCGTAACCGTCACATATTTGACGTAAAATGCTTAGAACATTTTTAGTTCTACTTGTCACTGCATCCAACTCTTTTTGTCAAGCAGTAATAAGAGCATTTATCTCAAATGTCTATGCAAATATCGTAGATAAACCGTCTGAAGGGCCAACAGCGCGACTAACTACACCAACAGGTGTCTGTTTCAACTTGACGGGTATTTAAAAAAGGTCGGTTTCTTTCTACATTACTCAAAATAGGTTCCTTTACTTTTTGGTTAACGCTACATAATCAACGTATGTCTAAAGTCTCCTAATTAAAATATAATGTTTATAGCAAGTAAACCCTTTTTCTATCCACATCGCCAAAATTTTTCTGATTATCTGTGCCCAAAGGCTGACTGACAGAGAATGCCTTAAGGCATTAAGTTTTAGGACAATCGATTTTGATTTTAATTTTTATGCAATCAAGTTAAAGAAATAAATCATAGAAAATGACTTTAGTTCGTAACTAAATATGACATTAATGTCCTTTTTAAAAACCTCTTTTGATATTTAGTTCAAGCATTGCAATTCATCGGACTTCTCATTTGTTAAATAATTTAGCTCATAGCAATTTCAATTCATCCCATTGTTTTATTATTAGATTTGGTGCGATCCACAATATTGAAACAACTAGCAACACATTTAAAATGTGAAACGCACTTCAATTTAAATTGTTGTAGAACATTTACTTAAACAAACTTTTAAACAAACACCGAGTCAAAATGAGGCGCACAGATGCGACGAAGTGAATGACGACGAGTCGACGACGAAACAATTTTTAAAGTGCATTACAAAGTTAGTACACTTATTGGTTTTGCCAATTTATAACGTGTAATAACTTGTAGGTTGTAGGCATCTGGCGGAGAACGTGCCATCGTCTTCAACCAGTTTGCTAAGCTCGACGAAACAGAAAGTATTTTATGAGTATGAGCCCTCGTTTGAGTGTATGATTGTTGATAAGTCTGCTATTTGTTTACCTATTTGTCTTGTTAATTACTTGTTAAGGGATGAGAAGAGGTTTAAAATAGTTTCAACTAGTCTACATTCGACTAACATATTTGTATTTAAAAATATTCTGAATTGTTTTAATTTTCCCTATAAGATTTTATTTTAAACTGTACCGACAGAAAATTTTTAAATTGCGAAACATTCCCGTGATAAGTTTTCAGTAACTTGTAAGAGCATTTTTTATGGAAAAATAACATTCTTAAACTTCTCAAATGTTCTAGAGAATGTTTTCAGTAATTTATTGAGAAATTTTTCAAATTTTTCAGAATGTTCTACAACTTGAGGTATTGCACTAGCACTACTCAGGGTCCGCAGCGCATTTGTAGTCTCCTTGGTATTGCGGGTGTCTATTAACGATTTAGATCACTTACCATCAGGTGACAAACTTGCACATTGCTACATATACCGATACATCTATAATACTCAGGCATTAACTCTTACCCCAACAGACAATTTAAAACTGTTTCAACCACGCTCAAGCAACAAGAAACTACGTTTAGAAACAATAAACTTTCTCATTTGCTACTTATTACATTGACCACAAGAGCTTGCATAATAGCTTTAATTTTAAAATCATTATTCTTAACAACACCATAACACTATAATCTACGGTACGCCGACTGCGCCAGGAATGCGGGTCCTAGGTGTTGGAGTCCTACCTGCATACATTAGGAATCCTCGCGCTACTTATTAGCATAGCTCACCTACAGACCCGTTGCCCGTATTCATACTGGAACCATAAAAAATAGAAGCTGGATAATACTGGGATCTAGTCCTGGCTGAAGTTAGAAAAAGGTGTGGAGATGAATTACAACATAAGCGAAAGAAACAACTACCGACAACAATAGCGACTTTAAACCATTCAAGGGTATTCTCATAACACCCTAATTTGATATAAAAGATTTTGAAAAATCAGGTTTTAAAACATTGTCTATTTAGATACCATCGTAAGTAAAGTTCTTACAATCGCTTCGGTTGACTGTAATGTACATACAAAGTCAAAATAAGAAGAACATAGCTTGATTGATGTACTCATAGGAGTTAACTGTATTCAGCAGCAAAAGGTATAGTAATTGAGCGCAATATCCCTTAATAATGGTCAATTTACATCACTTAGCTTACTAGGAAAAGGATTAGAATTAATCTAATTGTCGTCGGTAAGTACTAATATTATGTAAAGACTTTAAACAGTACGCATTTATAATGTAGTTAAATGTTTTATTTGTTACTTTGTAACCAATTGAACGTAACGATTTTTCTGTTGTTTGTAAAGAAATATGAAAGGCTGTCTCCACATTTTTTTGTGACAGTATGTAGGTAATATGCGGCGCATATTAGTGGTTGAAGTGTGGTTGAACGTATGTAAAACCAGCCAGTCGGTGCAGCTGACGCTTAGACGTCTATTAGTCGAGTCGAGACGCCATCTACATGCAAATAGATTCTCTTCTCCCTACTGTTTATTACAGAATTAGGATAACGCGAGAAATAGAAAATAACAAAACACTGTCAATTTCTTAATTAAAGTACAGTCACAGGTTGCATAATACTGTACGAGTTCAGATACGAAATTTCATATAAGAAACGGTACTTATCGGACTATTTACTGGAGCACTTTGCAGGACACATGATTAGTAACAATGTATGTATCTGCTGTCCACGAACTCTCTTAAGACAAAAAGCGCTACCTATTGACATTTGTTAATACTAACATCACAGCCATGTAACTCAGGAACATGATTTGACACAGCATTACAGTTACGAAAATTCGCTGGAAAATTCAACAAGGTAAATTATACCACCTAACCTCATAATAGAGTTACATTACCAACTCAACCATCGACTAAAAAAAAGCAGATTCTCGAAATAACAGCCTGACTAGACCAGGGTACGACCTACCTCTCAAAAAATAACGGCGTTGAAGTATTAGCTTGCTACTGCACTTCTTACAGTGCGAGAGATTACTATTATTATTTATTTATTAAACAAAAAACGTACCTTTTATTGCAACATTATCTTCGCCGAAGTGCAAGACAGTTTGTTGGAGAATACTATACCCCTTATGTATTAGAGCATTAGTAGGTATGTATTATCAAATCACTATGTTACCCACCTACGATTTAACAACCACCGATAGATCACCGATTCTCTTGGGGTCACTGGTGGCGGTGGTAATAACTTTCCATCAGGCAAACCGCCCGCTCATTTACTTCAATTTTCTATAAAAAAGGGATTTTACTTGTATTTAAACGTACTCGGGACTTAAACGCGATAAAACTATATTGATAATTTACCTCGACTTTTCGGTCATGTTTCAACGGCCACGGATTTTACTTGGTTTACAGAAAACTAATGCTTAATTGCATCAGCAACAATTGCGATTCACCTTAAATTCGCTGAAACCATTAATTACTGGGCAGTAGCTTATTTGGTTATTCCAATTAAAATGTTCTAAGTCTTTTTGTGCATGCATTTTGAACAAGTTTAATTCAACTAGCATTATCTCCATATAACAAGACGAGGCGGTTTTTCTGAGGCGGCGTATAATGCGCAGGTATGACGTTGCCCGGTATACAACTAGGTACAATTAGCTCATCCTCTAAAGGAGCCTGCACCTGCTAAAACTTTGTAATTGTTAATTCGCTATGTTAATTCTTTTAAAAAGTATTTCAATAAGTCTACCTTGTAAGTACATTTTTTTTCACGAAATGATTTTTTGTACCGTAGGTAGATCTAATAACAATTTGAGGCATTTAAAATCACAATACACTCGAAACCATCTTAAAAAGGATGACTTAGAAATTCAAATCAAATTCTTTAACCCGACTGCCACCAGACGAGAGGTTATTAAAAGTTTTTTCTCTAAAAAGTCATACCCGAAGGACATGTTACTTTCGCATTTAAATATACCGGTAGGTATTATAATTATTTTAAATAGTTTTGTTAAGACAGCCCGTGAATTTAAATGGGCGACCTCAACACTTTATTAATACATTTTCTGGATAACCTGTAGTTATGAATTATCCCAATGTACCCTAATATTTTTCAGCATTGCTAACTATTACGAAAGATGCGACTGATTAACATACATATTTTTTTATGTACTGTAATCTTACAGACTCAATAGCTAATAACTTGAAGATTAGTAATCGATCGGCTTTAACAGTGGCATGAACAGCCGTCCTTCACGAAGGCCGCGGCGCGTGTGAGTGACCTGTCAACCGGGCACGGCGCGCGCGCCGCGTGCAGCGCTCGCGCCGCGCACCACCATGTTAATTACTACGACCAATAAGGCGCCCCGTCAACATATTTGTTTTTTTAATTTATGAATTGTTCGCAAACCCACTTCATTAAAGGCAGCTATCGAATTCTTTTTTTCGGCGGCCTTGAACAAAATGCCAAGATTAATTCGCTACCACCTAGCCTACAAAGCGCAACCTGACCACGCACGAGACTGCCGCGCCTTTTTCGGTATTGCGCATGTTGGCATTCGTTGCAATAAAAATCCTAGAAAGCTTGCCGAATTCCTGATCCTTATTATTGTAATGACGAGTTTTAATAGCGATAAAAAATATCGATACAGAGTCAAGCCTCTACAAACTAGTGTAGGTTTTCCTTATTTGTATACTTTTGATCGTTTTACGAAACACGACTTGTCTTTTTCGCATAGCAACTATGTTTCTTTAAACGGGTTTTTAGTAAGGTATACCTCTCGTCAACATGTGTGAAAATTGCATGCACCTATTGCAATTTGAATATACGGCAAACTCTGTGCAAGTCACTTATTTTATCAACTTGTTTGTTCAAATGAAGAAGAAACAACTATAGTTTAAAGTCAAATTATGTGTTTTCATCGGCGATGTTTTGATTGGTCGTCGAGCTTGTCAATGAGATCAAAGCGGCGGCCGCGCGCTCGTCGCTTGCGCGTATCGACGCCGGATCTTTGTCATTCGCGTCCTCTCAGCGCAGCAACATCGTCCAAACAGGCGCCGCCGCTGTTGGCAATTAATGTAACCAAAGATCATCAATAAACAACTTTATCACTTCATCGCCTCTGACACCAGAGGTATTTAAACAACTACGAACCAGTATATTATAAAAGTTTTGAATATTCAGTCACGCACAGCTTTCAACATATTCCGAGTGCAGCAGTCGTCTTTTGCTTAAATTATTTTTTTGTCACGCTACCACATGATATCACGCGGAGAAAAGATAAAGTTATGTTTAATGCTAAAAAAGAACGCACAAAAAAACTGCTGCGTATTTCAAAGACGCATTGCTTATTAGTCGGGAAAGGCTGCGTTTTGATAAACGCTCGCCAAAGCAATGTTCTAATGACCGAGTGCTGTATTTTAAAGGCTGCTGGACCAATTATGACCATTTAAACGGATGGTTGGAGCGTATGACGAGCCGGTTGGTCTAGCTGTCAAGCCTTCTACGGTAATCCGATGTCCGATCAATGCCGGCCCTTTGATATACTTTCATGGTAATTTAGACGCAATTCGACGGTTTCGAGTGCTTTAATACTACACGCGCGCACGGGATAAAAGTGTTTTTAAATGATGATAATGATCGACATATTATAATAGCTACTGTCGATGTTTAACTAAATATTTATAGACAGCTTCTTGCTAATGATGTTTGATTTCAATAATACTTCGCATGAAATAGCTTACATGTGTGTGATGAAACTGATGAATGTTATAACAATATTTGCGTTGTAGTAAAATGCGTTTTTGCACGTTTTGTACGCGCAGTTCGTTTGGAAACTAGAAATTAATCATAGCTCGTTTATCGCTTACAAACGAGATCTCGAGTGAGCAAGCGATCGCGGGGCGACATTCGATCGAGTGCGCAGAAGCTTGCGTGCGCGACTCACGCGCAGATACAAAGAGATACGCTCCGGAGATCATGCGCATTGATACTAAATCACATACATATCAGTTACTAGCTGCACATCGTGGGAGATTACTTCCCTGCGGAAAAAAGATGTGTTTCGCCTTGGGCTGCGTCAATCTGTATTTCGTACGCATCAGGGAAAGTATAGATTGAAAAGTAAACGAAACTCGTTATAAGTGCGAACGCATTAATATTAAATACTTTATTGATACATGAATCTGTGAAAATAATCTCACACGTATAGTCAAGCAATTAGTTGCAACACTTTTGAACCTTATCTCTTTGTAATACGGTCAAAAAGTGGCTAAGGAATTTCTTGGTCGACTATACATAGATAATTTCTACTCATACTTTTTACTCAAATGAACTTACCCAAACACTTAGCAATACCAGTAAAGTTTTAAAAAAAGGTACTTGTAAGTAAGCCGTCCAATTTTTTACGCAATACAGCTCGAAAAGTTTAGTACCCTTGAACACCAAACTTCCCCGATGGTTCCTGAAATAGCGGGGTCACCTCAACCCGCCTCGTATGCGTTACGTTACAAGCACTCGGCCCGGGGCAGCCCCTCCCACCATTGTGCGCGCGCTGTAACTCTTCGCTAACAAGACCTAGGCGCCGGCGCAAGGCATTAACTCCTCACCATCCGTAAAGCTTCAAACACAAAGCGCATTGTATTAAAAATGTAGAAAATGGGACTCCTTTCGTTTTCGATGTGATTTATTTACTTAAAAATAAAAATGTATCAAAGCATCAGTAGATACTGTAAAACTAAACTTGATAGGAAATGCACTGTAATCAGCCGGAAAAAAGATCAAATCCACAACCACCAAATTCTTCCTATTACTTTACATAGCTACTTAGGCCTAACCTGGTCCCTATACCACAAAACTTATAAATGGTACAGTTTGATACAGTAAATGATAAAAAAAATTATACAAATGTGACAAATATGTTAAATTGTAACACTTGTATATTGTGTGGTAAGTTACAGGTATCCGGTTTTACAAAATTTCGTAAGACCAAAATGTCAGACCAAATTTCGGTACTTTAGTACAATTATTGGCATTAGTAACCGAAGCTTGATCTAAGGAACCCTTTTTGTACCTCAGCTTTAGAGTTTCTTTTAAACTTACATGGTACTAGTATAGCACGTTAGGTGTTGAAATAATGTCGAAAAAAGAACACTAAAATTATACTCTGTTCTCGAATTTAGTTGTATGCAGTCGTAGGTAAGTTCAAACAGGATTGCAGATGATTTTGGATTAAAAAGTGACCAGAAATTATACCTACAGTTCATAACTTATACCACAGTCCAAGCCCGAAGCGTACTCACATTTGTAAAAACCATAATATGCGCTCTGTTTCGGCGCATTGTATTGACACGCGAGAAATATTCGCAGGTTTTAAGATTGCGAGCAAGATCACGCTGACTTATTACCTACTCGTGTAGATGAGGCATTGTTATAACCATCAATAAAGTTCCCGAAAATCGTAAGCATTCGCCGTGGTACTCGGATTACTTAAACTTAAAGATATCTTTACAAAAGAGCAGTCGAAAGACAAATCAAGTATGTATGTAAGAAAATAAGGCCTAGAAAAGCTGTTGTGCCTAAGTTTCCTAGGTGCTTCCAGGATCGGTAATCTCTGAAGAGTTTCAAACCAATGGGTTTCTCAAAATAAACATTGATAAGACGAAAACAACAGTTCTACGATCTTTTATAGTGTAAAGTCTGCCTCGATATTCGCGGCATGCAACTTTATGTAACTTTATTTAATAAGTATTTAATAAGTATGGGCCTAGGTTGGCCGCGATACATCCTCATGCCGTGTGAATCCCAAGGCAGATTACACACATTTTTTAAAAATCGGTAGGTACTAGAACTAGTAAGTAAATTATTAGAAATGCAAAGTAATAAATACTTTTTGTTTAAGCAATTTGTGATGTATGTTAATTATATCAGAAAACTACGACGTAGACTAAGATGTTTTTCAGGATTGGTCAAAATCCAACAACAGGTATCTTAAATAAATGACAAAATAAAAATAATATTCTACAAAACGTCAGATCTACCAATAATAATAGAGCTTTGTAAGATACTTTCTTGCCCGAATAAAAAACATAAAAAGATTAAGAAGAACCATTAACACGTGTGTGTTTCAATAATCGATGAGTCTTAATATTTCAGACTTTTTGCTTACTTTTAGGGTTCTTTTGAAGGAAAGTTTCTGTTGATTTATCTCAAATATTAAAAGAAACAGAAATTAGTCATATTAGCTAACGTCAGAACATGTTTCAGATGACATACGCATGATTTCAACGTAATTATATTACAATACTTTGATAAATGTTTAAGTTTTCCTTTTCGTTAAATTATATTCCGTTAGTAATGGTATTCTGTTAGGTACAGTAGATAAGATCGTGTCACTTTAATGCCTTCAAGTTCATACATGTCACCTAAATCTCATGTCAAAATAATTTAATCGCCACACGAAATAACAACAGAGGAACCAATTTAGGACAACAGAACAGGTTCATTAAACATGTCTCGTTGCTAGTTATAATAATAAAATGCATTTTCAACCCTAACTTATTAAGCTTCAAAATCACACTCATGGTATGTTACATTATTAAACGCTTTATGTATGTAAGAGAAACTGCTAAGTTACAGTTAAAAGTGTAGACCACAGAAAGCATTTTCGGCTGATTTATATTCAACTTGGCCTAACACACTCTCGTGTTTTATATAAATTCATTTTACTTAAGTACTCGTAAAATACCTTTCTCCACAGACGTAAACTATTCACCTTTGTTAGGTACGTGCCCATTTTCGTCACTAAGTAATATTTGAAATTATATTTCATTGAACCCAATCTTTTAAAATGAACTCGCTCTCCAATAAAATTTATAAATTCAGTTAATACAAAGCAATAGTGAGGAATGCTGCGCGAGCGCCACCCTTAAAAAAGCCTAATTTAATTTAACAGGTAGGCACAGTTTCTTTAATCATAGCCTTAACTTTAAATTACATAGTCCGTAATAGCTTCCGAGCAATCAGCAATTCTTCATTTTTGCTACTGTTTTTTTGTGCCTTTAAAAAAGAAACTCACCCCTAAAGTGAGCTTTGATGCAACTTTGTATTAAAATAAAATCAGACTCATCAACATTAATTCGATAATTTGATTAATTGTCAAAAAACGTGTAGATAGGTGTTACATATTATAAATGAAACGAATAAAAAAAAACCAGTATAATTTTTATATGGCTTAGCTAGTATAAATATACTAACTAAGGTTCACTGGAAGAGATCCCTTTAAGGGATAATTTTGCTTTTGTACTACTACCTGTATTTTTCTGTGTATATTTAAATGTGTATTTCGACACAACAATGTGTACGATAAAGAGTTTACATATATACATATAACTAGATTATTTCTAAAAAGTATTCTAAATAAAAAAGGTAAGTACTATAGGGACGCGAGTGTCCCTAAGGTTACAACACACAAGTAATGTTTAAAATTATAGGGCACAAGTAGAAAACTTAATCTTTTATTTTAATCTTTAAACCTTTCGTGACAATACATATTAAGTCAACCTGTTTCCCTTCTTTCTCTATTCCCAGCTCTACAATAAGATGTAAGGAAGAAGTCCTTACAGTACTTACCTACCTGACGTGATATTAAACATAAAGCAGCCTTCGAAATCGTTAAATAATAATTTACAAAACGTAATGACAAATTACCATCCTAATACCTTTTGGAAGGATAATGCGCGGTGTAATACACACACCACCCGAGGATCAGTATCGCGTCTGTCAGCACACTTTGGTAAAATTACAAGGGGCAGGGTAAAACTTAGCACTCTTAGGTGTCAAAATTGCCATAATTTCCACGGGCGATGTGCACCACGCCTCTTCTTAAAGCAAGCCGACGTTTTTGCTGGCATCAAAACTCTCAAACTCAATTTTTTTTATGATTTGTGGCCGCCACCGAACCGATATTCCAAAATTGGATGATCGGAAACGAAACCCCTATCGTGTGAAAATAATATCGATACACAGCTTCCTTGCGTCGAAATTATTAGTAAATTGAGTCTTGCTCTTATTTGACTCCTGATCGAAATTGGAGATACATTTGAACACGAAATATCAATAACCAATATAAGAATGCTACAACATCCGCTGATACGTCCACTCTTGCTATCTAAATACTTGATGGCGGCTCTAATCGTGACTTTTGCTTTTATGGCTTGTTAAAAACAATAACCAATGCTACTTAAACAAATAGAACACAGGAAACAAAGAGATACGTACACATAGATTAATTGGGCAATGACGATGCTGTTTATGATTTATTAATCTCCCAGATAAAATTGAATTCATGAATGTATCTAGTGTACTATTGTAGTGACTTACTTTTGTCCTCTAAAATCTAACCCACGTATTATTGCCTTATCTGCACTCCTTACCTACAAAATTTGTACTTTAGACCATTAAGTATTATAAATAACTATTTCACGCTGGTTTACTTTTTCATGTAATATTTTGATGTGTATTGATAGCAAAATTAGTTACATGTATTCAGCGGTCAACCAGACGTGAAATTGGTAACGTTTGGAGTGCGCCGGCGAGTCAAGTGTGGCGACAACAAACTGCGTTTAGCTTTGTTGCCCGTTACGCTGAATTGCGCAAAAGGGGTTCCTACCTGAGACGTCCGTACAGCCAAGAAAAAGGTTTCGACCCCCAAACATTCACTACTGACGCAATCAAACGAAACTTGTGTTGCCGCGCCTCGCTACATTACACAATATTCACAATAGAACCCTTCGTTCAATCTCCTTAAGGCACATTTTTTTCTTATGTTTAATTTCGTTATGCGTTGAAGTCAACAAGGTGGACTCAAGGGTTCTCTCAACAAACTGCTAAACAATTGTTGCGTCATGGTCAATAGAGCACGGTGAGTTTTTGCACACGGTTTTTTTTCAGGTGATTCTATGGATTCTTGCCGAGACCGTTATAGGATGGCCTGATTCTAATTTACGCGGCTTTTCGAAAAGGATTTTGGGATTATTGGGGTTACGTAAAGCTACGCAATTTTGTTACAATCAGATTAAAACTGAATAGATTTGTATTTTGTTGTGGACGTCGGACTTAACTTAGTAGTTCATGAGCATTTCCCGTAATCGCTAAGCGTATTATAAAGGTTTAGAAATAGTTGTTACTTCCACATATTATCTTTTTTCTAAACTGAGAAACAGAATTTATTGTACTTTGTATTCAATTAGCACACTTTTGTGATAACACAAGCGGTAATTTCTTATCTTTAAAATTAATGATCATTCCCGTCAAACCATGAATTCGCTCAAGGTGTTTTCTATGAAGTCTGATTTCCTATTTTAACGCCTATTGTGTTAAATAGATTTTAACAAAAGATTATTAACACGGATGCTTCAACCGTTCAGCCGTTTTTGCGACTTCCAATTTTACAGCAGCTTTTTTTGCAAATTAAATTAAAGCAACAGCATGTCCAAAGGATCTTATTGAATTGGTGTCATGTTTGTCTGTAGGTACCTACAGTACTAAGAATTTGAGGTTCGTATAAATAAGTCACAATATAGAGCAATAGTCGTAAAGCAGCCAAAATCACGCCTATAATTCAAATTTAAGAATTGGTGACACGCCACTTCTCGCAATAAAGGAATTGGTAAAGAGCTATTAGAAATCACTCACGCCACCAAACAAAGTCTTTGAACATATACAACGGACGCTCGTGCCTTTTAGAAAGATTTATATCTGAACACAAAAGTGGTCGTAAATTTGTATCCGACCTTACAAATTTCACACAAAAATATTAGATTCTCGGAGAAGGAAATAAATGGCGTACCAATTATTTACAAAGCATCCAACCGGAAGTTTTCAAGTATTTTATCGGTTCGCTTTTGAACGCGCCCCTGCGTTTAAACTAATGCGAAACACACTAGTCTCGCCTAAGCTGAGAAGAAAAGAGGATTACATCTAAATCCTGTTTTTGTTTGTTTTCTTAGGCCTAATTCTATTGTAGTGTTTCGGGTTCGATTTGATGGTTAACGCACGTAGTTTACACTAAAAATCTGCTAACGGCTGTGCCGTAGATTACGGATATAATACTTCCCAAATTAATCGTATGCGTCTTGATTCTTTAAACATTTAATCGAAATTAAAAAGTTGTTTTACATGATGGTTTTACTGCACTGATAGATCCTAACTAGTTTTGACAAACGTGTATTTTTTTAAGCATACTGAACTCTTTACATAGCTGGTGATCATATTATTCTTACACTAGTGTTATCGAACCTTTAGAATTTCCTTAATATCCTGAATGGTAATAACGTTTAACAAAGAAATTTTTGGGGATTATACAGACAAAACCATGAACTGCAGCGTTCATGGTTTCACCAACCTACTTAAATACATATCTATAAATGAATCATCAAGTCATTTAATGCTACACCAAAGTTATGAAGAGACATAATTTCGGACGTCACGCCGCCGCTATCATCACAAATTAGTTGCAAGTAACACCTTTTCCCGATGGGATTATCAATAAACTAGACGGTTCATTTGTCAATATTTCTAAGACAGGGATAAATATTATCGAAGGTTACGAGATGGTGGCTAAAAGCATCGGCTTCTGTATCTCAGACTAGACGTCATAGTTATCAAAATTAATACTGTGAATGATTGCTGTTGGTATAATGACGATAGATTAGCAGTGGGATTTAAATACTTAGCTCCTTGCGTCTTTTAATTGCCACTACATTTTTAAATATCTTTAAATGAAGTAGCATCAGTGCTGGCATGCTATTTTCGAATACTTGATTTATTCAGTATTAGTTTACGATTAATAGCTAGATGTTTAGCGTTTTTTTATATCCTGTCTTACTCAGCGGTGTGTCTGTTGTTAGCGGTTAATATACTGAGGAAATCATCTTTATCGACGACATGTTAAGTAACGTCTACACTTTAATCAAACAACTTCATTTTAATTGGTATCCCCCTTGAGGGAAATCTCAAGTTCAATTAATAAAACGAAATCAACTGGAGCAACGGCCGAGTCGCTTCCGTACTGATCGATGTAATTATATTTTTTTACCTCTGCCTACTAATTAGTTATCTCTGTTAATTTTTCTCCAACTACAACTTCGATTTAAAATCAGACACTATCAATATGAAATATGAACGTCAACCTGAATTAATTTTGTTTTAATTAAAGAGATTTATGTTCAGGTTGCTGACGTCTGAAGCTGTTTTCGATAAAGACTTCGCTGCCCGTAGTTAACGTTTGTGGTCAGACAATGTCCGTTCAAAAGTGGCCGGATTTACACCTGAGTAAGGATTTCTTTGCTAAATTATGGTTTAGTTATTGTCCAAACCAAAGTCTTTTGCAGCCACATCAAAGAAGAGACCGACAATGTTCCCCGATCTTACCGTCAGTGGAGCGAAGTCGCGTGCCTCTAATCTCTATTGATATAACGGAATGAGCGAAACGTTGTATGAACACCTTACGTGTTTTTTTAGTCGCCCCTTTCAGAAAGTCGTCCTTATAAAACGATAGACCGCTACTGTTTGTATGGTTTTATATTATAGAAACGGTACCTTAATACGCCGTTACAGCAAAAAATGCGTACACTTGAAGTGTTACAGTTTTTGGAGGTAGGTGCCTAACTGTATCACCAGCCCCAATCTCTTCCGAAACTCGAGCGTTCGATAGTTCAAGGTGGAAGGAAGCAATACATTATTTTTTTCTCGCACCATCAACATTATGTTATTGAATTACTTTTGAAATTGATTTGGTAGTGCGGCGTTTGCAGAAGGTTTGCATCTGCTAGGGGCATACTTGCGTTTTTTTGTTCGACAGATATTGCAGACGACTGTCTCTATGTGGGCGCTTAATTACCGAGCACATTCATAAAGATAGCGTAATGTAATCCTCCTCGCAAACAATCGCGACACTGCAAGGTGTGGAGCCTTGGATTTAACTCCGAAATGTGTTCGAAACGTGATCTTCTATACATACGTTGAAAAGGTGACTCGAGGTGAATGCGACTCGTTTTGGCACGTTCCTAATCAATTGCCAACGCCACTATGGGTGCACCTTTGGCCTATTTTCTATTTTGTCTTTTAATAGTAGGAAATACCCAGAGTTTTTTTAATTCTCTGTTACTTACGCCTACTTAGTTGTTCAGAAAGTGTGTGCTACTCTTTTTGTTCTGTGTTACGTACGTGAGACTCGTTGTATCCCGTTAGTCTGGAAGCCCTTGATCCTGATTACTCTGTACTTAGACTGTAATCAAGTAGTATTGTGGCAGCAGCAGCGGCAGTAGCACAATTATTGACAGTGACATTTACACGGTAATCAGTAATACCTTGTTTATAAAAGAAAAATACTGCTTTCAACCGATAATGGCACGAGATGTTTTTATTAAGGAACAATAATACCGTTTCTGACTGCGTGTGGCCACTGGTTACTGCACGTCCGAAGTACACTCAGGCATTCCCATATTTAATACTAATTAAGATAAGTGATTTAATGAGTAAAACTATAAAAATATTGCCATTAAAATAGAGCAAGATATCAAGGATTACCTACAAATTAGTAGATTTTATTAACGATTAGGTACAATAATTTTAATTATTGTAGTATTAATAAAGTTAACTATAGTATTACGAACATCACATACTTCGTTACTAATTATAATTTTTATTATTTATTGTTTGTTTAATTTTTAAGTCATATTTATTCTTAACATTTGGAGAGGCAGTAAGTAAAGGCACAAAGATGCAATTTAATTATTGATTATATTCCTGTAATAAGAGTTTAGGACGTCAGATGACAGTCGTTTTAATGTAAAAACTGACCTACGACATCTAAAATCATAATTATAATCAAAATGTACCACTAATGCAGAAACGTGAAAATACGCTGAGAAGATGATGATGGATATAGGCATTCAGTTCACGTGGTGACAATCAAAGTCAAATTTTGAACTAAATTAAAACTAGCGATTTATTTTTTGCAAACGCGATTCGCACAATTCTTCCACTTTAGTGATAAAGTATGTTTTGTTGTCGTTTCCCAACAGATTTTCGACGCTTCATCGTTTGTCGGCAAACTCAAAGGGCGTTTAGACGCCGGGAACAGATGACGTTTCATTGCACAATGCAACCCGATGAAAGGGTGGATGCATTGCAATTTATAGGGGCACTACACGGTCAGATTATGTAACCCGACACTTGGCAAAAACCCTTCTCGGTGTCAGCACGTGTGCTATAGAGCTACGACAAATGATTGATCGATTAACCGGTTTCTGTAGTGATTAATTAACCATATTCAAAATTTGGCAACGACATTAAAAAAATAAAAATACTTGCGGAGCACAACACGACTTTACGCTAGCGTTTTATGTGTAAATCTCTCAGACAATGACCTAAACAAATATTGCAGTTTGCCCACTGGCGCCTGCAACTCGATACGACTGCAGCGAAATTAAACTGCTGGGAATGTCAACATTCGTAATTTTGTAAGTAGGTGACTATGTGAGTAACCGCCATACTTATAGACATTTAAATGATTCTAAAATGATATTTTCAGACTCAAATTGCTCTTTAAAACAACAAGCAACCAACATGCATGATTTGCATGATAGTAAAAAAATAGATCAATCTTATTTGAAACCAGTGTGAACGATGAAACTATGCGGTATGCAGGCTATCAAAGGGATTGGTCCGATCACGAGAAATTTAGAGCCAGGTACAAATTGCTGGGACGAGCCGTCACTCCAGCGATGGTGGGCCACGATAGCGACGGTATAGAGACATAATTTAGCTCGAAACAAAAAGCATAACAGACAGAATGAAAGATGCAGAGTACGCATTTTAATTAAGATTCGAGTGAAGCATCCTGCGATTGATTGCATATTGATTTCAATGTAGTGTATTATTCTGTACGTATTATTTCGTTAAAGATATTTTAAAGTAAATACATAATTGTTTCCTAAAGAAATTGAGAACTTCTGAGTTTTTCTTGAACTTATCGACCTTAAACCTAACCTAAATAATTACAGAACTGTCATACTTTGTGTTCAATAAGTTCTTAAAATACGTCTCACATCTGTTTACAGGCCTTCGTCAAATGGAAAGAATATGTATCGACCGATTAAAAATTCTGAACTAAAATAGACTTAAACTAAAATACGATAAAACTTCTGTAAAACTATAAAATTTTCTGTATTATTTTATCTGCTTATAATGAAAAGTGTCAATAAAAATGCGATCTACGTTTACCATGCAGGAACCTCTTTTCTCTGAAGATAAGATACACTAATATAGATATTGTCGGTAAAAGTAAAAGCAATTATATGGGTTTATTTATGCTTTTAATATAGCTAATGAAGCGTCAGAACTTCCTGTGCCAACTGATTGAGTAGTATTCGCAACCCGGAAACGTCTTTGTGTGAATCGATACAAAATGAAAGGGTGAATGTTACTGTAGATACGCTTTATAAGGATGTCTAATTTCACGATCTCAAAGGTATTGTTCGCTTCATAAAACGATATCTGAATGCATAGAGAAGTTGAATGCATTTGAAGTGAAATTACTTCATTGACAGTTTTTATCGTAAGGTCAATTATGCTTGGCCGTCAAATGCACTGAGCGTTTGATTTTCTATTGATAAATTTTGCTCAACATTGTGAACGCTTTGTGTTTAAAAACAGTACTTAAGAGACTAAAAAGTTGTAAAAAAGTTTAGCAAAGTAATACAATTAAAAAGGCAATCAGCCCTCTGCCGCGGCGGCTTTGTATCGCGTTCCCAGCTTCATCTAGATGCTATTTACATTTCCGTTCAGTTCCACCTCGTAAATATCCTTCGATAATGCTTATGACAGCTATTTAACTGTAGAGCTAGTTTTTGATCGCATGCTGGCGGGAGATCGCCCACCCAAAGGCGTGGACAGCTAGGCTAAATCGAGTTAGCCCAACCGTCACCACTAAATCAAAATAAATGTGTTATTTGTTTAGTGTCTGATGGTGCCGCCATAACACGAATTAATTTGTTTTAAATGTAATTAATAAAAGATTAAAACAAATATATCTATGCCCGCAGAACATCTTGTCTGAATTGGCGGTATCAGTTTAATTGATGCAACTCGAAATTATTCACTGAAACCATATTTCCGAATGATGAATACTTTTCCCATAAATAAATTAAAAGATTTATCTGATGATCAAGTAAAATTCATACAAAATAAACGAAACTAATAATGTCATCAAATAATTCAAGTCGTAAAACTTTCAAATTTCAATTGACAAATGATTTGTGGTGCTAATAAAGTGGCAAGCAAAACCAGCCTTAATATTATTGAGAGAAATAAATGATTCGTTCGTATCAAGTGGAAAGAACATTCTCCCATCGAGGACAGCTCTTGTAAATCTATCTTCGATAGGGATCTTGATGTACGAACGGATGCAAAACGGGAACTCGGCCCAACGCAGTTTGATTTAAGGACACACGGCTGTCTGACGAAACCGGGTAAGTATCCAGCCTCGAATAATCTCCAACGTTTCGCTTATCCATGAGCAATCGCAATTGTTTAGGTCAATCACTCGACGGAGCAATAATAATAATATGTAGATTGACCGATACTTATCGAATGTTTGACAAATTCAAAGACATGACGATTTCTGATCCAGGAAAGCCGTTTTCGTATGCAAACTGGTTTTGCGGCAAGAACATCAAAGTCCAGTTTTCGGTAAAACATTTTTTTTTTGCTGTAAGCACTGAATTGCATAAAGGTATTTCTTTGTATATCACGTCTTGTCTTTGTCTACAAGAAACAGTTTATGCTCAACATTTTTTTTTACCACTCTGAAATACCCCATAGTATCAATAGAACAATAAAATTTACCATATCGTAGTTAATCTAATTTAGATTTGGCCGCGCTCGGTGGGTGTTTGTTTATTTTCATAATAGAAAGTATTCTCGCCTCATAAATCCAAGGACTGCATGCGGTTTGGAATGTTCCGGATAAATTTATAGCGGTCTAAGACAAACAAGGGCACCGGCCCACTGGGACATCATCTGATAATGCAAATTTCGAACCCCTTGTAATATTTATGCAATGAGTTGTTAGGGTTCTCTTTTAAAAAGTTATAAAGGGAACCCTTGCGGTGGGACTCCGTGCGTCCATCTACGTGTCACTGCAACAAAGTTTGATAGTATAAGAAAATATGGACTATTTTTTATATTTCTACTTACAGTTATGTACAGATTAGTATTAAATAAAGAAAAAATATTGTCGGTCATGATTTTGTATTTTCATTTTAGATTGAAACATATGAATAGGTATTTTATGTGATACTTTTATTTAAACCTAACATTGTAAACCGTAACATTATGGCATGCTGTACAATACTATTTTGTTTAATAAAATATCTGTTAAACTACTTAATGTTATATGAACAGCAAAACATTTCTGCCATATTTGAGCAACTAATAATTCTACCGATTTAAAGTTTTGAATGATTTCAAACACTGCCTATTTAACTTTATTTCAAATGTTTTTTCTTGTTAAAAGGGATAAAGTCGAGGGGAGGCAGGGGTCGAAGTTTTAAATTAAAGCTTGCAAGTGTTTGAAGTACTTAAAATATCATATGAAATGGCCTTTTTTCGAATATTAATGTAAAAGAGAATACCTTTCGATATTTATCAAGGCATTCTTCAGAAATAATCGCAGTTAATAAACGTTTATTTACACAAGATAAATATTAAGATCCTTCTGATTAGTAGGTACAGTTATTTAGAAATCATGAAACATTTTTCACAAGTAAACTAATTTTGCGACCCGGTTTTTCTTTTACGAGATGTTTCGGTAAAGTATTATATTGTAGACAAGTATATTGCAAATTGCAATACAGAAACCTCGGTGCGCGAGTCTTACTCGCACTTGGCCGTTTTCTTTAAACTATTACTGCATTCAAATGCTGGTTGGTGGGTGTTTTAAAGACCTAGCTGTGTGCATACGTTAATGTTAACAGAAACATATTTTTATGATGCGTTATGTGTAGGTATGTGCTTAAATACACGTAGCTTAGACAGTTACAATTTTTATGATTAATACCTTACTATTCAGTATAGTTAACAACAAGTACAATTTTACATTATATTTCGACAAACATAACGACCTTCTAGCTCATCTTTAGAGGGAACATAATATTAGAGAAGGCGTTATGGTTCGTGCCTTTATGTGTAGAGACAAATTGATTTAGGCATTTTTTTTCCACTCCGCACATTACTTAACAACCGGTTTTGTTTCGGCAGATGCTATTTTTGGTCATTAGTGATAAAAAATCAATTAATAACCTCTCTGTTTGTATAAAATTGATTACTAAGGCTTCTGAAGCCAGCCGCCTGACCGCACCCGAGGCAACCGTGTGAACTCTGAAAATCATAATTGTATAATGTCTAATCAAGGCTCCTATATCTCTTTCTATCTCACTAGACTCAACGTACATAAGAACGAGACAGAATAGGAAGTAAATTGTTTTCGTGAATACATTTTGATTGATGAACAGAGAAAACGCCTCGACTGAATCAATCTCGTCTAAATTTAATTTAGTAGAAATTTGGAGCAAAAAGTTTAAAATTACGTTCCGTTTTGTTTGTTTTAGGGCAATTTTTAATTGTCAACTATAAATTAAAATTTGAATGAAAAAAGTTGCCGCACAGTTCAAAATTGCCTTGATATAATCTGATAAAAAGTAATAGAACATTAACGACGTGGAAGGGTCACAGTAAAGACAACGCGGGCTATTACGGTCGCGTCAAACGTTTTGTGGAAGACTGAAATTAAGATAAACGTCGCCTATTAGATCCATTTAATGCTAGAGCAATTCTGAACTATAAACATAATGTTTTCGGTTATAAGCCTTTAACTATTTGTAAAATTAGGAATAATGAAATGAATAGAGCTATAACACTATCAAACCAAACTTACGAAAATTTCGTTTTAGATTGAGTTATGACACTTGGTAATAAAATTAAGTCTAAGTCCACAATAAATAGAATCATGGTCATTATAAATTTCATAAGCATATGCTGTCATGTCAATGCTTATTTACGAGCATTCATTGCAATATTTACCGCGTCATCAAAATACTCACCTTAAAGAGTAATTATAAAAGTGCTTTGTTTATATTTCGTATAAAGCACCAATACTTACTACTTTAAGTAATGGACACTGACTTATAAATATTTTTGAGATGCTCCATTTCTTTCCTAAGCACATTCTGCTTAACAATCATCGTCCATCATTTCGAGTGATTACGAGCGCATAAATAAACAGATAATAAGTAAATTGAAAATCTTCCTAAATAGCTACGAACGTTAGCGAGTCAAACAAACCTAATGACACCGGGATCCTTTGATTTGAACCCTTCGTAGTTATCTTGAATGTTTGTTTATTATCATGCTTAGCATTTGTATTTGTATATGGCTATCTTACTAATAGAGATTACACTGCAAGTTAAAAGCTTCAATAAACAATTTCAAGACTAAGAAATTTTTTGTATTTTTCATGTAGACATTAAATTTTAAAAACTCATCTGCTCAATAATTATGCAAAAAAAATGTGCACACAGTGTTAGTTACTGTACTAAAATACCTATATAAGATCAAACAGTTTATAAATAGCATCACAGATAAGAAACATAAAGTGCCGCGGAAAAAAAGAGCTTCTAAACATGTTTGAATTTTATGCAAATCTTTGCACTCCATGTCAGGGCGCGTACTTACTTTGCTACTTAGATTTTATCAAATAGGCAGATGTGTACAACTTGTTATCTGGTGCGTGGGTGGACGGCGGGAAGGTGTTGCCAATGAACTCATCTCAATGGATCGCTTTGTTGGCGACCCTTGCATTGCGATTACTAGATCGCGATTGTTGCCAGGCACTTCCGCGTGTACATTTGCTCGCGAGGTGAAGGGTGAGGACGGCACATTTTTTTGATACCTACGTAAGAGTTCATGCGGTACCTATTTAGATATGATAGTATGCTTTTAGTGGTTCAGTTAATGTGGATTAAAATACTATTCATTTAATTTAATGTTAAACGGTTTATATCGCGTGTATTGTAACGAATTTAATTCCCGACGTTTCGAGCCCTTTACAGGTCTCATTTTCACGGGCAGACTGCCAAAAAACTTAGAATACAAACTACCCAATTTTGTCAAAAATAATTAAAAAAAATCTTGCTACTTGAATCATTTCTATTTTATTGCATATACTGCTTGAAGGCCTACGCTGGTGAGCGTTGTAGTAACAAATGCTCCGATGGTGTCAAGACACCCTACGAAGTTGGCGAACGAGCTAACCAGCAATGTGATTTAGGGTAGGCCTTATAGTTGCGCAGTAATGGGGAGGGGTTTCTGAGCAACCCTCGAGTCGCCCCAGGGTTGGTGGTAAAAAAGGCAACAGAACTGTATGCCCGTAACAAGCTATGTGCTTTATAATAATAAAATAATACATATAATTATCATCTTACTTTAATATCTACTGTGGATCTTTAGGGGGAAATTATTGATGAATCACAAACATTCGGTTTACGCTCCCCTTGCTATTAAAGTAAATTGTCGATGGCATCTGGAGGTAATAAATCAGAAGTACACATTACCAAGTAAATATGCTAACTAACCCTCTGATTGAAGTAAAACGTACCCTTCTTAATAAATAAAAGATTTATAAAATCTTTCTCTGAGCAATAAAATAAGATTCGATCTCTATGGTAAACGACTTGAAATTTATAAAATCTTGCTGCAATTAAAAACGAAGGTTTAATTTGTAAAATTGCAATGTTACAATTCAAAATTAAAAAAGAAAAGATATGGACATTTAAAATTTTAGATGTGAATTAATAAAAGATGTATGAATTCCTTCTCTGAACAAGAAGGTGAAACTTTAGCACTACGGTAAAGAAATTGAAATTCTTAAAGCTTGCTTTAGTTAAAAACTAAGATTTAATGTCTATAATTGCAATGTTACAACCCAAAATTAAAAATTAAAGATTCTGACACTTAAAATTGTAGAGATGAATTAAAATCTAATTGTACTTAAACAAAATAGAGGTATTGGTACTATTGGTAGAGACATGGACCGCAATTTTAAGCAACATTTAGTAGCATGTGGTTGAGTACTTAATATATCTGAACAATTGCGGGCTAGTACGTAATTAAACGAACCAGCACGTTAATGATTATAGGGATTTTGATTAATGCCGCAGTAGTTTTCAGTGCGGACTAATGACGCACCCTTCCCAGTAAGGGTTGCGACCGCCGGCCACGAACCTCCCTCAGCGCCTAACAAAATTACACACTCATTAGTTCTAACAAGTTTTATTTGTTTTTTTCTACAACAACCTCCGTGGCGTCTTGGACGTCGCGTGTTTTGCGTCCAAAAAATAAAATCGGTCGCACGCCTGCATTATTCGTTAACAATTCCGTTTGCTTAACAGTTGTTATTCCAATATCAATATTATCACCACTGATTTAAGAGCTGTATTTTCTTAAATCAGTTGTACGATAAACTTGTTGAAGTTACACTCTTCAAGCTAATTTGGAGCCGAAAGGTCATGTTTTAAGCGTGGTAAATTTGTTTCCTGTCTGGAGGAATTAGTAGTGAAAACGTGTGAATGAGGCGCCATATTGAAATAATACGGACGGATAGGTAAACAAAATGTTACACCTCATAAATGTAAAAGAAAAGGTCCATTGGTGGTCTGATGGAAAAGTTATAAGATAATTGTCAAATAAAGATATTTCCATATTATATGTATATGTCGGGAGACAATTTACACTGAATGATCTAGTGTCAAATTAAGTGGCTAATTAAAGCTGCTTGTACTATGGCAACATACTAATATAAGATATATAAATACATACTACTTAGTACTCATATTCATATGACCTTTAGTTTGCAGTGAGGTAGGTTGTCTGGCCGTAAATATAAAAAAAAATACAATTTAAGTTGAATGAGTTGTAGAAAACAAAGTGAGAAAACAATGTTCAGGTAGATAAAACTGTTTAAAGATATAAAATAAAGAAATGGTTGCCCTTTGCAATCTTGATCTACTTACATATATCTCTCGCGAATGCTCGAGTCAGGAATCACTTATGCCATAAATCGATTGCATCCGAGCCTTGAGCAAGTGTGTCTTGTATTTAATTTTGGCGGTCCGAATGTCTGTGGCGAGACCTTTTGCCCTGTCCATATGTGTGGTGGTATTCATAGTGCATACAAAACGGCGTTCTAAATAGTTTCTTAATTCATGTCAACAATTAAACGTCATACGCAAATAGACAAACATATAAGCACCAAAGATCCCCATAGTCATTTTGTCTTGCTTTCATCCCAGAGTTTTAATAGTTACCAGCTACGTAAGTGCAGTATGCAATTCATCACGCCGACTCATGGTTACAAGAAGTACAGTTTATACTATTACGACCAGAATACATCTAACGATGTAATTGGAAAAGGAAATCTGAAAAGTAGTCATATTGGCAAGTTATTGAGTTACTTCTTTAATACTATTTAAACTTGTTCTGAGATCATTTTCTTATAGCCATTTACATATTGGGAACTTTCTACATCGTAATCTAAAGCCATAAAGGAAATTTGCTATTCCATATTCTTATTGTTCAATTGTCTTTGGTTTCGACATTTAACTAAACCGCCTTCACCCTCAAACTAATTCCGCGACAAAAAAACCCATGTCATACTTTTAAAATGTATGTTTCACACGGTGTTCGATAAGCTCCGACTATGAGTGTTTCACTCCACATCCTTTGCTGTGAGCACAAGTAATTCGTCGGGCGGATAATAATTAATAAGCGTTCGAGCTCGTGACCACCGAAGGGTGTCGTGACCGCGGCATCTCTGACCCGGCAGATTGAGATATCAAAATTCGCAATTCAATCCCAGGCTTGATACTCGCGTTTGTTTTAAAGATGTCTGTCGCTGCTTGCGGCGGTCGGATGCTTTGAAAGGGATGTTGGCTACTAATTAGAGAGTCTATTCTATTGTCTCAATCAATATGGGTCCTACCGACGCCGCAACACTTAGTTATGTAATTGCAATTACCGTAGCATTAGGATTTTTTTTATAATCCAGTAATTATAGATTTTTTAGGGGGTAGTGAGATTCTTGCTAGCGAATAACTTTTTTAATTAAGACTTTTGGATTATCATTTTATATGACTCACTTTTAAGCAAAAATCTTCTTATGAATTGCCAAAAAAACGAATCAAACAGTATCTAAATACTGCAAGTGTATGGTCCTTCGAACAGCGTGAACAATATTGTTATTCTTAGGCCTATAATTTGGACCAATACCATAAACCTACTATGTTAATCCCGCAAAAGCATTGCCTGTTTCTTTATCTAGCATCTACGTAACAATCTGTTAATTGTTTTATAGCAAAAGGAGCGCTAATTATTGTATCCGTTGCGTAAAGCGCACGAGGGGCCGGCGCAAGCGCCGGTGCCCTGATTTATATTTCGAGCTGTGAACAGATATATCACCACCTGAAGCGTTGTTGCATTACGTTCGGATGCTGAAGCAAAAGTTTTATTTCTAACAAATGTACTAGCGCTAAACTACAACACACTGGAACAAAAATAGATAAGCTTAAATCCTTACTAATATTATAAATGTGAAAATGAGTTTGTTTGTTACGCTTTCACGGCCTACCTAGACAAATTGTTCTGAAATTTTGCTTTTGAATATCCGAGGCCATAGAGACGGATTTAGGGTACTTTTTATATCCCGAGAAAAGGTCCCGTCGGATAATAGTTTCTTAATGCATAAACTAACGTCCACACGAACGAAGTCGCGGGTGGTAGCTAGTATAGTTTTATAATTAATAGGTTAGAAAATGCTAAAGTGGTAAGATATTATAGCTGTACTACTTAGATTGGCACAAACCTCGTGGCCACTATTAGAAAAAAAAAAGAAGGAGACCTTAAAGATGGTGCTCCTGAAGGGATATACACATAAGATAGCATCCTGGTAACAAACTTATGGCCATATCAAGCCGTATCAAACTTCTGGTGAAAAGTAGCGCTCAGTTTGGCGAACAATTTATGTCAGCTGCATATTTTGCGGATGGTAGCACCTTGTGCAAGGTCCGTCCGGATCGCTACCACCATCTTGCTTGTTAATCCTGCCGCTAAGCAGCAGTGCTCGCACTGTTGCGTTCCGGCGCGGAGAGCAAGATAGCCGATGCAATTACTGGCACAAGAGGTATTTCACCTTAGCCCTCTGGGTTGGCAACGCATCTGCAATCTCTTTGGTGTTGATCTGTAGTCGGTGGTGATCATTTACCATCAGGTGACCCACTTGCTTGTTTGCCTTCTTATTTCATAAAAAAATGCTAGAGCGTAATAGTCTATGTTTATACAAATGCCACCACTCTCATCGTACTATGTTCCTAATTAGAATTACCCATATCTCACAAATAAACGATTTGATTCGATTAATCTTGCAGATTGTGTTATTTTTTATATCTCGCTCAAAATAAACTATCCTTGCTTGAAAATCCAAATGTATGTGTTAGCTTAACCGAAAGATAATCCTTGTTTACTTTCGCCCCCAGCCTGGATTGAGCCATTTAATTTTATAAGCTCTAATCTAGATAAAGAGAACCGCCTTCCGATGCTGACTTATGGCTGTACATTGCAAATCGGCACGGGAATACTTTCTACAATACTTTTGCTGGAGAATGTTAACCCATTATTAGAATCTTGGCAAGAGAAATAGCCAACTTAAGTAACAATCTATTATGTGAAGAATTTGCGAAGTAAAGTAAACGCTTACTCCACAATGAAGGTTTGCAACTCGGCATTCCACTCTCAAATTGAAATGATATCTATTAACAATTTGTAAATTTTGAACATTATCATTAAAATCGTTTATGAAAAAGAAGAAAAACGACATGTTAAATGTTATAGCAACACAAACTTACAAAAATGATAAAGAAAAAGTTCTATGTTTCAAAATAAATATGTTTAATGAGTCCAGATAAAAAGTTTAGAACGGTAGAAGTTACAAAAAATAACATTTTAAAAATAAACGCGATTTAGCGTTACAAAACTGACGTCACTAGTGCTCTATGGAAATCGTTATTGCGGGTTTACCCAAAGGTATTTTACTTCTTATTTAGGATTTTTCTTGGTATTTTCATTGCATTCAACATTAAAATTTTATATTCATAAAATTTCCAAAAATAATAATTGTTGCAAAAAAACCGAAAACACTGTTTTCTTCTTGTACTTATCAATTGAAAGCGAAAATAACAAAACAAGACGCCGTATTTAAAAGTTACACTTTGTATTTTAAATGTAGTTTGTGTTATGACGTTACAAGAAGTTAAAAGAAGACATACTTAAATAGTTTATCTGATGGCGCTGTTTAATAATAATTAAAATCTGTAGCTAGAAATGTTGAGATCATAACACATCAATCATTGATGAAAAGTGAATTTCATTACTGCGCTTGAAGTGGACAAAAAGGCAATAAATCATCATTTAGCGAATTTAATCATAGTTGTCCATATAATGAGTTCATTATAATTTCAGTATAAGGAAAGATACTGCCAGTCTCCTATTTGCTACGTGGCATTGATGTCGTTGAAAAAGCCAAGAAATGTAATATTACACTGTAAAACCATTAACTCATCAAGTTTAAACTGCGGGCGCCATCGCCATTTCTGATAAATAAAGGCGTTTTAAAGTAGAAACAAGGAAAACGTCTAATATTCATTACGATTCGATGCCAGTACCAGATATTGTATTATTTAACACATATTGAGCTGCCTGGAATTAAATATGTCCCTTATCTATCAGAAAAATGAGTAAACAAAAAGAAAACCTTGAAGGCACCTGCATTTTAATCTTTATTTAAAAGGCTACATTTGCGGGATACTAATAGAAGTTTATAATTCACGAATTCATTGGCGAGATGAGTGATATCGACTTTAAGGATCATTGCCACAATTATGTACGGTTTTTAAAATACAAGCAAGCTTTTGAAATGCCACCGTCACAATACAGCTTTAACAGTTTCGTAAGTAACACTACGTATTCCTTCACAACCAACAACTTCGTAACTATCTTTAGCAGGTTAGTTAACGCGCATAAACAACATCAACGGGGGCAGCGTTCTGAATTACAAATCCCACATACTACGCCCGCAGGTGAAATAAACACTGTCCTTTTTTGTCGTAGACTTAAAAATAATGTGAGCCTGGCCCAGAAATTAGCCTTTGTACGTATTTTTGCGTCAATTCTAGACAGGACAGGAGACACTGACGCGAAGCGCGGCGGGCGGCACATTTACACTCCGGCCTGCATAAATAGCTGAAGACAATCACCTTTCATTCACAATGGCCGTCACCACCCCTGACACCTCGACAAAACCATTAATTAAAAGTAAAACGACCTTCGCAGCAAAGAGAGAAAAACCAGATGATAAAAGCAGTAGTTACAGGCATGTTTAGTTGTGTTCGCGTTTAGCTGCTTGCGTCTAGATCTTTATCCTTCGTACTTCTTCACTCTTTACAAAATAAATCATGCAGCTTGAGACCCCTCTTTTGTAACTTATAACCAATGAATAAAGATCATAATACGACGGTTGCACATTTTTCAAGTGCCAGTGAATATGTTGGTTAGTGAACATGTTGAAACTTTTGTCGTGTTATCTCGATTGGATCTACCGCTCAGTTTTACGGTAATCGTAGTTCGAACATACTGTTACGTTCTGAAAGTATTTATGTTCATTATTTTTTCCTGGTAGCACTACGTTACTTGGCTTCGCTGAGCTAAGTAATAAGTTTATGTTTTACGAAAAAAACTCGTCTATTTTTCCTGCAATCAATTTAGTGATCATGTACTAGTTACAGATTTTTCCAAACAATCCAAGATAACTTATAAAAGCAGGAAGCCAACATTGTAATTCAATTAATCAACGAGCCCAACATTCAGTGAATGGAACTGTGCCTTGATCAAACCCGAGTCCAATTACTTTTTGCAACAAAATATTTGTATGGACATCGAACTCCGAACCAGTTCGATAGGCATTCTTGGGCACATCGTCACATGATTATTAAAAATCCGTATACAGATGAAGTCGTGTACTAAAAATTCAAGAGAGCGACCTGAGAACCGTTGCCCCCGCCCAGCCGCAGATGTTCGTCCAGGAGTCGCTAAGCCTCTATTATGGAATCCTTACGCATAAACACGGCGACCCATAAAAGCGGATGGCGACGAGCGTCAATTTATTCTTGAAATTAACCTGTCGCAACCATCTTAAGGCGCCTTCACAGCTTCCAAATATTTATCCTTATTTGAATACCAATCGAACGAGAGTTCCTTTATAATATGGAGTAGCAACCTGACCTAGATCAGAGCAGGTTTCAAATATCATTGTCACTGAATATTTTAAACAAGGAACGAGACTATAAAAGTATTAAAATTTTAAATATGACACACGTCTACTGTAATCGCTGTAAATTAAAGCAGGTGGCTTCTAATCTGATCACTTAAGTAATTATGAGTTGTCATTATAAATTTGAAACAAGTTATTATGTTTTAACGAATACATAAACGTTTTAGATATTTATTACGACATTTTATTTATTTGAAGCAAATGAGGACTCTACTACCACATAACCACAAGCGTTAAAACCTGATATAATATGTACTTAACCACGTCGGTATACCTACTTTTAAAGAATTAATTATTATGACTACGCTTAGTATCCAACTTGCGTACATACAATAATGATATCAGAAAGCAACTTACCTCTGCAGGAAACTACACTCTATACACAAAATTATAAAGACTCGTTTCTTTTGCTACACTTTTGCTTTTTTGATACAAATAATAAAAGAAGAGACATGGAGTCGCTATTGCTCAACATAATTTAAAAGCAGTAAATAAATAAATGCAACATCAATCTCTGTCCTGTTCATATTTTAACTAAATTTTAGTTATTTTAGAAGATGGAGAGATGCAACCACGCAGACATGAATAAGATAGTATTATATAAGTTCGTTGTTATATTAATAGGTACAAAGAGTTACAAGCTTTAAATTAATTCAGAAATATCTATTTCAATAAAAGAAGAAGACTGAGAAGAAAACTTTTGCGCTTGACTTAATGTTGATGCATGACATGAGAACTAAAAAGATCAAAAATAGCATAACTTGATAAAATAAATCGTAAAAAAATTTGATTTCTTCAAACGCGACTCCATAGCTGTCCCTGTCGCATAGTTTTCAGTAAACCGACGACTCGGGCAGGTGCTCTTCGGGCGCACACTTCTTTCATTAAAATTAATACCTATGTCGCGTGTGCACATTCTTACTCGATAACGCCTTGCCGTAATTAAGGTATGGTTTTAAAACAGCAAACGGGTCCTGGATCGGCGCACGCGGCGCGCGCCCGCCACGCGCCTCAACGGTACTTCAAGACATATTAAACGAGAATTTGGCTCCCATCTTTAATTTCGCATATCATATCAGATTAAATGCTGCAAAGATAAATGCAAACCGAAAACTTTTATTGGCAATCAACCTGAGACTATAATTAATGCTGGCCATTGCTTACCTATACTTGCATTTTTAACGCAACACTGTCAACGCACCAATAAATCAATTCGAGAAAAAAGTGAGTGGGAACTAAAATAAGGAAACAATACTAATTAGTTGCCTATTTAGACCAGTCTGATGGCCGTTGCTAACGAGGGACCATAAACCCATAAACGAATCGTACAACTCTCGTTTGTCGGCAAACGAGCCGAATTTCCTAAACTAGCCTTATTTATTGGACCTTCGTATAACACATCCTACGGGTCCTAAGTGAAATATAACGTACCCACTAAAAGACACTTCACCTCGTTATGAAGTCGTTCTGCACGCTGTTAAACTTGACCTAATAGAAAACAATTTTATATGTGTTTGATTAATGTGATAAAAACTACATAAATACGATAGATACAGGCATGGGAAGATTTTAAGTCAATTTGTACGTTTTATTTTGTAGTATAATCTATTCACAACAATAGTCGCAATGCAAAGTGATATCAGTGGTGATATAATCTCGGTCGGGATCGGTGTCTGTGTGTCGACATGTCGGATACGTCGCGTCACGACGACACAGACGTCGAGTGACGCTGGCCGTAGGTGGCGACGGACCACTGTCACAGATCCGATGTCCAGATTACTCTACTGCTTTACAAGGTTACAAGACAACCGATTTGCATGTTGGATGGCTCACCGACGGTTTGAAAAATTGGGAATTATTCTTAGAAATACTTGAATTTGGTCATTTGTTTTTTTTTAACTCCTTTTATAAAGTAAAACATTAAATTCATAGATATGTTGATATTTGTTACATAGCCGTCCCACAATGTGCACTGGCAACGTTGGCAGTTTGAGGGATGCTTGCTTTATGATTCAGGCTTTTTATTGTATACAGCCGTCCACGTATGAGGAGAAATGTAAAACATCCTCTTTATTAATACTTAATACGATCACCCTTTGACGTCGCGATGAATAGGAGTCACTCAACAAATCGTTAATCAAACTATATTGGATAGGAATCAGGTAGTTCCATTGTGTTACCGGCGTCGGCTCGCTTTGCATTTATGATTTATAGAGCGGTTTAATTTTTAAACGTGGAATTAATAGGTCTTGTTGGTGGAGTCTTGAATGAACTGTACCCGTATGCTATGTGGGAGCTACCAAACCTTAACATGCGGTTGTTAATGACTTGTGAACAAGATGGGAGCTGCATGAAACGACAAATTTTATAATTTATAATAGGTATGCTGTGAAGGATGTGAGAAAAATTTAACTAATACTTTTACAAATCTAAAAGTGTGTCATCTTTTCTGTCAATAAAGCTTCCCCACTAACTAAGAAGTAAATCGATTGACACACTGTTATTACCTAGGTATATGTAGAAAATGCCTTGTTTCTGGATTCAAGGGGACATTTTAGAATTCTACTAATTCTTAGAGGTCTGCTTAAAAGCTGGTAATGAACATAAAGTATGAATATGTTTAAATCGACTTCTATTTCCGCCATAAAACCATTTATTTTGGCGTTGTTTGGTTTAGATTAAACGTACATGTGGAGCAATTACCTGGTGGATCCCACACCGTTCAAGCGTGACCCAGCAGATGACACTGTTCCCATATTCCCCCATAGAGTCACACGAGCTTGCATCTCTCATTTGTTCTACGCGTAATTGTGTTATTTGTTCTAATTGTCCCAAATAATGCCTACGGTCCATCATTTATTTGACGCTACAAATGTGATCAAAACACACATCTATTAGTATAAAACATTTAAAAAGCTTTACATTGTATCCGTGTCTTGTTGCTTTATAATAAGACGCCTACTTACTTAACTACAAACGCTAGAAAATCAGTTAAACCGAAAGCAAAAAAATTGTGATTTTTTATAAGGATATTGGGCACACATTTTTTTGTTTTTTTTAAAATATTTTTTAGAATATTTACCAATAGAAAAACACATTAGGGTTCAAAGATTTTTGCAGGTCGGTTGAACGAAGTGATGGTCAAATGGACGGCGTAGGTTAGATAGGTTCTCGTTGGCACTCTACGGAATCCTATAAAAAACAAACCACTGAAAAAGACGCAGTAGTTAAACGGCTTGAAGTAACGCCCCTCATACAGTGATTTAGAAGTTGAAAATACCAGATATTTTCAATACTACTTTCCAATTCAGCCGTTACAGTGAACAAAACACACTAGATCATCTCTTTCAATATCTATTATGACCAATTGATACCATTGCTGAACTTCCGGCATTTAAAACGGATGATTGATAATCCTGAAAGTGAAATAATATTAGGGTAACATAATTTGTTTTGTCTTAATTGCTCAGTGGGGGCAAAATAACTGTCACATACCATGAGAGCAATAACACGTCGGGACAAATTGCCACGTCCAGTGTGAACCCGAGGGGTGACAAACCTACAAACAAAAATAATAACATGCAAATTACGGACATTGATGTGAATACCTTTGTAGTAAAAAATCGTGTATCACGTGTTAATATAAAGAAACAGAAAAACAAACTTTACCTCTTTATTACACTAGTGTAGACTGGTGTAGATTTTTTTTTATACAACATAGGAAGGCAAACAAGCAAGTGGGTCACCTGATGGGAAGTGATCACTACCGCCTATAGACACCTGCAACAACAAAGAGAGTGTAGATGCGTTGCCAACCCAGACGGCTAAGATGGAATACCTCAAGATTAAGATGTTGACACGAACGCAATATAAAAAAGCCTACTTCAAAATTCCACGCGTACGAAGTCGCGGACAAAAGCTACACCTATTAATATTATAAAAAATATATAAAATAAAAGTTACACAATTATGAATTATCACATCTAGACCGCTTCTCATCAATAGACACAAATAAATAAGCGCACGCGTCGCGTGGGTGGTATGATTTGTAACGTGGCATGTCTTTAACCCTCTCAATGCAATCATTTAGTGTTAGTTGTTCTTTTTGGGTAATCCCTAATAATATAAATGGACGTTAACAAGTCACTTTATAATAATTTGTACTTATTGTTTGTGGATAAATAATGACATATTAAGTTTTTATGACAGTCTTATTTTATAGCTCGGTCTCTGGTGGCCTGACTAAGGCGTTTATAGTCCGGTTTTTTGGTTGAATGAATATCTTCTAGTCTAGAGCTAGCATTTTCTTTAATCAATTTTAAAGTTACATATTTTGATTCTCAAGCTAATAAAATAACAGAAGTACTAAATCGTAAGTCTTTTTTTTCTACTAACATTTGCCTCCTTTAATTTGTTTTGTTTTGCAGCTAGTTTTAAAGGTGCGTATATAACGCTCAAACCAATCGATTGATTTTTAAATCGGTAAAAGAACACCTTCAACCGTAAACATAATTTAGACCAGCACAAACAAATGAATAAAGTTCAACTATTAACATTCTACGCCCCTCAATATTTCACACAACCCTAACGGAACCTTGTCTAATGATTCGACGTAATAAAATAATACTGGAGCCATATCTGCGCTTAACGCAGTAAATGTTAATTTAAAGTACGTTCAGCCCTTCCTTTGAACATGTGTGGCACTGTTATAACAGGGAAAAAGTTTTAATATCAACAACTCTCTGCAGGTCATATCCGGTGCAATCACGGGGTTGCAACCCCACGAGATGACTGGTTAAACTATTCCACTAAAGCTAATTTAAATCAAATACAAGTGTGCTATAAGTACATACTTGCTTTTTCAACATTATATGGATCGAAATAAAGAAAAGTTAAGTCTCCTATAGAATAAGCCAAAACTAGGCCATGATGATATATGGGGATGGGAACTGGACTTGATCGAAAAATAATAGACTATAGAACCTTAGCTGTTGTACACAGGAAATACGATAGATTTTTACCCATCTACAGGTGAATAACCTAGACGTCAATAAAACCTCACATTTCACCATCTCATTTCATGTACCAAATTATCATTTTAAGCAGGAACTTTCTTTTCTATTTTTCTAAACAGCTTGAATTAGAAACAATCGAATTGACGTATAAAATGTGACAATTTATTTCATAATTTAACATAAGCACAACTGTAATAATCATATTAAAAATTCAAACAAATCTAAATAATTTAAAGTCATTAAAAGTCGAAATATCTTTACTTAGATTAGGCTTTGAAAAAGCATTTATGGATTTCAGAAAATCTACCATCCGTTCAGAAAAAAACCTGTAGTGAGAAGATACCGGTAAGAAAATCAACAAGGAAGTTAAATTTTATTTTCTACATCTTAAGTATTTAACAATGTTGGCACTTATATATGCCTGTAGGCGTTTGGTCAATTGGAGCGATTAACAATAATAGATTAAAGGTGCTTAAATTTACCTGAGCAATTTTTGTGTTGCAGGAAGCTGTGGGTTGCTCTTATTTCTGTAACTAGCGCGAGACAACCTTTCATTTCGACTTTTAATTTCTTAAAAAATCGGCCGTGTAATAGCACCTTCTCATAGACATACATCTAAAATCGTGGGGTGCGACTGATACGATTTATTAGTTACTTTATTAAGATATCGAGTTAAACAGTTTTCCAAACAAAAAATGTAATATTTACAATACTAAGCTACAATGATGAGGTCTATTCTGGCAGCAATAACTTATATTGAAGCATTCATATCTCAATGCTAACATAATACCGCTTAAGTGTTAACTAATGAAAACAAATACTACTCGAAGCAGTTTCGATTCAATTAGTAAAGCTAAACGAATCGGATTCGAGTTATTCGATTCACGCAATCGGATTGACAGTAGTCGGTTGCTTTGATCAAAAGGCCGACGAATAAAACAAACTATCGGTAAGAAGTGTAATTCATAGCGTGCTTGCCCGAGGTCTAATTGATGATGGCTGCGGTCAACACTGTCACCGCGGCGGCTTCGCTCACACGCTGCAACTGCAACTCGGAAACTCAAAATATTTTAATGAATAAAAAATGTTTATGCTGTCATTAATAAGCATTATTAATATCGGTATTAGAGATATGTGAATTAATGTGGTGCGGGATTCGTTGGTTATCCGCCACTTAGAAAAGCGCTAGAGAAAGCGTAGCACATGCTACGCTATCAAAAGCTCTATCAGACATAACTTACAAAGGTGGAATGTCATTAGGCTTCATTTTAAAACGCATACCTAATAGCACGCATACGATTACCTGACCCTTGTGAACAATTTTAAAGTACAAAGTTTTGTAAGAAAACATTTCCAATTGAAAATATTCAGTGGTCACTGCAGAAAAAACTGAGCACGCGTGGGTCTCTCTCGGTCGAGCTGCGGTCCCCTCACTACCCCAGGTACGGACCCGCACGTACCGAGGGAAGGGATGATCGAAAATAATAGGGGAAGAGAATTTTAAAATTTATATTTTTTGCAGCCGGCGCAGGTGATATAACTCGTGCGCGCGCGCCGGCGGCTCACTTAAACGCGAAGCTCCGTTCCCGCCGCTCGCTTGCGCCCAACAAAAGCTCCCACGCAGCCTTTATCGCTCAGTGCTTTTCTGACCGTCGCGCGGACCGAGTGTGCGCCACTTCTCGCCGCGAACGACCGCATAATTACGATGCTCCAAGAAATACAACTCGCCCAGGGGCAAACAAACTACGTAGTAGTCTCGACTGCCTACCAGCCCAGCACTTTAACGAAGATCACGATGGAAAAGAGAAATATCCCGATCGCCCCGGCTCCTGAAAAAAACTACGTTACGCACGACACACCACCGAATTTACAATACAGGAAGAAAGTGCACTTTAGAACGAATCCATATACCGGACCTCAGGCCGTGTCGATCGCGCGCCGCAACGCCCGCGAACGAAACCGAGTGAAGCAAGTGAATGATGGATTTAATGCACTCCGCCGTCACCTGCCAGCTTCCGTGGTGGCTGCGCTTTCCGGTGGCGCTAGACGCGGTTCCGGGAAGAAACTTAGTAAAGTAGACACTTTAAGGATGGTGGTCGAGTATATAAGATATCTACAGCAATTGTTAGATGAGAGTGATGCTGCTTTGGGAATAACGCGAGATCAGGAAAACCGAGAAAATATTCCTAATGGTAGTGCACAGCCGATTACAACGATGGATATGGACGATGGTTTTTTCTATGGCAGTAGTTCTCCTTGTTCTGAGAAAGCGGATTCCCCGGCGCCGTCCGAGTGCTCTTCGGGCGTGTCATCGGCTTATTCAACAGTGGACAGGTACGAGGTGGCCACGCAACAGCAGTTAGGACCTATGGACGAAGATGAACTACTCGACGTGATCTCCTGGTGGCAGCAAAAATAGCAAATAGGTCAGTGTCACTTGTTACCGTTTCTTTGTTTACAACAAACCTCAAGTATTAATAAACCGCATTAAATTACATACATTAAATAAAATGTGTACGCTACCTCATGCAGTTTATCTGTACTGAGTGAATACTTTCGTTTTGAAGTAACACATAGAGAGTAAAATGTTTATACTTTTATACTATAGTCATGACAGTTTTTCAAATGGAGCTGTTTATTGATTTTTGATTTACTTTTGTCCCTCGTCCTACAGGTGGCAGCTTCTCGATTGTATCAACCTTTTATTTATTTTTGTTTTTCTTTGTTCGCAGGTCAATCGGTCGTGAGAACTGATACAAGGACGAATCCCTCCGGAATGTATGTGCATTATTTGTGCATTTAAGTGAACACGAAAAGACTTTTTGGATCTCTAGTCAAAGACAAGTGCCTTAAGGAATTAAGCCTTATCAACTATAGTTAGTTTAGTGATAAGAATAGTCGCGTACCTAATGATAAAATAAAATTTAATGTCTTAGTTGCGAACTGGCGAGGCTTTGTAATGATTGCTCACCGAAACTCATGAAGTTGTAAATATTAGAATAAGATTAGCAATAAAATATTTATTTGAAGTTGTTGACTTTTTTTACATGGCAGTTACATAAATCTTTACTTTCAGCCATACCCACTCAGTAAGAGCAATTTTACATTGGCCTGATTACACTTTGATTAGAGCAAATGCAATAAACACCAAATGTATTAATTCGTACTTGCGCGAATCAAAGTGGAATCAGGCTATAGGCGATTTAGTCGCGCGGATAAGAAGCGCGCTAGTCGCACTGCTTAGTCGTGCGACTAGGGACGTCGCGCGAAAGCGACGCGGGCCCACGTCGCGCTACGACCAATGCGGGTTTCATGGCTAGCGCACGAATAAGTAGCGCTGCAATGTAAGCATCCTTTTTTTTTATACAACATAGGAAGGCACACAAGCAAGTGGGTCACCTGATGGTAAGTGATCACCACCGCCTATAGACACCTGCAACAACAAAGAGACTGTAGATGCGTTGCCAACCCAGAGGGCTAAGATGGTATACCTCTTGTGCCAGTAATTACACCGGCTGTCTTGCTCTCCACACCGGAACACAACAGTGCGGGCACTGCTGCTTAGCGGCAGGATTAGCGAGCAAGATGGTGGTAGCGATCCGGACGGACTTTGCACAAGGTCCTACCACCCACAAAATTTGTTGCAGCATTTCAGTTATTTATAAATAACTTCGCTCATTCTTTATGGTTTTAAAATAAATTGGAACAAGTTACCTTGTGACTCTGCAAAAACACATTGTTTTCAAGACTTAGCAGATAATTCCATTTCATGTTAAGGAAGAAACGTAAAAACTGATTATATTGTAGATTTTCCATGAGAAGCGGTCTACTGACCAGTAGCAGTACCGACAAGCAGCATACTTACATATTATATATACTTATAGCATTGGCGTGTAATGTAACAAGTTTTGTACTTAGTGCGGTGGCTTTTCCGCGTATTTATTACTACTACTATGCTCGAATCTGTGGTGTTAAGTTAGCACAAATACTCGGGGTGGGTGCAGAACTTTAGAAACCAAGTTAATTGTAACTGAATAATGCCTCATGAGGCAGGATACCAGTCGATATATTTTACAGAATTGCTAGTCAGCTGCTCATTAATGTCACTATTCTGATGTTAATCATGTGTAAGAATTTTGAACATACTTAAAAACAACGAGGTTTAGCAACTTAATTGGCCGCTTTCACTTGATACTGAAAATATCGGTAAGTAATTTGGTGTCCATATTAAATAAATTAATATCTTGGAACAGCTGATATACCTAGTGTCAAATTAATAATCATCATACAAATGTTTGCGCCTATATCGAAAGTCCTGAAACCTGAAAGTCATGGTCAATAACCACTAAGCTATCCGATTTTCACATAAATAAAAAAAAAACGTGAAATGTTATGTGAAATATAACGACACCATGAATTTAAAAAAAAAACTTACCTATTTACTCAGATACTTATTTCTATAATAAGTTTGAATGATAAAATGAACTTTGCCCTACTAAAAAACCCAATGCGGGTTGATGGAGATCTTATACTGTCACAGTGATAGCGAACGAATTTCAACTCAAATAAAAAGTCATAGATTTCGATCAATTTACAAAATTATTTAAATATGATTTATTACAGAAAACTTCTGGAAGACTTTGATAATGCAGTGTTGCAAAGTTTTTTGTTATTATTATTTCATTTACCGAGCTAATGTAGGTCAGAAATTGTGATTGTATAATAATCAAAAAGTACCTACATTCTATGCCGCTTCAAAATGACAGTCAAATATTTCGATATATTTTAGCATTAATTGATGAAATACGTCGCATTTGTTCAATAATAATATGATATTTACGTCTTATTGGGATATTTTTTCATCAAGTACTTGTTTAGTTAATGCCCAATACCCAATACTATTACTTAATTCAAAAATTTAACCCCGTGAGCATCCCGTGAGGCAGCGAGATGATCAATTAGGTACTTGCACAAAAATCCTGTATTTCAGCAGTAGGAGTCAGGCTATGTTTATCTAACACTAAATAAGCAAGAGATTTGAAATAAAAGAAGCTAATTAATGTTCTTTCTTTTTTTAGATTGACTTACTTTATGTTTAAAAGGGAGCACTTCTGAATATTGAGAATAAATACATTGAATGATTGAATGTATCGAAATAGAATGTCGAATGCTTGTTAAATAAATTTTTTCCCTTTAATTATATATTTTTTAACATTTATTAGCGACTTGAACGACTATTAGCGACATACATAAAACGATTTCGTGACAAATTCTCTAAATGACTGTGAAAACCGTATCAAAGTCAAAGTCAATAGTACATTTCGATACTAGTGCGGAAGGTATGTCATTACTTTACGAGTTCCGAGATATCTTGCCACGAGCCGCAGGCAAGTGGCAAGACTCGGGACGAGTGAAGAATGACATTTCCGCGCGTGTATCGAACGACGTTTTTCAATACAGTTGCGAAAAAAATACAATAAATTTGCGACTTTTACTGAAGCTCTTAATTAAAGTAAAGTAAGTACAAACTTTAGCAGTGAGCATTTTTGACAAATTAAACGCGTTTTTGTTAGCTGTCGTATGTCATAAGGCAATGGCTTTTGCTATTCAGCCAAATCAATGAAAGTTTTTTTTTCAAATAGATATTAATATGAGCGTTAGGACAATTATTAAAGGATAACGAAATATTCTTGCCGGGAACATTAATATTTTCACTCTCCCGCCTATTTTTACTTTTTTTTTAACGATTCCGTTCTTAGTGGCCAGTCATTCAAAGGCGTTTTATTTTTTAATTTAGCGAAGCGCTTCGAAGTGCTTAAAAACACCCAGAATCGCTTATTGTTTGAATATCTTTGCCATTTATTTCTGAAGAAGTGGAACTAAAAAGAACCTTAATTTTTTTATGTAAATAAATATGGGGTACCAGAAAAGACCCAGTGTTCTGATTGGTCGATTTTATGTCGTATGCAGCACAAGTCGTGTTCTGATTGGTCGAATCAGTGATCAGCGTGCTGATGTGATTGGTCGATTTGCTCTTTAAACAGGCCAACAAGGTTTTTGTCTCAGAGAATTCCGTTCCATTTAGCCACCTTAATAAGAACTGTTTTTAGGATTGTTATTATTTAAAAAATCATATTTTTTTGATGAACAGGCTAGTAATAAAATATAAAATCTCAATATTTTGATATTCTTACATTAATAATAGGTTTTTAGTTTTATTACGTCTTGGTACAAACTAAAACTATAAAAACTCTTTGGTAAGTAGTTGTGAATTGGAACAAGTACAAATTTAAAAAAAAACTGGAAAAGTAAATCGCACTAGTTCGCAAAATAGTATTTTATGCAACTGCTATATAATGAGAGGCCTTAAAACACGAGTGTGGTTTTATGAAACGAGCGTCAGCGAGTTTCATAATAGGATCACACGAGTGTTTTAAGGCCTAATTATATACAGTTGCATACATTACTTTATCTACACACATATCATAACTGCAAAAAATCGTAACAGCAAAAAACCTAAAAAGAATGACAACTAATGGCGGCCATGTATATTAAAAAAGTACTCTGTGATTCGATCTATCCGTCAGGACGAACATTTTTTTTAAACCATAGACAAACGAATGAAGTTGCTATTTTCATGTCACTCGAGATCAAATGTCGTGCGTTTAAATTAAAAAATCATACTGAGTTGACGTTTCGTATCGATAACTGTTTTAATATCTGTGGATACTAGAATAGAGACCAACTTGAATTTTGACAGCTGTTCCAAATTTAAATTCATAACGTCACGAGCAGTCACGAGATATCGGTAAATGTGATGACCAATAAAGAACAGATTTACCTACTACCACAGACAAGAAAATTCTTATAATAACATTGGTTGTAATAATGCTGGTAATTTCCAGGGGTTTTTGAACGCGTTATTTAGCCTTTATGATATGTGTGTAGATAATAGTATTTTATGCAACTGCTATATAATGAGAGGCCTTAAAACACGAGTGTGGTTTTATGAAACGAGCGTCAGCGAGTTTCATAATAGGATCACACGAGTGTTTTAAGGCCTAATTATATATAGTTGCATACATTACTTTATCTACACACATATCATAACTGCAAAAAACCGTAACAGCAAAAAACCAACAAACAAGTATGGCGGCAATTCGATCTATCCGTCAAGACGAACGTTTTTTTTAAATCATAGACAAAAGAATGAAGTCCTTATTGTCATATCACTAGAGATCAAATGTCGTGCGTTTAAATTAAAAAATCACACTGATTTGACGTTTCGTATCGATAACTGTTTTAATATCTGTGGATACTAGAATAGAGACCAACTTGAATTTTGACAGCTGTTCCAAATTTAAATTCATAACGTCACGAGATATCGGTAATGTAATCACCAATAAACACAGACTACTAAGAGATACTACCCAATAAAGAACAGATTTACCTACTACCACAGACAAGAAAATTCTTATAATAACATTGGTTGTAATAATGCTGGTCATTTTCTATGGTTTTTGAACGCGTTATTGAGAAATTATGATATGTGTGTAGATAAACGAACTTTGCGCACGCAAAACAGCCAAAAAAAGTGCACTTTTTGAGCAACTGTATTGAAAAATATTTTATTCAGATTAGGCTTACAGGTAGCACTTATGAATGTCAAAAAATTTACCACCGGTTCGGAAAAACCTCTGATGAGAAGATACCGGCAAGAAACTCAACGAGGTGTAATTTTTTAAATAAATCAAAATTACAATGTTATTTTACATCTCAAATATTTAAAATTTTTACAATTTAACACAGCAGGTGTACAATCTTTGGAGCCAGGGATCGCCAATACAGATCGGGATCATTTCCAAACATCCTTGTCCAAGTCCTTATCAAAATCCGTTGCGTAGTTTAGAAGAAGCAAGCGGCCGAAGATACGGCGACAGACAGGAATGGATAGTAACTTTTTTATACCTTATACATAGAAGTTTGAATGTGCATCTCTTATTACTAGCTAAACAGTTACATTTATAAACCTTAAGAGTGTTATATTTTCATTTTTTAGTCTTTGATCTTATTAAAACTGCATGGAATAACCCTTCTTTTTGGCGGCAGTGAGGTAAAAAGAAAGCAACCGCTTAAAAGGGTAACAATAATTTAAACTTCTGTAAAATAAATAGCAGTGTTAACAGGGGCAAATACTTTATTGACAGTTAATAAGTACTAATATAACTTAACCAAATTAAAGTTCTTACCACGCAGCGGGAGTAAGCGCAAATATAAATGATACTGTGGCGTTTATTTTTAACTTATTGAGAAGCGGTGAATTTTATTTTCCCTTTAAGTAGTCACATTAAATTAGCCTATTAGTATTAAATGCTTTACTTTAACTCTTCCCAGCTTTGTTCAGGATGATTTTTTTAATTAGTCACATCGCTGGTAAAAGGGATCTACTCAGGTGACAAGTAACCCAAATTTTATAAGTAGGTATCATTGCACTAAGACGAAATTAAAAAATGTCAAGCTACTATGTAAAGTTAACGATGAAAAAGCATTAAAAAAATCAAATCCGCATTTTTATGATCAATACTGTCTCATTTATAAGCCTGCAACCATTTATTTAGCTGTTAATTGTCACACAAAACACGTATCTACTATAAAATGAGTTTACTGTGAATTTTTCAAATCATTTATAGTCAGGCTGCCTCTGCGGTGCGAACCAACAACGGGGTGAGATCAAGCGAGATTGGATCGCGAGGAAACGTTTCCTAAAAATAATAAAAAAATACCTCACACGAACCAAATCAACCATTATTACACGACACGAGGATGAGGGCAGATTCTATTAATTTATAACCAATGTGGGTGGATAAACTGACATTATTTTTTTATTAATCGCAACGTGGACACAACGAATAACTGTTATTTCGTGTTTTTATTAAGATATTCGACTTTTTAATAACGATACTGTTGCAGAAAGGATAGAAGATGTATTGTGTCGTTAAAATTTATGTAACTTTTCAAAGCGTTCGTCTAAAGATAGTTTTTAATGAATTTACTTAATTTTATAACTTACTTTTCGCAATTAGTAAGATTATTATAATGTCCTGGGGCGTAGTTTCATTGGCCTCGTAATAGTACATTTAATAAGTTTCCAGAAATAATGCACAAAACTTTATTGCATTTAATAAGTAAGGTAAATCGTATTTTATAGTAGTTTTATTTTAAGGGCCAAGTATACTGTTATGGCTTTATTTTTAATCAGCTTCCACCCTGAATATTTTTTAGTATAATTATAAATAATACATAAACTAACATGTTAATACTATATACTAATGGTAATGTTATTATTTGTAACAAATTGATTGAATTAAATTTACTGTCAATAAATAATTTTGGAACCATTTTTCAATCTCACGTAGTCGTATAATAAAGCCTGAACAGACTACAGCTTAAAAAAAACGTTTTCCTCAATACATGAATGGATTATGAAATTAATTATTTTATGAAATGTGTTTACCTGACTACGGCAAAGCCAAAAGGACAGGTTTTTTTATTATGATCAAATTTTGAATTTCCTCAGTAATATATAAAAACATTCTAAGCTAGACATGGACATATATAAAACTTAAACTAAAACTAGGTGAGGTCCCCCAGGTCTGTTCCCCTTGGTCGTCAATTACAAATTTAGATTTCTAATTACAACAATAAATACTTGTAAGAAAATGTTAAAACTCAATTTGTCTTATCTCGCCTGATTCTGTTTTGTTTTGCTAAAGAGAAGAATAGAAAGAAAAGATTAATACGTCAACGTAAATTAAGTTTGATTCGATTGTTAGAACTTCTGACAAATTTCCCTATTATTTACTTTTTCGTGTGAGAGCGAGCGTGTTACCCGACTATTTCTATAAAAAGGTTATTGTTTTGATAAAAAATGACATGCCACACTAGTATCTGATAATAAGCGTGGGCGGGGTCGTAACAAAGGAGAATTGGTTAGCACCACAGAAACACAATACGGCCAAGTTTTTGATTCGGGTGTTAAATTAAGTTTTCTAACATCGGTCTCCCTTTGTGTGTTTGTTTTTACGTTTTTTTCTCGTCGCGCTTCCCATACGAGGTAACATGTTTGGACAACCTGCAATCATATTAAACGACTGTTTGCTTTACACAACAATGAAAACGTCAGCAGGTTAATTTTTTGTTACATTTGAATTAGACATTAAAATGTTAGGAATAAAAACAATAAGTATTAAGTTCAATAGTAATGATTTTCGCCGGCAAAAACTCAAACATAAATGCTTAGTACATTTTAGCATGTAAAAGACATATAGAGATCTTTGTGAAGAGTAAAGTTTTTTATTTGTTAAAATCTGGTACAGTATTCCAAGTAATGTAAAAGTTTAAACTAAAAAGTGCTTACTCGGGCTGATCTGTCATTCCAAACAGGTAACAATGTCATAGTATTTCGAAGAACACATAACTTTAGTCATAGGATAGTCTTTAGGATAATGTCGTTTTATTTGTTGTCTTTTTTTACTATAGAACCATTTATTTCAGGCTGCATAGGCCTATAGAAAAAATGCCTTAAAGACTAATATCCATATTTATAACACATTACAGATACATTGTTTTAGTAATTTTTTATTTATATTTACTATATAGTGCATCTGCTATATTACTTTCTCACTTACACTCGCATGATGTCCAGTAAGTATATTATAACTTTGTGCGTTAGCTAGTTAAATTGCTATAAAAACAGTAACCGTTTACTACCACCGAAAGGGTTAAGAAGACTTTTAATACGCCATAAACGCTAAGATTTTAATTTTGTCAACAGTCGAAATTAGTATCCCCACAACTTTCTATAAACTATCACGTAGATAATACCCCACGAAAAGAGTTAAAATGTCGCACAAAAAGTGTACCTTTCACAGCCCGCTCTGCCGCAATTCGTCAATTAATTAAGCCTTCATAAAAGATATGAACGGCAGCAAAGCGAGCGGCGGAAAGATGATACCACAACTAACCACCAAGCATGTTTACTACGCTAATAGAAACCTTAATAATGTCGATAGTAAGGTGCATTATCTTATATCGTAGTTGATAGATAAGAAAGCGAGTAAAGACAGGAGCCAGACGCGTTTGCTACTGTAGGCGACGACAGAGATAACGCGAAGTAGAGATACATCGTAAAACATCATTAGCTCGATAAACTACCTAAAAGCATCTTTTTGGAAACCGAAAATGCAGGATGTCCCCGAGATACGCACGCCATTGATTGAAATTCATAAAAAAAGGTGCTCCCTAGTTTTTAGTTTTGGACAAAATTATAATTCAAAGATAAACGAATAATATATAGATATAATATATATAATATAGAGATAATATATATAATAGAGATAATATAGAGATAAACAAATTTGCATTTTGGTTTTATTATTTAAAAATTACGCTCTGGCATTAATTACGTTACTCTTTTGCATTATAAAATATTATATGTATCTCCGAGATTATACACCGGAGTGCGTTTCTGATCTATAAACGTAACGAAATACAAAACTGTGCACCTAGCACGAACCTCGTCGATACGCGTTAACTCGCTACGTATGTATCTCAGTGCGTCTCACTCTAACCGTTACCGTACTTGCTAGCGACGGCGTAAACTATTTGTAGAGGGAATTGTACACCGCCTGTTGCGCTCACTTAGAGAACTAAAAATCGCTAGTATGAGTCCAACGGTGAATTACCTATCGTAAGCTCTTGAGCTAGTGACTAAAGTTTTGTAGCTGTTGCCGTAGAATATTGGTACCATGAGTCACAAATTGACACATGTCATCGAAAGATACCGTATCGACTATGGTTTAACTCTTTCACTGACAAATGGGGGCTTATTTAACCGCTATCGACTGTAGTAACGTCATATGAATTTTCGATAGAAACCCATGGTAATGGTTCAGCCCCATAGGGCTGGGAGACGCACTGAGTTACGTAGCGAGTTACTCGTATCGTGAAGATTCGTGCTAGGTGCACTGGCCACACTGAACTGCAGCTTCATCGATACCGAAGTCCGGTTAATAGTCGCTCAGTAATAATCCAATTGAATATTTCGGGGCACAGAGAACAAAGGCCGGCAATACGGCTGTCGGCCGCATTAACGCCCTACCACAATAAATCCAGGAGGTCCGTCGCCAAAGGGCTAATTACTCTGAATATCGGTTGATATACTGTCTACTTAGGACCCGTGATGTATGGACGCAGTCAAAGGATCGGACGCCGCGGCCGCGGGCAACGCGTTGCTACGATTATAAATAAGCATGTTTAGGTTAACGATTGCCGACGTTGCACCTAGGAAGCACTGATAGCTGATTTGTAATTGATTTATATCGATGAAAAACGAAGTTCACTTTTGTTACAATAATTACTTTTTTTAAACTAGGAGCAAGGGGTATTAAAAGTAATGATTTTGTTCGTAGATAATAATAGTGACCCTCTGTTTGAGAGGAGTGTCAAGCAGTAGGACTTATAATGATCCAGTCTAATATTACTTTTATTTAAGTATGTTTCGTACCAATTTTTGATGCTTTATTTCAGTACAAGCTTGCTTGTACTGCATGTGTGGATTGTGCGTTTTCTATCACTTGGTCGATTAGTATATTTTATTTGTGTTGAATATAAACTCAATCAAAAACTAACTTTACAAAAACACAGGATCAGGGTCTTCGTTTCAAAACGCGAATCGCTTTATAGATTGAACTACTTATACTTACTTGTATCTACGCATGTCAAACTTGCCTAATTCCTTAAAATTTAATCTAAGAATTTACAAGTTAATTCCATACCAAATATTCCGTTACCATTTTGCACAGATTTAGCAACTGGCAACTTTGAAATGTGCCGGTTGACACGTTTGTCTTCAGATGTTGAGATTATGTGAATTGTGCATTTCCTGTTGGTCAGATACAATAATAATTAGTTATTTTGTTATTGTATAAGTCCTTCCTCCTCCTACCTCCTCCTCTTTACTCCTTGTATTTAATATTGTGCTTATATTTAAAAAGATATTTAGGTATGTATTTATCTCAAATTTATATTTTGCTTTTAAATTGTCATCGAATGAGAAGTCTAAAATCACAGGCAACGGTGACGAAGAATAATGCATGATCTAGATTAGTGACGCGCATTGTGTCGCCAAAGGGTTGTGCGCATTGTGTGAGCACAAACGCTGCGCCCGCGCATAATGCGACACCGCAAACATCTCGATACTCAATTCGCATGGATTCTATGAATTTTTAAAGAAAATAAATATCTTTTATGACAGCGGTCGTCCCATGATTTTTGATTTTATTATTATGCAGGTTTAACATTCTGTAATTCGAAGTAGAATTTTTGCTTTACGTGTAATATTTTGTAGGGGCTCTAATGGCATAGCACAAAAGCACTTTTGAAAAAAAAAATGTTAATTACTATTTTACAAAATTAGCTTTTCGAGGTAAGTAATTTTTGAAGACATCAAAATGGTTTAGTAGACACAAAAAATGTGAGGAAACTACTAACCTGTAGGCATTTTAATCACATCAAAATAACGATAGATTTATTTTCATCTCCAGTGTTCTCAAAAGAAGAAAGTAGCAAGTTTAAACAGATATCAATCTACATTGTTGCCCCGATCTGTGCCAATCTGCATCCAAAGCATCCAAACTCGACCACAATAGCCTGATAAGATCGCAACTTTGGCATGAACAGACAAATTGTTTGCATTCCCTTGCTGTTAAATCTATAGTTGTTTACAAAACATGTCATTCAGAGCATTTTAGTAAATAGTGTTTTGTACCGTGAAATTGATTCTTACATTTTACTGGGAATAAATAAAAGTTTCACGGTGGTCAATTTGCAGTTTGTATGGTTGGGCGCTAACTTAGAATAAAACGGCGTAATTTTTGTGTCTGCTTGCGTGGAAAAATAATTCGAATTATATTGTAGAGTTCGGTTACACGCTAATTCTGGCGTCAGTTCAGTCTATCATTCCGGTATAGTTTTGACTGATGCCAGAATGATGAAAAATGGACACGGTTACGATCAGTTCAGACTGACACGAGACAGGTTACACGATAATTCTCTCGTCATTCTGACCAGAATGATGGACTGAACTGACGACAGAATGAGCGTGTAACCGACGCCATAGAAATTAATGTAACAATCTCAACCTACCCTACCCTTGACTTTAAGTTCATCGGTAGTTTAGCCTTGCTATAAATTAGGGGCAAGAATTATTATATACTTAGTAGTAAAGGGTATAAAAAATACTTTGGTGTTTCACAATAGTTTGCTTCAAAGACCGTTTACTCACGATGAACCTATTATGTCTAATTTATTTCATTTCTTTTTTTTCTGTGTTTGAAATGATTAATACCTAATGCTAACATGATCAATTATTATTATTAATTCTGTGGTCGACGCTCAATGTTAATTTCGATTATTAAAAATACCTCTTTGTCCCGTTACCTTTATCCAAATTGCAATGAAATGTTCATCAAGCGAGATAAATGTACGTCAGCAGGTAGTGATTAGCATCGGCATCGTCGCGGTGCTCGTTTATGTCCCCGAGCAGATGTGACCGGCAAGGTGTCCCGTGGGCTTCAGGTGCGATCTGAGCACAAGCCATACACTCATGTCAAACAGACTACAGTCAGTAGCGGAATCTCTGTCATAGAAAAATTATCTTGGATTTGACTTTGTAACCGAAATTTCTCTCGATTTTTTTTTGATGCAGAATATCAGTATCATTAAATTTAATTTGTCATTAAAGTAGTTATAGAGAGTTGACAGACTATCAGAGCAGCATTATCATTTAAATTTATGTTGGATTTGTGTATGATTATATTGTACACTTTATGGTATTAGTTTCACGCAGTAAGTTTTAGCAACGCGTTTCTTCAACTGTCGCCTTATTTTGTTCCATAGCAAATTATTTATTTTAGTCTCTATCTATTTATACTATTTGTAGTCATTTGATTGGCTTCTGATAATATTATCGTCTCTTTAAATTTCCTTTTAGACCTAAATAAATAAACTTGTGCAGAAATGTACGATGAGTATAATTTTGAATCATTAAGGATTTTTGAACACAATGAATGGTATGTGTATTGTTTTTCTCACCGAACTGTACATCGCACGTATATTTTTTCGGCATCCGGTCTCAAGTTTTGCGAATTATTGTTGAAAGTAGCACGAGACAATTAAGGTTCATATTTCACTTGAAGATGTTGTTAAAATGTTTGTTCATAAAAAGCATTCATTTTTTATGGGAATATAAGTCAATCAATATAGTTTAATTAGTTAATATTTGCACAGTTTACATTGTAGTTAATTACGCACCTTATTTTAAATACCTCACCAGACAATCAAAATTATTTATAAGAAAACAGCTGCCGGACACTGCCAGGGAAATCTCAAATTCGCCATACAGGATCGCCCCAAATGAAAAGGTCTGCAAAAAACCCTACAGAAGGGTCTGAGAGATGAGAGGAAAATTATGATGATGATGATGATCATGACTAGACAATACCCAAGACAAATTACATATTGTTATATTGTTAGTACTACTTTGAAGAATAAATTTCAAAAAGGAGTCTTCTTACTAAGTTTCAATCAAACTGAAAAACAGACTAGCTTATACATATTTCGGTCAAAACCTCCATGATAAAAAAAACAGTAGTGCAGTGCTAACCTAACCCAAAATGTACGCACCTTGACTACCTTTCTAATCGAAGCATTCATACAAATATGACAAATGAATCGGCAGATGACTATCCTCGTGCTATCACCACATGCCAGCGAAAGCTGCATCAACGGGTGAAAATGCCAAACACGTGGTCCACGGTCAAATACACAGAAGCGCCGCCACAGATATTGTGCAAAAACTATGTCACCCTTTCCTTTTGTGCAACCCGAAACTTATGGGCCTATTCATCGATATTTGCACAATTGAAAAGATTCGAGGACACGTGATGCTGCACCATTGATTAAACTAACGAGTTACTTTTACACATTTCGAGTGGTTTAGGGTTCCGTATCTTAAAAGGAACCATTACAGTGTCATTTTGTTTTCTTTTTTTTAATTAATTAATAACAATAACATACACACACATTTAAAAACATCGTTAAACCTGGACCAGGTTGGTCTTGAACATCTTCCCGTTTTTAAACAAGAGTCATAAAGTTTATGTCACATAAAAAAGTGACGTTATAAACTTACATTTGCAGTTGGAGAAATTAACCATAACGTATACCAAAGACCAAAGTATGAGCGAAGTTTGATTTTAATTTGAAGAAATATTTACATACAGTACGGAACTCTCGGTGAGCGAGCCAGACTTGCACTTTTTTGGTTTTTACTTTATACTTTTTAATGATATAATTTTATCACCGGCCTATTTAATAAACATAACGTCGATTGCAATGCTCTTGTACTGTTAATTAAAATTTATGTTTCCTTTGCAAAATCGTAGTTTTGCTGAATATAATACTATAAATATTTATAGTTTAATCGACCATGTCATTCCGAAACGATAGGGACACAGTAAAAACGTTCCCTTGGTCTCCAATCAAAATATTTGTAGTTTCTTTATTATCATCTAGCGTCAGATATTTGAATGACAATGGCTCGGACGTAAAGTAAACAACACTAGCCACTGCATCGGAGATATTTTATGCCACGACATTTACATCGGTGTTAACGAGGGAACCCTCAATAAAAGTTTTGTATTCAGACATAAATCTCCACAACTAAAGTCAGAAGAAGACAGTTCGATGCAAACGTATAAATATGCGTAATATAATGAAATACGTCATTTATTATCTAGTAAAAATGTAATTGGAAAAATTCACCATAAATGCCAGAATAGGGTTTTTAAGGATTACACCATGATTTATTACATATTCAACATTCTTTGAGGGTTTTAAATGTTATGTTATTTAACGAGCCGCGCGCAAATTCATAATTCTCAAAGTTATTCAAACTATTCCTCGAACTTTTAACGAAAAAGGTTCAGTAGATACTTATTACACCGCAAAGATAACAAAACTCTAAATCTGTCTAACAATCAATATTCCAACCATTTAGGGGAAACTAGACGTAGTTTTTGTCAGTCTTGTCCCCAGAGCCGTGAGAGCCTTTTGCTATCAAGGCTATTATCATTTTGCGGTCAAGATCAAGAATCTAATGAGTTTTCGATGTCGCACTCAAGTCACTCAAGGGTTGTGTGAGATACGAATTCTTTGTTCCACGACTTTCATTTATTCTCCTGGATCGCTCAAGTTTGATTCTAAAGATGGCAAAATAACGGTATCTTCTGATCCTTTTACTTAAGACAACGTTAGTTGCCAGTTTAGATTTGTTATCAGTATGGAATTAAAATTTATTAAAGAGCTGCATTAAGATGTGTCTATTAGCCGAGCGACACGGCTTTAGTGTTGAACTAAGTTTTTCGTTACATTTTAATTATAAATCTGTATTCTGAAACTTTATTAGCTCAAAATATCCCACGAAGAAATGAACTCGCAGTTCATACAGTGTCTATCTTTTTTTTTATACCCGATTGCATTAACTACATGCACTACCTCTACAAATCAAATGTATTGAATTAGAAACTTAATCATTTTCCTGTTTTCTTATTATCCCCATTCCTCCTGAACTACCTCCTCGACTTAAAACTGTAAAGAGTCAGTTAATTGGTAGAGGACCTTCTGCAGTAATATATCACAGTTGTAATTCTTAATAGCAGAATAACTTTCAAATTTACTAATATCATGAGATGCATATAACACCCAATCCTACTTATACTTACAATTCCCTATTAAGGCAATTGATTGACTTATTACGCCAATCAAAAAAGCTTTTAATTTGACGCATCTGAAGTGTAAAAGAAGTGATAAAATATAATCGTCATTTACTTAAGTGGCTGATAAGAGGCATGAGGAAGAAAAGTCATTCTTTAATTAACATGTTGAAGGTAGATATCTTAATCTGTGTGGCGCCAATTCTAAAAGGCCTCCATCTTTTGATAAGAACCCGGCTTTATCAAATATTGCCTCGGGTTGTGTATAGAACTGTATATTATGCCGTGCAAAAAATCTATCGGGCCGTACCATAATTAATGGGTATCTAAACTTGGTTAAAATTTGGACCACACGTTGAAGATATATTGTTTAAGACTCTAAAGGGTAATGCATTTGTTTTTTGTTTTCATTTGGCGTATTTCAAATTATGTCACAGAACATCTACATTTTTTTAGGCTTCTAGGTAGGTATCCTGTGACCCTAACATGACTGGCCAAGTTTAGTTTATCTCAACCTGCGTCCCTTTCTTATGACACTAGTTAGACAGAGACACAGGGAGGGGTTAAACTAAACCTGACCTGTCATATTAGGGCCGCTGAAAGGTTGCTCTGAAAATAACCATATATACCTCTATAATAATGGAAACCAGGGAGAGAGTGAAAAATTAAATGAGACATCTCAAGTAGATGTGAATGTATGTGCTAATAAATTAGCCACTTAAAAATTACTTAGTATTATGTACCGGATCATTGAATTTTTTAATCAAATCCCGATGCCACTGCGGTCATTCTTCAAGGCTGATAATTACAAGCAGACGTGGGAAACCATTTCCACCGGCAGCGAGCGCCATAAGGCTCTGCCATAAATCACGGTGTAACAACGCGAGATTTATACGCTTTAAACGAGTAATTATGTCTGAATATAATAACATGTACAAATCGCTCCTTGCATTGATCTAAATTATTAAGAAATAACCCAAACTCTTATATCGTTAGATGCACTTTAGTCCTTAATAACTTGTATAACTAAAGTAAAAGAATCATCCCCTAATTTTGTACTCTTAAAGGTGGAATATTTTTTCCAAATTGAAGTGGGACCAAATTCAAGTAAAACCTGAACAAAAAAAAATCATCAAAATCGGTTCTTAATTACTGGAAATATTGTGTACATACGCTTTTTTTTAATGAATGAAGAATGAAAAATGAAAGAAAATGAAAAAGTTTATTAGGTCAAACAATATAAACATTTTTAACATCGTGGTTGGGACCTCCTAGTAAATATGTGTATACCTGTAGCATGAGGCCCCGCTCTTGCAATAACAGTTGCGGATTACACATTTTATCCTTAATAAATCGACTAAACAAGCAGTTTATTTACTTAATCTAGGATTCATAGTTTACAATTTACAAACTTAAACTAGAACTTCCTCCATCTTCGAAGTCGGATTATTACTCAACAATGCGGTTCATAGTTTTAGTATTTTTATTTTCGACAGACTGCTATAGTCTCTTCATTAGATTTCCAATTCTCTCTACCTAGTCTCATTCCTCACTAAATACTAAAAAACGTCATCCCGTAATATTCACCCGCCCTTTGCATATTGAGTTAAAAATATGCAATAAATTAACTACACCCACGAAAACAAATACGTATCTATCAATCAACTGTGAAGTCAGTTCTAGAAAAATAAATTTGAAACAAATGCAGTATTTTATTTTTATTGTAAAATATTATAATATCTAGTTAAAGAAGTAAAAGAAAATAAATGAAGACAAAAATGGTAAGCCCGAGGCGTCGTGGCGGAGGGCCACTGTTTAGGCCGTGTTTAGACGATTTTTTGCTACATTTTATGAGGGAAACGCTATCCTGAGATCTCCTGTGATTTATAGGTCGGAACCATTAGACACCGCTGGTTAGTATTCATGTGAGATTTGCATCTAATTAGGGAATTAGAATTTGGGATGTCTTACCCAAGACAGATGCGTACGCTACCCACTGACGTTAGACATCTTTTTACTTTTAATGCAACAACATTGTTTTCAGGGATGAAATAAGTAATAAACTTTTTTTGGATCCAAGATTACTCATAATTTGATGTAACTTATTAGTAGTTATTAGGTAATCAATCCGCAAGTTTTAAGGAAATTTTAGAATAGAACGATACTCTTTACAATTATCTTGAAAAAATACTCATCCTAAACTCCAACAATTCTGCGTCTCACTTTTAACATGTTGTTATACAAGAGTGCTTGTACTAGACGTCATAAGTCATATCATATCAATATAACTTCAATTGTATTTGCTGCTGCTCACGCGAACCTTGTAAATATATTTTAATAAATCTCGGTTTCCCATTTCATTTCTTTCCAGCATCCTAAGTAGCCTTGCACTGACATCTTTAGGGGTCTAATGTTTGATATGAAGTTATCTCAAGCAATTGTCAAAAATCTGTCATCTGTCAGGAAAACCCTGCGGAGCTGACAACATTGATAACGTGATTACTTGGTAAAAGAGCGATATGTATCTGTGTTGCGCCGCTGTACGCTGCTAAATTACTAGAACCACAGAATATAATATATGAAAGGTAAGGTTAGATTGTACCGAAACTGTTATCACCAACTCTTATCGCTTATTAAGTATACAATGCAATGGCCACACAAATCACAGAACACGGCTATTCTAACTTTACAATCAATGTGTTCTGTGTGTGTAGTAAGGTTTAAATAGCTGATTACCTAAAATTAAGGTAACTCAAACTATCTGCCTAGTCATAATTTACATATTGTGTTTATATTTGTACAGCCAATGTAAAGATTTCAAGTGCACAAGTGGAAAATTCACGGCAAGTCGAGAATTATTAAAGGGCTTCTTGATATGCCAACAGTAAGCGGGATGCTACACACAGATGTCAAAAATGAAAAATATTACAAAATTATTATGCTTGAAAATTTACAGCTATGCAACAGATCAGCGAAACGAGTGAGGTTCCTGGTGTTCACGTAGCGGTGATAACTTGCCATCTGTCAACCCGCATAGGTACTCGGTTAGGTATCTCGTTTTTCTATTATAAGAAATAAGTTGTCATACATTGATCTCTATTTTTCCGCTTTTACTTTAAAAGATGATGTAACTCAATGTCATATTAGATTGTTTTCGTCTGTTAATTTAATAGAAACAATCGTTATACCTACTTATAATAAGATAAAACGTTTAGTCAACATTGAAATGCGCTTTGAATTACTTTCCTATCAGTATAAAAAAATAGGTACTCTCTAAAATATTTAATTTCTGGTTTAAGATGTTTTGAACAACATTTCGTTCAAGTTTTTGCGTTATTTTCGAAAATCAAAACCCAGATTTTCCATAAGTCTCGTTAACTGACTGACTGATTAGTTTTTGTTTCCGGGGAAGCGCTATGCTATGCGCATGTATTTGTATTTAAACCTTAAAGAATTACTTGACCGCTTTTCGGCCGTATTACAATGCGACAAGGTTCAAAAGTGGTCAAGCAATTACTTGGTCGACTATACAAGCACTAAAAAAATACACAATTATTTAAAGTAAGGCGTAATTGACTTTCCAATGCTCAATCCCGTGTGTCCCACAGACAGCCGGCGGCCACCGCCAACCGCCCAGGAAGCCCAACTCAACGCGCGAATAAGAAATAAATTCCTTGGCAGGCGTAACAAAGGTAAAGTAAAAAGGAAGCGTCCACCCCCTAGGCTACGGCACAGATTTATACATGTGCAATATGCGCCCGTGTCCGAGAAACACTGAGAAATTACGCGGTGAAACTGTTGAAGTTTAATGAGAATTAGATTGTCTGTAACTTACCTACTATGCAAATAACTATATTAAAAAAAATAACTTTATCGCAAAGATAAATCATTTAATTTTATGTTATGGCCGCATAGTTTGTTGAATTAATTATTGCGGTTTTTTTAATGATTTATTAAACACTAGCGACCTGCTCCGGCTTCGCATGGGTACCAACATAAAAACGTTCCGTAAAAAATTCTGTAAATGACAGTAAAAACGGGATCAAAATCCTTAGCGTAGTTTAAAAAAGAAGGCGGCCAACATACAGTAAAAGGATTTAGGACAGACAGGCACGAATAGCAACTTTACTTTATACTATCTAAAGACAACGTTAAAGAAGTGACTCCTTAAGTTTTCACGACTTGTAAAAGAATGGAATTAAAACAATTTAAACTGTTTATATAAACCATATATTGCAACGAAACTAAATTATTCGTACTCGGGATGTTTTATAAATATAATTAAATAGTAAATACTTCTTGCTGGATTAGTTAAAATCCAATTCTATTGTATTATTCTGTAGGTTTAGAAACCTTTCAGTTAAAATCTTACAAGTCAATTATCATCTATTTCCATTGTGAGATTGACTTGAATTTTGGCGGCAGTATAAAAATAAAGTGCTGTCAATAAAAGGCTGGTGTTTGTAAATGTTTTAATGTTTTTTTATTAAGAAGATTAGTTATGCCGATACTTTATTAAGTCAATGAAATTTCCAGGTTCCATCCTTACTGTATTTTAATGTATTATGAGAGTTCTGTTTCATATAATTACCTATTTATGTTAATCAAGAAAATATTGTACAGTCATTTACACTTGAATAACTTAAATTAAGAAATCAAATTTCACGAGCGTTGTGTTGCACTCCGTTCCAAAAACAAAATGGTTTTTAAGAAACAAGCAACATTGGTCGTAATTTTCCTAACCCTATCAGAAGCCTTGTAGCCAATTAACATTGTTATTTTAGAAATAAATCAATTAAAAACGAAACACCATTCGATGTTCAGTGACATTGGTAGACTTGGAACCGATTTGTCTTACATCGATAGATAACCATCAGATCACACCTCTGTTGACCTATCTCGTCCCAACCACTAGATACATTGAATGGCCTCCATATAACTGTATCTTTAATCTTTAAACAGCATGAGTCAATAACTGACAGACGATGACCGTGCCATTGTTTTTCACGATTCCTTTTTATCTCCATTTTTGCCCAATTAAGTTTTACAACGCCTGATAGTATGTAAATTATTTACTGTACAAATAATTTATGCAGAACTACATGTCAAACAATTTCACACAATTGTGTAGTTTTTCTTACAAAAATGTGGCAAACATTTTAATGTAACACTTGTAGTTTTTGTGGTACAGGCCCCAGCATTGTACTCTACAAGGGCGAATGTAACTCATATAAACTTTACATATTTTAGAAGTATTTTAAGTTAATAGTATTGGTGTTTTAGTGGTGCTCAAAATTAAAACACTTAGTAAAACGAATAGTACCGTTACACCAAATTTCACAGGCATATTTAATGTCATATGTATAATGTTAGTTGAATCAGTCCCAGTCTGCGATAATTACTTACCATTCGGGCGAGACTCGTGGCTGTTTTCCACCGATGTGATATTAGAACTTAATTAAAATATATATTTTAACTATAAAGTTACATTTATATTCACTCTAATATTGAGATATTTAGGTGCTACGAAATGACATTAATTTTGAAAAGGTTACACAGTAGCTCAGAATTCAGTTTGATAAACTATACATAAGCGACATTTGTTACAGATATTTATTTTGCATTGTACTATGAAACAACTCTGCTGTTAATAAAGGGAGACGACGATCACCATCGCACCCCTTGAATACGTCGCTTCTCGCTAAAGGATTGAATGAATATAAAGACAAGATCCCATCTCAAGGAGATCGTGTTTAGATAACCGCTTATCACTGTGTGTTTGTTTATAAGTACACCCGTTTCTTAGTCCTTCGAGATGAAAAAAAAACAGTAAAATAGGATAAGCATTTTACGACTTCTTAGCACGTGTGGTTAGCCTGCATAAACGAATTTTAAGACTCAAAACTTTTCTGATTACAGTCATAAAATTCACAATTTAAATATCAATTTATTTCAGAGATCCACGGCTTCACAAATATCTTACGATGAAAACCTCTTATACGTACCTACTGTACAATTTATTACAATTTACTGTTATTAAAGTCGGTAGTTACGGGAACGATATAAAATTATTGCTGCCAATTAAGTTATGTCCAGACCGGGATGACACTCAAAATGTCCTTTGGGCACACGCCGACTTGCAAATGGGAACAAGAAAGGAGTCGCGTCGCGTTGAACTTGACGGCTGCTTAGTATTTTACTTCCAAGTTGCTATCAAATAAACTGTCAAAAGAACAGATTAAAGTTTTTTTGAAACATATATCTTGATGACGATGATTAAAAATATTGATTTCTTATTGTCATATTTCTGTACAATTTTATTTGTTCAAAATTTAATGTCATAACAACGGCTCCGTGTATTTCACAGTCTTAAAATTATTGCACCGTTAGTCTCAGCCTGAGGATAAAAGTAATAAGCAGTTGAACACACACAACTACTTCCAATATTTTACATAATCGTTGATGAAATTGTTGTGTACGTGTTGATGACTGTGCGGGAGCAGTCTTATCATCGAGCTTCGCTGTAAACGCTACTGTGGAACCATTATTAGTAAACGGAGAAAGTTCAACAATTCGGAAGCATTTTTAAAAAGAAACATTTTGAAGCTTTACAATAGGAAGTGTAGAAATAATATTTTTCATTTCCTGTTTGTGAAATTTTTGAAGAGCAAAGTTTTTGCATTGTGCGCTTACGCATCCGTGGGACCAACTACCTGGCCCCTGGGGCGCAGTAATTTCTTATAAATCGACATCGAGTGAGATATCCCGCGCAGCTCTTTCCCCGCTGCGAGCGCGGGCGCGGGTGCACGGCCGACAATGCACCACAATAGCGCACATGATCTAGATTAGTGACGCGCATTGTGTCGCCAAAGGGTTGTGCGCATTGTGCGCGCACAAACGCTGCACACATAATGCGGCACCACAAACATCTCGATACTCAATTCGCACGGATTCTATGAATTTCTAAAGAAAATAAATATAACTTTTGACAGCCGTCCGCGCATCGATGCTATCGTTATTTGGCAGTTGTACATTGAAAACACCGATATGTGAATGAAAAATAACATTGTCATTGTTAAATTAAAAAAAACAACGTACCTACTAGTTATTCTGTGAATCATTTTTATTTAACTCTACCAGCTTATGACCTCCACTTAGTAGTACCTACATTATATTATGACACAAGTTACAAAATTCTACCTTTTTCGATGGCATATAAACACAATAATATGTTTTTTAATTAAATGAAAAAGATTATTTATTACAAGCTTCCTTAGAGCTGAGATTATCCATATAACTTTCAATACTTACTCATTGGGTGATAAGACCCGTACAAAAATTCTATTCACTTTGCAGTTATTAATTACTTACAAATTATTAAAATAATAAAAAATAATAAAGTAACCACTAATCATACTCTTAACTAAATTAGAACTTTGGAAGTGACAAGCCAGTATTAGGCAAAGCAGATTACCACAATGATGCAGTCCGAAATATCCTAATAGTTTTTAATAACACGTTTTTGATTAACGTTAGACAACTGATAATTAAACCACCTGGAAAGGGTTGAAAGACGTTCTGAGGAATGTGCTCTAACGCAGCCCTATTTTTTATCGACAAGTGTAGTAACGTTTTAACATATTTCTTAAAAAAACTGAATGAAACTTGTCCAGCCACTGTCAGAAGTCCCTAATAGAGTAGTCAAAATATTTTATGGATGTAAATGTTAGCACTTTTGTCAAACGCGATCACACGCAAGAAATACAAAGGAAACCGATGTTTTGCCGCTAAACCTCATCGACGCGGCTCATAAAATATAGATATGAACAAAATACTAAATGCAATAAAACTATTCAACGTTGTCCCCGTATAAAATTAGAAAAAAAAGTGGAAAATGTGTTTCGTATTCAGTGGTAACTTTTTTGTATGCAACCTGACCGCTGTCATTGTTAATTGTAACTCTTGAGCTAAAAAATATAAAAATGGGTTCGGCGCGGTCTTTTGAGCACCCAAGGGTTGACATAGTTGGAAGCGATTTGTCTTACATGTTCAGATTTGATCTTAATTCGGGAGATCGTTTTTTCGCACCTCGTCTTAATTATGGCAACCATATCTCTTGATCTATTTTCAAATCCTCGTAAAAAAACCTGGAAGTTTTTGTCAACTTTAAGCTAAATTCAAAATGTTATTCGTTCGAAGAATCTTGGTCAACTTAATGGTTTTATTGCACTTCAGCTACGGTCACAAAGATACTCAATTCAGTATCAATTCCCTTTTCATTCAAATTGTACCCTTTTAAATCAACGTATGGCCATTCATCACGGAGGTGACACTTCGTATATCAAACAAACGCCTCGAGGTCGCTAAAGAGACACCCAAAACTGAACTTACCCATAATCTACACAAAGTTCTACCTTCTCTTGCACGGAACATCATATTGTTTTACAAAGCCTAATGGGCAAGTAAGCATTGCAGTGTAACCTGTATCTAATTAGATAATGTAATTAAATGGAATTCCATTCCCACCTTTGGGTGGTAAACAAGTCTGATTGGCTTATCGTAAGGGTATTCTCTGTCTTAACATTACCTATTTTTTGTGCCGTCCTATGAACTTGATATTCAAGCTAAAAGCACATCAAATAAAGTAACTTTTTTCGTAAAATATGCAGTGCAATGACGGGAAAAAACTAGCGGAAGAGGATGGAACCTTTCAATATTAGTTTTATATCTGGAAGAAAAAAGGCTGGTAGTGGAGAGGGCGATTGTCAATCACAGTAGTAATAATAATATGGGAACCCTTTGAGACGGGAATTTATTTAGGAGCCTTTTCGTTCGAGCACCTGATGCGGAAGCTATTCGCACGTCGTGGGAACATTACTTTGGGTATTTTGAAAGAAATTGCCTTTTGCACTGTTCGGAGCATTATGAGTTATTGATTATTTTCGACTTTCTATAGTTCCCATGTCAGTCGGTTTCAATGATAATGAGTCATTGACAGTGAATAAAAATCCCTTATAATTACGTACCTAATACCTTAACGCATTTTGTTTCTTATGATATTAACTCTTTGGCGAGTTATACCTGTTGTAAAGTGGTCACGTTCTGAATATTGTCAACAAAAGACTAGCAAACCTACCCATTATTTTCTGTATTTTACGTAAGCAATAATAGGCTTTACTCTTTTAAAACAAGACCCGTAAAGGGTCTAGTTAGGTAGTTATCGTTACCCGCATTTTATATCTTTGCGGATGTAGAGACACGCGTCAATGGATCTAAGATAGCACTATCAGTAATTGCACTTGACTCTTATTTTGCCGTGTTGACGTAACTGTACAAGTATTTTTTACGGTAAGATAGTTAAGAGATACTTAAGAGCATACAATACTGGTAGAGAAATTCCCCTTTAACTGTTAAAGGTTTTGTCGTTAAAGAATTGTTGTCAACGCACCTGAACAGCTGATTTGTAAAGCTCGGCTTAGCACGAAAATAGCAGTTAGACCTGATACGGTAAATAAATGATTTAAAGAACACGATTCAAACTAGATTTTGGATTCTCATTTTACCTACCCCAATTATTACCATTTTTATAACTACTTACTTCAGTCTGAAAGCCTTCTTTTAAAATACCTACACACCGAATTTTTGAGGTTTAGATATTGGTAATAATACAAGTTATTAAATTATTACTATCATATTATTATATTATCATAAAACACAAAACCTAGAGGTTCGCATAAACATAGGGTAACTTATTTTTTTGCTGTAATTTATTTTAGGTAAGTGCAAGTTACTGAATTATCATCATCGAAATACCATCATTCAGGACTATAGTTTTGAATATGTATGTTTGCTACGTAGACAACTTTTTCGATCTCTAAATAAGTTAAACGGAGGTCTACGGAAATCATTATGAGGACGCCTCATTTTCTAATAAAATCAAGACACCAATTTAAACATCAAGTTAATATAATGCATAGTTTGTCACCCCTTCTTACCGCACTTAATACAACGGAAGCGCCTTAAGTTTTTGATAATTTGACTGCTGTCAAAACAGCGGATACTCTCCACTTAAGCTTATTTCACCTAATTGAATCCTAGAGCATTAAGCCTTCCAACCTATAATCCCTTTTATGGGATTCACGCCGGCGTTTTTTAAGAAACACCCTTAAATGTCCCCTTAAGGTATTACTTTTTTGTCCACTGGATATTTGAATCTAGAGCAAGGTGCAAACTAGAATAATAATTTCAGATGATACTTTCAATTAATGAGATACATACATTTTTATCAGGGCAGTTTCTTTAAGTTACTTAACCAAGCACTATTTTGCATGTTCCAAACGTTCATTAATTTATCATAATATCATATAGGTAATTCAAATTGCAGAAGCATTACTGACTTTATCTTACAGCTCAACCTTCTATCTTCGGTCCATTAGCGTACTGTATGACTGCAATAGCCCATATAATATATCCCATATTTTTAATGTATCGGGCATTAAGTTTACTATTAATGGTCGCAAAACCTTTTTTCTGATCAGTTCTTGCGTTTGACGAGATTCGTAAAATGAATAAAAAATATCCTTTCATCATTATCATTTCGGCTTAAAGACATGCACTGCTGGGTATAAGACTCTTCTAAAGATAGCCACAACAACCTGTCTTGCGCTGCTCGCATTCAGCGGCTTATTGCAGCTATCAGCAGGGTTGTGATTATCTAACGCCGCGTTCTATATTCAAACACTTGATGGTTGTGGTTTTACCTACCAGCTGTCAAATTTTTACACAGTCCCTATAGGAAATCTCTCAAAATGTTACAGCTGTTAGGTACTAATTATTCGTCGTTTGATATAGGAACGCAACATAACACAACATAGTGTTGTGCTTAATGCTGTGCCGGCGGATTATTAGACGTTCATGCCAATATCGCTCCTGCCCCTTTATATTCGTAATTCTGTATAATCTGAATTCTACACGACAGTTTTTCACCACATTCGCTGTTTTCCACTATCTTCATTTGATTTCACTCCGTCTTGATCGTTCGCACTTGGACCTGAGTCCTGTATTCGAACCCATCTTCATCGCTGGCGCGTGGTTGAACGCAACAATGTAACATTAGAGAATCACGCTAAAGGTAATTTTGGTTTATGAAATGCTGTTTCGAAGCTTGATTGTTTCGTTTTCATAAATTTATTCGGCTTTGGTAATCTGGTGGCTAGTATCTAGCCACGTAAGTTATTACCACACTCACGCTGAGCTCAACGCAGCGGTGTTCTGAGTAAATCACTGGCTGCCAACTACGTACGCTCTCCACCGCACACGTATGTTTTTAAAAGTTCGATTCTCATCGTATTTACTAAATATATTATTTTTATGTTAGTATACCTACAGTGAATCATGAGAAAGTTAACTCACGTGTGTACGTATACCACTGCTGGTATATTTAGGAATTTTATACGGCATTTTATTTCAAATCGAGGATCATAAAAAAAAAAAATGTCTTTGGACTATTGTCACAAACTGACGTAGTCCCAAACTAAGCAACGGTGTTAATTGTAGGCAACGTATAAACATACACATTATATTGATAAAAACAAATTGAAATAAATATAGCATCTACGACTCAAGTCCGAAGATTCTTATTCACATAAACATTGGCCCCTTGTGGAAATCGAACCCACAACAGGTACCCATCGTAATAAGTAAATTGCCTGTGGCTTGTTCTAAATGTGTCAATGTCTACAGTAAAATACTGTTCACATCCTTCACACCCAGGTAACAAAATGTGGAAGACATCAGGACAGTTATTGTTACCTATACTAGAAACGTACCTATTATAAACTTGTCAGGGCTAACAGCGAGGATATGTAAAATTAATTTCTCATACTTACGGCCACTGAAAATGAAAATGAAAATGAAAAACATTTATTTCCTTTTTAGTTTTTTCACAATAATGTTAAGGTTGAGACCTCCTAGTAAGTATAGAGATACTTGTGACAGGAAGTCCCGCTCTTCTATAACTGTTAGTCATTATTTTAAACAAAGGAAAACAGGAAAAATAAAAGAAACAATAAGAAGTAATAATAATAACTTAACTTAAATTACACATTTTGGGAACTATGAGTCGCATAGACTCAGACCAAAGTTTGCCATATAACAATAAATATGTACTTCGATCTGTGTAGGTGATAGTGCGCATGTGTTAGTGTGTGTGTGTGTGTGTGTGTGTGTGTGTGTGTGTGTGTGTGTGTGTGTGTGTGTGTGTGTGTGTGCCTCGTGCGTGTGTGATTACTGGCGATTTAGTATAATATATTAGTATTTCGCACTAAATGTCCTTTAACATAAAATCCCCGAAATTAAAAAGCCTATAACGGCAGTAACTATTTCGGTACTGTAAGGATAGGAATGAGGAGGAGGAATGAGGCGTTTTACAATTTGAGGGGTCACTTAATAGAATGTACTCTCTTAAATTAGTATGATACTTTATAAAGTAATAACTCAGTTTCTTCATAACTCAGCTGTTTTAACCAATCGATAATGGCTTGCTTACACTTATAGTATTGTAGTTCATATATGCCAATTTTATTATTTATGGCGTTGTATAGATATGCCGATTGTGCAACATACTGTCTTTTTGCGAACATGGATTTATATTTTGAGAGGGGGGCAACCCTACATTTTCGTCTACGATTTAAAACCATAGGTTTATAGACCAGTGTTCTATGTAGTTTCAGAATTGCGCTTAGAATATACAGTTTTCTCATTGATAGTTGATCACTAATATTATACAATTCTTTCGTTGGAAATCTGAATGGCTTAAAGTACATTACCTTCAACAGGCAGCGTTGTCCTCTCTCAACCTCTAGGAACTTACTTTTGTTGCCCCCCCCCCCAAACGCTTATACAATAGTTCATAACAGATTGTGAGAGTGTCATATAAAGTTGATTTAGGAGTTTTTTTGAAGCAATATGTCTAAGTATTTTAAATAACCAAATTAATTTTCTTATTCTAGTATTGACATATTCAATATGTATATTCCATGACAAACGCTGGTCCAACATAACACCAAGATATTTGGTAGAGTTAACCTTCTCTATTTCCTTACAGTCACATTGGCGATTGTTAGTTCGATTACAGGTATGTATTTTTAATCTCAAGTTACAATCAGGTTGATTACTATTATACTTGCTGAAACATATGTAATTAGTTTTATTGATGTTGAGAGTTAGGAGGTTACGGTTTAGCCAAGACATTATCTTGCAGAGCTCCAGCTCTGCCGTTTCAAAAACTGACTTCCATGACTGCCCTTCAAAGGTTATTACAGTGTCATCGGCGTAGGACAGGATGTGTCCATGTTTTATTGTAAGATTAGTCAAGTCATTTATATATATTAAAAATAAAGTGGGTCCAAGAACGCTCCCCTGTGGGACGCCAAATGTGATTTCGGTTTCATGACTGGTGTACTCCCCTATCTTTACTTTTTGTGTTCTTCCCTGTAAGTAGTCACTGAGCAGTCTTAGCGGAAGCCCTCTTATGCCTAAACGTTCCATCTTGTGTACTAGAGTGGGGAGAGAGACGGTGTCAAATGCCTTTTTTAGGTCTAAAAATACAGCTATACACTTCTTTCCAGAGTCAAGTTTGCTAGTAATTAAGTCTGTCAGTGCTAGTGTTGCATCTTCGGTCGATTTGTTTTGTCGGAAACCAAATTGATAGTCTGAGAGGATGTTAAATTTGTTTAAATATGATATAAGTCTTTTATTAATCAATTTTTCAATTACTTTAGAAAATGCAGGAAGGACTGAGATGGGTCTATAATTATTTGCATCGTCCCTCTCACCACTCTTGTACACAGGGGTAACAATTGACTGTTTAAGCGGTGCAGGAAAGACTCCATTATTAAAACAAAGGTTAGCCAAGTGACTCATAATAGGGGCAACATCAGCTACGACTAGCTTTAAAAATTTGGTTGGTATGCCATCCCACCCAGGAGCACTGTCAGATTTTAGGCCCATAACAATTTCCATAACTTCCTTGGGGTCAGTATCAAAAAGAACAAATGATGATGATGTCGCTCTATCCAGCTGGTCTTCTATAGAGACCCTGTCGGATCCATTGTACACAACTCGTTCAGCGAGTGTTCTGCCTATACTAGCGAAGAAATCATTAACATAGTTTACAGAGTCCATTGGAGATGATTTAATATTTAGCAGTTCAGTATTCGTGGTTTTATCTGTTTTATAATGAGTAATTTTTTTTATCGTTTTCCAAAGTGCCTTTGAGTTTCTAGCAGAGTTGGCTAGTTGTTCTCTTTCATATTTCCGTTTAAGTTTTTTGATTAAACTATTACAAAAATTTCGATATCTTTTAAAAGTAACCTTAAGGATCTCATTGTGTGGTTCCAAGCGCGATTTAAGCTGTAGCTTGTTTCGATTTCTAATGCAACGCAGAATACCAGGAGTTATCCATGGTTTTATAATACGTTTACTTTTAGGAGTAAATTTGACAATTTTACTTTCCTCTAGTGCCTGATTGATTGTTATGATTAGTTGGTGTATTACATAGTTGGGGTCATTACATAGAAGGAGAAGTTCGAGGTTTTTGTTTAAAAGTTTTTTTACAGCCTCCTCATAATTTACTGTTACATATTTATTAGAGATATTAGTTGTTACATTATTTGTTAAGGATAAAAAAGTAGTAAGGTGATCGGTGACAGACGTGTTAAGAATAGCAGTGTATGCAGTTGTCTTATGGATTTTAATTTTTAGCATAATATGGTCTAGACAGGTAGTTTCTCTAGTCGGAAACACGTGTCCGGGTAGGATCCCATGGGTAGAGAGCATATTTAGATACCCCTGTCTGTTCAAGCTTTCATGTGTAGGCTCTTGAGATCGCGGAATAAGGTTGATATTAATGTCTCCGCTTATAATAATGTTGTTATAAGACTCTAGTGTTCCAAGATGGCTATTCAGAGAATTTATGAAGAATATGGCGTTAGGATTAGAAGGCGAACGATACATTCCCAAAATTACTGTGTTATGTATTTTTATTTGTATGCAAGAAGAGTGTTCAATTTTTATTTCTTCGATTTTGGCTTTTAATTTGTTTTTTACGTATACTACGACCCCGTCGTTTTGATTTAGGTTACACAAGGAAGCTTGAGAATTATAGGTATCTAGTTGTGGTATCGGTTTGTGCGGACTTAACCAACATTCCGTCAGGATCAAAATATCGATTTGCAAGTCCATTTCAAGAAGTGTTAATACAAAGTCATCAAAATTACGATAGATACTTCTGATATTCTGCGAGACAATATTTAAGTTAGTATTAGATGTAGGTATACATTTTTTAAGATCCGTAGGATTACATTGTATTGAGGAGGCTAGTTCTGTGCTGTCTATTTCTTCTAAAACATTATTTTGCCAACTCATATTTACACTGAATTATCATGACGTTATAGTAAGCAGTGGTATTATTGATTGTCTGATACGGTTTTTCACATATATAATTAGTTATTAGATGTATGAGAGTTATAATAAGGTATGAGTGCTTATGTGCGGATAAGTGCGAAAGTGTGTGTAAAATGAGAATGTGTGTGTAAGTGTGTTGAATATCTTTTACATGCTTTACATAGTTTAAATTTGAAATTAGACAAATTTTACATTTATAATAATGCTGAGAGAAATTGATTTTCATATCATTTTTAATTCCCGATATAGTGGTAGTGGAAAATAGTCAATCCATATTGGAGAGCTGCGTAATTTGTGTTTCACTGGTTACCTGAATTATTTGCGAGTTATCCTGTTGCCTAAGGTAAACGTTGCCATAAGAAGTCCAGCAATATTTGAATATATTTCTCCGTTTAAGTTCTCGTGCCAGGAAAAACAGGCGGGCTGCCTTTGGGGTAAGCTGCTCCGAGACATAGATTGGGGTTTCTTCTAGGGCGCGGAGTCCCAGGTGCTTAGCTCTTAATTTTTCAGTATGTGTTTTGTTGTAGTCTTTACACATCTTCAAAGTGTTATTTTTTGTTATGGTAGACACAAACTCAACAATTATTGGCGTGACCTTGGAGTTATCCTGTTTACTGCGGGTCCTATATACATCTTTTATATCCGACATGGTGATTGGGCAGTTGATTGTTTTTGAGAGGCTCGTTACGACTTCGATAAGGTCGGTCTTAGTTTCGTCCTTTTTTTTTGGAACGTTTTTAATTTCTATATTTGATTTACGACTATTTTTTAACAATTCTTCAACCTTGTCCTCTAGGAAAATTATTTGCTTTTTGTCCTCTACGGAGTTGCGTTCCAGAATTTGAATTTTTTTATTTAGTTCTTCATTTTGAGATGATAAGAATTCAACTGAGCTCTCGATATTATGGTTGGTCGCTTGAATTTCCTTTAGAGTTTCAGTATTTTTTTGTATTTCCACAAGTTGGGTTTGCATCAGAGACGTAATCATGCTCTTCATGTCTTCCTTGAACTGTGCTAGATCGGCCGGAGACTCGCATTCCCGCTTACGTTTAGTGCGCGTGCATTCATAGTTATTTGGCGGTGTTGATTGCTGGTCGCCTAGTACATCCATCTCACTATCGGATGACATTTCTATTTTAATTGCGTTGTAAGTACCAGGCGCGAATATGTATTGAGGAGGTTACCTGCTCGGTGGTTGATGTGTGTCGTCAGTTAACGGGCAGGCGCAGGCGGACGGTTAGCCAATCACGCGGGCCGTGCGTGTGTGTGGTCAGTCGCGCTTGTCAGGTAGTAGTTGCACGTCGGGCCGATGTACCAGGAAAGCAGACGATCGAAGTGTCGAAGTATTTCGTTTCTCGATTTCTTGTGATTTATGCACTCCTATTTTTCCGAGTAAGTTTTAAATCGTCAAAAACTATTTAATTTTTTAAATTAATTTGAAATAATGATTATAGGTACGTGTGCGCCAGTCGGCGGTCCGAGGGGAAGAGGAACACTCAAAATTACAAGCAAGCTAAAATTTTTAATAAAAATTACAACAATAATAATTTATTTTTAGATCAGAGAGCGTTGAAGAAGTTGCGTCTCGTCGGTCTTTTCGTACAACCGCAACAGAGTGGCAAAAAATGCACCGAGGAAATATGAAAAAATGCGGCAAACGATGAGTGTTACTTATTTGACGCATTTCATGCGGAAATCAATCTCAAATTGCAGAAGGTTCATCTTCCGATTACGAACGTGAGTAACAGCTTGAGCAATTTTGACAAAAAACAGTAGCAAAATTATAACAAGACAGATAATTTTCGGATTCTCGTAAAAGGCATGAACATCATGCTTGTTTGACTGCTGTAAAACACGGTATCCGATGTCAAAATCATTCATGATTCTTAGTTTCGAAATTGGATCTTTTGTGGATCTGCGGTCAAGTAGCTCTGGTTAATTGGACCAAGCGCTTTTAACTTGTAATTGATTTCTAGCAACTATTTCTGCTAGCCAGGTGTTTACATTTTTTACAGTATGTGAGTACCACAACCAAAAAAAATTATAAGTACAGTACATTACAGTTTTTTAAGCGTTGAAAACTAAGTAGTGATCAAAAAAATTTATAGAGTAATTGCTTTAGATTTCGTTTAAACGTTTCTGCAATGTATGGCATATAGTATATGTAGGCGTTTGTCGTAAACCTGCACGTAGATAGAACCTACGAATGTACACAGAAACTTCATTTCATTTTTAGTGGCTTATTATATATCTGTATTTAAGGAAATAAAAAATGGATCAAACGTTGCGCGGTTATTTTTACTACGTAAGATCCAATTTGAGCGGCGTCTCGTTTTCAGTTACTTAGTGGGAAACGAGTGTTCCCTGACCCCAGTCACATCTATCAATGCGCCCGCGCCGCCGGCAGAGGAAGCCGATATCCGACAATTATTTATCGATCCGTCTGCTAGCCTTATTTCTTCTACCCCGTACTATAGCTGGATATGTTGTTTTAATACTTACGAAATCTGAAAGTGGGGCATTGAAGGTATAATTTACAGCGATTACCTAATGTGTAGCATAGCGATTGCTGGTAGAAAAAGAAGGATTATGTTTTCGCGTCTATACTATACGGCTTGATAGCTTTTAACATGTGAAGTGCCGTTAGATTCCTCTTAAACGTCAGAGTATTAGGGTATCAATTACAAACTTTTAAAATTAAAAACTATCAAAAATACCAACCCAAGGATTCTCTTCCAGTGTTTCCTGTTAAACCTGCGTGTTTTATAAATCTTAATGTTGGTAGTGACGTAGAGACGATCCGCGGTCCCCATCCGCTGAACGAGGCTATAAACCATTTGCATAAGCGATGGCCTTACTTTATGTGGCGGTATTAATTATTTCTTTACGTACTTTGTGCAAATGAATTGAAAAAGACAAAACAAGAATAAATCTCTTTATTGAAAACCAAATGGAAAATTGTTTCCGAAAAATCCACTTTTAAATAATGTATAAGGTAAACAATTGGCGGTCTTATCGCTTAAAGAGCGATTTCTTCCATCAAATTTTTGGATTATTTGCTGAAAATTGTGCGGTAAATTAAAAGAAATTTCATCGAAGAGTTGGAAGCGTTGGGAAATTGGACAGTTTACATACTGATATGTCTGTGTCTGTTGAACAGAAAAAATATTGCTAACGATTAATTTACAAACATAATTTTAATTGTCCGTTCAAACCGCAATTAATTAAAAACAAAGCGGCTGATACTCAACACAATGATTGAAAAAAATCAATTACAACTTCTGCCGGATCAACTAAACAAAAGAGTGAAAGCAAAAGATTAATCAAAGCTTTACAAATGAATGAGTCCATTGAAAGACCCTTTCGAAGGTAGAAATTTAACATCAACAATCGCATTATAGCAGATTAAGCAGCAAGTTGAGCGAAATCTACAAACAATAGTGGCTACAGACTAACCGATAATGGAAACAGATACGATCGGCGCAAAAACGACAAGTCCGATCGTTTCTGATAAGGCACTGAATAATTTTTTGTTTGTTTTCGCAATAACTGGTACGGCAATAATTGTTTTGCAAAAGTACTAACACTTTTGCAAATGGTGTTAGCGTCAGAATTTGTATCGTAATGTATAGTTTATATTACTTCGCTATAATCGTATTTGATCTGCGTTATACTATTTCATGCTCAAGGTTTACCTATATCGTTTACTTTCCGCAAAAATCACGATCGCAACAAAGCTCACGTGCTCAATAATAAGATTAACAACACAAAGCCAAATCTGATGCGGTGTAATGGTTACCGGAATTCACCAAAATCATTCTTTTGCGATGCATTAATGCGTTTTTTACTGCACAACTGGCGAAACGGAAACATTTAGGTTTAATAAAATTAACTTATATTTTTCGCTTTCAAACTAATCTTGGCAAACGATAAGTGAACACGAAGACTTGTATTGAATAGGTATTGATGTGCTCGAACTGTATGGATCTTTTTGCGTTCAAATAATAGGGAACACGTAAATAAATAATTGCAATAAATAATTATTTCTTCCAAATCCGATGACCGTCCGTAAAGGGCTATTCGTAATAAATAATTTGACTCGAACTCTTACGATAACCCGTACAGTTTTGAAACGATGAGTTTGGTGTTTTGGTTTCTATTAGAGACAAACAATAGATTATTATACTTACCACAAATTCCAAATTTACTAACCACGTGACCAGTTCCTGTACTTGTATTTGAGACCACGTGTAATAACATTTTTCTGATTTATAACACCTTTAAAAAATCCAATCCTGTAGATTGACAAGTTAGGTATGTCTGTTGATACTATCGGTCTTTGGCAATAAATAAATTAGAAAGCTATAATTTGTGCTGACGATTTAATTCAACGACGTTTATAACTCTACGTGATGTCGAATATCTTTCCACGGTACATATTAAAAAATAGTTTTATCCTATATACATATAAACAATGATTAAATTAATAACAAAGAAAAAAAAATTAAAGTAAAAACACAACCTCGATATTGCCTAATCTTCAAATTTAAGCTAAGATTTCTACCTAAAAATCAGTGATTCTCTTGAGGTTGCCTTGAGCAGCGGCAATCACTTCCCATCAGGTTAGCCGCATACTCGTTTTCCTTTTTCATAAAAATAAACTCTTATCAGGAATGGGATGATTTTTTTACAATCATCGGCACAACCCAGCATCCAGTCGCAAGCGCAAACGGTACCACATTAATTCAGCGTAAACTTCTTTGCCCCCTTTATCAGTGCTCTTTATTCGCACATGTAAATGCATTTAGCTCCCACCTCCTTATCGCCGCGAACACTATTAATCTTGTATAACAATGTACCGCGTCGCCCGCGCATCGACGACTTAATCAACCCGATGTGGACCCCGTATTGCTGGTTTTTTTTTCAATTGCAGAGATACGTGTTACTGCTTTGTGTGAACCTTGCAGGCAGAATAACGCGGTCTAATTGAGGTTTATGGGTTTGAGATAATAATTTAAAGTGATACTAGAGAATAAGCTTTCAGATTTTGTGTTAAAGTTTTCCAGTATTTAATTACTATTAAAAAAATAACGGCTTAGAAAGCTTGAAAATATTATGTGTACAGATTTATACATAGGTAAGGTAATTTCTTGACAATATGTTCATTTCATTAGGTTATTTAGGTTCAGCAAATGAAAAGCTAAATGCGATTGCTGTCAATTTAATATCATTGTCTTTTGCCTTCTTTGATTTAAGTAAATCAATGGCTTTAACTGACAGTTGGATTTTAATTTTGAAATTATACCAAAGGGTAAAAAAAATACTCAAATTTTGTAATACTTTGTTTTATTTAAAAGCCCTAAAAAATATTAAAATACAATTAGGACGGGAGCACATCAGTCTTTCATGTTTCATATTATAATCCCTAAAAGTTACTAAAGAAAGATTCACAGCCTTACTATTTACAGAGTAATAAGTTACTATTTACAAAACTTCTTATGCATATGACTAGAGTGAACAATAAAATTTGCAATTTAACTTTACTTTTGTTGCCACCAGGTAATTGCGTCGAGAAGGTCATCTTCTTCCATAGGGCTCAGCTGTTCTGTGGCAATTTGGTAATGGGTGTTGTACCCATTGCCCGAGGAATACCACGACGATACACCTGAAGAACACTCTGAACCGGCTGGTGACGGCACTGACTCCGAATAAGGCGAGCTTCGACCCGCAAAGATACCCTCATCCACCTCGAATGGCAGAGACGACATCGCAGGGGTAGGTATATCTCTTTTGATTCCCAAAGCGGCGTCACTTTCATCAAGAACCTGTTGCAGATGTTTAATGTACTCTACTACCATTTTGAGAGTATCCACTTTGCTTAATTTCTTCCCGGATCCGCGACGCGCCCCTCCAGACAAAGCAGCGATAACGGTAGCCGGGAGTCTCTTCCGTAACGCATTGAATCCATCGTTCACTTGTTTCACACGGTTGCGCTCCCTAGCGTTTCTTCTAGCTATTGAAGCAGCTTGAGCGCCAGTGTAAGGGTTGCTTTTGTAGTTGTATTTCTTCTGCTCCATATTAGACTGCATATCCAAATATTTCGTCTCCGGTGCGGGTGCAATACGAATCATCCTTGGCGTATCAGTTTTTATGTATGAGGAATAGACTCCGTAATCCGAAACTTTGTTTTGTTGAATTTCGTGAACCATTTTGAAGTGACGTGCTGTCCTCACGACAGATAGATGAGTACTGCGTATACGATACCCTAACAGATATGAAGTTGGTAGGAGCTTCGATAGTTCGACGAGCGATCTAATGAATGAGCGCTCTGGGACCCTGCGCCGCATTTTATGGGCGCATCTTGGCCAAAAAAATGGATTGGAACCCCTCACTCCCCTAGGAAGATTTATTATTATGTTTTTTCTGCCCATACCTGGAGTGCCCTTTCAAAAAATAAGAGCCTGAGTATGGACGTCGTACGCGTGCCATTGAATGTTAATGTTATTATTTGATTGTACCTACGTGCTTTTTAATATATTATGTATAAGGAACGGTATGTAAGCATTTATTTAGCAAAAACTTAATTTGAGTGGGTACTTGTCGACGGTTTGATGATTTTGCGTTTATGTCGATGTAATTTTCGACCATATAGAATATAATTAGCTTGAAGTATAGTCGACTAAGTAATTGCTTAGCCACTTTTGAAGTTTATCCCCTTGTAATACGATCGAAAAGTGGTTAAGAAATTTCTTGGTCGACTATACCTACCTCCCTTAAAACGATTTTAACATTTAATAATCATTAAGAAAAGTAGGATTCTAAAATAAGTTAAAATAGCAGATCACTCATTTTAAATCAATCTCCAATATTTTCTTGTATAAGGCACTGGTCCCACCAAGAGCGAGGAAGCGATTAGCTATCGGCTATTTTCTCGCTCAAGAAACGAACAAAAGATAAAGATCCCCGTGACGGTAAAAGAGAGAGACATATTTATAGTTCATCGCTGGCTGTTCACACTGCCGGCGAGGACTCTCCCTTCACTAGTTGATCGCAGCGATAAAAGCTATAAACGATAAAACTCGCTCAGCGGTACTCGCCAAGCGATGCCCGCTTGCCACCAGAGCGATTATCAGTGTTGCCGTTTTGTAATTTAGAAAAATGCTAACTTTCCGCTAGAAAAATGCTAAAAAATGCTAAGAACAATTTTTAAAGTGCTAAATGAAATGCCAATGCTCATTAAATAGAAATTACACACCCAATATCATATTTTCTCAATTACTTCAGGAGTCCCGAGGTCGAGGAATCGAATGCATACCAATTCCCGAGAAATAGGTGCACCGTTTAGGAGAAAAGTGTCAGTAATGCTTCGTAGAGCGCCATCCCGCTCTGTATCGCTTTTTTTATTTCTTTTTCTGGTTTTTTACTTTTATTGTACCTATAATACACTCTTAAACCTCTTGGATGCTTGGCAAACAAAAAATGCTAAATTATGCAATATATGCTAAATTTAAAATTTAACAAGCTAATTAAGGTAAAAATGAGCCAAATTAGGATCAAATATGCCAAAACGGCAACACTGGCGATCATTTTACTGTACGACTGTATCAAAGAGTTTTGTATGTAGAATGAGAAGAGTGGCAACTCAGAGTTTTAAATAGCATGTATGGAAAGTGCTGCCGTTAGTGTCAAGGAACTGAACTAATGCAGTGTACTCCTATAGCTATAGATAGGCATTTATACATGTACGGGTGTATGCGCACCTGCGCGTAAATGGATTAAATCAAAGTTTTGTTCTGGCAAATTTTATGAAAAATTATATAAGTAAGAATGCCATAGTCATAAAATTTGCAAGGATAAATAAAATTTTGATGAGTTAACAAAAAGAGATAACCAAGACCGTATCGACATCCTAGCAAACCTTAGAGCATTAGGAACGGGAGATGGCATTTAATGACTGACCCCTCTGCCAAAAGTATAGGCACAATGTGCCTACGCGACATAAACACTAATTTACAATCGATTATTTTGTCAGTCACTAAATCGCCACCGAAGAGATCACAGCGCACCAAAAACGCCTACATACTCGTATGCTATAAGCACCTGTATAATTTGTTCTAACACATCAGGTTTAGAAAAGGAGGGTAGAAGATTTCATTTTTAGTTATTTTTCTAGTCATATGTAGCTAAAACATTATTTCTGTGAAATTGTTTTAATGACAAAAAATCGAGTCAACAATAAATCGTTTGCTATCGAGTGTAGCCGATATTTATTATCTGTGGATTGTCACATTTGCATTAGTATTCAGTTATTCAGTGTGTGCGTGAAAATAAGAATGTGTTGTACTTTCTAAAGGTGTGAGTGCATAATAACGCAAGCGAAATTGCTTTAGTGTGATAGGTTAGACATTCCCCCCCCCCCTCGCGAGAATCGGCAGAATTCTGTGTAAGCAAATAATCACACAAGGCTACTCCCGTTCTTAATGCTCTAAGAAGCAAACGAAAGCCAGAGTTGACAATGGCCGCCTTCAACACGAGTGGCTAGCAGTCACAGATAGTTTTTTTTTTATTTTGTAGTTCAGTCAACAACCGTCAGGAGACGCTGGTAAATGTCAAAATATATTACTGTATGCTCGCCGTCCCACCTGAGCGAGTGGTGCGAGTAATCGCCCGTCGCATTGGAATACTCGCTTTATAGCCGAGCGCCCAACTATCAGAACTACACACTCGCTCCTCGCTGCTCGCCAACTCGTTTCTAGTTTCTAGCTTTGCTCGCTTCTAGTTCATCGTCGGTGGTGGAACTAGTGCCTTTAGCGGAATCGGTCATAGTGCTAGAGCGGTACCAGTTGCTGATTGCAGTAGAATGACCCGGGCCGTCTGGATTAGTACCATACTCTAACAGAGTACCGGCGTGAAGTAGTAGCCTGCTACTGTATTTCATACGGTGAGTAATGAAATCCGGAGCCACAGGGGGCGACCTAAAGGCCGGCAACAAATACGCTACTCCTTTGTGGTTTGCTGGTTGTCATAGGTGACTTCCATTTCCATAAAAAATCAACAAAATTTCTTATATTTCAATATATTACTTAAATTCAAAACAAATAGTGATCGACATACATACATATAATATTTTTCGTATAAGATACGTGTTAAAATCCATAATTATGAGTATTTAACGAAATTGAAAATCATAGATGTTAGTGCAATATTGCATGGAAATTTACACATACGATTTATAGGAAAATAACAAAAACGAATTAAAACTTAAACACCACAGTAATATGTACATATTCGTAATCTAGGAGTTAACTGCACACATCGGACTGTGTCATACACTTACCATTAAAACTACAATTTATGTTTTAACGAAGACCGCCAATCAAAAATATAGTAGGTGCCTACTAGGCAAACGAAACTCTTTTTTTACTCTCTCAAGTAATGTGCTGAGTTAACACTGTCTGCAATTAAGCATAATGTACAGTTAATATAACCATAGTTGTTCCATATTTTAAAGGAAGTTAGAGCAGATATTTCTAAGCACATTTAAGTAAATACGATTTGAAGTTATCGCGCCGAATCGAATGAAGTAAAAGCTGCGATCGGCTCCGACCGTATTCCACCGGCTAGGCCCGCACTTTTATACATTTAGTGGTAGAGCCAAGACAAGCTTGACAGGGATAGAACCACACTCTCACGGAGGGATCCGGTGGCTTGAGGGGACCTAAAGGCCGACAACGATCAGTGATTCATTTGAAGTAGTTGATTCTCCTGAAACATTTCCAATCAACAAACTGGAACAAATTACCTAGCTACTCCGCGAATATCAAGTTAATTTGTTCCAGTTTGTTGAAATGGATCTCCGCAAAGTAACGCCTGACTCAAGTAATCATTTCCCATCAGGTAACCCACATAATCATTTTCTTTCCTTCTCCTTAAAAAAACTTTGGATTGCGCGTGCATTCGGCGACGCGCTGCAGAATGCGGTTGACTTCCAAGGTACGCAGTGGAATCTTCGTACACACTCTCTCAACTTTATGTTATCAGTTGTCGAGCAGGCGTACGCTGATCGCTATATTACCTATTGCGGGTTCCGTAGCAGTGGGGATGAGATCACCGGAAGCTAATTTCGCGGTCAAACATTTATTAGAACCCCCCTTGAACTTTGAATCATAAGAATCAACTTTCTTAATCACCACTATGCTATGTTACTGTTTTCCTTGGTTTGACGCGGCACGTTAGATATGAATCCAACTTTAGGCTACATTTTCTGTGAACAGCATTGCAATTGCGGACCTGCGCTGGCTCTTAGCACTTTTTCCCCTTCTTAATTTGGGGTACGCTTTGATCGTGAGTCCAGATTTGGCAGCGCTGCGCTGATGATAAGTTGGTTAAAGAATTTGAGTTGTAAGCTTAATCTATTTTTGTTTATCCCATTTATTTTGCCCACCGAAAATGTCGCCTAAATATTCTGAAATATCTGATAGGAAATACATTTGCTGTGTCAAAAAAAAAAGAAATCCAAGTTGGCGCCATCATGCCTATACCTTTTTCAAGTCAGTTACACTATACCTTACGCAAGTAAGTAGTGGAAACCATACAGTGGTTCATAATACAACCATTGAAAATTTATTACGGTCCTTAAAGTGGAAATGAAACAAGGGACAAGTTTTATTGTATTTGGTCAAACAACGAGAAGTGGCCAATAGAAATACCTACAACATCTTAGGTCGAGATATCTTCCCTTCTTACCAAAAAGGTAACTTACATTGTTAATCTTACAGTTCGGTTTGGACTGTGAGTGGATATAACTGAATCGGTCTGTTTAAACCTGCGCTCTGGGCGGCATGACAGTCGCTGAATTTCTGTTAAGTTGCATTAATGTAGAACCAAGACTGTATTTTACACGGTCTTCAATGGTAAAGGGCTCCCCATTGTCCTTGTCATTGTGCTTTAAAAAGATTACACAAGGAATGTGGGCCACGCCATTGATGCTATGGCAGCAGGAATTGTTTAGTGGCTCTCCATCATCTCCATTGTAGGAGGCGCTAAATGCGATTTTAATAGACTACGTGTCGCCTCCAAGAAGCTATTCAAGTACATTTTCGCTCCATTGATTCCTTTTGACTAACCTACCTGCATTTGTTTTGTGCATTGTCTGCGAGAACAAAAACAGGTACCATGAAAATCTAACTGCATTTAACATTAATATCACATTTATCTGTTTTCTATTACAATATGAATAGTGCTACTTTTAAACGATGTTTAATGTAACTAGACGATTATAAAATGAACACTTTGTAAGCTTATCTGCGTAGGTAAAATCCAAGAATGTAAAAATTTCTTTCAAAATGTCAGTTTTGCACCTTATCACATTGCAATACGGTGCAAAACCGACAACCCTTTACATTCCTCGACTGTGCATAATGATGCAAAGTATTATTTAGTTTCTAGTTCAAAACGTTTCAAGATACAATCTCATACTGTAATACTAAAAATAACCACATTAACAGAGAACTTTGTGAGTGGCTTTCAGATGACTAACTTCTATGTAATAAAAGTAATGATCAATAATGTTCTTTATTCTCTGAGACTTGGGGCTTTTTGAACTTATTTTTTAAATTTAAATTATAAATCCTTCTTTAATTCCCAAGGGTCATATAACTTGATAGCTTCTCACGTATTCTTTTTAAATCCCAGCAAGAACGTTGAACCATCGATCATTTTTTCAATCCACGTCTTTTGCAAGTGAATTCGCAAAATAATAAACAAAATTGTGGGAGTGATACATCTACGCACAATGTCTACACACAAAGGCGCCACGGGCGAGCTCACAATGCCGTCGTCAAATAACATTTAGCCAGCCCACACCTTAGAGAATCGCAAAATAGAGACATCGAACAGACACAAAGCCTCATGAGGCAGCAAACGGAACCATAACCGATAATTACAGCCTTTGTACTCAGTATATTTTACAGCGAAACTAACAATAGACTAAAAATCTCTTTCTTAACTATAACAACTGAAATGCTTCAGTTTATTTCAATTTAACTTGCTGTTTACTATCGAAAATCTTGATTTTCGAAGATACTTGTACTTGTATCTTCATTTAAATTTCTTCTGAACAAAAATTCTTATCAACACTGTCCACATTAACACCGAATAAAAAGACGTTCTGTATAATTATCTACATCAGCAAACGAATACGAAGAAATCGGCATTCTCTTAAACTCGTCGCCTTCTTTTAATGAAGCAGCAACCGTCCACAATCTTCGTTAACTTGTAAAATTAATGAACTATTATCCGTATTTGTCAGACTTGCAGTAGATCGAATCTGCATATAAGTGGGCAGTGCACTCGTAATAAACTCATTCGGTGGATTATAGACAAGAAGCGATCGTCTGACAGTTCCATTACCTCGCCAAAGTGCACCGAACTAATATTTAAAAAGCGCGCATTGCAATCCGCGCTGCCCGGTGGTCTCTGTATTGGTCAGGTCTTTGATCGATAAAGTTGTAACTTTAATTACTAAACTGGAACAGAGCCTTGTTTTAAAAGGCACCGCGCCACGCGTCTCAGGATCTTCTGACGGTAAGCTAATTTCTGTGCAAATGTCGCAGCAATATTCATGTTTATTGCGAACAAACGACCGCAAATCACGTTAATATCTTAATGTTCAGTACACGGAGAAGGAATTCGGTAATACATGACTGGTCAGTATTTTTTATTGCCTGCTAAAATAAGGGTCAGTGAAATGCGTAACCTACCAGATGTAAAATCTAATATTATTGTCGATTGTTTGCTGAGTAAAGTGGTCTTCGGCACAAGCCATAGTGCGCCTGAACGCACCTTGCCGACATGTGTGCAATCCTTTCGCATCTGCTGATCTTGCACTGATTTTATTTATGAATAATATGACGAATTATGCCGGGACTTTTATTTGCGTTAGCACCTTTCCGGATGTTCATTGACAGGATGTTGCCCTTCTTATAAAATGGATGTGTTGCAAATTCAAGAAAAACATTTTGCTGACTTAAGGGCAATCTGAGTTCTGTTTTGAGAGATTTCTATAAAAATATTTTATTTACAAATTGCGATCACATGGTTGTTGTCACTTTTCAATGGAAAAAATTCGCTACATTCTATCTAAATACCTACCCTATCATTGTGATTGTAAGTAGGCGACATTAAGAAATCCACTTTTAGAAGCTCGTTGAGAGGCTTAGTAGAGCTAACGTTACAAAAGAAGGTCAATCTCTTAAAAGTACAATAAAGAAACATTAAGACATTTTAACGTGAATAGCAGCACACTACCGATCTATCCTCCACGGGTGACCGTATTTAATAAGGTTACACGCGTCATAGTGCGCGCAGAATAGCACATTGTTGTGCAACATTATGCCCTCATATTGACATATCAGTTTTTTGATACGCGCTTCTCCCATTGTGGTTCGCGGCATAGAGTAAACATCTGACTTTTTTCAACACCCATCGTCTCGTGTGTGTTCCTTGAATTGAATTAGAAAGCTCTTAATGTGACTTTATTATCTTAGTAATTGGGATGAAAGGTCGTTATAATAGAATTAATAACGTCTGTCACTATCAGCTCTCCACGATCCGCGGTGCGTCCAGCAGCGAGACGCAAATTTAAATCCAATTAATAGCCCATAATCGTAAAACCGGCGTACGGGTTGTCAAAGGTTCAAACGTCGCTCGTTGTACAGCGAGCGCACTCTTGGAAACAGAGTGAAAACGCATTAACGACTTAATTATTACTTTAATGAAATATAAAATGCCGTTTACCATAACTCATTGTTTAAAGATGGTCATTAGAGTTGGACCGCGGCCGCGTTATGGTGTTCCGAGCTATTAAGGTTGTTTAAATGAGGTTATTTCACTAAAACATCCATTTAGACGCACGTCCGAGACTGCTGAAATATTGCTTTTTGTCCTCGAGCTAGGATGTTATACCTCTACCTGGTATTACCCTAGCAGTGATTTAATTATTTTATAATAAGCCAGTAAGAGGCGTGGAACTTGGTTATTTAGCATTACTATCTATAGTCAACGTTAAATACATATGTATATTTTATTTAAACGACAAATCAAAGATATAATATAGCATCTTTTTTACCTCATTAGAAATGGCTTTTTCTGCAAGGTACTTTGTCAAATATGCATAAATAACATCTTACCGTGAAAATGAAAAGTTTGTATAAACCTAATTACAAAGTTTTTGATTCAAACATTACATCACTATTTCGAGCATTTATATTTAGCGGTCAGCGCCACATTTAAGCCAACTTTAAATGTTTCTTACAGAAATAATTGTAAAATGCACATGGTTTTCATTAAAGAGGAGAGAGGGAGAGAGTTAAATTAAATTAAATTTACTTTAGTTTCATCATCATCGTCATCATCTCCAAGAAGTCCACTGTTGAACATAGGCCTCCTCCATGGATTTCCAAAGTAACCGGCTCTAAGCGGCACTACTTTAGTTTACTTAATAATAATATGGGTAGTATTGTACCTGCAAATAACACTTTATTTATTTTATTTTATACAATTTTAATTTTCAGAAAAAATAACCAGACCTCCCTTACTTTAGTGACTTTATGATTATTATAAGTATTAATAAGATCAGCCTGGCCAGGCTTTTTAAAACTCGCTACAGAATCTTTTCCCAGTAAACGTCATAATCAAATAGGAAAGAAGAAAAATGGAAATAAAATCATGATAATATTATTTAAAGAAAGTTCCAATGAGGGTTTTAATATAATAGAGGGATAAGGATATTTCAGTAAAAGTCAAGTTGAACGTATAGTCGACCAAGAAATTGCTTGACCACTTTTCAACTGTATTACAAAGGGATAAGGTTCAAAAGCGGTCAAGCAATTACTTGGTCGATTATACTCTGTTTAAACAAAATCAACAATAAAAAATATTTTTTTCAGTATCGTATAGTGCTTTGAAAACAAACATCAACTGTAAAAACACTGCGTGAACCTCGGCAGTCACTGATTTTTCTGAATCACAAAATAAAATGATCACTTAATTGGTGAATGCAATGTAGAGTCAAACTGCTGCGACATTTTTTATGGACGCTCATTACCTAATTGACGGTAATGCCTTATTAATTCTAATCTCAGTAATATTATTATCAACAGATTCAAATGTGAATTCGGGGTGGTCCTAAGATTTTAAAATACTGTATGTGTGAGGTTGAATCTAATGAAAAATGATGCATTTAAAATTGCTATCGTTATGAAGGTCAACTCCTTCTGTTACAGTAGGAAAGTCGTAACTTTTGATGCAGCGTGACAATTTATTACTAAAGAGTTATATTTTTAACGCTTGGGAACCACTTTTTTCAAATTTATGTTTTTTTCAAGTCATGGCTGCGTCTTGATGTAAAAAAATAAAGGTTTCATTTAGGTACTTGTAAGGCTATCCAATCACTTGGCCAAACGTTGGGCCCAAATAAATCGCTTGAACCAAGTTAGGCTTCGCCTGTAAAGAATTATAAATCTGCAAAACATAGTTACGAATTATTAGTGAAACAAATTATTAAATAATTAATCTAGATTAAAAGCTGTAAAAATTCAACCCAAGAGTGATTGATGCTGTACAGCAAGAAATGTAAATCAGTTTTCTTGGGACTCTGGGGCTTCTTAGGGTTTTATGTGTTCTAATTTAACTAATAAGGTAATTTTAACAGGTAGTCAATGAGACAGAAATCATTGTTAAATATAAGTTGATGTTTCGACTAACATTTCGGGCGTGATTACAAGTGAGTCTACTCGTGACCACGTACGGCCATCGCAACACGGCCAAAACGTCGAGGTAGATTAACAATGACTTCATTTCGTTAAACTCCCGACTGACGTTATAAATATATGTGTAAATCGTGAAAGTTTAAAACAATTTATTGAGAAAGCAATTAATAAAAGGAGTAATTGACTTTCGAAAGTGATTACTTACAAACTAACTTGTCAAAATCAACACAACGTAAACTAACCAAGAAGTACCTATTATTAACACGTCGAAACTTCCCCGGTAAGGTGATGATTTTTTCAGAACACTGACGGTTTAATTCTGGATATTGGTTACTTCCATAAATTCCATATGGTGTTGGTTTTGCACCAAATTATATTTAAACGCCTTCAAAGTATGAAGGGAAGCGTATTCCCATACCACCTTAAATATATAATTGGTTGTGATTTTTTGTAATTTCATTGGTTCAATTCATGGAATTGTATAACTCAGGATCTTACAAATTAGAGCAATGCTAATTATTGGCGAGCCAAAGTTTTCGTAATTAATTCCCGCATTGGTAAAGCAGGCAGCAATTAACATTTTCTGCTTGAGGGAAATTCCAGCAATTCCAAGTTTAACATTCGGAGTAAACTTTAAATAAATTAATAAATTTTCTAAAACCAGAACTCACTTTTCCCGAATTGCACAACAAAGTGTTTTAATGACGTACGAAGTAGCAAAGAAAGCGGTTTATACGTAGTATTAAAAAAAGTTGCCAAATAAACGAACAGCAAGGTTTTAAAACACAGGCCAGCCTGAGGTTATTTGAATAGTAAATGATGTATCCATTTTGACCGAGATCATCGCTCAGATTTCCGATACCGAATTAATATCTACTGTTTTACTTCGATAAAACAAACATATTTGCATATCTGAATCAAACGTTTAGCTTAACTTATAGTTTGCTAAATAAGGGAGTAAAACGTTTTGATAGAAAGTTTAAGATATTAAAAATCTTATTAAATCGAGAGGTACCTAAGTAAAGTATTAACTATAAGTAGAAGATGTACTGTTAAAATTTAAAGTTTTTTCAAGTAAATGATTCTTAACTATTATTAGGAAATATTTTAAGCAAAAACAATTACAGTAAAAAAAACACGGAATATGACGCAAAGGAGGATGCACGCCTATGGGAAACAGACGTAAGAGAGTCCCTGATTCGTTGCTACATTTAAGTCTTCCCATCCTTGGTCTAACTGATCTCATCATTCACCCTATAAAACGCAGTAGCATGCATAAAGTAGTAACTTTATGCTAGTGTTATATAAGAGTGTGTTACTATTATTATCCCAGTCGAGCTGGCCCATTCATACCTCTCTCCCTACTTTACCTCTATATTATTTTTATGTCATAACAATTATATGTATGACATACAGATATTTTTCTACAAAATTGGGTACTGGCTTCAATATAACTTTTTCACGTTTAAAATGGATATATGTTATTTTTTATTTTATCAATCATAACTTAATCATTTGCTCGAATTACTTAAATGTGCTCAAATATCAAAACCTTTGCATCCCCTTACTTAAAGTGTACACAAAACCTAGCAGATTATTTGAAAAGAAGCAAAATAAATTAAAGTATCAAGACCACATACAACACATACTCTGTCCAAGATTTTGTTGGTTAAAACAACCAAGTTAAAGCTGGATAAGTAATAGCTTAATACCACGGTTCGACGGCTAAGGTGGCTGGGTTCTCGGCTGGCCAGGATCTCCGTTTAGCGAAATATCTGTTATTAGATATATCCGCGGCTAACGAATAACTGCCGACAACAGCAAAGATCGCCGAATTTGTTTGATATTCAAATTTTATATTTTCTCCTTTTGGCAGCACTTACATAAACATTGTTTCTGTTTAGTAGTGATTTTTCCTTACAAATATGTTTTGAACGAGTCTTTGGTGTAGTGTTGGGAAATCGCAACTCCACATGTTTTAAAGAGGCTTTTTGTATCGCAGTACACGCGACTGGAATAATTAAAACGGGCCTCTTTGCCCTAAGCGCAGATTTCATAATACTTTTACAATCTTTTTTTTTTCTTTTTGACATCCATCTCCAATTAACTTTAGACAATTTCACCGCGGTGGCGTTTTAGTAAACAAATAAATCACCTAGTTCATTTGTCTTTGACCCTTACAGATATTTTCCCAGAGATAAAATCCCATAATCTCATTTATTCTTAATAATTAATTCCCCTACGTGAATTTTTGTATAGAGTTTATTAAGTTATGTTACGTTAAGCTTCATTTAAGACTTTAACGAGCAATTAAGGATCACTGTAAAACACAAACACTCTGAAAGGCTTGGTCGAACAGTTTGCTTTTCTCCTACGCTTATTTCCGATGATATTTTCAACATGCTAAGTACTTTAGTATACTGCAAGATATTGAAGAAGATGTATCGGCCACCCATCTAGCACCCCACGCGGCGTCCGCCACTGTGACGGATTCCGGCCACGCCCCTCATTTGTTATACAAATTTTATATACTACCCTCCGAGCAAATCTACCGAAAGCCTTTGAATACCGCTCGTGTAAAAGAACAATGGATAAAAATTTGAATTCGCTGCTCCTTAGGCGTTAGTGCACATTTTTAATTTGATACTGGACACTAAGTTCAGCTATTACCTTTGTTTTTAGAAATGGTCCGCCTAGGTGAATTTGAGGAGAAGAAATAAAATATGCAGAAGGATTTAAATTTAGAATTAAATACGAACCCAAGTCATTTAGTTGGAAATTTGGGGAATCAACGAAACTTGGATAGTTTCAATGGTATGTAATGACATCAAACAAAAATCGAAAGCAATTTGGGTTACAAAAAAAACTGGGATTGCTTGTTTTGGTATGTTGATACTTGCCTATAGTTTTCGTAATACCATACCAATTTGTATCTAGGCAAACTTTTGCAAACATCTTAAAACTTGCTTTAATTGCTTGTAGGAACAGGAATTTGGATGTTCTGCTGCATTATTATTATTTTAAATTCAGTGCATAAACCCTATTTTTTTCCCGAGACAACGTAAATGAAAACTATTTTTTAACTGATTCAAAGCGCAAACAGTAAAACAACTACTGAATCTGGACAGACAATGTAATAATCTGGCGATATCCGTGAAGAAATTTCATTAAATTCTTATTACCCGAGGACAATATACAATTGCAGAGGTAGTTGTGATTGAGACGGTAGAAATGGGTTCCATAGTGCGGCCCCAGGGTCCGTACGTACTAGTGATGCAAATGTTTCGAATATGAACTTCTGAGCGTTAGCGAATACAGATGCGAATATCCAATTCCCTAAAACTTCCACTACGAGTATTAAGTTTAACTACAATGAGTCGCTCTCGTGAAAATACACAAACTAATTTGCAAGAGATAGCTAGATGACAAGCATACAGAAAATAAAAACGAAAAATCTTTCTCTCTTTTGATGGATCAAAATCTTAAATTGTAAAAAATTGCGCATTTGTAAAAATGCGAATATAAGCACAAGTTATTACTAAAAAACGAAATTTTGCGAATAATCGTTGCATCCCTAGTACATATCGCTTCTTGATTAAATAAACCTTCAGTTGGACGTAACGCCGCCGGCAGCGGCATATCGCACAGATTCCATAGCATTTTCAATCTTTTCGTTTAATTTGGCACAAAAGGAAGTTATACATTTTGCATTTGTTGTTCTTTCGCCTGAAGTGCGTGTAATGTGCATGCTTTAAATAATAATTTTAAACCGCTAACATTTTGAAGCTTTATTTGACTACGGTATGAAAATGCTCCTAAGGTTTAAGAGAAAAAACAAAATGTTCCGTAGCAAGAAAATTCACAAATTGTTATTTTGTGAAATGGACTTTGAACTGCATTATGTAATTAAAATAAACAAGACGAAAGCTGTAGGCGCCCAAGGTAAGACCTAACTTTTTGCGCGACATCTAAAATCATCCTATTAATATTCATTACACGAGCCTTGTTTACATTTTACCTTATAAGTGAAATTATTCTCGAGAATATTCAGTAATTTGTTAAGGAGTAAGAGCTATTTGTCTACACGAAGCCACATTTATCAGCGACGTTCGCCGCGAATTCCTCCCGAAGCAATAAAGTTCGTAAACACTCGGCAACTTCTATGACAAACTAGTTTTAAATAAATTATTAGAAGATAAAATCAATGAAATCTGAAACCAAAACGATTGTTTATTAGTAAATCTCTATAAATTTCACATGGGCTACTGCATAGTGGACCGATGTGGTGTTATCAAGGATCGTACGAAATACTATACCGTTACTGATTTAATGGCTCCGATAATGTGGTAGTTATAAAATAAAAATATAGATAATCGGAGAATTTAATAATTACATTAGTTGGCATTGAATTTATAATTAGGTATCCAGTGAGAATTTCACTCGGAGCTACGAATGCCGCGTTTGGTTCCGCCCAAACTTATGACTTAATAAAACGTAACGGGTGCCATATTTCACCAAGTGATAAAAGAATCAATGACAGCCTCGCTCTACCAATATAATTTAAGACCGAGAAATCTATTAACCACGCTCGCCCTGTCCCATGCCACGAATGGAAGTCATAACCGAACTTTCATATTTAATTAAATTACCCCGCTATCTCGATCAGAGTAATAGTTAATTTCGATTTTGGAATAGTCAACCAAATAACATGGCTCTGACAGAATTTACTATGAGTATGCTTACAATTCGTTGAAATATATTTTTTAATATTATCTCTTTAAACTGGACATTAGAATCCGATGTCTACTGAAAATATAAGCTTCTGATGATGCTAGCATTTACCTTACAATAAGCGTTAAGGACGTTTATGCAGGTTTCCCTTTTGGCGAGGCATGTTTTTTTCTACTTATGTCATATTCTTTATAGTTCATCATAGTAGACCTTTGTCGGATTTTAATCTCCAAAGTGTAATTAATAAATACTTACCTCAAAGACGGTTAATCCTTCTGATCATACATCATAACGCAGTCATCACACTTATGATAAGTGACCACCGACTATACATAAATCTTTTATCAAACAATAACCTCGGTACGTTTAAAGGAAACTCAGAAATCTCCCATACGAATAACTAATAAATTCAAAGGATTGACTCGAGAAGTAGTGAGAACTCGTCCATTTACAGAAGCCGCCATATTATGAGGGCATAAATCTAAGAGGAGTGTCGTCGGACGCCCGCGCCGCTCGCCTCATGCGCCTCATGAATGGGCCCTCGGAGATGAGGGATGGCCGAGTATTAAGGCAAGGCCTCCGGTCTAAAGCCCGCTTGTCAACCACAACCTTAAATAGGCCGTTTTGACAACCAACGATACGTGAAATGAAATATCGAAGCAACTGACACGAATGACTCGACCTGGCATTGTGCTTGGGGCGGTACAAATAATCCTCTGACAAAATAATCTGTGAATAGAAACAATGTTTTTGAATAAGAAAGGCAATTATGACATACTCGCTCACAAGGTTCTTACGTAAAGTTAAATTTAAATGAACCGTATATTTTATATTGTAAATAAATTCATCATTCTTAAACCGTTCCTTCCGATTTGAAGAGAATTTGGCGGCTTTGAACCTCGAGCTCAAAGCTGAAGAAAAAGCACAATGGGATTATGCAGCCCTAATGGCCGACCGAACATGGGCATTAATCTCGTCATACAATATTGATGTTTCCACAATTTATAGCCTGCTCTCATAATTTCAAAGTCAAAACGCCTTATTAATGTGTGAAGAAACTCACCTCCTTCGAATAGCTTCAAAGTGACATATTTTTATGAATTCTTTCGAGCTCGTTAGTAAAACATTTTGATCGAATCCGCAGAATACAATTGAATGTGAACGTCAAAAACATATCAAAAGTAATAATTTTTGTAATAATACAACAACTATCTCCGAAGTTTTGCTGTATTGTGAAACAAGAACAGGCTATTCACAAATATTTACATTGAAAATGTTTAAAAAGTGTCTTAAGAATATTGTAAACTTAAGTTTTAAATAGCGGCCAGCTTTTAAAGACTCCTCAAAGTTGACTTTAATCTGCTTAGAATCAGGAGGCATTCGCATCCAAAGCACGTTCAACGATTGAATAAGATTTAATCTGTTCCCTTCAAAAACTCCGTCTCCTTAAAATTCCTAATCGTTGAATAATTTACTGGCGCATGCTTATTCTTAAAGTTGTATTAAATTATTGCGTTTCTGTTCGATCTGTGAGGCAGCGTACAATGGCGTGCATGCGAAAAGTAGTTCATTCTAGTCCGTTCCCATCAATATCTTTCACCGATCTCGTTGACTCCCAGGTCTCATGTTGGCGATTCTTATTCAAAGTCAGCGAGCCGGTATCGGCAAGACAACGGACATGAAGTGTGACAACGGCGACAACACGATCACCATGAGCGCCGTGAATTAATGTTGTGTTGTTCTGGCAGTCATGTATCTTTTACAAAAGCACTAAATTATGTACGATAGTACAATTTCCACATTGTCTCGCAGAGATTTGATGTTAGGAGTTTCATGAAATTTGTATGTTAAGACTACGTTTCAAAATAATCCGTGATATTAAATTTAAATTTACTAATGTCAAAAATTGTACTGAGAACTGTCTAAAAAATACGATATATGAAAGCTTTTAACACCTTCGGCATTCATAATTCGGGGCGTAACAGCATACTTTTTATTATACTGGAGAAACGGTATGCTTCCTCGATAATAAAAGGTATTTAGACGGTAAGACGTGACGACAGCCCCTGCAGCGGAGGGCCGAGGACGCAAATTATGGCAATCCTGACACCTACGAGGCGCTAACTGCTGCTGCAACCTGCAATTTGCGGACGTGCAATGCACTGCGCTGCCGGCAACATTGCACTGATTTACTCCTACTCGTATATCTATAGCAAAAATCAGACAATAGTATGTATTAAGTTGAGAAAAGATTGATGAATTAAAATCAAGTCAGCTTTGGTGTTCTTCAAAATAAAGATATCCCATAATCAGTTTCAAAACACCTGGTAGAGAGCTGCCGAACGCAACCGTGTGTAATACAGTCCGCGCCGACCCTAGCAGCCGGACGCCTACCGATCGCCTCCGCAAAACAATGGCCAAGAGGAAACAAGCGATCGATTTTAAAATCAGCCTCGTAATCTCTGCGCTGTGTAATCTTGCAAATATTTATTATATGTCAAAACAATATGCCGAAATGGTACGCTTATTGCGATTTTTACAAATGTGTCTGGTTTGCTTGGAGCGCTCGTTAGCGTGAGGTACGACGCATTGTGGGTACCACAATGGGAGGCGGGTCGAGCCCGCGGCGCCCGCGCAGCGCGGGAAATCGCTCGCTTTCGCGTTCCTTATTTAAATCAATGTCCCTGCTATTCTAAGGTTTGCAAACAACTATTAGAAGCTAATATCACCAGTGCTTTTGTAGGTAATAATCCTAGTATAGCAATGCAAAGACGACTGCAATGCAAAAACTTGGCTGTTTGAGTTATCTGCCTGAGCTTTCTTAAGGAGGATGCAAATTATGCAACAAAGTAAGAAAGAAACATCTCGAAAAAGAAAATTATAATGAGTATTCACCAAAACAAATTAGGATTTTCCTTTCTCAGAAATAAACAAAAATTTGTCGTGAATTGATTTAGTTAATACAGATAAATTTATGACACAACTTCATTTTACTTTAAAATGTAACTAATTTGAGTCTTTTGTACCTGATTAAGCTGTTTTTTAGTTTCAAAATATACCATAATGAACGTATACAAAAAAAAACAATATCTGAAACACACTACTCACAAATAAATGCGAAGTAATAATTATTTAGTATTTTCTTATGTTTTCGCGACTTGTAGACATTGAAATAAAACAATTTTTACGGTTTAATAATTACTTCTGGAGATCATTGACGTAATGTAATGAATTCAGTTATTTTTCGTTCATCATACATGTTAAGCACTTTAAAAAATATATGCTCCTTTTATGGTTAATTAAGTACATTTCGGGGTTGATGAAGAAATCTTAACATCGGAAAGTCCCGTTGGCGCGGGCGCAGGCGCGTGGCAGTCGCGAGCGATCTTCTGCTGTTTTACGACAAAATAATATTCTTTAATTATAATGGAGCGTCCTGAAGTAAAAAAGCGGCGCACGCGACATCTGTATTAAATTTTAATGGTGCACCTGCGCGATTCGAGATCGAGTTTGCGAGGGAGTCGATCACTTCGCATTCAGTGCCGAGGAATCTTTATCGTTTAAATGTTATTAAAAAATAATTAATTACTCCCCTAACATTAGAATAAGGTTTCAACTCATAGAAAATATAATTAATATTAAATAAAGTACCATAGTTGACATCATCTCTAGACGAAGAAGAATTAAAACTGGATTATAGAAAACCGGATGAAAAAATAAAGATCACATGTAATGTGTAGAAAAATAATTAGTTACATGAATTTGTCCTATTATGTCATGAAATTATTTTTACAACTAATTATCACATGGTTCTTAAGCCACTAAGCTGAAATAAAATATAAAAAAATGTCAAAAGACAACGCTTCCCGTGACGTTTCACTAACGCCCTCTAGTGGTTAAGTAGAGAACAAAATAGCAAGTCCCGACCGCAGAGTGCCCATACTCGTATAAATAGCCCGTGTTAAAACCATGCCTTCTTTTCTTTGGGATCTCATATCTGTACAGTCAACAGCAGATATATATATATACAACAAACCAAGAGGTCAAAAACATTATACACGACTCTACTGTCAGGGCAACAAGAACTTATATTGTAGATACTTAAGTTGGTTTGACTTCGTCAAGTGTTCAGCTACTTTTGCAGCTGATTGTACTAGTAATACTACGTCGTCTGTGATATTAGAAGTTATCTTTGTAATGCACACTTTCTTAAAATAGAGTTACTAGATGACTGAAATGTAGATTAAGGCCGGTTCGGAATACCAATTTCTGCTGTACGTTGAACTACAGGTTGACGAACTTGATATAAAAAATCGTTTGCCCATTTATGAGTATAATAAAATAATAAAGTAAACACTTTTTACTATTTTTATTCTCTTTTTCTTAAGAGTTTAAGTACTCATTACGTCTATCTCGTTTGATGTTTATGCACGTAGAGAGCCAAACAGAGATTTAACAAATGAATTAAAATCACTCGCCTATAAGGTTACACTCCAATTTATCAAGGCAGTGACCCAATAACTAACGAGATCATAATAATAATATGGAAGCATGTGAACAAAAACGAGAAACAATGATGCCAACCACTAGTAAAACAATGCCAAGCACTGGTACGCTTACTTACCATTATTCATAAATATTCAATTTTACTGTATTCAGCATTTCGGTAAAAGCCTCATTATTTCTGGTTTCTTTGCTATCAGCAGGGAATAAGATATCTCCAGACGAGCAGGAAAATGTCTCTTGAAATTAATAGTACGCATAACTGAATCATTTCTGTTAGTTATGCCACCGAAACGATTTCTTTCTTCGAGGAACAAACTCGACCCTTCCACCTGCTTCAACCCCGGCACAACTTTCGCTTCCCTCGCATTCATTAGTGGTTTCACACTTGCATAAAACAACCTGACCAATTCCTTTGTTTGCTTGTATTCTGCTTGTTGCCACATTTAAGCTTGGGACTTAAAGACATGATTTCGAAGAAAAGTTATTAAAATTATCATGTTTAAACGAAAGAGATGGTTTTGTTGTGCCCATGCAAAATGAAATCAGTGCACTAGAAATCTGAAACCATAATATTCAGTCAATGAGAACCCCTTTTTTTAAGTCGGTTAAAACCACGCATTAGACACTTGGAGACGGGTGCTTAGGTGCAGCGACTTCTACACATACCCATCAGCAATTAATAGGCAGCCAATGTACCTAGTGGCCATTATAACCGCCTCAAGGTTCATTCTAGTTACCGCCACTTTGTATAAATTATATAAAATAAGCACATCGAGAAAGAGATAGATACATCTGATTAATATGGCGTAGACAGTGATGGCTGAAGTAGGGGCAGGTGTCGCGACACATCTGCTGGCCGCGGCCGGCACGTGGCTCAACCCTCTAAGCCGACCTCACTGACTTCCACAATTACACGAAAAAATGAAGAAATCTCACAATCATTCATTAGGCATGACCCCGAACCAATTAGCCGGTGTAGTTCAAGAGGTATCTGAAATTGTCAAGGTCAAAACATTAGGAAAAGTACCATACAGCCTCGATCAGATTGAAAACACAGACAGTGATACACCGTATATGCAAATGTGTCACATACGGATGAAAAGACAGCGTAAACTAGTTAGGGTCCCATAGTTATGGCACCCATTAGGTACCAAACCATAAAAATTTCGTAAACTCTGCGAATCGGCCAAACATTTTTTAGGGCACCTCCCGTACATGTACGGGTCAAGTAGAAAATATATTTTTAATTGCAAAATAAGTGAGGTATTTAATACTAGATAGTTCTTTGTAAATCAAAGCTTTAATTTATGTACTGAAAATATAGATAGGTAAGGGTTTCCTTTTTACCAGAGCACGGCAAAGCCAAAAAGAAGGGTTATGATGATGTTAGCAATCTATGTATGTTCATAGTATGTATGTATGCTCTACTCATAATGCTTAAACTGCTCAACCGAAGTTGATAAATTAGATGTCAATTGACTTGCAGTTACAATCCGGGTGATGTACATAGTCTATATTTTATACGAACAAAATAAATATGGCGGATGTTACATCCAAAAAAGTGGGAGTTTCTAAAATTATTTTTTACCCTGTTGTATCGGGTGGGACATCAAATGAAAGAATGGGAACATTCAGAATTCATAAATGTAAATAATATATGTATAATATACACCGGGTTGGTTTTGACTTTTGAGCGCTCGACACTGGTCAGTCGCGCGCTAGTCAAATACGCGAGCGTATATTTTTGCCGACATTGATTGGCGCGCGGCTGGCCAGTGTCGAGCGCTCTAAAGTCAAAATCACCCCACAATATTAAAATATACCAAACGAGAGAAAATTTATTTTATTATTCGTATATCATTAATATTAACGTCTTTTGAAGAGTAGTTAAAATTCCACAGCCGGGTTAGTTTTTTTTAATTGTAATTGTGAATTTCCATATTGTTTTGTTTTTAATCCAAGGATAATAGGGGTTTTGTATTACCCGTAGCCATTGCCTATTACCGCTTGAGGCTTGAGGACAATCATTTCACGAAGCTCGTTCATTACCGCAAGCAGCCTCATTTATTTTATTAGCATACAAACAATTTTGCCAATTGAGGCTACCAAGTTCCAAAATAATATTAATATTTATAACGTGTTGCGGATACAAAGTGACTTAATAATATAAAATTAACGAAAATACTTAATGAGTACTTAAGTGCAAGTACCCACTAAGTTTACAGAGAATCGCAAAGAGCTTTCGGTATAAGCTTGTAATTTACCTTGGAATAATACATATTTTACGTTGTAATAATAAAGAGGGACCGCCCAATTGCTTCATTTTACTACAACAAGCGTGCCTTAGATTAGTGGGCACTAATCAAGAATTATGAAATATGTAGTTAAAATACAAATTAAATGTAAGTAACACTACGACCAAAAATGGATCCCTCGAAAAACAAAATTTTTAAAAAGTGCCCAAGTCCTCATGTCAAAATATTTTTTATACTACATAGAAAGGAAAACGAGCAAGCGGGTCACCTGATGGTAAGTGATCACCACCGCCCATAGACACCCGCAACACCAAAAGAATTGCAGATGTGTTACCAACCCAGAGGGCTAAGATGGAATACCTCTTGTGCCAGTAATTGCACCGGCTGTCTTGCTCTCCACGCCGGAACACAACAGTGCAAGCACTGCTGCTTGGCGGCAGGATTAGCGTGCAAGATGGTGGTAGCTATCTGGGCGGACTTTGCACAAGGTCCTACTAATGCGTGATAATAGCTTAAAAATCATGTCATTTATGTTAGAAGCCTTCTGGTTTGAACCCAGTGGCGCTTGCACCGTGCAACAGGGGATTCGTCGTAGAGGGTAAAGATGATGGAAACAATGACGTAGGCTTGAAGCACTTCTTTGTTGTTCACAATAAAGTTACACTTAAGACAATTGTCAATTATGATAATATTACATGCTATCGTATTAACGGCGTCGGAAGGAAGAGAACAAAAATAGAGATTGACATTTCTATTTAACATTGCCATACTTTTGCTAATTTTAGATAAAGCGCCTTGCACACAACCATTGGTGAGACCATACACTATCGAACAATTTACTGGGATCAGTAGAATGTAAAAAAATGCAATGGAGCATCGGTGCGGGAAGTAAGTGGTTGTACCATATACTAAAGTTTCTTTGCCAAACCGATTATGATTACTGTGCGAGCAATGCTTATTGATTTTTTCTTCATCAATTTTTCTGTACCTCTTATGGTCTTGTGACATGTTCATGGTATGCAAGTGCAAACAAGCGAGAAATATACAAACGTGGGTAAAAAAAAACACTATGCGCATCGAATTGAGACCCTTCTGCTTCGGTGTTTTTTAAGACAGAAAGAAAATGAATTAGGAGCCTAACAATATGGCAACATTGAGGTGTATTAAAACATGTTATAGTATTTTTTTACATGTTTTCAGATTCCTATAAATAAAGTTTTTTTTATTTCAGTTTTAAAGATGTTTGGCTTGAGGATAAAAAGACCTTCACACGACTCTGTTATCAAGAGAGTGTGAGAGAGAGGGAGAAAGAGAGAAAGAGCACGGCATGGTCTTTGTTACCTCTTTACTTGAACTTGACGCCGAGTACTTACTCGGCAAAATCATTCCAAATTCCACTAAGTGAGTACAATTTAGCATTACTACGCATCAAAATTTGATCTAACGGGCTTTAAAAGATCCTTTAAACTACCCCACAGAACATACACAACCAAACACACTACTTACCCCTGAAAAGATTAACTTGACTCCATAATAAATTACTTCAAACGTTTTACATTGATCTGTAGCACAATTAGATTAACTAATTCATAATCAACGCCAGAGGGTTCCATGGTACATTCAATGAGGTTCCATAAGTCAGTCTTATAAGATTAGGTTTGGCAGCATAACGACATTAATGAAATTAACCCCATGGCGACAAACCGTTGAATTGTGAACTGTTAAGTGTTGAGCTTTTGATTGCAAGAAATTTATGACTAATGATCCGAAATCATTTTTCGGTTAGGAGAACTTACGTTTCCTAATGATACCTATCAAATCTTGTAGACGAACGTTCATCTACAACAGGATTTTTAACTCGTACTGTGTCCTCTGTAGACACAGGAAAACTACCTACTTGAATGAAGTCATTATTGGCCCTTCCCCCAAAAAATCTCCCTGACATTTGCGCCCCTAACATGACCGGCCCAGGTTTAATTTATTCCTCCCTGCGTCTCTGTCAAGCTATGTGTCACAAGAAAGGGCGCCCATAGAGACAAACTCAGATAAACTAAACTTTGCGGGGTTTTTGCGGGTGGTAGGACCTTGTGCAAGGTCCGTCCGGATCGCTACCACCATCTTGCTCGCTAATCCTGCTGCTAAGCAACAGAGCTTTCACTGTTGTGTTCCGGCGTGGAGAGCAAGACAGTCGGTGTAATGACTGGCACAAGAGGTATTCCATCTTAGCCCTCTCGGTTGGCAACGCATCTGCACTCTCTTTGTTGTTGCAGGTGTCTATAGGCGGTGGTGATCACTTACCATCAGGTGACCCACTTGCTTGTTTGCCGTCCTATGTTGTATAAAAAAAAACTTGACCTTGGTCATGTTAGGGCCACTGAAGGGTTAATGAAATAATGTACTTTAACTGTAGGTAGTAATCAGAATATAAAAACTAGTGTTCAAGGTAAATAATACTGCAGATTACACCGTACTATGCTACAATATTAAATAGCATAAGTGCTTGATTCTGAGCCGTTAATTTAGTATAAATTCTCGCGGTAAATACTCGCCCAGATCACCCTCAAATCAGACAAACTATATTGTTTCGATACATAAAACAATGAAAGGTATTTATTTGGTAGTTTTTGTCTCGAAACAAACACAACATCCGAATATTTCTATTACATACGTTTCAGATCCCATTGCATTGATTTTGCAGACATAACTGTTGGAGGTGAACTATTTGAAGTCTTGTTAAATAATAAAATACGAACTTCGTGCAAATGCCTTATAGTATTTGTTTTAGAATTTAATAAAAAATGTTTCCTTGTTCTCCTAGAACCTATACAACGTTGACGGCATCAAATCACTTGTGGATTAGTTTTGCTATTGTTTGTGCGCAAGGCGTTTGAAATGAAACGTGACTAGTACAAGCAACTTGTTTTGTTTTTGAAGGCCTCATTTCTGTTTTTGTTATTTCGTAAGTCTGTATTCCTAGAAAAAATAGGTAGTTCTACATAGGTAGATATGGTAGTACTTTACTCAGTACCTAAGCCCGACTAGCTCTTGACTGATTCTAAGCTATTACTTGTTACAAATCTGAGTTTAGGGCGAAATATTACCTCGGCAAAAGGTTCTATGTAAATATGGTACCTTTTCACGTTTAAGTTCATAATGTTTTGTAACAATACAACGTTAGCACATCTAACTATTATACCATGTAAAGGCTTTGTATTAGAAAATCATCAATATTAACATCGTTATCGGTTCACAAAATCCCATTATTCAGTGGGCACTGCTAGAATGGGCCTTCTTAAAGATATAACTTCAATCGTAATTCAAAGCTAAGAGTACACGAACTAGAAAACTTAAGAATATCTAAGAGATGCTAATATAATAACAGTTATGATAGTATGATGATGTTGGTACATAGATAGCTGAAAAAACTTCGGTTTGATAAACCATTGCTGTAGCTTGCATAGTGTTACATAATTTTAATTTAATTGTCAATAATTTCGTTAAATTAAGTACAACTTGTGTTTAATTGTATTTTTCGACGTATTTTATTTGTTATTTTGCCTTCAATTTTATTTTTTTATTATTATTATTTATATTTTTGAATGTATCATATACTGTACGCAAATAAATAATTGATTATTATTATGATTATTGATAGAAAAAAGTTAGTCAAATTCAACACAAAACCATGGGTTAATGTTTAGTAAAGCAAACGAACGACAAACCTATTATCTGAAATGCGCAAACAATCTTGCCATATCCGATTGCTAATTTGTCAACTCAACTATACCATTAACGTTTAATTTCTCAAATTAAACGGGTACCTAGTTATTATTATCACATTAATTTCTCGATGACATTGTTAACGCTCGTTACCGGCAATGTAACGTAGTAAGTAGTTAAATAGTGCTCTATTTGCTTAAGGCAAAACCTATCTACTGAATTCTCAAATAAATGTAAAAATAAAAACGTTCAAAAATTATGGGACACCCCAGTTTGCGAACAAGTATACTCTCACCTTCTTGACACCTGCTCCTCTCCCTCCGAAAAAGCTCGTTTGCTCGCATCTTCGGAAAAAGAGTCTGGTTACTGGCTCCATGCATATCCTTCCTCACATTTTTCAACCCTTCTAGATAGTAATTCATTTAGATTGGCTGTCGGCCTTCGTCTTGGTGCCGACATTTTAGAACCCCATATCTGCCCCTGCGGAACAACTGTCAATCGTCTGGGCTATCACGGTCTTTCTTGCAGGAGAAGTGCTGGTCGCCTGTCTCGCCATGCCTGCCTGAATGACATCATCCGCCGGGCTCTTTCCAGCGTCAACGTACCAGCGATACTGGAACCTTCCGGTCTGGCTCGTGACGATGGAAAGAGACCGGATGGTATGACACTAATACCTTGGGAAATGGGACGGCCTCTCATCTGGGATGCCACATGTGTCGACACCCTGGCGCCGTCCCATTTACCCTCTTCGTCAATCCGGGCTGGCGGGGCGGCATCACAAGCTGAGTCTGCCAAACGCCGCAAATACACAGCGCTCACAGGAGACTACGTATTTGCGGCTTTTGCCGTTGAAACGTTGGGACCGTGGAGCCCAGACGCACATAAACTATTTGGACAGCTGAAGACAAAATTAATCGAAATTTCACATGACCATAGGGCTGGTGCATTTCTTGGTCAACGCATTGGAATTGCGATCCAACGTGGAAATGCAGCCAGCCTTATGGGCACTTTACCGCAGGGGACAGACTTGGGAGATATTTGTACATATAATTAAGTTTCTGTATTTTTTATTAGGTTAAGTTATTATATTTAATGAAATGTCAGTTTATATTAAATTTCTATACAATAAAATATTACAAAATATAATCGTTCTCAGTGATGTAACAAATTCGAGCAACTCTTATTTCGTTCGTTACTACGACATGGTTTGTAAGTACTTATTTGCGTGAATTATGCCGCGTGCCTTAATTAAAACAATGAATTGTTTTACCTACCAGCTGTTACATTGACAGATTTCGGACTGGCTGGATCCCACTAATAACGGTTTGGCCTTATAATATATATTTGTAGATTTAGGTTTTTACGGTTAGAATAGTTAGTTTTTTTTAGTGTTTATATTATCTAGTATATCCTTTTTTCTTTTTTGTGAATAAACGATACACGATGTGAGTAATATAATATTTTGTCACAGCTTTCGGAACCTTTGTTTGAAATAAATTTTAGCTAATGGTAATGTATCATCATAAATAATATAAAATACGTATATTCCCACTACTTTTAATGCTGTCGGGATAACCAGACATTAATAATTACATCGTATATACATGTATAAATCATTATATATTGCGTAGCTAATGATTTATATATAAATAAATCGGATAAGTGCGTACACTTATATCGGCCAGCAGGAAAGACCTCACGACCTACAGCGAACGGCGCGGACAGGAAAATATAGCAATCTTCATAATTAGCACAAATCTTCAGAAATCATCAAAGAGCCTTAAAAATAAACTTTGTTTTGTGGTTTTGTTTTTTTTTCGCTTACGGTTTGTTTTGGTAAGTACATAAAATAAACTAAGTAGTGGTGATACATAACCCTCTGTGCGTGGGTCTGACCCGCACTTGGGTGGTTTTTTTTATTAGGTAGCTGCTCATATTTTCTTATACGCTAATAATTTCGATTTGTAAGCTGAATACTAATGGGATTTCAAGTAAATGACGCAATGACGTCATCGAAGTTAGAGCATAGCGTAACAAATATATTACAATAAGAATAACAATCAACAAATCATCATGACCTTAACTATGGAATTGTCAGTTCTGATTATATCATTAGCCACGGTCAATTTCACGACCGTATTACTCTTATCTTCATTATATAGATGACCCATCGCCACTTGAAGACCGATCGTTGGAGTTGTTGGAAGACTGGCAATTTTTAAAGTTATTTATCATGGAATTTTGGCCTTGCAATGAGTCTCTACCTTTGCTTGCAACCAACGTCGTCCAAAGCAGTGGCTCTGCATTTGTTGCAGCAGTGAACACTGTGATTGCTGCACACTGTGCACTGACAACTCCTCTGCAATGGCCACCGGATAAAAAAAACGAAATACTAGCAGGTGTCTAACTGGTTATTTCATTCGTCGTCAAAAATAGCGTAAGATCCGAAAAGTGACTTTGTAAGCGAATTTTGACTGTTTCAGATCCAGAGTTTGACTTCATTATAGTAGGAGCGGGCTCTGCAGGGTCTGTCATAGCAAATCGGCTGAGTGAGAATCCGAATTGGAAAATACTATTAGTGGAAGCAGGAGATGACCCGACCTTAGACACTGAGGTAAGTCGCCTATGATAATATTTGATATTAATAATATTTTTTATTATTCATGCCTTTCCCTTAATTTTTTAATTAATGGACCTCTTAAAACTTTTGTATTTCTGTATTATTATAATGGACATTAACACTAGTTCGGAAGGAATAGGTAACAACTATCTAAAAATGATTTTTTAGAAATAAAATAGTATTATTGTTATAATTTTTTACCTATTACTATTAATTTCATTTAACGTTTTAGTTGGTGGGCGCCTTCTTCAATTTATTTCATTCGCAAAATGATTGGCAGTATCGCACCGAGCCAGGAGAAAATTATTGCCTTAGTACAAAAAACAGTCAATGCTACTGGCCTCGAGGCAAAACTTTGGGAGGAAGTAGCAGCATAAATGCGATGTTCTATGTACGCGGTCACAGAGAAGATTTCAATGAATGGAGAAACATGGGAAACGAAGGTTGGGGTTACGATGACGTGTTACCATATTTCAAGAAAAGCCAAGCATTACACGATAATCTCATATCAAAAGATGAAAAGGAGAAATTCCATAACGAAGGTGGTCTGCTTAACATTGGAAGACATACCGGGTCACATAGTTTTAGTGATGTAATCTTAAATGCTTACAAAGAAATAGGAGTACCGACTGTACAGGATCTGTCAGGAAAAGATTCAAAAGGAGCTTTAAAGACATTAGCGACTGCTTATAATGGACGTCGCCAAAGTACAGCTCGTGCCTTTTTAACTCCTGCTAGAGAAAGAAACAACTTATTCGTCTTTAAGAAAGCTTTAGCCACTAAGATAATATTTCACGAAAATTCTAACGTTGCTATTGGGATAGAAATTCATGTAGAAAAGGAATGTACCATTGTTAAAGTAAAAAAAGAAGTAATTATCTCTGCAGGTTCGATAAATACTCCTCAATTGTTAATGTTATCCGGAGTAGGTCCACGAGGGCATCTCGAGGAGCTGGGCATAAATGTTGTCCAAGACTTGCCAGTCGGACAGAATTTACAAGATCACTTAGTGGTGTCTAATTTAATCAATCTCAATATAAATATGCCACCATTCGACAAAGAAACTTACAGCATTTACATGACAGAATTTGTAACGAAACAAACTGGTTATTTTTCTAACATTGGACCAACGGAAGTTATTTCTTACATCAATGTGTTTGATCTCAATGACACGATACCAAACATTCAGTTTCACCATATCCTTCTGCCACCAAAATCACACGAGGTCCTAGATATTTACAAAGCACATGAATTTAATGATGAAACTTTGAATGTTATTTACGAGCTAAACGAGCATTATCCGTTGCTTTTATACTGGTCGGTTCTACTTAAACCAAACTCGCGTGGAATAATACAATTAAGGAGTACAGACCCGTATGACAAACCTCGAATTTACGCTAACTATTTTGATGATCCTTTTGATATGGAAACAATGGTACGAAGCATGGAATTAGTGTCGACCTTGGCTGAAACATTTACGTTACAAGACTACAACGCATCCTTAATTCACTTGCCATTCATTCTTTGTGAAGCATTTGCGTTCAAGAGTAAAGAATACTTTGAATGCATTGCGCGTCATTTAACTACAACTTTGTATCATCCAGTAGGTACTGTTAAAATGGGTCCATATGAAGACGCTACGTCGGTCGTAAGCCCCGAGTTAAGAGTGCATGGAATACAAAACTTGAGGGTGGCGGATGCCAGTATAATGCCACGGATCGTCAGAGCAAATACAAATGCAGCAACTATCATGATCGGTGAAAAGGTTTCCGATATGATCAAGGAGTTTTGGGAAACCACTTGAAAAATAAAATAGCTTCTAAATTAAAACCTTTTTAAGTTTGATAGTATTGAAAAGTTTTGTTTTTTAACGAATTGTTAGTATTTAAAGCATAAGCACAACACGTGATCGTTACCATTACACATAACGGAGTTAGAACGTTGGGTCGTAAAAAAGGTACATTACTCATTGTTAAGTCCTGTTTTCGAGTGTTAAAATTATAATTGCATCAACTCGTACAACACGTAAAACATTTTTTTTAAATAAAAGTCTAACCCTTAATCAAACGCGGTACTAAACTAATTTTGACTACTACTAAATATAATAAATGTAATGTTTGTTAAATGCAAATTTACCATACATTTATATTGTAACTAGGTACACTGTGGTACTACTTATTTAATTGATTACTTGAAAGTGTACCTAAGTTCATTTTAGTTACTTCAGTGCACGAAGTTGAAAGAAATCTAAAAGAACTTGTGTAAAACTGGCATGCGGTAACATTCAACATGTAGTGCAAATATAAGTACATATTTTATATATGAGTTCGTTGTTATTATTATTACCTCACTACATAGATCACCGATGCGTTAGCTATAGTTATTTTTTATTTTTATGCACTCTCACTGAGCAGCAGATACCTCTTGGATGAATAACTAAAACATGGAAACAGCCTCAGTACAGGTCAAGCGTGCACACCCAAAACTGTCGATATGGTGTTCTTTGGTGTATGTCAAGACAACAAAACCTTTCAATTATTAAGGAAAATGTAGATAATACTACCTTAATGAAGACCAAAGGAGACTATTTTGACAATTAATGTATGTATCGGGTGTCTATCGGAGAGGAGGTTTAGATGTGTACTCGTCATCTCTTTTCGGCAAATTGTATTGCCATTTAAATTAAAGAGGTCAATTATTCAAAATTCGCTTTATTTTTAAAATTTCTTCTATGCTACTTCTATGGTATATCTACACAGTCCAAGAGGTCAAGTTAAAAAAATCTACAAACAATTATAATGTGAAGAGAGTAAGAACTTGTGTAGATATAAGTGACCTCGAGTATTCAGCTAGTTACTTCTGCTGCTAACTGTACCATACACTTTATACATAATGCAAGTGCTTGTACATTTTTAAAAATCAAATATAACTATAGATAAGACACCATTTTATGGGCGGGCGAATTCTCATAATCGTAAGCGCTTGTTCCATAAAAATATCAAAAATGTGTTCTTGATCGTAATTGCCCAGATTTAATGGCCAGGAACATAAAGTTTAATATTATTTGTATCATCAAAGGCAGTTAGTGAAACATGATATGGGTGGAGTTTACCATTGTTGGAAACACGTGACTATTTTCTCTAGATACTGTATGGTAAATCATGTTTTTATTGATCCAATTAATTTAATTTTAATTAACAATCCTCCAGCGATTTGCAATAAAAATGGCGCCTTTATGTGCAAATGCTTACTGCCGCGGTATACATAACAAGTACTCTTTTACCCGTGGATTTGCCTGTAGTTCTGTTTCTTTTACTACAAGAAGTCAAATATTTTTTAATTGTCATTTTTTGACTGACATCGTGACTTTGATTTTCATTTTCATTTCATTGTAATTATTTTAAATTTTATAAAAAATTTACAAGTTTTTATAGGTTAATAATACTCAAACGTTTTTTTTTGCATTTTTCTATTACAAGTATACAAATAAATTCAACTTGACGAAATATAATCATTTCCAAGCAGTTTAAATGAAAGAAGGACTAGGTTTTTGTCTAATAATAGAAAAAATATAAAATAATTTACGGTGATTATGTTTTTGCGTAGAGATATCTGGTGATGCCAAATCACCAGTGTGAAATTGGCCTTAAATATGATGATGGAGCAAGAGTTTTAAAATAATTATTAAGGAAGTACTCGTAGAGAAGTACCGAATTACCTCAAAAATAAAGCGAAATTCAACACTGGAAAAGGTATAACGGAGGGGGGGGGGGACTTAGTTTCTACCGACAATACCTATGAGTATTTATCCGAAGTAATTGAATAGACATGACTAGGCAACTTGATACTTAATTCATACTAATGCCTGTGACTTTGTCTGCAACTAAATAATGGCTTTTACGATATTTGATTTCGTTTAATCTTGTAAATTTTTGACTAACTTACCTTTCAACTCCTAACCAATCTTGGAATATAAATTTTAAGCTTTCTAACTCCGTTTACGACGAAACAAAAAGGGTTAAAAGTCAGCACTTGTTAGCACTAGTACCACTTTCAACCTTTCTTTTACATCCATGACTAATTAAACCAATATCATCAGAATAAAGACTACTTAGTAATTGAAGTGTCACTTTAATCAGTTCATTCCCCTACATGAACTCAACATCAAATATAAATTTGTGGAAGGGATTCGATTAGACTACGTTCAAATTCAAAAAGAAAGACTTGTAAATATCTAAAGCTATCCGACTAATAAACACACTCTAACCAAATATGATTATAAAATCATCATTAACATCAAATTTTTTATTCGCAAATAGTATACGCAGAATTTGATTTATGAAGTTGTTAATTAGTCATTTGATTCATCGCCGAGCACATAAAACTCATATTTTATTATCATTTAATAATTAAAGCATCAGGATTTACGGTTTTTGCAAGCCTAAAATTCAAATTTCACTTTTAGATATCCATTCATAACTAAAATAAGACTGCAACTATAAGATAACATCAGAAGATAATAATTTAATCATCTTATAAATTAATACGATCGTTATTCCGCCAAATTAATTTATTAACAGACATAAAACTACGCTAAACCTAATTCAGTTTGAACTTTATAGCCTATTTGAGTCTCGAGCAGAATCTAATATAAACGGAAATTTTAAATTCAGTGAGAATAATGCTAATTATGTGATAATATATCGATTTAAAGCATACAGCTAAGCTATAAAATATAAAAGCACTATCGTATCGGAAGTAAACGCTAAATATTCGTCGACCGTATTTTAACTAGTGGGTCGTATTAGCAACAATCATTATAAAAAGTTTTAATTGATGTCCAATACTTTCGGGGGACTTGGCTTGCTATTTCATTCATGTGGTTTTTCTGAGGTTCAAATCGCTAATCTCGGATTAAATCGCGTACGAGCAAAACATAAGAAATGTTTGATTAGAAAGCAGATGGTGGGGCTTAATGAGTTTCTAAAGGGTGAATGTTTAGATCCAAGTAAGTGAAATAACCTTGATGATTTGATACGCCAGTCTGATAAAAAGTAATAAACTTATGAGAAAATTACTCAGCCAGAAGGCAAAAAAATCGCAATATTTGTTCAAACGAGTACAAAACTGTTTGACATTACCTTTGAACATTAGTAGTTGAGTAACATACATAGGCAAAAGAAAAACATCAATCTGCACTTCTTATTCATATCGATAACTCTGTAACTGCCAAGCTGAAGCATGCACCCGAATCAGTGGGCCAAAATTGCCGTTATGTAATATGATCTCTATTTCCTAATGGACGGTCATCGGAGATGATAAAATAATAAAAAGTGAGGCGGCGGGATGATCTGAAAAAAATAGCAGGAATATTTTGCCTAAAAAGACTTTACTCCAGCATCATTTAGGCTATCGAATCAGAAGATTAAATTGCCACAAGATCATAATAAACTTCCGTGCGAATCTGTTTAATCACTCGTCAGAAATTACCGTGATTGCAATTTGGTTCAAAACCACCGAGCCCACCACAGATTGCTCGAATAGATTCACATCTCCGTAACATGCATAATACCTGATAATGGCACACGTAAGATTTTCCACGTAACATTACTCCATCAAAGTTTTCCAATCCAACTTGATTTGAATAAACCGTGCTTATTTTGTATTCATAGCCATTGTGCAATGCGACGGTCCCATTGGAACTAATAAATATTATTATAATTGGTTTAAGTGCCGGTTGACCTCCATCTACTTCCACATTATTTCCTTTTGCATTGCTCTTACATATTCACTAAATTTTAAATTGCAAATACACGTATATGACAAAAAGTGGTTTTTGTGAATTAAATTTCCAACACGTTAGGTAATTTCTGGGGAAATGAGTGAAAACCGTGTTTAATCAGCAGCCTGGCCAATTTACTAGTTCAATTTTCATAAAAACAATGTAAACAGAATAATAAAAAGTAGCCCCGCCTGGCTTAATGTTTACTTGCGTACTGAAACGCCGAGTACCAGCAACAAAATGTCGACACATACTAATCTAGTTTTAAGTGTGAATATTATTGTCCGGATCCTAAGTTCAATATTAGTGAGATTAAATTGTCGTTGTGGATTTTTATACAGAATGCCATTCATTTCATACGTGTTTGGTGCATTGTCTCCAGTATTGACGTTAGTGACAAAGTTTATTCTTGTTGTAGCCGACGAAAAAAAGGTGTAGGTTCTCAATTTGACCTGTTCATTTGCTTTTTTTTTTAATGCATATCGCTGATTAATTTCTAATTTCATAATGACTAGGGCTAAGTCAGTCACGGCTTACTTTGCAAAGCTAAAACAACATCGGGGCCAATGCGCACAATACTAATTATACGATAGACAGAGAGGCATACACTGGAATGCTTCTTATACTTAAACGCCGCTTTTGTTCAAAGTAAACCTTCTGTACTTGTACTATTAATAATTCTGTACCCAAGTTACGGATTTGATGCTTCTTTTAAGTCCTCCTAAGTTACGTTTGATTTATAGTGGGAATAAATACTTCAAGTAATACAAGGGCGTCTTCTTTCCTCTTAGTAATTAAAAATTAGGCATAATATACGTAAATTTAATTACCAATATACCGTTTCAACCTAAAAGGATTAGAATAAGCCCTGTGCACGCAATCCGGGCCTCATCCTCACTCGAGATCCGCTGACCCTGCGAAATGGATAATAATTGCAATAACTTACTCACTATGTATAATGAATATGCGTTTGAATAGGACCTGTTCACTATCCACCATAACAGCAGTAAACTAATTGTTTTAGAAGTTCTTTTGTTATTGTAACATTTTGTGTTTTGTTTTTTTTTATACACGTAACCAACTCAATTTATTCCTCTTTAACCTTTTCACTGCCAACAACGCAAACTAAAGTTGTCACCGCGTTGTCACCGACACGCCAGGTTGCCATAATATCAGACGCGAATTTGAAGTTTAAAGATATTGACGAAGGTCACTGGACTGATGCGCTGTGTCATCAGTCAACTATAGTGTCGGACGCGTGATGAACACGACAGCTCGCGACACCTTTAAGCGTTCTTGGCGTTCAAAGGGTTAATTATCTGTTGAATAAATTAATTTAGACTGACATTCAAATGTATTAATGTGAAATATGTACCTCAACGATCAGGTCAAAAACCCGTTTATTGGCACCCGAAGTACCATACATTGGCACTCAGTTTATGCAGGAGAGTCAATAATAAGGTAAACACTCCTATTGTCGTCAAAACTTATTTAAAAGCAATAGTGGTGACCATCTTGCAATCCTGATGTCAATGTCTGAGGGTGTCAGTAGAAGGGGTACCATCCACCATCAAGTGAGACCGAGGTCAAAAGTGATCCACGATTTTATAGTGGTAGAATCAGCACACCTCACTGTGGCCAGTTGCTGGTTGCAGTACAAATGGGCCGGCTCGACTTTACCAGAATGCCGTCGTTTCATACAATGAATGAGAGATCTGGAGGAAAATGGACCTACAGGCCGGCAATGGATCAATGATTTTCTTCAGGTCGCTGCTTCCCGAGGGCAGCAAAGGCCACTTCCCGTGAGGTAACCAGCGTGCTAATTTTCCTCTCTTTTCATTTTTTTAACTAAACCAATACGAATAAGTATTTTTTGCTCATGAACAGGTGTTATAAATTATTACATAGGTCTGGTAACGCATAGCATCACGAAAATGCTTAAGTGATGTAATTATACTTGCCTGACGTAAAAGGTGTGTTCGATACACACCTTAAACAGGCATAAACGTAGGGTAAAAGCTCGTATGGTAGACAGAATCTAAACATTACTTTATTTTTATTCACTTTTTTGTGATCATTTTATTCAAATTTTATTTCATTCATGGTGCACTGTTGTCTTATGTTTAAAACAGCACTTTAAATATTCCAGTGGATTTCTTTTTCGGAATTCAACTTCAACTTTACAGATGCAATTTAACTTTTGCTAAGCAGTTTTACATTTTTTTTATAAAAAATATAACTTTGGACAGTTTACATTAAATTTATTTAATCCGAAATTAAGCGAAGATTGTAGGTACTGGATGTACTATACATATAACGGTTATACATACTAATATTACGTTTAACATCCATCACTCTGCTGCAAACATTTACCCTTTGCAGTAAATATTATATTATTTTTGAATTCGATAAGTATTTAAATCTGTACCTAAAAATATGTGTCTAAGAAAATATTATCCTAATATATATATGAGTTTTAATAAATATGTAATAAGGTAATAAAATTAACCATGAATAAAATAACAAAGTTTACTTAAGTATACTTACTGGTGTTTTTACCTTACGAGCCATCACGTTATCAGCGCGCACGCCCATCGTAAGCCAAATCTTCACTCAACCGAATCCTGCGCATAACAGATTAATAAACCATTCGCTGTTATCTATTACAGCTGTACTACTTTTTAACAATGAACTACTTTACTGCACAATGAACAATGTTGAACGAATGAACTGTGATAAATTATTATAACATTTACCTATCTCTAATAAATTAGAGCATTTATGACATAACAATGAAATATTCCTGAACAATGAATTTCTTTTGAGGTCGATCCATTATAAATTTAATGATTAAAACATCAATAGTTATAGAATATACAGAAGAATTGATAGCTTTGCATTTTTTTTATATAACAAATCGTTTAAATAAATAAATATCCTGGCATATTAAACTGCAATTGACCTAGTCTCAAACTAGCTTGTTCTATGTTGTACATACATAAATATATACTTAAATATATAACATATAACACCCACGACTCTGGTACAAACATTCATCATACAAGTTTTTGACCCTTATGAGAATTTAACCCACAACTACGAGTATTAGCCCACAACCGTTAGTTTCGCGGTCAAAGTCGCTAACCCCTCGGCTAGTAAATAGTTATTAATTGAATAGCATGTTTTTTACCTTATAATTTTTTTTTTTATTAAATTTTAAATTGCACAAAACGAATAGGAAGTAATTAATTATGTCGTAAGACTGTCATGTTGCCTATTGTCATACCATAAATTGAAAGAGATCAATCGACACTCAAACCTGAGCAATAGAGTTCCGTTCCATTTATTTATTATGCCGATGTTTCATATGTTATGATATTCCCATGCGGTAAGTTTTCTCTCATAAATGATATAAAAATCTGACCGATATTAGAGATCGCTTTGGTCCAAAACCTATAAGAGGGCAGTTGGTGATTATGACGGCGGTTAGAACGCTCGCTGAATTATTCTAGCAGTCTTTAGAGAGTTGAATATGAATTAAAAATTTACTCTTAATTTTCAATTGTATGGCTGGGCAAGATTAATCGTTTTATTGATTTTATGACAGCAACTTATTTTTGATAATTCAGTTTGTATACTTGATAGAACTTATAACTCTAAAGACTATAACTTAAGTAAATTAATTAAGATACTATTTGATGGAGTTAAATTATAAAAAATACAGTATGAAAGAAAGAAAGAAAATGTTTGTTTAAAAATTGAACCACAAATGGCCGCCACTTAACATTCTCCCGTGGTAAAACATGACGCTGATTTTCAGTGGACCCTTGGGTTTGTAAGTACTAAATACTAAACAAAAACAAGTGGAGTCTTTTCAGTGTTTAAAAATTTAAAAGTATTTTACATGGTATCTATTAATATTCATTCATTTTGTAAAACCAGATACCTATTGGCTTCGGTTTAACTTTTATTTTTACTAAAGATCAACCATAAGCCAACAATAACGAGCAAAAGTTACACCAATCAAAAAAAAATAATAACGCCAACTGTATTTCGTCCTAAGTCTATGTGCCAACACCATAAATTGTCTTAACTGTTGACAAATTTCCTAACAATTTGATAAATTGCTAATTCATTAACCTTCGTTTTAGGACATAACATTGATGAAGTAGTTACCAGCGCCTAAAACAAAGGAAACTTAAAGATCCGGTCACGTTCTCACGCACGATTAAGCATTTGACAGTGTGTAAGTAGCTGTCACTTGACATGAACTATAATTATGTAGTACATAAAATACATGAATTATTACAGCACGTTTCGTAAATTATAGAAGTAATTTACTAAGTAACATTTTATGCATTTACACAAGTGTGAAAGTACACGTCCCCTCGTTTTGACAAGAAGCTGTCATTTTCTTTTCGCAACATGAAGGTTGTCAAGAAGTAAAAATATTAAGAAATTTTAACTTCAGTTTTATCCCGTTGAAAAACAAATTCCTACTAAACAGAAAAAATATAGACAATGCACTTGAACAATCACCTCATAATCACCTCTTGTAAAATTGGGTGCCCTTCGTGTACCTTAATTTATGCCGTCGGTTATCAATAGGAATCAAGGTTTTATATAGAGCGGACACGGACAGAGATCATACCTTGTTAATTTTTCGAATTGGATACGAAAGAGATAGTTGTTTTCCCTAATTGTTTTGTTATGTTTGTGGTCTTTTAAATTAATGCTACCAATTGCGTCATTTTAATTTCATTTTCTAATAAACAGTTATGGTTACAAATATTTTGGTAAAATTTACATCTATTGACTTAAACCTAATCTAAGCAATACGATATACATACTTATAATTTAAGTACATTATGTACTTAAATACATATAACATCCAAAACTCAGTTAAAACTATTCATATCCATCACACAAACATTTACCCTGTGTGGAAATCGAACCCACTACCTCTAGCTTCGCAGTCAGGGTCACTGACCACTCGGCTATCTGGTCGTCAAAATAATAAAAACAATGGACGCATGTATTAAATTTGAAAAGCCTATGTAACTGCCCGGAGCATAATGTGATCCCATTACGCTAGGAATGCCATTTCATGCAAGAGCGCTTGCTATTCGATATTCAGGGTGCTGGCCGGACTGGGTCAAGGTATCAAAACCCACAGTAGGTGTGTTCACCACTAAACCACTTAGTTAAATTTGTAAATATCATAATTTATTACCTGTATACCTTGCTACCTATAATGACCCACATCAACACACAATCAAAGGGCATTCTTGTTACGGCTACTGTCATTTTGGTGGCTTTTTGAGACAACATGTCTCCAAGGAGTGTAAGATAGTTGTAAACCGAACTCAAGTTCCAGTTTGTTATCAGTATCAGACTTCTCTTCTCTTCTTCTGGCAGGTCTGGACTTGGTGTTGTGTTGTGTATCAACCAGAGACATTCCATTTAGATAATCTACTATTATCTTTTAAATATTAGGTGTAATTTCAGACAGCTAATGAGATTCTTGCCCTATCGAGTACGTTTATAAACTTTCTGAGGCTAATTCCTCTTTAGCAATAAATTACCTGTCAAAAATAAGGTAATTTTAACCATATTAAGGAGGGAAATCACGCAATATTTAACAATATTGTTCCATCTACCGGTAATTAAATTGATGCGTAAAAATTATGCGATTTGCATGAAATTTGGTAGAACTTAACGGAAGCTTCACAACGTTTATCGTGTAACCTCCAAATATTTAAGAAGGCGTTAACATGTCTAATTAAAATTAGGACAGCTAACCACAAAGAAATCAATATTTACTCATGTCTTAAACTGTTATTAAATATTCTTATCATTAGAATGGACTAGTACAGTCACCGGCAGATATATGTATGTACAATTGAAGAGGTCACAAATATCTACTTATGACTTTATTTTCAAGAGGGTTAGGAGTTGTATATGATTTTTTGACGGTTTAGTTTTTCCGCTACTTGTGTTGCAAACTGTACAGTACTGAAGTTATATAAGGGGTCCTGTCTCATTTTTGAGCTTTGGTACCCTAATAAACAACGTCGAACCGTCTCCAGCGGAATCACTGATGGATGGCAACTACTCATTCTTATTGTAATCAAAATTATTTATTTTAAAATTTTTTCGATTTTTCTTTTTGTTTTTTTTTTACATTCAAATTAAATTTAAAATGCTATATAATGAATGACAACACAAAGAAAAATTAGGGTAATGGCAGGGTTCGAACCTGCAACATCAGCATTCCGTGCCTTGTGAATTCCAGTTTCCGCCACATTACCGCTGCCATACCCTGCGAATTTTTCATTGTGTTTTGTCTTTACGGTCATTACATTATTGATATTTTTTCTTTGGGAAAACTACCCTCGGCGTCATCTATGAGAAACTTAATCAAGTTATCTCATTCAACTTGGTCATTTATTAATGCCTGTTAGCTGACGAGAGATGACGTCATTTGTTGTTAAATTATTGTAATCGAAATTATTTATTTTTAAATTTTTTCGATTTTTCTACTCATTCTTATTGAACCTTTTTCTTTAATGATAAAGAATTTAGTCATTAGTGATCATGCGCGTTAAACGCGCGTTAAGGTGCTGAACGTTGGGTAGATGACATCCGGAGGCATGCAGGTGCAGCGTGGGTCACCAGAGCTCAAGACCGTAGAGAATGGAGGAGTTTGGAGGAGGCCTACACCAAAACATAGGCACACAAACATTAAATGGGCCGCTATGATGATAATGATGATGATGATGATCGAAGATGATGCGAAGAGTGGCCATCAGCACAAGTAAAGAGCAGTTATGCAGTGTCCTTGCTCCCTTTGTTTTTCGGTTCCGTACCAAAATGCCAACAAAATAACCCTCATGGTGCCAATCTGTCCGTCAGCTGTCCGTCCGTCCGTCTGTCGGTCGGTCTGTCTGTAACAGCGGCATATCTTAGCAACTATAACTACTATCGCTTTGAATTTTGATAAGATTTTTAAATATTGCTTATCCCCTAAATAAAGCTAAAAGTCGGAAATAATAACCATTGATAACAGTTTATAAAAACATTAATTACAGAAAAACTAAAACAATATTTCTATCACAGTCACAGTTTCACCACTTACTATCATACATTTTTAAATATTGCTTAGTAACTTTTGGAAAACAATGTTAACTCTAAAAAGAACAACAACTGGACTACTGTAAAACAGCAATCTCCAAAAGGCAGTATAAAAATTTGTCATAAAGTAAGTAACAAATACAAAATCGAAAATAAAGTCCATGATCACACACGCCACATAGACACGGAAAAATAAAAAAAAAACATTACCAGCGTAATTACAGAGAATTGAGTAGTACTTAAAGATAAACTGATTTGGTTAATCACCAGTGGGCGTTGAGGTTAACGAAATAAACAAATGCGTATGAAAAGCGGCCTTGAGAAGTGACCAGAGATAACAAACCCACAACGGTGAAATAGCTAGTGGAAACCACCTTCGCCTTAGTTCAACCAATGTTGCCAGACCTATAAAACTATTCATTATTCTATGAATTTTGACCTGCATCCGACGCATTTAGAAATTAATGACAACTCTACGTAAACTGGCGGACTTACATATTCGAAGGCGTTTATTTGTGATAACAGGTAAATTGATGACTAAGTTACGATTTGTTTAAAAACCCGTTACTTATTACAACTAAGTAAAGATTTCTTAAATGTCTACGGCTAAGGTAGATACCTAATAAAGTTTACTAGAATGAAGAAAAAAAACCGAGAATAGGTACAAAGTAGGACTGCAAATAAATGACTTTTATGGTTTTACAATTAGTGAATTGGACTGCGTTTTGGTACATGCATCTGTATAAGTATCGCGAATCGTTAGTTTTTAGCAATCATTTCTTCAAAGTTTTACTCTAAGTGTGGTATTTGCTTGTTAACTTTGAACTTCATTAAGTTAAGTAAAATCTTAATTACCTTTAGAAAAAGTACAGCAACACAGCTTTAAGCTAATTCATTGCATTTTATAACCACATTCTGCGGTCGCAAATAAATACTGTCAGACTACTTCTGTGAATTATTCATTAATTAACGAATTATGCTCTAATGGTAGAGTTGCACAATGAAGTGGGTATATTCATGACAGCTTTCTTTCCAGTTTCAACTCAAATCATGCTTTAATCTGTATTCGAATTTTATGTCTCTGGCCGAATCATGACGACGTATTTTGTTTACCTTCATTATAGAGAACGGCTTTCGTAGCACTGCCAACAAAGACTACACAAAGTATTTTTTTAAATTACTTACAATGAATGGATCCTTTAATTAAGTCCAATATTTTTACCATTGTTTGGCACAGGAGGGTGAAAGAAGAACGAAAAAGAAGAATCCTAGTTACGTAATCGTAGCAACCCAACTCTTTTCTGAGGTTTAGTGTGCCATAATAGTGGACTATATATTATCAAACCGCGATTAGAATAGCATTCGAGAGTAACGCTAGCTTACTGTCATTTCATAGATATAGGAATGAAGCTTGACGCAAGTCTATGAAATGACAGTGTGCTGACGTTACTCTCCCATGCTATTCTAATCGCGGTTTGATAATACATTTAGTATGAACCCCAGAAACACCACAGGCTGTCTAAACATGTAGGTAGATGCAATTGATACTTTTTCTGTGTCTCAGGTTGGTCTCAAGTAAAAAGTCAAACTATGAACTTTTCTCTTTTTTGTAAGACAAAAAATTACCTATTTTTGCACCAAATGCTGCAATGTCTGCCACTTCTACTTTTTCCAACCAAGAAAAACGAGCACACTCGTCATCTGATGTAATCACCGCGATTCGAACAACCCTCGACAATCAAACCAGCAATTGCCAGCATTTCGCTATAGTGTTGCTCTAACGCTGTCAAGTGCTAGTAATATTAGTGCCTTTTTTTAACAGCAAAAAGAGGAAAGATACACGTGTCATCTGACTGTCAATGGGAAGTTGGGAATCAACAACCCCCGTTACCGAATCCAGAAACTACCAGCAACTGGCTACATTGTGGCTTAACTTAACTACTGTCTCGAGTTAGTAATATCAGTCACTAATAGGATGTGATCACCGTCACCCATGAGAACCAACGACTCCAAAAGATTTGCTGATCCGTTGCTGGTCCTTATTTGTTTATCGATTTAATCATTCAGGGCATACAATGACTAATTTTCGATTGTTAAAATTGGAAGAACTCCTCGAGAGCCTGTGTGATATATGTTGATTCGTGTGAAAACGGAGAAGGGTGGATTATTGCACGAAAATTATATTTGTTACACAGACGTAGCTGTTTTGCACGTGCACAGCACTAGTTTAGCGAATTAGCAAGGTAATTTTTCCACTTTATTGATATGGATCTCCGCAAAGGAACGCCTAAATCTCTTAATTTCTTTAATTCCTTCAGATCTCACTCTCACCGTACAAAACGCAGCATCGAGCAACTACATAACGCAGGTATTTAGTGTGAGTGTGGCACTATCCTTGCGGTATTCAGCTAATGAATGGGTCTGATAACCTGATCTGGTGGTTTTATGATAATCAGTAATGCAGACCACAATCACGGGTCACCAAATGCGCCGGCGGCTACTCGAGCGTGCTAGCTACGCGTGCGCGCACGCTCTTTATCCGCTTCGTAAACTCATAGACACGACATCGCTATATTCTCGGATTAAATGGAAAGCAGCCAAATACAAAGCGATTTATGTAGACTGGGGACCTTTTATCCCCCTAATTTTCACCTATTTCCTCTCTGGATTTCAGCTGAACAATTGTTTTTTTTGTATATTTTTGAATAGAATATGATATTTTTTAATATGTAACCCTTAAGAATGTTCAATAAGGGTTCAAAGTTAGCATTGGACCATCATTTATGGGAAACTAGGAACCTAAATTAAATATTTAGGATATTGGTTACAAATTATAATGAATGTCATTCGAAATTTGTCAAATTTGCTAAAAACCATATTGTTTTCTTGCAAACAAAGTCGCGGGCATCTCTTCCAATTTAAATAAAGTCAAAATTTCAAGCCATTTTCAGGTTTGTTCGCAAAAACCAAAAACAATAAACATTACACGCGACAACACAACAACAACGCACACAACGCAACACAATACACGTGATATAAACCGTTTTTTTTATGTTGAGTGCTCATTCTACTAACATTATAAATGCGAAAGTAATGATATTTGAATATTTGGGATATTTGTCCCGCAATCACGCATTGACGGCTGGAAATTAGGTAGACAGATAGAGCATGTCCTGGATTATCCCTTTAAGGTATAAGTTCCATCTTAGCCCTCTGGGTTGGCAACGCATCTGCACTCTCTTTGTTGTTGCAGGTGTCTATAGGCGGTGGTGATCACTTACCATCAGGTGACCCACTTGCTTGTTTTCCTTCCTATGTTGTATAAAAAAAAAAGTTCGCCTTTGTACCACTACCAGTCTTTTTCTGTGTATTTGTAAATGCTTATGTACAACTAGCGGACGCACGCGACTTCGTTCACGTAGTAGCCTATGTCCGTCAGGAATAGTGTAGCCTTCTATTTGTGAAAGAATTTTTTTAATCAATTCAGTAGTTCCAGAAATTACCCCCTACATACAAACAAACTAACAAACAAACAAACAAAGTTTACCTCTTTATTATATATAAGTGTAGAAGTGGAGACTAGTGTAGATGTAGATAAGGAGCTTACATACATGAATATGTACATTAAAATATAGGATACCTTTAATTCCGCAAAAGCCATAAATAATCCCGTACGGACGAAGCCGGGGCTAAAAGCTAGTATCTGATACAAATATCATATTCGGATTCAGTTTTATTTTTAGGTTTATGGATAATTAGTACAATACAAACACTTTTGTGTAGGAAAACAATTATTTCAAACTATTTATATCTAAGAAGCCTTCTTAAATAGACTCAAACATTTTTTACAACACCCGTCTAACAGCAACGTCACAATGTTTAGGGCGTTACTCGCATAACAACTTTATAATTTATTTTTACAATCCAATATGTCCTTCTTCAACTAAAGTAAGACAATCCAAAGTACTATTATAAAGCAAAAACCGGTCCAGCTTTTGGGCTTGAACGGCTTTGATGGAACTGATTGGGATAAAATTTAGAACAGGGATAGTTTAACATCCGTTGACTGCTGGTTTTTTTTCAATAATCTAACTCTAAGCTAAGTTAATTGTACGCCGACGAAGTAGCGGACAACAACTAGTTTTGAAATAAAAGCCCGACCAGTTCAGTGCAAAAAAAGTCAAAGTCAAACTCAAAATATCTCTATTCAGATTGAGCTTATAGAAAGCACTTATGAATGTCAGAAAATTTACCACCATTCTAAAGAACCTTTAATGATTAAGGCCATCATGACAGACCCTGACTTGCTTCGCAGGTATTGGTAATGTATTTAAAATTATGATAATTAAGTAACTGTTAAAAAGGTCCTAAAAAGTTCGCATGATGATTTTAATAACTGTGGTCGATCTATGCCAAGTTTATCTTTCTCATCTTATATCTATGAGGATTTGATAATTATACCTTAAATTTATTATTATTTATTTATCAAACATACAACAATAAACGGCTGATTAAATCTTTATTTATTTAGTGTCACCTTAAACCCTGTTTTTGTATTAATTAGAGAGTAGTTTTAAGAGTCGCCAATACACACGGCTCTTCATAAAATGGCGATGTCTACATTATTATTGGCTGAAAAAAATGAAAGTAGTATGATTAGTAATATGTCAGCGCGATTGATAATAGCACCATCTAGTGTAGATCATTTGAACTCTTTAAAGTTATTTTTATCATAAGCTTTAGCTCTCTACCTGGAATATTACGCCATCAAGCGACATTTGTGACGTAGAACGAGGGGCGGGGGCTGTTGTTGTCTTGATTTTAGCTTCAGCCGCCGTGTCGTTCTGTCGTCTAATTGGTGAGCGTATCACGACTGAATCGCTTTACTTTATTTGCTCTTGACATTTATATTCGTGTTTCTTTTTGGTTCCTACCCTTAGTGGTAAAAACATAATGTAGTATTTTGCATCTAAATTTCGACAAGATTCCCAAGACGAATTTGAAAGGGAAAACCGTGCGTCTCCTATATTGCCACGTTCTAAATCCGACATCACATGTGAGGTTCATCAGCCTCGTACTATTACGACCCCGGACGTTCCTAGCTTAACAAACGACTCTGATTCAGGCCATATTTTGTCATCATTGGCAAGTATATTAGAAAAAATGACAAATGAACAAGTGAACTTAAACACGAAAAATGACCTTTTGACAGGAATTTTGACAAAGACACTACGACCAAGGTTAAGTGATATTTATATTGCACCGTATAATCCTGACAGTGATGTTCCCGTTAGAGACTAGTGTGAGCACGTCGATCGAGCCAAAGAACACTGGAAGTTCTTTGACTATGAAATTTGTACTAAGATTACTGGTTTATTACATGGCCGTGCAAAGACACTAGGAGATACTTGGCTGGTAAAATCCCCGCTGTGGAGTGATATGCGTGATGCATTAGTGCAAACATTTTAAACCTGAAGCACGGTACTCCAATGATATCCTTAAACTACATAACTTTAAGTTCGATGTATCGGACCTTGCTGAATCGAAAGCGTAGAATATCTGGAAGCGGATAGTAAGTGGTGACAAAGACAAAGCCGTTAAAGCAGTTATAGATTGTATTGATCACGAGTGTTTACGACTGCGTTTAATATCTACTAAATGCTCAACTGTACCTGAATTGATTTCCGTCGCATCGACTACGAAGCCCCGAGAACCACCAGACTTGAGAACCACCAGCCAAACGAGCCAACCTTCGAACCAATGGCGAAGGAACAGTTGTGTGTTACAAATGTGGCAAAGTAGTGAATCCAAATCCTTGCTTATTAAGAGGAACTCGACACAAGAATCAAAAGCTCTCATCACATGCATTCTTTGTGGCATTCGTCATAAATGATTGCCGTTTTAAGCATTAACGTTATAACGTTGTTCCATTTTCTTTAACACGAGCAAGCAAATCAAATAATTCAGTGACGTAATCATTAAAAAAAACATGCAAGATATTCTATTAAAGTGGCAAAGCTAAAGTAGGTATATCCTTTAGCTGAACTGTAGTTGTATTTCCTATTTAATTATTTTATCTACACACATATCATAATTTCTCAATAACGCGTTCAAAAACCATAGAAAATGACCAGCATTATTACAACCAATGTTATTTTAAGAATTTTCTTGTCTGTGGTAGTAGGTAAATCTGTTCTTTATTGGATAGTATCTCTTAGTAGTCTGTGTTTATTGGTGATTACATTACCGATATCTGGTGACGTTATGAATTTAAATTTGGAACAGCTGTCAAAATTCAAGTTGGTCTCTATTCTAGTATCCACAGATACTAAAACAGTTATCGTTACGAAACGTCAATTCAGTATGATTTTTTAATTTAAACGCACGACATTTGATCTCGAGTGACATGACAATAGGGGCTTCCTTCGTTTGTCTATGATTTTAAAAAAAACGTTCGTCTTGACGGATAGATCGAATTGCCGCCATACTTGTTTGTTGGTGTTTTGCTGTTACGGTTTTTTGCAGTTATGATATGTGTGTAGATAAAGTAATGTATGCAACTGTATATAATTAGGCCTTAAAACACTCGTGTGATCCTATTATGAAACTCGCTGACGCTCGTTTCATAAAACCACACTCGTGTTTTAAGGCCTCTCATTATATAGCAGTTGCATAAAATACTATTATCTTTTGCTAGTGGAGTTGTTTTAAATAGTTTTGGGCATGGATTATCCTGTTATAAACGATGTTTACTTTTGATGTTAAGAATAGGTATTCAGGCTGACGGTTTGAAGACATGTTGACGGTTTCCATGTTGATGTATTAAAGACGTGTTGAGGCAGGGGCATCCACGTCGACAATTAACTTATGCCAGATTGGCCAAGTGGCTAAATATGTGTCAGTCTTTCATGAAGCGTTTTATTGGATTACATGTCGAGCGCGACATGCTACAGAATGGCCGTATCGGTGCGAATGATAATAGCGCCATCTAGTGTAGATTATTTGAACTCTTCGAGGTTATTTTTATCATAAGCTTTGTAAATGGGCTACTATGCCATCTAGCGGCATTTGTGAGAAACGGGATTAAATCCACTCCGTGAATCAAGTGACGTAGGACGAGTAGCGGGAGGCTGTTACTGTTTTGATTTTGAATATCACTTTGGCTCCAACCGCCGTGTCGTCCTGTCGTCTAATTGGTGAGCGTATCACATCTGGGTCCAATTTCATAAAAGTGACAGGCGACAGGTGACAGTGACCATTCGGTATACATTGCCTGCCCACTATATGTTAAGTCTGTAGCGTTACTTGTCAACACAGTAATGTACGGCGAATTGTCACTGTCACCTGTTGCATTTATAAAATTGGGCCCTGAATCACTTTATTTGCTCTTGACGTTGTATATTTGTGTGTCTTTTATGTTCCAAACCTAAGTGTTAAAAACACATAATATAGTGTTTTGCATCTTAATTTCGACAATATGGAGACCCAAGACGAATCTGAAGAGGAAAACCGTGCGTCTTTTATATTGCTACGTTCTTAATCCAACAAATATATGAGTAGGAAATTATTCATATAAATCTTCAATAACACGTTTTAATCGGTAAACTAATCATAGATACCTATCGTTTTGCTATCGTCTCATTATATTTGTATAGTTTTTATTTCTATTAGTCCATTATTTGGAAATCAAAACGGAAATACAGCTTGGCATAAAATAATTTGACGTGCTAACAAATAGACATAAAATTGACAGCTGTCACAGCTGACAGTTGCAAACAAAATGGCGCTCTCAGTTCAATCGTACTCTTTTTACCTAGCAGTACTGAAACGCGAGCTTAGACAAGCTAATTTGGGTCCAAAAGCCTGGTTTTATAAAACCAAATTCCATAAGCTTCTCTTGATTCTATTGGAAATCGGTGGTTACCATAAGCGGCGGGAATGACTTCCCATCAATTGACGCGCATGCTCGTTGTTTACTTATTACATTTAAAAAATCGCTATGAATTTTTACATAACTAAACTTTTGAAGTGAATTTTGAAATTCGAATCGTACAGTCGACCTAAAAAAAATGGTGTTTAGATATAAGAAGCGTCCTACCGTATGCTTCTCTGTTTATCGTAGAACTCGTTTTCATTCGCACGCGCGGTATCTCAGTTGTAGCGACCCGACTGCAGAGATGCGCCTGCTCAAGGCCAGGTTTTTTAAAAGGTCATTAAACCAAATATCAAATAAATTTAAATGCTGTATAATGGCAACACAAAGAAAAATTAGGGTAATGGCAGGACTCCAACCTGCAACATCAGCATTCCGTGCCTTACGTTTGCCAGTTTCGCCACAATACCACTACCATACACTAGTTAACCCTAAAAAATCAATAATGTAATGACCGTAAAAACGAATCAAATTGAAAAATTCGCAGGGTGTGGTAGTGGTAATGAGACGAAACTGGCAAACGCAAAGCACGGAATGCTGATGTTGCAGGTTCGAGCTCTGCTATTACCTTAATTTTTACTTTGTGTTGTCATTATATAGCACTTAAATTTACTTGAATGTTTAAAAAAATCGAAAGTAAATTTCGATTTCAAATATCAGACCCAATTTCAGTAACTTAGTACAATTTTTCAACTTAGCAACCGATTTTTTTTAACGGATTTAAATTATAACCCAGCTATAATCGATACGTTCGCTCGCGCGCTCTATCAAATCCAATGAGGGCTTTCTGCCGGTTCCTAAGTCTACTTTCCGTTCCTCCGCAACAGACAGTGGTAGGAGAGGGTGGAGCCAAACTTTTATAAACATAGGGTCACTAGACAAACCTCAGTTTACCACTAAATGTCGCGCTGACCATATCATTGGATGCCTGTTGTTAATATGTACGTAACGTAAGCTAATTAAGTTAGTTCAACGACTGGTTATGCTTGAAAAAATAACGTCGAAGAAAATGTTGAATCATAGTGTAGTGTATAATGCTAGAAACAGCCGTAGAAACCGAACTGTCTGACACCGCCTCTGAGGCTAGTCGAGGGTTCGACTCCAGCTTAACACTTCTGTGTTTTTGTAAAGTGCCTAATTTAGTTCGAAGTTTGCCGTGAGTTTTCGAGAAAACAGACGCATCTGAGGATACTTGCATACATCTGCAAAGCAATTCAACAGTTTATGTGAAGTTATTTAACAATGGGTCAGAGAGGACTATCATAGTCCTCTCTGACCCATAATGGGTCAGTTCCTTCTACTGTTCTAGTGCTCAGCAGTGAGACGTAGGCTGGATAGTCATCACGTATTCAATCATATTTAAAAGGAGTTTTCTTTCGTAAATCCTGAAAAACAAAGGTCTTAATGTATCATTTGCCCTAAATGTAAAAAATGAACTGAAACTGTATTTTTTCAGGGATGTTGTAAAACAAATCGGTCGTAACTTAAGGGGTTTAATAAGATGACCTTTTTAAATACAATTAATATTAAAAATTCTTGCAAAAATTCCTTGGGGTCAAATGAATGGTTAGAGTACTCTAGGGGATCCCTTTTTGAGTATCGACTCCAGTGTCGACTCCTTTGAGCTTTAAAGGATAAGTATATCACGGAAACCATCAATTTGATTTCTGTTGGCCGTCGATCTAATCATACAAGTCTTATTTACGACGTAAGCAATCAACATAAACGCCCGATTTATCTACATATTAGCTCCGTTTTATTACTTTGTATAATTTTTGGCCCGACATTCATCTAAGCTCTCTCTTCCACAGATCGAAAATGTCGGTGCACTTTTTCTTACTTTGCACCTTAGTGTCCCTTGCGTCAGCTACAGTACGGTTACAGGAGCTATATGCTTGGAATGTCCTGGATTGGAACTACCCAGACCAGTACAGTAGACAACAGGCCATCCAATCAGGAGCGCTGATACCAGAAAACGCGTTGCCCGTAGGCATTGAGAGGTGGAGGAACAAGCTATTTGTCTCTGTTCCTAGGTGGCGTGCAGGTATGTAGTTTTGATTGTCGTAAAATATTTCTAGTTCCGTACCTACCTAATGTATGTAATTACACTTGGTATAATTGTGACGTTTGCTATAGAGATATTTGATATAGGTACTGGATGCGATTTTCATGCAAAATATTTAGTTAAGAGGTTTGTTATAAAAATTACTCTAACCTAATCTCACCCATTCTACCTGTCGACGGCAATGTTCGAAAGCCTCCTATCTGACTGAATCGCTCAGGAAGTTAGGTATACCAGGCTATGCAAAATTGAATCTTAAATCTAACAATATAAGAAACTCTGAAAGATTCTCAAATATCGCCGTTGCAATACGTAATTTTTTTTAAATTCCATAATTTAACCGTCCTTGACAAAATCGCATTATACCAAAGTCGCGTTATAAAAAGCAAAGGCAGGAAGTGTAACAAAGGAGGGATAATATAAATTAATGCTGCTTACTTTGATCTACATGAGCCATTTCTATGTACATACTTTAGATATAGCTTCGAGTCAACCTGCAGTAAAAAGCTAGTCTTGCAGTTAAGTCGATTTATAAGTGTTAAAACTTCATATGCAACACTGTCATGGCACGTTTTGTATCTTTCTTCATCACTTGACTAGTGTTGCATAAGTAACATATAAAATAACCCAGATAAACAAAAAAACATGGCAATAAAGTGACATAATTATGGAAACTGTCTTATTAAAAGCGCTCACAAATCTCGCTAAAAAGTCATAAAACTAGGCGGTACACTTATGTGAACTACTCAACTAACATAGCAGTTAATCTTATGGATTTATTGAAGTACGACTAGATTTTCTATCTGCTTTTTGCATTTTTTTAAGCTTTAATGTCAATGAGAAGTGACAAAAACATTAATTAATGCTATAAAGTGAGAGAATAAAAGTTATCAGTGCTTGCATTATTGTGTTCCGACGAGCACGGACAATTACTGGCACAACAGGTATTCCATCATAGCCCTTTGGGTTGGCAACGCATCTGTAAATATCCTTGGTGTTGCTGGTGTCTATGGACGGTGGTGTTCACTTACCATCAGGTGACCTACTTGCTCGTTTTCCTTCCTATGTTGTAAAAAAATCACTCTTTTTTGCAGAAGAGAGGATTAAGGTTTTCGAGTATAAATAATGTGTGTACCTATTTATGTAAGTACGTATATTTTTTAGCACACTTTTTAATTTTATTTATTATTTGTTTACATTAAATTAATTTAACAGTCTCAATGTAGCTACTTAATATTACGTTATGTGTATTGCAGAGACTGGTAGATAGATATGTCAAATTATTTAAATTATGTAGAAGCTAATCAGTCATTACGTCGGCCAGGCCGGTCGCGTGCAGCAAAATGCATTTTAGCATGCGCATAGCTCCTCCATAATCTGAGTATGGTGATCAAGAAAAAATATATCGATGTTTTTGTGTATGCAATAAATTTTGTGTTTACGTATGACACAATAAATTAACCCAACCCACCAGTTTCCTCTTTTATACAAAAAAATATACAGTGTAAATTTTTAGGAGGACAAAAATCAAATACTTTTTATTGACAGTTTCCTTATTGTCGCATATCGTTAGATGGTATATTATTAGTGTTAAAAGCTTCATACAATATACAATTTGCCACACCCAAGGTTAAGAAAAAAGGTGGCCAAGTGAGAGTCGGACTTGCCACATTAACGATATAACAAAAACCGAAACAGTATAAAACACACGATTCTTGTATAGTGATGCCCACAGTTGTGTTTTTTCGGATTTTTATTTTTTGCTAAAATATTCGCCATAATAAAACATTTTCTATAAAAATTCAAGTGCATACCTATTACAGTTCAAAACATTGAATATATTCAAAGATCGGACGGACAGTATGAAGCTTTGTAATAAATAAGGTCCCACTGAAACCCTTTAGATGAGGAACCCTATAAATTCAGAAATAAATGCTAAACTAGACAGGTAGTCAAATAGACCTCTTAACGCTTATGCCATCTAGCAATACGTACACAATCGGCACAACACTTTTTATTACTAAATTATTATACATGCTTTTAATAGGCTGGCCGTGTTAGCTTATTTATTTATTTGGTGATTTATCTATTATGATGTACTATCAGCATAATGGAACCCTGAACCACCTCAGAACCGTGTCAAATTGACATAACAAGTAAAATAAAATAATAAAAGACATATTACGATTTAATTTAAAAATTCACTTTGACATGGTTCCACGGTGGGTCAGGGTTTGCATTTTATTGATTGTACCTTTACATTCGGAGTAAACCTGGCTAATTTCCAGAGGGTTGATTAACTTAATCAACTCTCGGATTACTCCGATAACAATACAACTTTCAATAAAACTTGTCCTTAAAATTAAATACATTACAAAAACTATGTCAATAAAAATCTAATACCACTCGAACTGAGTAGCTGGAGCTGCTGATAAAGACAATACACTCGATAACATTTATCGATATGTCGAGAACTAACCATTCATGTCGACACATCGAATGTTAAACATCGATGTTTCTTATGCATGGTTGTTTATATCGAACAACACTAACATGGCGAGAGTGAAAACTAAATGCTACCAACATTGACGACTTAATCTGAATTGGCGTGTCAGTAAACTTTTAGGTTACCAATAACAGGTAATGTCAGCATTAACACTTTGTTTCTATTCTAGGCGTGTCAAGTATTTCTTTTCCACAAAAACAATAATCGGCAACTGGTTGCCATACTGATCAGTATTCTTCACTAACAACTAGTTGCTGTCCGTAAATTTGTCTGTATCGAGTTAGTTTGAGAATAATAAAATCTGAATTTATGGATTTTTCAAAAATCGTCCCTGAAATACAAATAAGTCTCCATTGCGTAGAATTTGCTAATTCCAATAATAAAAGTAGTTTGCGGTGCATTTCACGTGACGGGTGAAAACAAAATTAAAAGGTAATTGTTAGTTTTCATAGTCTTCCGTTATTTTGATTGTGTTTGTTATTTAGAGAAAAATGAACCTTATCAGTAACCCTTTCAATCTGCATCATAAAATACGGCATGTTATTTTTTGTCGCATTTGACCGGTTCGAGTTCCGACTAAGATAAGCGATTTTTCATTAATCCATAAATGCAGACTTTATTGTTTTATAAATAAAGGAAAGTTTCCTTTATACATAATGTGCTATTTCCAGTATTTAAGGTAGTTGCCATCCATGTGGCCTTCAAACTTTCCAGCCTGTATAGCTACTATACCTACATCTTTTATAGCGCTTGTGTGCCAGTTGGGCAGAACATTCAATATTTGAATAGAATCACGGAGTTTTATTGGCTTGAAAACTCAATCTAGGTACAGTCGGCCTCAGAAGTAGCTTAACACTTAAGTACCTTGTCGTCGTAACGTATGACATGAGAGTTGTTCGAATTTGTCACATTACTGACAGCGACAAGGTACTAAAATGTTCACCTACTTCTGAGGCCGACCGTACGACTTATTTTAATAAAAATCAATACATTAAAATTGTAATGACAACACAAAAAAAATTAGGGCCTCTTAGGGGCAGTGTGGCGAAACTGGCAAACGCAAGGCACGGAATGCTGATGTAGCAGGTTCAAGTCCTGCCATTGCCCTAATTTTTCTTTGTGTTGTCATTACAATTTTAATTTAATAATTTGAATGTTAAAACATTTAAAAATAAAATCGAAAGAAATTTCGGTTACAAAAATTTAAAAATCAGTACGTTTGACGTGATTTATTTTAAGTAGAGTTAATGCAAACAATGATTATTGAATTGCTACCTTGAAAAGAATAATTATAAACCCAAAGCGAGTAGATACGTAATATTACATGTATGAACGTTTCTAAACAATTTTTTTATACGGCTGAAAACATTACGCAGAAGCGAGAAACGCTTTGCTTTTGTAATCTCATCTAGTAAGACAGGTGTGAAATACATCTTTGTTCTTTACTCATTTCATTCATGTGGGAGTGAGTTTGTTTTCCCACCTGCTGTTTGTCACGGCGCGTACTCAGCTAGTACTCTAGCTGAACCAATTTCAGTAAATTTTGTTAGAAAGATAGCCGATCAGACGGAAAAAAATCGGCCAAGTGCGAGTCGAACTCGTGCATAAAGGATTCTAAGGAAAATATAAACTGTAATTAGGGACAAACTTAACTTTCCCATAAGAAGAGTCTTGTCCCCATACATCGACATAAGGCGCATTCAGTTTACCAGGTGCGTAGGACCGTAGGTATAAGTTTGTAAACAAAAAAAGTTGTAATGCAACTTCGCTGTTAAAACAAATATATGTATGGTTTTATGTACAATCCAGTTTAATTAAATTTTTGTTAGGAAATTGCACCCGTGCAAAACCGGGGCAAGTTGTTAGTTTAGTATAAGTATTGAATTCTTTAACTGTAGGTACAACTGTTGTTACTTGAACATCGACGGTGACTGAAGCTGAAAATAATGATGTGGCATCATACTAATCACTCTTATCAGTATGACAAGCTACCTTTAAGATTTCCGTTGTAATTATTTCGTTGCTGTGTATTCTTTTCCTAGTACCTACTCGTCCATAGTACAAACTTCGCTTACTTTGGGTCTAGATCAATTGGTGTAAAGTGTCTCAAGATATTTATTTATTTATTTATTTCGCTAGGTGTCAATATTTAGCAATATAAGACTTTAATTTAATATTATTGATACTATTTACATTTGTATGCATATCCCGCATATGACGGAAGCACTTCACTTCGTGCTCCATAATATTTGCATCTGCGTCGTTTACGTTAAAATCGTTCACACGAATATTTAGCACATACAACGGTCTAATGTTACCATGATCTCCAAGTAAACAGCTGGTTCAAATCATTTCTTCCTTTCTAGGCATCCCGGCAACCTTGAATTACATCTCGCTGGATGCTGAATACGATCCCTCACCAAAGCTGACCCCCTACCCGAGTTGGGCGGGCAATGAACTGGGCAACTGCAAAAGCGGACTCAATACCGTCTACAGAATCAAAGCAGACAAATGCGACCGACTCTGGGTGTTGGATGTCGGCACCTACGGATATGGCAAGTTAAATACATAATACAAATAAAGACCACGACTAAACGTGACCAAAAAGTAATTAGTATTTGAGAAACTAGTGAAATCTGAAGAGTGGGGAGTTCGAGCTAAAGACTAAATAATTTGCGTCGTCTCCATTCACGTAGGCGTTTTAATGATGCTCAAATTGTTGTGATAAAAAAAGAGATAAACTGCGTCAATGTAACCTTGCTGTGATTTAACTGTGCTATAATTACAGACAATTCAAGTTTTAACTTTTCAATGTAACTAGAATGTGCGGGGGAAAAAATGTTGTTTAAGTACCTATGACACACCTGTGTTCTTCGCAAATACTTGGCCAATAAAATTGATTGTGGTGATAATAATCCATTTCAAAAACGGGGTTACATACATGATTTGTTTGTGGCACTGAACACAGTGCTAAGCTTTAGGTTTAGTTTTTGGGTTATGTCAAAATAAACGTTTATTTTAATTTCCAGATAACGTCACGAACCTCTGCCCATATACTCTCAACGTATACGACCTAAACACGGATCGACGCATCCGCCAGTATGTGTTCCGAGCCGAAGACATCGTGTCCACCACGTTTATCGCTAACATCGCCCTGGACGAGGGTCCGACCTGCGACGACACCTTCGCCTACTTTTCCGACGAACTTGGTTACGGCCTGATCGCTTACTCTTGGAGGCAGAATAAGTCCTGGCGATTTAGCCACAGTTACTTCTTCCCTGACCCACTCGTTGGAGACTTCAACATTGCGGGCCTCAATTTCCAATGGGGAGCTGAAGGTATATTCGGCATCAGCGCATCGCCTGTAGGTCCTGATGGATACAGAACCCTCTACTTCAGTCCTCTGTCGAGTCACACTGAATTCGCCGTCTCTACTCGTATTTTGAGAGACGAAACGAAAGTCAGTGGCTCGTATCGTGACTTCAGGGTTGTAGGAGTTCGCGGGCATGACAGCCACACAACTTCAAAAGTAGTTGATGAGACTGGCGTACAACTTTACAACTTGATTGACCAAAACGCAGTCGCCTGTTGGAACACTGCGTTGCCGTTGAAACCGCAAAATACCGCCATCATCGACAAGGATGACGTGGGCCTTGTTTTCCCTTGTGACGTAAAAATTGACGCCGAGCGCCGGGTTTGGGTGATCTCTGATCGCATGCCGGTGTTTTTAGAAGCGACATTAGATTATAGTGACATCAATTTCAGAATTTACACGGCTCCTTTAGATATGTTGCTGCAAGGAACCGTATGTCAACCTCATGTGCCAAAGTACAAATCAGCAAGACTGTTACAAAGCCCAGGGCTGTCCGCGTATTACGAGCCTTTAATAAATGTACACCCGCAACCAATGGCTGTGACGTACAATGCGGCCGCGCCGATATTATCGCCAGGGAACCCGCCTTATAATCTTCAGATTACGCCAAACGTAATTCCTAAAGTGACTAGTTACGTCAACTTTCCAAGACAACCATCGACTCCCTATAACACACGTCAGCTAAAATCGTGGTGGCGTAAAGATTATGACGTGCATGAGAATGCCTAATTAAGGAAATATTCAAACGTATACTACAGTATTATAAAATTGCTAAACTTGTCAGTACAATGCGCTATACAACATGATAGCATAATGTATCTGCTTACTTTTGTATAAACTTGTAGAAGATAGATGTAATATTGTTAAACGATTGAGAGATGTTATTTCATTGTGTGTCTTCGCTTACCCTAACTATTTAAAATAAACGTTTTTTTTAAAGGATAATTTTACTTGGCCCAGTGACCCCACGTACTCATAACATTAAAAGTTTTAACACCTGTCCCTCCGATTGTGTCCTACAAAAGATTAGGAGACAAATACGACCTTCCATGAGAAAAATTAAATCACAAAGGGTTATGTTACTTCTAAATCGTTTTACTGGAATAATTATAATATTAGTGAGAATCACAAAAGTTTTACCTAATGAATTTACAGAACATAAGCTTGATGCATTTTTAGATGCTCTCAAATTTTATAGCTCCATTAAAAATAATATATCACTTTGTGATAACTACACAATTCTATGTCAGACGCTAGAAGTTTACGTCTTTCTTATGTCAGACGGAGGAGAAGAAGACGTTCATAGTACTTCTTCAGATAACTATCAAATTAACTTAAATAAAGTCTAAATCTTCTAGTTTAGTCTGGATAACTCGAGAATATTTTTTTCACTATTGGATAACATAACAAATTCTACTGTCTCATTGGCGAGCGTTGGCGACTAGTATAGAGCTCATTACATCACCTTCCTGGTTTTTAGGAGGTTTGGTCAGGGTTCTCCATTAAATATTTACTTCCAGTATAACTCCATTTATTTCACATTCACAGGATAATAAGAGTGGCGAGAGCGAGAGACTATTGGAACCTCAGATTGCATAGCAGGCACATGTTAGTCATATCGCAAGCTAGGCAATCCTGTGTCATTACAGTAGCAAAATATTTAAAGTTTGTAGTTACCTCGGTCAGTATGGAATTAAATATGTATAATTAGTCTTACTTAAATTTACTCTTAGACTCTTAATATTTAGCCATTTTAAGGTTTAAGCCAGTGTAAACACAGCAATATGGAACTAATCTGTACTCAGACTTATAACTCTTTTGGCCTTTGATTTGCATCATTTTACGGGACCGCTGACGTGACAGAGCATTAGCCGCAGCATTGTTTCACTCTTCGCTTTTTGTCTCCACCTAATGCGTAACATACGACAGTACATACATTGTTTATTTTTGTACGATCAGCATCAGAAGTAGATGAACATTATAGTACCTTGTCGCTGTGAGTAATGTGACAAATTCGAGCAACTCTCATTTCATACGTTACTACGACAAGGTACTTAAGTGTTTAGCTACTTCTGAGACTGACTGTACAATCAAGTGAAAAACGTAATAAAGTACAAATAAAAGAACAAGGTGTCCCATTTGTTTACTCATCGTCGTATCAACCGAAAGATGTCTTTTGCAGCTGTCACTGAATACAAACCTCTCCCAAAGACCGCCACGACGACAGGTCCTGCGCTGCTTGCATCCAGCGGGTTGCAAACATCGCCAGTTTACGGTTACCTCACTTATTTTAATTTCAATTTATGTAAATTCATAATATCATCGACCAGGTATAACTTTTGATCGTTATCCCATCTAACGAGGTTGAAAATTGGTGAAGCAATTTCTTGCTCAACTATGAAGTACATCTAATAATCGTGAAAACATCTGAGCATAAAAACAAGTCGTTTGTCGTTCTTAAGCGACAATAAAATAATGACTCTGCAGCCTTCAACTGTTGGCGGCAGTTTTGCAAAACTATTAAATACCTACAGGGGTCCTTCAAAAACCTTACAGAATCTTCCATACACCGAACACAAATGAGATACGGCAGTGGACTTCAGCTGTGAATCTTATTGAAGTGAATAAAATGATGATACACCGCAGGTATACTCGTACAAGAAAAAATACTTAGGTAGCTTACACACCTATTTTATGAAAAAGAGAACCATGAGCACCAGCAACCCCAACCATGTCTAGTGTAGGTAGAACGTAAGCACATCCTGTTTCACTAAGATCTGTATTGATTATGTGCAGGTAGGTCAATAGAGAGATCTCTCACCAGGCGGGTGTTATGCCTGAGGACCGAAGTCCGAATGATGAAAGTCGGTAGTTGTATATATGCGCCCGTGTTATGAAACTTCCACAGCGTGATGTAGCGCATGTCAGTTGGTTACCTCTATTCTACACTAGATGGCGCTTGAGTCGCTACAATTAGTATGTTCTGGGAATAAATACTTGTCTTTGTCATGAGAATCGCTGATCCGTGGTAATCCTTTATCTTCCTCTCAGGGCCTCCGGAACTCTTAACCATCGTACGAAACAAAGCAGAACGCTAATACTGCACATCGGTAAAACTTAAGAGTATGGCATTACCGCGGTTGAACCGGTCCATTCATCGGATCATATTTTCATTTGATTTAATTAGCGATATATCCATGGCGTCAAACCCAAAACTAAACAATTTCAATTTTACACAGGAAATTTATCTGTATGTAGATCAGCTTTACTTACATGGAAAACAACTGATAGCACAGTAGGAAATGTTTGAAAAAGCTTGATAAGTAGAAAAAACCGGCCAAGTGTGAGTCTGACTCGCGCACCGAGGGTTTCGTACAAACCCACTGACTGTGACTGTGAAACTTTTAACAAGTTATCATCCACATAGATGACACCGAGAGTAGATATGCCCTTAAAATCAATTATGTAATGACCGTAAAGACGAAGCAAATTGAAAAATTCACAGGGTATAGTAGTGGTAATGTGGCCAAACTGGCAAACGCAAGGCACGGAATGCTGATGTAGCAGGTTCGAGTCCTGCCATTACCCTAGTTTTTCTTTGTGTTGTCATTGCATGGTATTTTAATTTAATAATTTGAATGTTTAACATTTAAAACATAAAAATTCGAAAGAAATTTCGGTTACAAAAAGTTATTAGTTTCCAAACGCTCTACATACATATAATCATTAAAAGTTGAGACTGTTATTTGGAAAATTTGTCTAAAAGGACATTTATTTGCGGTACAACAGGGGTATACCTACGCATGTTCTCTTTGAACCATGTACTTGTAATGTTCCACGATATTTTTCTTGCATTGTTAACATTTCTTACACTAATCAAAACAGTTATACGTATTTTGTTCATACCTGTACCAATAGTTTTTTACTTTAGCACTAAATTTACATTTTCTATCGTGAAAATCATTCACGCCATGACGGACGCGTTGACAACCCGTAAAAGTTAAGTAGGTACGTTTTTTGTTTTAAAAAGTATCTAACGTGAGAAGCTATTCTATAATGTCGTGTCTTATCACTTTTATCTCATATTGACTTAAGAATTATACAAAAGATTAATTTACTCATAAAACAATTGACGATCGTCGCGTTCGTAAGATGAGGCCGCGCTGCAGTGCGCCGCGATAGTAAACCCCCGTGATATGTTTATAGGAATAATCCGTCATTATTACAATGATGGTGGCAGTTAGCTCCGGATCACAAATTGGATTTTAATAACTGTCGAAGTGGTTACCGCAATTGGTCACAAGTTGTTTGTTTGGGACATAACTGAAGAGTGCTCGGAGCAGGATGAACGTCGAAAATGGCGAGCCACGGAAACGCGGAAGCGTGGAACCCTACGACCCATTTGAACACCGGAAGGTGGAGAAGCCTAATTCGTAAGTAAATTGAAATTGCTAAGCACTCTAAACTTGCATTCCACATAATTAAAAACCATAGTTAAAAACCATAACGAACAGTGAAAACCCCTTAATCTAAAATTAAAAAGCAATTTTGACAGTCATGTTAAAAATTAGACTCAAATTCATACTCGCTGTGCTAAAATTGAAATTAGAAAAATTAGGAGCTGTGTATAATTATGTGTACTTGTAGGAGAGTGCACATCTTAGTTTTGAAGGTTCCGTACCCCAAAGCTAAAAATTTGTTTTATAAGATCACTCACGTACGTGCCTGTTTATATTTTATATTCATCGATTATCGCCATTTATTCCTAAAACCTAGAAATCCTAGAATCCAAATAGAAATGGATTTTGAAATTGTTCACCATTGTGTTCATTTATAAGTATGCAATTCATTTACCAGATCTGTGTTTCTTTATTTTTTATTTATTAAAAAATATGTGTCTGAAATGGACTTTCTCTTGGTATGCCAAATGCCGTTAAATTGAGACCTATAAAACTTCATTACATAGTTTCTGAGATAAACGCAAAAATATATTATACAGAACCCTATGTGTGAAAATCGAACTCGCACTTGCGAAGTTAGCCATATCATTTTATTTCTATAAGGATATCCTATGTTATTGTAATAAAATAAATAAATAGAGATCCGGTCAAGTACGAGTTGGATGTGCGCACCGAGGGTTCCATCAGAGTGTGACTACAATCACCAACATCATCCAGCCTTTCTATATCCCAGTGTTTGGCACACGCTGTCTTACAGTTAAAGGACTTGGGCTGTAGGCTGATTGTCAACAAAATGGAACGCTGACTCATCATAGAACCTTGTCAAATTCAAATAATAAGTAAAATAGTAAGCATGTGTTCTCTGTATGATTTAGGTGACCGATTTCTTCAGTCTTGCTCTGTATCTAGATCCTGTATCACACGGAACCCTAGTTCAGGATCCAATGTCTTAGCTTTATGTTATTGTAAAGGTTTTATGCAATAAACTTTTAATTTATTTTTTTTCATTTGTGACTTTGTAACTTTGACATAATCTCATGGTGGGTTAGAGTTCTACTTTGTTTATTGTTCATGTTTTTTTAGTAAATTTTACATGTTCATTTAAAAATGTAATATTGGTATTTTATTGATGTTAAAAAAATGTTACATTTACAGCTATTGCAAAACCGTTTCTTTACCTTTTACATAAAATAAATAGTAGTATTAATTAATAGAGTTGTACGAAGTTCATTGTCACAGCTGGTTCAACGGAACCTATATCGACTTATTTGCGTCATTCATTTTACAACGTTATACTTGTTTAGTCGTTCCAACTACTTAAATGATTTAAAATACCATGATTTGAATGCCATGTCTGTTGGAGTAACAACATTATATTATATCTGCTTATAACATTAATTGAGTAGGTACTTCAGTTTTCATCTTTTTATGGTAGGGTAGCGACCCATCCCGGCATCACACGTTTGTAATTTCTGACATTCCTGGTGGATTTTCCATAAAAATTCCTTCATACAAACCTTCTTATGACAATTACAAACACAACAAAAAGAATCAGCCAAATTGGTCGAGCCGTTCTCAAATAACGATCTTTCATACATTCGGCAGTTGATTTTTACTTGTATTTATAGATTACGCGGCACAGTTAAAATTTCCTAGTTTGTTGTTCAAATACAACACGACAGCAGCTCTAAAAAAAAATTTAAGGTTCAGTGTCCAAAGGTAGCCATCGAGAACCTATACTAAGCATAGATTCAGTCCGTTTGTCTATCCTACCTTTAAATGGTTCTATCTTATGAGTCGCAATAAGCAGCCGGTTGAAATTTTCTCAGAATAACTACGTTTAGCATTTAAATTAACAAAAAAGGTAAATAAATAAGGAAAGTGTTCTTCACTTATTTATTTTTATCGTTAAACCGCTTTAGCTATTTAGTGCAATTATAATACAAACTCTAAAGTAAAACTATAAATAATAAAAAGCGGACATACTTAAAATAAACACTTTTTTTGTAAATAAAGAAAGAAAAAAAAAATTTATTGTGGGGTGGTACGGAACCCTCGGTGAGTACGACTCACATTTGATTGGTTTTTAAGAATTTGCCTGGCTTTACATGCAAACGTAGTTCTAATCCAAAACCTGGCTTAAGTTGTGTCGTGAGAATAAAAGAAACATACTAATTAGGATTTCTTTATTTTTTTATTCTATCTATACCAATTATGTTTTATTTTCAGAGATTTAAGGTCCTGCGCCAATCTGATAAAGTCCTCGCTAGGCTCAGGTCTGTTGGCGGGACCTCTGGCCTTCTCGAATGCTGGATGGGGCATAGGAATATTAGGCACAATTATAGTTGGAATTGTTTGTGGGCATTGCATCCATATACTCGTAAGTATGGTCTACATTAAAGTTTCCCAGTATCTTCTTATCAGATACTAGCGGACGCGCGCGACTTCGTTCATGTAAAATTAGTAGCCTATGTCCGTCAGGAATAGTGTAGCTTTCCATCTGTGAAAGAATTTTTGAAATCGGTTCAGTAGTTCCAGAGATTACCCCCTACATACAAACAAACTAACAAAAAAACAAACAAACAAAGTTTTTCTCTTTATTATATTAGTGTAGATTAGTGTAGATTTACGAAGCTGTGGTAAACATTGTAACATAACATTATACATTTTTAACTTTTGAGTTTATGAGACTAATTGCATTCTGAACAAAATGCAGAATGTTTTATGCAGTAACGAGATTTACGAGATGTTAATGAGGACTTCTATTCAAGACATTGGGCGATGCAAATTTAACAAAACGCAGCGCATCACATGTATAACTGAAATACTTTTAGATATTTCTGTCAGATTGTGGAATCAACTTCCCACTGACATCAGGCAATCGCAGTCAGTCGCCTCTTTCCAGAGTAGTTTGAGGAAGTACTGGCTTGACTCTTCCTCTTAATGGTTATTGTATGTCCTCTGACTTATGTATTTTATATGTAGTTTATGTCTGTCTATATCTATTTGTATTGGTATATTATTATAAGTATTAATATTTTATGTATTATAATTATGATATGAAGTTTAGTAGGTTTTACTTAGTTTGCTCTTTCTTTATTTTTTCTGTGTATCTACTCTAGATCTTAGGTCCTGTCAATCGCTTAAAGGTTAACTGGAAGAGATTCCTTAAAGGGATAAGTTCGCCTTTGTCCATCTGTTTTGTCCTGTTATCTGTTATTTTATGTGTTTAGTACAATAAAGAGTCATACATACATACTTTACATAAGCAAACCATACACAATATTCACGACTACAAATACAATTATGAATTTCAGGTAAAAACTTCACGTGGCTGCTGTGTTAAAGAAAGAAAGCCACTACTAGGCTACGCAGAAACATGCAGATCTGTTTTTATGAACGGACCCAAACCCGTGAGATCGCTCGCCAACATCGCAAGGTAATTTTTCAAAGTCAGTTGGCACTTAGCATATAGTCAATCAATTATGCCAGTCTACTGGCATCCATTGCTGGGTAAAGGCCTCTTCATTTCACATCACTTTGCCCGGTTCTTTTTTTTTTCGGGGTAAAATATGCGTTCAGATGCCCCACCAATACGGGGGGACGATGGATTCATGTGGTCCTATACCAACTCAAATAAACTTTCAAACCGACTGTCATGTGCCCCATCGGTGGTACAGACATTGAGGTCTGCCCACTGATCTTCGATTATCTTGGCCACCATAGCCAATTACTGAATTATACGTACATAATGAGAGAGTGACTAAATGTATATGACAAGAAATAAAACATCATTTTTATGAAAAAGTTTATTTATTAGACTTGAAGTAGAGATGTGGTAGAGAGTTCTTAATTTCTCTATATTTCCATCAGATGACCTACTTGCTTGTTTGCCTTTCTATTTTATAAAAAAAATGTTACCTTAGAACTCGTATTTGATATAATTCATTACGTTAGTATTTCAAAACTGCCAAAAATAACCAAATTTTTAATGCATGGTCTCACCGTTACCGTTTTGTCATTACCGGTTCTTAATATGAAAATATTTATTTCAGTGTAATAGCGGAATTTGCGTTAGTCTTCACATATATGGGAGTTTGCTGTATTTATACAGTCCTTATTGGCGATTCCATTAAACAGGTGAGGTTTATGGGAGGCAAATGGATATCCATTACTGTAAATAACATCATAGAACAAAATTATCGACTTTTCATTCAATATACATTTTCAATTTTATTACCTGCTCGAAAAAGTCACATTAGTGATCGGCGAATAAAGACGTACGTACGTATGTGAGAGTAGCTACAGATTGCTTTAAAAAATATATTTAATTTCCCGTGACATTAGGTCCTAGTATGATTGAAAAAAAATCTATTTTCACCCATTCCAGTCAAACGTCATCGGCCACTAAGGATACTTTCTTCGAGCGGATAAATAATTCTGAAATACACTCACACGCATATTTCCCATTATCTTGTAAAAATAAAATACCACAGACTAAAATTATTGAGCTCTTGTTGAACCTTGTCATATTGAGATCATAGCTTGGAATTGTTTACAAACAATTATGACAATGCTATGAAATGGTTCAATGATTAATTTTCGCTTCACCATTGTCTTACCCGAGGAAACTTGCGTCAATCTGCGGGTCTATGGTTAACTGACTAATTATTCACATGACGCATTTCTAGATGACCAATGTTAAAAACCCTATTAAACTCTTTCAAGACTAATGGGCTAACTTCCCCATAAAGGTCACCTCCGTTGGTAGGTTGACGTGTTAATTGTTTGATACTCTTCAAGATGGTTGGTTGGCCAACGGCCTACTTTGATGTATACATTATCATCATCGTACATCATCAAAATACATGTTGCCTGGCCAGGATTGAGAAACATACGACAACTCAGTTCTGACACACTCTACAAATTATTCAAAATATTAAAAATAGTATTTCTTCTGTCAATTGTTTTATTTTATTTTTTATACAAATGTAATAGTAAAGTCACAACGTTTTATAGTTCCCAATCATGCAGAGAAACTTTTAGTGGTTAAACAGGATAATCACGGTTGACCAAGTTATTTCATTCATTTTACCGGCGCATAAAAAAAAATTCCTTGTGGTTATAGTCAGCAAATTTGTATTGTAGACCACTGTAGAACGTCGCTTGAAGTCATCGCTTTGTTTTCCAGAGAAATTGCTATTACATGTCATGCGCAAAATCCGATGAAAACTGAAGATGGCCCCGAATTGCGAGCTCCCAGGGTTAAAGATTGAAAAAGTTCTATTGTAGGCTCGAATCAAATCGGTTGACAGTATACCATTTTTTTTAATTACAGCTCGTTGATAATTATGTGCCAACCATGATCCTGCCTGTGGAATACTACTGCTTGATCACGCTCGTCCCGTTATGCCTGATGTGCCAAATCAAATACCTGAAGTGGCTTGCCATCCTTTCTGTTACGGCTAACGTTCTACTCTTCGCAACATATCTATTTTGCTTGTACTACATTTTTAGTGGAGAAATCAACTTCAAGGATAAGATAGCGATCGGTAACCCTGCAAGATACCCTGCCTTTTTATCGTAAGTCAACATAAGTCAATATAAATGTACCGTTTCGACCAAAGCCCGGACTTAAATCCTCCTTCACGAGTTTTTGAGCGAGTATTGCGAAAAACTTATCAAAACCGTTGCATGACAGAACTTGTTGAATTTCCATTGCAAATGCTAATAATGAGGGCAAACTGTATGATAAACATAAACTTCTCAATATCCTCTCTGTGAGCTCTAACTACTCTTCTGAAATCCCAATCAATAGCAATAGCAAAAATCCGTTTAAAGCTCGATTAAATCCTTTCAAAACCCCTTATAAGGGTATCAAAGAAGAGGTTATTTTTACCATCAGGTTAATTTTTAAGGATAAGCGCTTGAATGAAGGAGTTACACTCACTGTGACCCCAACATAACCCGCCAAGTTTGATTTTAATCTCTATCTGCATCGTTTTTTTATAAACACTAGTTAGACAGAAATGCAGTGATGGGAATAAACTAAACTTGGGCCGTCATATTAGGGCCACAGAAGGGCAATTTGAACAGTTGGACTGGCAAAGCAAGTTGGGTTTCTTAATCGAAAGCGTAAGCTGTCTAAAGACTTTTACAGATAAACGTATTATTCGGGCCCTGGTTTTAACCCGACAACGTCTACTACCGAACATAGCTTTTTGCGAAAATGTAGAGGTTGAAATCAATATACCTACACGGAGATTTCCTAATTGCTATTTCCGTGGGACCGTGCGTACTGCACTCATAATTCGTAATTATATTTATCACTTAATTGAGGATATTCTGACCCACTTGCCTTGTCACCGGTCTTCTCAATGATACCTGTCTTTATGCTACAGCTTAGACTGTTCAAAACGTCACATTTAAATTAACCCAGAATACATTATTTAGAATCTACACCTGATTTTAAAGTTCCATTATACTTATTGTACTCTAGCTTTTGCCCGCAAATTGGTCCGCGTGGAATTTTAAATATGGGCTACACTAATCAGGGATAGTGTAGCTTTCTATTTGTAACAAAATTTCCAATGGATCAGTAGTTCAAGAGATATTCTCCTACATAAAAACAAGCGAATATTACTTCTTTATTGACTAATGCAATAGTAGATCGGAACTCAGTCAACAAGAACAAGTACGAATACTTATTTCGAAAATTTCGCACGTCTTTTCATCATGGACTTGCATGATACATGATGTACGTCCAACATAATTGTTTGCCGTGGGGCAAACAATTGTTGACGTTGGCTAAGTAAGTCAACTTTTACGGTCTTCTATCAACTATCGAAAGCTGAACTACATTGCCTTCACGATAGTGATCTTTGCGATAATTTCGACATTTCTAATTAATTCAACTTTGTCTCAAATCCTTTGCTGTGCTTTAACGTAATTATATTTTCTAGGACGGTCATTTTCGCAATGGAGGGCATTGGAGTGGTTATGCCGGTGGAGAACGCCATGAAGAAACCGAAGCATTTCCTTGGCTGCCCCAGTGTGTTGGTGGTGGCTATGGGGGTCATAGTATTCCTATACAGCACTTTAGGCCTCTTTGGGTACTTTAGATACGGCGATGTTCTTAGAGGCTCCATAACTTTGAATCTGCCTATGGACGAATGGTCAGTTAAGTGTTGGTATAGTTGTACGGTCAGCCTCAGAATTAGCTGAACATTTTAGTACCTTGTCGCTGTCTGTAATGTGACAAATTCGAGGAACTCTCATTTAATATGTTACTACGACTAGGTTCATAACTGTTCAGCTAATTCTGAGACTGACTGTACCTACCTATATATATTTAGGGTTCCTAGACAAAGTAACATTTTATAAGCATCTACGCTAGTGAAAAAAATTCCAGAATGTTTGATATGCCCTCAAGGGCTCTCTTGGTAGACAGACTTAAGAAGTTAAAATCCCTCGGACACTTATTAACTGAAGACTGAAGGAACATTGGTAATTTGAAGCGGAAGCGGGGGAGTTAGCGGCGAGGGCGCATATAATCACGCACAGGTTTAAGGCGTTGCTCAAGTCCAGTAAAAATAACTCTATTTAAGGAGAATTTCACTTTGTCTGGATAACCTTTTAAGCAATAAAAATTACAAACGCTTTTTTCACAAATTTCAAAACTCATAACAAACAGCGCAACCATATCATGTATTTCTAAATCACCTACTTGCTATTAATCGTAATAAAGTCATCAAAAGAGAGACAACCAAAACCGTGTGATTAGTAATCTTATTAACCCTTTTGGAATGGAATGTTAGAGGTCGGAATTGTTTTATTAATTGTTAGAACTGGATTTGATTGTCTTCTCAATTATCATTAAACTATTACGTAAATAACACTGATGTTTGTAAACAATACGTAGTTAACTAGATTTTAATGTGGTTTTGTTGGATGATTCCATTATGGAAGGAAAATTTTAACAGCATTCGGAAATTTCTGCTGCTGTATTGAATTTGTGAAGAACGAAAAAGAAAAATAAGTAGTAGGGGCCAGTCGCGAATTATTTTTTTAGCCTCATATGAAGACAACCTACTACGCAACATAACGTTGTCAGTTTAGTTGAATCGCCAAACGATGCTTTCCTAATAACTAATAAGTAGTTAAAGATATTTAACAGTTAAAGAAAACTATGAAGATGAAACTAGCCTTTGATTGTGCATCGTAGGCCACAAGCGAAAGAACCAATTTCTAGTCATTGTATTTCTTGCCAGGTTTATAAGTAGCCTTATTCAAACAAAATCACTTCTAGTTTAACTATTCAGATCACTTACTACTACTACCTACTTTAAAATACTTCGTTCCTTAAAATACCAGATTTTCAAAATGAAATCAATCTGGCTATCTTCTGCTGCACCATTGAATTTTATAATCGGTAATTTTTGGTAATCCGGGTATTTTGAGAGTCTGATATTTTGGGAAACGAGGATTTATTGTTTTAAACTTTCACGACTTTCACACATATTAATAACATTATCGGGACTTTAGCGCGATATAAATATATTGTTCTACTCGTCTCGTATGTTGTCGTCGTCGTATTGGGTCTACTCGTGACCACGGCCATTGAAACATGGCCGAAACGTCGAGGTAAATCAACAATATATTTTTATCGCGCTAAAGTCCCGATAATGTTATAAATAAACGAGGATTTAATTAAAACTAGCCCTTTTGTTCACAGGCCAGCAATATGCGCGAAAGTGTGCATAGCAATATCAATATTTTTCACGTATCCTTTGCAATTTTTCGTGGTGATCGATACATTTACGAAGTACACAGAGCATCGAATCAAATCGAATTATAAAGTTATCACGCAGGTAGCTGCACGAGTAATTGGAGTGTGTTTTTGCGGTTAGTATCTAGTGGTTTAAGTACGTTTTAATCCCTAGTTTATACTGTCATTATCTACCGCGGCTTAGTACGTAGCTTATGCAGTGGATATTAGAGGCTTTTAGTTATGTGTCGAATAATTACGACTTGATTTGCTTGTGATTTTAACGAGGTTGTAAATAGATAGTTTAGTAGATTTGGAGAGGAATCTGCATCACTAAAGAAAGAAATGTTAATGTGGAACGCCTGTTCCATTAAATTAATTTTAATTTAGTGATCACTTCTCATCAGATGACCCACATTTTATTTTGCTAATACCTGCAATATCAACTGCTTCAATACTTAAGTAGGTAGTTGAATTACATCTTAGGAATTTACGGTTTTTATATCGTTTCTGTATTTAATAAGGTTCTGTTTTTATGGTTACCTTCATATCAAAATTAATAAGAATTTATTTAGATTTTTAACCTAAAACTACCGTGAGATTCGGACATATTAATATAAACGGATAGCTTGCGTATTTGAAGTAGAGTTAAATTTATTTAAATTGAATTAGTTTGAATTTATTAATTTCTACAAGTCACGAAAATATCAGACATTATAAAGAACTGAAAATCATTTATGTATATTATGTAGGTAGAGTAAGCACCAAATAACTTTGAAAAGAAAACTAGTTGAACCTTAAAAAAGTTTAAATAAGTAAATATTCTATTCTATTCATACGGCAATCACCAACTGGGATTAGTGTGACACTACTACTTTAAAAATAATGGTGATAATGTTAATTTGATTTCTCAGTGGGCATCGGTATGGCTCTGCCTTTACTGGAGCAGATCATCAACATAGTCGGCTCTCTGTTCTACTCCATCCTCGGCCTCGTCATCCCTGGCATCATCGAGACCGTGTTCAGGTGGAACGACCTCGGCAAATTCAACTGGGTCCTTTGGAAGAACTGCCTCATAGTTTTATTTGGATTACTATGCTTGTTTTCTGGATGTACTGTCACAATTTTAGATATTATTAAAATCCAAAATAGTAAAACCGAATAGGCTTTAATAGTTTATTTATGAATAAAAACTTAAGACAATGAGGTGTTTTATTTGCACACGAGTGCTTGAATACTATGCTATGATGGTCTATGATAGGTAGGCACTAACACCAACTACTAAGGTGAGGGTCCCAGTCATTGACAGTGATCCAATAATCTATATAAATAAAAATGAATTGTTGTTCGTTAGTCTGATTAAAACTCGAGAACGGCTGGGCCGATTGAGCTGATTTTGGTTTTAAAATGTTTGTCGTAGTCCAGGCTAGGTCTAAACGGTGAGCAAATATGCCTCCAATAATTAGGCGGTACGAAGTTCGCCGGGTCAGCTAGTTTACGATAAAAATGAGGGACAATGATATCAACTACTGGTAAAAAACAATGTCCTACCCGTGTCAAGCACTGGAACGGTCATCTTAACTACGAAGTGTACTAAATCATCGATAGCCGTCACAGAATCAACTGTTAATAAAATTGCAATATAAACTTTTGCCTGTACGACGTCATGTTTTGAAATTAATAGCTTAGGTAACACCCAACTGACAAACTGGCAAATATTTCAATCAAATAGTGATAAAAATAATCGCCTGTGATTTAATGTGAGTATAGCAGAAGTTTGCAGAGTTATTCGAGTACAGTAATGTAAAAAAACATTAATGAATGAGTTAAGTAGGAGATGAATTAAGTTTGAAGTTCAATTTCCTCTTTTCATAAACTGTGTTTCTATATACCCAACGGAAAAAATCTTAATTTGAAACAACGTAATTAAAGATGAAGAGTTGGTAGGCCTCTTATAACATGGACCGTCGGAAACCGTTGCATGCGAGAAGCAATGTCCGACCTTCGTGAAGATCCTTGAGGAAGGCCTCTCCCCAACATTGGTGATTTAACGAAGGATAAGTTCTTTGACGTGAAACCATTTTTGATCTGTCAAACTGAGGTACAAGGTTCTAAGTAAACCAAAAGTTGGTTCCAAAGTGAGCACGAACTGACCTGTCATTCAATCATTTCTTTTTGTAATAAGGCAACTGCCATAATAACATTACTTTCTCACTTTTACACGCATAACGTGTAATAGCTATATGGTGTTTATGCGTAAAGAAGTATCAAAAACTTTAAAAAATTGCAAAAAAAAAACACTTTTTTTAAATCTATGCGCTGTATCTCATGAATGAAAACATCGCCCTTTTTTAATGATAAACTAAATAAGTTATGCTAAAATGGTTTATGTAGGGTAAAACATTCATCAAGTCAATAACTAAAGACATGCACGTACATGTTCTCAGTTATTGACTTGTTAAATGTGACTGATGTTACTTGGCCAAATAAAGTATCTTAAATCTGTAAAGTGCTTCCATCACAGCTAAAGGGTAACATTAACTTAGCATGTGCTCATATTTTATCTAAATTTTATCTCAATGATAAACGGGATTACAATCATAAAATCATTGTAAATTCACATGAATTCTAAGACTCAGAGACAAGGCTACATAATTATATTTGCTAGTGAAGTGAGAGAATATAACAAAGAGATTTCGGATGAACAGTTTGGATAAATACTGTTATTTCCGTTGTCGTCATCGCTACAGAGTCACTGAAAACCGATTTAGCTATTAAGTTTTCCGAGCATGAGATGTCAGTAGGGATGTGTAAAATTTATCGATAATTTTATTTTCCCATCGATATCATTCATCTGTAAGAAAATAACTTAGAAACGAATAACAATCAATAACTAAAACGTGGAGATAATAAGTAATCGTTGCAGTGTACTTTGAATACCCGACCGATACGATACGGTGTCAGAGAACTTAATGTGGAAACTCCCATTGTCGAAGATTCAGACGAGAGCATAAAATTCTAAAGAACGTAGCACACAATTCAGTTAATAATTCAGTTACTGCAGTCACATTGTTATCTCGATTGCGGAGGCCAACACTCGTATACAAGTCGATGTTGAGACACCTTCCAATGGTACCTAATAGAAATTTGGTAAAAACACTGGAACGGGATCTGGCAATTTTTAATATATGTATAAGTAATTAAACAAAAATGAATGGTGAAATAAATAACTCTGTGAGTAATGATTACAATCCATTTGAGCATCGTAAGGTGGAAAAACCGAATTCGTAAGTAAAATTTATTAGTAGTTTGATTCAAATTTGCGAGCTTTCCAAAACGCAACCTAACAGTTACCTATAAGTAAAGTAACGGTCCCAGTCTTTGACTGTAGCCCAATAATTGACATGACAATTTATTGAAATATACGAGTAAAAACGAGAGGCGATGATGTCAAATACTGTTAAAAGCAATGTTCGACGCATGTCAAGCACTGCGACGGTTACTGTGACTATGACTAAATGGCGTTCTGTGATCTCTGCCTACCACAAAATGAAGCAGGCGTGAGCTTATACTAATAACATGTTCCTGCTATGTAAGTCATAAATAAAGTCGCATCTTGTTCACTTTTCAGAGATGTGAGATCGCTGGCAAACCTCCTTAAGGCTTCGTTAGGCTCCGGGCTGCTGGCCATGCCACTGGCCTTTGCCAACGCGGGCTGGGTAGTCGGGATCGTGGGAACAATCGTCATTGCTTTTATTTGCGGCCACTGCGTTCATATATTTGTAAGTAAATATAACTGAAACATTAATATGTATATCACATGTGGGTGGTAGAACCGTGTCACGTGTGCAAGGTCCATATGGATCGCTACCACCATCTTGCTCGCTAATCCTGCTTGCACTGTCGTTATCCGGCGTGAAGTGCTAGACAGTCGGCGCAGTTACTGGCACAAGACGTACTCCATCTTAGCCCTCTGGGTTGGCAACGCACAGGTCGGCACGTCCAGGGAGGCGGCAAATCTTTTCTTTTATCACACCCTTATGAGACAACAATAAACAGCCTCTCTGATAAGTATGCTCAGCATGGGTAGTCGTAGATAAACAACAGGGGCGGCATAATCGGTACCGCGCACGGGCGTTCAAATAGCTAGCGGCGGGCCTGGCAACGCATCTGCAATCCCTTTGGTGTTGCGGGTGTCTATGGGCGGTGTTGATCTCTAACCATTATGTGACTTGCTCGCTTGCACTCCTATTTTATCAATATTTTATAAATGAAAAAAAAACCTTTTTTTAAAAGCGGTTGTTTGTGAAAAAAAATGCAATGAGACCCTAACATAACTGTCCTTGTTTAATTTATCTCTACGTCTCCCTTTCTAATGAAACTTGTTTAATAGAGTTTCAGGGAGTAATAAATTAAACTCAAACGTTCGTGTAAGGACCGCTGAACAGCATTCATTGTATGAATTGAACATTTAAGAATGAAAAAAAAACTGGTTGTTATTTAATCTATTGTCAGCTTGTCTTCGGTTTCTCTTGCTTTTGTTTTATGGATATGTTTACTACTAATTACTGTACAAATTACTAACTATTTACTATCAGTAAATTAACAGGAAATATAGTAAAAACTTCATTGTTACTTTACGGCTTTCTCGAAGACTGTGCAATCATTCGTGAAATAGTTATACTCGATCTGTGTGAGTCTTTCAGGGAAAATCCACCTATTCGTTAAAAAGATAAAACAATGTATGTGTGTTATTTTTAAATAATGCTAGTATCTTTTGTATGTGTGTATGTTTAATACCTAATGTAATCAATAATACATGGTTATGTTCTATTGTTTGCTACCTTTAAGTAATGATTGTGTCAATGTTATTGTAGCAAGGTTTTTTATTCCATTTACTATAACACGTGGTACAATTAGGTATCATATTTTTTATTTAACAATCTCTTATCTTGACAAAGCTTTGAGGCTTTATAGCTAGGGGAATGACTCGTGATGAGTACTTAAGTTAAGTAGATAAAGAACATTATAATTAGTACAAAAAGATAGATACAAAATTGAAATCGTCCACCAATTTAAACATTGTTTACGTTTAGACTTATTTAACATAAGGTTTACCTATAACCAGATAGGAACTGTTTAAGTATCTTCTTTACTCAATAAATTCAAAGGGAAATAGTTCAGTAATTACCACTACACTCATATGCCTGCCTACCACCTATTACTTTCGTTCTTGGAGAATTAATCGCAGAGCGAGATGCACCATTAACTAGGCCGGCTATTTACTACTGTACTGTGTCGTAAGTATGGATTCAGAGTGCTTCAGAGTACCTATTGACTATTTGGTAATTAAACTGACCTAGCACGCATGAGCGCTGTCACGTGTCAGTTATCAAGACCACAAACCTCTTAATCCTTCGGAATGCCTCTTTATACTAGGTTAATAGTAATAACAACAAATGTTTCACCGTGTTGTAACTCGTACTGAGATAATGAAGCTGAATTACTTTGGATATTCAGATCTGTGGCATATATGAGGTACGAGGTATGAGGATTAATAAATATTAAAGCGGGCGTTCAGTACAATTGCCCAGGCATTGTTGGTTCGTCTCAAAAGTAACTTCAATACTATATGAAAAGATAAACTGAATTGAGAACCCATACATATCAAATGCTAAAACGGGAAGGTTGCGATGGTTGGACCTTAACTTTTATACATATATTATTAATTTCTCATGAAGTTTCAATACTAAAATAAAATAAGTTAATTATTTTTAACTAGCATGAACTTTATTATTCATAACCTTACACACAAGTTAATAAATTTCAAAATAACAGTTTTCAAAATAAATCACGATAAAGATTTTATTGGCAGTTGCATCCATTGGACTGGACTACGGTAGCCTTGAAGAGTTCATTTATACATCTACTTAATTTTTGACATAAAACTATACATATATGACCTCCAAAGGCAAAGATCTCGATCACGTTCAAAAATTAGACCACCGAGTTTAAAGGTTTTCTACTACCAGGAGTTTGATTTCAAGCTTAAAAAAAATATTCTGATTTCCAGGTGGACACGTCTCGTGGATGCTGCAAAGTTGAACGCAAACCACTACTAAGCTATGCCGAGACTTGCAGAGCCACCTTTGCCAATGGACCTAAGGCAGTCAGGCCTTATGCTAGAGCTGCAAGGTAATTAAGATTCGAATAAAAAAAAATACACAAGTATTGTGAGGAAAATTGTTGAAACCTTAAATTTGTACTAATAATGTAATTTATAGCCTAGTGGTTAGTGACCCTGACTACAAAGCTATAGGTTGTGGGTTCAATTCCCACAAAGGGACTAATATTTGTATGATGAATTTGAATGTTTCTGCATGAGTCATGGATGTTATATTATTATGTATTGAAGTACAAGCTTTGCTTAGTTTTTAGACGTTTATTATTTATTTATAATTGTCAGGCTCCTAAGGGTTCGTTGATAAATACCTTAAAGATTAGCATACTTAAAGATTATGAAACTATGATAACTGGTAATTGTATTTGACTTGAACCTTAACTGGTACGGAATACCGTCTGCCCTTTTTACATCTGATTTTTGGTACACAAAATTTAAATCAAATTTAATATTGGTGTCGATTTTAATCATTATTTGATGTTGCGTTTTCACTTTATTTGATTCGTTCTAGTATAATCAGTTCAACGATGTTATTTGGCTTACTATTAGATGACTAAGTACTATTTATTTATTTAATAAAGCTTCCGAACACAATAGCTAGGACTCTACATATCAGTCGATTTTTATTTTCAGTATATTCGCCGAGTTCGCGTTGCTGTGCACCTACGTCGGTGTCTGCTGTATTTTCACTGTTCTCATAGCTGATTCGATCAAACAAGTTAGTCTGTTCATTACTCCTCAATTAACAGTGCATTACTTTAGCCAATAAATCGGCCAAAAGACTATTCCTAAGATTAAGCCGTCATTTATTTTTGATTACCTTAACCATGTCGACTGCCCGCCATCACGCACGCGCCAAGTTTAGCCATGCCGAAATTTTTTCCGCCTTAAAGCCGGAGTAAGTCAGCCTTAAGGCTAATCCTCCATTGCCTTCATGACCATCCAAGTTTACGCTATACTTTGCATCCCTTTCTTATGACACTTATTAGACAGAGCCTTGAATGCATAAGCTTTAGGCAGCCATGTTCGGGTGTTATTAGATAAGTTAAACACAGTCTCTTTGCTGTCAATTGTACATTTATCACAAAAATACTAATAACTTATTTGTCGTAGCATGAAGTCAGGTCCTTAGCAAAGCAAAGAGTGAAATGGCGGTTACTCCACGGACAATAGCTTAGCTCTTAAATTATTATGACTATGATGATGACGTTTAATTATTAAATTTATTTCCAGTTACTCGACACCTACTACCCAGTCTTAATTCTACCAGTACAGTATTACTGCTTAATTTTGCTAGTGCCATTAAGCGTTATGACTCAAATAAGACACCTGAAATGGCTAGCGCCTTTTTCATTGCTGGCGAATATCTTATTGGTCGCCACGTTTGGGATATGTTTATATTACATATTCAAAGACAACATATCCATCGACGGGAAGAGAATGGCTGGGGACATCTCGAGATTTCCTGCTTTTCTATCGTAAGTAATATTTCTAATCTTTAGACTTTAGGTTTTAAACTCGGAACTAAACAAAAATTAAGTAAAAGCGACTTGTCCGAATAGTTTGCAAACATCAAAACTCAATATTTGCTATATTGTGTTTGATAGGAGTTTTTATCTTCACCTAATGCAGTTCGCCCGCCTCAAGGAATTATTGCTTTACGACTTTTCGATCATATCCCGAGGGGATAAGATTCAAAGGGGTGACTTTAGCGAATCATTTGAGTAAAAACACTGTGTAACTTTTTCATAATAATAGCCGTTTGCATACAAAGTCGTTATGACTTTTATTCTGAAAAAGTTTAAGTTAAATTGTGTTCCTGGTGTAATAATATAATATTTTTATTAAAAAGTACAAATACAAACACAAACAATAATAATTCGAAGTCTGTATAAAGAAACCACATTTATCCTTGCTGGTCTTAGATTAGATTTCGATTTATTTATTTCATAATACATATTACATTGCATAATACAATGTGATTACGTTGTCTCACTTTAAGGCCTATTAAAAAGAAATATACAAAATTATTTAGCATTCAGTTATGTATAAGTATACTTTAAGTAGGTAACCACTTGTATTCTACAGAACAGTTATCTTCGCCATGGAAGGGATCGGCGTGGTGATGCCAGTAGAAAACGTGATGAAGAAACCGCAACACTTCCTCGGATGCCCGAGCGTGCTAGTGATAGCTATGACTTTCATCATGGTGCTGTACAGCGTGCTTGGCCTGTTCGGCTACTTCAGATACGGGGATGTGCTGAGAGGAACCATCACGTTGAACCTCCCCGTCGATGATTGGTAGGTAGGACGTAAAATGATTGAATGGCAGTCGATGAAAGCAAGCATGATGAGGGGGTGTAAGAACAATATATATTTTTTTGTAGAATAGGAAGTAAGTGATACAACCATGGATACTACAGATGCGCTCCCAGCCCAAAGGGCTAAGATAGAATACCTCTTGTACTTGAACTATGTAATGTAGTAGTCTATCTTTTAAAATGATGAAGATGAATGCATCAATTAATGGGGTTTTACAAAAACAACTAACTAGACTGTTTGACCCTAACAGAGGCACATTTTTATCGACAGTTGGTGTCAACCAGTCTTGTCAGTTAAGACTTATGTTGTTTTTGTAAACATCCCTTCAATTAATTCTCATTTGCCCTAATACTCGTATGACCGCTGATGTTTAATTTGTCGCTGCCAGCGGCTCTATCTAGCTGGTGTTATAAAAAGGGGTGAACATAGAGGTACATCTAAGAGGTACATAATTATATTAAACTAACACTTATATTTCAGGCCAGCGATATGCGCAAAATCGTTCATAGCATTGTCGATATTTTTCACATACCCGCTTCATTTCTTCGTGGTCGTTGACATTATCACCAAGTACGTCATGCCCCATGTCAAGGATAAATACCGGAATGTTACTCAAATCAGCTTGAGAACCTTCATCGTGTGGTTTTGCGGTAAGTCATTGGTAAGGTTTTACTATCTTTTGTATTTTTATTACATACTAGCGACCCGAGCCGATTTTGTATTGGTACAATTTATATATAATGTTTATAAAAAGTTCCCGTAAAAAATCTCTAATAGACAGTGAAAACCGTATCAAAATCTGTTGTGTGGCTTAGATGAAGGCGGCATACACCATAAGGATTTAGGGCAGACAGGAACGATTAGCGACTTTACTTAATAGTATGTAAAGAAGATAAAGAAGATTAAAAAGAAAACAATTATTAAAATTTAACACTAAAACTCACTCAAAACTAAAATTGAAGTAGAAAGTGGTCAACACACTCAGAAGGCTGGCAGTATTGCCGTAGTACTCACTCATTACTAAATATTTTGATGTTCTCTTTGTTTTTATTTTATTTTTAGAAAAACATTCCGTTATCTTTTTTTTTCATTTTTATTAGAACACTTTCACTTTGATATTCCCTATTAAAAAAACCAGTTTTAAACCGTAAACAAATGTATTAGGTAACCACAATACTTTAATTTGTCAATTAGTACAGGTGTTATCTAATTTGGTTATTTACAAACCGTTTTATCTACTATTTCAGGTGGCATCGGCATCGCTCTACCGATGTTAGAGCAGATCATCAACATAGTCGGCGCTCTCTTTTACTCCATCCTAGGTCTCATCATTCCTGGAATCGTGGAAACCATCTTCCGATGGCCACATCTCGGCAAATACAACTGGATCCTTTGGAAAAACTGCTTGATAGTTCTGTTTGGTTTAATCGCTGTGTTTTCAGGTTGTGCTGTTACTATAGGCGATATTATTGAAAATTTGCGTAAACAAAGTTCTGTTTAGAAACAAACATGTAATAAGACTACGAAGATTTCCTGCGCAATAGGAATCTCTCGATGGAACTGGGGGACCCGGGGTACTCTCCAATATACCCAGGCCTGAATAATTTAGGAGAGTTCGTTTTCTAATGTCCCACCTGGAATCATCGAACCCCTCGCAAAGTTAGGTGCTCACCTCTCTGCAGCTAATGTAACATGATAGGGATTTGGTGATTTAATGTAAATAATATGTAATTAACAAAGTGTTATGACAATTTCAATAAAATTTATTACTTACATTTATATTAGTGATTTTATTATTAGGTACTCTTTGGGTTTTTATTCATCCAGTAATGAACAGTTTATTCATAACATTAATTACAATACTAAACATCCATAACCAACTTAAACTTATTGAAACCAAAGCTAAGAACCTACATGTGCTTATAAAGAAGAAAGAAAGAAGAAAGAAAAAACATTTATTTAAAACTATTCAACATAAAACATACAAATACACACAACAAGAGCAGAATAAAAAAAAACATTATGTTGAACAGAATCAAAAAGGGCCCCACTGAGCATACTGCCTCGGTAAACCGAAAAGCTGATTTTCAGTGGGACCCTTGGGATTCTTATTACTAAACTAATACTAAACTAAAAACTAATGGGCAATGACGACACGAACGAAAATGGAAAGTGCACTTAACAATTACATATTTTCTCCTTAGAGAATATATGCAAATAATGCACAGCGACTTCACTGCCGTTGCATTGGGCAGAGCGCCAACAAGAAATTGTTATTATAATTCCCACATATTGCCTATGTAGTTCAGGAATAAAATAAAATATATGGGTATGTGCTTTTTATAAATCTTTAGTGTTATACTGTGGTACACACCTTCATATAGTTAATAAGATGAAAATGGTTGCCGTTCTGGAGTCTGTACAATTAAACTTACAAGTGCTATAATTTAACATTAACATATTTGTTACATCTTTGTATCAAAAACTTTTATTTATTTTTTTCAAATTTGAACTTTTATGGTAGGTATGTGGTATAGCTGGGCATTTTTGTAATCTTAAATTTATACTAAATTAACACTTGCAAATGTATAAAACTTCATTTATTATAAAACCAAATATTAAGACTCCATTTAAATGAATTTCCTTCCCACACTTTTATGTCAGCAGGAAGGTTGTTAAATAAGCGGGTAGCTGATGCACTATATTGTATTAGAGCTAGTAATTTTCGTTAGTCGGTTCGTTCCGAGTACAAAGTAACAAAAGCTGTGTAGGCATATTTAAGTCTACTAAAGAAGCATGGTATTTTTGGGTGAATAGAGAAACATTAGGTATCTAATTCACTGTTAGTAACCGCTCTACCTAACTGTATTTTTGTTTTTGGCACCGATTCAGAAGATACTGCCATCCATTTAATTTGTTAGAAGTTCTCGTGTTCGTCATTAATAATTTCTCAAATAAATACTGTCTTTAACAGGTTACTACCAAGGAAGCGCTGAAATCCTATAATAAATATGTACGTTCTAAACAGAAATGTATGTGCCAGTGTAATTTTGAAAAAAAAAGATACCTAATAGTAAATCAAAATGAGAAAGAAAATGACACATGTATAATAAAAATAATAAATCTTTAACTTGACTTGATTATTTTTTATCTAAGACATCAATCGGGTGAGTAATAAAGCAGCATCGTTGACACCAAGCCAATATAGTTTTAGTTTTACTCCGACAACGTTCCAATTTTCACGTGCTCTCGCGACACGTGCTCTGGGCTTCTATTCTACACCGTCTAAGTGATCTTGTGGCAACGCACAAGCCAGATAAATATCTCACTCTTACGTATTACGCATTATGCGCAAGAGTGAGTACAGAGTTTAGAATTTAATATAGACGGTGTAGAATAGACGCTCTGATTGCTCTGATAGACATGTGATGCGTAGTAAAGACCCCTTCTCAAAGTTCAATGGCAAGCTAAATCAATGTGTCGCGACTCCTATTTAATGTAAAGTTTCAGAGTTCCACGGGTATCTACTTAAAAATATAAATGCGAAAGTATCTGAAGAAGTTTGTCCTCAATCACTCATAGACTGAACGGTTTCGAATGAAATTTGATAGATGAACCATGACGTGATGTTTTAACAAATGATACACTTTAACCTGTACAGGTGCAAAGTTCAAAGGATAGCTTAAACCAATTCTATGCAGGTGAAGTTGCGAGGCCATCTTCCAGCAAAAGGCATCATGCGACCGATATGATAATGAAATTCAGAGCAATCCAGAGTTGATGCCCGCAGCAAAATTTCGTGCATTTCTCACTTTAGTCTTCCATACACCCACGAAAACATGCCACGTACAAAGCGTGGGGACCGATGACGTATTTTTCACGACCAAATTACACTTAATTAACCTGACGAGCTCGTTAGCTTGGCATTTTTTACACCTATGTCGGCGACACGTGTTTTCAGCTTAGCGCGGTGTTTCGAATGCGACCCGTCATATCATCCAAAATACTTCAGTAAATAATAATTCTTTGGCAAATCTTCAATTCGACTGTGGGATCTTGGTTATAATTATAATATTCACAATGTAAATGTAATCAAGATTTGTCACTGGTGGTCAAAGTCTGTAAAAAAGGGAGAAAGAAGCGCGGTGATTTTACCAAAAACAATTAAGTTGTAACCGCATGGAAAGTATGAAAAAAAATGTCGATGAGTTTGAAGAAAAGCAATAAAGGTGCATATTTTTGTGTATACACAAAAATACTCAATAAAATCCTATGGTTAGGTTTTGAAAAAAAATAGGAAAAACTATTACGATAGATAAGTATAGCATTGGGTCTAAGAAGCACTTAAAGCCTTATTAGTTACAACTAAAACAAGTTTGAAGCAAAACTTTACTAGTAACGGTTACGGAACCCTACACCGGGCACGACACAACATGCTCTAGTCCGGTTTTTTATAGTCACAGTCTCCAATTACATTATTTGACTGGGTGACACACTTGTTTAAACGCGGCGAATCAAACTCAAGATCATGATTATTGATGACTGAAATTTCACTGAATTCTTTATACGTGACTATTATTTTCGAAAGTATTACAAGGGGTTAAAGTAGAAGAGTGGCATTGCGATAACCTTTTTTTTAACAGTCTCACAAAATACGGGCCTGAAGACTACTTCAGGCCCGTAATCCGCCAAACTTTCTAACGCGTTTCGTAAGATAAGGTCTGAAGGCCTACGAGGAGGGGGGACGGGGGGTAAAGGCCAGCTGACCACACGAAGTCAGTGATCACTTCACGTCAAGTGACCCACATGCATTATTCTCTATTTTTTCCTTACCCTATATAGTGTCCCAAACCTGGACAAAAGCCTCCCCTCCCTTCCGCCATACGTCTAGAGCGTATGCTCCTGCCAATCTATTTGGAATGCATTCAACTCCTCGCGCCATCTTCTTTGGTCTGCCTTTGCTCTGGTGGCCATTTCACGGAACCCATTTGATATCAATTAAGGAACATCGCTCCGGATACAAACGGCAGACATATTACCAGTAAGCGAATGCGAAAGGGACGGATGCTTTTATGTGCGCGATAAACGCTAGCGTGCTTCTATAATACATCTTGATCGAGTACACACATCTCTAAAAATTTCACAGTTCCAGAGTTACAAACGGAAAACTAAAAGTATCGTTCGCGATCTATTTATTTATAGAAAAATATCTATACGTAAATACCATAACTCCGTACACACACCACACGAACGCAAACATCCAAACACCTACATACACCGGATATTTTTAAATGTCTCCACAGCAATTATTGTAACATTGTAGCATCACTATTCGATCCTTTCACACATAGGTTGCTACGAAATACAGTCAAAGTCATAAACATACAGTTAACTTCCTTCAAATGTAATTTACACAGTTAGCTAAAAAATTTGTCAGTCGTACAATGTATGTAAATAGTATTTCAAAATCAAAATCAAAATCATTTATTATCAGGCAACAAGGGACCAAAGATAAATACCTTACAAACTAACATACATAAAAATATATAGACTAAAATACAATTAAAATTAGCAATTATTTTTAAGTGCATGACACGTGTAGGGCATTGTTTATACTAGTTGATGTCATTATCAGTCGCTTTTACTCCTTCATTTCCATATCTTCTCGTCAGTTATTGGGTCATTGTCAATGGCTGGGACGGTTACCTTAAGCCTCGAAGAATACACTAAAAGATCGTTTTTCTTCCGTCTCTAAAGTTCGAACTGAATATTGATAAAAAATAAAAACATCCAATCTATTTTTGTTTAATTTAAATCTAATTCTAAAAATCCGCTCATTCTACTTCCCGCAAACTTTAGACTATTCGTATATTTTCTTATTTTTCGTATTCGTATATTTACATTTGCAGACCACTAAATATAGCTAGATTATGCAACAAGGTGTCCTTTTTGAAATCTCGTAACTCAACAAATGCCGTAAGATACGAAACATACCAGTAAAAATGAGACACGATTATGTCAAACGTTCTCAAGGTTTCCTTTAAACAATTTCAGTTCAGTTTTTGTAATGCCTACGTTTTTGGAAACACTTATATATGCAAATGTTAGTAATCGCGACTGTACTCGAACCATGCGGGATGCATGTGACTCTTCATTCATTGGCTCCAAGTCACTACAAGCCAGACGGATATTGTGCCAAATGCGCACCTTACTTTATTTATTATTTTGTAATATTAGTCCTCTAAGAACACGTAATAACATGAAATGTTTCAGTCGAACGCGTAAGCCGGAAGCTTTCGGGCTTAAGCATTGCAGTCCAGTGTTAACTTCACAGAGAATGACCGTTAGATAAGAAAATGGGTGAAACGAAAACTTGGATTGCTGAACTGATTGAACGTAGTTACAGAACACTGTAAGTTATTTTACTTCTTCATATAATAAATAAATCGAAGTATTTTTACCCTTCAACAACAATACGTTCAAAACAGAATAATTTAAATACAATACAATTAAAAAAGGATGTATTGATAAAAAAGTGCAACTCAGTTAGTGCGGAGTTTTATAATCCTAATTCCTGGTTAAACCTGTTAAACAAAATTAGAGAACTTCTAAATAGGACACAAAGACAAAAATAACTTATCATATATACTTCTTAATATACGTATAAACCAAATATACGCGGGATTGAAGAGAGGGGATGGGAAATAATTTATTTCTATTATTACCTGTGAACGCAAGCTCTCGGCCTTACTCAAGTGGAGAACAGTGGCAGCGATGATTTCTGAGCCACATTAAGTACACTAAATACAACTTAAGCCGATAAACGCAGCGAATACCTTTGTGAATTTAACAAAATTCAATGAGTCAAGAAAATTGAAACACTTACCACCGTAGAACCTAGTCGAAGAGACATACGCATGACATTTGTATGACATAGCCTGGCGTTTAACATATATTGAATATATTTCCCCTACTGTACATAATCTAGGTTTGTAATTATTAGTGACTTTAATATAACTTTAGATGCATATAGGTTTAAATCTTCCTCGTCAAATTTCGACCACTTCCAGTAGTCGCAACAGGTTTAATTCAGTATTGTCAACAAATAAGACTTGATTGTTTATTATTTTATACAACATGAGCCATGAAACTCGGCTATGCATCGTTACCCATAAAACTTATACATAGGCATAAACTTTGCCATCCATCACCAACCACCGCCGTATTAGCTAACAGCCTTAGTCAGGATGTCTGCTCGTAACCACGGATTATGCAATACACCCAAAACGAAGAAAAGCCTAAACACGGCTCTCAACAACGACCGATCCGCAGCATAAGTGTCTATGGAATTTCGTAGTTCTAGTGTAAGTAAGGTAGGTTCTAATATTCACGGATATTCAATATCGTAAAGATATTCAGTGTAGTAAAACTAAGATGGCCACCCAAATTACGGGTGGCCTGTACCAGGCAATCGTTATAAGATGTAGTAATTTTTTTTCGTAGTATCTAAATAGCCACTCGATAGCCAGTTGTTGGTTGCAATTCGTTAGGACCGATGCGACTAGGATAGTACAACGTGGGAACTAACAATTTCAAAAAAGTCGCTGATCCGATGGCAGCCTTTAGACCCCACTTCCTGGGCTTTCAAATCTCATAAGTAAGAAACGCAATAGAAAGCTTCACACCGGTATCCCGCAAAAGTGTAGTAGAGTCAGTCTCAGAAGTAGAACACACTTAAGAACCTTGTCACAGTAACATATGAAATGAGAGTTGCTTAAATTTGTCACATTACTGACAGCGACAAGGTACTAAAATGTTTAGTTACTTCTGAGGCTGACCGTACTACCCCGGTCAAGCCACCCCGTTCGTACTGCAACCAGGAACTGGCTACCACTACGGACTATTTTAAACTAGATAATAGTTATACTAGCCAAAAGTTTCATGACAACGCAAATAGACTAAAGATGCCACCGTTTATTGCTTTCTTTTCTTAGAATGACCCTGAACTAAAATAAGTTCTGCAACCTGACTATTTTGTCTGTCCTGATAGGGTAGTACAGCACACTATTGCTCATATACATTGTGGTATTGACACGGCGTGGTAGCAGGGGATTCCGACGGCAAATCACAAAATTATTCGTTGATGCAACAGTACTGGGAGTATATGTCCCTAAAATCAACGATAAAACGAAGATGATGGAATAGCTCAAGCACTACTCGTAAATACTATTTAGATTAAGTTTTGTTTTTTAAATACAACTCTATCGAAATGACATGTATAATTTAGAAAAATGAAAAAAAAATCCTAATACTGAACCGAATGATAATAAAAAATTTATGGATCACATTAAATAGTACAGTTTTTTTAAAGAACAGCAAACAAAAAAAGATTAATAAAAATCGATATTTGCAGTCGTAGCAATCAAAGCATTGATTCAAGGTATCAAAAAGTTCAAAAACGACGGTGTTATAAAAGTGTCATGATCACTAATACTATTTTTATTTAAGTCAAAATTCGTTATTTGAGCTACCCTATCAGCTCCCTTCGTTTTATCGTTGGTTTTAGGGACACCCACCCTATAAACAATACTTTAAGTAATGGCAACCAGATAACTTATTAAGAAAGACGTAGAGTTTTCATTCACAATTGACTTTGCAGTTCATAATGGAATTTTAATTGTAGTTCATAACATCAATTTAACCTCATTTATTGCAAATTCGCGAACACAGTCCTTTTTAAACGGTGAAACAGGTTTAAGAAGTTCTAAACGCACGTGACCTGTTTTTACGTGGACATCATAAAAATATATAAAACTTTAATAGTCTAGTAGTCAAGAGATTTATACAGAGACAGCACGTCTATAGTTTCCATTGAAATCAAAATCTCTGTGTAAAAGGTAAACATGCCTTTAGAGGGCTCTTAATGCAAAATTAAAAAAGTACAGTGTACTTGACCGTTTGACAATAAGAGTATACTCTAAGTGTTCATCATTGGACGGTTTACCCATCACACATCGTCGTAACAACGATCATTTACAAGACCGTAGCGCTCCCAACATGCCGGCTGCGCACAAGCACATCAAACTAAAGTAGTGTTTATGTTCTTTCTTAAAAAGTTAGCGTGTGTACCTTGATCATGGCCAACAGTTACAATATGAAGGAATTTAGTTCCACGTAAGTACTTTTTATAATTTTTTTTTTAATTAATACGGTGATTTAGTGTTTGCTTTAAATTTTACTCAAAAATATTTACAATATATATTCAATTCATATGAGAGTTTGACGTCTCTTAATGTTAAAATAATGAATGGAAATCTTTGTTCAGATTAAGATTACCGCGCCGAATCGATTTGATTTACATATCACTTGCTCATAACAACGACGTTTTTAAAACATTCAAAATTTTGTCTCATGCCTTTCAAAACAGATTCAAGTCTTGAGTCAACTAAAAATGTTAGTGTAATTTTGTTAACGTAGTATGTTAGCAATACTGCGCATCGTTACGTAGGTTATTATTAGTTTACTGAAAATACGACGACAGTGCTTTCGTTTCATATTTACCTAACTACTAGTGTCAAACTCGCTTTTAGTACAATGGTATTTGATTTACATTGTTACTTTTTTTCATAAAAGGCTCTACATTTTGCAGTTATCTCAATGGCCTTGTCATACGCTGTTATCCATAAGTCAATAAATTAAATATAAAATACTGAGGATACTTAAATTAGCTTAATTATGCGTTATGCCTTACTGTGTAATGAATACAGCTCTTTATGCCTGTTTTAAAATCTCGCGAATCTAAAACATTAGTCTCATGTTTATGAGCACAATCAAATATGGTTTTTAAATAATTGGGCCTCATTCAATATCTAACTGAGGAATAAAATTCAAAATTTCGATGCGACATCGCAAAGCAATTTGATGTGGTGTGATTCGCATCACATATTTCTGTAAATACATTCATCCATAATAATTCCCGCGTTGAGAATTTACATCGCAAAATGAATGTCTACGTTGAGAGTTCACACCGCATCAGATCTTAGTTTTAGGTTTATTTTTCGCTCAGTCCATAGATTATGCACCGAGATTGTCAACTTCACATGCATGATATGTTTTTTGCCAAACATCTCACAGAAAATATTAAAAATAATTCATTCAACACATAAATTCTGAATAAATAAATTTAAGCATCACATTTGTCCAGTATTTTTTAATTATTGATTCTTTAATGCAGAAGTGTCGTAAACCCAATTTATTGAACTTTTATTTATATATGCCCTGCATACCGTACGATATAAAACTATTCGCAGCGCATGTAGGCGGTAGTCTGGCTCCGGCGCCAGAGTTGTGTAACTTGTATAGTTTCACGCTTCTGCAACGATTAAGCCTTGGAAATTTTAAAAACAAAAATATAAAATCAATGACTCATTTGTTTACGTATTAGCTGGAGAAACGCTCCATTCCAAACGCCAAAGAAGGCTTGAGCAAAAATAAGAAAAAAAAATCAAGTAACTTTTCAGAACTTTTATCTTTGTTCACTTCGATTTTCGGTAATAGGTTACTTGATTATATTTGGCATTCATACTTATACATATGTAAGCTAAGGCGGATACATAAGATTTCCAATAATTTCAAATAAGTTTGACAGATAATTCACTCATATTTATAACGTTATCGGGACTTAAACGCGATAAAAATATATTGATCATTTACCTCGTCTACTCGTGACCACGGCCGTTGAAACATAACCGAAACGTTGAGGTAAATTATCAATATATTTTTATCGCGTTTAAGTCCCGATAACGTTATAAATATGTGTGAAAATCGCGAAAGTTTAAAACAAAATAATTCACTGACAAAGCCAAAGACTAGAAATGTCCGACAAAAAAAGTATTGCGCGATGCAGACTAAACCTTATAAATATGCAAGTACCTTAGCTTTATATCGTATAAAACAATGTCGCTAGCCGTTCCTGTCTGTCTTTATATCTTCGGCGGCTTATTCCCTTTAAACCACGCAAGGTTTTTTTAATGGATTTTCACTGTAATTTAGAAAAAAAATAGCAGGCTTTTATGTACAACATAGGTATTCTAATTGAGTTTTTTAGTAAATTGCACCCGTGTGAAGCCTGGCCGGGTCACTAGTGAGTGATAAACGCGATATAGTGAGCACGTGTCTGACATTATAGAACACTTACATTGATTTGGCCTCATGATGCTTTGTAAGTAGACACTCGTTGGAATCATTGCCAGCCAGCGCCAATTTTTGATGAAATAAGCATTAGTTTTGTAACATTGTAGCAATACATTTTCATAATAAATCAATAACTATTAAAGTCTAACAAAGAACACAGTAATAAGAATAATAGACTGGTTCACTTTTCTCAAAAGTGGACATTTTTTCAGTTCTAGCGGCATTTTGGGTAACATTTGGCCAATTGTTTCTTTACTAATTCGGACCTGCTGAACACGAATATTGAGGTTGACATTCCCGAATTTTGACCGGAAGCTCAGAATTCAAGATGGCGGATAAGTGCAAGCTGTCTTTATCATCACTATCACTACATAGTATAAACTCGCTATCCGTTCCCATCTGCCCTCACATGTTCAGGCGCTGATTTCTTCCAAACCACGCAATGGATTTCGACGCGGTATTCACTATCATTTAGAGATTTTTTGCGGAAGGTTTTTATGTATATTATATCCTAATTGTACCCGAGCGAAGCCAGGTCGGGTCGCTAGTTATTAGTAAAGAAAAAGTTTAATACATTTTGTATACAATCGCAGTCACGCGAGCCTATAATATGTAGCCTCGTCTTATCTCCCTCAGAGCCTTTAATTGTTGAACAAATAATACAAAACTAAGATTAAATAGTTACAAATATTAAACCGACGCAGTGACAATCGTATTTTTTTGTAGATAGGATTTAAGAAGCCATTTACATTTGAGTGAATCTGTATGAAACAGTTAATCCTGATTAAGTAAAGTAAGTAATTACTAGAAGCAAATAAGACAAACCACGGGGTCATAAACCTTCACATAATCACAGTTTAGAAAAAAAAAACTTTACTTACGTAGTATATTGAAATAAAACAATTTAAACGGTTTATATCGTGTGTATTGTAACGAATCTAATTCCCGACGTTTCTCAGCAGATGCCATTACCGAAGCGCTAGTAAAGTCTTGTAGTCTTATTGCGCTAATTGGAACGATGTCATATTTAGTTTTTTAGTTTTTAATTAAGTTTACAAAATTGGGTAGTTTGTATTCTAAGTTTTTTTTGTCAACATGAGACCTGCAGGTAAAGGCAGGGGGTTCCACTCCGCAATGTAGGTGCGCTCGCCGCATTACCTATGGCATAGGTTAATCGCAGTAGGTTGCCGGCTTGCCGCGCGCGCGCCCGCTCACTCTGTGTCGCGCGTTGTGATAGTATTACAGTAAGCAGCCCAACCCTAGCGGTGCGCCAGGGCATTGCGGGTGGAATGCGGGCGCGGGCGGCGCCTTCCTTTTGACGCATGCCGCCTGGCGAATGTTTATGAAGTAATACTAACTTTTTGTTTGATCATAAAGTTGGAATTCTTTTAATGGTGGTCGAAAAAGAGAAGTTTCTGTACGTTAGTACTATTATTTACTCTGTGGTAAAGGGCTCGAAACGTCGGGAATTAGATTCGTTACAATACACGCGATATATACCGTTTAAATTGTTTTATTTCAATATCTACAAGTCGCAAAACATAAGAGAATACTATTTACATACCATAATAAAACATAGCCGCTATCCGTTACAGTCTGGCCTCGATCCTCATCTGTGTCGCCGTTTACTTCTTCTAAACCACGCAACGGATTTTAACACGGTTTTCAACGTAATTAAGATTTTTTATGTAGGTAGGATTTTTTAGTAGGGGAAATATATTCACGTACCACCTTAGAACCCTGTCGCAATGACGCGACCTGTTAAACGCCAGGCTATGTCATACAAATGTCATGCGTATGTCTCTTTGACTGGGTTCTACGGTGGTACGTGTTTCAATTTCATTGATTGTACGCATAAGTATTAGTCTGGATTCACAATAAGCATTTATGAGCGATAAAAACGCAAAAACGCGGCAATGGCTGTCTCTGATTGGTCAATGGCCGCGTTTTTGCGCTTTTATCGCTTTTAAATGCTTATCATGAACCCAGTATTATTCAAAAAGGGACGCTGTTCAATGTATGAATTAAAACACTACATGCTGATACATGTTTATTCAAAGAGAGCATCTTACTAAAACAAATGAATACACAACAAATGTTATAGCAAGCAAGACAAACGGGCGTACAGGTCACCTGATTTGATGTAATTTTCACCGCCTATAGAAACCAGCGCCCCAAGATAATCGTTGATCCGTTGCTGGCCTTTAGCCATTTCTCCTCCCGCTTTCCCTTGAGGCTCTCTTTTAATTTACGAAACGCAATAGTAAGCTACTTTACGCAGATTCTGTCAGAATGTGGTACTACCCTTGACTAGCCCATTCGTACTGGTTGTAACCAGGAACTACGTAAAGACATGGTGAAAATCTCGTAGTCTCACTGTCTTCTGATTATTGCCATAAACCCTTATATTTACCGCAGGTAATCCGACTAAATGAGGTATTGTCATGATAAGCAAACATAGTTCTCTAAGAATTAAAACAAATCTAAAACCTATTTGTTTTTGTATCGTCAAAGACATGACTTGCATTTTTTGCTTAAAGCTATAACTTAAACTTAAATCTGTTTCGTGCTAGCGTACCACCTAACATACGAGTATGTCAAATGACACATGTTCTACCAAAACCATTAAATAATGTAATGAAAATCTTCATTTTTGTTTGCAGAGCAGTTATAACAGAAAATGGAGTATACCCGTCGACCATATCGATTAACACAATCAACACAAAATGTAAAGAGAAAAATGACCCGGAGAAGAGTGAATACGACCCGTTCGAGAATAGAAAGCTGGAACATCCGAATTCGTAAGTATAATGAGCTGCATTGTAGCTTTAAAAAAAACTATATCCAATTAAAGACTCAGACACGGAAATAAGGAAAGTTGGAACTAAATATTTTGTAACTTTTCGGAGTTAAAAAAGAACTATTATTCATTTTAATCGACATTGACTGCGTTTTTAAAAAAAAATAATGTCACTATAGTACCATTAACCTCGACAATATCAAAAACTTCGTATCGCCATTGCAAATTGCACTGCAATAATAAATTTACTATGTCAAGGTAAAGGCGGTAATGTGGAATACTTATTTGTCTGCACTTAGATTGTATGCATACTTCCTTTAAAATGGCGGAAAATTTGCATTTTTAACATCTGTATTGAAAACTTAGCCCCTACAAGTAATGACCAGTTAAGGAAAACAACAAGTAGATTGTTAAGCAACACTTTTAAATATTTATAGATTAAACATATCATGAGTTTATTTATGTATGTATTATGATAAAATGCCTTAGCTATTTTCCTTGTATGAGTTCATCTCCCATAAAATCTGTATGTATTACATTATTCATATCAGGATGAGATCTAACTAAAACTTGGCTATGGCTATAAAACCAAACCGTAATTAATGTTTTAACTAAGTGTTAACTTCTAAATTGTATGGAATGATTTTTTTGCTGTTTTTGCTTCCATAGTAATTGAGAAGTTACAAAAACTCACACTAGACGCTCAGTACGACACCATGTATACCTTTTCATGAAAAATTGATGATTCTAAATACAAACTCTTACGTTTTCAGGGATGTACGATCATTCGCAAATCTTCTGAAGTCTTCGCTAGGATCTGGCATCCTTGCCATGCCAGCTGCCTTCAAGAACTCCGGTACTATCGTCGGGATATTCGGAACCATCATTCTGGGCTACATCTGTACGCATTGCGTCTTTTTACTGGTAAATTTATACATTTACAACAATAACTGGACATCTTTTTAAAAACGGTGATGGATTTGTTTACGATAAAATGAAAAACCCTTTAGGTACCTAATAAAATTGTGATAGAAGGTCCATAATATCTAACGCCGTTTTAGCAACATACGATTTTTTTTACTGGTATGATGAACACCAGAGTTTGGTTGGAAAACATCACAAAGGCATCGTACGGCAAAATAGACTTTTTTAACATTCGACGATAGAACACAACCCCAAACATTACAATGCAATCCTAAAAATGTTTTATCCGAATATTGTTACTTCTTACAATAACTTTACATAATAAAAAGTTGTAGGTTTAGTCCGCGTCATAAATATCTGAAGAAATTGCTTTTGTGTTAATTTTGTTTCTGAGTAATTAATGATGTTGTTCAAATATTTATGACTCTAGTAATGTTGTGGGTAGTTACTAGAAAACGGATACATACTCGTACCTGAATATAATATAAATACGTACACAGTTCGAGGTATACAACATACAAGACGTAAATATTTTTATACGTGACGTGATGTGCGATATACCTACTCATATAAATATAAAATATTTCATTTTCAGGTCAAAACTTCTCAAGAGGTGTCCAGGGTAGCAAAAGTACCGTCCCTGGGTTATGCTGAAACGGTCGAGGCCGTTTTTGCAACAGGGCCGAAACCTTTAAGAAGTTTTTCAAGGGCAGCGAGGTAAGCAATTTTTTTTTAATTGAAACGTGTTTAACCAGCGATTCTTTTATATTTTGTGAAGCCTATATATTCGCTGGCTGTGGCATTGTAGCTCTAAATCATATCGGCCGATAGTGTCAGAAGTCTGTCCCGTCAGACCCGCCAGAGTTATGACCAGGAGAGTGATACTCTAAGCTAGCGACGAGCTTCACGCCGGGGCAGCACTCTGTCTTGCTCTAGTAAGCTAGCTAGAGTGACCGAGACAGGGTGATGCCTCGACGTCGAGCCCGTGCCGGTGGGAGCCGAACAAGCCTCCTCAAGGCAGAAGACTTAATTTTCTCTGGACAGTTTCTGTTCTAACTTCCCCACGTACGGCAGCCTTGGAAGGGGCAGAAACTAGTATTATTATAAAACAACGGATCATTTTACCTATCACCCGTTTTTTGTACTATGATACTTAGATGTCCTAGAAAATGTGTCAAAAATTAACTGTTGAGAATCTTGTTTGAATGTTAGGATTAATGGGGTACCGGGAACGATCCCTCTGAGGTACATTTTGATCCCATTCCACTTTGCACGCAAAGCACGCAGTAGAGAGCCTCATTGGTGAGGGAGGAGACCGTTATGGTTACCCTTACAGAGATTATGGATGTCAAATAGCAGTCCCTCAAATAATAAACTTGACCCGACATAGCTTAAGAAATGGTCAAAAGCATACCCCCACATGAATAAACAGGAAAAGTGCTAAAAGGGTTGACCTCAACCTTATTTTTTAATATGCTTCGTAATAATATTTTACTAGGCTGTTATGTGTAGGCTACCTCAAGATCTTCGTAAGAAATTAAAGTTAAATATGATGTCGTTCACAGGTATACTACTATTCCTTAACCGTTTCTGTACATTCTTTAGAAGTGAACGACTTACTATTGATTGTCAAGGTGCCGATAAATCTTCTACGTTTCATGACGGCTACTGATAAATAAATCATGGGAATTGATCGTGATTGAGCTCATTGATTTTACTGGTCAGGTCATACTGGACACACAGATTTATAATATTATGTAACTGTGATATGATAACCCTCAAAATCATGTGGGTGTGTTTGTGGACAACCAAAAAGGCCAGACACCTCTACGACCTTAATGCACTTTCGCAATACAAGCAGTAGTCTAATATAATAGTAATAATAGAGATTGCCACAATGTACGTAGACTTGTGGGTTTTATTTATAAAAAAAAACATAACCTTTCCTTTTGGCTTTGCCGTAGTCGAGTAAAAAAAAGGAAAATGAGCAGACGGGTCAGCTGTCTGGAAGTCAACACTGCATCACCGTGTGATTTTTGTATACTTAGTTCTAGTTTCTGAATAGAGCTTGCTGTAGCTCCTTGAACGTGCAAATCAGAGCCAGTACCAACTTTTCCGCTTTAATAAGCATGTTATTTTCTACCGAAAGATTAACACTCATCTTATTAGCGTTACAAAGTTGTTTGACGTCGCGTTCACTGCCAAACATTTAGAATGAGCAATAGACCACCTGACCATAAGGAAGTGTCTGACGATTCTCGCGTGTTTCAGGATATTTATAGACTGGGCGATGGCGTTTACCATACTTGGCGCCTGCGCAGTCTACGTCATCCTGCTTGTGCAGTCCGTGAAGCAGGTATTTGGAACAGTGACAAAGTAATTTCTCGTGTTTAACATAAGAACGCGTAACGAAAATAAATTAGAAACAAAATGTTTTTCCGATTTCAATTAGCAGACTAACTAATTGTGTTTCAGTCGAGTACCTATAATGACTTGGTTATTTACAAAAATATATAGCTGCAGACAGCATTAGTCATTGTAAAGTTTTGTAAACCATTTTTCTTACATTTCTAGATTATTCATAACTAGCGTCCGCGCAACTTCGGCCGCGTGACATAATTTTATTGCATATGGTTCAAAGCCATACAGCAAGCGTTCAGCAATCAAGGATGCCAGATGGCATACAGGCAATCATGCAATCGGGCATGCACGCAAGCATGCAAGATGGGATGCAATCATGCACACCCAGCACCTAGTCTATGAACACCCAAGTATAAAGTTATCCCTCCTTACAGCTTGCTCAACCTAACTAGTGTCATAAGAAAGGGACATACATAGAGTTAGTAGTAAATGTTGATAAGGTGTTGACAGACAACCAGGATTTGCTTATTGAATATTCGATAATTATTCAACAACTTATTATTGATAATAGGGAACAGGAAGAACGAAAGAAAATTATTTTGTTGCCACTTAAAATTAAGACATAGGTACAAGAACAGCATCAACTTATTTAAGCTTAACTTTGCACACAATTTGTGAATACATCGGGCGCACTGGCAAAAAGTTCCAGGTCAATCTGAATGAATGAATGAACTGATGAATCTGTCGATCTATTTTAATTAATTTAACCAGAGCATTCAAATTACAAATAATGACAATTTGCATTTCAGGTTGTCGACCACTTCGCAGCTGACAACGTTCTAAACGTCAACATGTACTGTCTAATGTTCTTGGTCCCGCTTCTGATCTTCACCCAAATCAAGAACCTTAAATACCTGGCTCCGTTCTCAGGATTTGCTAACCTTCTACTCGTCGCGACCTTCCTCATCTGCCTATATTACATTTGCTATGATTTCCCGGACCTTACAACTCTACCCAAGTCAGTCGATGTTGGACAACTGCCACTGTTTATCGGGTAAGTCCCGTCTATTTACATTATTATACCTCATTATAAACGTTTTTCCTTGTCGACATACCGAGCATAACTAGACGACATGCGACATTCATGGCTGTAGATATTATGAAGTCAGAACCAGTTTCTAATGTAGATTGAGCACGCTTGACTGCAACTTGCTCAATACAGTATACTTGATTAAATGGCGGTGATTATATACGTAATGGGTTAAACTTTTGTTTTACCATCAACCCAGGAAAACGTATACTATCTCCAGTGGTATTGTTTATAGAGTAATCTCTGAAACACTTCATTACAAATTTGTCTAATGCTGGGCGATTCCCGGTTCATGGGATATCGATCTCGCACGACAACAACTGTTAAATCCCTATGGAATTTGTAATGTTTTATTGTAGGTATCTTGATTACGAGATGAATCTCGCATGAACCAAAAATTGGGGTCCAGCTATATTAGCATGCCAGCGTTTATCACGCAGATATAAGCATCTGTCTCTCTCACACACGTCTACTGCGGGGATATTCTCGAGTCAGTAGAGATGAAATCACACTCGAGATAAGCCAAAAAGAGCTGTCAAATCCCTTCAAAATCCGTCATATTTTGACACATCTCGAACGTCAGATGAATCTCGATGAGCACCAGAATTGAGGGCCTGGTCAGAAAGTGATTTACGCTTTATGACAGCGATAAAATTTTGCGTTGTAGTTCCGCTGGTATTTTCTGGCCTCTATTTTTGTTACGATTTCTAATAATTGAAGAAATGCATACTACCGTAGAACTTTGTCGCAATGAGGAAACGTATTGAACACAACATCACTCAAGTTTGAGTGATGCAGCCTACCATTGGTTCTTTGGTGATACGTGAATGCATTTCCTCCACTATGCCTACTGGGCAACCCCACTTAACTTGACAATGTTTATTTCAGTACAGTGATTTTTGCCATGGAAGGCATCGGCGTGGTGCTACCGGTTGAGAACACGATGGCGAAGCCGCAACACTTCCTGGGCTGCCCTGGGGTGCTGAACATCACCATGTCGGTCGTGGTGCTTCTGTACACCATTATGGGTTTCCTGGGCTACGTGAAATATGGAAACAAGTCAGAGGGGAGCATCACGCTCAATCTGCCGACAGCTGAAGTGTAAGTTGAGGTTACAGTATGTACCAACCTGCGAACCTACCAAGGTTCGCAGGTGTAATATGGTTGGGACAGTTTAAGTGTATTCCTGTTTAAATACACTAGTTCAGAGGTCCCAACCCTTTCGTCGCTAACCGTGGAAATATGAAGATAACGGTCGCTACCTCTGAAAAAATTAAAAAATAAATCTTTAAAGTACTTCGTTGGGGCCTAAGATGTAGGTTGCTGGTTCAGTAAGAGCCTGTTCAATCTGATGGCCTTTATAATACATGTAATCATCATCATCATCATCATCATCTCAGCCACAAGAAGTCCACTGTTGGACATAGGCCTCCTCCATGGATTTCCAAAGTGGCCGGTTGGAAGCAGCATGCAACCAGCGAATTCCTGCCACCTGTATGAGGTCATCGGACCATCTTGTGGCTGGTCGTCCTACGCTGCGCTTGCTAATACGCGGCCGCCATTCGAGAACTTTCCGACCCCATCGGCCATCAGTTCTCCGTGCTATGCCGGTGCGCTGGGCTATGTCGGTTACTTTCGTTCGTCTGCGGATCTCCTCATTTCTGATTCGATCACGCAGAGAAACTCCAAGCATAGCCCTCTCCATAGCTCGTTGCGTGACTCTGAGCTTTCTTTTAAGGCCCATAGTAAGCAGCCACGTTTCAGTGCCATAAGTCATCACTGGTAACACACATTGATCATACATGTAATACCCTCAGAAATACCATAATGTCGCGCTGCGATAGTATTTTAGTTGCATAATGAGGGGTCTTAAAACACGAGTGTGGTTTTATGTAACGAGCGTCAGCGAGTTTCATAATAGGATCACACGAGTGTTTTAAGACCTAATTATGTACAGTTGCATACATTACTTTATCTACACACATATATCATAAGTAGGCGTTTCTATGATGGGTTCAGAAGCCATAGGGCAATGACCGGCATTGCTACTAGCTACTGGTGCTAGGTACCTATTAAATATCTATAGACTGTACACAATTAAAATAATGTAATAAAAAATGAATTTGAACAAATATAGAAACAAATTAGAAAAATTCTCATAATAATATTGGTTGTTATAATGCTGGTCATTGCCTACGGTTTCTGAACACATTATAGAGCATTTATGATATTTGTGTAGATAAAGATTATATAAAGAGGTAAATGTGTCTTATTTCAGTCCGGCGCTAATGGCAAAGGGTTTCATCGTCCTGGCTATCTTCTTTACGTACACGCTTCAGTTCTACGTTCCCATGGAGATAGTGTGGCGCAACCTCAAACAGCACGTGGGACAGCGGTACCATAACCTGGCGCAAAGCGTCATGCGCGCTCTGTTCGCTACCCTGACAGGTAATTATATTAAAAACAAAATAGTTTACATTTGTTCTACTTAGTAATTTATATATATATATATATATATATATATATATATATATATAATTGTTCGTAAAAAGCGTGGCACTATCACAATTATGCAAATATTCTCTTTCTACATAATGTTAATAGGTTGTAATCTTTTAAATCTACGTTTAAAAAAGTTCTCTAGCATAGAATTTAAATACTACAATAACGAATACACTGGCTGATAATGCTAAAAAAATATTTAGTATTTTTAAATATCTTTAAGACTTTTTGAAAATTTTGTGCCAGTACTCTTTTTTATATTTAAGGCAACGCTACACTTTCCAACATTACGTATGTAATAAATTTGTTTTGTTAAATGTTTTAAGACCCCTATTCTCAGTTCAACTAGATAAATCTCACATTCGAGATACGTCGAAATGTGATATATTTTAAAGGCATTTAATATTTGATGAAATTCTCATGAACTTAAAATCACCCCGCGTTTAAATTATTTTGGTTTAACTAAGCTATGAAAATAGCTAACAGATTTTTTTTATTACAGTCATTGCAGCAGCGACATTGCCCCGTCTTGAGCAAGTCATCGGTCTCGAAGGAGCTTTCTTCTACGCCTTCCTTGGCCTTATAGCGCCTTCTATATTGGACCTGATCTTTCGCTGGGAAAGAGGTCTGGGCAAGTACAAGTGGATTTTAATCAAGGACGTGATACTTATCGTCTTCGGGTCCTTTGTTTTGGTCACAGGGGTTACTCAGAGTATAAGAGAGATCGTGAGGACTAGCTAGTGAAACAAGTGGCTGTGTTTACTGTTTAATTTTAAGTTTGGTTTGGATTAAAGAGAGTTTTTCAGGAGTTGATGCGTGGCTTTATTAAGATGAAATTCGAGTAGCAAAAAATAATTTAGATAGGTTATTCATTTCTGGGGTTTGCTGGGAGTCCATATATTTAGGGTTCTCAGTGATAACGACAGCAAAATGGAAATAAAAAATTTACTATATGTGATACAAATAACATGGGAGCTATTTGTGCGCCCTTTCTTCTAGATTTGTCACTGAAAAAAAATATTAAGAGAACAACACAACGCAACTATTCACAAAACTAACTATAAGCAAAAAGTCCTTATAATTCAGTTCAAGTACTAGACAATAGTCTATTTTAGTTATACTCTATCGCAAGATTAAAATATACTAAGCCAGTAAGCACTAGGTAGTATCTGACTATGGTAACTGAAGCAGAAATGAAAAAGCCAAGCGCGAACGCCTGACAAACGATTATTACTATTTGCAAGTTAAAACAATGTTGTTGCTATTAATTAAAATTGTGATAATTTTGTAAGTTCATGTTAAATGATGATATAAATATTTTTAATACGGAAATGTTTTATTACTTCAGTGTTTCCCATATCCTCTCTTTTTATTCCTAGTACTTCTCACGGTACTCCTGGATACTAAGACTTCTATGTATATGTGAGGGCGCCGTGGCGCTCCACGCAGATTAGGAAGGTGTTTGAGAAAGTAAATTGTTCATCAATTTACAGGTTTTATTTACACAATTAAGTACTCTAACAGTGTTCACAATCTATTATACACTTTCGAGAGAATCGCATAACCGACAGCTCTAGAGGTACGGTGACGGAGTACTAATCGTTTTTGTTTTGCCGTCCAGTAGCTGCGCGCGTTGTAGTTATCACCAAGCAGGGCCCCAATTCTGGCACTCATCGAGATTCATCTCGCGTTCGACATGTGTCAAAAAATGACAGATTTTAAAGGGATCTGACAGCTCTTTTTGGCATATGTCGAGTGTGACTTCATCTCTACTGGCACCAGAATTGCCCCGCAGGTACAATACCGCGCTAGACGGAAGCACAGTTTCGGCCGAGGCGCCACATAATATATACACTAGACACGCTGTACAGAATAAAAACATTGTCACACTGAGTTACGGTACATGGCCGCAACTCAACATGGCAAATATGCCAATATTGCAATGGCGGGATCAAAGGATAGAGTCTGCGGGGCAGTTCTCACGTCCTTAGACATGGAAGTCACATTTGAGATATGAGTTAGGTATGTCAAAAAGAGCAGTTCAGAGCTCTTCAAAATCAGTCATTTTTTGACGTAGTTCGATCGTGACTATCGTGAGATGAATCTCGATAAATGCCAGAATTCGGGGCCTGACAGTTCTTTTCGTCTTATCTCGAACGTGACTTAATCTCTACTGATACGAGAATTGCCCCCTGACCTGTTATGTAACATCTAGTCTTGTAATATTTTAAACAGGGAATGGGGAATAGTATTTTATGCAACTGCTATATAATGAGAGGCCTTAAAACACGAGTGTGGTTTTATGAAACGAGCGTCAGCGAGTTTCATAATAGGATCACACGAGTGTTTTAAGGCCTAATTATATACAGTTGCATACATTACTTTATCTACACACATATCATAACTGCAAAAAACCGTAACAGCAAAACACCAACAAACAAGTATGGCGGCAATTCGATCTATCCGTCAAGACGAACGTTTTTTTTTTAAATCATAGACAAACGAAGGAAGCCCCTATTGTCATGTCACTCGAGATCAAATGTCGTGCGTTTAAATTAAAAAATCATACTGAATTGACGTTTCGTATCGATAACTGTTTTAGTATCTGTGGATACTAGAATAGAGACCAACTTGAATTTTGACAGCTGTTCCAAATTTAAATTCATAACGTCACGAGATATCGGTAATGTAATCACCAATAAACACAGACTACTAAGAGATACTACCCAATAAAGAACAGATTTACCTACTACCACAGACAAGAAAATTCTTAAAATAACATTGGTTGTAATAATGCTGGTCATTTTCTATGGTTTTTGAACGCGTTATTGAGAAATTATGATATGTGTGTAGATAAAAGAGCTAAACGATTCAGCTACAACAAACTCATACGAGTTGTCTGCGAGTTGTGTAGTAAACTAAATTAATAGTGACTTTGACAGAGGCCTTCCGCTCTTCCCAGTGTAGTTTAATGAATGGGCTTCTTTTCATAGAAATGATTATATCAATGTTGTATTCACGCTTTCACAACTGAAAAAAAAACGTTTAAAATTACTTTTATTACCGAAACATTTTAAAACTTATTGCCTGCTGGATAGTTGTACCCACGTTGTACTCAACAGGCAACACAACGGGCCAACAAAATTATTTGAAAATGGCCATTCATTAGCGATCTTTGCAAACAACCATAGTATTGTCAGATATTGTCACGTGACAGTTCAAGCGGAACCGGAAATGTCACTCATTGAAAAGTTATCAAATTTTAAACTTTGAATTGAATTTGAATAACATCCTACAGGAATCCACCAGAAATCATCTGAATAAATCGATAATAACAATTGAAAGTTAAAATAAGTTATTGCTGTACCCAACGTACAGTTTAAAATTAATAATGGCAGAATTTCGACGACGGGAAGGAACGCGCTCAGTCTGATTCTGATTGTTTGCCAACAATGACTGAAATAATATCGCGTACCTTTCAAATTTCCTATTTTTTGCTTGCTATTTTAAGAACGTCATCGCTAAAATAGTAAAAGGTAAACGAGTTCAAATCTGTGAACTAGAATACATTCCAGGCGCGTGTGTTCTTTATCTGTCGTTGAGTCTTTGCTTTGGTAGTCGCCGTCCCCGCCACGAGCAAATAATTTTATTATTTGGTGTATATTCTCAAGTTATTCTGAACTATTGTCATGTGAGAGTGTTAATTGATAAAGATGAGTTTAAATTTCAACAGCAAACTTGTAAGTACCTAAGTAATAAATATGTCTGGCTGGTCATGTATTCAAAATCTAATCAGATATTTCCTAGGTTATATTATTAATCTGATTATAAACATGACTGTCGATTATCCTTATCGTTTTATCGTTTGTGATTGATAAAGCTTAACCGGTAAGTTTACCTGTATTTATTTAGTTTGAGTTTGTCGGAGAGCATGAGCACAAGTGATACTAACATGGTTGGTGTTCAATTTGATTTTTGTCGTAATATTTGAAAAGGTTTTCTTGTTGCGGAAATTTCGCAATCACTCCACCAGTGCAGTATTTCCGAGGGCAGAATAAGAATACTTGTCATTATGATATTACAACATGATATGAAGTTTCTTGAGATAACCAAGTTCAAGGTTATTTTAAGTAGGAATGGAAATGGAACGTCACTTTAATCAAAATTCAAAGTCAATCAGTACACATTTAAAGTCCGCGTCGCATTCACGCGACGAAAAGGCGCTGTGTTGTAATTTTTTTTAAAGTAAAAAAGACAAATCTGTGCTAGTGTGCAATGAGTAATTTAGAAGTAGAAACTACCGATTTTTTCCGAAATGTATGTATTAACCTAACCTTATTTTTGTTCTACTTAGTTTGGGTCAAGGGGACCAAGCATAAACTCTGATCAGAGGACATTCAGTTCAAAGCGAATTCATTACAGAACCAATAAAAGTGTTAGTAATTTTCGCCTTAAAAATACATTCCTTATGTATTTATTTGTAGAAATAGTTTCATTATTGGCTTGTTGAACTGCATACTTAACCTAAAACTTGTTCTTTGAAAAGTTTCATAATGTTTTCCTTAAGTTAGCAGTAGCAAATGAATCATGCTGTAAATAATGTGCTATTTATCTTATGTAAAATAAAGTAAGTGCAAAACAATGGCAAATGTGTAGCTAATTGACCAACAGAAGTTTGGCCACATTGTAGAATTTGTGATTCATTGTGTTCTGTATTAGGCCTTTGTATAGATTGTCGAGACGTCACTGTTAATACTGGTATTATGTCCAAAGTGGCAATGACTAGCACCATATCTTATTGTCTATTGTGGCCTATTATGCTATTGAAATGTATTATAAATACCTTTTATTTCAGGTTTTGCCTATAGTAGTGGCCGTTGGTTCAACGGTAGTGCTTGCCACAGTGATAGCCAACTGCTTATGGGGCAAGAAATCTAAGAGCAAGAAGCTAGTAACACTTGTGGATCCCAATGTAAAGTATGCGCTGCCACTCATCGAGAGGGAAGAGATTAGCCATGACACACGGAGGTTCCGATTTGGATTGCCTAGCAAGGAACATGTTTTAGGTAAGTGATACTTAATATTTATATTCTTTACATTTTAGTAGCCGGGCATTGTTGGTTAGGGCTACTACAGAGGACAGTAAACCGTGATGTTTGTTCTTTATTTTATTAGGCAAAGGGATTAATGATATAAAGCCTGTGTCTTCCATTTCATTCTGTTGGATGACGTTTTATCTGTTTCTGCATGCTAGCGTTTATTTCAGCACTAAAAAATAGCATAGATAGCCCCTGGAGATTGAAAATCAACCATTAGTTTTTAACAGAACAGAAAATTGATACATAAATGTACCTATCTGTATAATTATAAATAACTTTACTATTTAAATTTTTACAAATTTTTGCATGATTTTCTTTTCTTCAAGAAACTGCAGCAGCCATGGCTGACACATACATATATCTTATCTCTTATCCCACAGTGCAGTCTTTTCTAACTAGTGTCATAGGAAAGGAATGCAAATATATGTAACATAAAATGTGTCAGTCATGTTAGGTTATTGTTGGTGTTATGCAATTGTGGCAATAGGGTCAGGTACCCAATTAAACAGCTATTGTAATAGTTTGGTGTATTAGAATAGCAAGTCATAAATCATAAAGAATATGAGGTTTCATAAACCAATTTAACAGAGCTACCTGCTTATTAGTATGATCGGCCTCAGAAGTAGCTGAACAATTTAGTACCTTGTCGTTGTCAGTAATGTCACAAATTTGAGCAATTCTGATTTCATATATTACCGCGACAAGGTTCTTAAGTGTTTAGCTAATTCTGACGCTGACTGTACAACAATAACTTACTTTGGTACTGTCAAATCTACAGGTTTGCCCATCGGACAGCACATTCATTTGTCGGTGAAGCTGGAAGATGATCTGGTCATCAGGGCATACACTCCAGTGACCAGTGACGAAGAGAAAGGATATGTCGATCTGGTTATTAAGGTATGGCTATTATACTCTTAATAATCAATTAAGTCACAGATCAAAAGTCGACACTGTAGCTTAATGTACAGACAGCCTCAAATAAGTAACTAAACACTTCAGAACCTTGTCATAGTAATGTATGAAATGAAAGTTGCTGGAATTTGTCACATTACTGGCAGCGACAAGGTACTAAAATGTTCAGCTACTTCTGAGGCTGACCGTACTTGGCTTTAATATACATGAGAACGAATGAAACCTAATGAGCACTCATTCAGTTTCCCAGCGTATTTTTACTTTCTATTCTGAATAAGTCTAGATACCTAGATTAAGTTGAGAGCGATCTTGAAATGTGTTAATTGATCGTAACAACCTTTACTCTAAGCCATGGAGCACACAGAGTGGCCTTCTGTTGTGATTTAAATTCCTGATGCATATGAGCAAATGCTCATATATGTTTATATGGTCCCGCTGTCATTGTTGGCGGCGTTTGGCATACCAGCTATTTGCATCGACGACTGCCGTTTCGGTACAAATCACAGTAAGAGGCTACTCCATTTGCATGGTTTAACTACAAATGCAGATAATGTACATTTCTGTTCATTTCGAATTATCTTTAGGTATGGTTGAAATAATTGAAAACTGCCTTATTCTATGGTACAGTCAAGGAATTTAATTTCCAACCCTAAGGTTCAATATCATATAGCAAACTGTCACCATAAGAGCTATAGAGCAAGACGTTAGTTTGGCATATCGACCTTAATGCATTGCGAATGTCAGACGACATTTCAACGAAATGGGTAGGGAATTAACTTCCTTGACTGTACGACAGTTTTATCTTTGCAAATCATGTTTTTAAAAGACCTTATCGCGAATTGATTACCATGACATTTTGATTACCTACTTAAACAGTTTGTGTAATGGTGACACTCAAGCTCACACTCAAGGTCATAACATAAATATGTTAACACTTTTTACGCGGCTACGACGACACCAAAGATTATGATCATTTGATTATGAGTTTAACAGTCTATACGTATTTCTACGTAGCGTCTAAACTACTGAGCCGATTTTGATAAATGAGGTGTCAATCAATTTCTTATTAAAATCTGGATGCCATAGGCTCAATATAGATAAGAAAAAACCAATATAAAGTAGGTTACATCCAAAAAGTAGGGGGCTTTTTTTTTGCTATGATGTGCCCTGGGATGTCAAATGAAAGAGTAGTAAGGCTGCGTGTCCACCAGAGATGTGCGAGGATGTGTAGCGAGGGATGTGTTTGTAAAGAACCAATGAGCCGTTTCCACCAGAGCTGTGCTGACCGAGGCGAGGTAAATGAAGCGATTCTATTGGTTCTTACAAACACATCCCTCGCTACGCATCCTCGCACATCTCTGGTGGAAAAGCAGCCTAACGCTTTAACTCATAGCTGCATCTTTGATTTAGGCAAACCGTCTGTTACCGCTATTGATATATTTATTTTTAACTAGCTGACCCGGCGAACTTCGTACCGCCTAATTATTGCAGGCATATTTGCTCACCGTTTAGACCTACCCTGGACTACGACAAACATTTTAAAACCAAAATCAGCTCAATCGGCCCAGCCGTTCTCGAGTTTTAATCAGACTAACGAACAACAATTCATTTTTATTTATATAGATAGATAGAAGATTGCATAGTAAAATAAGAAAGTCTATCCGTTCCTGTCGGTCCTCATAGTATCTTCGGCCGCTTAGGTACTTCTAAACCACGTAACCACTATTTTCCGTGTGGTATTCAATAAAGAGTATTTGTCTCGTCTTGTGACGGATTTTATTAAGGTGTTAACTTTCAATTTATTTAGAGAATTTTAAGAAACATTACCCAATGCGAAGCCAGGACGGGTCGCTAGAAGATAAACAGATAGGCATACAATAGGAAGCTTCTTGTATTTTAACTCTGTGTTTGTTTAAAAAGTGACTTCTATACTTATACGGTCGCTCGGATAGGCCACCACAGAACCCTGTCATTATAACTTAGCCAATCTGTAGCCAGATATTAGTGAACAATCCAAAGCAATGTCAGTGTCACAAGGTTCCATACAGGCCCAACGAATAAAGTCCGTGACTGTACTTACTGTTATTTATTCTGTGGCCCTGGTTGGTGTGGCACTCGACTGCACCTAAGTATATAAATTAGTTATTATGATTATATTTATACTGTGTCAATGATCTGTTGAAATCATCTTCTACAAGCTTTACTGTTGTTGACGGTGCTTTTATTATTGCTTTGTTACCGGTATTACGTAAACATATCAGAGTTCAAGTTAATCTGACAAGTGGTAGGTCAAAGTTTATTTCCAATATTTCTCTTTATCATTATCGTCCTAATACGTAAGTAAATAAAAAAAACGGTCTTTCAAAACCATGCTTAGAGCAAAGGTGAATAAAGGCCAAGTTCGCCTACTGTTATTTTATTTTAAATACTTAGCTGAATTTTAAGAAGCATATTGTGACACAGGTAGCGAAGTAGCGAGAATATAACGTAAGTAGGTGCGTCTACAGTTATCAGGTATTTAACTGTAACTGGGTATTCCTAAAGTGCATTGCTTATTTAGTCTATCAGTATGCCCTCGTTTTAGGCTTAAGATATCAAAATACTAGTACTTAGGTGCCTACTTCTTCCAATATACTTGTAGCACGAAAACTGACAGGGCTATTGATTGAAGGCATTATTTTAAATTTTAAGTGTTGGTTCAGTTGATGTTTAAAACCTTTTGCAAACATTATTTATTTGGACAGCTGTTTAAACGTCACCTACACTAATTAAGTAGTACCTACTCTTGAAAGAAGTTTTCTTTTTATTAGCTTTAATCTTAGGTATTTGCTTCGATCGCACATGTTTATTTTTTATTCAAAGCCTACAAGTGATTTGTTACCCTCTTCCAGCGGTTGAATGGACAACTACTTAGTTGACTTAATTATCTATGAAAATTTGGTAAATTGAAACATATTTTTATAAATAAATTACACTTTAGCTCTGACGACTTTAGGTGTCGGTAGCGTGTGGTAGTTACGACAGGCCCTTAGGCATCGTTGGCGTTCAAAGGGTGTGAAGCGCTAATATTATAATTAATTTTAATCACCTAACCTTTATATACTTGCGTCACATCAATTAAATGTCAACAATCAATTACTATTATACCTATCAGGCAAGCCAGCAAATGCCGATTAAAACAATTAGACTTTATCATGATTATTTTTGACTCTTCACGCGCTATGCCGTGACTTGGACTTTATATATTTATTATTATATTATTATTATGTTTCTATTGCTTTATTGTAAGTAGTTACGTGGCCGACGCGTGCTCTTCTCGGAACAGATGTATAAAATACGGAAAAAAGGATTTTTTTCCCTGAAATGAGACCTAGCTAGATCGTTATTCGCCCCCGTCAATCACATACTCTAAATTTAATCGAATTAGAGCCGTTTTCGAGGACGCGTTTACTAGTATTCATTTAAATCTTAGAAACAGGCTTTGATGAAATTATGAAATTACAAGCTTTGTAAAAACCTTGGCCGCCGATATAGCTATGGCGACTGTTGAAGCTTTTATAAGTTCGATACATTAGGTTAATTGGTATAACATATCCCAAGATATTTACCTCATCATTTATTATTTACAGGTTTACTTCAAAAATGTCCACCCGAAATTCCCTGACGGTGGTAAAATGTCCCAGCATTTGGAGAACATGAAGCTTGGTGAGACCATCGACGTTCGAGGGCCCTCGGGACGCCTGCAGTATGCCGGCAAAGGCCTGTTCCTCATCAAGAAACTCAGAAAAGATCCGCCTACAAAAGTTATTGCTAAGAAACTAAACATGATTGCAGGTGAATATCAGTGTGAATTATTCACTACTAGCGACCCGTCCCGCCTTCGCATGAGTACAATAAGAATTTAATTACATGAAACCTTACGTAAAAATTCTCCAAATGACAATGAAAGCCGCGTCAATATCCGTTGCGTGCTTTAGAAGGAGAAGGCGGCCGAGGACATGAGAACAGACAGGAAAGCATAGCTACTTTGTTTTATACTAGAACAAAAACAAATATTCTTTATTGTATAGTCGACCAAGAAATTGCTTGACCACTCTTGAACCTTCTCCCTTTGTAATACGGTCGAAAAGTGGTCAAGCAATTTCTTGGTCGACCATACACCACATAATAAAAACAAAGAAATTAGTAAGGTAGACAATAGGCGGTCTTATCGCTTAAGAGCGATCTCTTCCGGACACCCGGTTTAACAGTCAACAATAACAATAGCAGATTAAAGTAGGGTAGTAGTTTATACTATTTAAAGATTTTTAGCTAAGTCTTCTGTGGACGACGGGCAGTTTCCTTTACTTCTGTTTTGAGTTTTGTACGTAAGAAAAGTACGTTACTTTGGAAAGCATGTAATACTTAACTTTAATAATTCTTTTGTTTCAAGGTGGAACGGGCATTACTCCCATGCTGCAACTGGTGAGGCACATCTGCCAGGATCCCAACGACCGGACCGAGCTCCGGCTGTTGTTCGCCAACCAGACTGAACAGGACATCCTGCTGAGGGACGAACTAGAAAAGTACCTGAGGGAATACCCCAACCAGTTCAAATTGTGGTACACTATCGACAGGGCTGAACCAGGTACGTTATTTCCCAGTCTATATAGTTGCTTGTATAGAGTAGACATGAGCGCTGCGCTGGCGCGCCGCCGCTGAGTGAGGCATGCGGTGGCGCCGCGTGCCGATGTGCTTTCCTCCTCGTATTTATATGCAGACAGCGATTCATCGTTTAAAATTCAAAGAATTATTGACACCGGTTAACAATTGGCGGAGATATTGCGAACATACACGCAAATAAAAACTAACATTTACATATTCAGTTAAATTGAGAATCTCCTTTTTTGAAGTCGATTAAAAAAGTAAATTTCGACTAGGTGTTAAAAGTTACGACCGTTTATGTCTTCCATTTCTTTATTAAAGAATATAAAACTTTCTTTGGCAACAACGGTATGGTTTTCTTTAAAAAATACACAAGAAATAGGCCTCTGATAAAAAATCTAAAGCACAAGGTCACGCCGCCGCCGCCAAAGAAATTTTGAGACCACGCCACCGCCGTGGAATCGGTGCTTATAGAGATGATCGCTTTTATACAGCCTTTATAGCGCTTGTGTCCTACATGGGTCGCACTAGGTATTATTATCATGAGCACCAAAACTAATCAAACATGGTTTTTGGAAATGTTAATCTTTTGTTAAAACGCCAATACGTTTCACCTATCCTCGCTGTCTGTGCGTTTAGTGACAGAAACCGCACTTTACTTTAACATTATGTAACCTACGTCCCCTTTTAAGTTGGTGCGGTATGGTATTTAAGTAGGTACAGTCAGCAACGAAAGTCGCCGAACACAATAACGTTACAAAAGTCACTAAACAGGTCATTTGTCCATAAGTCGTTGAACTGCATTCAGAGCAAAATTACATTTACACCATGGAATACCAAAAGTCGCTGAACAGCTTTATTCCAAAAATTACAGGACAGCATCATTCCAAAATTTGCTGAACAGTTTAATTACATAAGTCGCTGAACACTACCACTGTTTAAATATTTGGAATAGTCGCTGAATAGTATATGCATAATTACACACACACAAAGAAAAATTAGGGTAATGGCAGGACTCGAACCTGAAACCTAAGCATACCGTGCCTTGCGTTTGCCAGTTTCGACACATTACCACTACCATACTCTGCAAATTTATCAATGTGCTTTGTCTTTACGGTCATTACATTATTTATTTTAAAAGTATTAAGTTAAACTGAGCTTTATTTTAAATGACATAATATTTCATTTAATTTTATCTCGGATTAACGAATAAGTTACTTACTACAGGTAAAGTGAGAAATTCACATAATAGAAACAGTGTGATATTGACGACACGCGATAAGATTCAATTTAGCCTGACCTATTTTTTTTTTCACTGAGATATGCTCATCTCTTCGAATTTTGAATTTTGACAATCACTGAGAAGAGTACTCACTTGTCAGTGAGCGTTTCATCTCTTTCATTTGGAGTGTAACCTTAAACTATTTAATCAATCGGACATGTTCAGCAACTATTGACAATTTAGAGATCAGCTAATTCTGTAATCAGACATGTTCAGCGACTATTGAAATTGTACATATCAGATAATTATGTAGTCAGACATGTTCAGCAACTATTGAAAAATCGATGTTTATTGACTTTTGTTACTCTCAAATGTCCACAGACATTTGTACATTAGCCTGTTCAGTAACATATGGAACTTTATAGTGTGCAGGTGTTTTGGAAATTAGGATGTGTTCATGGACTTTCGTTGCTGACTGTACTCGACGTCAAATTTAAAACAAAAACTCCTGCCTATTGTATCTATGCTAACATCGAATTCTGTCTACTTGCGACCTTTTCGCAACTAATCCTTTGAACCGATCTTGATGATAATTTGTTGGTAGATGGTTTAAATTTGTAACCGAAATTTCTTTTTATTTTTTAATGTTAAATATTAAAATTTTCGATGGTTTGTATACAAATCTTCGCAGACAAAGTCGTAGGCAGCAGCTAGTAGTATTGGAGAATCTATATTCAGTGGTCAAGACTTTATCTACCGCTACCGCCAATTTAACGTAAATGTTGCGCAACTCGTCACATTTATCTATCAACTCTGTCATGGATGATGTCATACCATCCCATAAGTGATAACAGTATTTATTTACATGGCTCTTATCTATTCTACCTTGTCAATTTTACTATGAATTTTCCATAGTTTATTTCTTTGAATAAGAATTGTTGACATTTTTCTATTATAGTTTTTTTTAATTTCACACTTTCACATCACTTAGCTAAAGTTCAAATAACCAATTGTTTGTTCGTTTCACAACTCACCAGAAACTCTACCCCACCATCCCTAACGTGTCATCGAGTTTTAAGCTATTTCTTTTTTTTATTTCCAGGCTGGAAATACAGCACTGGCTTCGTCAGCGACGAAATGATCCGCGAACATCTGTTCCCGGCCGGCGACGATGTGCTGGTGCTCATGTGTGGACCCCCGCCCATGATCAACTTCGCGTGCACTCCCGCCTTAGAGAAACTAGGTTTCAGGGAAGATCTTCGTTTTGCCTACTAAGTGCCTACTGTCTTTCGGTAAGCACGTAGTTGCTATTGCAACTGTACCCTAAATTCGGGACAGATAGGGGAGACTGGAGGATTTTGAACTAAATTATATTCAAGGCGTAAAAGTATGGATTGATACTTGAGTTAAGTTAGGCTTATAATTGTCTTGCACATTACGGTATTACGATCACAAAATAGATGGCATAAAAATATTAAAGATGATTTTTATATGCACAATTAGTAAAAGAAAAGAAAAAGTGTTTTAAGTTTAATTTTTTGATACATCACGAGTAGTAAAATGACAGTTGGCATGCCTCGCATAAACTCCATTGCGCTGAAAACTGCTCTAGTGACGTCACTGTTGTGATGATGTATGGAGCGCAACACTAATTCCCTTATACATAAAAAAATAACAATCTTTTTGCTAACAAATGTTTTGTTCCTTTCATTTGAGGGCAAACGTCACAATGACAGATAAAGATGTTTACTAACAAACGTTGACGAAGCGTTTATGAATATGGGGGTAAATCACGTTTAACACTGCCAGCTTTTAAAACACGATTCTCGCTATAAAACTTTCTACATTTTTATCTGGATTCTAACGAACGTACTTATTTGAAACCAAAAAGGCGTTTTTTTCCTTTATCATTTTTGTTACGTGGCTAGGATTTCTAATATCGTTTTTTTTTTCACATAACTATTGTGCCACTCGGTTTGTGAAATTAATACCGTATTGTCGGCGTTAGCTTAATTGTCTGAATGTAAATTTGTGACAAATTGCTTACCAAATAAGGTTAAAAATCTTCGGTCTTCTCTACCTTACTTTTATGTAGACAAAAGGACGCATTTAAAACGGGAAAAGGCATTTTGTACAAATATTTAATAGTGTTAAGCATAGCAGACTTACATGAGAGATATGTATTTTGAAGTTGTTACTTGTTGATAGTGCATGATATTGTATTGCTTATTTAGTTGTTTGTACTGAGGACTGGAATTTACAAAATAAAACAATTAGTTTACAACAATTGCTTTTACTTCACTCAAACTACGCATTGCGATTCCTTAATTAGTATTTAGAACATTAGAAGTGTATTGTATTAGAACAAGTACGTTGCTCGTAATAACGCCGATCAGTTTGAATGGTAGAGTTTTGTCGAGGACGACTATACCACATACTGAGAAAATGGGCTTCTCGAACTCGATCAGCTGAAGCATTTCCCACGCTGCTTTGCGGACCTTTTCGTCTTTGTCTAAAAAAAGTTAATTTATCAGTTTTGAATTTGGAAGAAAAAATTCGCAAAGTATTGAAAGAATAGTCCTCACATTTTGAGCGTTTGTGCACTGGATCTCTCACTATACGGAACGCAGTACCAAGCTTGCTTCAAGCAATTATTTTGTGAGAGTGTGTTACTACCACGGTAGAGCCGGCTCATTCGTATCCCAACCAGCAACTGGCTACAGTGTGGCTTTACCACTATTAAGTTCTTTCCTGGACCCATGGTCTTGTTTTAACCTCTTCAACGCCACGTCAAATACAAAAGACATGATTCACACGCCAAGCTTTTTTTTGTAAGTTACGAAGTTGAGCCTTATGCGTATGCAGGTAGGTCACTTTTATATTGCATGCGTTGACGTATATATGGGTCATTGGCGTTGAACCTGTGGTGCTGATATGTATATGAGTCGTTGACGACGAAAAGGTTAAACTTTCGCGATTTCCACACATATAACGTTGACGGGACGCGATTAAATATCTTCTTGTGACCACGACCGTTGAAACGTGGCTGAAACGTCGAAGTAAATTAACAATGATTTAATCGCGTTAAAGTCCCTTCATCGTTATAAATCGCACGCTTAGTATTAAAGTGACCCTTTTCTGAATAATACACGTCCCAAAATATCACCTTAATTAAAAGACATAGGGTTTAATTTTGGGAAATATCAAATTCAGAATTGAGTCACTTTAATACTAAGCGTGCAAAATACCCATGCTCTTGGGTTGAAGTACAATATCTATTGAGTTTAAATATAGAGATTGAGATTATATACTATTAAGTTTGGCATGCGTGATTATGTCCACGAAATTTTAAATCCAATGCCATGTATTCTTTATCTCATGTACTATTCGAGATAAGCAGCTGATTGCTCACGCCAGACGAGCCGGATTACACTATCAAGTACTCACATGACATGGGTATTCCCGTGACAAAATGCTATTACATGATCTGGTAGGCGGATACTCAAACGATTAAATAGATATGGTTTTTTACTGTTCTATAAGCGAAGGATCGTAACAGAACGGAATCCTAGTGCACCTTGCTCGCTAACTCAGCAGCTGAGCAGCGTTGCTTGCGCTGTTGTGTTCCGCGCGGACCAGAGAGCCGGTGAAATTACTGGCACAATAGATATTGCATCTTAGCCTCTGATGTTTCGGGTGTCTATGGGCGGTGGCGTTCATTTACCATCAGATGACCCACTTATTTGTTTGCCTTCCTATTTTATAAACCAGTCTGTTCCTCAGAGTCCTATAGCTCAGTATAAATTAAAGGCATGAAACTAGCCGACGGGTCACGTAAGGTGAATTTATAACCACCACCAAGGGGTATTAGCAACCCCAATAGTCTCTGCTTCGTTGATCTAGCCTTCAAAGGAAATCTAAACCCTGGTCTTAAACTCCCCCTAAAACATTTAAGAACACCGCATTTGGGATTCGATTTGACAATGTTATTGTAGGACTTATCTTCGGTCCAGTTTCCCTGTAATGTTATGGAGGTCAGATGTCAGTTGCTTCAATGGAATAACGTGCGGATTGGTTTTTGACTTTCGAGCGCTTTTAGCAGAGAGCCAATCAAACACGCGAGCGTAACTTTAACCGGCTTTGATTGGCTCGCGGCTGGCAAGTGTCGAGCGCTCTAAAGTCAAAAATCACCCCCACTGAGCTACCGAATCTGGGATCATGGTCAAAGCGTTCCCCGAAACATGGGCGTCGCCTAGAGTTTCAATAAGTATGTAGTATACTAGTCCAGTTTCATCAGTTGTACCGAAATGAACGAACTTTACCCCCAATCTCCCCCCTTTCCCCCCTAGAACACGCTAGGGCGGCAGGCTGTCAACGCCCATGCGTCGAATAAAGAAACGGGAAAAAGTGCTAGGAGAATAATGACTGGATGAGCCAAGAAGTTGCTTGACCACTTTTCAACCGTATTACAAAGGGTTAAAGTTTAATAGTGGTCAAGACATTACTTGGTTGACTATACAACTTACCTTCATAGTAAACTGACAAAGCATGTAGGATCAAGCGTTTCGTGCTTTGGACTTGCTTGATGAACCAGTCGCAGGAAAACGCTACGAACGTCAACTGGATGAAGTAGAACACCATCCACAACATGAGCGTCACTGAAGCCAGTATTGGGACTAACTGAAACATAGTTTGTGCATTCAAACTTGTATTAGCTATGATGGGAACTAAATTCTAACCTAAATTTAACTTTTTGTCACCCAGCCTAGACATTGTTTATAGCCTAAATAAAGCGAATCAAGGCTGTAAATAGAAGAGACTATTTATAACTTGTTGCTCTAGAGTATTTATTTAAACAATAAAGAATAACAATATTATCATCATCATCTCAGCCACAAGAAGTCCACTGTTGAACATAGGCCTCCTCCATGGATTTCCAAAGTGACCGGTTGAAAGCAGCATGCAACCAGCGCCTTTCTGCCACCTGTATGAGTTCATCGGACCATCTTGTGGCTGGTCGTCCTACGCTGCGCTTGCCAATACGCGACCGCCATTCGAGAACTTTTCAACCCCATCGGCCATCAGTTCTCCGTGCTATGTGCCCTGCCCACTGCCACTTCAACGTGCTAATCCGCTGGGCTACGTCGGTTACTTTCGTTCGTCTGCGGATCTCCTCATTTCTGATTCGAATAACAATATACAACAATAATAATAAACAAAACTGATATTTTAGGTTAGAAAATGAGGTAAATTAAATAACCAATTAATGTTACCTTAGTTCTTAATCCGACGACGGTCGACTCAATAACTAGAAACGTCCAGATAAAGAGTGTTATGATGACGTTGAATAACTGAAAATACACTTTTTTTGTTATGGCGAAAACGAGCATGCGATTTACCTGATGGGAAGTTATCACCGCCGCTCATAGAAAGTGATCCCAAGAGAAATTACTGATCCGATGCCTATCTTTAGGTCCGGTCACTCACCGTACGATAAGCAATAGCATTTAAGTTACTACTTCACGCCGGTATTCTGTGAGAGTGTAGTACTGCTTTGATCGAGCCGGCTCGTTTCTACTGCAACCAGCAAATGGTTGCAGTGTGGCTTAACCAGTATAAAAGTTGTACTTTGACTTGCTTATAGATAGGTATGTTTTATTTCTGCTATAGATGCAGATGATGGAAATTGAGATGATGCTATAGTCACCTGAGAGCTGAACAGTTTAGAAACCTCATCAAATAATTTCAAAATAGAGGTAAGAATGCAGGTGAAGTCTTGCAAAGATATCGCATCTCTGTTATCGGCAGTGACGATAGAAATTCTTAGGATTTTATCCACTCCTTCAATTTTATGTTGTCCCGTATTGATTTTATTCTGGCTAACGAGGTTACTGCGAATAACTTCATTCAGAAATCGTAGTCTCACCGCCAAATAATAGATGCAGGTGCCAGTGGAAACAAGTTCTAAATAAACACTTACAATACCGAAACCTAACGGTAGAGTGTATATAGCGTTCTCTATATTGTAAAACACGTAAGCTGCAAACCCGCAACCGAAGGCGATTACAATGTAACAGATCCATGTTACTGTAATGTAATAATTTACAACGCTCGAAGATGCCAAATTATTTCTTTTTAAAGCACTGTCAACTTTCTGCATCAAAAGAAACACTTTAACAGTCTGCTTGCCCTTAAAGAACCTTGCGTATAAGATGTTATATAAATAAGAAACGTATTGCACAAGGACTCCGAAGGCAAATGTGTAAAACAGAGTTTTATCTTTCTCGAAATACGCATTGTAATAAGACAGCTCAAAGTGGTAAAGGGATCCGCTGACCGCAATTATCCAAAGAACGGTATATATTTTTTGACTAATCGATACTGTTGATAAAACATTGTTGTTTATATCTATGCAGCTAGAACCCAGAAGTAACTGCAAGTAATATACTGGCGATATTAATTTCATAAAATTCACGTCCAGCGAATTTTCCGACAAAAGATCACGGAGCGGCATTTTTAATGTATTTTCAGATTTGTTTTATACATGTTGTATAAAACAGAGTCAACACTTGAATGGACCAAGGAAATGGTTTAATCGTGAAAATGATCAGAATTCGTGGGTATTATACTGAATTGACATAATGAAGCCACATCGCGATCTCGCATTATAGCAATGGCATTTTCATTTCCCTAATTCGATAAAATAGCTTGGAATGACTGATCTATACGTTGTAATAGGTATAGGTTAGCTCGTAGATATATTCGTTAAAAAATTATGGGTTACATAGAAATTTATTTATAAAAGTAAAGAATTACATGTGTCACATTTTTTTAATCAATTCGATAAGTTTAGAACTATGTAATTGTTACGACCGTTATTATTTGTACTGTAGAAAAACGTTACATTAATTGATTACAGTACGTATTCATGTAAAGGAAATCTTTACGGATACTCCCGAGTCTGGGGCGGTGGGAGTTGCGTGGGACTCCCCCCCATAGCTATTTGGGGCGCTTACCCAAACCAAAAAAAAAACGATTAATACCTCGCTAGGTGCAACTTGATCGGGCACCGTGTGACCGCCGAAGCTTTCGCTACGATGACGCGCACCCACCGCTCTTCAGTCGGACCTTGCAAGATCTCCAGTGATCCTAAGATGACCGCCGCCTTCGATTTATTTATCCCTACGTGCGTCCCTTTTTTTATTTCACTAGTTCGATAGAGGCGCAGAAAGAGATAAGTTAAAGTTGGATGGCCTTATCCAGGTCAATGAAGTGCAAAGGTACCTATCACTTGATATGACGACCTAGCGGTTAGTGACCTTGAATACAGAGCTAAGGAGGTTACGAGGGTTCGATTTCCTTGAGGAAACAAATAATAAAAAACCGGCCAAGTGCGAGTCGGACTCGCGCACGAAGGGTTCCGTACAGTTATTTATAAAAACGGCAAAAAAACACGTTTGTTGTATGGGAGCCTCCTTAAATATTTATTTTATTCAATTTTTTGTATTGGTTGTTACAGCGGCAACAGGAATACATCATCTGTGAAAATTTCAACTGTCTATCTATCACAGTTCTTAAGATGCAGCCTGGTGACAGACGGACGGACGGACAGACAGCGGAGTCTTAGTATTAGGGTCCCGTTTAACCCGTTGTGTACGGAACACTAAAAATGAGTGAAGGGCAAAAAGTTGGATAGTAAATATAAATGTTGTACCTACGTGAGCCGTGGATGTTACATGTTTTTAAGTGTAGAGGTAACTACTATATTCGTAGTCCAGTTCATCTACACTAATCTACACTAATATCATAAAGAGGTAAACTTTGTTTGTTTGTATATAGGGGGTAATCTCTGGAACTATTGAACCGATTTCACAAATTCTTTCACAGATAGAAAACTACACTATCACTGACGGACCGGACTTACTATGTAGGTATCTATTGCTTTAACCTTTACCAGTATCCATTAATAGAGTATTATGTTATATAAGTGGATACGTAACATAACATTATGATTCCCGATTTGTTCCATTTAGCTAATATTCATAAATAATAGTTTGAATCAAGTCAAACCTCCAGAGACCGACTCAATCAAATTCAATAAATGACCTTTTCGGAACCATTTCAACTGAAGACTCGAAAGTATGGACGTGCTTTTTAAGTCGACATGGAAAAGTTAGCGTCAGACATTCTAGAGGAAGACTTTATCAAAATCTTTCGACCAGTCCATTACCTGCAGAGCTGGTTGGGTTTCCAAAGAGTGAAAATAAAGCATAGATACGTTACTGCTCCATCAATTTACTATCAATTTTACAGCAGTGCTATATGGCTACTTAACATTCTATCCGCCGCTGACTTTGTGTTTTACTGTGAAACGAATTTAGAATCATTAACTTCCGTTGCTTTTCTCAAATTTGGTTTTCTTATCAACGTCGTTATAAACGCCGTAAATGCTTGGCGAAATAACTTTTTCAAAGGGAATTTTAACAGCCAACTCTATGTTAAACTTCAAAAAATCGATCGTGTTTTCAAGATGAAAACCGCTGCAAGCGCGAACCGGAAACTGTTTACATATTCAGTCACGTTAACAGTGGCTTCGGTCGTTCTCTGGCTGTCATGCATCATGGTATTAAATGACATAGCTATGAAAACCTTATGCCCTTCAGTATTGTTTGTTCAAATAATGGGAATCGGCAGCTATATGGAAATCATGCTGGTATCATTAATTTTGGGGTTCCTAGCGTTGAGGTTGGACCATATGAACGCAATATTAGAAAAAGAAACAATTTATTTCAAAAATAAACTAAGGGAAGCAAAGATGTCGGTGTTTGCTATAGAATACAACCAAGAGAAGACCAAGGATCATGACGAGCTTGCTGTAGGCATGCATTGCATGTTAGATGCTTTGGTGGATATCATACAACTGTTCCAATTTCCGGTAAGAAAATTGACCAAAAATGTTCTCATATAATGATAATTTTCATAGTGCAATTAAATACATGACTACTATCATACTTTTTAAAATTTGCAACAGATTTTGTCGTTCACGTGCCAAGTGATGATATGGGACTTCACTCTAATGCAAAACGTGGTAATAGCAATTAAAGATAAGGCAAGTATATAATTTGATAACGTCACTCATCTTATTTTCAAAAGACGGTGATGGATACATACATACATTACTTTAAATTACTTGAAATTTGAATATCATGAATGCAAGGAAATTGATTGTGTTACTTTTAATGAGGAGTGTATTTTAACCACATTATTCTATGTGGCCGTAAAGATTTTATACACATTCATGATGTTTATCATGCTCTTTCTTACACTCTCGTACACTCTTTTATAAACCCTTCACTGTCTTATATCAATCATTTCTATCTTACAAACAAATAAATACCTACGATATTACCATTAAAATCTTTCTCATAAGATTATCAAAAATTCTCATCCTAACCATTTGTGTTGAAATTTCAGACTGCTAACACAAACTACTTAGCTATATCTGCAGCAGTGCTTCTGATGTGGATGATAGCATTGTTTATTGTGAGTTATCTCGCAAACGCAATAACTTCTAAAATGCATCAAACACGAAAGCTTTGTTTCAATATGTTGTCCTTAACGTCGGCTAATGGAGGTTTGTATCTTGAGGGTCTTACCGTGTGGTCTTACCACACTTTTCGCCTTGCCCGGTCCGATATATTTGATGCTGGCTGTAATAAGGGGTCCTGTTTTAGAAATAAATTTAAATGATAATGACAACACAAAGAAAAATTAGGGTAATGGCAGGTCTTTAACCTGCAACATCAGCATTCCGTGCCTTGCGTTTGCCAGTTAAAAAAATAAAATAAAAAATGGGAAGTAAATTTCGATTACTAAAAAAGTTCCTGTTTTACCTTTATGGCATGGACCCGTAAAAATAAACTCAACATAGGTACATACAATTAAAGTAAAAAACATGTTTAAATCTAGCGGCCTAAAATGGTACTTACCAATTGTGGACTAGGTTCTTAAAAATGTACTTTAAGTTCATGCAATTTTAATACGTTTGAACTGTGGCATAGCAATTTTTTGGTCGATTATACAATGGATACATGTGACATTTAGGGGTATCTATTTCGGCTAAAAATATAGCAATTTAACAATTCATCAGCAGTTTGATTGCTTCAGAATGATAAGTAATTGCGCATAATCGTCACTCTCTATGATTAGTGCGCCGATAACCATCTATGATAAGCTATATACCAATACCATAGATTAGACTCAAGTAGGCACCTAATGTCATTATGGTATATTAAGTAAATTTTACTATCTAACTAAATTGCATTAATTTATACCCAAGAATTATTGATCTTCTTCTTAAAACAAATGACGCTTGCTATGTTTTTAATGTTTACTTTTATTATTTTATGTTACAGATAAAATGCATACAAGAGCACAGCAAATCCTAATGCTTTTGGATATAAAATCAGCGTTTACAATATACGACGTTTATACTGTTGATAATCGGCTGACTCTGCACATTTTTGCAATATCCGCTACTTACACGATTGTCCTTTTACAATTTGCTACCCTTTAAATTTATTAACGTATTTGCTTTTATTTTGATAATGTCAACTACTCATACCTTTCAACTATTGGTTTTATTAAGTTATTAAAGGTCATTTCTATAGGAATTATTCATAGGTTATCATTTTCTCTTCAGGTCGCAGCAACGTTGGGTAGACTCATTAGCTTGTATAGTTAGCTAGCGGAACCGTATGTTGTTGTTCATTAAGTAATAGGCTGCCACATTCTAGCGGAATCACACGTTTTGCCATGACATACACTGTACCAATATAAATAAAAAAATTATGGCTCTACCCCAAGACTCGGGACGAAATGAATTAATTGAATTCAGTTCCCCAGAATATGATGAAGAGGATATTTTGGTTGATGATTTCATTAAAGTGTTCGAACCATATCGTAATTTTCAAAAAATATTGGGCTCTAGCCGCGTCGACGTCAAATACCATACAGTTACCACACCTTCGATTTACCAAAAGTGCTACACAATTTTCTGCATAGTAGGTATGGCAATTTCTATTGTCAGTTTATTGAAAGTTTATTCTTTGAGGTTTAACGATGAACGCCACGCTCTAATGTACTACTTATGGATGGGAGGAATCTCTGGAGTGCTAATAGTTTTCTCTACTAACATTTTACACTCTCGATTCGTGGACAACGAGGGTAATGTTAAATTGTATATTAAAATGCAGAAAATAGATCGTGTTATGAGAACAAACCAGAACATCAACAGCATTCACTACAAACAAAATCGGAGGATGGTGATTGCTCTGGCTGTCACCTTTCTGACCATATTGCTATTGTCATTGGTCCTTGCGAAAGAGGAATTTGGTGTTCTGGAACTCGTCGGAGCAACATACATTTTGCAGACATTTGTTTTTGAGCTGAGTAGTTGCTCTAGCCACATACGATTCTTCAACATGCGAATACGTTTGATAAATACTATCATAACTAAGCATTTTAAAAGAGGACACTGTAGTGTTGAGGTCGTAAGTAAAGAAAGCATAGCGGCTGATCATTTCGCAAACATCCCAGCAGAATGGCACGACTTTGAAACAAGCGCTACGGACATGTATATAAATGAGATTTTTTGCGGTTTCTCTTCCTTTCAGGATCAATACAGGTTTCAGGTTAATATTTACTTGATGTTTGTTAAAATCAATACAGATATAATTATAGTCTTCAAGTGGAAATACGTTCTTGTTTCAGATATTTATATTTTGCGTGGTATTCGTCGCTTGGATTTTGTTCACCTTTGAATACGGAATATTTACATTGCAGAACAATAATTTAAACAAGGTAAACTCATCTAATCTAAACATCAATCAAAGGAAATATAATTACCTATATTTTGGTAACTTTATTGAGTTTGGAATGTGGTTTGGACGCCCTAATAGCCAAGAGGTTAGATGTCATGGTCAACATCAAAGAAAAACGAGTAGAGGGAGTAAAGTGTTTCTTCTAGCAGGTCTGGTCAAGCTGAAGTACCAATGGGCTGGATATTATGTTACATAATTTCATATTCAATTTACACTAATTAAAGTAAGAGGAGACATCTTGGAGAGGCTTGTCTAACAAAGGAGACACTCTTATGATTACTAATTTTAAATTTCTAAAATAAATGTGTGTATATCTTTATTTCAGCGTTTCGTGGTTCTGGATTACCTTCTTTTGCTGTCACTTTCAGCAATGGAGCTGATTTTACTCCTCGTACTCTGTATAAACAGTGAATCATTTTTTCGAGAGGTGTACAAAACGAAACAGCTGTCAATTCTAGTCATGTCGCGTCATTTGGATGGTAGGTTTTAAATACAAATGAATAACGCATAGAACAAACAAGTTTCAAGATTTTGAATATTTACATATAGTCGATGAATATTGACGTCGCGAGTCGCGACGTCAAAGACATGCTTACACTTTTTTACCCTATTACATTTAGACACTTAATTCAGTGCGTCTTTTTCTTACTTGGGCAAGTGAGTACATCTGGTATTTTGACTCTAGATCTCCGATACGAACGCTGTATACATTTTTATTTCTTTTCTTTACAACAGATTAAAAATACTAACTACAGTTGTTTAATGGGATATGCATTATTAATTATGCTTTTTTTTCAGGACCATTGAGGAAAAAAGCTAAGAACATGTTCAAACTGATCGAAACGTCGCCGCCGTGTTTCTCAGTGTACGGAATGTGGCGCATGGACGTGTACCTCTTACTCGACATTTTTAATATTATAACTACACTTATTGTCACTATTCTTCAGCTAACATTTTAAATGGGGCCCTGAAGTTTGTAAAAAATAATGGGTCTTTAACACCATTTTTTTTCTTAAAAGTAGGTGTGCAATGTCATAAAATTGGAAAAATTAAATATAATTATTAACAATCATCAGATATTGTTTTCTATTTTATTGATTAAATACATTTAGGTTTTTCGCTTTCTCTCTCTTTTTAGGACAATTACGTAGTAATATAACTATAATGGCGGGGCACGGTTAAATACCACGAAGCAGGAGTGCGATTTTTAAATCTCACCGGGTGACTAAAGCTTACTAAAATGGCAGTTTTTCATCGAAATTCGGCCATTTTGGTGAGCTTTAGTAACCTGGTGAGATTCAAAAATTGCATTTGAATCTCACCGGGTAACTAAAGCTCGCCAAAATAGCCGTTTTCCATTTAGATTCGGCCATTTTGGTGAATTGTAGTCACCCGGTGAGATTCAAAAATCACACTCCTGCTTCGTGGTATTTAGGGAGAGCACCCTTACCTGGCACAACAAAAAAATACAAATAAAAAGTATTCGGACACCGGTAGAGTATCTCCTATATTAAACTTTTTCGCGGCTTCCTCCGCTTAGAATTTGTAATTTTCCAGTAATAAAAAGTAGCCTACACTGATAAAAATAGTTTTGATTACCAAAGTTTTAATTATTACGTATTACATAAAAACTGACTACCCAACAATTTGTTACACCTTACCTAACTCTTGATTTGTAAATAACCCATCAAATGTTTATCAGTAGCAAATACTTTTGCTAATTTAAACAAACTTTGATTACCATTAACCAATATCACGAGTAACCAATCTAGATCGGTTGTCCCTTTTTTCAGTGAATGCCTAACCAGGGGCCCTAGCACGCTTTTATCGATGACACTAAGCATAAATCCCTTTCTAACCAGTAAGCGTGTGCGAGAAGGACGGATGCTTTTATGCGTGCGATAAACGCTAGCGTGCTACTAGAGCAGGGGTCAAACTATACTTATATCAAATTGCATCCAAATCGGTAAAGCCGGAAAGCTGGACAGATAGACAGACTTTCGCAGTTATAGTTTTAGTTTGAAATTTTGGATTTCTCCTTTATATATAAGTTTTTCTATTACACATTTAAGTCGAGTGGTTAAATTATGCATCTTTTACTGATTCCGGGTCATATTATCATATGATTAGTACTTGTTACTCCAGTAAATGCTCCTTGTACTTTTTTAAAAAGATTGAACTTATACCGCGTCAATACATGGTTAAAATTTTCATTTACAAATATTCATTCATTTCACATCTTTCATTTAAGTACTTTCATTTTAAATGTTTTAACCATGTAAATCCGATATACTTATTATGGAAAGACATTCGGGTCTCGGTCACCGCCGTCGTACCTACCCGTGCCCGGACGTGTTTTTACCCGACTGCCAAAAGGGAGGGTTATGTTTTCTGGGTTTATGTTATTATTGTTTAGTGTAGGAGGACTAAGCGGCCCAAGATACGATGGAGAGAAAGAATCGGATAGCGACTTAGACACTTTGTAAAGATTAAGGATTAGATTAGATTTTACTGAAAATGCAAAGCAGACAGGGAAAGCTTTTTAGTTACCTATTATATAAAAAAAAACCTTATTTGCTTTAACCTGTCCTTTTGAATGAACAATTATCAGATCGTGATAGAATTAGTTGGAGTAGAAACGCTAATAACTTATTTACTTAAGCCTGAATTATTAATGCAAAATAAATACAATCATCTATCCTAATTTTAACATAATTATGCACCTATCGGCTAAGTGTTGCGTTTAGTTATTTTACGTTTCACATAAATTACATTGCAGTATAAAATTCACTGTCGTTTGGGGATCACGCAATTTTTCAAAAACACTTTGCTGTCATGATTTTACTTCAAAGCAAGGGTCCGCATACAATTATAGGAAGAACGTCAGAATTTCTTTCCAATGACATTTTGGACGAAAATTTTGTTAAAGTATTTCAGCCAATTCGCATGGTACAATTCTTTTTGGGATCTTGTCGTGTACATGTTACAAATCGTTTTGTGACCGCACCTACTATTTTCCAAAAATGTTACACAATCATCTGTGTTGTAGTGACGGTAGCGTCGGTCGTCGAACTAATGAAAAATTATTTGATGAGGTTTTCTGCCACTGATAAAGAAATTACCAACTTATGGTTGGGCGCTTTAACTGGCCTTATCCTGGTATTTTCAATGAGCATCATTAACACTCGATTCTTCAACAACGGAGGCAATGTTAAGTTGTTTAATAAAATGCAGGAAATAGACCGCCTCATGAAGGTAGACAAAAACAAAACCATCAATATCAGCCACTATAGGCAAAATTTGACTACGGCGTTAATCTTCACCATCATTTTTGTAATCATTTCAATATTGTCGCTTACTATAACAAATGAAGAATTTGGATTTATGGAGGTCATCGGATCATCATGGGCTGTAGAGATGTTTATAATCGAATTATGTGCTTGTTCTAGTCATATAGTATTTTTCAGCGTTAGAATACGCCTCATAAATTCCATAATCACTAACCACTTTAAAAAAGACAATATCAACATGAATTGCCTGTATAACAGGAAATCTCATAATGATGAATGTGAGAGTTTTACTTCAAGCGACACGGATATTTATTTGAAAGAACTATTTTACGGATTTACACTGTTTAAAGACCAATACAAATTTCAGGTGCGAATTGACTTTTTTATAGATCTATTCGTTTAAATCACATTTAGCTTCTTTTTTTCCTCAATGTAATACAGTCTGTCTATACAGTACACCTACTATTTCTAGAATTATTTTTTCTTTCAGATATTATTGTTCTGCACCACATTTGTTGCTTGGATCTTGTTAACTTTCGAATATGGTCTTCTTGCTGTGAGGAGCAACAATGACATGGTAGCTATTTTTTTTATTTACATTTAACTGTTAATTCATACAAAGTTTTTTGCATATTATGAAAGTAATTAATTACCGCGGTCACTGTCGTCCCAAATGCGGTTATCAACGCGGGGTCCATTTATTTATCAATACATTATAATTACTTTACTATTGTTTTTGTCAAACAGCATAAAGATCTTAAACCAAAATACCTATTATTTGTTTCAGTATCTGTTGTTTATAGACTTTTTATATTTGAGCATTTTATCGCTCATTACTGCGGCTCTCCTTCTGGTGTTGTGTCTGCTTAGCGAAGTTTTCTTCCGGGAGGTTAACGATACAAAGAAACTGTGCATTTTCGTGTTGTCGCGCCAAATTGATGGTATTATGAATATTAAGACATTATTTCGATATTTACATATCATAAATCCTAAAGCAATTTCGACTTTCATTAACCAAACATTATACATATAAGCTGCACGAGATGCAATGTCAACAAGGGCGTCGACATGTCGCCAGCCAACGGACCAGGATAGAGCGAGATGATAGGATGGTTACGGGAGAAAAATAATAGTTGGTACAATACTGATACACCTAACTAGAGTGTTATGAGGAGGTAACCCGACACGCATCCCAATATAAGCAATAATGGAGCCACTAAAACGGATACCAGGAAGATCATAGCAACTGTTTTATTTGTCGAATTAGCTTGTCAATACTTGCTAATTCTGTTATATTGTTCAAGTTAGACTTAATTTCAGGACCTCTACGAGAGAAAGCCAAGAAAATGTTTAAGCTGATCGAGGAGACACCTCCTTGCTTCTCGGTGTACGGAATGTGGCGCATGGACGCGCGGCTCATCCTCAATGTCTTTCAGATAACTACTTCTCTTCTTGTTATCATTTTGCAATTTGCTTTCTTATAAGCTTTAAAACCTTCATAACCTGCACGGTATTATAGATGTTGATCTTATGGACGATAGCAAACTGTCAAGGTAAGATATATTTTTTATACTTCATCGATGGCAAACATTTTTGTGGCTGGCCTGGTTGCACCTCGTGAGGAATCGCTCGCGCGCAGTCGACTTTGGGAGAACCTTTTAACCTTTTTAACGCCAAGGACGCCTAAAGGTATCGTGTGCTGTCTTAACTTCCACGCAACCGACTTATGTAAAGTAGTCATCCTACTATAATATGATGTATATGCTTAAGGTTCAACTTTGCGATTGAGTGTGAGTCACAACTTCTTAATGCATCGTTGGCGTTAAAAAGTTTAATGCCTTTTTAAAAAAAACTCACCTTAATGGAAAAACCTCAGCAGTGGCCCTTACATGACTTGCCCATGTTTAAGTTATCCCTCTATTCGTCTCCGTCTACCAACTTAGTATCATAAGAAATGACGCCCATAGATATAAACTTAGATAAACTAAAGTTGGTCGATCAGTTAGGTTAGAGTCACAGGGAGTTCATTCCACAACCGAAGTGTCCTCGGAAGGAAATTTATCTTTTGAAATTAAGTACATATTCAAGTACGGTTTGAGATATATTTCTTACATAGAAGGTACCTGTGCATATTTTAATTAGTATTTTTAATATTGGTACCGTTTCTAAACTGTTTAATCTGTTTTATAGCCCAATTATCAGTGTGTCAGGTGTTGATCTAATGAAAAATACTCATAAAAATTTCCTTTCCAATAACAACACTTAATATCAACAGTATAGTAATTTACTTAAGCGGAGTAATTATAATACACGTCAAAATTACGTAGACAGTTTAGTAAAGAGGCATTTTTGTGAAAAGAAAGGCTGCTTTCACGACCATGGTTATGATAAGAAATAATAAAGAAAATAAACTGTATCACTTGAGAACATTAGAATATCTCTCGCAGGATATTCTGGACGAAAATTTTATGAGAATCTTTGTTCCATACAGAATTATTCAAAAAATATTAGGTTCGTGCCGCGTCGATGTCAGAGACCGATTCGTCACAGCACCCACTGTCTTTCAGAAATGTTACTCAGTTGTCTTTGTAGCATTGACGATATATTCGACCGTCGGCCTTTCGCAAACATATTTCGCAGAAGGATTTGTTACCGACCAAGCAATGAAGGCTTCATTTTTATCCGGAGTCACTGTACCATGTTTAATGTGTATGCTTACCATACTCCACACTCGCTTCCTAAATAACAGCTCTAATGTGAAATTCCATGTCAAGATGCAAAAGATAGATCGTGTTATGGGCTTAAATGTTATTGATAGTGTTTATAGCTTACAATACAAACTCAATCTCAGGGCAGTGCTAATATTAATAACGGGGTTTGTAGCTTTAGGCCTGGTGACCATTGGACTAACTTGGGGTCAGTTTAATGTCGTGTACTTGTTCGGACCTGTATTTAGTATGATAACATATATAATCGAATTAGCTTGCTGCTGCAGCCATGTTACATTCTTTGCCAATCGAGTACGCCTGATTAATTTTGTCATCAGGGATCACTTTGTAAAAGAAAACACAAAGTTAACTTTAAGCATGCAATGCCTATCTTTTAAAACTTTAAGAAAAATTGCGACTGAATGGAAAGACTTTGAATCCAGCGAAACGGACATTTACATTGAAGAAATATTTTCCGGGTTTTCTTCTTTCCAGGAGCTTTATGGGTTTCAGGTGAATTCTAGGTTTAAAATAATCTACGAAACATTTGAAAATATTTACGAAGCTTGTTTATGTTTTCAATCCTGATGTCTTGTCGGAATAACATCCTGTCCCTAATTTGACTTCCATATGAGTAAAATAGGAATCAGTATTAAAATAATGTTATATTTGTTTCAGGTGTTCATCTTTTGCATATCATTTATTTTTTGGGTTATGTTACCTTTCGAGTATTGTATTCTCGCGCTGCAGAAAAATATAAGCCTGGTAGGTCTTCATTATTATGGAAACAATAAATCTGTACTTAAAAGCTAGAAATGTAAAGTTTTATAACATGTTTTATTTTCAGCAAATTTTGCTGCTGGATTTCATACATATATTCACTCTGCTCTACATTAAGATCAGTCTGCTGATTTCGTTGTGCATCCACACCGAACTTCTTCTTCTGGAAGTTAAAGAAACAAAAAGACTTTCAGTTTTTGTTATGTCGCGTTACTTTGATGGTAAATGAATTAGTTACTTATTAATTATAATATTTTTAATAAAATAAAAATTATGTACCTACGTTGTTTCAGGGCCTCTAAGACGAAAAGCTAGAAACATGTTGAAATTGATCCAGGATACGCCAATCTGCTTCTCGGTGTATGGAATGTTCCAGATGAACGCGGGACTCTTGCTCAGCATGTTTAATATCGCAACCAGTTTGCTTGTAACGATGTTGCAGCTAGCGTATTTGTAAAAAAAAGTATTTCATTAGCACCTTTGTTTTTTGTCAAATAGTAATGCATTCGCTGATATGTTTGAATAAGCTTAAATCAGGGTTTGAAATTGAAATTTTATCATACTTACAATAATAATAAATAATGTAAGGAAAGCATAATAAGTCTTTAATTCTTGGAACAGAAAAGACTGAAGACGTTAGACACCATGTTAAAAGCTTTTTGTTTTTGTTCTATCAAATGTATAGTCGACCAAGAAATTGCTTGACCACATTTCGACCATATCACAAAGGGATAAGGTTCAAAAGTGGTCAAGCAATTACTTGGTTGGCTATACATCATATATTTTTATATAACAAGTACAATTAATTTGTTTGTGTCTTGAATAGCCCAATAACGAAATTCATCAGGAGAGAGGCTATTAATGTAGTAAGGTTAACTCATACAATTTCCTTTCAAAACTTTTAACGTCAACACTCCAACTAATTACTACATTCAAATTACGGACATAGATTAGTAAAGACGCATTATTGTGAAAAAAAGAACTATTTGTATTTACGACCATGGTTCTCATTGAAAGTAAAAAGGAAAATAAAATAGATTGCTCAAAATCATTCGAGAATCTCTCGCGGGATATTTTGGATGAATATTTTATTAGAATATTTGGGACTTTTCATTTTGTTCAAAAAATATTCGGTACGTGTCGCGTCGACGTGAGAGACCGATACGTGACTGCTCCGACCATCTTCCAGAAATGTTACTCATTTGTCTGTGTAGTGTTGGTTATATATTCGAGCGTTAGCCTTTTGCAAAATTATTTTTTTAAGAAATTGATCACCGATCCATTAATGATCACAATATATATGAGCGGAGTCTTTGCACTGTCTGTGATATGTTCGCTTAATGTACTGCACGCTCGATTCGCAAACAACGAAGAAAACATAACATTGCTGCTCAAAATGCAACAAATTGATCTTGTTATGAAAATAAACGCTATAAAAAGTATATATAGCATTCAATACAATCGCAGCCGCAAGGCAGTGGTAGCATTAGTGGTAGCATTTATTGTCATATGTAGTTTTAGCGTAGTTATTACGTGGGATAAGGCCACCGTTAAGGAGATTTTGGGGCCAGCAACTGCCCTAATAACATTTGTAATCGAGTTGGCGTGTTGCTGCGGCCATCTACAATTCTTCACCAACCGTATACGCCTCATAAATTACGCCATCACGAATCATTTCGAAAAAGTAAACAAAAAGATAAACTTGAGCAAAGAAAGTATAATATTTAAGAATATGGCGACTGTATGGCAAGACTTTGTATCAAGTGAAACCGACGTTTATGTTGAAGAGATCTTTTCAGGGTTTTCTTTTTTTCAACAGCTGTACCAGTTTCAGGTGATTTTTATGCTAAACACTCAACATTCTAGAACACTGGGTTCTAATACTAATAATCGATTTTATAACACTAAAAACTTGACTTGAATCCCTGTAACTTCGCTTTTATGGTCACATTTTTAATAAAAAGCAAGTAGATCAATACATTACAACTAAGTAGATTCCAATTTGTCTCGAAATATAAGCCACCAAAGCGCTTATATGATTTTTTCAGTTTAAAGGGTGAAGTTACGAGAATCGACATACTATCTACCTGTCAAGCCCCCGTTTGATTAATTAAGTCACCGGATAAGTCAAGGATAAGATACCTATTATGAAATAAACATACATATACACATACTCCCACACTAGAAAAATATAAACCTCGCTTTCAGTCGGGTATAATAAACATTGCACACATACTTGCCAATATTATTGTATTATTACTTTATTTTACACACACAGTTAATATTTTTTAAGTTTTCTTTCAGATAAGTCTCTTTTGTACATCATTTGTTTTTTGGTTTGTTTTACCTTTCGAATATGGTATTCTTGCATTACAAAGGAACATAGACGTGGTAAGTTTCATGATTACGGAATGAATTTAAGTGCCTGGTTTTTTAATACATGAAATAAACGGGTACCGATGCGGGACTTGACTTAACAAAATACTTGTTTTCAGCAAGTTCTGCTACTGGATATTTTACACATAACCGTTTTGGTAACTATTCAAGTCGGCATACTGCTTGCGCTGTGTATCCGCACCGAGGAATTATTGCGAGAAATTAGTGAAACAAAAAGGCTCTCAATCTGCGTAATGTCACGTTACATTGATGGTAATTTTTTAATAGTATTTTATGCAACTGCTATATAATGAGAGGCCTTAAAACACGAGTGTGGTTTTATGAAACGAGCGTCAGCGAGTTTCATAATAGGATCACACGAGTGTTCTAAGGTCTAATTATATACAGTTGCATACATTACTTTATCTACACACATATCATAACTGCAAAAAACCGTAACAGCAAAAAACCAAAAACGAATGACAACTAATGGCCGCCATGTATATTAAAAAGGTACTCTGTGATTCGATCTATCCGTCAGGACGAACGTTTTTTTTAAACCATAGACGAACGAATAATTATAGTCCCTATTGTCATATCACTCGAGATCAACTGTCGTGCGTTTAAATTAAAAAAAACATACTGAGTTGACGTTTCGTATCGATAACTGTTTTAATATCTGTGGATACTAGAATAGAGACCAACTTGAATTTTGACAGCTGTTCCAAATTTAAATTCATAACGTCACGAGCATCACGAGATATCGTTAATGTGATGACCAATAAAGAACAGATTTACCTACTACCACAGACAAGAAAATTCTTATAATAACATTGGTTGTAATAATGCTGGTCATTTCCTAGGGTTTTTGAACGCGTTATTTAGCCTTTATGATATGTGTGTAGATAAAATATTGTAATGGCCCTAACATGATCTGTCAACCAAGTTTAGTTTATCTGAGTTTATCTCTATGTCTGTCACTTTTTTATGGCACTAATTTGACAGAGACGCGGAGGGATAAATTTAACCTGGAGCTGGGTTAAACTAATAACCAATTATGATAAATGATCCTTGAAGAGCAAGCGAATAGTCTAGTAGGTACTTGTACAGTCAGCGTCAAATATACCAGAGCGGGCAAGGTGTCAAAAATATCTCAAATCGACTCTATTGTCAAATACGCTCGGGCGTATTCAGATATTTTTGCCCATCTTGCCCGCTCTGGTATATTTGACGCTGACTGTACGTGGACATTTCGCGAGCTATGGTTAGTGACATTGACTACAAAGCTAGAAGTTGCTTGTCCAATTGGAAAGGAACAATATTTCCACAAGTGGAAAGGAGCAATTTACGTCTTAGTACAATCAAAGATACTCATAAACAAGTGAATATGTAGTTACCTAGTAAGAACATTGGTTGTGTAGTAGGTACTCATATACAAATACATAATTAAAGCAATATCTTCGGACTTGGGAATTAAGTTATTTCAATTGACCTGACCGGACAATTGTCATGAGTACTAGAAAACTAATATACATGCTTAATATAGATAACAATAATTACATAACTACAAATAACATACATGTCTCAGGTACAAACATTTGTCATAAAAAAATTGGCACCTAGCGGTATTCGAATCCGAGACCTCTAGCTTTTTAGTAGTAGTACTAATAGTAACTTTATAGTTACGAAACACTAGACTATTTGGCTGTCGAGCTAAGCTTTGCTAGTTTGAGACTAGGTGAATAGGTGTGAAATCTGCCGCTACATAGATGTTTATTTAAGACGCTTGCACTAAAGTAGCTGTCATTAGTGTGACGCCGTACCAACCCTGCAGCTGTCCTTATATGCCCGACCAAGTTTAATTTATCCCTACGTGCGTTCCATTTGCGTTCGTGAACGAACCAAATCTTTTCTTTACAAAGCCGCTTTCGCTGTCCGCCTCTATCTGTGATCATCGTATCTTCGGCCACTAACACAACGGATTTTGATACGGTTTTCATTGTAATTAAAAGAGTTTTTTACAGATTTTAGACTTTACATTATATAAAATGCATTCTCATATAATTTCGTTAATAAATTGTACCCTTGCGTAGCCAGGACAGATCGCTTGTAGTACAAACAGCAACAAACTTAGCCGACCATTAAAGAGGGAACTGAGAGAATTGTCTGTGGTTGCAGGGGATAGATATATCAATTTAACAGTGCATACTATATTATGCCTCCCCATGGGCGTACCCAGGGGGGGCAGGGGGGGCAGCTGCCCCTCCCTGGAAATCTCGCAGAACATGTATGAACTCGCCTAATTACTAATCAAAATGTAAACGGGGCCTTATGCTCTAACTTTTAAATAAACCGCGCAGTAGACGCTGGCAAAAAGCACGGTGCAATTGCCAAAAAACCATGCGCGACGATGGCGGACGAAGATTACCGAATCTAGCATCTGACTTGCCCCCCCCCCCCCCCCCCCCAGGCCAGAAGCTGGGTACGCCCATGTGCCTCCCTTTGAAAAAATGAACCTTTCTCGCAGTTTTAAAGTACGCTTATATGTGTCTCCGATTGTACATAAATTCATAAAAAGCTTTATTCCCAAATTTCCAATTACCTACGTTACTGAACACTTTGTTACAACACGAGTTGGACAATAGGGAGAGACACAGTTACACTTGGGCTGTCATGTTAGGTCCACCGTCCTGCTACTGACAAAGTAAGGTACTAATAGTATTTAATACATATCTGCCTGCTTTGTTTCAGGTCCGTTAAGAAAAAAAGCTAAGAACATGTTGAAATTGATCGAGGAGATGCCACCACGATTTTCAGTGTACGGAATGTTTCACATAAATGCACGACTCTTGTTCGTTATGTTCAACATAGTGACCAGTACGATTGTAACTATTCTGCAGTTTGCTTATTTGTAAGTGTTCCATTAAATCAATTTAAACGTACCTGGGTCTGTGAAATAAGTGTTTTATAAGTAATTTTACTTTGTGTAATGGCCTTGCATTTGTCTAAAAGTATCGCTTTTACTTATGATTAAATGTAAATATTTTGATGTAATACAATATTGTGAACTTATATGTTTAACGAAAAAAATAAACAAGATTTATTCCAGGGTAACATGATACCTTTTAAAAATCTATTGTTGCATTCTTAAGGATGTAGTTAAAAGCTATAAAATAAAAAGCCTTGGTTTTACTTATTTGCCCTCTTTGAAAATTTGATAGTTATTTTATAATTTCGATTTTCGATTCGATTGTATCATCATAAATTAATGAATTAAGATATATGTAAGTAAGTATAAATAGATAAAGGTTAATTTTGCAAAAACTCGTGAATGCAGTATTTTTCTTAACAGAATAAAGTCTGCTGTGACTAACAATATCAAGACATATACAGTATTCCAGCCTTTACGTGGTCCAATCGAACTAGAAGTTTTCCCATCATTAGCTATCATAAAATACAGACTCATGCTTCTATTAATAGGACATCACATCAATTTAGTAGCAAGTTTATTATACACAACAAACAAAATTTCCGTCATATACATGCGTGTCATTAAATTTGGATTCTGAATTAATAAAACTTAAATAAAACTTCTTTGAGCAACTTTTTGTAAATACGACTTTGATATTTGGGACTATCGTAATGTGGGAGATATACAGTGCACCAGCACGAACCTTTTCGACACGCGTTAACTTGCTACGTAACTCAGTGCGTCTCTCTCCTACTGGCCTTATTAGAACGAGACGCACTGAGTTGCGTGGTGAGTTAACGCGTTATGGTTATGGTTATGGTTATGGGCTCCTTTTTCCGCACTTAGCCCGTTTACTCAGGCCATTGTGCGTAGAGTTAACGCGTATCGTGAAGGTTCACCCTAGGTCCACTGATGAGTAATTCAAATGGGTCAGGACGTGAGTACTATTTTTTATGCTGTAGCACGGGGAAGTCGGAAACTATAAGTGATACGGAATTTTGTTCTGAAGAACCATGGCGTCGATTTTATAGCTAAGAAAAACTGCGCTGTTTTCCATATCTCTTATAGTTTTATGATTTCTTATACTGACCCTTTTGGATTGCTCACCCTGTATTTTCGCCTTAGCCAGGTTAGGAGTTAAGATAATTCCCTACCAAATGGCGATCCTTTTTCTATATGTAAGTATATAAGTAAAAAATTTGTTTTTTCTTACATGTATAGTCGACCAAGAAATTGCTTGAGCACTTTTCGACCGTATTACAAAGAGATAAGGTGTAAAAGTGGTCAAGCAATTACTTGGTCGACTGTACACACCTTGATACTTAATAATTGTTATACAAGTACCTATGCAAGTACTCAGTACAAATAAAGTCATTAGTGAGGAAAGATATTAATACCATTATTTAGTAAAAGGGTTGATTATTGTCTATACCTTTATAAGAATATCCATCAACACTTAAGGTAAATTAGATTTTAATCAAAATAATTAGTAGATGATACCTACCTACATTATCGCAAAGGCGAGAATGCCGTAAAGACGCATTGAAGTACACAGTTTATAATAATTCAAGATCAGACAGATTCCAAACTGCAATAATGCATTTAATGAAAAACAAAAAAGCAAATAAAGTTGTTCCTTTAAATGTGAACGAATATCTTTCGCCGGATATTTTAGATGAAGATTACGTTAAAATATTCGCACCGTATCGATTGGTCCAGAAAATATTAGGTTCATGTCGGGTCGACGTAAGAGACCGATTCGTAACAGCACCCTCGTTGTTTCAGAAATTCTACACGATAATCTGTTTAATTTACATTATATTTGCGAGTGTTAACGTCTTGCAGAATTTTGCAAACAGATGTTTCACCGATCGCCAGATGACGTTGTTTTGGACTGGCGGGCTCTCGCTACTTATTTTAGTATTCATCATCAACATATTGCATACACGATTCTACAACAACGACAGCAATGCTAAATTAATAATCAAAATGCAGAAAATAGATCGCGTTATGAAACTTAATAATAATAAAATCAACAGTTTGCGTTTTAAACACAATCTAATATCGACGGTGGGTTTAGGTATAGTTTGTACTTCTCTAGGCGCGGGTACTGTCCTGTTCACTCTAGACGACTATAGGTTTCATGAAGTAATAGGCCCTATTTGGGTTTTGACAACATTTTTATATGAGTTGAGTTGCTGCTCCAGCTATATAGCACTCTTTGGCAACCGAGTACGTCTGATAAATTCAATAATTGCTAACCATTTTAAACACACTGTAATATCTCTCAGTGAAAAATCGAAATCATGCATATATTTTGAGAACATTGCAACTGAATGGCTAGATTTTGAGACGAGCGAGACTGACGATCATATGACGCAAATTTTTCTTGCATTTTCCTCTTTCCAAGATCAATATAGATTTCAGGTATATTCTAAGTTGTATGCAATATGTGAGCTCTACTAAGTGGAAAATTAGCCGATACCACATAACAAAACCGAGATTACTTTTCAGATTTTACTATTGTGCTTAATTTTTGTTGGTTGGACGTTATTTATCTTCGAGTATGGCATTCTTGCAATGCAAAAAAATATTAATGTGGTAAATGCGTGCTTAACTTGTTTGAGTACCTACATGACATTTGCAATTCTCAGAACCCTAACAGTTTTATTTGCATTTCAGCGTCTTGTGCTGTTAGATTTCATGCAACTAATGGCTATTGGTGTGATCCTAGTGTTGCTGCTCATGGTGCTGTGCTTGCGCAGCGAATCATTTTCTCGCGAAGTTCAAAGAACAAAGAAACTTTCCATATTTGTTATGTCGCGGTACACCAATGGTATAAATAGAGACGTACATTTGACTGAACTTTAATAATTATTTCTCTTCACATCAACTCGTGTAAATAACTTTATTGTTATTTGTTCTAGGAAGTTTGAGGCAAAAAGCAAAAAATATGTTCGATTTAATAGAGCATACGCCTATAACTTTTTCCGTATACGGCATGTGGCTGCTGGACGCACATCTCTTGCTTAACATGTTCAATGTATTAACTGGCTGGCTTGTGGCTCTTTTGCAGTTTGCAGTTTTATAAATCCTATGACAGTTTCTTTTAACGCACCTCAGCGCCACAAAGCGAGCTATATAATAAACAAGTGAAACATATCGACACATCGATGAAACACCAAGCGACGATGGACATTTAGTTTTTTTTTAGTATACTAAATTGTATCAAGTCATTCCTCACCCCGTTTCCTTACCTTAAATATTTTGTACTTAACGGACAATAAAAGCGATTCATTATTTAAGGATGTTTATTCTGCCCTGGAGTTCTAATAAGACCTATAATCGTAGACCTAGATCTATAATCGTAGGCAGGAAGAGAAAAAGAAAGAGAAAAGAGCGGATGACCACGGCGACCTAACCAAAAAAGCCCTAAAAGCTCTAGTAGCACGCTAGCGTTTATCGCGCACATAAACGCACCTGTGCACCTAGCACGAATCTTCTCGATACACGTTAACTCGCTACTTAACTCAGTGCGTCTCTCTCCTAATGCGCTAGTTAGAACAAGACGCACTGAGTTACGCAGCGAGTTAACGCGTATCGAGAAGATTCGTGCTAGGTGCACTGTTCCTCTCGTACACGCTATGTGGTTAGAAAGGGATATTTGCTTTATGTCAGCGATAAAAGATAGCGTTATTAGTTCCCCAAGCCCCCAATTCTGGCGCACACCGAGATCCATCTCACATTCGAGATGTGTCAAAAAATGACAGATGTTGAAGGCATTTGACATATCTCGAGTGTAACTTCATCTCTACTGACGCGAGAATTGCCCCGTAGGTTCCATGACGTTATAAAATGTTGATGTCGACAGGGTGTCGGTTCGACAGTGGTTGGAAAACCTTGTTAGACCTCGTTGAGTTTCTTCCCGGGATCTTCTCATCAGAGTTTTTTCCGAACCGGTGTTAATTTTTATGACAATCGTAAGTGCTACCTGTTAGCTTAATCTGATTAAAGATATTTTGACTTTGACTTTGAAAAAAAAGAGTCCGCGTCGACGCGTACTTCTTGATACGGCTACGTTCAGTAAAATCATCTTTGTTATCATTCTTCTAGCGCTTTTTCCCATTTAGTAATTCGAGGTACCATTTGACCATAATCCCGGATTTGACAGGTCAGGTTATTACACTGGAGCGACTGCCATCTGGCCTCCGTAACCACTGTTACATTGAAACCAGATCGACAGGATCATAGAATACATATTCAATAACATAAGTGCACAGATTTCCTCCTGATGTTTCCCTTACTATCTACCTATGCTTCTCATATGATTGCAAATGATATTTGGATATTTGGATGTTTGTTACTCAATCACGCATTAATGGTTGAAATTTGGCAGACATTATCTGATTATCATGACCTGTATTAAAACTATTGATACTTTTTATCGTGTAAAATGCACAGAAAATAATATCACGTAAATGAAGCCGCAGATAAAAGCTCGTTGTTATATATCTATCTGCACTAATCTACATCTACACTAGTCTACATCTACATTAATATAATAAAGAGATAAACTTTGTTTTTTCCTTGTTTGTATTTAGGGGGTAATCTCTGCTACTACTGAACTGATTCCAAAAATTCTTTCATTAATAGAAAGCTTCATTGTACCTGACGGACATAGGCTACTAATTGACACGGACGAAGTCGCGAGCGTCCGCTAGTATGCTATACATGCGTAGTTCTATTGAACAAGTTAAGAAATAATAGCACTTTACCATGACATCGCATAAAACAAATGAAGGAAGTTACTTTAAAAAATTACTAGCAGAGTAATAATGATTAGTCGACAACTGTCAGCTTTAAAAAGCAAAAATTACCTACTAGTCTGTAAGACAGTGACATCAAGAATCGAAGTGTACTCCACATAGTAAGATACAAGTGTGGTAGAAATTAATAAGTTACTTGTTAAAAATTGCTTTTAAAGAATTTGCTGAAATGTACAACATTCGCTGTTTAGAATCACAAGACGTTTTAGACGAAGGATTCATTAAAATCTTTGCGCCGTTTCGCTTTATGCAAAGAATACTTGGATCTTGTCGAGTAGACGTTACAGAACGCGTTGTGACCGCTCCGACCGTCTTGCAGAAATGTTACTCAATTATCTGCTTTATTATATCGTTGTTTTTTTGCACTACATTTATAAAATCTTACTCAGGGAGCTACAGCGACCCTGGAATAGTGTACATAATTATATGCGGGATCACTACTCTTAATCTTTCGTTTAACTTGAGCGCAGTTCACGCTACATTCTTTAATAACAAAGGAAATGTAAAACTGTATGTCATTATGCAGAATATCGACCGTGTTTTGAAGCTACACAATAAAGACCCTAGCCATAGCTGGCACTACAAACACAATTTGATAGCGGTACTAGGATTGGTGACAATTTACAGTATCCATTCCATTTTGTTTATTCTACTAACTGATAATAAGTTTGGAGTTATAGAACATATTGGATCTCTGTGGGCTTTTTATTCATTTGTGATTGAACTGAGTTGTTGCTCTAGTCATATTATATTCTTCACCAACCGAGTGCGTATGATAAACTCCATGATTATAAACCATTTTAAAAACGGAATGGATGATATAGAAACCGTTAGTAAGCGTTGCATATCAAATAAACTAGATGATTTCGAGTCAAGCGAAACGGACATTTATTTGAGAGAGATTTTAAACGGTTTTTCTTGCTTCCACGATCAATATAAGTTTCAGGTGAATGCTTAATTTATATTGAAACATATCAAGCGACGATTCTAATTTGTTCTTTAAATGCTTTATAATTGGTAAATAATAACCAATATTTTGCAGGTTTTCCTATTTTGCATTATATTTATTTCATGGATGACGGTAAGCTTTCAGTACGCAATACTTGCTGTGCAAAGAGCAGCGTATATCAGCAAGGTACATTTCAAAACTCTAGAAATTTCTAAATCAGGTAAATTATAATTTCTCATTGAACATTTATTTTTTCCAGCATATCCTGGTTATGGATGTTATATATTTGGGAACAATGGGTAACACTAATGTCAATATGCTTCTGTGGATTTGTGTTCGCATCGAGGCTTTTCTCAGAGAAGTGAAGAAAACTAAAAAACTGTCAATATTCGTTCTTTCCCGTTATATTGATGGTAATTATGACGAATAAAATTTGGTTTACAATTCTTTTCTAATGTTTATTAAATTAAGGCCACGTAAATCATACTAATATTATAAACTCGTTCACTCAAAATCTACTCTACAGTCTAAACTTTACAGTAATATCGGTTATACTTACTAATATTATAGTGAAAGTACTTTTTTATATTTTTTCCCTCAATCACGCATTATTTAACGGTCAGACGAATTTATAGTAAAACAACCTATGTTTTTATCCCTTAAAAATGCATACAAAATAGCACAAGAGCGTAACAGCGGTTGAAACGGTTGTTACTCGATCACGAAAAAACTACTGAAAACCACTGAAAGTAAAGTTTAAGTACAATAATAATAACTTTTACATCAGAATTAAATGTAGGCCATAATTTATTTGCACAGCAGACATTGTTTTTGAACTTCACGAGAACGAAGTCGCTGGCGGCCGATATTATAAATAAGTACCTATCTGGGTGTAATATTTTAATCTTTTTCAGGACCGTTGCGACAAAAAGCTAAGAAAATGTTCAAGCTGACCGAGGAGACGCCGCCGTGCTTCTCGGTGTACGGAATGTGGCTCATGAACGCGCGGGTCTTGCTCAGCATGTTCCAAATAATAACCAGCACATACGTGATACTTTTGCAGTTCGCGCTTTTGTAATAATAAATAGCTGTCACGCCACCATTTTTGAGTCCAATTTAGAGGCTTAGTAGAGCAAATGACCTTGCACAGAACCAATGGCGGATTCAACCTTCGAGTCAGGGGGGTGTAGTCGAAGTTCAGTCAGGACAGGGTTATCGGATATATTAGAAAAATTACCAGCGGTCGACCTGGACCCAGCCCTGTGGGGGTTTATGAACCCCATGCCCCCCTCCTCCTCTCTCCTGGATCAGCCATAGCACACAACATGTAGAGAGATAAATAAGACCTTACGACTGGTCGTCGGATTTAGGAATAGAAGTAGCTTGTATACATTAATAATATGTGAATAAAGGTAGTATACTAATTGTAAATCCTAATGGTTTTATTGTGAGCATTCAGCTGGTGTACCCTTTGAAGACATCTAGGTTCTGACGGTTCCAGAATATACTAAGTACTTAGTACCTCCCTGCCCAATGGGTATCTAAATGAAATACGAGTAATAAAGACTCGTATGATTTGGGCGGTATCACATGCTAACTTGACGTTTGGTAATACAATACAAAGTTGTGTATACATGCGTTGTGTATTTACTTGTATGTTCCCGCATAAAGACTTATCGGATAGTCCTAATCCTATCCGGATCCTTCTAATGCTTTTTTTACCCATTTCTTTATTCGGGGTACATTCACATACATAAAGTCACGCCTGTTTCCCGATGGGGTAGGCAGAGACCACAGACTTCGACTTGCTACAATCCTGACTCCTGACATACAACCTTTGCTTCACTTACAACACACTTCACTTTACTTCACGATGAAGACTGTTAAAATTCCGAAAGACGTTTTAGACGTTAAATTTAACTTTTTTGTTTTATAAACTTATGATACTTATGAATTTATTAGATACGACTGCAAATATCTTGCCATTAACCACTAAGGGCTTAACGCATAGACCGATTTTGAGCTCATAAGGCACCATGGTTCTACCGTGATTGTGTTAACCTTGCCCTTAACTTCACTTGTTTTCCTTTAAGTACCCATTATGTAGACTATTTTCTAAAATCTTCGAATCTTCGATAAATTTGACAAGAGTACCGACTTCACGTTCACGTTTTATTACCTACATATATATCTAATAAAAAATATCCTTGAACTAAATACAAGCATCGAGGTACTATAACGGCGGTCTTACCGAATTACTTAAGTATAATTGTAACACCCTTAAGAAATTACTAGTAAAGTGAAAATGTTACATTAATTGATTGCTCAAGTCACCTTTATTACAAAAACATACTTGAGTTGGTAAGACGATATCATCAACAATCGAAGCTCGTTGTAAGCAAGATATTGTACCTACTGTCAATCTAGTTACTACTACCTAAAAATGGTTTTGGTGAACTGTGACAATAAGAATATCATACTTTTAGACGAGGGATTCATTAGAATCTTTGCGCCATTTCGTTTTTTTCAAAAAATACTAGGATCGTGTCGAGTAGACGTGAAAGATGGTATTGTTACTCCACCCACCGTCTTACAGAAATGTTACACAATTATCACCATGGCTACAGCGTTGTACTTTTACTACAAGTTTATAGCATGTTATTCACCGGGCATAGTCCCACAAATGTATTTTAAGTTGCTTGCATACGGGATCGGTGTTCTTAATGTTGCAATGTATATGAGCATACTACAGGCCAGATTCTTCAACAACGAAGAAAATGTGAGAATGTATATCGCAATGAAGAAAATAGACAATGTTCTTAAGATAATCAGAAACGCCGCAATCCACAACTGCCACTACAAACACAATGTGGCAGCAGTATTAGGTTTAGCGATAACTTTCAGTATACAATTAATTGTGGTTTTTCTGGTAGCTAAGGGTTATTTTGGAATATTGGAACAGATCGGATCCCTGTGGCCTTTTTTTTCATTTGTATTCGAGCTGAGTTGTTGCTCTAGCCATATCATATTCTTCACCAACCGAGTACGCCTGATAAATTCAATTATCACAAACCATTCTCAAAACCGAAGGGCTATTTTAGTTACCCTGAGCAAGCGGTGCGAATCAATTGAAAGTGAAGATTTTGGCTCAAGTGAAACAGACCTTTATGATTGTATGAAAGAAATTTTAAACGGTTTTGCCTGCTTTCAAGATCAGTATAGATTTCAGGTAAGTTTTTTGTTTATAGACAGCGCGTTGTTTTGCAACTGAACATTAGACCCCGCGTAATCGGCGCGAATAGATTTTGTGAAGAGTTCGTAAAATAATCACATGATTTGATGAATAAATTGTTCTCTTCTATTATAATCTATTCACACCAACATAATGGCCCTAACAATGCCTAATATAACTGACCAAGTTTAGTTTATCGCTAGGTCCGTCTCTTTCTCGTAACGTTAGTTAAACAGAGCCTTCAAGGAAGAATAAATAAAACTTGTCTGTTCATATCAGGTCCACTAAACTGTGTGTATTCCGAAATAATATTCAATACCCTTTCTTATAAAAATGGCGTGCTACTCTATTTCTGGGTGCAGAAAGCAGCATAAACAGCAAAAAGTCGAATTATAAAAGAGACGTTGGGAGAGGCCTATGTCTTGCAGTGGACGTCTTTCGGCTGAAATGATGATCATGATAAAAGAGACTAAATCATAAGTAAAAGTAATATTCGACTTCGACTCAATTGTAGTTTGACCAACTCATTAGTATCAGTCGGCCGATAGGAGCGCAGCGATCGCCGAAGTGATTTTTAATCGGAATTTGTTTTAAGCAAAATTAATGAATTTGCCTCTCTATTAAGTACGTGCTCCATGGATGACTAATACACATAATAACCTAACTTAAACTTTAATCTGTATGCTTGCATAAAGTTCGAACAATATATTAAAATTACAAGGTTCTAAGTAGGCATGCTCAAGATGTTTATGAGCTTAGGGATTGTTCGTTAATCATATGAAGTTCGAAAGGTGGGGGAGGGGTTCGGCAAAAATGACGAAATATCACAAGGGGGAGGGGAATGTAGTGAGATATCACGTGTATTAATTTTTTCGTTAAACGCGCGATTTCTAAACCAAAAAGTGGCGTGTGAGCGAAATATTTCATGCTACTTTGTATAAAAAAATAGACTTGATTTTTAGTACTGGAGGGTAGGGAGGGGTTACGCTAACAACATCACATGATTAATGGACGGCCCCTTATTGTACCTTTGAAAGTTTATAAAAAACACCATTTATTTTTTCAGATTTTCCTATTCTGCGCTTTATGCCTTTCGTGGATGACGGTAGGTTTTCAGTACGCCATTATAGCTCTGCAAAAAGCAAGTTCTTATATTGATACGGTAGGTATCCTAAACTATGAAACTTTAATAAGTATGTGATAGCTTGTTAAAAGTTTCTCATAGATGAGAACGAGGGTAGTTATGCCCTTAAAAACTGTCGTGCCAGGGCCTCACGGCTGGTTGCTTACCCAGTAATAACCTCAAGCATGATCTCATTAACACAATTTTACTTTCAGCGTCTCCTGATGGTTGATTTTATATATTTGGGTAGCATGGCTATCGCGAATGTCAGTTTGCTTTTATGGATTTCTGTGCGCATCGCTGCTTTTTTCAAAGAAGTGAAGAAAACCAAAAAACTGACCATTCGTGTTCTTTCGCGATGTGTTGATGCCGATAATGGTAAAAATCAAAGTATCACATGTATAATTGTTAAATACAGTCAGCAGCAAATTTCTCTCACACGGACGAAAGTATTCAAAAATCTACTTTCATTACGACGCTATTGTTAAGAAAATAAGAGCTTGTAATCTTTTGGAGTCCGTGTGGGCATCATAATGTGTGTCTTCTGCAGACTGTATAATTTAACCAGGAGCTAATCTACTATTGATAACTAAGTTATCTACCCTACATATTTGATCTGACATTTTTAAACACCTACGGTTGGCAGGTTTGATCTTCAATCGTGTGGGCTTTAATTAGATAATCTCATAAGAAGAGTTGCACTGCGGGATAACTTAAACTTGGACGGGAATATTAGTGCCAATTTTGCCTATACATATAACTTAATAGCTTATAGCAATAAAACAATTAAACTCTAGAACTAGTTTGTGTCCGCAAAAGGGTTAAAAATCTTACAGTGCAAATAAAACCCGCATACAGCTGTCCAACATTTACTCAGAATGGGGTGTATGTTATAAGTTTGAAGCCTCTGTTTGTCTGTCTGTGGCATCGTAGTTCCGGACGACCGGATACGGATATGATGAACCAATTTCAATTCTGAATCTTTGTTTGGAAGCTGAATTTAATCCTCCTGTGGGTTTTATTTTATCTTCACCAGTATAAAGAGAAGTGTGAACCCAGCCCCAAAAAGCGCTCCCCGTACAAATGGCGATAACGTTGCACCCTCTAAACCTTAACCTATGGCAATGATTTTTTTGGTATGTTGTCATTATGCCTTAGAACTAGGTTTGTATGTATTGATTTTTTTATTATTCATAGGTTTTACAATATTTTGATTTTAAGAGTTTCGTACAAAACACAAAAGCGTCAATAATTTTTTAAAACTGTAAAGTATGTTTAAAAAATCAAAACATACAAACCTAGTTCTAGGTCATATTGATAACATACCAAAAATCATGTCTATAGGTTAAGGTTTAGAGGGTGGAAACCGTTATCGCCGTTTGTAAGGAGAGCGCTGGGTTCACACTTTTAAAGTTCGGAATACCTACTAAGCCAGCAATCTATTTTCAGGACCGTTGAGACAGAAAGCTAAGAAAATGTTCAAGCTGATCGATCAGACGCCGCCATGCTTCTCGGTGTACGGAATGTGGCGCATGGACGCGCGGGTCTCTTTGAGCATATTCCAAATACTAACCAGCACATACGTGATACTTCTGCAGTTCACGTTTTTGTAAGGAAAAACATAGCCCTCCCTTCTGACGGGTAAAAAAGTTAATACCACACTTTTAAGGAGTGGCATTGATAAGGCGATGCAGATTATTATTAGAGATGCGCCGAATATCGGTATGTTCGGCGTATTTTTGAATGTTCGTTTTGGGTGGAATATTCTGTTAAGTGTGCCGAATAATCAAATATTAGGTAGTACCTATTATTTTAAGATTACAGATGTTATTAGTGGCTGTAACCGTAAACAGAATTTGTGAACGAAACAAACACTGACAGTACCATGTGTAGTCTTCGTTTGGTCACAAAATTAAAAAAAACGTACCTAAATAATTTTTTTTAACGGCTAGTTGTATTTTCTAGCAACGCGAAAGTAATACTTGCCACGTGCTTGTTTGTCATCAATGTTGTAGGTACTAAAAATACTTCTTAGGGGTCAATAAAAATTAAACAAGTTTGAAAGTAATTTCGTGTAACGTCTTTATTTGAATGAAAGTAAATTGTATAAAATGTCTATAAAATTGTATACACGTTTAGTTGTAAAAATGTAAAAACACAATACGACACTACACTGTAAAGAAGGTTAGAGTGCATTTAAATACACACGTGTAACGGTCAACCCTGGTAGTTTTGAACACACGGATAACATTTTGAAATGTTTTTATTGTATCCAGCACGGCTTCGGAGACACGCGCGACAAGCCGGATGTAAGGTATTGAATTATATCTTGAGATGCCACATCGCTTGCGTTGCGTGAACATAATACAGCTCTACATAGCGAGCTGGAGCCGTGCCGATTACGCATCCGGTGTGGCTCGGCCTTTACTCACCTCCAAATCAATAATAAAACTAAAAATTCGATATTAATTATAGATGTCAATCAAAAATGTGTGATTTTATCAATTTACCTGAAGATGAAGGCAAGCACATGGTGACTGCAAGTCTGATTAACCCTGTATCAAATAGAGACTCAAGCCTGTTTTTAAATGATCATCGATATATTTTTAAGAATTAAGAAATTATAGCAAAACTACATATAGGGGTTCCTTGTTGAGACTACATAAATCTAAAATAGGAATGTCATATTTTTAGGCTTAAGGCACTTAGATAATAATCTGTTTAATTCTTATTACTTTTAACTCATGTATACGAATAAAATAATTACAAAATGTTTGTGCTCATTGTCTACAAATTGAAGAGCATCATACTACCCTACTAATATTATAAATGCGAAAGTAATGATATTTGGATATTTGTTTCTCAATCACGCAAGAACTGCTGGACGGATTTAGAGGCAGGCAGACAGAGATCATGTCCTGTATTAAAACATGGGATACTATTATACCGTAAAATTCACAGAAAGTAATATAACGTGGGCAAAACCGCTGGAAAAAGTTCGTATAGAACAGAACCGACCAAATGCTTGTATGCTTCTACCATGATTTTTTCGATCTAATAAAGCAAAAACAAATAAGTAAGATAAAAATACTCGTTTCTTGTATGGAGAATCCCATAATACGTAACAATACCGATATTTTATACATCGGTGGGAATACAAATACATATTAAAAAAACATATCAGTACAGTCAACCAATTCGATTCATAAGCCACTGTAGAACCTTTTCACAATAAATGTCATAATGACTTCTGAACAAATATAACCATATCTCAACGACGACACATTGCGACGACGTTCTGCAGTGATCTATGAGTCATTGGTCGACTCTCCATATCAAAGTACGTGAAACTGTCTGCCAACCAATCACATTGATGATTTCGTGTGTCATACATGTCACGTCGCTAGCTATCAACGGCGGACTTTTTTTTCTTGTTATGTCTTCTGCTGCTAGGCACTTTGCCAATGTCATGTGTGGTGATTTTGACTTTTTTACCGGCGGACTTAATATTTGGTGGACTGTTCTTTTTTTATCGACAATCTAGAGTCGCATCATGACCATACAGCCATACAAAAACTATTTTACACAAAAAAGTAAAGCTTAAAGTTAACTGTTTGGGACGGAACAATTTCAGACTTGTCTCACATGATATTGAAATGGAATGGACGGCTTATAATTAAATTCTATTTAAGCGTAATAGAGCTGTTAACCGCTTTTGAATTCGTTTTGAATTGTAAAATACGACTTATAAATAAATTAATATGCAGAATTGCGTGTAGAATGTGAGGAAAAATGGCAAATAGTGACCATTATGTAGCTCCAAAGACCTTTGTAAAATAAAATGTTTTAGAAAGAGCCTAAATTAGTAGACAAAAACATAAAATATAACGAATTCAAGAACAGTCAACTACCCAATTAAATATTATTATATAAAATTATTTAATTAATCTACACCTTACAGCAATTTACTCTTTGATGTAAAATCTTAGAACTATGTTTCTGATTTAATTGCAGCATTGCAACAGGCACTTGTGACAATATTTAGATATCTGATTCTTTTGTTTTAAAGGGAGGCTATGGCCCGTTTTTTAGGGGCCACTTTAATTAAATATTCCCAGCTTTTTTAAAGCACGCCACAGCGTTATAATTGGTCTCAGTACTTATTCGTTTTTTACGCGTAACAGCTACAAGAAGTATCACTTTTTTATCTTAAAAAAAATCTTTAAAAATCATCACTTATAAGTTTGGGGTCGAAACTCTGGGGCTTAATGCGCGCCGTCTTTATAAAGACCTATCGGCGCGCCTTATAAAGGCCTCCTGTGACCAGAAGGCTGAGCAATACTTCGCTCAACAAATCAGCATTGCCATCCAACGTGGCCATGCTGCCAGCCTTCTGGGCACTCTCCCTATTGGCAGAGATCTGGGACAGATTTTTGACGTTTAGTTATACTTTAGAATAACATTTCATAGTTGTTTTTTAAGTAAGTTTTGCTATTTACTACTTAATTAACTGTCAACCGTGCGAAGCTGATACTTTAGCAAAATAATACAGAATAAAGAATGCTTATAAAAAAAGGATACAATAAATTAAAGGGCCCATTATTACGGAAAACTGACTGTAGCCTTTTAGTTCAAAAAACAGCTACAGCTAAAGTCTGTTTTAAATCTCAGAGACTAACAAAAGAATTAAACATAGCTTAGACAATTGATAGACCGGCGGTTTTTATGGGATAACAGCTGATTAAATATTTTCTAAAGTCTAAACAAGCTTTTGTAGTTAGACTTTATACTGTCAATTCAGTCTCCAGATTAGAAAACAGGCTTTAGATTAAATACCGCGCTCTGATCTATTTATAAACATTGTAAAGGCAATTTCTATATACAATATCAGAATCGAGATTCGCATGTTCCCATGAGATTTCTATGTCATGAATGAATGTCAAAATAATTGTACTTTGACTAACAATAGTGTAGCACTGAAAAGGATCGGTAACGCTATTGATGTTGACGTCATCGATGCGCCGTTACATCTGTGGTCAAGGAAGCAAAAACACCATACGGTTTCATCGTACCAATTTCTGAAAAGAAAAATTAAATATTATAATATAAATGTAACAATAATGTTGTGTTAAAATTATAATGACCCGCCTCGGCTTCGCACATGTACAATCGGGATGAAATGCACATACAACTCTTCCCTATAAAAATCTCTAAATGACTGCGAAAACCGCGTCAAAATCCGTTGCGTGGTTTAGAGTTTAGAAGAACGCGGCCAAAGATGTACTATAAGACGTCGGTTACACGCTCATTCTGTCGTCAGTTCAGTCCATCATTCTGGTCAGAATGACGAGAGAATTATCGTGTAACCTGTCTCGTGTCGTGTCAGTCTGAACTGATCGTAACCGTGTCCATTTGTCATCATTCTGGCATCAGTCAAAACTATACCGGAATGATGGACTGAACTGACGCCAGAATTTGCGTGTAACCGACGTCTAAGAATTTCAGACAGACAGGAAAAAATAGCAACTTTATATTGTGTTAAGATAAAGATTGTTGAAATGTGTCCATTTGATTCTTATCTTGTGCCTTTACTCCCTTTCCATCATGTACTTAAAAATTAACACAATTCATAACTTATAGGTACAATTGGAAAAAAAATGGAACTTGTTTATTTTAAAATGACACTTAACCTAATATGATTAAGTGTTATCTTGTTTTCGTTGTAATGGTAGAGCAACTTATGTTAAACAAAAACCAGATTTTAATAACAAAATTAAAGATAAAGAGAAATACACACAGTAATTCAATCTACTATAATGTAACTGAGTATGTTTAATATAGCTTCAATTTTTATTTCTTTAATTCTTTTCATTACAACAAGGTATTAAGTACTTTGTATTACAAAAATGTTTCTTCTACTAGCTTAACCCATCCAACTTTTTTTGGACTGGAACCAGTATCGTAAAACAAATCACATGTCGCGATCTGAGGCATTTAAAATACCATGCACACAAATCTATTACTAATCCTTACCTATGAACATCAAGCTCTTTAATAGTATTATTGACGTAGTTAGCCAAATTGACGTCTTTAGCAGCCTTTCTGCATCCCTCGTAAGTATCAGCGGGAATGTCCGTGCGGAATGCCCTGAAGTTACTTAAACAGTCTCTAGTTATCACTTCTTCAGCTGAAAATAAAATAGTTCATAATGTAAATAAAATAAATAAATAAGCCTTTATTGCTGTTTTAATTTGTTTTTACAGTGTATCATTTAAAGCTTGCATCGACAAAGGCCTCCTCAAGTGACTTCCAAATTTTCGTCCTTAGCTATTCTATTCCATTATGGACCAGGGGTGCAATTTTTGAATCTCACTAGGTGACTAGAGCTCACGAAAATGGCTGAATCTCTATGAAAAATGGCTATTTTCAAAAATTGCATTTGAATCTCACCGGGTAACTAAAGCTCACCAAAATGGCCGCATTTCTGTGAAAAACGGCCATTTTGGCGAGCTTTAGTCACCCAGTGAGATTAAAAGATTTCACTCCAGCTACTTTCTTTCAAGAAAGAAAGCAAGTACATTATGTGTTTTTCTTTAATAGTATATTTTGACGAGGCATTAACACATTTTGACAAATAGAGAAGTCTACTATATCTTTTAGGTAGTTACAATTTACTTTAAAAAAAATATCAACATGATTAACAAATAAAGATATAATATAGCAGCAGTAAACATGGTCAGAATCATTTATTACCAGCTTTTATTTAATTTCACCTATTATGTGTGTGTGTGTGTGTGTTATTCTATTAGATAAATCTTACAAGTCAACTTTGACCCATTTACAGTGATGAAATGTGGAATTGATATAGCAATTGAAACATCTGAATAATAACTAAACAACTGTTGTACTTTTCCATCTAACACTTTTAACAGCTCCATTTAGATCTTCATTTGTTTTGTGGCAGTATTAAGCATGTCATCATATTAAAAACTTTATTAGTACCAACCTCCTTTTCTTTCAATAAGTTTGACACAAATATCATCATTGTCAGGGCAAGGGTTGCCGAGATAGCCCATCCCTCTCCAGTTGAACGGGTGTGAGCATCCTGGTGTTGCAGCAGTGCACTGGTAACACCAGATGGCTAAACCTGTATTAGAAGAGTTTGATTAATTAGCCTTCACTGAAACGGATTATCTAAAAACATAACTCTTACTTTTGGCTTTGCCATAGTCTGGTAAAAAACAAGCATGTAGATGCTCATCAACTACAACATCATCATCATGGTAAACATGCAGCAGTGCTTGCACTGTTCTGTTCCAGCATGGAGAGCAAGACAGCTGGTGCAATTACTGGTACAAGACATATTCCATCTTAGCCCTCTAGGTTGGCAATGCATCTGCATTCTCCTTGGAGTTGCGGGTGTCTATAGGTGGTGGTGATCACATACCACCATGTGACCCACTTGCTTATTTTATTATTTTATTTTAAAAAAACATTTAGTTTAAAATAAGTGATAAACTCCAGTAGCAATTATAAGTAGCCTAGATAATGATGATGATACGCAGCGGATACCTACCCAGATGAAAAGTTTAAAGATCGACACAAGTTCTTACACTCTTGTCCACATAGAAACATCCACTGTTAAGTGTAGAAATAGTATCTGATATATGGAAACTCTGATGGTGTCCCAAAATAAAAGTAATAGTAAATTTTCGGACATTCTTAAGTGCCTCTTGTAAGCCTAATCTGACATACCTAGTCCGGCCTTTATAAGAACAAAACACTGTGAAGTCAAGATTTGGTATTATGTCGTATTCAGATATTTCTAAGCACCTCCATGATTATATTTGGTGACGTATTTATAAAGGTAACTAGTAAGAAATGGGCCGCAATAGTGAATTTAGTAGTTTGTGGAGTAACATCTCTATTTAGTAAGAGGTTATTCCAACACTTACATCGGCTTACGTTCAGATAAATACTGAATGAATTTATAGCCTTCAGTCGAATTAGTTTCCTAATAAATTCACAATTGTTAGACTTTCAATTCAAAATAAATATAATACATGACTCCGCCTAACCACACCCCAAACAAAGTATTAAGAAAGGTGTTAAATTGTTTACTTACTATTATTCAGTAATGATACAAACACCAGAACTAAGATAAGGTATTTCATTTTCAACGCGCTGTTTGATTGTCTTTATAAATAGAGATATTTCATTGAAATATTATTACAGACGTTAAGCAAGCAAAACTAACTGCAACCGTATAAACAGACGCTTCGCACCGTGCGTCTGTGACAGACAGACTGACACAAGTGACATTGACACATGACAGCCAGAGCCGATTTGTTTTTAAGGTAATCTCCAAGAAAGACAAAAGGATATAAATTTACACAGCTATATCTATATCAGTTTTCAATACACAGTGTTCACTTCAAACGGACATTTTCAAACCAAAATACAACACTTTAACTTTAAAAATACTATTGTTAACAATTTTAAGGGCAATGCTACAACACCAATGAATCGTATGTGTTTGGCGCCAAAACAGACTCAACAAAGCTTGCTTTATATTTTTCCGAATTTATCATCTCCAGTATAGCAAAGGCATCTATGCTCATGCAGCCATGTCTATTGTGTAACAAGGCAGAAGCCATGTCTTCAGTATTCATGATGGAAGATGAATTAGTTTGACAATACCTAATGAAATTGATGAATGATTAAAATGCTAATGTTACATATTTTAACGCTTTGGGTTGGGTGGCTTTTTGGGAAAACATCGTAAGGGAACTTGCTTTTTCAACTTATATATAAGTAAGTATATGTGTATAAGCATTATAACGCATCGAGAGTTGAGATGAACGATTGATTACACACACGTCTACACAGCGTCATTCAAAACAAAATTAAAATTTGAGAATTTGAACGAAACTCTAAAATGCACACATTATGCAGCCACAGCGTGCAGCAGTGTGCGTGAACTCAAGACCTCAAATTTCGTTGCGTTTCCTATACCATGATTCAATCGGTGTACTTGTACAGTCAGCAGCAGATATACCTAAGCCGTCGAAAAGGTCAAAAAGATATACATATACATACCTATATGTATATGGCTCTATTGTCATTACAGTAAGAGCTTATGCAGATCTTTTTACCTGTTCGAATGTTCAGCAACTTTGCTTCTGGCTGCTGACAGACACTAACTTAATTTCACGATATGTACATTGTAATAATTTGCATGTATCTTGTAGCAGATATCGGCCTTAGCTTATGCCAGTGTTTTAAATTAAAATGATGTACGGTAATTTTATAGCACTTTATAGAAAATGCAAATATTAGCAAATTTTAATAAGATAAGCAAACAAGCGTGAGTTTGTGTGCATTTTATAGCTATATATTTTATTGCAATTTTTTTATTAGAACCTATTTTTATAGTGATTTTTAATAATGCTTGATGAGGGGTACATATTTAGTGGGTTTAGAACTCTTCTTCAACAGGAGGAGGTTCTGCAGGTGGGAAAACAGCATTTCTCAACATTATCAAGTCCTCTGGATTCAAATCGATACACATTGTACCCACGACGTCCTCAACGCCTATTGTACCGTCGTTACTCATATCTACTTCTTTAATAAGATTATCCAACTGCTTCGCCGGCATCTTATGACCTTGATGAGCAAGAACATCCTTCAATTCGTCACGGTTCATTTCACCGGTTCTTCCTGGATCGAATACTTGTAAGGCTGAGCGAAGTTCATCCTCGATAGGAAATTCTCTTTGTCTCAACGTTACCATTTTGAGAAACTGTTGATAGTTGATATGGCCTTGAGGGTGGGGCGGTCTGACGCAATATTCTATTAATTCTTGCAGCTGTTCAGGGGTATAGGTCATAAGCATTAACGCTTTTAGCATGTAGATGAGTTCCTTTTCAGTTATATAGTCGTCAATGTCAGTGTAGGCTGGTGTGTAATCTTGGTAGTATTGCCACAGTTGCTCCACTTCTGCCACTTGGTCTGGCCGCAATTCGAATTTTGGCTTGATTGCTTCTTCGGAGTCGCTGAAGTTAAATGGGGCGGCGGGATCGGGTGGAGGTTCTTCTATGTATTTTTCTTCTTCTTCTTCAACTACTTCTTCTGGTTTGGCTTCTTCTGGAGGTTTCTCCTCAGTTTCTTCACCTTGAAATTCTCCTTCCATTTCTTCACCCATTAATTCTTCGCCTTCTCCTAAGACTTTCTCCTTGTCTTCACCTTCGACATGTTCACCTTCCACATGTTCGCCCTCAACCTGCTCTGGCTTAACATGCTCGCCTTCTACTTCTTCGCCAGCTACATTTTCTCCTTCAACTTGTTCACCTTGAACTTGTTCACCTTCGACGCCTTCTTTCTCTGGCTCTCCGCCCTCATTAACTTGGTTGGCATCGCCATCTCCCACTGCAGCCTCAGGAACTGGTTCTTCTTCTTCCATCTTTGTGTTGTTTCACTTAAAATTTTGCTAGTAAATCTTCAAAACCTTACCTCATACCAAAAAATTATCACCACATCTTGGTTTGTAAAATTGCGACCTCAGCGTTATAATTAAGTTGTCAGTTATTTTGTCGTACAAATTAAGGCTTTCTACCGATATGATATCCAAGAGATCAATGACCTCGTAAAATAATACATCGCGGACTTTATCAAACATAAGTGTGTACGAAAAAATAAATAATGCGTTAAGAAAATATGAGAAATAAACTATCAAATTGATTTCTGATAGACATGTGTCATTGTATTTTTTTTATCAAAGTTAGTAAATGGATATTGGACGGTAAATGGCGTTATACCTCGTTGATTATAGGTCTAAGGTTTTATAACTTTTTGATAGAAATAATAATAACAATTCTATTTTAAATAACTGAAATTTCATTTGATTTTTAATTTTTTTATGTTAAACATTCAAATTATTAAACTTAAATGCTATATGTAATGGCAACACAAAGAAAAATCTAAGGTAGAGGCAGGACTCGTACCTGTAACTTCAGCACTCCGCGCCGTGCGTTAGTTTTCGTAGCAGTGGTTGGCTGATGGACAGTTTTAGAAACAACATTTCATCAATGGTAATGTCGTAGGTAGGTAAGTGTAAGTAAATGAATATCTCTCAATTTAAAAGAACTGTGATAACTTGAGTGTTTTATAGAAACCTTCTAGTTTTAAGGGTATTTCTGTAACTTAAAATTGAGCTGAGATTGAATAACAGTTTCATATACCTACTATTATAGAACTTGATTTCGATTTATAACGGCCACCTGCTACCACCCTAAGAAACGTATCTACAAAAACGTGCGCACTTGCGTGCGTTCGGCGGGGCGATTCTTGGTTTATGCGAGATTCATTTCGCACGAAAAAAGCTGTCAAATCCCTTGGAAATCTGTAATTTTTTGACGTATCTTGCCCATGAGATGGATCACGCATGACCTGAGAATTGGGGTCCTGCACTTGGTAGCTGTTACCGTTTTAATCTGAGTTCTAGGTAAAGATACAATCTTATAACATAAAAACTTTAACAGTTATACATCATAAAACCAGGTGATAATGCTTTTCTCGGTATCGCGTATCTGATGTCATGCTTTATTTATTGTTCTACAGGATTTTTGGAAATTTACGCACTGACAGAACGGGACTGACACTGTTATATACTTTAAAAGAAGTGTGAACCCAGTGCTCTCCATACAAACGGCGATAACGTTTTCCATTCTCTAAACCTTAACCTATAGCCATGATTTTTTTGTATTTTGTCATAATGCCCTAGAACTAGGTTTGTATGCTTTGATCAAAACTATTGAAGCTTTTTTGTTTGTTTGAAACCCCTATAACGCGAAAATTGCCAAATCTACTAAGAATATTAAAAAAAACCAGAACATACAATTAGCTACAAACCTAATTCTAAGGCATTATGACAACATACCAAAAATTGGAAAACGTTATCGCCGTTTGTATGGAGAGCGCTTTTTGGACTGGGTTCACACTCCTCCTAAATAAAATTATTTTCTTCCTCTTATAGATAAAAAAACAATAACGATCTTGAAGGTAAGGAAAGTAAGGACCATAATTTGACTCGTAAATCTTCCAGAATACAAGGCCAAGCGGATAATTGTGCGCAAAAAGGCGGCACGCAGCATGAAAACTGGAACAATATTGTAGTCAAAACTGCATTGTCGATAGATATATATTTAAATAGGTACATAGCGTTAGAATGCTGACAGTAACTCCTGTATTTCATCTTTAGTTCACTTTAATGCACTATTTTGCAACAAAAAATAAGTAAGCACCCCAACGCCAAAATGCGAATGTCGGCACTAATATTTGCCAGATTTCAGTACCTATCTAATGACACCTATATATTAACTGTAAGTAAGTACCTTAGTTAATACAATGCAGAAGATAATGCATTTTTCAATTTTGACTAGGTAAGTTATACTTCAAAAAGTGAGCAAGTCTAACGGTTATTATTCTAATCTGAAAAAAACAAAGCATAAAGTTGGTATTACTAGTGCTTTTTGTTTGAGAAATCGCAACTAGGAATACTAGACTAGTATCGTTTGAGAAACTCACTGAAGCACTATCATTCCACGGCCAGTGCTTTCAAAGGCGCATCACGTGCGTTTTAATCTCGCGGGAGAAAGAATGGTCGGTGAGTGGTTCAACCGGCCGGGCGGCGGCAATCGCGATCGCTGCCAGAAGACGGTTCGCGCGGCATCGTCGCGCATGCGCCCCGAGTAAGACCAACGGCGCGTTTTAGCGGGAAACGAATGAATTCGAAAATCGAATCGGTTACTCAAAAGTTCTTCGAAAACGAATAAATACACAAGTGTACGCAGTGAATTTAAAAAAGGACGGATGTTCTAAATTTTATTTTCAGGAAAATAAAAGGAAATCCTTTATTTTAGTCAAGAGTTACGCGTCTGTTAAAATGGTAAGTAAACAATACAAATAGGCTGGGTTTTTATAAGATCCGGTGTGGTAATAGTAAACATGAAATTTCTTACTGACTGCAATCTGGTCTGACCTAACATTTTATTTTCCCGATGTTTGTAAAAACATAAACATCGTTTGTAACGAAAATTGTTGGAAGGCCAGGTGAAAATTTACCTTTAAAATACCTAAATAAAATATTATTATATTATTTGTGTCTACACCACGAAGTTGTGTTATTTTATTGTTCAAAAATAAGTTATAGAATAGAATGGAATAGAACCATTTATTTAAGGCTGCATAGGCCCATAGAAAAAATACCTTAAAGACTAACAAACATAATTTTAAAACAAAACAAAAATTAGCACGTTACTTTCGGCAACGTGTCATAATTCCTTACACTTACTACTTAACTGTACACATATGTATGTACTGCCGGTTTTTTTTTGAAAGCGGGCACACAAACTCTAAAAAAATTAGCACTTTAAAGTTTTTTTTTTAACGCCCTATCCAGTGACACGTACCCCACCCCATTGGATTAACGAGAAAAGAACATCTCCATACACTTTACGTTGTAGCTAAGGTAGTACCCTAAAAAATATTTATTCAATATTTAATTTATCACTTTATCGGCGGGGTTAATATGTACTCATACCCATACCAAATAACAACTTTCTAGTACTAAGACTCTCTGAACTAAGCCGCAAACAGACAGACAAACATACGGACGGACGTAACGAAACTATAAGAGTTCCTTGACTACGGAACCTTAAAAATGATAACGTAAAGACTACTTACAGAAAAAGTAACCAGGAACATAAATGATTACTTCTTAGATAATATTACATAAACCTACTCCAACCTAGCTATTGAACCCACCACGCCAAACCTTCGCCAGAATAGTCAACCTCCAGCCATTCGTCATGGCACCATAAAGTAAAAGGCAATCATTCAAAATGTTCCACACACAGTTCCGTTTCCTTTTCGAGTAAATTGTATTTGGTATGATTGGTAGTAAAGCAATGTTAACTATTTGTGAAGCCTTCAATGCGGTCGGAGTTTTGCAACGAATCTAATACAACCAAGGTTTTTGAAACATTTGCAAAAAGCTTTGACTTCATTCATGTAGTAAAAAACCAGCCAAGTGGGTATTGATTTCGCATAAGCTCAGTGGCCTTAACTGTTTTTTTAATAGCCTGTTAATGTGTCCCACTGCTGGGCAAAGGCCACCTTTTAGCCTCCACAATTCCCTGTCTGGTGCAGTATCAGGCCAGCACTTATCATACGCGTCCAAGTCATAGCGCCATCGCCATCTTAACTTAATTAAATCTTCAAATTAACTTATCGGCCTTAACTTAATTAAGAAATGGTTAAACTAAACTTGGTCTGTTTATCTGAGTTTGCCTCTATCTGTTCTCTATGGCCATCCCTTTCTTATGACAGTAGTTTCACAGAGGCGCAGGGTGGAATAAATTAGATCGTGTTATGGCCACAGGGTTTTGTTGAGGAACCGCATGGTATTAAGTTAAATCTCATTTTAGGCAACGCAAATCCTTATGTATAAATTGGTAACAAACAAATCCTAATACTTATCTCATGAAGTGGCACACACATGCATAATATATCTTGTTCAAGTTCATCATAACTTTTGAGGAAGGTGCTTATAAAGCTCTACGACAGATAGACGGATAGGCGACGAATTATAGGGGTGCAACGATAATTTATAATAAGGGGATCGTCGAAGTTCTTTATTTAGTTTTATTTTTATGTTTATATGGTCTCTACTATAAGAAGGTTGAGAAATTACTTACTTAAGTAGTTAATTAGGCTAGCCGACTTTTTCAAAAGCCCGTAGGATCAAATTTAAAACTAATTGTATTTCTATTTTTTACATAACTTGCCACAATTTGATCTGGCAAATTTTAATAAAACACTTATAGGGTCTTGATTAGTTTCTCTTTAGTTTAGTTGGTGTAAACTTTTCCTCTCGAACGGTGTACGGGGCAGACGACTACAATTACTTGATAATAAAGGAGAATACACCTGCATGGTCTTATTTGTGTGTTTCTTGCGATTTTTTTGTGAGCTTCTCGCATCGGCCCCAGACTGACGTTTTTGGTAGTCGATGGAGAAGTTTGTGTGATGAATAATTGAGGTTCCTTTTCCTCCTACTGCCTATCCAAATATCAGTAATTTCGCATTTTTAATATTAGTAGGAACTAATATTAAAAATGCGAAACTACTGATATTTGGATATTTGCATGCTTGGCTGTTTGTTCCTCACGCATTAACGGCTTGGCCGAATTTAGATGTTTGGCAGACAGATAGAGCATGTCGCACCCTTAGAATTAAAGCGATTCAATTCTGAATTTGATATTTCCCAAAATTAAACCCTATGTCTTTTAATTAAGGTGATATTTTGGGACGTGTATTATTCAGAAATGGGTCACTTTAATACTAAGCGTGCGATGTCCTGAATTAAACATAGAATACTTAAACACTACTATTAAACATAGTATACTTTCTGTTTAGCCAAATGGTTGACTGGTTGAGAATGCCTGATGGCATTAAGTCCGCCATTTGTACATTATTGTGTTTATTGTGCTATAAAGTTTAAATAAACAAATAAATAAATAGAATACTTTTAAAATGGATATATCGACACTAGAAATCTCAACTGTCATAAGGGACATGTTCCTTAATGTCCCTTAAGACATTTGTGATTTCTACTGTCGATAATGTATACTACTCAAAACATAATGGGGCCTGCTTGACCTTTTTCGGTAAATTCAAACATAAAAATAAACATGAATTTCTACTAATACATGTCTTGAAAGTAGGGTTTTATTTTACTAATTCATGTATAAACAAACAATCAATAAAACACTACTATAAAAATTATTTGGAACATACATATTTTTATATCTGTTTTATTGAGAAAAGTCAAGTGGGCCCAATTTTATTTTGAGTTCTATTATAATCCCCAGCGGACAAAGCTCAGAGTAAAAGCTCGTAATAAATAAACATAAAAATTAAACTAGAGTTTTAAATTATAATGACAATGTAAAGACTCAGTAACACCTATCCAGACACGTGTTCACAAAAAGAACACTGGAACAAAAAATACGAAACCTTATTTAAACCTTAACTATTTGTTTCAGAAAAAGTTTGAGTAAAAAATTTACCAGAAACTTAACAACAGTGGCCCGTTTCACGAAGCTACAAGTTACAATTTTACAAGTCTAAACCTTGGTCAATAATGCCAGGCATTTTTGGCTAATGTTGCCGGTTTAGACTTGTAAAATTGTAACTTGTAGCTTCGTAAAACGGACCACAGATCTTAAATTATTAAAGATTTTTAGCTTAAGGAAGGAGTTGTTGAAGATTTGCGATCATTACATCTTTGCCTATGGAATTTCAAAGTTTAAAAATATATATGTGAACTTGTATGTAGATTGGTTTATCAAAACTTGAAGCGTAAATGGCACTGACCTATCTTTTTTATTAACTTTTTGCTAATTAAAAGTCAAAGGAAGATGAGGTTACATTACTAGTCGACCATGAACACCATGATTATATTATTTAACACATTTCAGATGCATAACTACATTAATCAACTTTATAAATATGTTGTGTTTCTTATTTCATTAAAAGGTTTTGTATTTCAAAACCAGCGGCTTTTACTCGACAGCCCAGGTTTAATTTATCGTCATGTTACTGCGACAGCAACATATATCTACACAGTAGAAGAGATCAGGGAGATCTAATCACGACTTTATTGTCAAAAGAGTAAGAGCGTTTATACATATTTTTGTTCCGCTACTTTTTCTGCTGACTGTACACGATTTCTAACAGTCATACCCTTTGTGACTATCCTTTTGTAGATTTGATTAAGTCTGCGATATTAAACAAAAGAAAAACCTTTTAGGCTGAATTAAGTTTTTACAGAGATCATTTTTAGGGTTCCGTACCCAAAGGGTAAGACGGGACCCTATTACTAAGACTCCGCTTTCTGTCCGTCCGTCCGTCTGTTACCAGGCTGTATCTATGTATCTACAGGTCCGAAAACATAAGAAAAAATTATTATGACCTTAATAAAGATTGAAGACCAAGACCAGCATCAGAAGCATCCGTCCCTCTCGCACACGCTTACTGGTTAAAAAGGAATATGTAGATGTTTCATATAACTTCGGTCGATTCACGAAGGGGCGTATCTGCTAAAAGGTCGAATTGAAGTTAAGTTTTCCATTGTAAGCAAAAACCATATTTTATTAAGTCACGAAAGGACGTAACTAAATTTCTATTAGAACCAGACTAACAGTCCATAACGAAAAGCCCTAAGTACTCAATATTTTAAATTTAAACGTCATGAAAATGCGTAAATCGCTTTAGCGTAAAGTTGTGAAAACCAGTTACGCCCCTTTGTGAATCGGCCGACAATAAACGACAAAAGCTAGCCTCTGGCCCCAACATGACCGGCCTAGCTTAGTTCATCTGAGTTGACACTAGTTTCATAGAGATTCAGGAAGGGATAAATTAAACCTAAATTTAACATAATGTTAGTTAGGGCCAACGGCTCTACGTAGAGTCTCTTTTGAAGTACATTCACTTATGTACTTAAAAGGTATGCATAGCCATGCAACATAATTTAAATAGCTGTGCAATTGTTTGCCTAGGTTACGCAAATAAGGCGTATAATTCTAGCGTATTAAGTTATTAGCTATTATTAAGTTTACAGGCAGCATTAAGTAAAGTGGGTACCTGTTTACTTTAAGCGAGGTGCATTTTTGCATGCATCTCGTTATCATTGTAATTACCTATTATATTATAATTAAAAATTTGCTTAAATGCAGGCATAATATCAATTTTCGCGATTAAAGAGTTATTTTGACTACCTAAGTACAGTACCCGGCCAAAAAGGTTGCACATCGGTCTTTGAAAAGAGACATTTGGCTGTTTACGAAGATTTCCGAACACTGGCGACCGTCCATCAATCATCGTATTAATTAAGTGTTGTTTCATACCAAATAAATACTGCACTTTATGGACTTAATTAGTTTACGTCAAATCGATGACATGTAAACTTTGAATATCTATAGAGAGTTGTTGCAACTACTAGAAAAAGGATAAAAACCAATTCTGTATTATTTTGTAATTGAATAAAATAGACCAATGGTTTCAATAAGTATTGTAAATAAATAATTTCAAAAAATTTCTCAAATCCTTCCATTTCATTATTTGTACTTTTAATGAGGTCAATATCATTGTCACTATTAACCGTATTTATTACTAGTCTATCAGTGTAACAACATCAAAATCAAAATCGTTCATATCTAAATTGCTTTTTTCGGAATGGTGAACTTAACTGAAGTGGAAGACGTTTCAGTACTGACTCCGTTTAATATTTTGTTTAAAGTTATTCTGGAAATTACAGTGGCATTTGCAACTCGCCCTTTGATACTTGTAAAATAATTATAAACATTGTAAATAATTTCGCGTTCCTTTTTTTTTTAATGATGCCATCGCACGATTTAAAGTTGAGGGGTTTCAACAACTCTATATTATATATTTTCAACTAAATGCGTCCGTACCCTACGGGATGTCTAAAACGACTGACGAACGTCACATAGGCAGGGTGTGACAACGCTCTATGAAGCCGAAATTAGCCGAGTCTCTTTCCAAAGACCGATGTGCAATCTTTTTTGCCGGGTACTGTAGGTACTGACGGGCCGTTACGTTTAAAAATCAACTATTTATTAGGCACTAAATTTTTTTTAGTTGAATGATTATATCGTGAATCTTGTAATATTTTTAATTACTAGATATTAAATCAACATCCATAGTAGGTAATGTTTTTTTATTGTCCTGACATAGCAGATATTTAAAAAATATTTATGTATGAGGAGTTTTAATAAGAGTATTAGAATTTGGAACAACTATCTATTTAATTTATCTCTCTTTGTCGGTCTTTAAGTTTATATGCGAATCACGCAAAAACTTCCGCGCCAAATTGGATGCAGTTTTCACATTTGTATTGCTAGAGGTATAACTATAAATCTGTGGCGTATTTTACTATCAAAAGATAGTCCTTTAAAAGGCCAAAACGGTTACCTTACCCGACGTAAGATGTCGAATAATGTAATTTAGTTATGGTTTTACAAATAATAAATTTTTAGCAAATTCATTTTTAGCTTAGCTGACTATAGGCATGTATCGAAAACTTGCAACTTTTCACTTATTTATATGCTTAAATGCGTATGACTCATTTCGTGGTCAAACCTTCGTAAACTACTTAATTGAAATATAAATATTGAATCAAACGAAAGTGCGTATCGATATCAAAGCAAATGAACCTACAGTGGTACAATGATGTTCCATTAATTATTATGCGATAGAGGACAAGGCTCGGAAAGAATGGATTGCATCACATAGGCAAACAGCCTAATGGAAATCCAAGGAAAATCTTTAATTATTCTTATAATAATTAATAAATTCAGGCGTTACTTCGCGTAGGTTCATATCAACAAACAGGAACAAAGTACCTTGCTACTCCCAGCAAGTTAGTTTCGCGGAGTAGTAAGGCAATATGTTCCAGTTTGTTAGTCTTTCTTTTACGAATCTGGTTAGGCCAACTCTATAATCATAATCATAATCATAAATTTATTGGTAATATTCATTACACGTCACATTTTAAATTACACATCACACCACACGTCATCACGTCACATTTTTATACTTGGCCTAATAATTAATTTATTAATTTCAAACGGGACTGATAAATAAGAATTGTGTAGAACAATGTAAATATAAACAAAAAGCAATACAAACGCTTCAAACCTTAATTGTCCATAGTTACCATAATCTTAGTAAATTCTCATAAATTCTCGAATAATTATAAGATGAAAATAATGTCAAATTGGGTAATTTTTCATCGTGTTGTAATTGCATAGCATTTTAATTTAATAATTGGTTCACATTATTTAAGCACACTGAAACTAGAGGCCATAGCACGCTAGCTTTTATCGTTGATATAAAGGATAGATTTATCCCTTTCTAACCAGCAAGCGTGTGCTTGGAAACGGATGCTTTACGCCGTTACAAACCATAGTGTACCACTATAGCAGTTGCTGCTGATGTAGGTACAGTAAGCATCACAAAGGCAAACCGATCAGCAACCCTATTCTTTTAACCCATGGGCGGCGGCGTGATCACGTCCTACCAAATGATCTGCATTCTCATTTACGTACTGTTTCCATAAAAAAATTCAAGTGACAAAAAATAAACTTACAGTAAAGTCAGAACTTACACATCACGTCACTAGGTTTTATCATTTTTTTACAATCTAGAACACAAACTGTAGTAAGTATATGAAGAAGGATAAAATGTTATTTGCGAAGTAACACCTAACGTATCTACACAAAAAATCTGAAGAGAACTTATTCAGAAAGTTAACGTAGAAGAACTAGCGCCTATCTAGACCTTGCATCGATCAAATCGATTCCAAAGGTACCTGACACAAAATAATCTGAAGGCGGATATCGAGCACACAAGCACCTATAATTAAGATAAAGAACATTCCACTCTCGCATGCAAACGATGTAATCCAATTTGTAATAAAAATAATTACGAAGATGAATGAACATATATATATCCTGATTGATTGCGTGGTGAGATAATCTGATAACCCCTGATCTGACGTGCTCGGCCATGAGCTGCTTGCATCTTTAAATGTAGCAGTAGTAATTAGTACTACAACAAATGACTGCCGAACTTCGGTAGGCAGCACGCTTTACGTGATGGTCCTTGGAACAATAAATATCTTCAGTCGGACGCAATTAAACGCTAACCTTGTTATTTCCACTATTTTATTGATGGATCTCACAAAGCTCGAAATTTATGTTATACAACAAAACGTTTTAATTAATTAACGAATGTGTTTTATAGAAGATGATTGACAGCGCATCGATCGCCGGCAATTATGAGGCGGACGCTCCTACCGTATTACCGAAAAACTAAGTCGTTAACTGAAATTTGAATACGCACAGACGAGAATAACTTATGTTTTTTTGCCTAGATCCTTGTGAAGTTGAACTATACCTATCACGGAATACGTTAACAAAACTAATTGCTTTGACGTCATCGCTAGTATCGGTTGCGACCTATCTTTCTTTATGTGTAGGGATACAAAACGATTTTTTATCCACAAAATACTGCAAGAAACTCGAACAATGAAATAAACCGGGACGAAGTGACGGCGCGAAGGTCGGCACTCTTGCGCAATGAATCGAATCGTATCTGTCAAAATAGATCCCATTGTGGATCTCTGATGTAGATCACGATCTATTAAACTGGCAATCAAATTGAGGGCCTAATTTACACTGCTAAATAAGTGGGGATGAAATAAAGCGTTTTTGTTCGAGCCGAGTTTTTCCTTATAGCTACAATGTTTGTAACGACAGATGTCATGAACTAAAAGTAACCTAAATCGAATGACGCAAGACCCCGTGACTGGGTAATAAAAATTCCACTCTTTGTAGATCTCGTAAAAGTGGATGAACACTCGAAGCCGTCAACAAAATTTAAGCAAACTCTTACTCTCTTGATAATATAATATAGACTAGATCTTTCTAACACACACTCTTCGTGTTATCGGTCTTTTAAACACCCGTAACAATTGCCATTCCAATTTATACTATTCAGAGTTACGATTCTCAACATTGTAACTGATATTTAACATTAACTTGGTATGTCAAAAAACGTTATAGACGACCAAGAACAAAACTGTAACTTTATAATATGGCAATCAGTGCATGCAGACCCTTTATACTCTTACAGTCTGCTGCCATGAAAAGGGATCAAGGTTTCAAGTTGTTCAAAAAGCCTAAACACACACACCCGCAAATCATGTATTTATGTTCCTTAGTAATCTGGCGCAAAAGAATATGTTGCCTGTGATAAGTGCTCTGTAGGATTTAATTTCCTGTAAAAATTGGTTTATTTTTCAAACAGGTGAGTAGGTAATGATTCAATTATTAGATTAAGGACTGCAATTTTTGAATCTCACCAAGTGACTAAAGCTCACCAAAATGGCCGTTTTTCATAGAGATTCCGCCATTTTGGAGAGCTTTAGTCACCTGGTGAGATTCAAAAATTGCACCCTAGGTGTTACTTTGCGAAGGTCCATATTCAGAAATATTTATGGATAGACTATTCAGAGGGTAGCCACGTAATATGTTTAAAATAATTAACGTTTAGTTTTATTACAGCTACAGATAATAATTAAAATATATGAAATGAATCAATTACCTTGCTACTCTGCAAATTCAATTATGAAGAGCAAGGTAATATAATAAACCATTAATTTCGACCAATACATCATTATTCTACCTACATTAAAGCTAAAGAAAAAGACGTCACAACAAATCACATGCTAAAACTTTAAAAAGGCACGTTACATTATTTATGTGTTCCGACGTATTATAAGTATTATAACTGTATCCTCTCTCTTAAGGAAGTCCAGTATTAGAAATAGTTTACGTTCTTGTTATTATGAAAATGAAACATAATAAACACACAGATACAGCGATATAGATACAGCGGTCTTCCGTTTATTACATAAGAATGGAAAAGTTCATACGGATTTTCTCTTCACCATCTGCGCGACACAAAATGCTCTTTCATTCATGAAGTGACGTCAGACGTGAGGGACGAGTATAGTCGACCAAGTAATTGCTTGACCACTTTTGAACTTTATCCCTTTGTAATACGGTCGAAAAGTAGTCAAGCAATTTCTTGGTCGCCTATACATACAAAATAAGTTTTTGTCAAACAGAATATTTCTAATACAAGCGTGTTTGTTGACGGTATTATTTTATTATTGTATTACACATATCAAAATTCAAGTCAGCAAATTTGAACTGCAAGTGTGATTCGGACAAACTAAGTAATATACAAGTGTAGTCAAATAAATCCTTATAAATATATAGGTCACACACTTGATAGTCGAATTTCAATTTAACCTTTTTTATTTTTCAAGAAAAATAACTGTAACTACAAAAACATTACTGTAACCAATTTAGAGAGGATGATATTTTCAGCCAGATGGGTTCCTGCCAAAAATTAGCTCCGTTTATTAAGTTGGACTTTTCACAATAATAATATTAGCACTAACATGATGGCGCAAGTTTACTTTATCTAGTATCCCTTTCTTAGAGAGGCCACATAATCTCTGCTCTCTTCCGGAAGGAAGAACAGTGCCCTGCCCTGGACGATGCACCTTAGGCATCGATCAATGATTTCCTTGGCTATATCGCACGCTTAGTATTAAAGTGACTCAATTCTGAATTTGATATTTCCCAAAATTAAACCCTATGTCTTTTAATTAAGGTGATATTTTGGGACGTGTATTATTCAGAAATGGGTCACTTTAATACTAAGCGTGCGATATGGTGAAATATCATTGGCCGATAGCTATGGTCTTATAACACGTCGGGGGAGGGGGTCTTTTGATCCAAACCGTACAATTATATTTTATCTACACACATATCATAAATGGTCAATAACGCTTTCAAAAACCATAGAAAATGACCAGCATTATTACAACCAATGTTATTATATGAATTTTCTTGTCTGTGGTAATAGGTAAATCTGGTCTTTATTGGGTAGTATCTCTTAGTAGTCTGTGTTTATTGGTGATCACATTACAGATATCACTGACGTTATGAATTTAAATTTGGAACAGCTGTCAAAATTCAAGTTGGTCTCTATTCTAGTATCCATAGATATTAAAACAGTTATCTATACGAAACGTCAACTCAGTATGTTTTTTTAATTTAAACGCACGACATTTGATCTCGAGTGACATGACAATAGGGACTTCATTCGTTTGTCTATGATTTAAAAAAACGTTCGTCTTGACGGATAGATCGAATTACCGCCATACTTGTTGACACTCGTTTGTTGGTTTTTTGCTGTTACGGTTTTTTGCAGTGATGATATGTGTGTAGATAAAGTAATTTATCTACACACATATCATAAAGGCTAAATAACGCGTTCAAAAACCCTAGGAAATGACCAGCATTATTACATCCAATGTTATTATAAGAATTTTCTTGTCTGTGGTAGTAGGTAAATCTGTTCTTTATTGGTCATCACATTACCGATATCTCGTGACTGCTCGTGACGTTATGAATTTAAATTTGGAACAGCTGCCAAAATTCAAGTTGGTCTCTATTCTAGTATCCACAGATATTAAAACAGTTATCGGTACGACACGTCAACTCAGTATGTTTTTTTAATTTAAACGCACGACATTTGATCTCGAGTGACATGACAATAGGGACTACATTCGTTCGTCTATGGTTTAAAAAAAACTTTCGGCTTGACGGATAGATCAAATCACAGAGTACCTTTTTAATATACATGGTCGCCATTAGTTGTCATCGTTTTTGGTTTTTTGCTGTTACGGTTTTTTGCAGTTACGATATGTGTGTAGATAAAGTAATGTATGCAACTGTATATAATTAGGCCTTAAAACACTCGTGTGATCCTATTATGAAACTCGCTAACGCTCGTTTCATAAAACCACACTCGTGTTTTAAGGCCTCTCATTATATAGCAGTTGCATAAAATACTAGTATGCAACTGTATATAATTAGGCCTTAAAACACTCGTGTTATCCTATTATGAAACTCGCTGACGCTCGTTTCATAAAACCACACTCGTGTTTTAAGGCCTCTCATTATATAGCAGTTGCATAAAATACTATTACGTACTGACATTAGCACAATAAAAAAAAAGAAAGAAAACCTTTGCGTCAAGGTCAACAGTTCGGTTTATCATCGGAATTCAAATTAACAGGCCGTGATAACCTAGGAAGTAGTGAAGGTCTAGGCGAACTTTCACCTAGAAAAGGGCGTAGCAGAGAGTTGATAGCAATGCGGATAGATGTCTTCCTCACAGACAGTCACTCTTAAGATTACGTACAAATACAAATGATGATAAAGTTCAAAATGGCAAAGACGATGTGCATGTAATATAGACTGGCAATTCAGTATCCATACATTTCATCGTAACTCAGATAGCACAACGCGATCTTTTGCACGTTTCCTATTAAGGCTACAATTCGTTCAGCCAATTAAAAAAATTCCATTCAAAAATGCTATTTCTTTTTTACAAGGATTTTTATGTTCATCCTACTAATATTATAAACGCGAAAGTTTATAAGTATGGATGGATGTTTGTTACTCTATCAGTAAAAACTACTAAATGGATTTGGATGAAATTTGGCACACACATAGTTTATAACCTGGATTAACACATAGGATACTTTTTATCCCGTAAAAATGCATAGTTCCCATGGGATAGTGATAAGTGGGTCATCGCCGCCGATACGTCATGAGCAGCAAAGCAACTGATTCTCATTAATTTGTCCAGGAAATATTGCAGATTGCATGTTGGGTGCACGTTTGCTTGATTCAATTAAACAAGTCTACGCGGACGAAATCGCGGGCAAAAGCTAATAATTAATAAAGTAATTTTCTTTATGAGCTTTTCGTTGAAGGAAAAACATTGTAAGAAATCCTACACATGCGAAGTGCTTAGTTATGTACATCTGAGTGAAGTCCCTATTCAGCTCTAACCATATTATGCACTCCCCTTATTGAGCGCCTTTCTGGTTGCTCGCCCTTCTCTCCGGTAAACTTTCTAAGCCATCTGAGGCTACCAGCGCAAGACCATTCGAAAAAAAAATGCTCGGAGTTTAATTCAACTATGTAACTCTCGTTGGCAGGGGAAATCCCTGCGCCCAACGGTCCTAACTTGACTGACACAAATTGAAATTATTCCTCAGTGTATCCCTTTTCTACGATACCAAAGTTATAAGTTATCTTTGGATTAGTTATGTAATCACCAGTGTAATTGTAATTTAAGACTAAAAGATTCTTCTAAATCACAATCACTTGTTGTATCCTCGTAAGGTTCAAATATTTTTTTTAAATATACATTGTAAACCATCATCATCATATCATTTGAGGGAGTTTAGAGTGACCTTTGACATCTATTCATTATTTATACCGTAGGTTTTACGAGGAAGTAAGTTTTAAATTTTTAAACATTAATCGTTCGTTTTTTGCAAGTCACGCCTGACGAGTACCATTTAACAAAATCAATAAGTTAATTTATTTTTATTCATAAAGGCCATCACCCTAAAAGGCTCAAGATCATTACAACTTGTTACAACTGACCCACAGAAGGCTTCGACACAAAGAAAAATAGAACATGCTTTGAATTTGACTGCAGCGAGACACAAAGATAGCATTTCTGAATGGGCAAGGTGAAGAGGCTGACAACACTCAATTGTTATAATTTAATATGTAATAATAACGCACTTGACTGTGATTCTGACTAGTTAATTAAATTAAATTTAAAATGCTATATAATGACTGACAACACAAAGAAAAATTAGGGTAATGGCAGGGTTCGAACTTGCAACATCAGCATTCCGTGCCTTGCGTATTCCAGTTTCCGCCACATTACCGCTGCCATACCCTGCGAATTTTTCAATGTGTTTCGTCTTTACGGTCGTTACATTATTGATATTATTCCCATTTTTTTTAAATTAATTGTTAGGTATTTAAAATTAAAAGAAAAAATATTTGCTGTGGTAGAGTGCCCAAAAGGCGAGCAGCACGTTGGGTAGCAATGACGATATTTTACGACATTCAACTAAGATAAATAACTTTGATAATCTCATTTTTATTATTACCAAAACGGTAAAGTAATGTAAATCAAAGACAAACTTTAAAAATGGGTGAAAAATATATTTTCGTACCTATTTTTTATTTTTAAGAGTGCCGTGTCAAAAACTGTACTGACAAGACAACCCTATATTTTCGCCACGAATGTAACAGCTTTTTTATAAATTATTCTGCTCTGTGTGTTGGTCAATAAATAGTACCAAGCGTACTGAATTGCATTTTCCCGTCTATCGCCCACTATGTTCTTTAAACGATGGAGTTAAAATGCGGAATTTATCTACTATTGTGTGCAATGTTCAAGAATTTAGTATCAGTAATAAAATATTGGTATAAGTGTCCATTATGTAAAAGGATACAATATTATGACACCTCCCGTTATAAATAAAACAGAGATATTCAAGGTATATAGCCACCTTCCTTCTAACCCAGCATAAAATAGTACAAAGTTCCATCCTCTTGAACTATTGCATTGCAAAATTAATTAAAACCCGTAAAGATTTCTTAAGAAAAATTTAGTGTATCAGATATCAAGTCGTGACTGTATACATTTCATACCTGCGCTTAGTTAGATCTTAGACTTAATTTCCCTTAAAAACATTGTTACATGTGTTGCGATGCTCGGAACAACGTCGATGGTTGTTCTTTCGATTTACACCATATTCATTGTGTGTAACTAGATCTCTCTCTCTCTCACTCAGATTGAAGACTTTTAGTCTAGTCGATGTAGTGCTTTCCAAGCTTCGCTATCGACTGCCAGCTCCTTTATTTCTCTGCACGACACGACACGAACCTTCTCTTTCACTTGTAACTTGATACATATTTTTATTAATAATTCGTAGACGGAAACCTTCGTTGTCACACAATTATAGCTAAAGTCACCGGTAATTTATTACATACTCTTTCTAAAGATAATGCAGCCTAAAGCTTGTACAGTATAAATCATGTTAAAGTGAATGTAGAGCAACGAAAACTGTTTTTTTTATTACAAGTCCTTTATTACAGTTACTGCCTAAATTACTTCGAAGTAACAAATGATAACTTAAAAAAAATCCTTTATTTCAGGCCAGATGACCCATATAATTGTTAAATACAGAACAATTTAGGCAGTAAGCGTAACAAAAGTTATAGCCAGACGGTTAATACGAAATTAATGCTGTTTTAATTGCTCTACATTCGTCTTGTCTATTGATTTTTGCTTTACATGATTTAGCATTTTTCTCTATTTACTAAATGGAAAATACATTACTCTAAATTTTTGTAACCGAAATTTCTTTCAATTTTTATTTTAAATGTTTTTAACATTCAAATTATTAAATTAAAATTGTAATGACAACACAAAGAAAAATTAGGGCAATGGCAGGACTTGAACCTGCAACATCAGCATTCCGTGCCTTGCGTTTTCCAGTTTCGCCACACTGCCGCTGCTCTACCCTGCGAATTTTTCAATGTGCTTCGTCTTACGGTCATTACATTATTGATTTTTAGGGTACAACTACCCTCGGTGTCATCTATATGAAACTTTTTAACAAGTTATCATATTCAACTGGGTACCTTTACAGCTACCGTCAGCTGACGAGAGATGGCGCCGTTTGTTATTAAGTTTTTGGTTCAAGTCCTGCCATTGCCCTAATTTTTCTTTGTGTTGTCATTACAATTTTAATACATTACTCTAGATTCAAAAAATACCCTACTGTTGTACTCTTAACGTTGTAACATAAAATAATGTTAATTATTTCCTAAGTGGTCGCGACTTGTAGACATTAAAATAAAACAATTTATTTATTTATATCACAACATTGGGAGTTAGATTTGTTACAATATATGCAATGTAAACCATTGTAATTGTTATATTTTATTAAATAATGTTATCATGCGTGTGGATGAAGCTTTAGGCCTAAACAATCGTAGATACAGTTTTACTATCAGGTTGCAGTCTCCGCTTCACTTGGCAACGGCGTGTGATAGTGAATGGCAAGTAAAGGGATCGATCGGCAGTCTCATAAAATCTCGTGGTCGCAACTATCTTGCTTTAGATGCTCGATTATTTCCTAAAAGTCTTAAAGCAAAGAAGCCATAAAGTTAAAGGCATCTCCGCTCTTAAATGCCGTGAAATCGGGTCACTTTGTAACTTTTTTACTGTAACTCTAACACTTACTAGACGAGACACTTACGAGGTCTCTTTTTGTCATTTATGTTTTTTTTTGTACAATAAAGAATTTACATACATACATACATACATACTAGAATATGCAAGAAACTAGAAGGCATGAGAAGTAACGTGGTTTGTCTCGACATCAATTTTAATGAATGTAGTGAAGAAAAAAAACCGAGTTGATCGCTTATTTTTTAGTTGTAAGTTGTAACCATAATCAAGCAATTTTTATTGGAATGATATGAAAATTTATAATCTTGTTTGTAAAACAGAATCATTTAGTTATCTTATTTTATGAAAATTTCTGAAAAGTCATTTCATTTCTACAAAAACCGGTGCGGGGAGAGGCGACCATATGCATAAGGTCATTCGCAGTGAGAGAGGCCTTAAAGATCAAAGAACTTGTATAATTTAAGGGCAACTTTAAGAATAAACGCTATGTAAAGTTGGGAAGAAAACGGAAAGTCTCTGTCAAAGTTGGTTTTTATTTTCTTGGCTTTCCACCAAAATCTAATAACTTTTGTTGCTTATTATCATATCATTTTATTGCACAAAATTATTTAAAAACCCGAAAGGTGTTTTATTTATTTAGGTGGTTTTACCTATATCTAGTCATTTGGTAGGTACCAAGAGACAAAAGAGTCTGTATAAATGTAAAATTTTGAGCTTTGAATCAAAAACTGAGACTTTTTCTAACTAGTAGCTAATGATTAAATTAAAATGATCTAGGGCACTGGCTGGAATCGAACCTGCAGCATTAAAAAAAATCAGCATGTTCAACATTAAAATTAAATTAAAAGTTTTGTAGATAATATTTGGTAGCTAATGCTTCGGGGTTCGAACATCATACTTACAAATGGTAGGTGGTAAATAAAGTTCTTGATAAAATATACTTGTTCTGCTTATCTGCTTTGTAAAGCCGATAAGAACAGTTTGATTCATAATGACAAGAACTTGTTAAATGACGCTGTTCCAGCTGGTATCATCATATCATTGTCATGGAGAACAGATATCAATCACATGATTATGCAGACAATAGGACTACACTAATCGTTGTAAATACTAATGGGCCCATTTGCGGTATGTTGTCTACGAAAAACTTGCTATAATTTCGACATCACACTATCATTATAACATATTTATTACACTTTGTTTGATTTGTTCCCAAGACCCTTAAGAACGATGCTATATGAAACTGACAAAGATAGGTACAGCTTCAGGTTGATTATAGTCGTAATAATGGTGATGTGCGTAGGTACGTTTATTTGACATGAAATGTTTATTGCATTCCTGTTTAATTGACATTTGTAGACTATAACATTTCCAATCAATGTTATGTAAACATCAGAGTAGTTTTACACCTCTGCTGAGCGTAGATTAGCAAATTTATTGCTTTTGGGTCCTTAGGAACTATGTAAGAACATCTCTAGATAGATTACGTATTTTATTATTATAGTTTATATTCAGAGACCCTGGATCCCACAGTCAAACTCATATACCTATATCAGTTTTATGAGACAGTCATAACTTGTATCTTTGTAACACACATTTTAAATAAATATATAATAAGGTGTAATCATTTTTAACAAAATAAAATGAATTAACTAGAGCTATTGCGATTTATTTTTCTTTTATTCAGTCTTTATTTGTTACTTACTAAGAGACGTGTATATAACTCAACAATTTTGTTTCTGAACAGAAAAAAAAGGGCTGGGTTTCTTGCAGTGCTTCTTTTTAACAGAACCTCATTTTTCGGAAGCGCTTGTGGGAAAACGAGCCTATTCAGCCATCTTGCATCATGAATTTCAATTTTAAATTATTTTGTTGCAATAATACGTGCGATGTACTCGTACTGTTTAAATTGTTTTCTTTCAATACCTACAGTATAATTTACCGACGCTACTAAATTAACAACTACAACGCTTTGACCACAACTGCACGCTCCGAAATCATTATGGTATGGATATTTATCATTTGTTATGGTTACTTTACCTTGCTCGAGTTGCAAAATGTGCCCATGGCGAGGCATCCCAGGCGATTATCTTCAAGAATTTAGATAAGTCACCAAATATGCAATAGGGACATTAAAACCGCGGATGATAAACCTAGTTTGATACGATCTGACATGTTTCGTGACAATATTTCAAGGACGACAATAGGTACGAGAAGGTACGAAATGCTCTAATATGGAAGCACTGTTCAGGATTGCTTAAACTCAGTGGCATTCACTTTTAAAGACTAATATCCAGTTAAGAATAAGTTTGTCTTTGAAATTTGCCACGACTAATATCAATTAAAAACAATTTTTACTGATCATAAACAACTGACACAATTTTAATTGTTAGAAAGGCATCGCGTTGCGGTTTGCATTCGAATTTAAACTGCCCGTCCGGGGAAGGACCTCCGCTTTGCAAAAATCACATAGCTTTGTAATGCTGTTTCTATCTGAGCGATGGGTTAGGTATCCGGAGCTCGTTCAGTTGTGTAGGTTTAGGTTTATTTATTTCCAAACATAACATAAATATATTAGGTACATTGAGATCCTCAAAAGGAATATAATCAAATAAAAATAAACCTGGAAAATAACAAACGTCATTAAAAACCAGATTTCAAAGTGGGAGCAATATAGGAATCTCTTTTGCCGCGTACACAAAGTTTGCTTGGCACGGTCGGCAACGTGCGACTGATGCTTGTGGTGTTGCAAGCGTTTATAGGCAGCATACAATTGTACCAGATGAGCTTGCATGTTTGTTTGTCACTGTTGTTCTATAAAGTATCCTTCCTCCCATGAGACGGAGTGCAACGCTACACATTGCCTAATGGACATCGTGCAGTATCATTAGACTCAAAACTAGGCTGTATACTCCCTTCTACATGCAAATTTAATGTACTCGTGGGCGTGGGATGCGCGTGGGCAACTTGCATTGTTGGCTTTGTTCGCGTGTTTTATGGCGGATAACATGATTTTAATGTTGACATTGCACATTTTAACATAACGGCCAAGGTTACTTATTACTCTAGTTTTGATGTACAGACAACCAAACTGCATTCTAGGCCACTGCAGAATCTTGTCCAAGTGAGCAATCGCTGTATTATTACGACATAACGACAAGTCATAACATTTATTGTTAAAAGGTCCTACAGTGGCCTCAAATTCAGTTTAATTGACTATACAAGTACCTACTTACCTAAAGTCGCACCAACTAAAGGGTTCTGAAGGGTTTTTTAATTAAAAGTAACCCTAGCACGCTTAGCTTTGTCGCGGACCAATTATCATACGCGATAGGGAGGAATGCCTTATAGCCCTAACATGACCGGTCAAACTTAGTTTGTCTCTACGTGTGTCTCTTTCTTATGACAATAGTGAAACAGTGACGCAGGGTGGCATAAATTAAACCTTTGCCGTACATGATACCGCAGGTAAGATAACGAGTTAAGTATATTGTCAAATTTATTTAAGTTTGCTAACGACGACGGTCATTCAGCATCTTCTTAATATTAACATTATTACAGTTTATTTGCAATACTAACTAGTGCAGCATTACGATGCAGCATGTTTGATCTTTTTGGTATTTTTTACTGACCACTTTTTATTATTTCTTTTTGGCACTGGTTGAATTTTCTTCAACGAAGTTATTTCAAATTTGAAATTCAAAATAACAGATTCCAGACAACATGTCATAAGAAAATTTGTTATTATTTTCCTGTCTTTCGTGTGTGAAACATCAATTTGTAATTTGGAAAATTTGAGAAGCTAAGTCTTCCAGTGTTCTCTTACGAAGTGCAATTGAAAATATTGTTCGTGCTTGCGATTTGTCTCAAAATCCACATTGGAAATTGCAGCCGAGATTGTTACTGCGTAATTTTTTTGATCAGCCGGATTCCTTCCTTGGATTCGGGTATGTATTTTTGGCCTTATTTTAGTCTGGACCACATGAAATTTTAACTATCATTATTTGGCTAGTTTATCGAGCGTATTTTTGTTCCTTTACAGTTTCACCTTACGGGTTAAGCTTTAAAAGCCCAGTCATACATAAAGCTGACGTCTTCCAAGTCACTGGGCCAACACAACGCGTACTGTTGCGGTTTCTCCCATTTGGGAAGAGCCACCAGCCGACAAACCTATCATCGAGTGTTAATCCGTCAAAATAACATTATTACGATCCTATTTACTGGTAAAACTAGAATTTTCATATTTTTTTTGCCAATTTGTAATACCACTAGCCTCAGCAAGAAGATACTGCGAAGCTTCGTCATATATCCGTTCATATTAATTTTTTATATTATTCCTTAGAGAATAATTGTTGTAATAGCTTATAAAACCTCGCATATTATCCCTTAGTTTTAAATACGTTATAAATAACATACTGTGATACTATATACCTGAGTGCACTGGGGGATATACGATTTTCTAATTTTCTGATTTATTTTGGTATAATGTTTAATGTGTTAACTTGTCTGATCTATGTCAAATAATTTAATATTTAATTTTTCCAAATTCTAAAAAGCCCTTGGTAGGCCCTTTCTTTTTTGGACACTTGTTTTGGCTATAGGGTCTTTTTTATATTTAATTGTCAACCTTAACTAACCTACAATACCTTCTTTTTTTTCATTGTATTTTGTCCGCGACGGTTAATTTTAAGTTATTTCGGTGTAATAAACGACCTTACCAAATTTTAACGTTTTATTTACTATAGCTAAATAGTAAATCTATGTATGTGTGTCCCCTGAAGATTTTTACGGGGAAATACTGCAAAATTGGCGCCCGAACTAAAAGTAAGTAAGTATTGCTTTACTTATTTCCTTTTTTTTGTTGTAATGGGATGGCAGTCGCTTGCGACTACGCTATCGCTTTTAATTCTGCTTAATTTACAGAACCTTTTTATACTCTGCGATTGCTGATGTTTCATACATACAAGTTAATACTACGAATCACAGTACAAGTACCGGAGTACAGCTGGAGCCGTTTATCAGCGACCTGAATTGTTGCCTCATACGACGAGTGTGTGTGTTTATTTGCGATTTACTCTGCGTTCTTGCTTATACTAATTAATCTCTGTATAACATCCCAAATTTGTGCATTTTATTTATTCCCCGTTTCTTTAACCCGAGTTACTTATTTAGTAGATGGTTTACCCAGTTGTTAAAACCCGTAGTCGGCGTGCTAGGGAAATAAAGGTAGGTCATTCTAGACCCAATATCTAGTTTTTAAAATTTTGCTTTATCCTGTTTTGTCGTTAGATAACGTGTTTGTTTCTTTAGCGGCTTAATCATGGATGGGGATAATGCTGAGCGTCCTATTGTTGAAACACCTTTCCAGCCTTCTCCTGTTTTACGTCCGACTCGGCAGATTTTAAATACTGAAGCTGGTGAACAATTCCACGACTCTTTAATGGGTGAGCAGTCTCCTCCGTGCTACACCACGCGAACGTATGCTAAAGAAGAGTCTTTAACAAAGTGGGGTCTTAAGTTTTCCGGTAGTACTTGTGTTCGCGAATTTTTCTTGCGCATTGAAGAAGAGTCAGAAGCTCGCGGGATTTCTTCCAAGTATATCGTTCGTCGTTTTCACGAATTACTCAGCGATACAGCGCTAAAATATTTTCGGTCTATTAGACATCCAGGTTTATCTTTTGAATGCCTCAAGGTAGCATTTTTGAAGACGTTCGATGTAATTGATTTTGATTTCAAAGTAGAACGTGAACTTCGTGGTTTGAAACAAAGGGGAGATCAGTCGGTAAGGGATTTTGTCATACAAGCGAGGGATTTGAATAGCAAGCTGTCTTCGCCCATTAACGAGGACGGATTATTTCTTATTGTGAAATACGGTTTACATCCTCGCTACTTTCCTTGTTTGGCTACGAATTTAATATATGATTTAGATTCACTATTACAGATCGCCGGGAATTTTGAAACTTTTCAACCCCAAACTGGCACGTCAAAACATATTGCTCCCGTTCAGTTGCAACAAGCACCTCAGTTGTGTTTGAAATGCAATTGCACTGGACATCAGTATCGTGCTTGTCCTAAATACCCCGGACCCGTTTGTTTCCGTTGTAAGCGCGAGGGAGTAATCACTCGTGATTGCGCTGCTTGCAACCCTTCTACCCAAAAAAACTAATTTCGGGTGCGCGACTTAGCCCAACCGTGTCACCTGTTATTATCACTGATTCCATAGATAATCGTTTATTTGTCGAGATTTCTATCGCAGGCTCACGTGTCAAAGCCTTGTTGGATTCTGGGGCTCAAACTTCTTTAGTTGACGTTTCGCTTTTAGCTGATTTAGGTATAACTTTTTGCACGAAGATTCGTCCGTCTGTGGTTTCGGCAGATAATTCTCCTATTGAAATACTGGGTGGTGCTGACCTTCCCATACATTTTAATGGTACGATCGTGTTTCACTCATGTTTAGTTGGTAGGAATTTGCCTACTCAATTCATTTTAGGAATCGAGTTTTGGAATAAGTTTGGGCTTACGTCGGTTTTAAGTCGAGCTTTCGAACAAGAGTTTTCTGGGGAACTATTTATTCCAATACCTAATACAAAACCTGATTCGTCGCTAGTCGTCGATGAGTTAAACTTTATACATCCACGTTGTGTTTTATCACCTGAACAGGAGTCTCAGTTACAAGTCGTCATTGACGAATATAGTGAAATATCCTCGGATAAAAAAGGTCTAGGTTGTACTTCTTGGCTTTCACATAAAATAGAAACTGTCGGATTACCAATTCGTCAACGCTATTATCCTTTGTCTCCCGTTAAGCTGAAAATACTTAACGAAGAAATTGATAAGATGTTGGAGATGGGAGTTATTCGACCATCACGTTCTCCGTGGGCTAGTCCCGTTGTTATGGTTACAAAAAAGGATGGTTCAGTAAGATTCTGCGTTGATAGTAGAAAGTTAAATAGTGTTACCGTACGTGACTCGTATCCATTACCCCGCATTCAGGATATTCTCGATAATTTGCGCGGTGCGAGATATTTGACTTCACTAGATTTTAGAAGTGCTTTCTGGCAGATTCCTTTAGCAGACCAATCTAGTTGCGAGAAGACTGCATTTATTGTACCGCAACGCGGACTATTCGAGTTCGTACGTATGCCATTCGGTTTAACAAACGCAGCGTCTGAAATGCAAAGACTGACTGATAAAATCGTTAACTTTGAATTCACTCCTGAGTCTGAAGACTTTGTTTTTGGTTATGTAGACGATTTGATTCTTGTTTCTCGTGACTTCCAGAGTCATCTACGTTTGTTACGTAAAGTTCGCGAAAGACTTTCTCAAGCCGGTCTCACAGTAAACTTAAAAAAGTGCGAGTTTTGTAAGCCTGAGTTAAAATACCTCGGCTATATTGTGAACGAACGTGGTTTACAAACCGACCCAAAGAAACTCGAGGCCATTAATGAATATCCAACTCCTACCACGGCAAAGTCACTCCGCGCGTTTATTGGCATGTGCTCTTATTATAGACGTTCCGTCGATAATTTTTCATCGATCATTGCTCCAATGACTGCTCTCATAGGGAAAAAGAAAGGACGGGACGTCATCGAATGGAATGAGTCCGCGGCCGCAGCATTCGCTGAGCTAAAAAGGGTACTTATGAATTCTCCAGTTATGGCATGTCCCGATTTCACTCTACCTTTTATTCTCCAGTGCGACGCTTCTTCGGTTGGACTTGGTTCGGTACTGGCTCAGAAGATCGACGGCGTCGAGCATCCTATTTCGTATTATTCTCGTCTCTTCACAAAAGCTGAGCGCAATTATAGTACTACAGAACGCGAACTTCTTGCAGTTTTAGAATCTATTAAACACTTCCGCGGATACCTCGACGGTATGAAATTCACGATAGTAACTGACCACATAGCTTTAAAGTGGTTACTTACCTTAGATAACCCGACCGGGCGTTTGTCTCGATGGGCGACTATTATATCCCAATATAATTTCGAAGTAGAGCATAAACCGGGTAGTCTAAATGTGGTACCGGACGCATTATCTCGTCTTCATATTAACCTTGTTTCATTTGATCAGGGCCCTCATTCTACTGCTGACCAATGGTATAAAAGGATCTATCGCGGGGTCTTAGAAACCCCTCAAATGTTTCATGCCTACAGTATAAATAACGGCGTTCTCCTTCGCCGAATGCCTGTCGATAGCCCTTTGAGACCTGACCCATGGCGTATTGTGTTGCCAACTGAAAAGACGTCGGAAGCGATCTACGAGTTACACAATTCTTTTCCTAATATCCATCCAGGTGTGATGAAAACGTATTTAAAGGCTCGTGAATTATATTATTGGCCTAATATGTTTCGTGATATCACGTCGGTTCTTTCCAATTGTACTACTTGTAAAGCTTACAAGATTGCGAATACCCAACCACGTGGTCAGAGACTATACCCACGGGCAGTTTCAGCTCCCATGGACCTACTTTCGATCGATCTTATCGGACCTCTCCCAGCGGCATTCTATGGTTATCGGTTTATTCTTTCTATGGTCGATGTCTTTTCAAAATTCGTTTGGCTAGTACCTTTAAAAAAATTCGATGCTAACTCAATTTGTTCGGCATTAGAATTAGAGATTTTCCTGCGATATGGCAGACCCGCTCATGTATTATGTGATAATGCTACAGTCTTTCGGAGTGTTGCCTTTGAGAGGTTTTTACTCTCTTACGGTATACCGAAACCCTGTTTTACGCCTTTCTATACCCCGAATGCCAACGTGGTAGAACGTTATAACCAAAGTATTGTTATTGCATTGAGTATTTTAGTAGAAAACGATCGACGTTCTTGGGCTAGAACTCTCCCCAAAGTTGCATTATATCTTAACTCATGTATTAATTTGGCTACCTCTTATACACCTAATTTCCTTATGTATGGGCGTGAAGTTAACATGGATGGTCCACGTCCAAGTGTTCAGACTGGAGACTCAAGTTTAGTCGACAGTCGGGGCGAACGTGCGGCGAATCTCTTGACTCTTCGCGAAACATACGCCAAAGTTGAGGACGCCCTGGTTCTTGCGTTTCAGTGTAATGCCAGGCGTTATAATTCCAATAGGAACCCAATTAGATTAAATGTCGGAGATGTAGTATGGCGTAGGAATTTTTCTCGTTCCAGTCCAGATGCTATAGGTGGTGGAAAATTTGCCCCACGATTTATTTGCTGTCGTGTCTCGAACGTTATTTCCCCACAGGTGTATGAATTAACAGACATGGATTCACCTTGTACGGGTAAATACCATATCAAGGATATTTTAAAATAGCCTTTTTTAAATCTGATAGATTTATCTTTTTTGAAATGTCTTTATTTTTGTTGTCCGATGCTAATCTTCAGATCTATCTCAGATCTCTGTTTAGGTTTAAATTTCATATTTTCTAAATTCTAAAATGACGTCATATCCGTCCTGTTGATTTGATTGGTTCGTTTCGGTCCCTTTCTATCAGATAAATACATCTATCTAATTGTATAATGTCTTCTTACTCGTTCTATTGTTTTAAATGGTACGTTTAGGCTCTTTACTCTAAAATAAATACAATTTTCTAAATACTGTTGTCACAGTGTGATTTTTGACTTGATACCTTTTCTTTTCAGTTTAACTGTACTTCTTAATCCTGTATTAGTTATCGCTCTACGAAATGTTAGCATAAAAGTTTTGTTTGTCTCGTCATTGGCGTTGTATTTCAGTCAGACTCTAGGCCATGATTTTGCCGAAAGTCGGATTGAGTATAGTCAGCCAAAGATTTTTCCTTTTTTCGCATTAGAATGTATAAACCTGCGTGGTTAATTGATGCACGGTATCAACTTGTGTGATTTTTTTGTGGTGGTTTACACCCAGACTCGAGACTCAGTATAGTCAACAGTCTCAGTTAGTATCTAATGGTAATGTTAATAGTTTTAATAAATATTATTCGTGTAGTTCCATTCTTCTAGTATTTTATGGTGTCGTGTTTTTTTGGTCTTAAGTTGTAAATTGTGTATAGTTCACGTCTAACGTTTCATGTCATTTCGACTGTACCGCGGATTGATAGTTATTATCGCTTTTAGCTATAATTAATTTAGTTAGTTTTTAAAATTTCGCGATTCAATCGCGTCTTACCCGACACAATCCGTCTGACTGTACGTGATGCGTGCTTAGTAAGTCAGGGATCGTAGTCATAAGTCGTAGGCAGCTAGTTGGTCTCTTCTTGGGTATTATTTTATCGGTTAATACACATGTGCTTTGGTAAAGGGTCGACGCTACTTGCCGTCACTCGTCTTAGACCAGCACATATTGGATTTTGGATTTTCTCGAATAATAGCTCTCGTAGGCTATTAAACGAATTATTTCGGGAACGCTGATGAATTGGCCATTCATTCAGTTGTTTCTGAACACACTTTGATTTTTGACTTCGTACCTTCGGCACAGGTTGCCAAATGGTCAACATAATTATGGTTAAATTTGTTAACCATACTGATACAAGACTTAACCGCATACTCGGAAACTGGACTTGTCATTACTATTTAACTCAAGTTATTAGGGTTGCTTAGGCATATAATTCTTGGGAATTATAGAATTCTGTGGGAAGTTTAATTAATTTCTTACGTAATGTGAATATGTGAATATGTAGTCAATAACATTTAATTTTAATTAATGGTTATGAACCTTTTTAATTTATATGGTACAATGTTGTACAATAGGGATGTTACTATATCATAGGGTTGTCCAGCTAGGGTTGACATAAAGTTAGTCCAATTAGGGTTGACACAAAGTTGGTTCAGTTAGGGTTGACAAAAATATTGATGTGTTAGGGTTGTCTCATGTCAGTAACCTTTGGTGCAATTTTTTTTTTGAAAGGGGATGTCTTTTTTGGAAAGGGGATGTCTGCAGCATTACGATGCAGCATGTTTGATCTTTTTGGTATTTTTTACTGACCACTTTTTATTATTTCTTTTTGGCACTGGTTGAATTTTCTTCAACGAAGTTATTTCAAATTTGAAATTCAAAATAACAGATTCCAGACAACATGTCATAAGAAAATTTGTTATTATTTTCCTGTCTTTCGTGTGTGAAACATCAATTTGTAATTTGGAAAATTTGAGAAGCTAAGTCTTCCAGTGTTCTCTTACGAAGTGCAATTGAAAATATTGTTCGTGCTTGCGATTTGTCTCAAAATCCACATTGGAAATTGCAGCCGAGATTGTTACTGCGTAATTTTTTTGATCAGCCGGATTCCTTCCTTGGATTCGGGTATGTATTTTTGGCCTTATTTTAGTCTGGACCACATGAAATTTTAACTATCATTATTTGGCTAGTTTATCGAGCGTATTTTTGTTCCTTTACAGTTTCACCTTACGGGTTAAGCTTTAAAAGCCCAGTCATACATAAAGCTGACGTCTTCCAAGTCACTGGGCCAACACAACGCGTACTGTTGCGGTTTCTCCCATTTGGGAAGAGCCACCAGCCGACAAACCTATCATCGAGTGTTAATCCGTCAAAATAACATTATTACGATCCTATTTACTGGTAAAACTAGAATTTTCATATTTTTTTTGCCAATTTGTAATACCACTAGCCTCAGCAAGAAGATACTGCGAAGCTTCGTCATATATCCGTTCATATTAATTTTTTATATTATTCCTTAGAGAATAATTGTTGTAATAGCTTATAAAACCTCGCATATTATCCCTTAGTTTTAAATACGTTATAAATAACATACTGTGATACTATATACCTGAGTGCACTGGGGGATATACGATTTTCTAATTTTCTGATTTATTTTGGTATAATGTTTAATGTGTTAACTTGTCTGATCTATGTCAAATAATTTAATATTTAATTTTTCCAAATTCTAAAAAGCCCTTGGTAGGCCCTTTCTTTTTTGGACACTTGTTTTGGCTATAGGGTCTTTTTTATATTTAATTGTCAACCTTAACTAACCTACAATACCTTCTTTTTTTTCATTGTATTTTGTCCGCGACGGTTAATTTTAAGTTATTTCGGTGTAATAAACGACCTTACCAAATTTTAACGTTTTATTTACTATAGCTAAATAGTAAATCTATGTATGTGTGTCCCCTGAAGATTTTTACGGGGAAATACTGCACTAGGTACTTACAATATTATTTTGCATAACGACCCGTGGCTGATGTATTATGTTCTTCAGTTTATGATGATGGATGTTGCCGTTACAATATCAAATTATGATCATACATGCGTCCGTGAGGATCTAGTCTTTATTGGCTTTGCACGCATTTCGACTGTTTGGCTTTCCTTCTACTAAAGCTGACCGTTCAGTGAAGTGCATCGTCAGTCGTCATATTTTTCAACGCATCATGGTTGCAGCTACACATTACTTCCTCACTTTCGCTGTACTTTGAACAAAGTTCGATTTACTCGAAGCGTGGCCTCTACTGTCTTTTCCCAGTCAAATATTTAATTCATTTGTTTTGGCCTGGCACTTCATCTGCGTACATTTAATAGTATCGTAGAATTACTACCTACCCTTTACATTCCTCTTTGTCCACCCTAGAAAATTGCATCAGGCGTCGTCTCTCGATATATGATTGTGGTTGTGCCCCCCCCCCCCCTGTCTAAATAGGGATTTAGACAAGGGAAGGCAATTTATAGCCTATACTGTACATACACTCGAAGATTTGCCCTTCAATCGGTTTGATTTTGCTTCAGCGCAGTCGCCTTCCGCTCATTCCCCTACTATAGCTATATTTACTGCGAATGGGCGATGGGCTTTTATTTTTATTACGAAAGGACATCTACTTTTTATAACTTTAATAACTTCGCCGGAGATGACGAGATGCAGGTACTTAACTTGGACAATGACTTGCAATGCAGTTCAAACCATCAAATTTAATTGACTGCCTACTTAATCATGCTCCAAAGCTCCAATGTAGGTAACTATGTATTTCGTCAATGACAGTTAATGCAAGTCGATGTGTTGCCACTAACAATGTCCTTGATGCATCCCGTGATTCGCTTTCGTGACCATGTCTGAGGTAACCGACCGGAGAGTTCGTGACAAAATCGAAGCATTCTAGTCCTATCAATAAGAGTTTTTTGAATGGGAACCCTCACAATAATTCAGCCGTCTGTGGGACTTTGTAGCTTGACATAACATACAGCTTCGTCTTTAGTCTCAACTGTATCCTTCTCGATGCCCCGCGCTCTTATTTACTTAACTTTTTCAGGATTGGCGGGCCAAGGTTGAATATACAAATTTGATTATTTTTCTACTACTTATCGTCCAATGCCGGTCGTAAGGCCAGCTTTAGGTCTGGTGCCTTTCTCGACCAATTTTTGCCTTTCATAGACCATGTCAGTCAGAGCTACCTATGGATCAATTGCATCTCTACGCCTTTATGTTATTCTGGCACTCTATTTAAGCACCCTTCTACTATCTTATTTTTAATCTCATTTGCGACATATGCGCAGGGCGACACATAAACGTACTTCAAAGAATGAAAGTTGATCAGTACAGTTTATTTGTCCAGTACCTTTATATATGGCCAGTTCACTTCCAATTTCTTCTGTTTATATGATAATATGACAACGAGTATAATGGCGAGCAAATTCTATCATCTGTGAATCTTAGTGTTCCCGATTTGATCTCAAAATAATATACGAGTACCTACCTAACCTGCCGCATAGTTCTCTTGATTTTACGAATATTAAATTATCCAAGCATTAAATTATGCATTCCCGTGGCTCTAATGACCGCCTAAGTTAAATTTCTATCTCAGTCCGTCCCTTTCTTAAGATACGCGTAAAGCAGATCCGCACGAAGGGAAAAATAACAGGCAAAAATATGTAGGTTAAATATTCAGTGATTGGACTATTTACCTTACCTTACTAGAGTGGGGAAGATGAGACAACCGGCGCCGATTGGAGTCAGTCCCGATCGAGAACACAATTTAGTAATCCTAAACGATCGCGAAACGGCGGGCGAATCGGTAATTAGGAGCGTTTGTTCCCAGTCACGTTCTATGCAACGCAAAAGCACCTTTTGACAGTTACAAATTCGCTGATAGATTACCTCCGGGGATTAACGATGAACAATTTTACCGCAATCGCGTACAATGAGCCCAATTGATTGTGCTTTGGCTTGATTAATTTAATTCATTCCTTTTTTTTCGTTTTATTCAGATATCACATCCGTATGCTTTGTTTTCAGGGCTACGCAGCTACGTTGCATTATTGTGATTTGTCTCACCTTGGTGTAATGTTCTGCTCGTATGGCACCATTAGAGCAGGCAGAGTTAACGGCGTCGTTATAGCACCATTTGTTGAGTCTACTCATCCCACCGTTCTAAGGTCAGGGCTGCGTTTCGACATTTCTTCTCGCATTGCTGTCATTAAAACGCATGTAGTTCAAAACAAGAACACGCATTGTGGCGGTGCTTTGTTAAAATTAGAGGTGTTATGATCGTTACTGACGTTTAAAAGTAAATTAAGCGGCAACGTACCATTACGATGGACAATTTTGGAGTGTTTACCTACGGCCAGCCTAATTATCTCAATTGCTCCGCAAACCACCTGCTGTGTAGATTCTTACTAGATTTTATCTACACACATATCATAAAGGCTAAATAACGCGTTCAAAAACCCTAGGAAATGACCAGCATTATTTCAACCAATGTTATTATAAGAATTTTCTTGTCTGTGGTAGTAGGTAAATCTGTTCTTTATTGGTCATCACATTACCGATATCTCGTGACTGCTCGTGACGTTATGAATTTAAATTTGGAACAGCTGTCAAAATTCAAGTTGGTCTCTATTCTAGTATCCACAGATATTAAAACAGTTATCGATACGAAACGTCAACTCAGTATGTTTTTTTAATTTAAACGCACGACATTTGATCTCGAGTGATATAACAATAGGGACTTTATTCGTTCGTCTATGGTTTAAAAAAAACGTTCGTCTTGACGGATAGATCGAATCACAGAGTACCTTTTTAATATACATGGCGGCCATTAGTTGTCATTCGTTTTTGGTTTTTTGCTGTTACGGTTTTTTGCAGTTATGATATGTGTGTAGATAAAGTAATGTATGCAACTGTATATAATTAGGCCTTAAAACACTCGTGTGATCCTATTATGAAACTCGCTGACGCTCGTTTCATAAAACCACACTCGTGTTTTAAGGCCTCTCATTATATAGCAGTTGCATAAAATACTATTAATAGTTTGTAGTATACAACAAGCGCAGGTTGGCTAGAATTTGTTTTGGCACTTTTCACAAGCCTTTTAAGGTCGTAGTTTTAAACCGATCTCAAGTTCTAGTTTCATACTAGCGTATGTAAAGCCTCGAGATAAAATCCAAAATAACCTATAGGGGCTGTAGGTATGGTAAGATTACGAAACACATGGAGAGCCCTTGGGTCGTGATTGTACCGAAACCGCTGTCACTTATACATGTAGCTGGCATATATTTGACTAAACTCCGCTGACAGTGACTGTGGAACCATACAAAGATATGAGCATTTGTTCATATGAATCGGCTACTTAAATCGCAGCGGAAAGCCACTCCTTGGACTCCGTACGTAAGATCAATAGGTGTACTAACTAGATATGTTTAATTATGGTACTCGTACCAACGCATTATCAGAAAATCAGAAAGATTACTGACCGCCAACTGGAAACCGGATGTCTAGTTAATTGTTATCGCCCAATATTATGATTCTAGTGCAATTAACTGAACAACTAATAACGACCCATTTATAGATTCAATAAAATAAATAGTGTTTGCTCAATTTACGACTGATTCGCCGATTCGCCGGCAATATTTACATTAAAATTAATATGAAGTTTTGTTGGCGGAAATTTAAGTTCCTACATAAATAGCCTTTTAGACAACCACGTAGGTGTTTTATTAAGACGGCGCTTAATCACTTTACAAGTACGCTTATTACTGCCAATAAAGTACACCTATTTTGAACCTAGAAGGGCAAACACCTCTTCTATTAACAGTCATATACCTATTACCTATGCAGATACATAAACCTTAAGGAGTGAAAACAGTATATTTTTAAATTTTAGACGTTTTAATACTTCATATTTAACTTAAAAGGCAGTTTTTCTTAATTATACTCTTACTATATTGGTACTCCCTTGATTTGTGTGCTTTACATATTAGTACCTTTTTTACCACTTTTAACGTTAATTAAGCATTTGTTACTCAAAATTATCGCTAATTTTGTAACGTTGAAAATTTACAGTCTTATACTACATATAACGCATTAGGTTATAGTTTTATAACAATCCTGAAAAGTCAACGGTTTAAGAAAAAAATGCATTGTGAGTAACAATACATTATGAATTTTAAATTTTAAAGAAATCAATATAAATCTCTTGCACATGCGTACATACTCGTAGTTTCTATATAATGGCTTTATTGAATAGAGTCTATTCAGTTCGAAGATTTAAATCTTCAAAGTTTGTATGAAAGCCAGGTGCGTTAGGCCTAGGCGTAAACGCTTGAAGCTGTTAAGAGGAGTGTGAACCCAGCCACTAAAAGCGCTCCCCATACAAAAGGCGATAACGTATTCCACCCTCTAAACCTTAACCTATGGCAATGATTGTTTGGTATGTTGTCATTATGCCCTAGAACTAGGTTTGTAAATTTTGTTTTTTTTTTATTATAATATATTCTATTTTTCTAATTTCATACAAATCAAAACGCGTCAATATTTTTGAAACCATTTAGAACATTTAAGAAATCAAAACATATAAACCTAGTTCTAGGGCATAATCACAACATACAGAAAAACCATGGCTATAGGTTAAGGTTCAGAGGGTGGAACACGTTATCGCCGTTTGTATCGAGAGCGCTGGGTTCACACCTCTTAAAACTTGTGACTCAGATCGTAGAGGTGACAAGTGTGACAAGTGTGACAACTAATGAATTTGTTAACCTACGCGCTAGTGTGATTAGGTTTATACTTAGTCTCTTAGGCAACGCGCGAATGCTTTGTCAATTGCAATGGGTCTAGGATAACCTAACTGTGCATGTGAGGCAATGTCGGCATTGATTACCTTAAGTGTAGTTGCAGGTAAAAAAATACATCTGAACCTAGACTACTATCTTTTTAACCTGGGGAGGTCCCTCTGGACGTCTATGAAAGCAAGCATACGTTCAGTTCAGACGGTCCAGACTGCTGAACTGCACATAAGCTTCTACAAAAAACGGTCTACTAACTATACTACAATTCAAATAAAAAATGTCTATGCGACTCTACCAGTTCTTTGTTCTTTAAATAAAGAGTTACTTACAATACGCAAATTAGAAATTCCCATAGTTTTCACCCACCTGGAACATTCAAAACCTTAGCCGGCGCTTCAAATGCATTCTACTCTTGATGGGTCTTATCTTATCTTATCTTATATATAAGGAGTCCTTTCGGATACACTTCGACCCAGCGAGATCTTTTGCGTATTTCCCCCTCCTTCGCACTTAGTCCATCGCTTTTTCCACTTCCTTGATGGGTTATTCAACATTAGGTACAGTCAGCACAGATGTCACGTATAGGGTGCTTAAAATAATTTATTCTCAGCCCTACAACTTTGTGCTGGTGCCATGTTCACTGTTAACAGAAATTTTAACGCTTTGTTTGCATTGTGTTTCTACATAGGAATATGTACGTGATACGTCGTACATCGATTGTACTTACTCATAAAATAGAACATAACAGAGGAAAGATAACTAGTTTCCATTGAAGTTTCAAACCTAGATGACTTACTAGCATAATTGACCAACTTTCATTTATCGCTCAGTGGATCTCTTTCTTATGACACTGGTTAGATAAAGCCTCAGGAAGGAATAAATTAAACTTGGACAGTCATGATAGGGGCGTATGGCTTTCATATCGAAAAGAGGTACGATTACCTACTTAAGCATTGGCCCTCATGAGGGCCAACGGCCCTAACATGACAGCCCAGGTTTAGTTTAACCCCTCCCTGCGTCTCTGTCTAACTAGTGTCATAAGAAAGGGACGCAGATAGAGATAAACTAAACCTGGCCAGTCATGTTAGGGCCACAGTTTAAGGTAGTTTGCAGCGCGTCAGTTACTTATGATATTAGTTAGACAGAGTTGCATCTTCTTCTTTACATAGTATAACACAATCGCTATCGGTTTCTGTCTGTCCTTATCTTATTATCCTCAGTCGCCTACTCCTTCTTAACCACGCAACGGACTTTGATACAATTTTCACTGTTATTTAGAGATTTTTTTACGGAAGGTCTCTATGTATATTAATCCTAATTGTACCTGTACGAACCCTGGGTGGGCCGCTAGTATAAGAATAAATTAAACTTAGCAGGTTATTTTAGGGATTTAGTGTACATTTTTACTATTTAAGGCCATTAAAGTTCATTAAAAAAAAAAAATTTTTTTAAGACAATGTTTTATTAAAATGGGAATAACAAAATACTTTATACGTATATGTTATTAGTTCACTCGTGTAGCTTATATAAAAAAAAACTTGTTTTGCAAAACAAATCGAATGGGCCTCCTTTGATCCCACAACGTATTTGAAAGGCGTTTAGCTTAAATCGTTTACAACTAAGTGCATGAGGTGGGTTTTTAATGAACCCCTTGGCTCACTTAAAACTGTCTGGGCAACATCGCTCCCAGAGACAAAACGTCCATTATGAACCTCTTCAAAAGGACCTAAATATACAATTTTCAAGAAATAAACCACTTACAGTTGGACCCGTGCTTTCGTCAGACACACGGTGGCCATTCCCCTTACATTGTGTTGCAACGCCGCGTGAGACTATGCCGTTGAATCTAAATGGACTGACAGTAATCTAGAAGATACTATACTTAGCTAATTGTCGAAGCCATGCACATAATGTAGGCTATACCTACTATTTGGGCCACGACAGCCACGTTTCGAGCCGAGTACCTATCCGAATTGATAGGCCATTATTAAACTAACACGACTTCAAAGGAAACCATCGCATTACCTACCAATTTTCATTTTTCTTAAAAAAATCTTAGAAACAGTCCTTTTTACCCGACAGCCGCTAGAACAGTGAGTTATTACAAGCTTTTATTCTTTTTCTTTATATTCACCTGCCATTTTATAAGGACTGATGCACGGTTAACTTAGAGAAGGATTACTAACTTAAACTTGGTCAGTCATGCTAGGGACCCCTCGTAGTTATCAAATATCTTTGCATTCCCTCTAGACTCAAAGGTTCTGTCAAGCGCTTAAAGTTTATTTTAAAGATATTATGAAGAGATTCCTTGAAGAGATAAGGTCATCTTAGAACATAGTAATTTTTTTTCTTGAAATATGCACTAAAGAGTTACCACTTAGGTACATACAAATTACAAACTCTCCCAGTGGTCGGATAGACTTAATTGATTTGCATGCATATCTAATGATAATGGCTTAATAAAGTACTTCCGAAAAAACTTGTTTTAGTACCCTTTATTTAAACTACAATCTCGATAGAAGTGGGCTAAAATCGGACAGCTAAGTAATTGAAACACTTCTTATTTATTTTGTAAATTTTATGGTTGACAATTCAGAAGTAAAGAAAAAACTATTTATCCAAACTAATCATAGTCAAGTACCTATTTCTAATTAATAGTTTGATTGAATATCGTTTAAAAAACAGTGAGCTTGAGAATTGAAACTTTTTATGCCGACACCATTAATTGAAGCACCATCAACATAACTGACCCTGTCAGTGCCCACATAAATAAACTGACAAACCTTGAATCAGTCGTGGATTATCTATTTTGTTTATCATTCATTCAGTAATAGTTAAGTGCGTTTCTGAATGAGATCATGCGTTTGCCAGAAGGATGTCCGTCTGCCATGATTGTTTTGCTAAACTAGATACGTTCGATGAAGTATGTACTCGTAGGTCAGGTAAGTCAACAAGTTGATAAGTAACTTTATGTCGTTGCTAATTAGTATAGCTATTAATTAAATAATGTTGCTCTTGCATTATGCCATGTACCTGTACTATTTCAATGCGAGAGACAGTTGCTGCTCGTTAGTAACAAAACACTAATCAGTTTCTAAATTTGATGGCCAATCATCATCATCATCGGCATTCGTGTTTGACCTTCCCCAATTCTCGTCATCTTGTTATGAACATGTCCCACCTAGGTTTAACTTATCCCTTCCTGCGTCTCTGTCAAACTAGTATCAAAAGAAAGTGACGCACGTAGATTTTAACTCACTAAAGTTGACCAGTCATGTTGGGGCCAGAGCACGCTCTTGATCTGCCAGACTTTCGGATTTCAACTTGGGGCCGCCACTCTATGGGCTGGGTCCCATCTATTGTCCTGACATCTCATCAAATGCTTTGCCTATTGCCATTTAAGTCGGGCTACTCGTTGTCCAATATCAGTAACCCGGCCTTCCTTCGGAAGACTTCGTTCCAATGGCCAATATAATATCTACATTATTGGAACCACTTAATATTCTAGTGTTCATGGCGCTATCTACCTATACATATAGGTACTTAAGTATTTACCCAGCCCGTAGCAGCCGTAGCTTGGTCCGGCAGTTAATCTTTAAGACAATCAAAGTGTTCAGAAGATGACTTAACAGTAATAGAAACGAATAAGTGTTATTGGACACTAATTCTGTGTTTTTAATACTTTTACCTTTCACCGTCTCTTGCAGTACATTCAGTATAGTCTCAATATACCTACCACTTCAAAGCGAACGTATCCTATTTGGCAATTTCGTATCACTGTCACTTTCCTTAACGCGTTCATTGCCGGAAACGCATATAAGCGTTTTCGTTACTTATCTGTTTTGCCCCGATATTTCATATGATGTCCAAAATGTCCCAACAAACAGCTTCTTGTAATTTTTTAACGAAGCAGTAATTTAAATAGGAAGCGCTAGGAAGATAATATCTAACTTCGAAGATGAAGGCAAATATTGTGCAATACAAAAAGTAATCAACTTTCTTTACTAATCTTTATCTTTACATACTTACCTAGTATAAAGCAATACGCTTCTGTCCGTCCGTCACTATCCGCTCTTGTCTGTGCTTAATCCTTATAGTGTTTGTTCGGCCGCCTTCTCCTTCTAAAACACGCAACGGATTTTGATGCCGCTTTCACTGTCATTTAGAGATTTTTTACGGAAAGTTTTATGTACATTACATTGTACCCATGCGAAGCCGGGGCGGGTCGCTAGTCTATACATATAATAAAACTGTAACGGCCGATGTCTGTACATAAAAGAGATATTTAAGAAAAAATATATGAGGATTAAAAGCCAAAAGAATTGTCTTTAAATATTTTGTCTGCCTGTCTGAATTTTTGTACCGTATCACGACAAAACTACTGCACTATTAGGTAAATGCTGTTTTTTACTGGAGGTCTAAATAAAATCTGGTGAATGTTTTATCTTGATACGCCGCCTAGAAGCCGAGTTAGATACCAACTTCCAAATTTACGAAGAAATACAAGACCTGCATATTGTTTCCAGAAACTCAACGCTGCCAGCCTTCTCATATTCTCCGTCCACTTTGCGCACGTATGCTGTACGCAGTTCGCGTCACACGTCAGCGTGAACACGCCAGCGCGGAGTTTTACTCACGGCGTTGGGGATCCACTGCCTTCCCGACGGATACCTCAGGGCTCTAGGTATTTAAGAAGTAAGTTTATAATATATGTGTTATATGTATGTATGTCTATGCTATTATAAATTAAGTAATTCCATTTTGTACATTTTTGTCCATTTGTTTATTTTGTGCACTACCCACTACTATCTCTGCCTTGCCTAAAGGTTGACTGGTAGAGAATGCCTTAAGGCATTAAGTCCGCCTTTTGTACATTTTATTGTTAATTTTGTGCAATAAAGATTAAATAAATAAATAAATAAATAATACATTGTTTTAAACTTTGCCGATTTTCACACATTTTTATAGCGTTAACGGGACTTTAACGCGATAACAACATTGATAATTTAAACATGGTCGAAACGTCGAGGTAAATTAACAATGTTTTTATCGCGTTAAAGTTCCATCAACGTTATAAATCGCGCGTCGTCGTGAACGGCACTAACAGTCTCCGACTACCGAGTGCCGGTGACTATATATACGGACATAGCGAAACTATAAGGGATCCGTTTTCGCCAACTGGCTCTGGAAACCCTCAACTCTAAAAACCACTGGTACTCATTAGTATCAATTTTTCGTCGCGATACCCCCAAAAAACCAAAAAATAAAGTAAGTATACTTCAAAAAATAAAGCACCTAAGACCTGTGGCCCTAACCTGACCTGTCCAGGTTTAGTTTATCACATAGTTTATGTGCAGCCCTTTCTTATGACACTTGTTTGACAGGGACGCAGGGAGGTAAAGTGGCCAACTGTCCCGTTTTACAGTTACCATTTTGGCCATGTCCTGTATTTTTATTGGAGAAATACAGGACCATACATGCCATACCATACCATAAATGCCATACCAGTCATACCATAACGCGCTGTCCCGTATTTTTCCTTAAATCCTGTAATTTTATATCACATGTACTATAAAATGAGCACACAGGGTTGGTCACCCTACAGGGAGGGATAAACTAAACCTGGGTTCATGGTAGAGCCGCAGAGGTCACAAACAGGTAGGCATTAAGTCCGCCTTTTGTACATTTTATTGTTAATTTCGTGCAATAAAGATTAAATAAATAAACAGACATGACCTCTAGGCTGAGAAACGACGCACTAAGATATCCGTAAATCATATGTAACTAGCAGTCATTGTTCCGTATGTCATTCTAGGACCGCCAGTGAGGCAGAGGCAGCGCAGCGGCGGCTACCCACGCGTCAAGCCTTCCATCCCTTTCAACGACGAGGAAATCCACGATAGCGGTCTGAACGCGCTGCCGTGGCAGTACGACGCTCATATTGGTATTTTTACCTACTATTGTCACTATTGTCACCTCCCCGCTCATGCCTCAACTATAATAAAATTATATCCTTAACAGTATTTTCTGTCTCTATATTGGAATGAGACAAACTTCCCTAGAAGTGTATCAACTAATTAGAAAGTGATATAAAAGTACTTTTGCTTTATAAATATGTCCGCGATGAAAGCTAGCGTGCTGGGGTCTCTGATCGCACAAGTGAGAAAGTATTAATCTATTGCAGCGGTTCCAAAAAGTAAGAAAGAGAAAACAAACGCTATTGTAAACTGATTTGAATGACAGGTCAGCCCGATTAAGCCCGCACTTTCATGAACTTACGTATTATTTTGAATCTTATAGCCACTCTTTGACAGATCAAAAATGGTTACACACGATCTATTTCTTTGTTCATCTATACGTTCTAGTATGTATGTAGGTACAGGTGTGTAAAATCTATAATGTTTATAGTATATTTCTCAAATAATTGGAGCGCGACTTAGATTAGGCATATATATGTACCCATAGAGTGCGAATACATTCCTTTGTTTCTTTTTTAGAAACAACAATACCCGTGCTCCCGCCTTCGCCGTATAAAGTGGACTCACCCGACCCTGAGTCACTCTGGCCCGAAGGACTGTTTCTGCCGCCGGTCAACCCTTCTCGCTTCAGGAGCTTCGGCCGCCGAACTGACTCTGGTAAGATAAGAGTCCATGCGCGGAGCCAGGGGAGGAATGGGATCGTGGGGATCATGATCCTGGCCTGGATCAAAGTCGACCTAGTATTTTCCTACTCCGTTAATGAGCCTGTTCTGGCTGAACCTCGACTATGTGATCCCCTGACTCGAAGGCTGGATTAGAATTTGGTAGAGTCAGAAATATTATGGTGACCTAACATGACCGGCTATGTTTAGTTTATCTGAGTGTATCTCTATGAGAGTCCCTTTCTTATGATACTAGTTTGACAGAGACGCCGGGAGCGGTAGGTTAAACCTGACCGGCATAGGTTAGGGCGACCGTAACGCTTTCTAGTTCTACCTATAAGTACCTGGGTTCGTTTCGTTGTTTCGCCGTACCTTCTAACCTCGACCGTCACGGTACCCAAAGCATATTAACGACTGCACAAAACTGTAATTGCTTCGACATGTATTTTACTGCATCGACAGTCGTGAAAACAAAATTAGGAACACCTTTTTTTAACCTCAGTTTGGCCTCTGCTATTCGCAGGTAGTGTTTAGTGTGCCTTTTCTTATTTTAAAGTTTAGGTATCGTAGATATCTATATTTTTATTTAATTGCTTCTTCTTTCAGTGCCTATTCACTATTGAAGGTTGGCTATTAGCTCGGCATGCAGATTGCGATCTCTAGCCATACAAAATAGGTCTTCTACGCTGGCTATGCCCGTCCATTCCTTGATGACCTCTTGGTTGGCGACGCATCTCCAATCTCCTTAGTGTTGAGGGTGTCTATAGGCGGTGGTGATCAATTACCATCAGGTGACCTACTTGCTTATTTGCCTTCCAATTTCATAAAAAAAAGTGTGTTTTTGAATTGCAGTACAAAATTTAGTAGTTGTACTTCATCCTCTTTGTGATATTTCGGTTTCATTTAGGATACGCTTTGACCACGATCCCAGATACAGGTGGTGGATTATTTGATTACATTGGAACTACTCCCAGCTGACCTCTGTACCCCTGTACCAGGGAAACCAGACTAGAGTCCCAAACACGATGAGCCAAGTTTAGTTTATCTCTATGGACGCTTTCTTATGATACCAGTTGGACAGAGACATAGAAAGGGATAAACTAAACCTGGGCCAGTCATGTTTAGGGCCACTGGGTTACAATAACGTTTCATTATTCACACGAATGTGCTGGTTTCCTCACGCCGTTGTCCCGCAACTCCCTGGCGGAACCAACCTACAGCGTTTTGCCTACTCTGTAGGCAAGGCGGCCGAGCGTACCTACATCAGATACCTACAGTGCGGAGTAGAACCCTCCTGACTGAACACTAGAACAGGTCAAAAAGACACGAGTCGTATCTAGATTTTTTGACTTCTTCAACTGTGTAGATATTTCTGAAGCAGCGGCGGTTGACCGCTCAATTTCAATCTCTGCAACTGTAATTAATTTGTGGCATTAGTAAGGGACGCACATGTAACTGAATTAAACTTGGGCGGTCATGTTAGGGTCACTGACGGCGCCCGCCGGGGAGCGTACTATGTGCCTAACTTACTTTTCGATCAAGAGTCTATCCCTCTAGTTAATAGGCAACCTACAGTAATCTCCGCGATAGTTATTTGTTTTTTTTTTTAGTACAAGAAATCGTGGATCCATATCTGCTTGAAGGTTCAGAAGCGATCGCAGCTGTCAGCAGAGCTCGCGATCACGGGCTGTACTACTTCCACGACATCCCGCACATCGCGTCCCTGCTGGCCAACCAGGAGCTGAGGGTGGCGAACCGGCTCCAGCCGCACCGGATCGCCAGCATACGGCACACGTGGCCTTTCAATCGACCTTAGCGGCCCGCAGTCAAACAACGAATAGTTTCAAAAGTGTATTTGTAAAAAATGTAAAAATACTCACAAAAGTCATATGTTATAATACAACGCCTATAAAAATAGATGCCTTTTTTGTTTCTTTGACACCTTAAATGCCTGGCACACCGGTTGTGTACACGTCGCGTATGCAACACGGCTCCCAGTAGCTACGTAGAGCTGCGATACGCGACTTGTACGCGACCGGTGTAGCTCGGCCTTAAAGTAAGGCCTAACGTGGCCTTAACAGCTGACCAAGTTCGACCCTTACAACAGTCTCATACATACAGATATCCTACTTTAAATTCAAATATAATTTCATGAGTGCAAAGCACTGGATAATGATATCTAAAAGCAAGCTGTTATTTACATAAATACATTCGAATTCGTATGATACTCGTACAAGTCGTTACTGTTGTTCAAATTCTACATACATGTATGTGACTGATAAATCTCTTTTGACCGGATGAGGGTTATGTAAGAAACAGATTTGTTCCAGTTTGTTGATATGGACCTCCGCAAAGTAACGCCTGAATCTATTAATTAGTTATTCCATTCTTTTAACATTATTTCTCTAAGTTGTCTTTATTTCAGTTATGATAGGACCGATGAGATATCGAATTTAAACACGCTTTTCAGCATTATACGATAAGCAACGCAAAAAGGCGTGTTATGGGTTTCAAGCCTGGAGTGCGATTTTTGAATCTCACCGGGTGACTAAAGCTCGTCAAAATGGCCGTTTTTCATAGAAATGCGGCCATTTTGGTGAGCTTTAGTCATTTGGTGAGATTCAAAAATTGCATTTGAATCTCACGGGGTAACTAAAGTTCACCAAAATAGCCGTTTTTCATAGAGATTCGGCCATTTTGGTGAGCTCTAGTCACCTGGTGAGATCCAAAAATTGCACCCCTGTTTCTTAGTCTGTTTGGTATTATTTCATTGGCACGCAAAAAGCTGCAGATCACAGGCACTTTAAAAATAGTCAAAATATTTATAAGAATAATACCATGCGTTTGATTTAAATTCAATATCTCACCTCGCTGGCAATCTTCATGAGCGAAAACGAACAATTAATAAATAAACTACTTAATTTTTTACATAAAAATATACATAGAGTACGGACGGATGGATATTTTCCGCGCTGCAAATATTCACCTGCAATATACAGTTAACAGTAGGTGTACCTACAGTAGGGTGACCAAAACTGTGTGCTCATTTTACAGGACCAAGTTGTTTTTGGTATGGTATTTTTCTTATTAAAATACAGGACACGGCTAAAATGATAGCTGAAAGCAGCAGCAGCAGCAGCGTGCCCGTCAGCTAGACCGTTATGATCCGTTTGAGTGGACAGAATGGAATCCAGGGATAAATTTGTTATTTGTGAAAAACGGGACAACCTGTAAAATACAGGAAAGTTGGCCACCCTAACCTACACAGTCTAAGAAGTCGAACAGGTGTTTGCTACATTCCTATTTTAAAACAGAACTTTTTGCCTACAATCCCTAAAATGTTGACAGATGTCCCATATAAAGTGTCAAAACATGGTCAAAACTTAACAGCTGGTACAGTCAGCAACGAAAGTCCATGAACACATCCTAATTTCCAAAACACCTGCACACTATAAAGTTCCATATGTTACTGAACAGGCTAATGTACAAATGTCTGTGGACATTTGAGAATAACAAAAGTCAATAAACATCGATTTTTCAATAGTCGCTGAACATGTCTGACTACATAATTAGCTGACATGTACAATATCAATAGTCGCTGAACATGTCTGACTGCAGAATTAACTGATCTCTAAATTATCAATAGTTGCTAAACATGTCCGATTGATTAAATAGTTTAAGGTTACATTCGAAATGAAAGAGATGAAACGCTCACTGACAAGTGAGTACTCTTCTCAGAGATTGTCAAAATTCAAAATTCGAAGAGATGAGCATATCTCAGTGAAAAAAAAATAGGACAGGCTAAATTGAATCTTATCGCGTATCGTCAATGTCACACACAGTCAGTAACATATTCATTAACCCAAGATAAAATTAAATTAAATCTTATGTCATTTAAAATAAAGCTCAGTTTACCTTAATACCTTTAAAATCAATAATGTAATGACCGTAAAGACAAAGCACATTGAAAAATTTGCAGGTTATGGTAGTAGTAATGTGGCGAAAAAAGTTAAATATTATTGTCAAAAATATGTAAATCTAAACTTCCAATATCGAGTCGCGCGCTCAAAGCCTAGAAGAGATATATCTCGCATATTGACGTCAAGTAGCGACATATTCGTCGCAAAAAGTACAGCCGTGCTACCTATTTCGAGAGTATGTCGCACATGTCTGTCAATCGACAGCAGTATGTCGGAATGACGTAAAAGCGCGAGTCGACAAACTATCTCGCTACATGACGTGCTACCGGATCGCGACAAAGCACTATCTCGCGCCTCCATGTCGCTTCTCGCGCAAGTCGCGCCTTGTCGTGCTAGCTGTGCAAGTTGAATGAGATAACTTGATTAAGTTTCTCATAAATGACACCGAGGGTAGTTTTCCCAAACAAATATCAATAATGTAATGACCGTAAAGACGAAGCACATTGAAAAATTCTCAGGGTAAGGGCAGCAATAATGTGGCGAAACTGGCAAACGCAAGGCACGGAATGCTTAGGTTTCAGGTTTGAGTCCTGCCTAATGGAATAGTCGCTGATAGTATATGTGTAATTAAACACACACAAAGAAAAATTAGGGTAATCCCTAATTTTTCTTTGTGTGTGTTTAATTACACATATACTATCAGCGACTATTCCAAATATTTAAACAATGGTAGTGTTCAGCGACTTTTGTAACTAAGCTGTTCAGCAATTTTTGGAATTATGCTGTCCCGTAATTTTTGAAATTACGCTATTCAGCGACTTTTGTAATTAGGCTGTTCAACAATTTTTGGAATTATGCTGTTCTGTAATTTATGGAATAAAGCTGTTCAGCGACTTTTGGTATTTCATGGTGTAAATGTAATTTTGTTCTTAACGCAGTTCAACGACTAATGGACAAATGACCTGTTTAGTGACTTTTGTAACGTTATTGTGTTCGGCGACATTCGTTGCTGACTGTACCTATGTTAACGATCCTTTTTTCGATTATAAAGGAAGGCAGAATTACTCATGACTATGGCGTCAAGAGAGCAAGATTTGCGGATTATTTTTTACTTTTGAGCGCTCGACTCTCGCCATTCGCGAACCAATCAAGTACGCGAGCGTATATGTTCGCCGGCATTGATTGGCCCGCGGCAGGCGAGTGTCAAACGCTCGAACCTTACTCGAACTCGACCTTACTGACCTCTTCGCGCGGTCAGCTACTTCCTAGCTGAAATCGTATTCTGTAATAATCGCGGAACGATCAGATCATTTATGTTATGGACGGTTTTACAGAGTATTCTTTCCAAGAGTATACTTCTTACATTCTAACATTAACTATTTTACAAAATCGTTCCGATTCAATTGAACACAATCACAAATTGGTAAAGTTTAACACAGTGATCAAAAATATCTGAACATAGTCTAGCGTTCTTCATATAAGGGTCGCGTTCAGACACTTTTGAACACTTTGTTTTCTCCATTAGGAATATCTGCTGGAGAACTATATAGTCTCGTGCGTCAACATTTACGAAAATACAGCCAACTTTCCAAAAAATATGTATACATATATCACAGCCGGATGGCATAACGCGCCAGAGAATAACTGTTTCGCAATATGGTCCACACAGCTTTATAGCTCTAATAATGTTAGAATTACATATTTTTGGAAACATTGGTTGTGTACAGCTGTACATGTTGGCGCTCGTGACTATAGCCACATTGCGTAAAAAAAATAGTCTACAACAAAGAGATTCAACTTTGTCACTTCAATAAAATAAGAATAATACAATAAGAACTAAAATAATAAACCACATAGAATATGAGAATGCATTGAATAAAATCAGACTTACTAGAGCCTAGAGCAAATATTTGATGAAAAGGCAGTGAAAGTTTTAAAGTAGCTTTTTCAAAGCTTCAATTGATCCACATCAATATCACAATTAAACACCTCACACTCCAACATAACTACATATTAAACACAATAACTATAACAGCAGCTAATACACTAAAATAAGAGACGGGCATTCTAAAACCAGAGTTGCACAAATCGCCATTGCAAAAGCACATATACACTTTCTTGTAATTCCACATGGTGTATGCACACCTCTCTTCATAATCACTCGGGGGACGCTGAAGGCACATCCTCTCTGTAGCAGATCCATAGTCTGGAAAGAGAAAATATGTTACATGAAATGATAATACTTTAATTTAGGACAGAGCTCCCCAAACATTTTTTAAAGGACAACAACAGCAACAAATACTCTTTATTGATTCACACAAGTAAAAAAAATTAAAATATAACTTGAGGGACTTTAAAAATGGAAGAGGTTCACAGTTCAGCTGGTTTTTTGTGTATTTTACATGATCTCTCCACCAATTGTGACTCGATTTCAATGCTTCTTTTTTTAATTAAACTGATTATATGTGGTTGGTCTCATTTAAATTTGAAGAAAATATTTGACACCTGAGGGTGCAAAATTAAGGGATGAATCGCTGTATGAAGTCTGTTTTTCCTTTGTGAAAAAAATTTAAGGTACAATTTATTTTAGACCACTTGCCACTTTTTGTGTCGCACAGACCCCTTTGACTTCTTTTTAATAATTCATTTACAAATGTATATTTTCTTCATTTAAAGATGAACCAGCTCTTCTACAGTCATCATATATTTTCCAAACGAATACTGCTCTTTAGAAAATACTGTGACTTTCCGCTTTTTGATTAAATCCTAATTTTGTATCTGTCTGTGTACAATGGACATTTCACTGACCGGCTACTTTTTATTACGAAATACAAGTGAAGCTGCACTAGCTCTATTTCGAAACCCTTCTCATAAGCAGTCTCCAACGCAAACTCGACACTCGCGACTAGTGACTTTTCACGACGTCAACGCCAAATAATTAAAAGAAGAAGTGAAGCTGAAGGGACAGAAGCTTTTTTGTACTAAAATCAATCATGTCACACCTATAGTAGACTGTTTGCTACAATAGCCCATTTTCAAACAAGAGATGGTAAAAGTCATGTGGCGAAAGAAATATACACTTGACATCAGTCCAATCAGTGGCAGATTTACCAGTAGGCCGAGTTTGAGTTTTAAGGGTGGTAAATTTGGGGAACGATTATCATCAAAAAGATTTCTGTAACATAATAAATACTAGAAAAAAGTATAAATCCACCACTGATACTACATGTTAGGTGTTCAGAAAAGTTATTAAAAACAATCTTAAAATTATTTACCATCAGTCCTAAATGCTCCTGTGGTGCCCTCAATCATTTTTCCGCACCAGCCCGAAGGGCAAGCAACAACATGTATCCCAGGTTCTGCATCTGGATCAGTCACGTTAAATGGCAAAGGGTCCCCACAGCTGCCCAGCTCGCCTCGTGATCGGCATCTGATGCACCGTTTATGTAAGCCTGTTAAAAACAAGAAATGTACTTCTAGTACACGGTGATGAAAACTGTTGTCTGTAAGAATCAAACCTTTTTGGAAAACATACATGAAACATAAATAAACATGTATGTTAGTCCTAAAGGTATTTTTTCTTTGGGCCTATGCAGCCTAAAATAAATAGTTTTATTATTATATTATAGTAAATTTTATGTCAATCTTAATTGCATTTCTTGACATAGTTAAAAAAATATATAATTTATGTATTTTATCCTATTTACACAGTTTTATTTAAATGTGTTAATTTTTAGCTAAACCAAGACAATAGTGTTACTAAAAATATAATAGACGCTATTTATAGCTAGTATAAGTTGCTAAATATAGTTTTCTGTCTATCTCTGAGTGAAGGAGAGACACTGACAAACAACTAGCAGTAACTTTCTTAGCAGTGGTAATAGTTAATGAAATGCAAGAAAATAAATAGGTATATGAGAAAAATTTAGTAAATAAGAGAATACACCATCTTACTGCATTACTTAATATGGAAATATGCCAATAAGCACTTGCATACTCACTAAATTGTGAACTTAATCAAAGTGTCAAATTATTACATCTATCTTCTGTACAATTACATCAAGAAATATCAAGCAACAGATTATTTTCTACTCATCTTTCAAATAAGGTTTTTGCTGTAAATACCACAGCTAATGGGTTTTTGGCTAAGTCTGGGGACCAAGACTAATCATTAAGATATTTATTATATCGGCAACAATCATCGGAACCCTTTGTTTTCTAAGTCTCTTGTATTCCGTTTGCGAATAATAGTTCTGCCCTAAGTATGAAATTAAGCTATTAAGAAAACCTGTTATTATATAAAGTTTAAATATAATGTGCCTCAATGCAAAGAAAACGGGTTTCATAGATCATTAGCTCTTTTAATAAAACTTGACTATTCCATAACTAAATTGTAGGCAAGCAATACCACTCTCACTTCACCTTGAGACATCCGTACTGCGAATACAACATAAGAAAAACTTACATTTAGCTTCTTGTAGCAAAGATAAGCATGCTAATACACAGAAAAGCAATGTATTAAAATTCATTTTAATTGTTTAAACTAGTTAACAGCGAAAAAACTCGTACTTATTAATGATTTATAATTAACTCTTAACTTTGTTTAAAACTTTCACAATCCTTCACTTCGCGCAACAAGTTACTTGACTTGACACTTTGAAGTGGACGTCAACTTGACACTTGACGTTGTAATTTTTTTTAAATTACATACCATAGATTATAAAGTACGGTAGGATCAAGGTAGGATAGAAAACACAGATAAAAAAACGGAACCACAGACTACTAATGGCAACGCAAGCGATAGTGAAATAGTAATCAAAATGATATTAGAAAAATTCAGTCAGTCTAGCCAACATAGCTAGCATCTGTCGTATCGCTGCGATAAAAACGCTCATTGCTATAACAAAAGCAACGCTACGCTCATGGTTAATTCTAAAAAAAATAGCAATTTGCTTAAAAATATTTTTTACTTTGTGTTCAACGTTTTGACGAAAGTTATGATTACGTGACAAAAAAATAAAAAAAACAATTGAAGAGAATAAGAAATTACTGAAGTCTTAAAGTTTATGGTCATTTAAAGTTTTTATGGACAGGTTAATTACACTTCATTACCAGAATAACGAGAAAGGGTTAATAGTACAGCTGAGTAGGATAATGAGAAAACAAGAGAGCAAGGTACCCGGTTTCTATGAATATTTTATTCATATTTTGAACACTCATGTGTGAAAATCGTAAATAATTGCGTTATTAATATGTTATTTGTATATTTTTTATTTAATTAGCACTGATACAATCAACTTTTCTTTTTTCAAAATAAGTGCCAAGCAATAACTTTTGCAATTTTTTATATGATGTAAATGGAAAACTAAGATTTACCTATGTATTATCTTAAGTAAGCTACACGATTTAGCAAAATTTATAGATTAACTTTTAACGAGTATCTCCAAAAACTATCCTTAAATCTGTGTCATTTTTAATCCTGCATAATTTTTCAAGAATTTTAATAAATAAAATCATTCAGCTGCCTATTAATTTTCTCTAATTTTTGATCCATGCGAGAATCATCTCACGTTAAAAAACAACAAATTCAAGAAAGGTTTGACAGGTGTTTTCGCGTTAGATGAATGTGAACCCCAATTCTCGATTCATGCGAGATGCATCTCAGGTGCGAGATACGTCAAAAAGTGACCGATATCCAAAGGATTTGACAGTAGTTTGCGTGCGAGATGAATCTCGCATGAACCGAGAATAGCTTCGCTCTGGGGCCCTATTCTCTAAATAAAAAAAATATCATGTGCTATTAATTCAGGCCGTTCGCGCGTTCTAATGAATGACAAATATTGAAAAAATATGTGGTGGTTACAACAATCACTCTTAACTTATTCCTTTAAAAGATGTTTGCGATCATCAAAAGAATATCTTCGCTTCTTCCTCATTAAATTAAATGGGTCAGCGAACGAAGCACGTCTTTGCCATGCTACACAAATACCAGCGCAGTAGCAAGTCATTGTCAAAGACAGCACAAATCCAAGATAAATAGAATAGCGAATGAAATCTGCAACAAAGAATTTCAATTAATAGCCGTAAAGAAGACTATAATATTTAGTAACCTGCTACAGTAGCACGCTAGCGTTTATCGCGCACATAAACGCTTTGGTCCCTCTCGCACAAGCATAGTGGTTAGAACGGAATAAATGCTTTATGTTATCGATAAAAGCTAGCGTGGCCCTCTGCATTAGTGAAAATTAGTGTACTTTACCCTGGTTTAAAAATTTGTCCTTTGGGACAACTTTCACACAAAAGTTTTGCACATTAATTCCATCAACTGTACACGAATAATCACCTTCATCTGCTTTTGTAGCATGTAATATGTAAAGAGCGTTATACGCATCTATTGTCAAATGGGGTTCATTTAAAGATTGAGCCATGTTATTTCTGCAACAAAAACTTGTGAAAAATGATCAAAGACAAGAAATATAATTATTAATTGGTAATAAACTCAAAAGTTTGACAATTTGCCAATTCCGTTTACCTAAACGAAGAATTTAATTGTTTACTATCCTTATACCATTCCACTTCAGATTCGGTAATAATATCAGGACAAATAAGAGTAATATGGCCATTTTCTGCTACATGTTTGGTTACATTGTATTTAAAATCCTTTTTTTCTTTCTCAGTTGTCGTCTTGGTCCCTGAGAAAGCCATATATTTACATAACCTGAATATTGCCATTCTCACAAATAGTGCTTACATTATGTAATTTAAACAATGGATAGGTTAAAAAGAAGCAGAAATTACTTGATTCTGTTAAATTACAAGGTTCCATTATGACAAATTCTGGAATTTTTCTGATATCTTTGCTAATTTTAGGATAAAAAGTATTCAATTCGATAGACCGACATGACACGCTATAACTATCCATTAAATAAGCTCTTAACTTGTCACTCTGAGCCAAGAAAACCTGTAAAAAAACCAGATGTAACATCTCACTTCCAGCGGATTGATTTTTGACTGTCGAGCGCTCGACATTTGCCAGCCACGTGCCAATCAAATAGGCTCTCGTATATTTTATTATCCGGCACAGAACACCAAGTCTCGGTTCATGTGTGGTGCATCACACGTGCGAGATAGGTCAAAAAATAACAGATTTCCAATGGATTTGACAGTTGTTTTCATGCGAGATGAATCTTGCATAAGCCGGGAATAGCCCCGCTGGATCCCTATTCTTGGTTCATGAGGCATGCATGTCACATGCGAGATAAGTCAAAAAATTACAGATTTTCAAGGGGTTTGACAGTTGTTTTCTTGCGAGATAAATCTCGTATAACCCGAGAATCACCCCACTGATTGGCACTCGGCTGGCGAGTGGCGACCGCTCAAAAGTCATAAATCACCGCACACATCGACAACCTACTAATACTTTTGAATCCGAAGTTATTTATTGATGACTTTGCCTGTCTTCGTCTACTTAGAATAAATTTTTATTATCCCGCGGCACTAAACAAAATTAGCTTCCCGGTTTTGCCGTAAAGACGTAAGAGGTTGAGCTACTTTTACGTTTATATAAAAAATACCATAACGTAAATAGCAGTATAACACTACTCTGTTTTCTATCCGTTCTGTTTTATAGTAGGCAAAGATACATTTTTACTAGTAAAAAGGTTTAAGTACCATTTGTTTTTCAGAATTTACCATTAGTTCCAGAATTTTGTGTCTCAATGGACGTATTCGGCATTTACCCGTTCTACGTCGTATATTTTCATTTTTATATTTTTCACATGGTCCCCATTTTTCCCACATAAACGAAATTTCAAATGGAAATAATGAAGATTCCGTTCCTTTTTTGTTTCTAATGAAGTGATTAGTAGGGTAAACAACACTATTTCGGAAATAATTCCAATCACTAGAAGTACCAATTTTGGCCGGTGATCTAGTATCGTAAACTCCTGAAAAATAGGGTTACAATTTGAAATTTTCATTAAAAAACATAAAAAAATTAAAACATATCTTTTATGAAGGCAAACTTACCATCTAATACGTAGGCAAAAAAAATAGTTTCATTAGTAAAATATTTGCAAAAGTAAACTCCTGTATCGTCTGTGCCGAATTGTTTTATTTGTAACGTATGAGATGGACTAATGGCTATTTTATATGCGTTGTTTTTGGAACTCATACTTGAATAGAGTTCATGAGTTGAGGATCTATTACCTCGTTTTCGAAAATACCATATTTTTGCTTGGAAGTCATCTGGTTGGTGGCTTAAAGTCAATAATAACAATAAAAAAAATATATATATTAATTGTTTTTTATTTAAATAATTGTATAATCGTCCGATAATAGAGAGTAAAAAGTACGTAAAGCTCGGCTCTCGTTTTTCAAATTGTGACTGAATTCATCCTTAGAATGCTCAAGATCGAAAGGTAGGAGGAAAATGATTAAATTGAAGAAATTTGTAATGTACGCTTAGCCTGAAAGATAAATTAAAATATTCACACAAAACTATTGTTAAAACAAAACAAGACAAAATGCTTGACTTGAAACACAACTCTGTATATAATTTATAGATTTAAGTGTTTTAAGCAAAAACCAATCAAAAACGTGTTGGCGTGACAAATTATTAGAACTAAATAGTTTGTTTTACTTAAAAACCCCATTAGCAAAGTAATTTGAAAAAAATATTAGGTACGTTTAAAGATAAAAGGTTTTATGGTGACCGTTACAAAAACGTGGTACTTTCATTTCGTTTTCGCTCTTCATTGTCGGACTATACTATCTTAATATTTACCAATAGTGACATTCAAGGTTAATGGTCGATCCAAGTGCTACATCTATTATTTTTACCGCTTTCCTATTTGTGTGTTTAACCGATTTATCTTGACAAACGGTTATTTCTCGAAAATCTCTTATACATTCACTTGTTATAAATTGAATTAAAATTAGGAATAAGTAAGTAAGTAAGTAAGACGTCATCATAATCAAATTATTAAACTTTTTTTTAATAAAGGTATTTATGTAATTTATAATATCATAATAATTATTCCAGTTTTTCGAACGAGCTTCATAATCGACCCCTTAAGCACAGAAAAAGTATGCTTCTGTCTGTCTGAGTAATGTTGGTACACTGCTTTTAATGACAATACATTTTAACTAAATATAAGTAAAAGAAAACAAAAGATTTGATATTAATTGAAGCTTAGTTGAATTTTACGCAAACAACGACAACAATCTTAAGTATCTTATTATTTTTAGTAATATTTTACTTTCTTGAGCATAAAAGAAATAAATGTCAACACTGGTTTACGTGAACAGTGATACCATAATCAACTCTTGGCGCTTTCATTCATCTTCAAATCAAAATTACTTTATAGCAATATGGCGGATAAATCGGAAAGTAAGTTTTGTTTCCATTTTAAGTGTTATTTGGTTGTAATTGCAGTTTCAGATCAACTATTAAATAAAAACAAACTGTATTCACTGTCACCAGATACTGTACTTTTGAAACCCTTCTGGTTGTCTTGTATATTTTTCGAATGCTGAGTCCTAGGCTGTTCAAAATTTGAAAAAATTCAAATTTTGTTGGCGAATTGTCAATTTTTTATTGTTGAAATTTGGAATTAAATGACGGAAATTACTCGCGACACTTCATTCGCGAGCGTAATTACGTCAAAACCTTTGCTTTACGGCTACCACTTTGAAGTGTTTAGTTCGTTTAACTGATTGTTGTGTTGATTTTGTTTAGGGTCGCAAGATGGGCACAGTGTCTCGAGGTCGCACGTTAAAATCAAAGATGAGCCGATGGATTTGGACTTGCCCGAGGAGGATGAATTGCCGCCAGCGTTCGGGCCTGCAGCTCTTGGCTTACACAGAGTTGGCACCAAGTTACCGCCAAAACCAGCGCCTAGTGAACCTGTGCAAAAACTCAACGCGAGAGGAATGCCGGCACGGATCAGAAAGAAAAATAGATTTATCTTTGTTGACGACTTTGTGAATACCTCTCCACCAAGGCAATCGCCAAAGAGAACTCCAAAGATATTATCTAAGACACCCAGCAAGCAATCAAGTGCTAAGAAACAGAAATCACCTTCAAAAGTGCAAAGAAACCATGACAAATATGATGACAAAACTGAAACTGTTAATAATCAGTCACCTGACCGCAAGTCAGGTCAACGGATTGGAATGAGACTAAGAAACTTGTTGAAACTACCGAAAGCTCACAAATGGGTGTGTTTTGAGTACTTTTATAGCAATATTGACAAAGCTTTGTTTGATGGTGAAAATGATTTCATGATTTGTCTGCGAGAATCATTCCCACAGTTAGCTAACCATAAGCTCACTCAAGTCCAGTGGGCTAAAATCAGGAGAATGATGGGCAAGCCCCGGAGATGCTCACAAGCTTTCTTTGCTGAAGAGCGTAAAGAATTGGAAAGAAAAAGAAAGTTGATACGATACATACAACAGAGAAAAACAGCTGACATTTGCATCAAGGATTTGCCTAATGAAATTCCAATGCAATTAGTGGTTGGTACTAAAGTTACAGCTAGGCTACGAAAGCCTCAAGATGGATTGTTTACGGGATGCATTGATGCTGTGGATACATCTAACAACACCTACAGAATAACATTTGAGAGACCTAAACTTGGTACTCATTCTGTTCCCGACTATGAAGTTTTATCCAATGAGTCTCCAGATACGATAAGTCTTTCTAGTATCACACAGAAGTTCAGACCACGATATGTCATGCAAGAAATAATCAATTTGTACAATCCTTCCCTGCCAAACAACAATAACAACACACAGGGCGACCCTATGATTGGCTGTTCAGATTTATCAAAGCAAATGGACACAATTGGAAGTTACCCATTTCCTCTTCTGGAATTAATTGTCAAATTAACAAAGGTTTTACATGCCAAGAGGGTCAAAATAAACAGGCTGCGGGAATACAACAGTGATGCAGAGAAGAGGAATTCGTTTAATCAAAAAATGCCTGAGGATTTTGAGAGAAAATATGCTGCGGTCGTTATAGACTTGGAAAGAATGAATATGGATTTGCAAGAATACATCAAAGAAGTGCAGCTGTATTGCCAACAGATTGCCCCTGGCCCTAGCTTGGCTGCCATGTTGGCACCATCACATCTTAGAGAGAAATGCAGAGAAGAAGCATCTATGCTTGTAGAAAAGAATCATAATGGGTCTGTTAAGGATACTAGTCTGATTGATCTTGTCACTGACCTCACTGCATTAATGTTGCAGGTTAAGAGCTTATCTGATTCAGATCAGAATGCATATGAATTAAGTGTATTGCAGGGAACCATGGATCAGATAAAAATGAAACTGGAACCTCAGCATCAACGGCAATTTCAAAATAATGTAGAAATACATATGCACAGAATTCAGATGGGTTTAGGACAGATGACTTCAAATAGTTATGTTTCATAATCTTGCATAAAACTAAATGTTGACTGTACAAAATTAGAGTATATGAAATTTAAAAATTTATTATTTTATATCTAAAGTCCAACCAAGTTTTTCTGCATAATAAAATTGTCTTGTGTTGCTGCCATTAAGCAATATGCTATTGTTGTATTGGGTTAGTGTAAAAACCAAAATCCAGTTTTTACTTGTAAATTAAAATCTAACAATTTTAAATTTCACGTAGGTTTTATGCTGTAAATATTTGTACATAAAGATTTGATTTCTTTATAGCTGCTGGAAAAACTGTACAGTCACCAACAAAAGTAGCTGAACACTTGAAGAGGCTAAAAATATGTACACAATGCAAGCTCTTACTCTATGCTTGACGATAGTCATATTCTTATGTAGATTTTTTGACCTCTTTGACTGTGTAGATATGTTGGCTGTTGATTGTACTACATATAGCTCAATGTAAAATCTCTAAATAAATTATGAACTAATAGGCAATGTTGATCATTGTGATAGCTTGATTGGGCTAGTCTTGGTTCCCTTAGATTTAGATCAAAGTTACACTGAAATGTATTCAAATTGTGGATCTGCCATGATCAGTACAGTACTATAAAGTTATAGGTACATGCTTAGTACATGCCTTCTTTCTAATTAATTTGACTATGTATAGTACTATGCGTAATCTAATCGTCAAAAATTCGTTTTCGCAGATAGTTTAATAAAATGTGATTATATTTTATACTTGAAGTTTTATTTCAACTAGGTAATGTCTCTTGGTTTTCCGTTAATTGCATTTGTTTTTCACTCGACACGGATAGACTGATTTCGATGTGCTAGGAAAGTTTTTTATTTCGTATCTGGCATTTCTGGGACAAAATCAATAATAGTTATAAAATGTTCAATAAAATCTTCAGCTGTTTCTAATAGTTACATTTCAGCTGCTTTGAATTTACATTTACAGTTATTCGGAGAAAAACGCCTTTCTGTTTAGTAATAACATTTATCTACACATATATCATAAAAGCTCTATAATGCGTTCAGAAACCGTAGGCAATGACCAGCATTATATCAACCAATATTATTATAAGATTTTTTGTAATTTGTTTCTATATTTGTTCAAATTCATTTTTTATTACATTATTTTAATGTGTACAGTCTATAGATATTTAATAGGTACCCAGCACTAGTAGCTAGTAGCAATGCAGGTCATTGCCCTATGGCTTCTGAACCCATCATAGAGTACTTATGATATGTGTGTAGATAAAGTAATGTATGCAACTGTACATAATTAGGTCTTAAAACACTCGTGTGATTCATAAAACCACACTCGTGTTTTAAGACCCCTCATTATGCAACGGTTGCATAAAATACTATTCTTGAATTAGTGCAGTAATATCAAAAACTACCCCTTTATCAATACACAAACGAAATATATACTTTCATATCTATTTATCCACGCAACTGTAATAAACAGGAAACATTCTTACGGGCTTAAAGAGTGTCCCACAGCTATGCCACATGGAACGAAAGTAAGGTAAATTGGGGTAGTCGATTACCAAAAATTGCATTTTATAATCTGGCTTGTAAATGCACCCAGAGTAAAAAATTACTCCCTGTTTAATAGAAAATCACGATTTTTAAATTTCCTCCCCATGTATCGACTTTACCGCAATTCACCTCATCTTTAATATTGTAGACCGGAAGTTTTACTGAAAGAGTTTATTTTGATTTTAAAAACAATTGAAACTACAATCAAAGATTTGTTTAATAATCACGTCTTAACCGGAAATCGAACCCGCCACATGGTGAAAAAAACACACAAGTAATTTTAAGATCCCAATCGTAAGGATTATTTTAAACAAATAACATAGCATCTTAATTAAAACCAATCGTAATAAAACCAAAAAATTATACATTAAAATTACGGGTTTTTTTTCATTTGGCGGTTTCGATTCAAATGTCTTTGGATATAATAATTAAAGATACTTTCCCTCCATGTGGCATAGCCGTGTTCACCCTGTATATAGGTAAGAATACCGAGTGTATATGTGTCAAATAAAACAAACCCATTTAATGTGCATTCAATAATTTGGAATAATGATTATTATTTTTTATTTTTCAATCCTATTATCTACAGAATTAGTCCCATGTTGATTTATACCTTGTATTTATTCAAAGTTTCCAATAATTCATCTGCCTCCTCAGAAGTTTTCACTCTTATGAGAATGGGCGTTGGTGGCGGCTTCGCGTCAGGAGTTGGAATGCATACCATCATAACATTATTTTTACCCATTCTTTGCGTCGGTATTGCTGAAGCTAGTATAAGATTAACCATCACATTACCCAAATTAGTGTTGGCACGAACCAACAGCTGATGTTTTCCACTCTCTTCAATTTTCTTAATGTAAAGCGTTCCCACACCTTTGTCAGCAAAGTTACTATCTTTCTTTACAAATATTTTGCATTTCTTTTCATAAACACTGTCCTTCTCAACGACTGGTGTGAATTCAACTTTAGGTGGTTCATCATCTGCCTCCTCATCTTTTTTATCAGATTCAGCTGGTTTTGGTGCATTGAAATTATTAATACTAAAGGGCTTGCCAGTCCCAAAGGAAAATGGAGCTGGGGTAGTATTTGTTGTCAATGTGGAACTTTGTGGTGAACTATTAATGCCAAAAGAAAATCCTGGGGCTTTTGGAGTGTTTGAAGGGCTGCTGATACTGTTTACACTGGCTGTTTTCTCACCAAAAGAATTAGGACTGGGTTGAGCTGAGAACAGTGATGAAGAGTTAGTCTTTACAGGATTTGAATTGGAAAAGAGAGAATTGCCTGTACCAGTAAATGGTGATATTTTGGCAAGTGCTGGTTCTGACTCTAATTCCTCTGAACGTTTGGTAATGTTGGAATGTTTCGTTGCTGCGTCGTCTGAGCCTGATCCTTTATATTCCTCTTGTATCTCTTTAAGGTGTTTTTCATAATCCTTAAATATTGGTGTTAATATGCACAATGGAGTTTTCTCAACATGACTTTTGATCCATTCTGATACAGATTCATTTAATCCTTTGAGTTTAGTGTAGAATTGTATCTTTTTTTCACTGTTTTCATCTTTAGCCCCTGTATCTTTAGTATCAGCCTTTGTTGTAATACTACTTGGGGTTGATGTGAGTGCATTTGTGCTTGAAACTGGTTGGATCTTAAATGGTGTTGAAGTAGCAGCTGTTGAAAATAAGGATTTTTTAGTTTCTGTATTGTTTGGAGGTATACCAAACATAGTAGATGATACTACAGATGTGGGATCCATTTTGTTGGTGTTGTCGCCAGTGCTTGATTGTGGCTTGAATGAGAAGTTGCCTACTGTTGAATCTGCTTTTGAAGCAGTGAATACACTAGATGCTGAAGTGGACATGGGGCCTCCAAACAATGATGATGGTTGTGGAGAGGGCATGACAAATGTTGATTTAGTTGTGGATGTGGTTGACACAGGTATGCTGAACAGGCCTGCACCTTGTGTGCCAGATGCTGGACTGCTGTTAAAGACACTACTGCTGGATGAAACTATGGTATCACTTTTGTTTGATGGTGAACCATTGGTGGGTTTGCTACCATTAGTCAAGTTTGCCAGGAAGTCAAATGATGACGGTTGAGCTTTACTGAAGCCTCCGAATGCGCTGAAGACACCTTGTTTTGCCTGTAATTGAATAAAATATTAATTAATAACAGAAATGTAAAAAAAAATTGCGCATTTTAAACTAAGCAATATCAAAAGAATTAGTGCTGTGGAAGCAAAGTATCAGATTATAATGCTGAAGTGTCACCAGCCAGCCAACCTGGGTAAGGGAATGTTATACTTCTTGGAAGGGTTGACCGGGCCTGAAGGGGCCAGGTGGCATTATGATTCTAATAATGAATAAACTGTTTTACATGTAGGTTGTAAGCCTGGAGGTAGGTAAGGTATGGGAGCCCGTGAAGGCTAACCCAGCTAGCAAACACCACCACAATTATATGACAAGTCCGACAATGCTTGTTAGTATAAGTAAGGAATGTGAACAGTTGACTGCACACTTTTTCAAAGCTTTGACTTTAGCCCTTCCTGGTGATGCTCATGGGACAATGTAATGACATTGTGTCCCCAAAATTTGTATGAAAATAGTGGTGTCACCTGAGCCACTAGATTACATAGATATTCTTATTTTTGTGGTCTTCAATACTATAATAAACAGTTTATATAGTTACCACAAAAGTTCCACTAACTAGAGATCACAGAGTTCTTAAAAGGGAATTAAAAGAAATTGATAGACTCTAATACGCTAGATCTTTACAGAATGCTTAAGGCTAAGCTAACCTGTATGCTATTATTTCTAACTACACTCAATAAGTAGATACAATTCTACTGAACTTTAAGAGCAGTCAACACCACACCTCAGGTTTACTTACTTCGTCACCAGTTGCTTGACCTCGTCTCCTAGCCGTTCTGATGACGCGTTTCTCTATTACATCTTGGGCCGCAGGCTTAAAGCTGCCCATTTCCTCATGCTCGTCGGGATCTTCTTGGTCCCAGTTTTCGTGGTTTAGGTCTCTAGTCGCCTGACGTTTAATAGACATGTTCTCGTCTCAGGCTGTGTGAAACTATACTATAGACGCAGACCAATATACCCTACGGGTAACTTGTGTTGGAGTCAAGTAAGAACGCCAAAACAGAACATTAGCAGATCCCGTTGCATTAACAGTGTGTGAATAACTGTTAGCACTTGATAAAGACAGTTTTGGATTTACTGCATTGGCACCGCGTGAGTGTCTAAGGGTCCTGTCTGTCAAACTGTCAAATTTTTATTCCTTGTCAAATTGATAATTGATTGTCAGAACAACGTTTTTGCTGAAACGAGCCACGACGCGGCTGGAACCAAAGAGTATTGTAATATAGATTACATAGAATGAGAAGAGTGGCAACTCTGGGTTTTACAACTTGCATGTATGGAAAGTGCTGCTGTTAGTGAGAAGGAAGTGAACTAATGCAGTGTAATTGTATAGCTATAATTGTATAGGCATAAATACATGTACGTGTGTATGCGCACTTGCGCGTGTGTGCGTGTTATTTTTAGAACTAAATGTACTCAATCACAGTTTTGTTCCAGCAAATTTTATGAAAACTTATATAAGTTCTTATTTATATGAGTTTTCATAAAGTTTGCTGGAACAAAGCTTTGATGAATGAACAAAAAGAGATAACCAAGAGCGCATCAACGTCCAAGCAAACGAAAGCCAGAGTTGACAATGGCCGTCTCCGACACAAACGAGTGACTAGCAGTGACAGATAGTTTTTTTAATTTTGTAGTCACTCGCCAGCCACGAGGGGACGCTGCTAACTGTCAAATTTTATGATGTTTTAAGTGTTAGACTAGAGAGATACCTACTATAGTATAGTATAGTACTAGGGCTGGAATAGAATGTCTACTTGAAAGAGATCACATAGACAGTTGCAACATTTCGGCGACGACAGCGACACCCACCACATATTACAAATAGGCGAGTAACAATAACAAAAACTTGGCTGCCATTTTTTATTTGTTATTTGCTATTGGGGCAATTCTGGCGTCAGTAGAAGAAGTCACAATCGACATATGGCAAAAAGCTGTCAGATCCCTTTAAAATCTGTCATTTTTGACACATCTCGAATGCGAGATGAATCTCAATATAATCTGTCAGTGACTTGACACGGCCAACTTAAGAATATTTCAATTCGTTTGTTGTGAATTTTGTTAACATTAACATTTATTTGTTAAATAATTGATAGTTAATAATTAGAATATTACTCGTTTTATGTTTGTTTTCGTTACCAACGTTCTGGACCTCAATTCTACGAACTAAATAAAGAACTAACGTTCCCAATTCTCGGTTCTTGCGGGATGCATCTCACGGGTGAGATACGTCAAAAAATGACAGATTTCCAAAGGATTTGACACCTGTTTTCGTGCGAGATGAATCTTGCATAAACCGAGAATCGCCCCACTGTTTTATTACCATTTTTATTGTTATTTTGTTTGATTCTGTGTTGTTTACACTAGTGTTGTAATTGGGACGGATATAGATGAAATTTGGCAAACATATACATATAGTATCACCGCAAAACTCTGCACCTATCTATTTTTTTGATCGAAATGTGATTTCAATAAAAGGTTATACGTGGAGTTACACAACGCCGCAGTGTTACTTAGCAAAATCTTGCCGCAAATACCGTTACCATAAGTATTTTTTATTTAAATGCTGTTTTTTCGCAGGCAACTTGAATTTAATGTAAAATTGAAGTCGAATCGATAATTACATATTATCATAATCTGAGTGTTGTGGCAAATTAAAAGGAAACAAACCTATTTTCGAGTGATTAAGATCGGATTCTTTTCTAATTCACTTAATGTACTTTTTAAATACACGTGGGCAGTTAAAAAAAAAGGTGTCTAAAATAATGACCTATGCAAAAATACTTGCAGCAGCATTTGCTAGGCAACCCAATGGCGTTGTATGACCCCATGTGTAACCTTCTATTAAAATCACATTTCAATAAAAAACAGATTGGTGCAGAATGGGCTCTTACACTAATAAGTCATGTCCTGGGATGAAACACGGAATACTTTTCGTAGAATACATAAAAAATCTTGCGCGAGCGAAGCCGCGGGTAAAAGCTCGTAAGAATATACGTAACGATGTAGTTCCTCTTATTATAAAAAGATGGTAGCACTTTCTATGCACGATGCATGCACGCAAATTTTGCAATAGACTTCTTACTCTGTTGCCAATTAGTTGCCAGAGCTAAAAAGTTGAATACTATGTAGTTTGCATCGCATCACTCACAGACTACTAAAACATTTTATCAACTTTCGCAACTTTGAGTAAAGTGCACATTTAGACCAAATTGCGTGAAAACTTAGGCATTAAGTTTAAAAATTGCAATTATTAATTTAACAATCAGTAATCACCGTAAACACAAATTATGTTAATTATAAAGTATTAAAACAGCGGTGTCCCAAACGTACTGGAGTGCCTACATTGGTTCATTTTGGCGGAAAAATAATAGATGTGTAACATTTCACTCTTTCCCGTTTGAGAGAGAAACGCCTGTTTGAGAGAGAAAGCGATACAGCTCAAGAACGTGGGAACTAAACTGTAGTTATAAAGACGAAATCACAAACGCGGAGCGTCGACTATCTTTATCATAACCCAAACGAGTAAAAGAGATACAAATGAGTTGTTTTACGTATTGTCGACTTCTTCTTTCATTGAAAATTACGTTGAAGATTTGTGGGGTGGCGAGTCGAGTCGAGTGACTAGAGCAGAGTGAAGTGAGGGAGGACAATACCTACCGAAGAAATAGTAGCGAAAGCATTTTTATTATTTTCTTTTGAGTCCTCTCAATTACTTTATATCAATTTGATATTCCATGAAAGTATAATAAAATCATATCGTCGCTCGGTTATAGTGAGTTTTGATTAGTTTTAAAGTTATTTACATCATATCTTTTGAAAACCGTTTAATGTCTAAAAATAAATATTGAAAATAATAATCATGTAGCACATATTGAAGTCGCGCAAGTGTTTAATTGTTGTAAAATACAAGTGATACCTATTTAAAATATAATAAAAGGACGAGAACTATCATGGAAGTATCTAATGAAATAAAAGAAGACATTCGCAAAACTCAGTCGGACTTGAAAAATGCGATACGAGTGCATCAGGTAGGCGAAGTTGATATATAATGTTACTTGTTTTAAACTTACAAAGTATGTCGCCTCAAATTTAACTTTTAATAATACCTGATATGTCCATTGATCATTTTATTTATTTTACAGGTTTGGGTTACGCGTCTTCAAGAAGACGAAAATGTGAGTAATGATAATTAGGAAACCATGACTTTGATTTAGTGGTTGCGAATCTACGATCATTACAATAATGATAACTTAAATATTATGTTACAGAATTTACATCTCAAGTCAAAAGTTAAAGAAGCCGAAAAGGAAATAATTGCCATTGGACAAGCACAAGTAAGTTGTTACTTACTTTGATCTGTGAAGTTATTACTGCAAACACTTTGACTTTGATGTCGTTTTTACATGGCATTAAATAATTAAAGCCATGGCATATAGATGCCATTGCTGTATTATTATATAGTGTTAAGTGGCTGTATTTAATAACATAACCAATTTTTGAATGTTTTTTTAGTGATGATAATCAAATAAAACTTGCATCACATTAAACAGCTTTTTGGTAGTTATTTGCTTTTGTTAATATTAGTTGTTCTCACACTTTTGCCCCATAGTTGGCCATAATGCCAAATTGTCAGCCATTTCTCTGCAGTTTCTGTTAATATTCTACCAAGCAGTGTTAAATGCTGCAACTAATAGCTGCAAGCTGTTTTTTCATATTCACTTTATACTTAAAACAGATTTGTAGTTTAAGTACAAAATAAACTGTAATATTTAGTATAGAGAAATTGCAAATTTGTAACTGGATTTGTTTTTGAGAGATTTCCAGACAGCGTCTTTTTGTTTACAAGTTAGTGACCTGTGACTTTTGGTCCGAGAAATACACAAACAGTAGAATGAGTTTAATAGTGCTCTCTTTTGGGTGCTATGTAAAAAAGACTGACTTTGTGACCAACAACCACATTCAGAGACATTTAAGTGACACTTATTCTGTTCTTAGAGCTTTTATCATGGATATTGTGTTTTCAGTATGCCTCTTTCTGACTAGCCCAGTTGTAGAAAGTCATATTGGGCCACTAAGAAAATGAGCATGCATGTTAGCCATTTAGTTTATATAAATTTCACTAGCCCTGCTGATCTTATGTTTATTCTAATGAGCTGTGCATCTCTTTCAGAAACTAGTGGTAGATAGGCTAAGGAGAGAACTAGAACTTTATCAACAGCGCTTAAAATCGCGCAACAAACAAACGAACATTGAAAATGATAACCGCTACGTAGCTCAGCAACTGAGAGATCACCAGCTACAGTATCGCAGCAGAAACAGAACCGTTTCATTACTGAAACCTTCTGTACTTAACGAGATACACATTAAGTCCGAAAATTATAATGATGTAAAAGAAAACATATCAGACTCAGAGACTGAGATTAAATCGTCAAATGAGAAAGAGAACTCTAATCATAGTGATGCGGATGACAAGGATAAGTATCCTAGAAACTACCAGGCCATCCCCAAAGTGCACGATAGTAGAAATAATTTTGCAAATGCTCTCAACAAAGTCAAGGAGGCGTTCATGTGAGTATAAGAATTATTTCAATCATTTGCATTCAATCATTTGCTCTTTAAAAGAAATTTGTATTTTGCTTTGTCTCTTTCAATATATTGAATTAACCGCCAGTTGTTGGAATATCAACTATCTCTATCAATTTTTATATGACGCGTATACAAACGTCACTATGCTCATGTAGGTAGTGATAATGAGCAACATTACAGTTGATTATTTGTCTGCAGTGGCACCAACCTTCAGCACGCGAATACCTGGCAGGAGCAACCACGCTCCGACTCGGAGTCGTCGCAGGGCGCGCAACTGTCTCCCACGCCGTCGCCGCCGCCGCTACCACAGCCCGGGGAACCGGTGTCCCAGGAGTTGTTTATGAGGTGATGTATACTAACTATAGTTCCTGTCAACTTCGAGTACTTGATGAGGTAGGTTATAGAGATGGTGGTGCGGTAACGTTAGTCTAGAAGCATGGCCGACACTTGGCAGCAAAGCCTGTATGCAATTAAAGGTAACAGCATTGGCGTACTTATTAGAAAGGAGCTTCTGCCCCCCCCCCCCCCCCCCCAGCATCGGACCTCTTTATTTGAAGAACCCTGCCTCTCATACACTGCTGGTGTAACCTTTAAGCTAAACAGGATTTTTCTGACTAACTTCCACTGGGCCATAAGCTGTGGGTACACCCATGCAAGTAAGTAATAATTATGAACTCTCATCATTGTTAATTTTTGTGGACCAGTTCACAAAGACGCAGTGCAGACCTGCACTGGTGCAGGTCTGCATTAACCCTGCATCAAAGTTGTGGTAACCTAACACATACCCTTATCAACTTCCCTTTCCCCTTTTAATTATTCCACAAAGCTAACGAAGAGTACATTAATGCTTTATTTCTAGCTACTATGTTGCGGGGGTTGGTCAGCATAAATCGACGCAAAGTAATTAATTGCAGAACTTAGCGGCAGCAGCTCAAAAATGCGCTCTCTGCGGTCCAAAACGGGTTACAGCTCAGCTATTATTTGATTGACATGCTATGTTTATGATTGTATCATTTCACAGTCAACAGTAGTAAATGTACAAACTTATTAATATCAGTGGTTGTCCTTTTCCAGGCTTATAGGTCTAGTGACACCAGCCCAAAAAGAGATACTAGAGAAAAAAAGGAGCGAACGACGCAAAAGATCTACAACAAGTACCAATCGGAATGACTTCCTATATGGAAACTATGATATGCTACCTGTAAGTTGTTGAAAATTTAATAATTTCATTTGCAACAGGATCTTCTATAGATGCAGGGTTCTTGTTTAGCAACGTATATATTGTCTACACAAGCTCACAATTATTGTCAAATGAGAAAGAGCCTGTGTAATCTTTGTGATCCCTCCAAGTGTTCAGCTACTTCCGCTGTTGAATATACTGTGCCAGACTTTGGCACCAAGTTTTTGCAGGATTGCTTTGAAATAAATTTGAATTTGCCTATAGTTTGTGGAGTGCGTATCTAAACTTTAATCAGCAGGTTTGCCGAACTATTACAAGTTTTAACATTTATTACTAAAAGTTAAAATGTATTTTGAAAGTCGTGGATTTCAATATGGTCTGAACTACTGGAACCTTTAAAAGTTTTAGATTATTTAGTTTACTTTATTCTTAAATAATTTTGTATTTACTAGTTAACGTTTCTTGCAGAAGCGAAAAAAGTACAACCAGTTCCCGTATTTACAAGCGCACAACGATCCGCCTCAAACCCGGTCGGCCAAGCTTCGGAAGCAACAGGTCAGTCGAGCTCATCATCCAACAGTAGGAAGACAGAGAATAACTATATTGTCAACAAGACATTAATTTCTCCAGCGGCCCTAACATGACAGCCCATGTTTACTTTAACCCCTCCCTGTGTCCCTGTCTAACTAGTGTTAAGAAAACGACGCAGATAGAGATAAACTAAAATTGGCCAGTCATGTTAGGGCCACAGGGCATTATACAATAATCAATATTACATGGACAGGGATGCTTGGAAATGTTCCAACTTGCATTCGCGATCCTTAGTTCCGAATAGTGTACCTACTGTGTTAAAATACTTGAGATGTAATAAACGGAGAGGTCGCAGCTAGGAGAGACGCAAGCTAGAGCTGCGACCTTCTCTAGAAGAGCAAGAAGCATCTTGACGAACAACCCTCATAGCAAACGATAGGGATAAGAAATAAGAATTTTAGAGTATAGAGAAAACTTTTAATTTATAGTCATAGTTTAAAAACATCTAAAGTGTATACTTTAGATTATTTTAGTTAAATGTGTTATTGCTAAGTTTCAGAGCCAGAACAAAGAGTCGCGTGAAGGTTCCCCATCTGGGTCGTCAGCTGAGATTAAAGGTTAGTTTGAAGCTTATAGAATTAGCTTATACAGTTTCGTTGCTATGTCCATCTATGATTAACTAAACCACTAGCTCTAAAGTGAGAATTTGTGGCAACCGCTCAACTCGAGCAGACCCATTAGTTTGACTGACAACTATTAACAACCCTCATAATAATACACGTCTGTTCTGTTCAAGAACACACATTTTATTAGAAGAATAGTTGTCAAATGTTCATTGTTTCATACCCTATGTGCAATTTTCTGTAATATAGTAAAGTAATGTACAAAAGTTGCTGAAATAGGGATTTAAAAAAAGATCCAGGTGAACCGAGAACCTTCTAAGGACGAGTCTTTGAAGTCAGATAAAAATTAAGGGCTTTTGCCACATCAGGCTCTTGTCTTATCTTACTCTATCCTTTTTTGAGTCCACTGTCTCTGTCCGACTATCTGTCAATCTTTAGCGTCATAGCTCTAGATCCAATGAACCGGTTTCCGCTTCGAGGGCTATCCACTGATTCTGCGTATGTTGTATCAGGTTGGAGCAACGGCAAGCCGGCGTGGGCGGCTTCGCTGCCGGCGGGGCTGTCAGTGGAACCGGTCTACTCCTCCACCAAGAAAGTCTGCAATGCCTGCGGGAGGAACGGTAAATGTTATATTTAATAAAAAAAATGTCTGCGTATTGGTCCGCGTGAAACTTAAAATATAGCCCATCGTCGGCAACGCTAGCAGCTAGGTTGGAGGTTGTTTTAAATGTTTAATTTAAAGATGTTCCTTTTGAAGTATATTGTCAGTCAGTTTGGCTCGTGTCTCTTCTGTGCTAAGCGCGTGCGTGTGTGTCTGTGCAGACGTGGCGTCCCTGCTGGTGTGGTGCGCGGCGTGCTCGGTGTGGCTGCACACGGGCTGCGGCGCGGCGGGGCGCTGCGCGTGCGGCGCGCCGCTGCCCGACCCCGCCGCCGCGCCGCCCGCGCACAACCACCACGCGCTCTACAGAGGTACTCGCTCGCTATACAGACGTGGCGTCCCTGCTGTGTGGTGCGCGGCGTGCTCGGTGTGGCTGCACACGGGCTGCGGCGCGGCGGGGCGCTGCGCGTGCGGCGCGCCGCTGCCCGACCCCGCCGCCGCGCCGCCCGCGCACAACCACCACGCGCTCTACAGAGGTACTCGCTCGCTATACAGACGTGGCGTCCCTGCTGTGTGGTGCGCGGCGTGCTCGGTGTGGCTGCACACGGGCTGCGGCGCGGCGGGGCGCTGCGCGTGCGGCGCGCCGCTGCCCGACCCCGCCGCCGCGCCGCCCGCGCACAACCACCACGCGCTCTACAGAGGTACTCGCTCGCTATACAGACGTGGCGTCCCTGCTGTGTGGTGCGCGGCGTGCTCGGTGTGGCTGCACACGGGCTGCGGCGCGGCGGGGCGCTGCGCGTGCGGCGCGCCGCTGCCCGACCCCGCCGCCGCGCCGCCCGCGCACAACCACCACGCGCTCTACAGAGGTACTCGCTCGCTATACAGACGTGGCGTCCCTGCTGTGTGGTGCGCGGCGTGCTCGGTGTGGCTGCACACGGGCTGCGGCGCGGCGGGGCGCTGCGCGTGCGGCGCGCCGCTGCCCGACCCCGCCGCCGCGCCGCCCGCGCACAACCACCACGCGCTCTACAGAGGTACTCGCTCGCTATACAGACGTGGCGTCCCTGCTGTGTGGTGCGCGGCGTGCTCGGTGTGGCTGCACACGGGCTGCGGCGCGGCGGGGCGCTGCGCGTGCGGCGCGCCGCTGCCCGACCCCGCCGCCGCGCCGCCCGCGCACAACCACCACGCGCTCTACAGAGGTACTCGCTCGCTATACAGACGTGGCGTCCCTGCTGTGTGGTGCGCGGCGTGCTCGGTGTGGCTGCACACGGGCTGCGGCGCGGCGGGGCGCTGCGCGTGCGGCGCGCCGCTGCCCGACCCCGCCGCCGCGCCGCCCGCGCACAACCACCACGCGCTCTACAGAGGTACTCGCTCGCTATACAGACGTGGCGTCCCTGCTGTGTGGTGCGCGGCGTGCTCGGTGTGGCTGCACACGGGCTGCGGCGCGGCGGGGCGCTGCGCGTGCGGCGCGCCGCTGCCCGACCCCGCCGCCGCGCCGCCCGCGCACAACCACCACGCGCTCTACAGAGGTACTCGCTCGCTATACAGACGTGGCGTCCCTGCTGTGTGGTGCGCGGCGTGCTCGGTGTGGCTGCACACGGGCTGCGGCGCGGCGGGGCGCTGCGCGTGCGGCGCGCCGCTGCCCGACCCCGCCGCCGCGCCGCCCGCGCACAACCACCACGCGCTCTACAGAGGTACTCGCTCGCTATACAGACGTGGCGTCCCTGCTGTGTGGTGCGCGGCGTGCTCGGTGTGGCTGCACACGGGCTGCGGCGCGGCGGGGCGCTGCGCGTGCGGCGCGCCGCTGCCCGACCCCGCCGCCGCGCCGCCCGCGCACAACCACCACGCGCTCTACAGAGGTACTCGCTCGCTATACAGACGTGGCGTCCCTGCTGTGTGGTGCGCGGCGTGCTCGGTGTGGCTGCACACGGGCTGCGGCGCGGCGGGGCGCTGCGCGTGCGGCGCGCCGCTGCCCGACCCCGCCGCCGCGCCGCCCGCGCACAACCACCACGCGCTCTACAGAGGTACTCGCTCGCTATACAGACGTGGCGTCCCTGCTGTGTGGTGCGCGGCGTGCTCGGTGTGGCTGCACACGGGCTGCGGCGCGGCGGGGCGCTGCGCGTGCGGCGCGCCGCTGCCCGACCCCGCCGCCGCGCCGCCCGCGCACAACCACCACGCGCTCTACAGAGGTACTCGCTCGCTATACAGACGTGGCGTCCCTGCTGTGTGGTGCGCGGCGTGCTCGGTGTGGCTGCACACGGGCTGCGGCGCGGCGGGGCGCTGCGCGTGCGGCGCGCCGCTGCCCGACCCCGCCGCCGCGCCGCCCGCGCACAACCACCACGCGCTCTACAGAGGTACTCGCTCGCTATACAGACGTGGCGTCCCTGCTGTGTGGTGCGCGGCGTGCTCGGTGTGGCTGCACACGGGCTGCGGCGCGGCGGGGCGCTGCGCGTGCGGCGCGCCGCTGCCCGACCCCGCCGCCGCGCCGCCCGCGCACAACCACCACGCGCTCTACAGAGGTACTCGCTCGCTATACAGACGTGGCGTCCCTGCTGTGTGGTGCGCGGCGTGCTCGGTGTGGCTGCACACGGGCTGCGGCGCGGCGGGGCGCTGCGCGTGCGGCGCGCCGCTGCCCGACCCCGCCGCCGCGCCGCCCGCGCACAACCACCACGCGCTCTACAGAGGTACTCGCTCGCTATACAGACGTGGCGTCCCTGCTGTGTGGTGCGCGGCGTGCTCGGTGTGGCTGCACGGGAGCGGATGCAAAGCGCCCGACGCACGGCGAGCGCCCGCCCTGGCGGCTTGGATGACCCCACTTTTTAGCCGATTTTAGAGCCATAAACATGCTAGCTGAAGTGGTCGTAATTGTTATTTTATTATTAAGGAGGAAACGAGAAAAATAAAGAGAAAAGTTTGTTCACTAGCGTTTTGTCCGCAAAAGGAACGCGCGGCGGGCGTGCACCCTCCGTGCGCCCGCCGCGCGCCCTCGGCCGCTTGCTATAATTCGTCACATACAATTCTGTAAAATTTAACGGAGCGCACAGAACGCTGCGTCCCGGACGCACGCTTCGGGCGCTTGCTATGTTTTGTCCTATAAGTGCTTCCTCTAAGCCTAAGCTGTATAAAGATATTTGACTTTGACCGACTCTACTGGCTCAACTACATTTTTAGGGCTCATTATCCTGGCTTGCGATACAAGATAACGCCACCCCATGCCAGGCGCATACGCTAGGGCATAGGCCTAGGAAAAACTTACTTACAAAATCCGGAAAGAAACACCGAAGCAACATTTCCTATCACTACAAAGTAGTTTTTAGTTTAATTAAAAGTAGAAATGTTATTTGTTTATATTTCAGATAAACTGGCGGAGCGTAAGCGCTTGCAGGAGAAGAACATTCAGCTGTGCGTAGAGTTGCGAAAACTAGAAGCTCGGGCCGCCTCCCTCAAGGAAAACTTGGACGACCACAACGCAGAGAAGCGTCAACTGCTGGCCGATCAGATAAAGACGCAGAGGAATCTGCAGAAACTTCTAGACTTCATCAGTCAGTTTAAGGAGACGTCTATCAGTATCCGTTCCACGTCGGTGAGCGAGTCGGGCAGTGAGATTAGTAAAAGCAATGAAGAATGAACTGGTAAGAAACATTACAATTTTTATCCAAAATTGACTTCAAATACCTAGCGATAATGCGCGAACAATGAATCTAACCGAATATGCATTTATACAAATAACACTAAACACACAAATGATCAATGTGTGTTACCAGTGATGACTTATGGCACTGAAACGTGGCCGCTTACTATGGGCCTTATAAGAAAGCTCAAAGTCACGCAACGAGCTATGGAGAGGGCTATGCTTGGAGTTTCTCTGCGTGATCGAATCAGAAATGTGGAGATCTGCAGACGAACGAAAGTAACCGACATAGCCCAGCGGATTAGCAAGTTGAAGTGGCAGTGGGCAGGGCACATAGCACGGAGAACTGATGGCCGATGGGGTCGAAAAGTTCTCGAATGGCGGCCGCGTATTGGCAAGCGCAGCGTAGGACGACCAGCCACAAGATGGTCCGATGACCTCATACAGGTGGCCACTTTGGAAATCCATGGAGGAGGCCTATGTTCAACAGTGGACTTCTTGTGGCTGAGATGATGATGATGATGATGACCCAAATCCTTATGTTGACAGCAAAGAAAAATATAAATCAAAAACTATTTGTTGAATTTTGTGCCGTACCTAGATATTAAAAGGAAAACCTATCCGCTTGATAAAAATGTAACTTGAAAAATGCTGGCGTTTGTGTGACCTTCATCTCCTTCTCTATTTTTATCTTCTTTAGCCTTCAGATAGTATAGGATACCAAAGTCGTTATCCGCTCTGTCTGTCTTATATCTTCGGCTTCGGCCGCTTAGCCTTTCTAAACCACGCAACGAATTTTGATACGGATCTAACCAGGGGCGTAACTAGGGTGGGGCAGGCAGGGCATGTGTCCCGGGCGCCATATAAGGGGGGGCACAAAAAACTAAATTTACTAACTACCTATTAAAAAATATACAATCCAAATTCATATACATGCCCAAATAGAGTGTTTTGAAGATCATTTAATCCTTATTGTAGATACATTTATTCCAGACGGGGTATATTTGTGGTATTTTGTTTGTTTTACATACATAACATTACAAAATTAGTAAAAAAAGTGTAGGTATATGTTTTTAAAATAATTTACAAAGGGAAAGGGGCGCAGTTTGGATGCGAGCCCTGGGCGCCATTTTACGTCGCTACGCCCCTGGATCTAACTATCAGTTAGAGAATTTTTAAGGAACGTTTTTATGTACCCTAATCCATCCTCATTGTAACCGTGCGAAGCCGCGATGGTTTGCTAGTGTATGACAAAGATTTCGCCAAACGTAATCGTTTCTCAGCGTGCCAGCTCTGAGCCCTTAGTGTACGTTTTCTGTCAAAAAAAAAAACGTTTCGAACGCGTTAGTGTTAAGGACCATTGTCATGATGCAAGTTCTGGCACGCAAGTCGCTGTACATTGCGGGCTGCCTAGGTATGACATGATCGATGAATTGATCGGGCGCCGCAATGTAAAGCAACTCGCATGTGGGAACTCGTGCCGTGTAAATGGCCCTTTAACTTCTAAATTTTATGAAAACATTTTGTTGCAAATACGCGCTGCAAGAGGCGCTGTCTTTGCTTCCATTGTAATTGAGAAGTTAACTCTAACGCGCTCGTTGCGTTTATTGCAACAAACACTTACCCTTGACGCTCTGGTTTGGCTATAAAACCGGTTTGCACTGGTTTGATATCTAAATATACTTCTTTATTTGTTTCTCTTAGTGTTTGTTTGTCTTTTCAGATGAAACTTGTCTTCGTATCAAAGGTTCGTGGGGCAGTGTTGGTGTATTGTTACATTGTGGATCAGTTAGTGATGCAGTAGCCAATATTGTTAACTAGATAGTAAGCCGCTAGTCCGTAACTTCCCTAAGTATATATTTTTTTATTATTCATGAAATTTACTTTAATCATAAAATGGATCCATTTTAATTTTCATACTGGCCTAATTGTCAAGGCCAATCTTCATCTTTCAATTTGATTTGATATTTCTAAGGTTATGAAAGATCCTCTATAAATTAGTTTCCATATTAAAGGGAATTAATTTCATTTTTTTTTCAAAGATAATTTCAAAATTGGCAAGAATTGAAATGAGTTATTACAATTTGTTGTTAGAAATCGGGATTAATGAAATATAAATCAATTGATTAGCCAAAATAAACGTGTTCAGTATTGATACCTTTTTAAATGTGGTTACTATTTGTCTCGTGTTAGTAATTATATTGTCTAATAGGATTATTGTTTTACTGCATAGTCAAAAGTTAAATGAATTAATTGTTTACTGTGATATGATTAAGTTTTCCTCGGATTTGTTTCTTAAGTACTCAAATTGTATGAAATTGCCAGGGTTGAATGTAAATAAATGGCCGGAACTTGGTAAATGGTTTTTGTCGTCATTTTTAGGGTAGAAAGTTGTACTCTTAGATGATCCCTCTTTCGTCTATTTGATTCGATATGTAGGATACCTAGCATTGACTAACGTACACAATAAAAAAAATCAGCAACTGTTTTAAAAATGTTGCCGATAAATTAGTGTGGGTAAAGAAGTTGATTTGCCCACATAAAGGAGCAAAAATTTTATGTTGATTTTTTTATAGATCATGGGGGTATTAAATAAATCAATAACCTTGAGACAGTTCTTCTTTAATCAGGTAGTTTTCGCGATATTTTAAAAAATACTAATGAGTGTCGCTCTCGTCCCCTATCTCAGTTAAACTGTCTAAAAACTGAAATAATTAATGTGTGCTTATTTTTTTTTCATACTTAAACTCTACCGGTTTGATACTATTTCAGATCTAGGTTACTTTTTTTAGGACTCTTAAAACCTATTACATTGAACAACTTGTTCAATAGTATGTAAAAATATTTTTAACAAATACATCCACTGCCATACATTGTTTTAGTGACATTTAAAAAAAAGGTATCTCTTGGTCTATGGAACCCTTGATGCTTGAGCCCAACTTTTACTCGGCCAAATAATTATTACACATATCGCAAGAGGATTAATATAACGCTAATTTAGTACATCTTGAGACTCTTTTTTTTCGTATCTCTCACGGCACACCGCGACTCGCTTTGTCGCTCAGTGCGTCTCTTTCCAACAAGCCGAGTAGGAGAGAGACCCACTGAGCGACATGCGAGAAAATGAGCACGCGTGCTAGGCGTACAAAACAAATGTTGTTAAAACATAAACTGTTAAAAACATAACTCTTCATTTTGGCTTTGCCGTAGTCGGGTAAAAACTAGAAGACGACTTTAGGGTAATACTCGTAGAAACGACTAAATGGAACTCTGACCCTAGTGGGTAGTTCTATAGTTAGAACTGTGTCAAATTCACATCTTTTCCTTACATAGTATAAAAAGTCGCTATCCGTTCGTCTCTGTCCTCATATATTCGGCCGCTTACTCTTACCACGCCGCGGATTTTTGTAACGGTTTTCACTGTAATTTAAAGATTTTTAAAGAGGTTTTTACATACATTACATCCTGATTGTATCCGTGCGAAACCGGAGCGGGACGCTAGTGATAAGTAAAATAGTACAGTTCCAGGCAAATATCTTGAGCATTGACTTTGACTGCGCAGTGGCCATTTCTAGTACAAATATGTATGCGCAAACATACCACTCGATTTATGCTCAAGTTGTTTGCCTGCAACTGTAAGAGATTTTTATGATTTCATTTATGACAATTATGACGTCACTTTAACATGGTTCAGTGGTGGGTCAGGGTTCCATTTTGGTAATTGAATGTTATGGCTTGAAGCAGCAGAAGTAGCTAAACAGTCCCAGAGGTCAAAAAAATCTACACAAGCTCTTACTCTCTTAATGGACTTGCGTGTAGACCTTTTTGACCTCTGCGAATCTGGGGATGTCAGATCAGTTTGCTGACTGTACATTAAAAAAAAACAACAGAACTGATTTTGTCGAGGCATTTTTATCGGTTACAATGACACGGAAATATTATAAACCACAAAAACTTAGCTCGCAACTCGCAAGTAGTACACAGTTCGAATTTTTACGCCACTTCTAATATTTTCTTTCCCATGGCAACGTCCTTTCTCAGCTGTTCGGTGGCTTTTTCCAGTAAACTGCATTCGTACTGGGACATTTTTGTGAACCTCTGCATATCTCTAATGCCTTTTTTATCGATGTTAACGAGCCCCGAAAAGTAAGACGTTCCAAAATCATTGTTTTCAATATAGGCGTTTACTTTAGTCGGTCGTCCATCCAAAGCCTTGATGATTTCTCGAGTAAACATCACGACGCTATACGCAATAGACATCGTTGACGACAAACCTTGTTTCGCCTGGAACACAACGTCGTCGGAATCTTGAATTTTTGACGTGAACTGCATAATTTCAGTATCTTTCATAGTAGTTGCAGGCCTGCTGTGCGATATGAGAGGTATAATGGTTTTGTCCGAATGCCCGCCTATAACAGGGACGAAGCAATTTCGGGGCGGTAGTTTGTGCTCCGTGGCATACAACGTTTGCGCTCTAATCCAGTCTATGGTGGTGATTCCAAACAATTTTTTCGGGTCGAAGGCGCCGTGGCAGCGCATTACTTCTGCGGCCATCGGGACAAGTACGTTAATAGGCTCCGTGATCAAGCCAACGAAAGGCATGGGCGACATTTTGGCAACTCTAGCCGCTACTGTCTTAATGAAGGCCGTGTTTGTCTCCAACCAAGCTTCTTTGGTTAGTCCAGGAGATTTAATTGCTCCTCCGACAAATAGGACCAAATCGGAGCCTTTTAATGCTCGCTCCAAGGTATAGTTTCCACAGAAACCTTTTAAGGAGGAATTGATGGGGATATGCGATAGATCTAGAACAATGCCCGGTGTGTGGTCGCGCAGGTCGTGGACGACAAGGCTAGTGACGGTGGGTTCCGTTCGTAACATGAAACTCACGATTTGTCCGATTTCACTGGCACCACCCATCACACACACTTGGTATGTTCTCATAGCCATATTCTTTGTACTTTGTACGAGACATTTTACGAACCTCCTCGTAAACAACATTGCAGATATATTCTATTAATCTAAAAGGTTTGAAATGAAATATTTTTATCAAACTTGTAAAATTTACCGGATAATTGACAAGGGAATTAGTTGACTGACGTTCATTATGATATTGATACATAGAAATAGTATAGCATAGTTATACTTGAAAAAAAAACCAGAGTTAATATGGCAGTTTTTTAAAGAAAGCTTTAGGATCGGGTTGGCACCTAGTTATAGAAGAATATTTTTCACCAGTATTGGGCTTAGTATAATATTGATCAGGCCCATCGTGGGGTGCCGACGGTGCCGACAATATGAGTAATTAAGTACCAACTAAAGATCGACCGGTGTAAATATCGTTGCTTTAAAATCATCTTTTTTATTTATCTAATGACGGTGTCATTATGACAAGCGTCATATTCTTCTCACATCCACGTCATGTAAACAATAAAAATGCAAATTCAAAAATAGCTGTTCAAATAATATTCTTCTTCAAGTTCTCGGCCACCATGTTTTCTCAAAGATTAATAACCGTTTTGAAGAACCTCAATATTATAGAAGCGGTTCATAAGAGAAACATTCAAATTTCTGTGATCGGTGCTGCAGGTGACATAGGGTCAAATTTGGCAATGTTGCTTAAGCTTAATGATAAAGTAACCAGACTGCACCTATACGATAACGACGAAAAGGTTCGTGGGGTAGCTCTCGAACTAGCCTATATACCGGGAGGGCCGGTGGTAGCGGCTTTTGCCGGCGACCAGCAGCTGCCTAGCGCTATTCGCGACTCTAAACTCACCCTCATGGTGGCCAGGGTACCTCGTAAGCTCGGCAGCACAAGAGAGCAAATGCTCGCATCAAACGCGCCTCCCATTCAAACGCTTTGCCGAACCGTTGCAAAATACAACCCTGAGTCATTTTTGGCCATCTCTACTAATCCTATAAATTCAATCATCCCTTTTACGAGTGCTCTACTAATGAGCTATAACTGTTACAATCCTTTCAAAGTGTTTGGAATTACGCACATAGACACGGCAAGAGCCAGAGCGTTCGTTGGTGATGCGCTAAAAGTGAATGCTCGGTTACTACAAGTACCTGTCATCGGAGGCCATTCTGATGAGACTATTGTGCCCTTGTTTTCTAATATACATCCCAGTAGTTACACTATAGATGCCAATCGAGCTGATATGCTGACACGACTATTGAGGAAAGCTGGCACTGATGTTATTATTAATAAACAAGGCACGGAATCGGCAACATTGGCTATGGCTTGGTCTATCAACGAGTTTACAGCTGCGATAATAGACGCTATTAATGGAGCAGAAGTAACAGTCAACAGTTTTACTGCGAATCCACACTTCGGAACGCGATTTTTCTCTGGCCCCGTCAACGTTGGAGCTCAAGGGATTGTTGAAACCTGTTGTAACTACAACATGAATAATTATGAATGGGAACTCTTACAAAAATCGTTGCCAATATTAAACAGAGACATAACACAAGGAGAAGAATTTGTTGACGTAGTCGAAACTTCGGGACATGATTACAATTAAATTAAGCAACAACAATAAAAATCTTGTAAGTTTTATTTTAAATCGAAATTATATCTTGAACTGTTTTATTTCTTTAAGTTCCTTGAAGTACATTTCTGCATAATAGACATCATTCGCTAATTCTCTGATTGCGGTTTGCAAGTAGGCAGCCTCTAGAATGCTGAGAACTTTGTAGTTTGCTACCTCGGTTATTCCTTCCTTTGTGATAGTTGCGGGGGCAGCAAAGTACTTAGTATTGTACTCATTTTTAGCCACAAACGCAATATGTTTTACCGGACAGCCATTTAGTGCTTTGAGAATAGCGGCGACTGTCCAGAAGCCGGCGTAAGCCATCGAGAGGGAAGATTGTCCCGCTCCTCCCTTCACGGCTATAAGTTTACTTTCAGGGCCGCGGACATGCTCCGTGACCATCACAGCAGCAAAATTATCTACATTAAACCATGGTGTAATATGCGACAGCAATGGGACTGTAGTTGTTGCCGAATGTCCACATATGACGGGCACGTTAATTTGCTTATTTGGACGTAGTTTGTAAATCTGCTGAAGGCAAGCTTGGGCTCGCATGGCATCGCATCCTGTTACACACAGAAGTTTGGCCTCATTATATGCGCTACTATCTCCCAAGGCTAGGCTGATGAATGGTATCGTATAGTTGATTGGTTCCGTAAGATTTATTATAAAAGCTTTGGGACAGTGTTTACAGACTTCTTTTATCGAGTAGATGATGAGATTTGTATTTGTCCTAAAGAGGTCATAGTCCGTCTGATAAAGCTTCTTGGGCTCTGCGCTCGCTAGGACCACAATATCAGAGCACCTTAGCGCAGCGTCCATGGAATATGCCATGCCCTGTACTTTCGGTTCACTAGGTATGTGCGATAAGTCCGTGCCCACACCGCATGTCGACTTTGGGACATCTAACAGTAGTAACCGGCTTATAGATGGGTGCTCCTTGAGAAGCAGACACAAAGTTTGCGCTACCGGGTTCGATCCTCCTAGAATGGATACTTGAAAGTTTCTTGTAATACTCAAATTGGGTCCATTTCTCAAGATTCTAGGTATGGAATTGAGTGTTGATAGGTCGAAGAAACCCTTTCTTAGACCTAAAAGACGCACCACAAATCCTAAGAAACGGGTCATAATCAATTTCTGCACAGAACTGCAGCTGTACGGATAATTTTATTTGATTTGTTTATCATTTCGGATGACGCTATGTAATTTTCACAACTTCTTTGTCAACTTCTATTCATCATTGGACAGCTCGTGGACCACAGATTTCTTAATTCGTGGACAGTGAAAGCATAGATTATAATATAGGTAGGTAAAATTTACTTAAGTATATTCATTCATGATTAAATAAATATTAAGGTACCTAACCTAAGTAAAATTAAAGACAGAAAAGGGCCCGCCTTTTATTTTCTATGAAATAGGAAGACAAATAAGCAAGTGGGTAACCTGATGGTAAGTGATCACCACCGCCTACAGACATCCGCAACACCAAAGAGTTTGCAGATGCGTTGCCAACCCAGAGGGCTAAGATGGAATACCTCTTGTGCCAGTAATTACACCGGCTGTCTTGCTCTCCACGCCGGAACCCAACAGTGCAAGCACTGCTGTTTAGCGGCAGGATTAGCGAGCAAGATGGTGGTAGCGATCCGGACGGACCTTGCGGTGTGTCTTTGACTGGATAAAACATCTCACAAAATATAAAGGACTGATAATAAAATTGTAAGCCATTACCTTCATCTAAGGCATCTACATTCCATATTTTTTACTCATGTTTTGACAAATGATAATATTTTGTCTTGTTTTATCTTTTTAACCAATTAAAAAAAAAGGAGGAGGTTCTCAAGTCATCGGGATCTTTTTTTATTATCTTCTTCTATTGCAGTGCTAAATAGAGGTGTGAATCGGAACTACCTAACCTAATATAACTACGCAAGAACAAGGAGGGCAACAGCGACATGCATGATTAATTGCCCAGCTCCATGAGAACCTCGTCATTTTTAGAATTCCATAGTCAAGTTAGGAAACTATCTGTTCAGTATTTTTTTCTCGAGTTGTATTAAGTTTATTATGTATCAAGCTAAAATTTGTTCACGAAAAAGTAATTTAAATAAATCGGGGGCGGTCACGGTGATGTTAATACATCAAATCACTTTGAATAGAAAACTAGCTTAGCTTTGAAAAAGCTTAAGGAAATAGTTTTACGGAATAGATATATGGAACCTTACGAGCCGCGAGGCCGGATATGCTCTATGCACCTAGCATGAACCTACTTGATACGCGTTGACTCGTTTCGTAACTCAGCGCGTCTTTATCCTACTGTGGCCCTAACATGACTGGCCAAGTTTAGTTTATCTCTATCTGCGTCCCTTTCTTATAACACTAGTTAGACAGAGATACAGGGAGGGGTTAAACTAAACCTGGGCTGTCATGTTAGGGCCGCTGGGCTAGGTAGAAGGAAACGCGCTGATTACGCCCGGTTCTTCTTCAGAAAGAAGTTTGGTGTGTAGAAGTTGCGTTGGTTTTATAAACGATATTGTGTGCCACTAAAGTCCACTTTCAACGTTAACCTTGAGCACACTAGGAAGAATAAAATACCTATAAGCCATTCATTTGTTTACTTGTTGCGTTACTGATCTAATACATTTGGTTCGGTTTCTTTTCACTAATAATTTCTTTATAATACGTCTCTGCTTCGTTTACTTCAGTACGTAGTTCTTTTACTGCATCTTTCAGGTAGGCTGCTTCTATGCTTCCAACAAATTTGTATTCCGCTACATCGGATATACCATCTTTTGTAATATTTATAGGGGAAGCAAAATATTTAGTGTCGTAATCGTTATTAGCTACAAACCCCGTATCTTTCTTAGGACAACCATTTAACGCGTTAAGAATAGCTGAGACGGTTTTATACCCCGCGTAAGCAGTTAAACAACACGACTGCCCTGATCCACGCTTCAGGGCTACAATGCGGTCTTCAGCTTCGCGGATATGTTCTGTAATCATGATAGAAGCACAAGCGTCTGTACTGAACCATGGCGTGACATGTGATAGTAATGGGACGGCGGTTTTGGCAGAATGCCCACATATGACTGGTACATCAATCGGCTCATCTGGAGGTAGTTTGTAAAGCAAATTAAGGCACGCTTGAGCTTTCAGTGCATCAGTACCAGTAACTCCCAATACTTTGGTTCTATCGTAGCAGCCACCGGCTTCCAAAACTAGGCTGGTCAGTGGAACCGTGTAGTTGATAGGTTCCGTGAGGTCGACTACGAAAGCTCTGGGGCAGTGTTTGCAGATTTCTTTTACTGACTGAACAATGCGGTTTGCGTTAGCTTTATATAAATCATAATCCGTCTGACCAGTTTTTCTGGGCTCACTGCAAGCTAGAACCACTACTTCAGAGTTGCGAAGCGCAGGCCCTATAAATCCACCTCGGCCTTCTACGAGTGTGTGGCTAGGTATATGAGACAAGTCTACGCCTAGACCACACGTCGACTTCGGCAGATCATACAGCATCAAGCGATTTATAAGGGAGTGTTCTTTAAGCAGCAAGGATAGGCTTTGTGCCGTCCGGTTGGTTCCTCCAATGATGGATACTTGAAATCTTCCATTGGAAGCCTTTTCAGTTGGAACGTTGGAAGTTTTGGAACTGAATAATCGCGAGCGTCCGAAATATTTGCCGAGACCCTCCAGATGTTTTACGGGGCTGGCCAGACGGAACATGATTAAAAATTTGGTTAATATTTCCTGAAGAATTTTATTCGGCTATCATTTTGCTTGACATAACTCATATGCCAAGTAGGGTTGGCGGTTGCTTGCAATAGTTGGCTGTTATTTTTTTTTACGTCAATATACTGGTCTAAACTCTTTATATGTATAGGGGAAAATGCGACTAAGTATATGGTTCACGTTCAATAAAAACGAGCAAAAAATAGACATATGTGCTTGTATGGAATCTAATAAATACTTTTTTCTTTCTAAGAATTTCCTGTAGCATAGCGTGATTGGGTTTTCTGTTATTCCAAGGTTATCCCCTCAGAAAAACTGAGTACTAAAAAACTAAGAAAATACTGTATCGTCCAAACTTTCGCATTATCATAACACCAGAATATTACTTCCAATGCTCAGTGCTTAAAGCAGAACATTACTCAACCCGCAATTTGAACAGCAGTACCAATGTTTCTTACGACTTAAATAATCCAAAGGCAGCCTCTAGTTTTAGCTACTACTTTGCTGACGTGCGCGGTCCAATATCGCTTCGGAATGGTGTGGGGCGACGCAAAGCGGCTATTGCCAGGCTATTGGACCAATGTTCAGGTAACTGCCATTTGACGTGAGTCTCTTCACGTGGTTCAGTAAACCGTCTTTGGAACATTGAAAGCATTGAAATCGTTTTGAGTTTAGAGCGCGTTGGTAACAAATGTAATAATAATCTTTCGTTACCATGCTTACCTATGCTTTTATTTGCGCGGAATACCTACTTAAATATTAAAACTTGCAAAGATCTTATTTTTTTTGTATTGAGCGCTTCAAACCCCTAAAACGACTGGACCGATTTGAATAAGTTTTAAAGTTCATATTTTTGGCTGGATTTTAGTCACGCTTTAATCAAATGGATAGATGTTTCCAAAATACCTAGTTAATTAAGTTTCAGATTATCTTTATATAGTAAGTTGTGCTTTTGCAAAGTATTGTTTATATATAATATTCCAAACATTATAATCCGTTATCAAAAGTTTTCAATCAGTAAGTTTCGAGTTGTGAGTTGAAAAATGTATCATCATCATAATGTCTTTCCTCTATCATTAGTTGCTCCCTTATCTTAAGCCTATACTGCCTACTACTGGACGCAGTAGAGCACAATAGGCCTCCTTTTACAATGAAAGGGTTTGTGCGTTAGTTCCCATACAGGACCAATGCGGTTCGGGAACTTCACCCACCATTAAATTCTTTTGCAGGTGTGTCAGTGCGGGATTAAGCTAGCGCGGGGCCTGTAGCAAATTCTGTCAAGGGGCCCTTGGTTTGCTTTAGGTTCTAAAGTTTTTTTATTACGGCTAGACAGGCGTTGGAGCGCGGGGCCCCCACATTCGCGGGGCCCGTAGCATTTGCTACTCTTGCTACGTGGCTAATCCGGCACTGAGGTGTGTGGATGTAAAACGTGTTATGTAGTTTTATAGGTGAGCAACGGCCAAAATTTAGCAACTGGTTTAATGCTACCACTTTACAGCCAATCCCGTCGTGTGTGAACCAACTTAACACAAACGATCACAGTTAACTGCAGCCAATGAGGTTGGCAACGACGAGTTAGCTCTAAGATAATCGCCACGCGAGGGACGGACGGCCTAACATTTAGTTTAATGTCCCGCTTGACGATCGCAGCGAGTTAACTGGCTAAGGGTTGCTGCATAGTTGAGAATGATACAGTAGGCTCAACAACGTAGGCATGCACAAAAACTGGTAATAACCGATGATTTTCCGCGGATTTTTAGTATAGCACGGATTTTGTCAAGATAATGCAAAGATTTGAGATAAATTAAATCTATTTTACTTAATAATTTTTATCTTAAAATATACGTGCATATACCTATCTGTTGTGGTTAAGAAACTTTTTAAGTTACTTCTTTTCCAACGTTGGTTTTGTTGAATTTTAAAGGGTAGCATAAAGATAAAAACGAAATATGTGTTAACAAAATGGAGGTTATTTTTGTGTAGAAAAAAACAATCGAGACGTTTCTTGCTGAATGCTGATTTCGATTGGATAAAAAATGGCCTACTGGCTGTATTGCCACTGTGTTTGAGGACGGTACATTAACATTGCTCTGTGGATCATTTATTGGCACAAAACTGGTTCAGATTGCGAGCTCGCAATTTGTGCCACGTTTACGCAGTCACCATCTCTATATATAGTACCCAACTAAATAATATTTGTATATACAGGCAATATGATTTGATCCGAAGCAACATCATGGTCAGATCAGAAGTTGTCACCTGACAAATGTCTACGACGTAACAGATGACGACCGGACTATATCGATGGTCCTGTGACTCAACGACTACTACTTCAGACCGTTATATATACTCGTAAAGTGGTTATTTCATTTTCGTCCATTCGATATATGAGGTTGAGTCACAGAGCCGTCGATATTAGGCATCAGATGTCGTGTGCATTGTATAGATCCTAACTAGATGCCGGACTCCATTATAAAGAGTGATTCAGGGGACATGATCTGAAGCAATCCTATAAAACTTAGTAAATTATTAAGGATCCTTTCCTACAGTATTATGTGAAACATCTACACTTTTACTTTGTTTTATTGCTTTTTCATTCATTAAAAGTTTGAACACAATACCTACTAAAGACTAATGTAGATTGTTTGCAATTGTCTAAGTTAAAATGTTACTATTTGTTAGCTCCTTAAATTTCATAATGGGACATAATGGCTACCTTTCTTTAACGGCTAACCAAAACCTTTTGCGTAGTTAGTTTAAACTAAATTCTTAAATTCTTTGCGACATCGAGTAAAATTTGTCGATCAGTCGAAGTGATCGAAGTTTCGCAACACATCCGCAAGTTGCAGGCGCCAAAAGTCCCGGGGGTGTGATCTGCGTTGCTCCAAGACTTCGGGAAGGAAAGTGTGGAGCTCGTATAATTTTGCTGTTTATTTTTTGTTCTACGCTTTTTAATTTTCCGTTGGTGGCGCTTATGACTGAAGAAGGTCTTGTTCCGGCGGTTCAGAGGCAGCCTGCCTCTAGATTATATGACACCAGAATCTTTGACATCAGATCAGAATGTCTGTCAAATAGTTGGAGCAAGTTTTTACAAGCATTATATTGTTTTTTAAGAACAGACAAAATAAATTAGCTACAGAGTTAATGTTAGCAGAATTTCATTACCTTAAAGCATGTTTCATCAAAACAAAACGCATGACAGGGGAACAAGGTATTCCGCTTATGCCTAGCTTATGCACTTAACCTCACGGAGATTTAAAAAATATCTATTTATTATACCTTATTTCTTCTTAATAAGTGAGACTAACTCCACCAAAAATTTGCTTCCCAAACACTCCCCCGCGTCCGCCCGCAAGTCGTTATCTCGAATTGTTTGCTAAACCCACGGCAAGAATTGCAAATGGCCATAATTCCAACTACACCGATAAATCAGGCTACACACGCTAAACTTTTTTCCTCGAGGGTGCAGCTCCACCTCCCGATGTTGGTGATTGATGGTCCACACCTCAAGCTGCGAACATGTGTGTTTCGTGCCGAAAGAGTTTTGGCGCTTTGACACTTGGAATCGGGAATGTTGGATTTATTGTTTATTAATTTGAAGGAGCTTTTTGCAAAATTATATGTATGTGAATTTTTTCACCGCTTTAATTTACGTGTACATTAATAGAAATATTTTACAAGACCTTGCAATTATGGAGTCATATTTAGTTAAATTTTCATGTAGTTGGTGAGTCTCAGTCTCAGCTAATTTTTAAAATGAAATCCATGATTGTTCTAAACTTTCGCGACTTTCACACATACTTATAACATTATCGGGACTTTAGCGCGATAAAAATATATTGTTGATTTACCTCGACGTTTTGGCGCCATGTTTCAATGAACGTGGTCACGAGTAGACACGAGTCTACTCGTGACCACGGCCATTGAAACATGGCCGAAACGTCGAGGTAAATCAACAATATATTTTTATCGCGCTAAAGTCCCGTTAATGTCATAAATAAATCCATGATTTTTAATATTAATAGTAGGTACACCTTATATAGGGGTAATTGATCAGATGTACCTACTCGACGTCTAATTAATTATAATAATTAGAAGTCATTTTACCTTAAGTTAGGTATGTATTTAAAGAAGAGAAAAATTCAATAAAAACAGGTCTGCTAATTAACAGATATAACACCAACTAAGGTATCAAATGGTTTAGTTAATTGCCGTGTGACCTGACACCAGCTAAAGTTCTCTTTGGCAGCCAGAGATCTAATTCAAAACTAACAATAACATACATTACCGTATTTGGTATCAGTTGACACAAACATTTGTTTCATAATGAGCTGTGAAAAAAGTCGATCGGATACGAAGCAAGCTCGTCATTCGAAAAAAGCAAATATCTGCGTTCATCGTTTGTCTCCTTCGACTGCCTTCAATGAATGCTGTAATGGAATATTGTATCCTTAACGAGCTGATGTCTTAAATTACTCCGGGTCTATTCTGCCAGCGTTTTTGCGTCAAACCGGAATCGGAATTGTGTCGTTTTTCTCTTTTTCTCCAATTATGTCTCATGTGGAACATAGTTTATAGTAATTTTACATTTTATTCAATTAAAACGGCACGTGCAATATGTGATAGCTTTTGTTTGTTTCTAAATGTGGATGGAAGTTAATATGGGTTACGAATGTCAAAGATTTTCTCAAACGACTAAGTAGGTAACTTGGGTAGTATAGGTAAATTAAGGTTTAGATATTAAAGATCCTTTTTTCAATCTATCTTTTCCGCTCTATACTCGTAATAAAAGCCTTAAGACCAGAAAGTCTGCACATTGAAGACTAAAATAAAACCCGACCAGGATAACATGAGTAACTAAAAGTGACTAAAACATTTGAAAATGTTTTTTAAATTTGTATTTATTTACTTCTTCGTAAGCACATCACGTCAAAACTACTCGACAGATTTTTCAGTCCAGAATACAGTCAAATTAGTCTGGAACAAAGTGTACGCTGCAGCTTGTATCAAAATATATCTACTTAAATACACGTATGTATACATGTGCCAGTGTGGTGCCAGATTAAAATTCATATCATTCGACGTTAAGTATACTACTTGCATAATTGAAATCGCGTTACAAATTTTATCTGAACCAATATCACTATCACACCGGTTTGATATTACTTGAATAGCCCTAGCGTAAGAAAAGCGATAAATTGCCTTCGATGACGCCCCCGGGAGCCAGCGATTTATAGCTATTGCTAATTGCCCTTAATTTATACTCGTTATAGTCCTAACACAATAGGTATAATACCGATAAGTTGATCGAATGTTGGCCATTAAAAATCGCACGATAAAATAAGCTCCGTGAACTCAATACTTCTAATCCTGCAACAAATGCCATTAATGGACTATAGTCGCCATCATTATATCGGAGGTAAATTGAGATCTATTAAAAGTTTCGTTTAAACATTATCAACTAATTTATCCTAATAATCCTTGTGTCGTGAATGCCTGGTTCAAAAGTAGCAAGGGAGCAGGGAGCGTTGAAGGTTTTCAAATACACATACCTACTTTTGTTTATTGTATTGTTTACATAAACACAACCCTATTGTCAATAGCGTTAGGGCGTGTTCAAGTATTTTTGAGGGCCTACTCCATTCCCATGTAATAACTGTTGGGGACTCTAGACATCATAGACTCTATGTTTAGAGTTGCCAATGTGTGCTGTATGACATAGAGCATCTACTCTATTCTCTCCTTCTCACCATTATTGAAACGGAGACTAAGGTAATTCGACAATATTTTAAAGTGATTCTATTGTCGAGAATGGAGTGTGCTCAAGATTTTTTTTTTGAGAATATCATATTCATGATGTATTTGATGGCAGACAGCTGTCTGAATGATTTCCTTGTCAAAGTTTATTTCCTTACCAATTAAAAATCTGTAAAGGACGGTTTATGTTATCAGACAAAACACGAGTGAGCAGGTCTCTAATATGACAAATTTTGTCGTTTCTACCTCGGTGAAAGAACTGTCGTTCTTTTAAAGTGGTTTTTATGTAAAGTCAAGATCTTCATCCTATTCGTTTCGATAGCTCGCTTTCTTATTGGTCCGCGAGGTTTTGGCGTTGTATAGGTACAGCCCATTTCAAAGTGGTAGTACATAGTACCACTTTGTTGCCAGTTGCTTGTGGGTCTTCGTACGAAACAGCACCAAGCGACTATTTTACGCCTGTACTCTGCACACTGCACGACACATTGGTACCGTCACCAGCGACGACTATGGTGTGGCTCTACCACTAGTCGCGATAAGCGTACACTTGCCTCTGCGTGCCTCCAGTGTGGCCTATCCTTAACCTAATAATAACTCGTCTAATGGTCCGATGATGACTCTTACATTCTCCAAGCAGCCAATTATCTCCTAAAACAGGAGAAATAATGTTAATGATGTTTTCGCTGGGGTTCTAATTGTACCGACAGAGCAAAGAAGCTGCGTAACAGCATTGCACCGAATCGTGGGATCAGAAGACAAGCCTGTCCAATGGTATAAAAGTTTATCTTTCAATAAAAATGTAGAACGGAAATGTAGAATGTGGTGGTGATCACTTACCATCAGGTGACTCACCTGCTTGTTTGCCTTCCTAACGTCTGAACGTCCATGGATTACACGTCATGTCAAGAACACTGAGGTTCAAAAAGTGTTAATGAATGAACCAATGAATTTTAAAATTTCAAAGCGGTAGCTTATTATATAAGTGAACGAGAATAGTTTGTTTGAGGTTTAATTGTTGACCTTAATAATATATATTTTTTAATTTCAAGTTTAAACAAAACTTGACTTGAATCAGTCATGCTTCTCGTCGGTGGTTATTTTTAATTGCTTCATCCATTAATTCCTATTGTATTAAAATAGTCTTAACTGCTAAACGAGCTGAATATTGGATGGATGGATAGATGAAAATGGATCACAATGGCATTATTATATTTTGCTCGCCTGATGGCAAGTAATTATCACAACCTATGAACGCTTGCAACACTATATCACTCGCGCGTCGTCTACCCTGCAAGAGCCATTCTATGCCCCTTTTCAATATTACCTTTGTTAATTTAGCCTTTCTAATATAATCGCGGGATTTTCTTTGATTTGCACAGGCCAGTCTTCTTAGGTTCCACAACGAACTATAATTCGATCTAGGGAATAATTAGCCAAGTAAACAGGCAGTTTTATGAGAAGCCCACTCACGACATAGTTGCGCCTGCGCTATTTCTGCGTCTTCATTATAAAAGCTTCCGGACGTCGAACTCAATTTACTGCGGCAGGCAATGTGTACACGAGGGTTGATGATGTTAAATTTTAGGCAAAATTACTAGTAAAATGAAACATGCAAATCGAGTTGTAAGTAATTTTAACCTGTATATCTTGGTTAACACGGTTAGGTTACTTATCATAAGTCCGAAAGAATATTTGCATGACGTAACGTACATTTTATCCTAAAGTTTCATTTGATGTAAAGTTTCATTGGACTAAAACGGTAAACATTTCAGGAACGTAATTAATAAAAACTAAAACCCGACTAAGTAAAAAAAATGTTTGAAATGAGAAAATAAGCCTTTCTAGAATCCAAAGGAAGAATCGCTTTCAAAGTTTTTAAAATATATTTGCAAGATTAGGGAACAATATAAATTACGGAACATATTTGACCACCAACAATATATGTTGGTCATTGGTTTGTCGCCGTCTGCCGTTAATAGGTATGGCATTGTTTGGCCAGATTTACAACGACAAATAAACTACACAATACACAGTACTTAATTAAAACTAGGTACTTCCTTTAATTTATTTTGGACCACCATTACACACCTCATCACCAATTCTCCTAGTGATTTTTACCGTTTTCTTCATTCAGGATACTCTTTTCTCTATGATCCCTCGGCAGGCCAGGCAGGTGCAACTGTTATCTGGATAGCTAGTATGGCACACCGCGACTGGCTTTGTCACTTCGTGCGTCTCTTTCTAACTAGCTCAATAGGAGACAGATGAACTGAGATAGGCTAGAAAATGAGCTCGCGTGCTAGTCGTTCTTATCGTCACGGGTGATGGTGTTCAGAGCTCCGTAATCAATGTGATATAGCGAATCCAGATTTTGGATTACAGAATTAATAGCGACCACTTAAACGCGAAATAACTCTTACTTAACATAAGGTCCTCGCTGTCTTTAAAATTCAACAAATATAGGCATTGAAAACCTTCATTTTCGCAAACAACATCCCAATTAATCATCCGAGTGTCAACCCTACACGAATACTTGAAAATCTTATACTCGTTACATATTTCGTATTCAGAAATGTATTTCGGCTACGACAAACATCGTACAATGGATTTACAATCGCAACATTGCAGCCGCGACTACGCTCCGGTTTTAATAATCGATTTAATTGAGCCAATGAACAATTTAATTAAAATTCTAAAGACACGGCTCACGGTCGTGGGATGCGGGGTTGCTGCGGACCAGACGGAAATCGGGCTTTTGGATTATTACTGGGAACGCTAATTCGTTTCACTTGAGATAGCGTCTCTATAGCTATTGCAATCAATGTTGGATTTTTATTAGGGTTCTGTACCAAAAAGGCATAGGTGAGTTACAGGGGGAGGGGGTGACGCGGGGACCATGACTTGGAAGAACTTGGCCATCAGTGTGTTTAGTATTTATTGAGGTAATCTATTGGCAGCATGAAACCCAGCGTAATGATGCTGCATACGTCTCCGCAAAAAGGTAAAAAAGGAACTCTTAGGGTCCATTCTTCCATATTATTATTTGTACATCGGCATATATTATTAGGAATCACTTATGATGTGATATTACTTATCCGAATTTATTGCGAAAGAAAAAATAAGGAAAATGTTTTTTTTTCTTTTAGCTCTTACTTCGTCCTTCCTAGTTAGAAAGAGGTACACTGAACTGCGTATTAAGTGGCATAGGGTTGAACATATTCTTACTAGGCGCTTTGGTGTCGGAGAATTGGTCGAATGTGCCCCATATATGATTAGAGGTTCCCACGTCGATGACGTCGAGACGTCGACGCAGTCACAACAGGGAAAGGACCAATCTACTCGTAGTGTGTTTATATCAATGATATGATAATCTGTTCTTTGTTTGTTTATTGGTTCCCAATCTTTTCTGCTAATACATTAAACTTGCACCATTTGGTTAACTTTGTTCTTTTCTGTAAATCTGTTACTCTGATATCCAAAGAATGCCCGAAAGACACTGGCCTAAGTGATAAGTCTGGTATAGGTTGATTTATAAGAGCTGGCACCGAATGTCTATGAAATTAATGATAGTTTCATACACTATCAGTGCCGGCTCTTATGAATCAACCTACTTATTTATAACTGTTTACCTTGCAAGTTATTCTTAAATTGTATACTTACAATCAGTTTTCTATGTGTTGTTTACCAAAGAGTATTTGTATCGTATTGTATCTCTAACCAAGTCACTTCATATAACGCCAAATAGACGTTACTGCCTGTGACTTGTCTAAAAATATGCGATTATTAAAATGTCGGGAGTACAAATGAGCGGTGGGGCGCGCGCGCTATTCAGGTATGTATTTACGGGTTATTGGAGATCGGTGGGTTCACTCTCTCTGTGTTACTCTCTGTTATTGTTTGGAATACATTTCAAAGTGTACCCAGGTAGCACACAAGCGCTATAAAAGCTGTATAAGCTATATAAGTCGGTGATCGCCTCTATACAGCTCATATAGCGCTAAGTGTGCTATTTTGTGTATTTAGTGGCTTAAATCAATTGGATTTTATTGTTGTATTAATTATATTAAAGATCGGTGGGCACACTCTCAGTATTTCTCTATGGTATTGTTTGGGTTACACGTGATGCAAGATTGTTTTATGCAAGCAAGTTCAATATATTACATTGTTTGTGTCTAAATTTAGGTACAGTCAGCAACAGTTATAATTTGCAACTTACGAAGTGGCCACTAATATCTACTTAAGCCAAACTTGAGCCTTCTTTTCTCTAGAAAATAGAGTCCTGTGTCGCTTGCAGAGATCTTTCGAGATTTTTGTGTTGCATAACTAGGGGTTAATTTTTAAACGCATCAGCGTCGAAGTCGACGCCGGGGCAGCGCTTTAGCGCGCTAGCATGAATAATCGAGACAGGGTTGACTGGTTGGTTGCTGATCGTACTTGAGGGATCAGTGACAAGTGTGTTCGTTCTCTCGGTTTTACTCTCTGTTGTTGTTTGCGAAGTCAGCATGTAAGCTAAAGTAGGTTGACTTGTATGTAATTATTTCTTTATGCTTCATTAACTTCTCGTGTTATTAGCGGATTTGTGCATGTTGCTTCATTCTCGAGCCCGAGTTAATGAGGTACAGTCGACTGTCCAAAACTGTATCCCCTTTTGTACCTCATGTATGTATGTATGTATGTAAATTCTTTATTGTACAAAAAAACAAAAATTAAAAAAAGAGATACAGTGATGTACAAAGGCGAACTTATCCCTTTAAGGCCTCATTGTATTGAAATAAGTCCAAAAATGAATTCATGGAAGATTTAAATCTGAAATGTAGAGTCCGAATGAAATACATTTTGAGATTCAATTTTCATTATCAGAAAAAGTGCTATAGATATGTTCTATTCGTGTACCCTTAACGTTTTATCATTATAAGCGACCATACTTTTCATATAGCACCTTATCGCAGACCCACAGAGTTGAACCGGCAATTAGGTTCAAAAATGCAACTGTCACTTTTTTATTTACGACACGCTGTGGTTAAATGGTTTAATATTCGGACCATAAATTTTGCTCCTAAGCCCTCGGCTAGTGTGACCATGATCCGAGATTTTGCGGGAGATAGTCCATGGGCCGCGTGTCGGCGCGTGCGACGGTTGGTCTGTACTGTAATGGAAAGATCCCGAATATAAGATGTGTAGGATATGTGAGTCAGGGACTGTATGTGGTTAAAGTGTATAGATATGGCATTAACCGGTACTAAATGGTGGTAGCGTTTGGTTAAAACTATTGAAGGTAGACGAGTAGAGGTTAAAATATAAGGTTACGCTACTGGCACAGGTCCTGTAAGCTTCAGCTTCAAATAGATAAGAATGCATTGGAACAATTACTATTTACTCCTGCCTATTTGATGCTAACTGTACTATCGCGCACATCTGTTATTAATAAACGCACACTAAAGCTAATTTAGTTATAATTGATTTTGATTCCTTTTTTACTGCCATTGTGATGATTGCTTTGAAAGACAAACTCATATATTTTATTACAAGGGTTCTAAACATTACAAAAAAAGAGGTGTTAACTGTTAAGTCTAAATGAAACCCTGTCATATAACAGTTCTGTGATTCTTTACAAGCTCGTTGCCAAGGATTATCAATGATAATATGACAGTGTTCCATAGTGGCTCAATAAAATAATTCTGTGTTGCTGCGCTCTTAATTCGACTCTACTGTTAAGACAATAAGAATACTATGATCAAGAACTTTAGTTGCAAATAGCTATTACCATGCATGAGAAGTGTGTATAAACAATTTCAATCGTAGATATCTTAAATGCCCCTCTCTACTTAGAAACTAGATACTAAGAACATGTGTATATATTTCTTAAGCCGCCTAAACCTAAGAAAGGATTTTTAGAAGTTTCACTACTAAGAGAGTTAAGAGTAAAGTGGAAGTTAGTATAATCCACGCAGAGGAAGTCACAAAATATTTGAGTCAGTAAAAATAAAAAATCAAAACAAATAATTTGCCTTTCGTTTAGTCATTGTATATCATTAACGTTCGAGATATCAAGCACACAGCACCAGAAGCCATTAGAACCGTTTGCTGGTCCCTTTATTCAGCACCATAGATCGGCTCCTGAGCCCCATTATGATTTCCTATCCCCATACAGGGTGTTAATACGAAATCGGGATTACACTCCATTAAGTTTGGTTTGCTTGCTTTTATTTAGCGGTTAGAATAAATAAAGATTACTGTAACTGGCGTTTAAGTGTCGTGTGAATGGCGGGTGTTGATAAATCTAGTGAGGGTGATATAAATTAAGTCGATAGTATGATCTTTGTAACTGGGTAAATTTACGAACGTTTCAACAGTCGTCATCATCTATTTGCGTATATCTTGACTAGAGAGTTGACGAATAATGTAGAATTGTCAACGACAGAAGCCGTGGCCGGATTAGGAATTGATTTTTTAAAACTAGTCGCATTTCGTTATTCCTATGACGGCGGTTAAAACGCTCATAGATTCACACAACTAACGACCTTATAGGAAATTGCTGATGCAATTAATTAAAAATTACGGCCTCATTCGTTGTAGACTCGGCGAGCCTGACATCCCGTCGAGACAGCTACCACTTCGATTGTGTATTACCTATAGTTATCATAATAAATATGTTTCATTAGAAAAAAAATACTTTCCGTTTTATCTCTACTTATTAACATGTTCTTTACTTTACGGCGCTAAGAATAGATAATAATTACTAACCTATAAAATAAAGTCAGATTAACACGATGTGTTTTTTAAAGTTTTACTTATTCTGTATTCAGTTCTAAAGCTTTAGTAGTTTCTTTCCTTATCCTCCTGTAATATTTCCTTCCTTTTCTTATTGTTGTTTCCTTCTGTAATATTTGCAATGAAAATATATTGTTGATTTACCTCGACGTTTCGGCCATGTTTCAATGGCCGTGGTCACGAGTAGACACAGAGAGTAGAGGTAGTCCCGTTAATGTTATAAATATGTGTGAAAGTCGCGAAAGTTTAAAACAATTTATTTGCAATGAAGTTATCGTTTAAAACATTTTGATTTAATTTATGGTCTGACCTTTGGTGTAACAAACCTGAGTAACAAACCTTTAGGAAAACCTAACCTAAATTATCAACTATTCAGGTATTCAGGCAAGCATTCGAATTGCACGCGGAATAATTAACTTCTCTATCCAGAGTAGAACCACAAAGACTCGCAAGTAATTCTTATTAACGAAATCTTAATTATCTCCAGACCTAGATGCAAACAAATTATTAAATCCCCGATCTCCGCAGTAGGACATTAATCTAAGATCGCACTTATCATTTAATTAGATCGGTGTCGAGCGCCCTTGTGACTTCAATTTTATTTTATAACGTCATACACACGTTCCTCCCTTGCTAACTATACGACAAATTTAAACTTGCTGTGGTCAGAATGTCGCAGTATATACAGAAGGTTCACTCTGCTGTAGTCATAGGGTCGGAAATAGAATGCCGTTTGGTTTGGTAGCGGTAATGACATTCTATTGTTTGGCGCGCGTCCCTACTGTTACGGTTGTCGTGCTCTATTCGCTGGCCAGTTGTGTGCAAATTACTAGGGTTGCCACTTCTGTAATTTTATAGATGTACGCTTAAATTGACTAAATTTTCAAATGGAATCCAAGATTAAAAGTAAGGATTGACTGATGACATCATCGGGTGAATGTTATAGTCAGATCAGGAGTATCAGGAATCACATAATAGTCATCTTTAAAATCCAACTTTTGATCTTGGATTTCATTATTGATTGAAAAGTAAACCAGTTAGTCGAGACTAGTCAACAAAAGCTTTATTAAAGTTGAATTTAAGTGACCAAGTTTTTTTAACAACGCTGTTAGGATAATATTATAAAGCTACAAGCGTGAAGCGTGAATATTTTAAGAAAGTATGCAAGCATTCAAACACTGGTGTAAGTAGGTAAGCACGCTAGAATTCAGGCAAACAAACATGCTTTAAACTGCAGGCTCTCTAACATAGTTTTGAAGTAGTATTTTTAGGATTTCATACTTACAAATCTCTGTGAAGGAAAATAAACTAATTGAAGGAAAGAAGTACCTTGTCATGAGGGCTTAGGTGATACCCTAAAAATAAACTCTCAAAGTATCAATTAAATTAAATTAGATTATCAAGTAGCAACCCTATTAGACGAAACTGCATTAATGTCTTGCGCATCCCCGTCGGCTACAAAGCCCAAACTTAATCACATCCCTCATTTTAAGCAGCAAATAACGTCCTAACCATCTCATTACACACCGTGAAATTCCCACGATATCAGACGTTCAGATATTTTTTAACGACCCCACTCTTATCTAAAAAGACGTAAGTGAGTTTACCACTTTATAAACTTACGCTCTTTTTAGTGTTGGCAGTACCTTACGCCCTTTTGAAGTATTATTTTTACAATTAGTAATGTGTTCACGCTGCATAATTTCTAAGTCGTTCAGTTCAAATTGTATGAATGGAGTATTGTGAGAATACAAAAAGATGTAATGCGTATTTAATTTATCTTTTGCTTGTTAATTTCGGGGATGGTCGTGCATCGAATTTATAATTTAATTTATAGTGAGTAGGTGACAACAAGTAAGGTTCACATAAGCGGTTAATAAATGCATGTTTGCCATACAGATTAAAAACGTAGTTAAAGAGTACATAGAAAAAATATTTACAACAATTAATTGGTAAATCTAAAAAAATGTTCTATCGTTTAACACGTTGAATAGAATGAAGAGAAGGCGAAGAGAGTATATTTTGGCAACGTGAGCTTCTTAGAATCAGAATGATTTTAATAATAAATAGGAATAGGTCTACTACTAAAGAAAGTGCCTATACACAGCAGCGTCATAAAACCGTTTATTTTATTATTAAAATAAGACATTACGTCATTAGGGTTGCAAGCACGAATTAAAACAATATTCGTTACTTGAAGTTTGCTACACAAAAACAACACACGCCTTTATCAAGCCACAACAATGCGCAAACAAAATTTAAATACAACCGAAAGAATCAACATATAAATAACACCCAAAACGGGACCAACTGACGCCAAAGTGTTAAAAAATTACCTCACCGGAAAAACTCCAGTTTTGAACTGTATTTAAATTTGCATCAGCGGTGGATGCAGATGAGTGACGTCACGTGCTCCCCCCCGTGCCTAATTGACGCCCCCTGCGCAGCTATAAGCCGTTTTAAAAATGAATAAGGCGCTATTATTTTTTAGGATCGGTGCTAGCTACTGTGTGTGGCTTATCAAAGTCTTCAAAAGTTTCTGGCCAAATAATTAGATTAGAATATTATAGTGTTTGAAAGTAAGTAACTTAAACTCATACAAGTTTTGACGCCCTCTCGTTGATCCATCGAACGGCTGAGTCTGCATCAATGATATTATATTACTTATAGGTCAGTGGTCTGCAACCCTCTTATTCATAAACGCTTCGTAAACGTTTTTTAGTTAACATTTTTTATGTCTTTATCTGTCATTGTAACGTTTGCCCTCAAATGAAAGGGACAAAACATTTGTTACCTTAAAAAGATTGTTAAGGTTTTATGAAGAAGGGGGTTAGTGTGGTTATGTATATTTTAAGCCCAGTCAGTTGCAAGTCCATTGGCTGCATATAACACTACCATGGAAGCAATAAGAAGTGACCGTCAATAAAAAATAATTCTCGTTCCAGCCTATATCTAAAAATGACCCTTATAGGAATACGGTTATTATATTCGAAAGAGACAACTTCTTAAAAGTGGATCACTCTCGGCTCACAATAACGCGCATTAGCGTTGATCGCCAGCATAAAATATCTATCCCTTTCGCACACAGGTATTGATTAGAAAGGGATAAATGCTTTACATCAGTAAAAATTAGTCTGCTACCTTTTGCGTATAATTAATAGTACTTTATCTACACATATACCATAAATGATCTATAAGGCGTTCAGAAACCGTAGGCAATGACCAGCATTATAACAACCAATATTATTATGAAATTTTTTCTAATTTGTTTCTATATTTTGTTCAAATTTTTTTTTTTTACATTATTTTAATGTGAACAGTCTATAGATATTTAATAGGTACCTAGCACTAGCAGCTAGTAGCAATGCAGCTCATTGCCCTATGGCTTCTGAACCCATCATAGAGTACTTATGATATGTGTGTAGATAAAGTAATGTATGCAACTGTACATAATTAGGTCTTAAAACACTCGTGTGATTCTATTATGAAACTCGCTGCCGCTCGTTTCATAAAACCACACTCGTGTTTTAAGACCCGTCATTATGCAACATTTGCATAAAATACTATATTATATCCATGCACATGATATAAGCATAATAAAAAAATATATTCGGCACGCAGTTCATCTAATCAAGTCGCTAAACGCGTTATTTGTCAAGCGGGCGGGGAGACGCGATCTTAGAATCAATTTTCATTTATTCGCGGCTTATCCGCGCCCGTGCGTGCCCGCCGCTGCAAATATACTGAAGCTTTAGGTTACAGAGTAGAGTAACGAATAGAATGTCTTGCACACGTGTTCGTATTTTCGCTTGTTTTGAGTGCGTCTCTCTTTTCGTCGGTAGAGTAGCGGTGTGTCGTGCTAGCCGACCTGGGAGCTTGGAGGTGATTTCTAGATGCAACTACACCTATCTATCTGTCTAGTACCCATAACACAAACAGCTTTAGTTGCTTACTTTGGGAGTAGGTCAATTGGTGTTAAACTGGCCCAAGTTATTTATTTATTTAACTATGACGAGGTTTACGCTGGGGTAGTGCTTCTTGCTTTACGCGCTAGCACGTTGCGTTTAAAAAATAAAGGGGCTGAAAAGTGGCAATTACTATGAGGTAAAATTGATGATGACGTACAGAAGCAACTTTTGTTAAAAAAATTTAAACTTTTCCCCCCAAAAATTAACCCTCTTAAAATCAGAATTCCTTTATTGAATCACCTTACTATGCTTGTACACAGTTTCTATTTTTTTCGTCCAGTAGATTCGAAAAAAATTGTCTGTGATGGTAGATGATCCCAATGAGGTTTCTTTTTTAACGTACAGAATCCTAAAAAGACTTAATTAACGTAAAACGTTGTAAAAAAGTAGGAATTAAGTTACTCTCTAGACTCGGCATTACCCTGTGTTAACGTATGGCCACTAGGCGGCCGGATAGTCTTAGTTCGGGCCCCGAAATCTTTACAAATGCGGGGCGTTATCGGAGGCCGACTGACCGCCTCAGCCTGAAAAATAACAGATTTATTTAATTTTATGGCCCCGCGGCGTGCTGAATGGACGATTGGACGGAGTTGGTTATGTACATTTGTTTCTTTTTGGAACATGTATTTTCATTAGGTACCTATACTATAACTTATAAATAGACATCGTAAATTTTTTATGGTTTTCATTGAAAATGTCTATTGTCGAGGATCATAACATGATTAAAATTGCTTAAATGAATGTATCTGTTCAAACAATAATATAAGTCGGTAACGACACCTTGGGAAAAAATTAAAACGATAAAAACATTACGGCTCTGATTATAAAATAAAACATGTTTTTTTTAGGACTGGACAATTTGTGTTGATAAAAACGTAATAAATTAAACAAAAAACCATCTCGTGATTTTAATATACCTCAAAACTTTCTTACGTCAAATAACCGTCATGTGTCTGGACTTATACTAAGCTGTAAAATTAGACTTTTTTTTAGGTAAACTGTGAGGATGGTTATTCAAACAGTTCAATAAACCTCTTTTAATTAAGTAACAAATATATTTTGTTCCCTTTTCTCAAAGGCAAACATCATAATGAGTTTAACGAGCGTGTATGAAGGAGGGCTAAGACGTTACTTTTTAGAACACCCTGTATAAATATAACCGCAAGCATTTTGTTTCTATCATCGTGGGTCTATTTTTAAAGCGCACGACTGTTGATCGACTAATTTGGAGATTAGTATAATGTGGTGTTTACATTTCCCATGGTGTCGGTTGGGGTCCGATCTCGTTATTATAATCCCCATAGATAATTTTACGATTAGTCACGTCGGCGACGGATTCGGTTTGCACGATATTTGTGAAGGCTAGAGTATTGTTGTGTCAGGTAGGCAATCGTGCAACTACCGACAACTGTGGCAAATTCGCCGTGCCGTGGTAACTTTATCTTTTTTCATGCTTGTATTCAGGATAGAGTAAGATGGAGAATGGAGATTTTTTTATGAAATAGGAAGGCAAACAAGCAAGTGGGTCATCTGATGGTAAGTGATCACCACCACCTATAGACATCCGCAACATCAAAGAGATTGCAGATGCGTTGCCAACTCAGAGGGCTAAGTTGGAATACCTCTTGTGCCAGTAATTACATCGGCTGTCTTGCTCTCCGCGCCGGAACACAACAGTGCAAGCACTGCTGCTGCTTAGGAAATGTCTTGTATATTGAATTTATTTTTGAACTAGGTACTGTAATAAAGGTATAGATACAGCCACAAATATTGGAGGACTTGAAGGTACAAGTCAAATTTCGGTCTTACTTAAAAAAATACGTTTTCATAATTTTGTCTCTCGTTCCTAAACGCGGAGAACGTAAAACACGGAGTGATTTCAGTAGTTTTTGGCTGATTTTGATTTTTTTTTATTTATACTTAGTCTTTTACATTCTTCTGTGATATTTATTTTGGCGTGTTTGCTTCTTTTCGTTAAATAACAAGCGTTTGTTCTGGGTTAGGCATTTGTGAAAATATAAATTGTGATAATGGGCATTGTTGCCAAAATAAAACAAAGTTATATTGGTTGAAATATTCTGTATGACGCCAGTCCTTTCGCAATTCATGGACATCTCTAATATGAACGAATGTTGTATCGGGGTCGTTTTTCAAGTCGTGGGGCAGACGAGCCGCTTATTCGTTTTAGTGGAATAAATGTCATTGAGAACGCAATAGGTTATATATTGTTTAATTAACTGGGATATTTACAATGTATACATGACATAATAACTTGTTAAGTCAAACTTTTCTGAGTGTCTAATGGATACATTTTTCTGCTTATGATGACGTAATGATAACGGGGCGAGGATAACTTCTTAATATTTCACAGAACTTAGTAATTTTAGGGTTATTTTTAAGTGACACTATTGAGATATTGTTTTTAAATGAATACACAGGAAGTAGTTTACAAACGTATTATCTCCTTACATCATTTTTACCTAACTTATAACAGTTATAACATAGAGTTTACATAAATTTAGTCGTAATTTTTGACAGTAATTCGACGACAATATTTCACGGTGTGCGCCCGCGTCGCTCTATTGGCCGCGAATGTGTTTTTTGCCGCTCTATCGCAATATAACACCGAAATTAGGATTTATTTTACACTTGAACCGTTAATTCATTTTTTGTGTCAATTTTCTATTGACCTCATTGCTTAATTGCGACTTTCAATAGTTTTTGTGATTGTGCTATAATTGGCTTGATACAATGAACTTGGTAAACCTTCTAAGCATTTTTACGCACGGCCGTGCACCCTTTTTCATTCATTGTTACTTTACCACTCACTGATTGGCTGATTAGCAAAAATGTAAAATGGAAGAGTCTATGGGTAGGAAAACAACACAAATACAAACTTTAAATTTGCCCGACATATTGCGAAAGTTAAGTATCGCTATCAAATTCAAAGGAGCAATCTCATTTAATTCAGCGGCCAACCAAAAAAGGCCCCTTTGAAGGTAGAAATCGATTTTTGGATCCGGAATTACTAGGCCCCAGATAGATACACAGACACAGATATAGTAATCAAACTCATAACTTCTTACTTGGGTTGGGTACATATTTGTCACGAACTACATTATACTCAACTTCCTACAGTAAAGAGCGGTTATGCATTGCGTTTCCGCTCTCCAAAAACTTCCGGACTAACTCTATTCTCTATAAGATAATGCTAGATCGTTATATATATTTATAACTTTTAAACGTGTTATCTTAAAGTGTTCAAATATAAATTAAAATTACAAATGCGAGAGTGCTTGTCTGTCGATATAATTGTTCCGGATCCACGTTTGAACGCATCAACGATTGTTGAGCATTTTGGCATACGTTTAATAAATGCTTTTTTCCCATCTATAATTATAGGTAGACAGGAGTTAAAAACAAAACCAGCCGAGGGTTCCGCCATCAACAACATCTAGTATCGTAATTTGCTTTGTAAGACCAAAAAAAAAAATTTTTTTTGTGTGTATTAACCACAAATTTACGGTTAATTATTTATTTGTGCTGTGAGACCTTGCTTCTTCCAAATTTGATAGTTCTAAGTCAACGGGAAGTACCCCATATGTTTTCGAGTGCCTTGCGAATGTATGAAACATGCGGCATAAACTGCCGTATGTTTTGATTCCGTTGACTTGGAAGATTGATTTTTTCACGGCTCTAAGGGACTGCAGATTTGAGTATTTGATATTAATTTCAACTCAATACCTCCATGAGTTCTTGAGAAAATGGTCTTGACAGACAGACAGACGGACAACGAAGTGATCCTATAAGGGCTCCGCTTTTCCCTTTGAGGTACGGAACCCTAAAAATGACCAAATATTTGCAATTAAAAAAAATCCTTTGCCTCTTTCATTATTTTAATCTTAATCCTATTTAAAAACTCGGTAAATCCGGCGGTCTTTGTTTTAAAGAAACTGCAGTGAACAAAATTGTGATAAGTGGAGACTTGGCGGAAACGTCTATTGCTTTCGCTTTCACTCATTTGTTTTTTTTTGTAAAGTCGATAAAAGGGCAAAGAGCTCTATGATACGAGAAAATAAGTAAGTACGCGTGGTAACTGTTTTGCACGGCTAACAGTTAGGATTTTCTATATTGTTGTTTAGTGGGTATTATCCATGTAAATAAGGCATCCCATCCCATAAGTATGTCTCTTAATTTCCTACTAGAATCCTTAACACCTCCTATTATGGCTAATTTCATTTCACTCATAACAACGAGCGCATATTCATAAACTTTAAACTTCCATGAGATTGAGCAATAAACGTAAACAAAATTTCCTCTTTCGTAGGTAATAAAAAATAAGTACTTAAATGCTGTTTAACTTCAACAATTAGACTTAACTTGGGCCAAGACTTGCTTCACGTGATACTACATTACTACCAAAATCAAATACACTACTGTCTCTCTCTGATTGTTACAAGATGAGTGAGAGAGTGTGGTGTTATCGTGAAGCTTAATCAGCGGCGGTTCTCGACGCTCGCGTGAGAGCCTTAAAGCCGTCATTAACACACTTCGGCAAAAGGTGCCTTTCGGTTAATTTATGCAAATTCCCGTTCTGTTGTTTTCTTTACGAAGAATTATCATCGGGTAGGGTTACCACGTCAGGGTTTGTCCTGAACTGTGGATGATTTTACGCCTTTGTTAGAATCCTTAGAGTTTTTGGAAGTATAGTGATTTTTCATTAAAATCTGGGATCATATGGAATCTATTTTTTTTAATGAATTTTTACAGGCTTTCTACAGTATGTACGTCCTATTTCAAAATTTTGTAAGTCGATTTTAATCTATTTTTAGTTATATTATTGAAATGAAACTCGGTAAGTATGCGAAATTGCGATGGTATCAAGATACTACCTATTACAGTTTTTATTTAACAGTTATTATTATGCTATTTATGAATCTATAATTTTCTAAAACAAAAAAGTTTGAATTAAATTACACACATGTTTTTTATTTCTTCTGAATAAAAGATTATCATCAGCGTAAATAGCACACAATTAAAATAAACTTTTGCACACGCAGGTGCATCCGACTATGCTACTACACACGCACACACACACACACGCGCATACAGTGTACATTACGCTCAAGAAAATGCTGGGACTTTTTTAGTACAAATCAGGCTTATCAGAACTGAATGATTTGAATCTGGTAACCCTAGAGAGTACCATCAGAGGGGGTAACTGTTCCAACGATCTGAAGACACGATTTCTCCCATTAAAGCTTATTTATTATATAAAATTATGTCAGCTGTCACCTGTCGAGTGCCTTGTTTTTAACGAGTGCGAAATTAATGGTCGTCTGGTTGCGTTATTATGATTAGGGCGAGGTTTTAAAATTGGCTGCTTTTGACCCCAAAAGCAAACATGAGGTGTATGGTACAGTCAGTCTCAGAAGTAGTCGTAGTAACGTATGACATGAGAGTTACTGGGATTTGTCACAACACTGACAGCGACAAGGTACCAAAATGTTCAGCTACTTTTGGGGCTGACCGTACGTGTGCTTTAATAATTACAAACTATCAACGCTCTACGGGTATCATTTTGGGAAAGATGTTTTTAATTATAATAATTTTTCGGATCCAGGATCAACCGGTTATTTCCAGAAATTGGAATTCTCTTACGCACCCAATCATTATTAATTGGTTAGAGACCACCATGAAATGCGTGTTTACTTTTACGTTAATTTAATAGTTGCCAAAACTTTTTTTTGGTGGCAAATTTAATTGACTTTTTCAAAATAATTCGATAAAATCTTGCATTTGGTCGAAATGCTCAAAGATCCGAATCGTAGTGTTCACAATACTATCAATAAATAGCGGAACCCTCAATCACGGTCTCAGCGGCAAAGACTAATAGCCAGTTTACACGTCGCGGTCGGCGGCACCATCCGTCCACGCACAATGGCCCAAACAATCCGCAACAATGGCCCAAAATGGCCCACAATGGCCACGTTTACTGCAACAACTCAATGCCCAGTCGATCCCCGAAAAACCCGAGGAAACCCGATAAGAGTGATTAATTGGTTTAAGTCGTATTCAATGAAAGGCTCGGCAACGCCGACGCGATTTTTTCAAGTTTCATGGATAAGACGGCTTACTGCCCGGAAGATTAATTCGGTTTGAACGTTTATGTTGCTACTACCGGCATATGGCAGATATAAAATGCCGCATTAAAGCATTGTGGCAAAAAATACGGCGTTTCCTCGACATAAGTATGGATGATGTAGAAGGCCTTCAAGTTATGGATTTTAACGGGATTTGAGCAAGTTGAAGATCTTCATCTTCGTGGTTGTGTCGGAAGCCCGAAATCGAGTCCAATCTTAAGCACAAAAGAAACCAAGAATGTCGAAAGTAATGAAGTACTTTTGGGGTTCTGAAACTTAAAAACATTTTTTATTATTGAGTGTTAAATTGTAAGCACATAAAAGCCAAATTACATGGTCTGGGACATATAATAAACGTTCTTTCCTGTTTGTATGTTGTTATAATTGAATAAGCACATTCAGTAGATCGCCATTCATGAAAGCGTCCTTCTATTAACTAAATAAAGAAGCGAATGTTTCAAATATAATTTAATAAAGAGCCCAATAAAATAGAAACAGGTTCTGTTTGTACTGACACACTAGAGGCAAATCGAAATTATAGACTATTCAGTGAAATATGGCCTTACAAAGTTTTACTTCACCATGATTAAACCTGAAACATGTTAATATCGACTCTATCTTAAATGAAATAAGGGTGGCAATATTTTTATTAGTGACACATGTGTTGTGGTTAAGACATAAAGGTCCTTTCATAGTAACCCTTTCGCGACTCGGGAAAGGGTCTTCCAAATGAGTAGCTGGCATTCTGACAAAATGTCACTGAAAATGCTTAAAAGCCGAGATGATTTGTGACTAGGTACGGATCTAGTTACACCGCAATAAATAAACTCATAGAAACGCCATGATAGCCGAGCGGTGGTGATGTTCGTATGATTTATCGATGGTTTGGACAAGTTTCTTATTCATGCTCGGGTCGGGTCTTACATGCCTTAATGACAGTTACATGCGCACATCATGCTAACTCGACATGTAAAGTATTATTTGATTTGTGTACAGCGTCAAGATATAAAATTAATTATGAAGATAAGTAGAAGAACAAACCATCAGCCCTATGATACAGGTAAATTTATCTTAGAAGCTCGACTCGTTAAGAAATAATTAGTAATTATTTGTAAAGTCTTGTTTATTTCATAACAATATTTTGAATCAAAGTCAAAGTCAAGTCAAAGTCAAAATATCTTTATTCAGTTTAAGCTTACAGGAAGCACTTATGAATGTCATACAATTTACCACCGGTTCGGAAAAACCTCTGATAAGAAGATGCCGGCAAGAAACTCAACGAGCTGTAATTTTTTAAATAAATCAAAATTACAATGAAAATGAAAATGAAAAATTTATTTAGCAATTAGGCCATATAGGCTCTTTTACATGTCTGAATCTACTAGCGCTTCGGAAAATGGAAGAATCTGCTGAGAAGAAACGCCGCAAGAAACTCAGCAGTTTATCTTTTTTTTTCTTCTCTTTTCAAAACAAGATTACAGAGCAATATACACAATCATAACAATAGTTCACATAAAGTGTGAAAAAAAAAGATAACAAAAAATAATAAATAATAAAACAATAAATAAATGTTCCTTTTACAATGTTCCTTTTACATCTGAAATATTTAAAAAAATTAATAACTTAACACTTTAAAACAGTAGGTGAACAATATTTGGAGCCAGGGATCGCCAATACAAGTCGGGACCATTTCCCGAATATTTTGAAAACATTTATTTGGAAATAATGGAAACGGATTCATTGCAGTGTTCCTTTGCCAGTATTCGAAAGAACTACTGCGATGAATCCTCCCCAGCGTTTCATGTGAACTCGGCCTTAAAAATATCAGCTGTTAACTAAGACATTTATTACGGTCGCTAACAAGCGGTATTTTAATTTGAGAGGTCGTGTCAATTTAATTACTTTCGTGGCAATACGCATCGGGTTACCGGCTTCATTAGTGAAGCTAATCATCTCCTTATTAAGAGGAAACACAAGGGCCGTTTTTCCATACAAACGTTGTCCCCTGTTTCCTCTCTGGATAATGCCAGTAGAGCAATATTTTTTTTCCAAAAAATCGATGGCCACTATTATGCATGTCCCTATGTTTTCCTTTTTTTAATAAATTAATTATTAAAAGAGATATGGACATTCAAAAACCTAAAAAAATGGCCAGATTTTCGGCTGCGTTCATACATTCAGAAAACAAATTTTACTAGATTATTTAAAAAAAGAAAAACATAGGAACACAGCCAAAGCCTTTCTTTAATTTTTAATGAAAAAAGTAGTTAAATCGGATAAGTTTTGGAGAAGGAATCAGGGGTCTACGAATCGTTGATTTTGTGTACTTTTAATAGGTATTTTCAGTCCACGCTGCGGCTGTCTCTATTGCACTCTGCGGGGGGAGGCTTGATAGATGGAGGCAGCAATAGATTTTACAAATACCTATTTTTCAATTCTCTAGACCTTGGTGTTTCCTCTTAAGACTGGCGCTGCCAGTTTGAGCCGTGGTAGGGGATTATAAGCTAGAGAGAACTCGTTTAAAATCTGTTTTATTTATTGTAAAGTAACCTTCCTAGTGTTTGACACGCGTAGGGAATTGTTTTCTCCTGGGCCCAATTTCATAAACGCGATAGGCGAAAGGTGACTGTGACAAGTCTCGTTAAAACCACACAGCCAAGTTAAAAATTCGCCGTAAATTGTCACTGCCACCTGTCACTTTTATGAAGTCGCGCAGGGGCCCAGTAGTTGACATCATTGTCTCCCATTTTTAACCGTGGGTTTCCGTACCTTCTTGACAAATATTGGGTAAATGTCAAAGACGCTTTCTTAGTAACTGCACTTTTGTACTTTATTTACGACGGTTTATTAGACGACCGGATAGCCTAGTGGTTAGTAACCCAGACTACGAAGTCAGAGGTTTCAGGTTCGATTCACACGAAGAACGAGAGTTAAAATTTAATAAGCCACATCTTTGTAACATACATTAATTATTCTGGGGACCCATTTGATCAGAACATAAATAAGAAATTATTGCTCAAAATAACATACTCTTTAGTGTAAAAGCAGGATTCGTTGACAAGTAGGTTGGTTTCGCGGAGTAGCAAGGTAATTTGTTCCAGTTTATTAATATGGACCTCCGCAAAGTAGCGCCTGAATCTATTAATTATTGACAGGTAGGTTTTGACCCACCATTTCAACCACTTAAAAAAAAGTATTTTTCAGCTATTTAATTTGCCATAAAGTTGGGTAGCGATATTTAAAAACCGTCCAAAACCAATAGCATTAGCAGTCATTTAAATATGCCACTGTGACAGACGGAAAGATGGACAAATGGATGGATGGATAGATGGTATTTTATCTATTAGGTATATGTATGTTGTATTTATTAGTTTATTATATGTTAATTTATCTTTTTTTTAGCTTTTGCTCTTTGTCTGTCCCTACTATGATACCTCCTTTTACACACACTCAAAGGTTAACTGGAAGAGATCCCTTAAAGGGATTAGTTTGCCTTTGTACATCCATGTATCTCTTTTTGCAATTTATGTTTTTGTACAAAAAAGAATTTACATACATACAAACGGACGGAGCCGGACCAAAAGGATTATTCTTAACCTTTTTGATATCGAAATTGAACCCTAAAAAGCTTCATTATAAACCGAATGTTTAGTGCGTCACCGTCTTTTACTTAACAAGCATAAATAACAACGCACTAACACGCACTAATTAAAACCATTATGGTCACCAACCATAAATCATTCTCTATGGCACCCCTTTAAAAGCAGCTACATAAATTGATCCCAGCCCGCATAAGTCAGATGATAATTCTAAAGACGTATCTTTTATCCTTTAATAACAGATAGCAACCCTTTTTTTAGGGTTCCGTACTTAAAATTGTAAAAACTCTGAACCCTTCGTTATTTTTTTTGTCCGTGTTTCTGTGTGTCTGTACTGTACTGTAAGCATTTTCTTGGGAGCAGCTGCTCTGCTTAACGTATCGATGTGAAATTAAGCAACTTTGTTGTGTATGTCATGTTTTATTTTGATTTAAAGCGGCTACAACACTATTAAATATGGTTAGGAAAAACAAAAATTACTAGACTAATTAAAGAAAGACACGGAAGTCCAAGAGGTATTTTTTCTGACCAATGTGCGGTGTTTCAATCAAAAACTCTATGATTATAAAGGGTAAACGTATTTTTTCAGATATTGTATGTATATATGTATGTAAATTCTTTATTGTACATAATAACATAAATGACAAGAAGAAATACAGTGATGTACAAAGGCGAAATTACCTCTTTAAGAAATCTCTTCCAGTTAACCTTTGAGTGCCTTTGAGTAATATTAATATACAATATAAGTATTTTAGGAGATATTCGTGAAACAGAAATGCACTTAACCCTGTCTCCCTCTATACCAAATACAAGTCATAAAAATCTCGATAAATTTTACAAATCTTTACTAAAATATTATTAGGAAAATACAAAAGACTATCTAGATTTACTATTAAAATTACTTCCTTCCTACTTAAATTATTAAATTAAACCGGGGCAAGTGTGAGTCGGACTCACACACGAAGGGCTCCGTACAAAAACACAGAAAAAACGCGTTACTTGTTTAAATTTTTAACTTTTTTTAATTTTATTATTTATATTGCGGCTATATCACACTCTGTGAAAAGAGTCTACTCATTAAGGTTCGAAAGAAACAGCCCTGTGACAGACGGACGGACGGATGGTGAAGGCTTAATACTTAATAGGGTTCTGTTGGCACTCTTTGGGTACTGAAACCCTAAAAACAAACCGTTGGAAGTTAAGTATGTTTGTATTTGCTTGCAGAAAAAAATGGAGGAAAAGTAGTGTGAACATAGTACACTGGCACGGAAACCTTGGGTTGTTAGTCCGACGCGCACTTGACCATTTTTTTCTTCTTTTTCAGTCACTCAGGTTTTAATTGAATCGATACTAGCTTCTTCGTCGAGGTTTAAAGAAGTCATGAAGTAGATTAGCATAATGACATTAATGATAATTATGTTAAGCACTTCTCGTTTGCGATCGAACTTATTCCACTCAACCATTACTACCAACGGCATCGGCATGGTTAAGGTAACTGTTTTTTGTACTAGTTATTAAAACCTTAAACTTTGTCTTTAACAGTTCTAATACACTTCTTAAACAACTAATATTTAATGTTTATGTCACCAACAATTAAAGTATTAACTTGAAACAAATATTTTACAAATAATGGCGCGTTGTTATAGTTAGACGTGCGGTAAATTCATTTTTATTTGTAACAAAATTAACTACAAAATTACTCGAATGTTTAGAAAAGTTTTGGAAGTTGATTGCTTAGTTTCCTTTTTTTATATGTTTTGTTCTTAAAAAGTAAACATAATTTTGTAATTACGTAATAAAACTTTTTTTTTCGTAAAGTTTTAAATTAGATTCTTAGTTATATTTTTTAAATAAAATGTACTACTGCGATAAAATGAACTAACGAGCTATATAATAATTGCCGGCCGTTGAAAGTATATTTTCGACCATCTGTATTAATTTTGCCCTAATTTTAATAATTGATTTATTTTAATTTGATGTTATTGAAATTTATTAATAAACCTTTTGCAATTTTTATTTTTATTTTTTATGATTTATGATTAATTCTATTTATTTTACTATGACATTCCATTTAATTTTCATTGTTATTTTTAAGTGACATGAAAAGTAAGTTTAATTCAAATAGATGCCGACTAACATACTTTCGTAAGCAACAATTGACACTAACATATTATGGGACCAGCTCCTGAATTAAACGATTTGAATTTGAATTAAAATAAAAACTTAAAATTAACCCGCCTGACACATTTTACAAGTTTTCCAACTGAGAACCATCGCGCTTAATTCATTTACAAAACAAAAAAATAATGTCAAAATCGTGTCACCGGATTTGAGGCACGATCAACAGACAAACCAATTCAATCTTGTATCACCCCTGTTTGACTTGCGTCGGGGTTCGCAACATTTCCTGCAGCGACCTATTTCTCTACAGACTTGTTTCTTATAAGAGTGAATCAACGATATGCATTGTATAGCGCTGCTTAGCCGTTGGTAGCTGCAGGGGTATCGCTGAATGAGGTGTCGGCAGTGTCTCCAACTAGTTTTATCAATGATGAATGGCGTCCCTTGCATGTGCGTCCCTAACTGCACAATGCACTATCTGTGCCATTCTGTATCTGTGTATTCATAGGTCAGTGGAATATGAATAGACTTATTATAATTCTTTTGTTGGCTTACGAAAATTTAACAAGATTGGGCTGTTTAAAAAAGTAATTACAAGACGTTTGAATACTTTTTATTAATGTAATACTGGCTGGATTTGTATAAATGTACTTTTTGTTCATAACTGCGCTATATTCTACTATTTTCACCTGTACATGTTACGTATAACGATATCTAACGAAATAAAATAAAAGTATTTGATTTGATAAACTAAAAAATACAAATATACGGGTCGAATTGAGAACCACCTCCGTTTTTTTTCGTCGGTTAAAAACACATTTTCGTTTTGTGATGGGCTCATGGCTAATATAAACTTTAAAAAATAAGATAAATAAAAATAAGTTTAACAATTCTATAAAATAAATACATTACTGTGTATACTTCTTTTTGTATGTATTTGTTATATAGCGTATTAGTGGAAAATAAAAAAACCTGGGGGCAAAGGCGGGTAGTGAACTTGTTTCTTTCATTATGTTTAATTTTCGTTTAATCGACTGCGCAGAAACCAAAACGAAATTGGAATAATTATTAGTGATTAATTAAAAACATTGGACATACAAAATAAAAATATCTATCGAATCCGTAAATTAACGTTTGTTAAAAATCAAAAACATTGAACCTTTATTAAAATAATTAATAGCCGTTTGTAACGATTTCATCACTAAACTGATATAAATCTTTACAAAATCGTTACGAAATTGATGTTAATTATTTTAGTAACCGTACAATCTTTAGGGATTTGACCCTTATGCTTATTAAAATAAATTTAAAAGTATAAATTTAAGTAGCTACCGAAACAACAAAGAAATTAATGTATAAAAAACATATTTTGCTTATAATTTCTATTTAGGCCTATACACCGCGCCGCTTAAAATCTGCCCACTTACAGCTTTAAGCGTCGCTTCAGCCGCAGAACGTCGCAAGTGCGCCGTCGATATTGCGCGAAAAGCTCCGCAAATATAGAGCTTTCATACGGGAAAAGGAAGGGCACGATATCACTCCCCGCCTAAGCTCGGCGGCGTCCCGCTCATTCGCTCTGAAGCGCGCGCGGCGAGCGCACGTCCCGGCTCCGTCGACACCACACACGCTCTCGATCGCGAAAAACTTTTCAGTGCCGTGAAAATTCCTATCGCGTATAAAAATGGACATTTCCCCTGTGCTGTGATCTACAAAGCCAGTGCCACGGACTAATCGGCTGCAAGTGTTCCGAAGAGGCTAATTAAGAGTTGCTAGGCTAATTGGCGGTGCCGGCGTTTCATGAAGGTGAGCCGACTTTTATTTCCGTTCGGCAATCCCTCTAATTGCGTCAATTAGTGTAATGCGGCGACAGCTTTGAAGAGTCCGCTTAATGATCTCCGGCGCTTTGAAAAACTATTACAAGTCGTCGAGGACACGTCGTGCTATACTTTCAAACTAATTGCTCTAATCGCCTAATTTGATTCTAGCGATTGTTATTGTTTGATAACAACAATATCATTTTACTTATCGGGTACCGATTAAGTGTCAATTTCATACTTGGCTACGTATAAACTTTTTCAAATGAAATCTACGGAAAATTATTGTTACAGTTTTTTTTCATTTCAGTTCATTGAATTTTTACTCTTAAATCAGTTTTATTAAAAATTTTAAAGTTATGTTAACTTAAACAAAAATGAATAAAAGTGTTACGCAGTAGGTCAGTAAAGTTGTGACCAGTTTACAAACAATAGGCTGAAAGTTTCAAGTTCATACAAAAGGCATTATCAGTCAACTTTGACAGATAAGACGGTTGACGTTAGTGTGTTGTTTTGTTGAGATAACACTTCCGCTCCCATGGAATGACATTTAAAATAAACACACATTTATTCAAACTTATTTTTTTACTTTTAGCTTTAGTTAGGTATTTTATATGTATTTTACACATAAAGTCATAAACGGATAAATTATTGTTAAAGGAAACTTCCACTTCCGTTAACGTATCAGAAAAAAATTTAAGAATGTTTTTTTTTAGAAAAAGTTATTACAAAAATACAAGTTCACGTTAAATTAAAAATTGATGTGTTAAATTTCGATGCTATTAATTTTTGTTAAAATTTATTATGAATATTTAACTCTGAAGGTGTCGAAATGTCATAAAAAATAAAACTCGCTAATTTACGACCATGCTAACTATTGATCTAAGTCATATAAAATGTTTATAACACGTTATTGCTAAAGATTCAGCAATAAAATTGTAAATCAGACTTTTTTAAAACGGATTTATTGTAATTTATTACGGAAACCACTATAGGTACAGCATCAATCTTTTTTTTTTAACAATATTATGTTAATTATTATTTATGTATATTTATTTAAAATTAATATCTTAATTAAAAAAAGTCATTCGTTTGCATGACAAACAGGGTTTTTATTACTACAATATATTTATTATCAATATCAAAACCGATGCAAAATAAAAAACAAAAGAAGAGTAAAAAAAGATGAATTTTAAACTTGTAACGTTGTACCAAAAAGTTGTTACAATGAAAGAGAATACAGCGCGCTGTGGTTGTCCCAAACGCCAATTAGAACCCGGTATCCGACTTGTTTATTCACTAATTAGCAAGTGGCTCATTAGAGCTACATCACTAGCCCCGAGTAGCGATGCTTCATTCGTTTTAATTATGTACGCTGTGTTCTTATAATTACCGGGAACAATTAAACGGAGTTTAGCATTTTATTTGCTTATCTTACGCATTACGTTTGTAGTGGATTAACGAGGTATACTTGTCCGCTTGCGGACCTTGTCTGGGCCCGAGGGCTGCGGAATTATTATTGTTACGTAAATTAGATAAAAGTTCTAATTTGCCGTATTTTTTTATGCTGTTTTGTGATTACTATTCTAAATTGAAATCTAACTTCTCTAGAGGCCGGATAGACAGGATAGAATAATTTATAAAAATAAATTAACCCGGAAAATGAAAATTACCGAAAAGGACAAGATGAATAAGTGGTATTTTATTTCTGTCACTTCCAGTATCGACATTTTACATACAATTGACAAATAAATCTGTAAAGTAGGTACACATATGTATAAGTCACAGAATGATTGTGAAAACCGTTAGGTTATAGTCTATCCCGCGTAATTATAAACTGTAAATTCTTTATTGCGCAAAAAAAAAACATAAAATATCAAATAAAAATATAGTACTTAATGTTCAGAGCAAACTTATCCCTCTAAAAGATCTCTCCTAGTTAACGTTTAATAGTAATTAAAGCTAGTAGAGATAACATAATTTCTGCATTTTTTATAACTATATGTGCCTATTGTGCAATTAGAAAAAGCCCTTTTTTGTTTGGATTTAAAACTACTTATTGATTGAGATATAATTTTTCGAATAATTTAACCCTTTTCCCGTAAAAACAAAACAGAATAGTTAAAATATTCTATACAACCATAAATGACAACGGCGAATTATACAATAGGCGGACAATTCACTGTTATTTCCACGTACAGGGTTATTACCGTGAAATACAACATAATACTGCATTTCCATTAATTAACTTTGGCTTATTAATAAGCACGCCATAATTAATGAAATGAGGCTGTTACGACAAATTAATCAGCGTTAATTGGTCCATCGGTGATGCGACCGCGCCTCTAATATTACATTATTAGATTTCACTTTATTTACGAAATGTTTATGCACATGTGCCGAGTGGAGACGCCCTGGCCGGAAATGTTACAATTATAAATTATAACCATACCATTAATTCTCGATATTCAAATTAGCTTAGAAACTGGCCAGTTACAATTTTAATTAAAAATTATAGGAAAGCAATTATGCGTGACTCATTGTTTATGTAGGTAGTTATGCCTATGCGTTGTACACATTTGTTTGTTTTTAATTAACACAGTGGGCATTAAAGACATTCGTCGTTAAGGTTTTTAGTTACATTTAATATTATTTTATTATACTAACAGAAAATAAATTACCTAGTATACGTCACGAGGCCATAATGTCTAAATTAAAGAATTTCAAGACAACGCCCGTTAATTAACAACTTTACAAGAACATTTTCAAAATTATATTTCCATGCTCTTTATTTATATTTCTGGAGAGCCAGTGGACGCAAGTTGCTGCCCGCTAGTCGTGGCGATTTTTAAACGCTATGATAGATAGATTAATTTATTACTTTTTGGAAATAACATTAAATTTAGAATGTCAAACATAACAAATTACAATAAGATCGTCAAAAACGTAAAAAAAAATGAAATATGCCTATAATATATCTTAATTAAAAAAATCAAATATCAAAACAAAAATGTACTTAAATACAAACTTACAAAAGGTGAAAATGACCAATAGTGAATGTCTTTTTGCTGAAATGATAAATGATAAAGATTTCGAAATACTAGCCTCGGCAATAAAATTGTTGTGATTTTACACACAACAATCTAAATTAAATTAACATCGAATTTACTTGTGACCTCGTTGCGGGTTGACAACGTTCGTCGCTGTCATGCTGCACTAGTAAGAGGAAGACAAGTTATTAAACAAACGATAGTCATTTCGTAACAAGCGTTTCTCATTTGACATTGACTCACAGTAGATCTTGGTAATCAAGACTCGAATTTTTAGTGGCACTTTTAAATAAAATAAGGGATTTCATACACATGACACCTCCGATGAAACTTCCGATGTGTTGATAAAATTATAATAGACCTTAAAATGGATTTTAGCAACTTATTGCGTCATACAAGTACTAATTGATAAAACACGCGGGTTGGGGGTTTGCGGGTGGTAGGACCTTGTGCAAGGTCCGTCCGGATCGCTACCACCATCTTGCTCGCTAATCCTGCCGCTAAGCAGCAGTGCTTGCACTGTTGTGTTCCGGCGTGGAGAGCAAGACAGCCGGTGTAATTACTGGCACAAGAGGTATTCCATCTTAGCCCTCTGGGTTGGCAACGCATCTGCACTCTCTTTGTTGTTGCAGGTGTCTATAGGCGGTGGTGATCACTTACCATCAGGTGACCCACCTGCTTGTTTGCCTTCCTATGTTGTATAAAAAAAAATACAAAAAAGGTTGTACGTAAAACCTTTAAGTTGAACTTTCGGTGAAAAAAACGCTTTGATAACTATTTTTATATTAATATACTCGTATGTTACTTTATTATGTCTTGCCTAGGCTCTTCTTCAGGATAAGAAATTTACTATTTAATTTAAAAAAACAGTGCTTTTCTGCTTACACGCCATTTATCATGAAAAAAAACACAGTTATGTTATAACGTTATGCTCATAAACTATTCCTATTAATTACTTAGCTATACATAAATTATTTTATGTGCTTTTTATTCACACTTAAGAGAAGTGAAGAAATATATCGATACAATCGGAAATCGATAAATTTGAAATTCCTTTCGTTATTTAAGAATGCCACGATAATTACAGACCCTAGTATTCAGCCATTTGACGTATGAACCAACGCCATTGCCATCTGCGAGATTTTAAGAAAAAGTTAATCATTTGAATACATTTTTGTTTTGTGAACAACTTTTGTATTTGTTACTTATAATTGTGAGGTGAGGCGAGGATCGCTGGAAACCGGTGGATGCGAGCAGCACAAGACCGACCGTCGTGGAGATCCTTGGGGAAGGCCTATGCCCAGCAGTGGGCGTCTTCCGGCTGATATGATGATGATGATGACTCAAAAAATTTAATGACAACCGTCACAACTTTCGCTAAAATCCTGAAAATAATTATGACGGCGGTTGAATCGGCCGAATAATCATCCATCTAAATTCCCTTGCATATTGGTATTATAAGTTAGAATGTAAGTTAGATCTCACATAGATGGTACATAGAGCCATAGTGCACCCAATAGTAAGCAGACCTTCTAAGCTTCACTTAGACTACGACTATAGACGGTACACTCAGTGTATAGTGTCGTGGTCGAAATGCAGCTTTAGTCGCGCGAGAGGTAATTGTCGATAATCGGCTGGCAGCAAATAAAAACGCAATGGTTGTCTGAAATTGTACAAGCCGCAGGCATCGTAGGGACGGGATTGACTCCGCTCTCCACAGCAACGCCCATGCGAGCATGCGATATGATACGCATGCGAGCATGGCCTGTTTGATTTAAATTTCATCTAAATCCCTCAAGCCAATAATGCATAATTGAGAAACAAACACACAAATATCTCTATATACTTTACATTTATAATGTTGCCCAGTTTGGTAAAGCGGTTCGTGTTCGTAAGTCACAAGCGTTTTTGAGTTCTTGAGAGTAGAACGCAAGCGCAGGCTGCTGTTTGCGCAGGCGGAAAAAATATATTAGGTTCATTACCAAAATCTCAGAACGCTGAATGGCCTTATATATGAATTCAATACCTCTAAGAAGTTTTAAGAAAACCTACCTTGCCTATATTAAACAAAAAAAAACAAAGCTTAGGGACGTCGCGGCTCCAAACGTCCGATTTCGCTATCAGTTGCGGTATTTGCGGGAAGACCCAAACCGCAAACTAGTTCTAATCAAACCCATGTGTCACGTCACACGACGGCACGGTGACTTAATAAATACATGTCTATTAATATTTAACATTTTGGTTTAATCAATTTATTATAAAATATATCTCATGTCAAAGTTCATGCGTTGTTGTTGTTTATAAATAGAGTAAGTAAGTGCGACACATAAATCAAATACAACAGATTCTGATGACATTTAGAAACCTGTAATTATTAGATTCAGGCGTTACTTTGCGGAGGTCCATATCAACAAACTGGAACAAATTACCGATTGCGATTGCTGAGTGGCAAGGTAATTTGTTCCAGTTTGTTGGAAACCTGTAGCTTTTTCCCTTTGCTGCAAAATACGTGTAGTTGTATGTACTAGTGCATTCTAGTAGTGTATGTAGTTGCAACAAGGGTCGTTTGGTGGCTAACGTCTGCGCGACATACTGGAAATCTTCAGTTTTCCGTCAATATTATAGGCGGCGGACCCTGCGGGGGCTGTAATGTCAGAGTTTGGTGCGGGGTGTTGAGTGACCCTTCTGTACAATACTATGAATTCTGAACCATTGAAGATTTAAGATGCTTACAAGAGCCAGTGCACCTAGCATAAACTTTCAGGCGTTAACTCGCTACGTAACTCAGTGTGTCCCGTTCTATCTAGCCCAGCTGGAGAGAGATGCACTGAACGTAACGAGTTATAGGTACGTGTCGAAAAGGTTTGTGCTAGATGCACAGTTCACCGTTTCATTCAGTTTTCATGGACGTAAACTTAATGGGGTATTTTGGTGTTAGAATAATTATCTGATACTCGATTTGCATAAATCGTACTTAGACTAAACATTATAGGTATAATCACAATAAACCGTAATTGCGTTGACAATATTTATCTATACTAATAAATTAAACATAATTACGGCCTTCATTGGACACTAATCAAATTTTAAAATTAAGCCACTTACCTTTTTAGCCACTTAGAATCAGCAGCCCTGCGTTGAAGGTCACCAGCAATTATCCTACCGGACGGTTATTTTTCAGCGCGTCTCGCCTTATTTAATTAACCGAGATCTCTTTATGACCTTTATTTGGGAGTAAAATGTTTGCTGGCCAGTGTCATTTTGTTCAGTACTGTTATCCTCTTAGTGTACCAGCGTCGGAATCAACGTCTAAGCATCACTCTGCCCTGCTTACTCGAGCTAGCGCCACAGATTATATAAGTAACCTAGCGCGCTAGAGCAAGACAAGGCCACAGAATAAATAATAGTACTAACGTACAGAAACTTCTCTTTTTCGACCACCATTAAACGAATTCCAACTTTATGATCAGGCACAAAGAGTTCGTATTACTTTATAAACATTCGCCAGGCGGCATGCGTCAAAAGGAAGGCGCCGCCCGCGCCCGCCTTCCACCCGCAATGCCCTGGCGCACCGCTAGGGTTGGGCTGCTTACTATAATACTATCACAACGCGCGACACAGAGTGAGCGATTACTGCGATTAACCTATGCCATAGGTAACGCGGCGAGCGCACCTACAGTGCGGAGTGGAAACCCCCCTGACAAGGCGCTGCCCCAGCGTCGAGCTCGTCGCTGTTGCGCTTAGAGAATCACTCTCCAGAGGGGCAATTCTCGCGTCAGTAGAGATAAAAAAAGAAAGAAAGAAAATATTTTTTCAGCAAAACGGAAAAAAATATTAAAACAATAAATAGATGAAGTCACATTCGAGACATGCCAAAAAGAGCTGTCAGATACCTTCAAAAACGGTTATTTTAACATATTTCGAATGTGAAATGAATCTCGATGAACGCCAGAATTGGGGGCGAGCATTAGTGAAGTCGAAAATGTCCCCCGGAAAGAGTAAGTTAGCTCTTCGTTTATTAATAAGATTACATATTCATACGAAACAAAATGCTACACAGTAAAGAATAAAATACTTCTTTACATTACAATCGTCAAAAAGATTTCTGTTAGTGTGATGCCTCCTAATTAAATAAAAAAATCACGAAACCAGATATTTCGTTTGAATTAAATTCGACAAGTATGAACGAAATAAAATGTAAATCTAGCACGAAGTATAGCAATAATTTTCCTAAACTGACTTAAGATGTTTTATGACACTTGACACCTCTAATTAATTGACACTTAGCACATTAAGCGATGACCATGTCAAATAAACTTGTTATTAATTGCACCAATACCTTGTTAGCTATGTTGAGTAGACATGTGCCTATAGCACATGAAAGTGAATTTACTTTTTTCTACCTAAGTATTTTTAGCGATTTGAGATACCGGTATAAATTCGAGGTGTTTTTGCTTAGGCTAAGTTAATTTTAGTCATTAGGTATATAATAAGTAAATTAGTAAATGGCAGAAAAGATGAAACTTCATTTTATGTTGTAATTTTTACAATAACAGTAATATTATCTGCTATCAATTTATAATAAATGTAACTGTCTTGAGGATAGCCAATAGATCGTAACAACCTGCCTGTAACCCATCTTTTTGTATACTCTCTTTCTCATTCGCTTTTTAGGGTTCCGTACCTCAAAAGGAAAAACGGAGCCCTTATGGAATCACTTCGTTGTCCGTCTGTCTGTTTGTCTGTCAAGACCCTTTTTCTCAGGAACGCGTGGAGCTATCGAGTTGAAATTAATACCAAATGGATGGTAGCGCTGCAGTCATAGGTTTTTCATCTTCTCCTGTATACTCATACTTAAGCTTCAAACTCAACGTTAATATATGTAACTAAATTTAAGCTTGCCACTTAAGAAGGTCATGAAACCTTCCATAGAAATTCAGCGAGGTAAGCGTATCCATTTATCATAGAGTATTTTTAACTGAATATTTTTGTATTTATGTGCTTTTAATTTCTTAATATTCTAATCACCTAATGCAATATTTTGTCCGATGCGTTGTCTGTCAACTCATTACGGCATCCTGCGACCGATAACCTCGAGTGGCGTGATGAGTGACGCACGCGCCGCTGTTGCTCGTATGCATTCCGAATTGCTTGCCTGATTGAGATGTGATGCTTTAATACTTATTTTCCACTCTGTTATAATCCTTGCTTGTTTTAAGAGCATTTTTTGCAATCTTTCAGTGGTTTCCAAAGAAGTTTTTTTTTCTATTTAATAGAACCGTATTTGTTATTTAAAATGTACATCACAAAATTCTACAAATGCTTGGTTTTGGTGTAGCAGAGCAGTAAGTAAGGAAAACAGTAAATACAGTAGTTATAAGTGGGAGTGGGAGACAAGCAACTAAAAGTTAAAAGGGGAGACAGAAAATTATAGAATAAACAGCAAAGTATGTTATTTAACGCATTAAATTTAAAGTAGTATATTGATTTTGTACTAAAACAGGATATAGCTTTGACATGAAATCCAATTCAACAAAAAAAATATGTACACTCAAACTAATTAGCCCTTCCTGTTGCAGACTCGATACTCGCCAAAAATAAACGTTTTTTTTTTGTTACGGCAAAATTGCGTCGCACAACGCCCCACGCAAGGGGCTCAAATTTCGTGTTCACCATACTAGTCGGTTATTTATGCTAAAGGGAATAGGATTCCAAGGCATAGTTTGTATTATTTTCAATCGATCCCCTGCCTAATTGGGCAATGCCGGCAGATTGCAAATACTCTGTTATTAGGCAGGTTAATTAAAGAGTTATCGGTAGGTAATTACCTCGCTTCAGTACGAGGTCCACGGATCCGAACACCACTAATTAAGACATTCCTCCCTCATTAGCTCAATTAGATACATTCACGTCAGGAACTTGATACAAACATGACCCCATTTGTGAACAATACTGTCGGTGAATAAATAATTAAAGGAAATTATGTTTGTTAAACACGGTCAATTACCTCTTTCGATAGATCCGATTAAGTACAATCCTATTAAAAAAATATAATATGTAGTTGAGAGACTAATTAAAAAAACGCTAGTTTAAGATATAATTTTATGTTTTAATGTTAAATTATCAAAATTACTATATTAGTAGAGATGATAATGTAAAAGAGGTCAAAAATAGAGCGGAAGAGAATAGAAAGAGTACAGTGGGTAAATAAATGTAGGTTAAAAGATACATTATATGGTTATGCTAAGGAGCATACGTTTTAAGCAATCTCTACGCGAAACTTACATACAGAAAGCCTCTAACTGCATTTTAAAATGCGATCGGCATACGTTTGTGTGAGGTACCGTCGACGGACATCTTTTCCCGGTTAAAAATAGTAAACTAATGACGTCTTGACGACTAATGGGCTTAGGCACATTGTGGTGATACGGGCGACCCGCAGGTTATCGACAATTAAAAATTAACTAGTTGACGTCAAGTGTGAATAGGCGTTATCTCACGGGGGAGCCTCATTACGGGCTGTTATCTGTTGTAGTAAACCTCCCGACCTCGCAAACGAATATATGTAATGTGCAGTAAATTCTTCCTTGCGTCGACTCCTCAATGTTAACTGTCGTGACCACGACCACATGTAGCACTGGGACCTGTTTCTTATAAGGTTTCACTAAATGTGGGTTGATTTTTGATTTCCAGCTCTCAACATTAGTCAGCCGCGGGCCAAACAAATACGCGACCGTAATTTTAGCCGCCATTGATTGGCGCACGGCAGGCGAGTTTTGAGCGCTCGAAAGTCAAAAATCTCCCCACTGTGCACCTAATACGAATCTTCTCGATAGGCGTTAACTCGTTGCGTAACCCAGTGCATCTCTCTCCTACTAGGCTGGTTAGAACGAGACGCACTGAGTTACGTAGCCAGTTAACGCGTGTCGAAAAGATTCGTGCTTGGTGCACTGTTCTCCGCAAAGTTGATGTTGAACGCTGGTTTGGTCACCGTGGGCCTTAGCGCCCTCGATTCTGTCGCGGATATAAAGCATGTATCCCTTTCTAATAGTTCAGTGTATGCAATAATGATGGATGCTTATGTCCGAAATGAGTGCTAGTTTGCTTATAACGCATTTTGTATAAGACTTCTTTTTATTTTGCGTTCTACACTCAGCAGTAGAAGAAGCTGAATAATCGATAACCTCAAAAGATCTACACTTGTATAGATCTCTTACTCTCTGGAGTTCTTTGTGACCTATTCGACTATGTAAAAAAATTGCTTCTGACTTTTAAAGGTCATATCCAGGTTTATGGGCTATAAGATATACGTGACCAAAGAAGTTAAGGATCCTGCAGAAGGACGCGTTCAATCGCATCAGCAGTTTGAGAGCCAATTCTAAAGGCTGCCTTAGTTTTTGTCTCACAGAGTTGCTTGTCAAGGGTTCCCTGCACGCTCATCCTTATTGTTAATCTGCGCACTTGACGCAGTAGTCATATTGTCAATTAGCAACCGATACTCTGACTCCTTCTGACATGGCAATCGTGGGCTACGAATACTTCAACGTTTTTCTCTTTGAATTGTACGATTATTTAACGCTAATCGTAAGAACCATTACACTTGATTCAGTAATCTGGCAAAAAACCGTGGCGTTGGTTTTCGGGACACCTGTATACCTACATAGAATGAAAATTGTCGAAAGCACAAAGGATTCCTAATTTATTTATATCATAGTCTTTGTTCCCTCGTAAATAGTTAACGTGTAAATCGATTTTGTGAAAAAAGTGTTGTCGGTTTCATTTTAATAATCTTCCTGTGTCACTACAAACATGACAATAAAAAAAAACAGACTTAAAGACGTTCTTTTATGGGCCGTTTTATAATTGATACATTTTTTAATGGAAATTCAAACGAACATTTTTAATAACAAGAATTGTTTTAGCATAGTTGGGCTCTTAATTCTAATTTTATTTCACTTGTTATTAAAAGTAAGAGCATAGCTACGTGGTTCCATTCTTATTTGAACCGAAACATTCTAAGAAACGTACAATACCAGATCTCCTTTCATTCGCATTTGAATAATTACACAACTAGTGTATATGTACTTAATTACTATTTACATATCGAGTCCTAATAATTAGAAATAAGTGCATTAGCAGCGAAGTATCTATGACGTCTATTAGCACTTCTAATTAATTAGTTGTACTTGAAGTATAAACATAAACTAATTTGTTGTTTATATTCCAGTTGTGTCAACCCCTCGTCGGCACATGTGAGGTTATCATTGGAAATGACGCAGTATATAATATATGTATAAATCATAATAATTATCATAATCATAATATTATACATACATAACGACTTAAGTAACTCACAAAACTGGTGAAAAGTCAATCTATTATTTACGCTGAAGTTCATATAATATTGACAAAGTTTGATATCGCTGTTGTCGATTTTCAAGTGTGTATAAGTCTTTCGGCATCAGCGTTTTTTTAATCTCGCGGAACGTATTATGAAAAAAGTTCGTCACTTTCGTCAAACCTCTTTAAGATGCCCTTATCGCGTTGAAGTATTTTCGAGGAAACAAATGACAGGCTTTAATAAATTACTCTAAAAAACGACCACCGCATAAGAATGAATTTGCTCATCGTTTTTTATAAAAGCACGACCTAACTTTTTGAAATATTAAATCGATCCAGATTTGGACCTCTGAAATTGAGGTCGCCTCATTTATTGGCCGTTTTGAATTTACTGCTTTTGAAGTGCAGTCAAAAGTTGCGTAACGGCGACGGCCGCCCGGCAGCTTTTATGCAAATTTTGACAAGTTAACATTAAGTAGGGGAACAAACTGTGTCCACGTTTTACGGCTTTCCTGTCGCCAGAACCTTTTTAGGCCTTTTAAAATGGCACTTTTTTATGGACTTGTTTTTTAATCAGAGGTAATCAATGTATCGATTTGTTTGTGGTGAGCTTATGCAACCGGCTATGACTTCATCGGGCTACGAGAACATTCCATTATGACCCTTCTACGAGCCATCTGGATATATCAACACTGACGGCCTCAAAGGGATTACGGTGAGCCAGTAGGTGAGACCCGCGTCGATATACTGTGTGACCCGCGGATCGGTTCTAGTGTGCAGGTAGCGCGGGGCGCGAGGGGCCACGGTTAGCTGGTCTACTGCAGCTGTAGTGGAGCGTAGTGAAGACATAAGAGCTCAATTAGGCCGTTTTGTTTGCTTGCCGAACGCACTGGACAGCTTAGCTTTTAGAAGTGTTTGCTTTAATTACAACGACATTTAGTAAACTATTCATTACTCCTGTTCTATTTGCACAATGTGTAATTCTTCCTTTTTAATTTTAACTTAATCATAAGGCTAAATTAATCAATGTTGATAAGAAACGTGTTATTTTATCATTACCATGTTATGCCGGGTGCACGGTTGGATCGAGCACGGTAATGAACGGACGGCGGGAATGGCGACCGCCACGGCAATTTGAACGCGCAGTGGGCCGACTCGCCTCGTACCAACAGTCCTCGAAATTACAACCCGATATACTTATGCTTAGAAATATGTCGATCCTTGTACGTTGCGTGCGTTAAAAGGGAGTCCAGTTTGTGCTTTAAAAATTAAATAATGTATGAACAGTATTTTATGTGCAATGCACCATTCATGCACCGCCTTACCCTTAGATTGAAGAAAAGTAACGGTAATACTTATATTTACGGCGCAAACACATAGACGTGTACCTATATGCAAGCCCATGCTCAAATAGTCGTTACTACGAGTACTTCCTATGGTGTGACCGCTCTGTGCTCAAATGAAACATCAATTAAAAATGCTATGATTAAAGTACCTCGTACACTTATACATATTTTCAAAGATTGTTTTAGTTGTCGTATTAAAATGTGGATGCTGTTATCTAAAGCGAGGTTTTATTCCAAAAAAATTGCAAGCTCGACGTTTAAGGTCAGGTAAATAGTTCAAGTGGGTTTGCGTCGAGTCGGCCTCCGGTTTAATTTAGCGCAATTAATATCAGCGCCAATCGTACTTATGCGTGGCTATTGCTGGCCGCAGCAACGGGCTAATAACCTGTTATTTGCGAATAGCTGTCGTTACCCCCGAGTGCCTGCTTCACTAGACGTAGTAGAGCTTTCACGGACTTAATCATTTTTCCATGGGGTTGCCAGAGCACTGCTTAGCGCTTTTGCATGCGAAAAGAGGAGTCGGGAGATCGCTACCACCCTCTAAAGATTGCTGCTTTTGGCAAGATCAGCAGGATTGGGAGAAACTTGCCGAAGTTAGGGATATGTGGCGCAAATATAAGCACCTTCTTCGGGGTTTTTGCCGGGAAACGATCAAGTGTTATCAAATGCCATTTGGTCACCTATCACCAACTTTTTCTGTAGAGAGCAGACCCTGACTGCTACCAAATTAATTAGCTTATAATTGTTTATTTCTTTATTGCTACTGCTTTGACTGAGCCCATATTGGTAATGGGTGGTACGTTTGTCCATGTTACATAGTCTAACGAATGACGTACTAGAACATGATTAAGCGTACCAAGGTATTTAATGTTTCACCGTTATTTACCGTCCGAAAACACCCATATGTTTTAGGTGATATTAACTATCTTAGATATTACGTCTCTCATAAATGGGATGTTTGTGCCGTTTCTGAATTCCGAGTACTAAGTCTAATAGGTTGTTTATCAAACTGTGCACCATTCGTCAAACACCGTGAGGTGGACGGGCCGGGCCCAATTAGAACGCTAAGCTGAGCGTAGCGTACCTTACTCGCGACGTCTGAAACCACCACTAATTATTATTGATACGCCGAACCAACGGCTAACTGTAATCTACCTCCGGAATTAATATTGGAGATTCTAGATCCATTTGAGATAGACTAAGCATATCATGTTTACAATTAACACAAAATACTCATTTAAGTAAAAATCGCACACAGCGTGGATCCCCTATTTTAGTGCGCAATCATGTAATAAAATTACTTCAACAATTAAAATAAGCTTTAGAAAAATATTCCCACAGCAAAAAAAGTGACTGAGACTTGAACAATCGGTGTAAATGAAAGCAGGGGTGCGCAACCAGCGGGCCACGTGGAATGGCGCCGCGATTCAATTACGCTGCGCATGTGTCATCGAAGCTGACAAATGACGCCGCCTCGTGTCATTCCCGTGACGAATGCTTGACCAGGAGCAGATCGAAGCTACATGGTAATGATGAACTGCATCATGCATTGTTATATTTTTTATTTGAATATTTTACACGATATTTATTTGGTACCGAAATAGTAGAATAGACTTAAAATATTACTTTGTTGACAGTTTTGGTAATGAATCAGTGATGAGACTTTTGCGACATTGCATTGTTTTAATTTTGCGGTTGTTATTTTTAAGACTAAGTTAAATTTTTAGTCATCCCAACCCATTTGTGTCTCACTTTGCGGTTTTTGCATTAGTTATTTTCCTATAGACCTCCTGTTATTACAGGCGATTCTGAGAAACATTTCAAATCGCTGTAATTCATGATTGACCGATTACGGATTAGTGATGCCGTCAGTTACAATCGACGTAGTCCCAACGAATTTACTTTGTCACGACCATTTCAATAGACTTTAATGTCACATTGGCTGATGGCGTTTCTGAGAAACTGGCAGTTACTTTTTCCTAGTATTTGTAGAGGGCATTGGTGTTCCCGAATGCATAATGGGTGGGAAAATGTCAAGCGTAAGTGTATTAAAGTTGGGGCGGTCTTTTCGCTGCGTGCCGGGGCTGATGTATGGTCGCGACCGACAAATTGAAAACAGTAGCAAATGGCCCGATCGCGGGCCGCGGCGCTCCACAATAGTAGCATTTGCGATTCAATTATGCTTTTAACGTTTTGGGACCAGTTTCCCTAAGTCTGACGATATTCAGCGGGCATTTTTTAAAGTGCTTTTAATACTATAATATTAGTTTGATGTTGGCATACAGATGCTTAAACAATTGCGAATGATTTCCAATATGATTTTTTTTAATTTAATCGATTTAAGCGTCAATTAAGACCGAAATCTCTTAAGATACTAACGATAGTATGAAAAGCAAAACAACAACTTTTATTATGAGAGCCATCGCATGATGGCCTTTTTATTGCGTTAAAAGTGATTTTATTATTTTGTTTACTTTTAAAAATAAGTAGGTTAGTAAAAGTTTCAAAATGTTTAAACTTTAGTGAACAATGTGGACGGTGTTTTCTATTTAACAGTACTTATTCAATGTAGGGTTTTGTTCGCATAGAAAACGGCCACAGAACGCGTGAACTATCTTGGTTTCCGCCACTTAGAACTCCATATTGATTCACTATTTCTTTAGTTCTAAAGTTTGGGACTTCTCGAATTCTCGAAAGCAACTTGCATTGATGTTGTTTGGCTCAAGTATCCAGCAAGTTAAAGTGTAAGTAGGCTGGATTGATAAGATACAGCCTATTACGTCACTGAGCGGAAGATTTTATACTCTCCGACAGCAATGTTAGAATTTTGCAAATGTTGTTTAAAACTAACTGTAAAAAAAACCACGCAATTGATAAAAGAAGGTTGGTTTTAAATTACTTAAAAAACAATATAGCATTGCCAGGGTTGTCACACCACTCTGCCAGTTAAAATTCAAATATAACGAGATTTGTACGAATACCCCACGCAAGGCAGAAAGGGAAAAACATAATAAAGGGTGTTTGTCCCTCGCAAATAGTTAGATTATATAAATAAGGCGCTCGGAACAGTTTAGGAGATACGATCTGCGGTCGGACCATACGGACGGACGAGACCGTCTCAAATTGACTGGGGTTTACGTAGATTTTTTTATGGTTACTACTGATGTTATTACTTGAACTTGCTTAAATGTGGACCAAACAACATAGTTTTATGAACATACAACAGAAAAAGTGACTTTTAAATTTATAAAACATTTCGATGCTTGGTTCTTTAAAATTTCAAAATTCTGATTATACTCGGTTCTGAACCACTAGGTGGCATTTCAAGTTGGCTTTAAACAAAAGACTAAACAGTCCAGGGTTTTGCAAAGGGCAGTCGGTCTGTCTCTTTTGCATCTAAGACGAGTGAGATAGACAGAAGTAAGTGCTACCATCTCTTATTTCATTTATTTTTCTTATGTATTGTAATTTATATTCTGCGGTAACTGTGGCCGGTAATGTGATAGCAAGGAGTCACGCCACTGGCCACGGCAGGTCTAAGTTACAATCACTGATACGTTACAAATGCGACGACATTCGATCAGGATTATAGGTTTCAAAGGGGCAAATATAATAAAAAAACTTTTTATTTTATGTATTGTCTTTTGTAATCTTGCCATTGTTTTTTGTACAGATGTTTAAAGTCATCACATGTAACCTAAAGCAAATCTATAAAAGTGTTGCTTTGGCTTATTAAGCGACATGTGATATCATCTCTACAATTACCTAGTCGTAAGAGCATAAAAAAGGTAATCTTCTCACTCTAGCATGTAACAGCGTCCTTTTTAGGAAGTCCAAGTATGAGCTGGCAGTACAAATGTCCGTTTGACTTTACTGTAAGTACTTCACACTAAAAAGATGTGCTCGTTTAGACACGCCTGACAGCATTCAAAGTCAAAAGGACTTCGTAAAATGGAACGTCCGTTGCAACATCGCGACAAATTTAGTCACAATATCGCAATCGCCTCTATTCTCGCCTGCCGCAACAAAATGTAAAGGTTAGGGGTAAACTTAGCTCCGAACAATGTGGGATGGAAACTTGCTTCAGGAAATAAGAAATGCAATCTTTTAGTACAATCAAACAAATAGCGGAATATCTTCAGTGACCAATTTGAAATTGCGGGAGCCGGGCTCGCCGGGGGATGGAATCCAATCAGCGAAACTAGTTCTAGTGATGCCTATCACTAAACTTTCACATTCAAAGATTTGTTTCTCGAGATTAAATCAAAGGCGAATTACAGCGGCGAAAAAGAAATATGGCCAGTCCGGCCCCGCGCGTGAGGGCGGGGTGTCTTGCTGAAATTGCTTTTCAATCCCTCGGACTTTGGACTTGTAAAGAAGTTATTACCTTCCACGAGATAGCGGCGGGTCCGGCGATACGGATATATGTCTTTTTCATATGTAATATTCCTTTTTCGCGTTTTATTAATGGAAAATGTTTCGTGGGACAGTGCGGTCTCGCCTACAATATTAAAAAAGCCGTCGACTTAGCGTGGCTTCTTTACGAGATTGCCGCAAAGTGGTTTATGTTATTGTGGACTGGTGATATGTTGTTTACGCAATCGTTCAAGTACATATTTGTCGATCGAGTTGAGAACTTTGACATTCAATGTTTTAAAAGTATTTTCTGGACAGAGTATTTTTATTAGGTCTGGCGACCTGATCGTTTGAGTATTAGTGGTGATAAAAAGATGACTTACGTTGTGATTATAATAAGTTAACTGGCCAAGCAAGTTTGAACGCAAAGCAGAGCTCAGCCCACCCTACCTCCTGGTTAGTTAGTTATCCTACATTACATAATGACGAGCTAATTGGAAGCAGCTGTTAATTAACCATGACATAGGTATCGTTATAGAAGCATAAGTTGAAATATTGAATTTCGCATTGTGTCGATGGGCATTGTGCGGTCTGTAGTTATCTACGTGCCTTGCTAGTTTGATAATGTTACCTACTCAAATTAAGTCCACTACACCAATGTTTGGAATTAATTAGTGTATTGTTTAATTGGCATCTCTTGTTATCTGTTTGGAGGGATTATTTATTCATTAGTGGTGTTTGTGACAGCCGGTGCTGAGGTGGGACCCATTATGGTGGATTGTATTACGTTATTGAATTTCGATGAATGATGACTATTAGCATTGAAAATAAAATATCATTTTGCTGGGAGTTTTCACGTGTAGAGTCATAGAATGACCGCGATATAAATGTTAAAACGTTTTGGACGGAATATGATGGATCGTTAATTTCATAAAAGTTGCCACAGCGCGCGGGGCCGGGTTGTCAGCGTCAGGGGTATCAAACGCAGGCCCGCAGGACAATGCGACCCGCAACAAGCGCGTGTGCGGCTTGATTACACCTGTCCGTCACGATTAATAGAATATTGTGTGATTCAAATTGAATTAGCCTGCCATTGTCGAATTACCCGTGTATGGTTCGTACGGACTATTGATTTTGAATATTTAGTAGCCAATTTAGATCGTGTTTGTATTGTGATTTGAAAATTGGATATCATTGTTTGATACTACATTATTAATGTAATGTTATGTCTACAAATCAGTTTCTTTTCCACTTGATATCTACATGTACACAGCCGTAATTTGCAAAATTGAATAAACATTAAACCATTACAGTCTTTTAATATTATGTGATGGGAACTATGTTGATAGTTGAATTAATTAATTTGTAAAGCCATTGTCAAAGCTAAACGTATGCTGTCTAATCTACTAAAAGTAAGACTTGCTTCACTTCTTTCGGTATTTTAAACCTCAATAGCCCATCAAAGTGGATAATACAAGTACATATTTATCTTCGTGAACGTTGAACAAGCATGACATTGTTGAGTATGGGCAAACAAAGGCATTTCTATCGATAATTAACTAATCTGAGTGCCGTCTCCGCGTGGTTAACTGGCGTTAAAAATGTGCGTGAGAGTCTCTACGTGAAACCGGTTTTTTTAATAATTCCTTACTAGGTGCAACGAAATCAAGTACTTTAGTAATTGCTATGCCTACAGGGTGCATAAAAAAATGTAAATACTAGTGCAAAATTACACATAATAACTCTGGTGATCTTTTTATTCGGACTGAACAGAAACGCTCCTGTTATTTTTTTTTCTAATTTTGATACTTGGATATGGATGCCGAGATCTACAGAAACCATCAAGATTTTTCATCGCAATTAGTTTTTGTATTTTAATAACTGTGTTTACACACAGTGGTGAGTTTAGTTGGTATTTGATACCAAATATCCGTATGCACAGCAGATGCACCGTCGTCTTTATACGAAGTAAATATATCCTAATACTCTTATTATTTTAAGGCGGAAAACACAGTGTCTTTCGCTTTATATTTCTGTAGTATATACGGTTGATACAATGACCTATTTATTTAAAATAATGGGATTAGGTCTTTACAAAAACTTAGTTTTAAACTTCCGTACCCCTATTATCCGAAGTACTATGGGACTGTTTTCTCTCTACTTTTTGTTTGTTCATCTAGTAAGTCTCTGTCAGTGGCCCCTAGAGCCTTTCCACTCAATTGATCACGAATGTTGTGGTAACTCAATATTTGCTTAGAATATTAAAATATAGCAGCTGCTATACTGTTTGTGAGTTTGTGGACACACATTTGAAAGCTGTGTTTGCTTTCGAGAACAAGTTTTATGGTTGCGAGTCGGCGACGAAATATTTTTTAAACTGTCTAAAAAGTAAAAAAAAAAACAGTGAAAACTTAAAATCTGAAGTGAAATAAGATAACGGCCCCAGTTATTGACAGAAACACAAAAATTAACGAGAAGATACGGAAAGATTCGAGAAAAAATTTACAATGTTCCTAATGATGTCAACCATCTGGTTTGGTGTTTGTACTGGTAAAAACAATAGCCTGCGCGCGTCAAGTAACTGGTACGGTTTTAGTTTTTTTATCATATTAGGTTTCTATTGCTCACGCAACTTTAATGTGTCTTTTTTAAAATTAAATTCAATACGTTCTTTAGTATATACACAATTTTAATAGGTTTAATACAAAAAATAACGCCCGTTTTCTGGAGGGGTAGGTTAAATTTTTTTATAATAATAGCTTAGGTTACCTAAAGACTTAAGACCGACAAATTAAAATCATCGTATGTAAGATAACGCAATTAAAAATGGGTACGTTAGGAACGGAGAGAACTGTTCAAACTAATTTTATTTATTTATACATTATATGTAGGAGAACCAACAGTATTAAGACAAAGTAGGTAAATTAAGTAATCACAGAGTGCCAATTACAGGATCTCGCTGATAATTTTGAAGCTTAAACAACCTTTTGCATTAAGACCAAAATGATTGCGCGTCCCCATTATTTAGCAAATCTACACTCTCATTAAATAATATTTTATTTTATACATTTCATATACCCTTACATACAATACCCTATAATATTTTTTTCCAATCCCGAGAGTATTCTAAACATTGTCGTATAAGTTTACAACTTCATCTACATCCGATCTTAGAGCACGTCTTATTTACTGTCTAAAACCTAACTTAGTAGCGGTAACTCAAAGCGCGCTTACCTAAGGGATCTGTGTAACAGAATACGGCTGTTAGGCTAATTTAGCACAAGATCATCCAAGTAATTAATCCACTTATGAAGAGCAGCCCACGCCAAGCTTTGTAACTGGATGCGCAACTTAGCAGGCGGCTTCGTTTGCCTGTGGAGTGTTTCTATCTTATACTAACTATACAGTATGTATGACTATGAGAGTGTTTAGTTTAGTTTAGTTTGTTAATTCAGTCAATATAAAATGCATGGAATGTCAAATTACACGTTTTTATACAGAGATCGTCAAAATTACATAATTATTATTAAAAACAAAAAATATACATTCACATTAGTAAAAAAATACTATATTAAGATTGAAATGTCAGCTTAATAAAATATCAAAAGTATGTAAGTAATGTTGTGTTAGTGTTTAACAATATTAACAATACAGGTATAACGGTATAAGTCATTTTAATTGTTTTATTATTAATTCAGATATCTTACTTCCTTGTGACTTTTTTGACCTGGAGATCCTATATTTCTTCTGCGGCTCTAACATTAATGTCCTAGTTTATTGCATACCTATGGCTCTTTCTAACTAGTATTATTAAAAAGGAACGTATATAGATATAACTAAACTCGGGCGGTCATATTATGGCTGCAGTAGTCAAGGCATTTAAAATCGGCTTGTATAGAGTTTACATTGAATCCAAAAATATATTTTTTAAAGTTTGTAATTATGATTCAGTAAGTTTTTTTTATAAAATAGGAAATGAGACATGCAAATGGATTGTAACACCAAGAAGATTGCAGATACATTGCCAACAGAAATTATATTGCATAACCATAAAATCATACACAAGTGATTTTTTTGCAAAATGCCTGATGTTTATAATATATAACAGTGATTACAATACGTAAGTAAATCTTTCATTAATTGTAGAATCTACTCTAGTAAAGAAAACAATAATTTATGTAACTGTTTTTTAAATGATTTAGAACAGAAATAATAATAATATTATATATATAATACCAGAAAAAGGTCTGCTTTATAAGGGGATAATTTGCTATTAAATAATATAATAATTTCTCTAATAAAATGTATAATCACGGTCGTTAAAATAATCTTCACAATAATGTTGTTCTTTAATTAAACTTTAATAATCCGATTAGAAACGGTTTAAAAGGAAGAAATGTATTAAAATAAACGTCTTTAATTGGCTTGTTAACGTATTGAGAGAGTGGGTGTCCGCGTCTAATCAGTACGTATGGAAAATTTCAATGGAAAATATTATAATCTGAAGAAAGTTCTCAATTGGTCGTTGATATACACTTCAAAGGGTATTTTCTTTGTGAGAATATCTACGAGTATATTTTATGGGATTATCAAAATATTATTTAGATAATTACTATCGATAACGATACCTAATTTAATTGTAATTTAAAGTAAATTCGATTTTTAATAAAAGTTCTTAATAGATATTCAGAATAGAGATTCAGGCGTTAGGTACTTTGTAGAGGCCCATATTATCAAATTGAAACAAAGTAACATCTTCCTGATGATGCTTCATTTAGAAGCGAAACCCGCGTAGGTATTGTGTTTAGTCGTGGTTGACACTACCTACTTAAGTCACGGAGGAAGGGTTTTTGAGAGGGGGTTTATGCCAGTGTGACACGACTGCTGTGCAAGGGAATGTTAATAAAACAACAATGTTTTTGCCAAGTAGAAGAAAATTTGTTTCGATTAGCAAATAAAAGTACCGCTGCTTTAATTACCTACTTGTCGTTATATGTACACATATATATAGCTGTTAAAAATATGCAATGACTAAAATAGAATTAAGTATTATATTATGCCTTTTTGTATTAATAGTTGATTCGTGTTGAATTATATCAATTCTGAGGTTACTTATTTTTTCATTTTGTTTAATAGTTGTATATGTAGTACCAAATGGAATGACCCGGAAGTCGTTTACTTGTAGTAACCAGGAGTAAAGCGTGTAGTAGCCTTGGTACATCACTGTATCTCTTTTTGTCATTAATGTTTTTTTTTGTACAATAAAGAATTTACATACATACATACATTAAGTATTAATAAACATTAATAACTCATAGATCAATATTAAATTAAAATAAAAAGCCAAACAGTGAGCGGAGTGAGACGGATTGACTGAATCCGAAGTAATACGTTAGTTTCCAAAACACGCATTGCTGATGTTGGTGCTAACCCTATCACAGCACCTAGCACGAATCTTCTCGATACACATTAACTAAGTGCGTCCCTTTCTTACTGGGCCAGTTAGAAAAAGATGCACTGATTTACGTAGCGAGTAAACGCGTATCGAGAAGATTCGAGCTAGGTGCTCTGTTCGATGCGGGGATGCCCTATAATTCTTTAAGCGAAACAGCAATGAGCTCGACGTCAAAGCAGCACTCTGTCTCGCTTGCACATTAGAAGGCATTACCGCGAGAGAGCGAGACAGGTTGTCGCTGTTGCACTAAGAAAGACAATTGGCTGGCCCGGCCACGTCAGCCAGATGCAATCTTAGATGTAGGATAAATGTTTTCTATCTTGCAACATTAGGACACAAGTGTCAAAAAATCAATAATCTTGCAAAATTAGCACAAAGGACAGGTTTTTTCAGCTGTTAAAAAAGCAATAATTGAAATATATTTTGCGTCGGTTTAGATAGGCACGAGCATGCATAAAGAATGTAATGCAAGTGAAGCAAAAGTTGTATGCCTACCTCTGCAGAAAACAGGCGTGAATCTATGTGTGCATGTAGAGTATAGGATTATAAGTTTCCAAAACAATTTTTTTTACTAAGTTTGATGCTCCTTTAACAGAGTTTTCAGGTTTAAAACATAATATGCACATAGCGCTTCGCCCGGCAGAATGCTAATTACCTAATTAAAATGTCAATTCATACAAATAACGGTGAAATGATGCAACAGATTGAAATCAAATTCCTTGCCTGCGCACTCTCAGGGATTAGGTAGAGCTTAAGAAAGAAAACTTGCTTGAGATTCCTGACTGATATGTAATACGCAGATATTAATAGCCAAATTGGGAACATGAGTAGTAAATGAATATGACTGTGTGTGTATGACAAATTAATAATAATGTTGGAGATCATGAGAAACTAAACAGAAAAAAAGCCAATTAAAGATAAACTGACTGTAAAACACATCCAGTCAAAAATCGTCATAATCATTATGACGTCATTATGTTACGATATAGATGTTTAATCTATGGAGCTGATTTTAGCCGTGCCGCTTAAATACCATTTTCAATCTTCATGAATATGGACAGCAGAAAAATTTCAAAAACATACAAGTTTTAGTAAGCTGTTTCACGGTTTAGTCGACCGAGTAATTGCTTGACCACTTTTGTACTCTATCCCTTTGTAATACGGTCGAAAAGCGGTCAAGCAATTTCTTGGTCGACTATACTTAGTATTTCATGAAATCTGCGCAAGGTTCCACTGTCTAAACGTACAAGTTACTAGGTAGAGTTTTCTTTCTAAAGCATTTCACCCCTAACTTGTTTTTCCACTGTACCTCATGATAAAATACCTCCACGTATAAACGTGACCTACCCCAACAGTCTTCGCAGTGGGGCTCGGAGACGTCGCCGCAAATGGGAGGGAATTGATCTAAGCACCGGCCAAAGTTCCGAAATAACGAGACGATACCACGGGGCATTACTAAAACTACGTCCTCTTATTTGGGGCTGAATTTCCTTAATTCTGTAAGATAGTTGGCAAATTGTTACCTGTAAATGATTATATTTGATGTAAAAGCTGGCCAAGTGCGAGTCATACTTAAACACATATTTGTGCTTCGTGTTTAGTAATCCTACCAGGATGGTTTATTTCGTTTCGTTGGTGGTGCCCGCTTCACGGCCGCTGCTGAAGAGCATCTCGTGCGCGGACTTATGGCCGAAGGGGGTCGTGTTCCGACGGCTAAGAGACAGCCTATCATTGGAGAACTTGGTATTTCAGAATCAACGACGCATTTGCGCCAAGCCGATCGTCACCAAAATAGTATACCTACTTTTTTTTATTTTTGTAGTAAAATATTTTTTTTGTGGGCCATTTGCAGCTTGATAATTATAATTGATTTTATTATTATTGTTAGCTATTGGTCTCTGAAGAAACGTACTATTGCGTATTTAATATGAACCAAATGGGTATTGCTTCCGTAAGCTTTCAATCGTTAGGTCATTCAAAGCTATTCATAAACCCAGCTTGTTAGTAAACACGATATCAACTAGAATATGCGCCTTATCGACTGCAGTTAAATTTATTTCTAATTACAGGAAATGAAATTAACTCTGAAACTAATTAATTCGATCGAATTAGAATGTTTAACATACCTTCGATTTAATGAAACGACTTTGATCTACTATCAATTTGTTATGTACATAAATGTTAGGATCGTGATGTAAACGTTGCATTTCCTCCTTTAAAGCTAACACATTGAGGTCTCTTTTGAAATATTCGAATTTGGCGCTTGCGTTAATTCATTTTCAATATGACAATATGCAAATATGCTAACTAGTTAAAAAGAGCCTATGAACACTGCTTTTCATCTAAACAAACGTCCTTTTAGAATGGTAAGGTAATGTTTAAAGCGTAATCTACCCGTCGGATAACGGCCCATTTGACGTAACTCGTAAATTAAAAATTGACAGGTGGAGTAGCGAGCCAATATTAAGCCGCAATTATTGTAATTATAGTTATGAAATTAAATTGTCATGCTAATTAAATCCACTGGCTTGTCACATTTTAATTACTAGTACGGCAAAAACTTTACGTGATATTATTTGTCTGACATTGTAGTTGTAAAACCGTTAATTTTATTTTGAATTGAAACAACCTTGAGATAACTATATTTATTTTTGAAGTTTGCTGTATAAACCATCATCACTTTTTATAGAATGTCGTTGATAGCAAGCAGCATGCGGTTCTTTTGCTGGTAGGCAATTACTGCAGCCTAAGATAGACGCTTGTAACACTACGGTATAGAAGTATCTCTTGCTTATCGCTGATCCTGCAGGACGAGCTTTTCTGTATCCTGAGCCCTTTGTGCAAATTTTCTGTCAAAAAACGTCTCGATTGCGTTAGCGTTAATTCTAAATTGTGTGGAAACATTTCGTCGCAAATACGCGCCGCAAGAGATACTGTCTCTTCTTCATAGTAATTGAGAAGTTAACTCTAACGCGTTCGTTTCGTTTATTGTAACAAAAACTGACACTAGACGCTCAGCTCTATTAGCAGGCTAGCGTTTATCGCGCACATAAACGCATCTGCCTCTCGCACTCGCTTACTGGGTAAAAAGGGACACATGCCTTATGTCAGCGATTAAAATTAGCGTGCTAGGGCCCCTGGAGACAGTAAAAGAGAGCCCCTTAAAACCTCTTTACAGCCTGAGTCAGAACAACTCTATGATTGAGTATCTTAGTACTGTCTCATGTCACTACGCTTACCTAAAACAGATCCTAACATAAAGTCGTTTACATGATCAAGGCAAATGCTGTCACAGGTAATAATTACGAATAGGGATCGGGTAACAGATCGCATTACGATACGATTAGTCAATCGGCATTTGTGTTATGCGCCTAATTAGTCACCGCGAATCAACTGCATTCAATCATTAATCAGGCCATAGGTATTAGAATTGGGACTTAATTAGCGGTGTGTTACAGTGAACATATATATAGTTTTTTGTTTAAAGTACCTACTTAGGGTTGTTTTGAAAGCTAATTGTGTCCAGCAGGATTTTTTAAATTGAGATTTGATGGGTATTTTGGGATTAGAAAAGAACTGCATTGGAATATGTGTTAAATTTGAATAATTAATAAAAATGATTGCCGCTTAAATCTAATCAGCTTTTTACAGCCACGTGCACAAGACAGGGGAAAGAGTCTTTATCGGGATCCCTAAATAACGCTTGTCCTAATGTATCGATTGTCCTAATTATCATTAATCCTAAAGTATTTTATGATGGAATCGTATTTTTTTTATGTAAACCAAAAAACCCAATCTAACCTGAACTCTATACGATCTATATATTAAAAATCCTGATAATATTACGGTTTCCGCGTACAATCCTTTAAAACAAATGATGATTAGGACAAACAACACATTAGGACAAACGTTTTTAGGTATTCCGAATGAGTCCTGTTTGGGGTTAAACCGCGTAGTCGAGTGTATAGGAGACTAGCGAACGCGCGCGACTTCAATCGCGTGGAATTACTAGCCTATAAGTATGTCCGTCATGGATAGTAGCTTTCTGTGAATGAATTTTTGAAATTAGCTCAATAGTTTCAGTGATTACCCCCTACATACAAACGAACAAACAAAGTTTACCTCTTTATCATATTATTAGTGTAGATGACCGCCCTCACCCACCCCTTACCCGTTTCCCCGCAGGCGTCCAATCTATTAAGTTATACGGCTAATGTATTTTTTTTAATAATCATAATTAACATTTGGCTAGATTAATTTTTGTACGTTAATTAAAGCTCGTGTTGTGGTTTGCCCTCATATTTCTCTGTAAAACCCATTCATTAACCGCTAATACGATCAAAACACTAACTCAAGTCACGTATGTATGAGTAATCTATTATTGTTTGAATGTTATTTAATATTTTCCCATTGCTAACTGCGAATCAGGTTACATTTTGCATGAGAAAGACAACGCGTCATTTGTTTTCGCCCTGTAATCTGCAACTACGTAGTGTTTCGTTGGTGCGGCCAAATGTAAAAATTTGGACTCAAATAGCACATTAGCAGCTATAAGAGCTGTATAGCGAGCACATAATATTACCCCTTTAATTTTTTTTTACAGTAGTCGCCTTTGTTTTCAAAATCGGTTTATTAATAAACTACACTAGCTCATAAGACATTTGTTACTAACTCAATATGGATTATTAATCTGAAATAAATGTATTGAATTGAATTGAATTGAATTGAATAATACGTGAAAAATAATGGTAGAGTCGCTTTTGAATTTATTTCATAATTTTTGAGCAGAATACAGAAAGTCATCCAAATATGTATCGGGTATTTAATATATCAGGTGGTGAGTGAAACTAAATCGTGCTTGGCCGGTGTTTAAGTTTTTATTTTATAATATTATATTTGTTGATTTTTAGCTCCAATGGTAAGTTGATTTTCTGCATTCTGCATTCAAAATTATGAAAGAAATTCAAAAGCGACTCTACCATTCTTTTTCACGCATTATTAATAAACCGATTTTGAAAACAAAGACGACTACTGTTAAAGTTTTTGAAGGGGTAATTTTAAGATTTGAGATATTTTCTATCCTATCCCCTGGTAATACCATAGCGAATCCGTGGGAAATTACTAGTTCGCTAGGTATAGTCGACCAAGAAATTGCTTGACCACTTTTCAGTCGTATTACAAAGGGATAAGGTTGAAAAGTGGTCAAGCATTTATTTGGTCGACTATAATCTAGCTTTGCACTAATCACAGTAGTCAATGTTAATTAATTAGCAACTGGGTGCTAGTATTTACGTCATTAACTGAGGACACGTTAGTATAATTAACTTAATAATGGCAAAGTCAACCAACTTGATAAGCACGCTAGTATAGAACCTTTGCTCAATAACTGTCATAGTGCCTTCTGTGGCAAACACAGCGATATCTCATCGTGACAAAGTTTTTATAGTATTTTTTCTTTATAATTATAAAAACCATAACAGTTCGCGTACAAAAATAAAGTAGATACAAGCCACTGCTTCTGGTCATTATGTGACTGGATATGTTTACAGGAAACGGTAGTTTTTCTTTAATTGGCTGCATACTGGGTTTTTATTAGGGTTATTACAGTATGTGTGTTTGATGTCGATTCTGATTTGAATAAATGGAATTGCATACGGTTCGAGAATTGACAGTTGTCTTCTCAATTACAAAATACTGATCAAAATGAATTAGTTTTCTGCTCCGGTGCAGTATGAATTACGTGGAAGAAACGTACAATCAGTAGCAGATATACATAACTAAACAGTCGAAAAGGTAAAAAACACGACTTTATGACCAAGACAGTAAGCTTGAGTAGATCTTCGGCTTCGGTTGCTGACTGTACTCGCCACTTTACTAAATTACCAACATAGTATACATGAACTACTAGGCGTCACAGTAAAATTTAGGAGCTAATTCTCAAAACACCAATCAATTACCCTCCCATGCGTTATTATATCAATTTAATTTATTATTTGGAGTACAATGTGGACTCAATAAGTCACCTCCGACCAACGAAATCCGAGGGAGAGGGGAACAATTTAGCAGCAATTTTAATAATAAGTCCCCGGTATTTCTATTATAGCCGGGAGGCGATCAGGTGGGTCGCCGAGGGGTTTAATAACTGACGATTAGCCTATTGGAATCGCTATGAATGTTTGCTATTTTTTCTATATTGCCTGTACACGGGTTTAAGCGCGATAAGAATAAGAGTAGTGTAAGATTTTCCAGCACAGTCAGCTTATAAAATTATAGCGAGATTCAGATATTAAAGTAAATGGACCTCTCGCGTATTTAAAGTCGAATTAGGCGTGATACATATATACGTGAGTGATCCGATTACCTTAATAGGTCATTATGTAAGGTGTTACTTAGTTTTAGTGAGGCGTAGTGTAACAATAAGTGGCAGTTAATGTTCTTAAAATTATGTTATTTTAAGTTGTAACCGTATATTATCGGGGGTAAATTATGTTGTAATTGCCTCTATCTGTAATGAAAGTTAGAAATACTTTAATTCGGATGTTTAGTTGAGAAAACAAAATCTTTTAAGAGACTTTGTGGATGGTAACCCTAGCTATAGCTAACAATCTAATCTAGAACAAATGAAAGCAGAGTGCGTGCAAAATGTCGTCCTGAATTTTTTCTCCGTCATATTTTGACCTACTTCAAAAACTCGTTATACAATTTCAGTTGGAAACTAGTTTAATTGCAGCTTTAAAAATGTTCATGAGTAAAATGAAAAGAATCCATGTTAATCGTTAGACACGCTATCACAGCTTATCGCCGCGTTTCCGCTCCAGTTTTGTGGAAGTCAGGCTCCTTCCGTTCAATTATTTAATAGATAATAAAGGCAAATGGCACTTTAGTATTATTACTAAATGCAATGGAACTAGTAGAATTTTGTTGCAATACTTTGTAAAAAAACATTGTTTCAGTAACTCTGGACGCAAAAACAAAGGTGTGTGTGTGTGTGTGTGTGTGTGTGTGTGTGTGTGGTAGACCGATTTGGATACAGGTTCCATTGCGGTGGATGTTATCCATATTTGGTGACAAACTGGTCAGCGTGCAGCGGCTGTCGAGGTATTTTATTGTTAAAGCATTTCGGGATTAATAGATAGTTTTCTTTGTTTAAGTTAGGTTCCGTCACTTCTTTCCTATGGTTGACACAGAAACGATTGCATAAGCTTCCTTTTTTATTGTATTTCGATTTAGCCACTTCTTCTGATGTTTCATTTTTGTGTCGTATCCAGAACGGCTAGTAAGGTTCATTTTTAAACATGGCTTGTCGATTAGTGCATTTCTCTCCTACTGGGCTTAGTTGGAAAAGGACGCACTAATCCACAAAGCGAGTCGCGGTGTATCGTACTAGCCATCCTGGAAAAGTACTCCAATAGAAAAGTTAAGTTACAGATGTTTAAATGCAACTGGCAGCCAACACTCAACAGTTAACAAAGTATATGTGTTTATAAAGAAAGTACTTTGTTGCCTGCCAGTAGTATCTTTTTCACATGAAACAGGTATTGCCAGCATTCAATATTGCAGTGTTTAATTACCGCTATTTACAAAGAGTATTAATAAAATAGTTGTTGAGAAGAATTTTTAATTAAAAATGATAACGCGTAATGTGCAGCGTTACTCCCCATGGGTGGGGTGATTTTTAATTATTAAATTTTCTACGCCAGCGGCTGCTCCGATATTACTTTGATACGGTACGTACAAGCCATACGATGCATCCGTTTACATAAAATAAATGCTTACATTGTCTGCTATCTGTATTATTGCGGCTTGCCGTAACAGTTTTTTTATTTTTATTATTTCGATATTTAAGCGTGGTTACACGATAAATACAGTAGAATACAAATATACATACTGCATTAGAGCATTACACAAAAGTTACAAATACACCACCTTACATTTATTCTGGGACATATTTCTTAGTTTAAATGTATTGTGTATGTTCTAGCAAAATAAAATGATTTGATTTAATTTGCGTCAATTCATTAGTGTAATTGGGCTACCATTTGTTTAAAAATCAATATTTTGCAAAAAAATGTGTTCATTTAGTATGAAATAATAAAATTCCCAACCCTAGCTACTATAGCTTCAAGAAATTAAATAATTAAATTTTACGTAACATCAGTTACCTATCTAGTACTTTTGTACTGGGCGTAATTCGAGCAGTCATTTGTTTCTCCCAACATAATCGCACCGCAATGTCAGGCATTACATTATGAACAACAAACGGTTCTTATTAAATTCTCCAAAACAAAATAACTTCGCGGAAGCCCTCTCATTATTGACGCAGGGCGTAGAGACGTATTAAAAAGAAATTTAATTAAATCTATCACATTTTGTACCAGTTCAGATAACGACGTACGCTTCAGTGATGCTAATAAGAACATTTTTTTTCGAATCTTGGCATAAAGACATTTGAATAAAATAGCAATAATGTGAGTTCTATTAGATAATTTTTTTGTGCGTTGTATTTTTTTATACTGGGTAATTATTTTTAATTAATTAACCGCGTAATAGATTTGTACTGGTACTAATTAAAACCACTATATAATCAGATCAATGTACCATATTCGAGGAAATAAATGACTATTCTATTCTATTCTATTCTTTTCAACATATCATAGATTTTTTTTTAATTGATTGAATAATTATCTCCAATATGGTAAAATGTCACGTTGCAAGGTTGTACTAATCATCTTATTCTAATTCCACCCCGCCATTTCTTTTCAAAACACGCAACGGAAAAAGTTATTACCGGCCAGTATTTGTTACATTCAAGTGGCGACCCTTGCGCGCTCGTAACTTGTAAAATGAAAATAATAACGGAATGTTTTAATTTCCCTGCGAGTGACGGGTCACGTGCCCCTTCTCCCTGTCATCGTCACTACTCTGGACAATTAGCCTCATGTTCCATTTGAATAAGCATTTTGTTTACCAGATTTTTATGCCATCCAGCGACTGTTCAAATAAAATGTTTATGACATCTTCCCATAGACAAAAGTAAACAGCGCGTTTACAGAGTACGCTTTCATTAAACGCGGAATAGTGCTGCGATGTATTTTTTATTATGTTGCGCTCATTCTTGAGTAAACACAATGCCTTTTTAATCCCGTTCGGTACAATCGTGACTGAAAATTGCATTGCCAGGATCAGTAACATTTAATTCAATTATTAAAACACTTCTTAACATTTCAATCGCGATAGCGCACCAATAAGCGCACGAGCGGAAAATTAAACGCATTGTTGCGAGTTGCCGATCCGCTGCGTGCGTCAAGTGCGGACTTACGGCCCGTGAGATCTCACCAGCTATGATTTGATTTGTAATTCATATGACGTGTGCATGGGCATTGCTTCATGGCGATTTTTTATAGATTTTTTATGTTTGCCTGTACGAGTCTAAGGCCACGTTTCGCTGACAAGCGGAAGCGAGTCGTCTCTCGCACTACAATACGGTATTCAAGTCACCAACCAAATGGCACACAAGCTTATAATTGTTATTTTACCCCATTGTATTGTATCAACAGAAAGAAAAAAGAAAAAAAGAAGTTTAGAAGTTATAGGGATACAAATGGCGCATAAAAAACGTTTTTTTTTTTTCAAATTATGCTCATTCAAATCCCGATACAAGATGTAGAGAATTTTATGAAGATAATTTTATTAATTAGCTAAAAGCTGACATTTTCACAAATTATTCTTTTCTTCTTTGATAGATAGAGCATTTTCGCGACACTTGCCCTCTGCCATTTTACTACCTACTCGTGATATTTTGAAAAATAAGCTGACATAATCTAAGACTGCGTCCGTTGTTTTTAAACCTCGATCTTAATCTGAAATAGTTTAATACATTTCTTAAAAATAGTTAAAGTTTAAAAATATTCAATACCTTATCGTAATTGCCACCTGCAAAGACAGACAAATTGTAGATGGGACGCTTTCCGAAAATGCTGACTTACCGAGAAAGTAGCAGCTGGCGGCCAGCATTTATTATAATCAAACATTTCGAAGAAGTAAACTTTCAACCTTACGCACTTCTACAAATGTAACATTAACAGCAACGTTTTGTAATGCAGAATGTATTTAATGAAGCATGAGCAGCACCAATCACCAATCAAACAATATACCAGTCCGATGCTACACCCAAGCTTGGCCAGCGGGTGCAAAACAAGCTAAAAGTCCCTTTTAATAGACGTGTTGCCATCCAGTCCAATTAAAATTAATTAGCTTCAGAACACACTGCAAACCCAAGCTACAAATCAACGAAGATGCACACACGGATAGCGAAGTTTCTGGATAAGGCTCGCAAGCCCCCACATAAGAAATACAGTCCTATACTCAGAAGTTTAAGAGTTAAAATCGTCGGAGTTCGCTTGCAAAAGGTATAAGGCACTCTATAAAAGTCTTCGATGCAATTATTACTGGTCTAAAAATTACTAACGAGCTTGCGTAATCATAAAGTAAAAAAAAGTTGCCGAACTTTGTTTTCCTGGCAATAGTTATTACGTGGTGAGGAAGTCTAATAAATCTTGGACTAATTCGTCAACACGAATTATTGAATGTTGGTTGGATAGTTTCTGTGCTAATTGGTAACAGCGGCCAACTGACATGTGGCTACAAACAACATGCTTCATAAATGCGCACGTATATCCATCTCTCTCACTAATCCTTTGTCCGAAAGAAACAGCACTACGCGCTAGTGCGGAGCTACCACTAATGAGAGGTTTCTGTAAAATTAGTTGTTATAAAATAGATATTTTTGTTGTCAATTAATCATTGTGGCGGGAAGCGGGTTATTAATCAAAACCGAAGCGATTGCCAAATGCCACGACGCATAACTTGAAGAAGTGTTATTTGCGTTAGTTATTTTAATTAGGCAGCTAGAGTGTTCCTATTTGAACATGAATCAAATTAACTTGAACTGCTGAGAAGATCACTATAAAGAGCTTTTAAAATAAATTAAAAAACAAATAAAAAATAATTTCAGTAAATTATGCAATTAAAACTTGTAGTTATGTTTTACACTATTAAAAGGTCAAAGCAGTTATAACAAGGTCCTCGGGTATAAAAATCTCGTGAATTCAATTAGCGGGAAAGCAGGAGAGGGCGGGGTCTAATAAACATAATATAAATAATCTGTGGCGATAAATCTGCAGCGCTTTATGGCAGGAGTGGGTTGTCACTCGCGCTAATTAGCGCTAGTGCTGTACGCGGCCCGGGAACGTCGAGCGCTAGAAGCGCTATGTTGATTAGAACCCACGTTAGATTTTTAAATTTTTATGTCCACGGCCTGGCTGTTTATAAAAGCAAGATGTCTATAGATGAAGTCAATTAAAAAGTTAGTGCCTATTTATTAATTACAAGAATAGTTTTTGATTTAAGTTAAAAAAATCATATGAAAGCGATTATAGATTTATTTGTATTGATTTCAGTAAACGTGGTAAAGTTTAATTGACCTAATAAACTTATCAGTAATTAGTGAACTTTCCTTAGCTATTATTTCATTTGTCATAATCGAAACTATTTGCGTATTGGAATATCGTATGATTTTCTTGACGCTACATTTAATGAAGTTACGTTTATCTCTTTCTCTCTCATTCTGTCTGTGTACGATGTAGGTACGTAAAATAGGAACATTACTAGCTAATTCGTTTATAACCTATCGCGCGTATGTTGCATTTTCTCAGGAAAAAGTGTTTTATGCTTTATTCCTTTACAAATCTTATTAAAATCCTACCTAATTGACGAAAAACATTCACATATTTTTACATAGTTATTAGTAATATTAGACACCAACAAATATACTTCTTAATAAATTTGCGATCGTACCTAACTACAGTCATAAGAAAGGGATGCAATGAGGGATAACTTAAACCTGTGTCGTTCCATCTTAGAGTCGTTAAAAGCAAATCGTTTTAAATAAAAAAGTGGTTAATGTTAAATTAAATTAACCCTAGAAAGCGCTAAAGCGGCTGCGTGCCTCATCTCTCATCAAAGCACTCTTCATCAGGCTTAGTTAATTACGGGACATATCAAGTTTATTATAATTACTCATTTTAATGTTGCTGCGCCCAGCCTCGAACACACCGGCCGAGCCTCGAACAGCCTTTCCTAATGAATTACCACACTCGTGCGGCCTGTCATACTTTGTAAGACGCATAATGACGTCATTATGGTCATGTCTAATCCTTTACGACGGTCTATTGACGTTAACCAGGCGTCGGAGATTAGCCTAGATCATTATTTAGAACTGTTATGGCTTGTTTGTGTAATTTAATGTAAGTGAAGCATAAATTAAACGGCTACGTTTCCAGAAACACGCTAATGCTAATTTGTTTTTTGTTATTTATTGATCACACCCAATTTGGTACAATGCTTAAAAAAAGAACGGAACGTGGTTTAATTAGATATTTATATAATTTTTTGTTAAGAATGGTAAATTAACTACTACCTATGGTTAAATAAATAAAATTAAGACAATGCCAAAATTCTTGTTAAGTGACTGGAAAGACATAGAATTAACCAGAAACCGCCAGCGCGCCTAAAACTGAGGCAACTAAAACCACTCTTAAATGGAGTGGTTGCGCTTTATTGCGCTTAGTCGCTCCTTTGCAAGTAGCGCGTCATGACGTATTGTACTAATGTCAATTTTAATTGTAAAATGCCGTCTTGTGTCGTTCCTTCAAGCAAAAATGCTGCTGGACATACAAAAAAACAGGATAGGACCACATTTCATCTGCTAGTAGCTCTTTTAAAAGTGAATTTATTTAATTATTTAATTTATTTTACTTATTGTGATTGACTTGGAGAAGAGGGCGTCCATTTTGTAAGTGTTGCCAGTGTAGTCAAAAATGGGATCAACCGTGTAAGTATGGGGAATCGGCCCCAGACTTCAATTGATTGCCCAGATTTATTGGCCCAGATATAAGATACTGATTCACCAAATATTAACCCTAAAATGCCACAGGTATACGAGGAAAAAAAATATTTTTATTTTATTTTATCTAAACTACAGAACCGATTTTTATGAAACTTGGATAGAATATGTAAGTAACTTAGGTTTAACAAACTGGAACAAATTACCTTGCTACTCCGCGAAACCAGTGCCGGGCTCGTGCAAAATAGCTGCGTCTGTGCGACACATACATGTTCATGCAAAAACCCACCCTCCTCCGCTTCCACGCGAAACAACATATATCACACAGACTCAACTACACACCACCACCACTAAACACTAAAACTACACGATCGACGCGCGTTTCGCCTCTATACGAGGCATCATCAAGACCAAAAAAAAATTTTGCTTGGGTGCTTTTGTTTTTTTGCAAAAATGTTGGCGGTAGGCGGGATTAAAGAAAAATGTTTTAGTTTGTCAGTACGCCATTCGTTCAAGTACCGAACGGTCGTACTGTTCGATCTTGATGATGCCTCGTATAGAGGCGAAACGCGCGTCGATCGTGTAGTTTTAGTGTTTAGTGGTGGTGGTGTGTAGTTGAGTCTGTGTGATATATGTTGTTTCGTGTGGAAGCGGAGGAGGTTGGGTTTTCGCATGAACATATATATATATGTCGCACCGACGCTGCTATTTTGCACGAGTCCGGCACTGGTTTCGCGGAGTAGCAAGGTAATTTGTTCCAGTTTGTTTATTTTGTTATTAATTATACTGATTTTTCTTTAAAAATGCCGTAGAGTTCTTGCCACTTCTTCTCACGGAGCTTTTAAAGTGGCATAAAATAAAATAAAATATTTATATTTTTGGAAAGAATAATTAAAAAGATTTAGACTTAAGACTTTGAATGATGTTTTATTATTTGTATGACTAACTAAACTTAACTAAACGATTTTAAAGCAACTAGGTAAAATGATTGAATACTAGTTGTATACAACGTTAGTTAGTACCCTATGCCTTAATAATTATATTTGTTAAATATTTTTAACAAGTGTCCTGGGTGGGTGCAATGTTTCCACAAAAAGTGTGGAACTGCTCACGAGCTGGCAACATTACGCGGGCGGGGGGCGGGGCTTGCGCGGGACGTGCGCATTGCTTTTGGACACAGCGCCGGGTATGACGTTTTAGTTGAACGCGCCTTCTAGTTAATTCTATGTGGAAAGAGAAGGAGTTCGAACTTGTTAGCATAAGACGACTAACTTTATCGATATTTGTGACCTTTTTTAACTAGACAAGCAGACTAATTCTCGTCCATCTGGCCTGGTAAGAAAAAGACAGCAATAATACAAACCAGCATTTCTGACAATTCCTTATCGCTAATCCATCTCTATCCAACTCGTCTAGTCAGAAAGAGGCAGAGCGACAAACCTGAAATAGTAAGTCGGCTGTTTGTCACCCGCGGTATCATGAGCACGCACCATTACCTCCATAATTTAATTAGTTTCGAGTGATCATTTCATTAGTAGAGGCGATATTTGGCGAGCGGCCGCGGCTTTGTCAATTTTAATTAAACCTATCGTGGACCGAAATGTTGGAATACTTCGTTAATTAGCCCCGGTCGAGATTTCTAATAATTTAATTAATCGAGAGAGTTAATAAGCCCGCACGCGACCGGTATTCCTGTACACGATTGCTGGTTCATTCTTCTCATATTTCTGCGTAGGTGTCATTCCTATGACTTTTTAATTACGTTGATTAACTTATACGTATGACGCCGACGCATAACAACGACAGTTACCATGGTAACTAATGGCGGGAGATATGCTTCACTAAATAGTGTCCTTTTTGTAAACAGTCTCACTCTTTCATCATTTACTCCTAGCTTGTTATATATCCTAAATGTAATCCATCGTAAGTATATGCAAATGAGATACTAGGTATGTAGGTCATGGCTTCACAGATTGAACTTCAATAAAACGCTTAACAGCTTTACAGTTTTCTTTACATGTTATTTTTTCATTGAAAAGCTCATAAATTAAAAAAAACTCAGAGTCAATATACTGGCGAATTTGATTTTGTATGAGCTTTTATTCAGCTTCACCTGCCGAGTTGCATGTAATCAAATCTTTCAAGTTACCAACATTTATGCTGTGTTTCAATAGTCAAACAACGAACTGTATTATCCACCAGTCGTCAGATTTTGACAGATTTCCCGTAGAAAATGTGTCAAAATTTTACCCTTGTTGGAAGGTAGAATGATCCGTTGTAAAAATATAGGAAAGGAATCGGCAATTAATCGATTTCCTAGTCTTCGATGGAGTTTTTAACTTTGGATACGTAGTAAACAAATTGTAATAACATAATATTTTTGTGTCATTGGCTGCACTGATCGTTGATTGGCTGGCAAAATTAATTTTTGTGTAATAAAACAACGCCGCTATATCGAGTTTGTATTCATTAGATATGTCTTCAGTTGTACCCTGATCGCGCTTTAGGAAAGCTATTATGAAAATGTATTTTTTTAACAAAACTTATTTTACTTTATATTTTGATATTAAAAATGAAATGTTAAGTTAAATACACATGTTCCTACATAAACGTATAATAGGCATGGACGGTAAATAATCATTCAACAACAGGTGCATTCCCACTCGGTAAAGACAATTTTAGCAGTGTTTTGAGCAAATTGTCCACAATTAGGACCTAATTCCAGCTGTAAGTCCTGTGTTTTTAAGTTGAAGAGGTTCCGAGTACAAAGTAAAGGCGTATTGCGCCGATAATGTTGTATATTATAACCAAAGGGGCGTTTAGTCCCTTCTGTAACTATACTGGTACCCGGATGCACTAAATAGCATACAATTGTAAAGCCCTTTCGAAAACGACTTTTCAAAAACAACTTATTTCTAATTCCATAGTAATTTGAATGTAGACTTTAGTTGCTCACTATTAAGGTGTCAGTTGAGAGTATCTTCGACAGTGGAAATAGGTCCTTGTGTAAAGTTAAACTTCAAATGTTAAGAAAATTTCAGGGGGGCATAATGGTGGCAAACACTGCTAAAGTTGATTGCTGATATTTTCGTTATTCGGTTGTATAGCCATTTAACCCCTTTACTGTACCCGACAGTGAGATTCAAAGCTGGGGATGAAACTAATTACCAGCTCCGTACTTCTACTTTTTTAATATTGTAATAGAAAATAACTTGATTTTTTTTTGTACTTACACTTGCAATAAAAAAACTTCTTGATTTTCAGGTAAATCAGCATGCAACCATAACACTTGGAATCTATATTTTACCGGTATGTATTTTTTTGGACCAGGATGCACATGTTTTTATGTATATAACATCCCGATTAAACCTCGTCGTCGCTAGTACAAAATAGAGTCGCAATCTGTTCCTGTCCATCCTCATATCTCCGGCCGTCTACTCCTTCAAACAACTCAACGAATTTTGATATAGTATTCACTGTCATTTAGAGCTTTTTTTATGGAAGGTTTTTATGCACAATACATCCTAATTGTACCTTGTATTGTACAATTTAAATGAAATCATTAACTATAGAGCAAACGTTAAAAATGTTAATACTTTTATATCCAGCATACCCCTTGTAATTGTGATTCGCGGCCTCATCAAAGTGACTCAGCACTAAGCTAACAGGAGATAGTAAAACGTGTTAATATTTGAATTTCCTGCCTCCATCTAACACCAACAATAACCCTTTACTCTTAAGACAACAGGAAACACGGTTAATTACAGTGTCGTAAAACTAAAGGCGATAAGTTGGCCGTTCTCATTTTTAAAAGAATACTATATATATATTTTAACCTTACTTTATGTGAGTACACAATTTATTCCCTGCAGTAAATGTTCATAAAAGCTGTAAATTCATTCAAGTTTCTTTAGTATGTTGCGTGTAAGTGAAACGAGTTACCGGATACTTGTTTTATTGTTTTGATTACGTTTTCATTTGCCAAACCTGAACGTTTTTTTCACGTTACAAATCACAACTTTAATCACACCGCGAGAGAAGATTAAATACCCCTGGTTAAAAATGTATCTAACGATCTTATTTACGTATATGTCTACGTATCTGTTCTGTACTGAGCTGTACAGAACATACATACATACGTACATTCTGTGCATAGTCATATGGGATTTATGTTTCCGTACTGTAACCTACTTTCATACTTCTCCTTGACTCCTTAATCCTAGTACCCATAGTTTTGGCTTTTGGCTGGGTAAGCAAGAAAAAATGGTGTAAACTAGTGTAAAGTGTAAGTCAGTTTTGTTTAAAACTAACTCTCTAATGTAAACTCGTTCCTAATCTTTAAATAAATAGTCCTATTACTTGCCTAAATAATTTGCTCAAAACAATCAATTGTTTCAAAGTCATTCCAATACATAAATCACTCGACACTACGTTTTTACCCGACTACGGCAAAGCCAAAAGGAAGGGTTAGGTTGTTTCTCTTATTTTATAGCGTTTCTTGTACTTTTCACGATTAACCTTTTTTCTCACAATTTTTTCTTAATTTTCAAGCCGGATTTACCACCATGATCGAGCACGTTAGCGTTCCGGGTTCGAATTCTGAAAACGACCGTTCAAATTCGTAATGCCGCAGAAAGCCGGCAGAGGTCGCGGATTTAAATTGAAAACGTGCACCACGCTCGTCAGTTACCGATTACTCGCAATTAAGTGGCTATGCCAATTCGCATCGCTCGGAGCGACTAAAGCTATGATCCATCGCCAGCTACAGCGCTTATGCTATTTTTTGCGAAAGGTTGGAGCTAAAATGTTAGTGTTACAAAAGTAACTTACTGGTACATTTTTTTTAAAGGTAACTATCGAAAAAAGAACCTGTTGCAGCAACACTGGCAATCATTTTTGTTAATGAAGTAAGAATAAGTCACAAGATATAGAAAATCCTTTAGGATCAGGAAACTATCGCATGTTTAAAAAAATTATTTTAAAAGCTTTTAAAATAATGTTTAAAATAAACCCTTTGTTTTAATAATTACTATAATGTATGAATTATGAAATAACGTGAAGTACACAGTAAATATGTATGTGTGACTTAGGCAGCTTTATTAAATACTTAAGAAGAAAAAACACACTAATTAAAAAAAACACAAAGTTTTGTAATATATATGAAAATGTTCGCCTGCCGTTATTTCTGGGCAGGGTACCCAGAAGGCTGGCCAAGTTACTTCTACAAATGGGTTGACCGAGAAACGCGACAGCCCTTAGGTCACCAATGATATAAACATTTTTTAAAGGGTTAAATAAAAGACAGGCCCCTATGGACCAAGGGTTCAAAGGAAAGCATCAAAAATGAAGTTCTCATCAAGACATGCGTATTTGCGACGTTTTGCTGTTTTGGCCGTAGCAGCTGCTCTATCTGCCCTTATTGCCGATAGGCCGTTTTTGCAGGTGGTAGAACATTGTGCAAGGGCCGTCCGGAAGGCTACCACCATCTTGCTCGCTAATCCAGCCGCTTACCAACAGTGTTTGCACTGTTGTGTTTCGGCGTGGAGAGCAAGATAGCTGGTGAAATTACTGAAGCAAGAGGTATCCCATCTTAGCCCTCTGGGTTGGAAACGCATCTGCAAATCTCTTTGATGTCGCGGGTGTTTATGGGCGGTGGTGATCACTAACCATCAGGTGACCCACTTGCTCGTTTGCCTTCCATTTTATATTGTAAATAAATCCAAGGAGCAACGATGCCTGAATATCGATGCAATTAATTAGTGTACCATAATTAGCTTTGTAGCTTTACTTATACTTATGTTTAAATAAGTATTTGACGAATGACGAAGCTAATGATAAGATGCACAAAATCTAAATAGTCAAAGCTTAGTAACCAATATTTTCGCTTTTTACGTTACCCGTGTCCTTGTACCTTTATCAAAGTGAGCTGAAAATGATTTGCGAGTGAGAACCAAAACGTAACAGAACGACTTCGGTTTGCACGTTTAAATATTTTCAGATATTCTTTATAGATTTGAAAATATTACTATTAAATATACTTTTTGTTTGGTATGAAACTCCTAAATATAAAATATTATCTAATCTATAAAGAATTTAAAAAAAAATTAAGCCTGCGAACGTATTTCTAAGGCATGCCAACCACTTCCTAGACAATCATGGCTATAAATTAGGGTTAAGAAGATAGAAAAAAATTACTGCCGTTTCTATGGAGAGGACTATTTGTTGCTCTGTACATAATCAACTTAATGTTGAAGACTTTAACTTAAGGTAGTAGATATTTTGAAATGAAATAATGACCTCGCGGAAAGTTATCCCCAATCAAAAAAACCTTTCATATAAAAAGTAGCCAAGTCTCACGATTCCTTTACTTTTTAACAGCAATGATATCGCTTGTCGAACTAAGTTCTATGATTAATAATAATGCATTATTATACGAGTATTAAGAAAACAAAATTAAGAATAGTTGAGTTTCGTGCTGCATGATAGCAGAAAAAGCTGTAAGGGTTGACGCGGCTCTACACATGGAAAGCGATTTGAAGCGCTGTTACAAAGCGATTTATGTCAAAAATGCCTTTAAGGTCGTCTCCACGTCTCTACGTGAAAATAGGTTGAATTGATGAATTAGCTTTTAGATTACTTCGAGCATAAAGGAAATTGATATGTTATCTCAGTTGCGCAAATAAGAAGCACACTGACATTGTGTGAATGACAGGTCAGCCCAAGTAAGCCCACTTTAGTATAAATGTTCCTATTCGTTGGAACCTAATTGTAGCACAATTTGACAAATTAAAAATGGTTACATGTTTAGTTTGGTTTATTCATTCAGCTAATGTAACGTTCCGTTATAAATTACATAAATGTCATGTTTCATTAATTTTTATTGACATTGTAAAAATTAAAATCAAATGAGTAATAAAAATAAAATGTAAAATTTTGCAGAAATCGGGGTCCCGCAAAAAAATCATAACTCATGTAACATGTCCATAAGAACTTTAAACCTACCTGCAAATAGATATAAGCGCAGCTATGTAAAATTTAGCATATAAACTAAATTTAAAATGCTATATAATTAATGACAACACAAAGAAAAATTAGGGTAATGGCAGGGTTCGAACCTGCAACATCAGCATTCCGTGCCTTGCGTATTCCAGTTTCCGCCACATTACCGCTAAAAGAAAGAATTTAAAGAAAAATCGAAAAAAATTAAAGATAAATAATTTCGATTACAATAATTTAGCATATAAACGTTAGTGATACCTTAAAACTAAGTTTATGACTTTGGTTTTGATTCGATCCGGCCGAGATAGCTCTAAGTCCACGCAGACAAAGCCGTGGACAAGCATGTGACACTCAAATTAACTGTTTAAAAGTAAGAAATTTAATGATATGCACTTTATTGATATAGTAAAAGCAAATGACGAATGTAAGTATCTAAAATACTCAACGTATGATTATATAATTATGGCGTAGGTGTACGTCGCACGCGCATCAACCGAGTTGGCAGATTTATTCGTTCGTTAATTGATATGATTATACTTCGTAGCTGCTTCGTATCAAAACAATTATGTATTCCAATTTATTTTAATAACTTCTTATTTAACTCTAAAAAAATTACAAATTAAAATCTTTCGTCTTTCGTTAGATAAATGTTGTACCCCTGTTAAGTTCCGATATAAAAATAATCATCTAAACGCGCTAAGGATTCCAAAAACTATCAAGCGATAGTGTGGTTGTTTCGCAGCCTAATCCTGCGGCGGACGCGGCAGGAAAATGGCGGAAATTGAAAATAAACATTTCATCTGCGCCCCGGCACGCACTGCCCAAATTGACAATACAACCAATTTGCCGCCGCACGCCGACCACCTTTGTATGAGAATTGAAAAATAATATTAGGTACACTTTTTTCGACCACTGCACGTAGGCAATCTCGAAAATAAACTATGATTCTTCAACCGTTCTCATTTCAGCTTCACACAGACAATACATATAAACAGCGAATAAAGAAGATGCACGTTGCATCGGTGTTATTTACAAACAGTGTTTAAAAACAAAAGACTTGGACCTCGTCGTTATTTATTTGAATTCTTACTTCCTAACAATAATTAATCATGGAGAATCCAAAGTTATGTTTTTTGTATCGAGGCTCAAGGCAAAGGTGTTATCGAGCCAGACGGGAAGTCGTTCGATAGACCGCAGAGTTCATTCATTAAGATTTTACAATAAGATCGTTATGTAAACACAGCGTTTGTTAATGGTTTTGTTCTAATAACATTAAGTCATTGTGCTCAATAGGAAATATAAACATCGCATCTGTATTATTTAAAGGATGGATAAGATCGGAAGTTCTTGTAAACAAACTGAAAAAATACGTCATCGAATCCTCTTTCCCCTAGTGCCAAAAGTACTCTGGAAGAGTGCTCGAGTAATCAGCAAAGAGGCCGTCTAATTTAATAAATGATAATTAAATGTAATGGACGCCACTCGATGGGCCGCAAATGAATGAATGTATAATTGAATGACTCGCCACAAATATTTTACTAATGGGTCACATTTGATTAGGTTATTTCTGTATGTATCGGTCGAAGCCAAAAGCACGCCGTCTGGCTTTGCACTACACTATGAAATTAAATTCTATTCTCGACTAGTAACAGCTTTGAGATGTTTCATATTGATTTTGTAGTATACTTAGCCGACTTAAATTTACAGCCGTTTGCCAGCTTATGTTGTAAAAAACAATTTAATTAATTTGATAATTTTATAAAAGTAAAAGTAACTCACCTCTGTTGATCCGAATATCAGTTCCATTCCTATTTTAGGCATACCTATTTATAACTGACCAGTGACTTTTAAACCTACCGGTAGATTTAATGTCAAGTGCACTCCCATAAATGTCCCATCGTCTAAAAGGATAGCAATCCAATAAGAGGATATAAATAAATCATAGCTTCGATAGCTTTTGTCTAATCTAATAAATGTTTTATAAGAATTAGGTAAGTGGCGCGCCCCGGTAGGCGGGCTCATTGCATTAGTTCGAGGGACTGCATAATGTCAGAATTGACACACGATTGTGGGAACACCCCAGGGCTACCACTACACTAATATCCTTTAATGGAGTAGGTAATTCACTTTAAGATTTCAAAGGGAAATCCTCTGACTGCAGGTGTCTTTTTCGGGGTCAGTTGTTTGAGCGATTTCAGATTTGTTTATATAGGGTAAACCCTTTGAATTGGCACCTAAAGTACCAAAGATTCACTATTATTACATAGAAATAGGGTTGCTGGTGCCTGCATAATTGGAGGAGTGCCGCCAATAGGAGCAGTTTAGCCTATAGCATTATTTATTTTCCAATACCAGTTCAAAGGTTATAACTACAAATAAGTTAGAACAGATTTTCTAGACCCTTAGTTATGCTTTAATTCAAGAAAAAAAAAATGCAAGATAGATGTCTAATCATATAAATTAAATTTGCTTATTTGGCCTTTAAGCCTAAGAAAGAGTTTATTAACCAAGTAATTACCTTCTTACGCCAAACTTGTTACAGACCTCGCTGCATTAACAGTTGATTCACATCTCGATTGAATTTTAATTGATCCACGCTCGTGCACTCCAATAACGGCGTAAGTTAATTATAAAAGTCAATTGATTTAAAAGGAGCGGTGTCGTGGTCGCGTTATGAGTAACAGAAAAAGTTTTCAATTTCACTAAAAGGGACTGGTTTGTGTCTTGGAAGTCTCGTCTGGTTATCGGCTGGTAATGTATGAAGTTGTGCGCGGGTTTATTTTATAACTCACTTCACGTAATAGGCCCCGAGTTGACTTAATTCACTTTGCCCCTCGCCGCGCGGGCCGTTTACTAATTAAGTCTTGCTCTCATCTTGCAAATTGATATTCTACTTGGAAATAATAAGCTTTGTCCTGCAACTGATTATTGCCTGCTTTTGTACGGCTAATGAATCCTGTACAAATCTTTTGTTGCTGCCATCTACGCATTTTTAGGTTCTTACATGTTTTAATTATTACTTATTTCCGTATCTAGGCTTTATTTTGCTCTACTCCTACATTGAAAAACAATAATAACACTAATGCCGACAGTAAACTAAAAAAACATTGTTAAAAACTAGGCCCCCATAGTATTGTTAACTTAGGCGGCTTTCCAGATTATAAAAAAAACCTTTTAGATCTATGAACAATTAATCATTTATTTTTAAAATTTAGTATTTGTAACGTACTATATTGCGTCCAAATGGAAATGGTCTAGGTATCTAAGTGTTCTGGCCAGGGTGCACATGACTGGCAATAAAAACGTATGAGCATTTGCTTATATGTTTGCATCGGCGACAAATCATGGCGGAAGGCACTTGGCACATGAACAATTAACTTAATCAGAAACTTAATCTCGTAAGATAGACATTTGACATGTGCCATCGAAATAAGGATATCGGCATAAATTGATCCATGAACATGCTTCATAAATTATCACGACAACGATTTGGAACATTTTACAACTGCTATGAATTCTTTACGATCCGGGGGATGCGACTGCGCCGCGTCTCATAATTAATACGAGACGTTTGTTTTAATAGAGACATAAAACATCAGCAAAATCAGCTATAATATTACATCGTTATCCTTCTTACACTCGCATATCTTTTTAGTAATCGTAAAACACTCTCGATTTTATCGACAGCCCGATGTAAAATAGACACGTCCCGAACCATATAATCCACTTACGCGCTAATAGAATTACACATTAAATTGATATTGTAACTTGGTCAAAGCAATTAAGATACAAGTTTTAATTAACTCGTCAATGTAGGTATGCTTAAGTAATTACTACTTTCATAGTTAATTAAAGAGTTCCCATTGCGTTAATTTAATTATGATGGAATTAAAGTTGTTTTTAACGATTCACCGTTTCAAAATCTATCCAAATCCATGTAAGTAAGAGTAGATAAGCTAGGAATTAAAGGTTGCCACGAGAGGATTCTCAGTCGAGTTAAGAAAGAAGAGTTTACTTCCAGCTAAATTGAGTTCGACATCGCAAATAGATAAAGCGATATCTACCGGTTATAGAACAAACTTTATAGTTTTGTTTTTGGCAGTTTTGACAGTACTATCTACTTATTTGTTCCTTCACTTGCATCTAACTGAGATGAAACTTTTAACTTCGCCAGCGCACATTCCACCTGAGTATCACTTCCCGGCTGCGCGAGTTTATTTATCTGGTTACCTTTCTTTATTTTATCTTCTCATAACTTGGTCAGTTCTTGGATTGTTCGAAACAGGGGTTTAACGGTTTGATTTCGGACGGTCTGCAATAACCGTTGAGATAATTGTGCGAGATGGAAGGTGCCGGCGATAAGAGTAGTAGGGCATTGTGGCGCTCCTTCAGGAGCCGCGGAGCGGGAGACACCTGAAAACAATAAACGTGAAACTGCCACAATAATCGGCCCTCATGATCACCGCCTCGACTGTCAGACAATGGGGCAGATTACGCGATAGGGGTTTAACCGAATAGCAGCTAACTCGATTATGCGGCCATCCGTGATTGTGTTTGAGCCTATTAATGTTTGAATTGCGTTATATTATTGCGGCGGGCGGGTGCCAGTAATCCAATATGGGTCGGTATTAACGAAATTTCACGTCGAGCTCGCGGTTTTCATTCGCCGGCGAACGAGTGATAATGCTAGTGACATTTTAGTCTGAATTAACGGCGCCGGCGAAGCTTTGATCAATTTTCTTTAATTATATGTTACGTTATACAAAAGCAAATCCGACCTTTATAGCGCTACGTTGGTAATTACGTTAGTCGCGGTGCCGTGATGCTGTAGTTAATGACGCGTGGTATAAAGTGTAAATGTAACCGGCAATTGTTGGTTGCTTTTTGTTTCTCGGAGATTTCTTTTGTTTAATGTTAGACACATGGCCGGGTATGGAGATGCGCGGAGGGTGTGAACGAACGCCGCGCCGGCCATCGCTAGATTAAAGAACAACTTAAAGGAAAGCAATCTGCTAAATAAGAGCTGCCGACGTGGCTGGCGCGGAAGCTTACTCTACTTCATTTTTGTATACGTATTATTTTCTTCCATAGAAACACACGCAGGTTTAAATGCAACCGTAGCTGTGACCAAAGCTATCAACGTCGTAAAGATTTTTTATATTCCCTCTGAGCACTCATTAGTAAGCAGCGTTAATCGGACTTTCACAGAGTTAATGTAAATATTACGACATAATTAACGATATTATCTTAATTAGTAAAAAGTTGACTGTGAAGAAGATAAATGTTTCAAGCATTGGTAATTTTACTATCAATTAATATTTAACAATCAGCACAAAGTTAACATTTTCTTTCAATCTAGGAGTAAGCTTGGAACTCGGCTCGGGTCTATGACTACCACTCTTAGAAAAAACACATTATAAAAATAAATGAAACATAATGGCGTCACGGCTAAAGCAAATCATACTTTTATGCAGTTTTTAGACGCTTACTTTTACTTATGACAAACAAGATTGCCAAAAAGTAAAACTAGGTGCCTAAGTACTAATATTTTTCATAATTTTAAAATATATCAGTGTACACAATTTATAGGCGTACATACCTTTAAACCTAAAATATATGCACCCAAACTGATATCTAACCTGCCTAAATTTACTACATATCAAAAAAGGAAATTTATCTAAAAAGTGCAGAGCCGTATCCACTGCGATAGTAGTTATGTGAATAATTTAGCTCCTCGTCTCGTTACTTTAGCCTGCGTTTCCGCAGGTGTGGCAATCATATTGTTACTCCCACACTGGCTGGGGGAGGGGGCCGGAGGAGAAGGGACAGATCTCCCGTCGCGCCGCTCATTCTTTAATCTCGCTGATGAATTATGATTAGCAGAGTGCACTCAAACCTATTAGTGTTTCTGTCTGCGCGGAACATTTGATTTATTCCAGTTTGTCAACATGGGAAGGTTTAGCTTCGTCACAGATTATGTACAAGCTTCTTCATTAGGCTTCGTTCCTTTGGGACAGTGCTCTTGTATAGGGTGTCATGTGTGATAGTCAACCTAGAAAGTATTATAAGTTATGAATGCATGCTTCAGATTGTGAACTAAACACAAGAACTTTATTTTAAATACATATTTAAAGTTATCTCGGACGCCCCAGAGAGTATTTTTCAGTAATGCACCATTCACCTTAATAAACATTTTACCTGAACTGCATCCAGAATGTTCATTAAAATTTAGCAGCAGCTCAACAAAAACCTTTATGACCCGTACAGTGGCGCTTAATAGCACGCCGTGGGACCACAAACTCCGATTATCCAAACAGAGAGTTCGCGAAACAGTGCTGTGAAATTTTAACGTGTAATTGATTATGAAGTTGGCCACAAATGGGCGAAAATAGTTCTAATTTGGAGTGTGGCAGGTGGCGGAGCATAATTGGTCTCGGGCCGCGTCAGTGTTAATCATTAACGTTGGCCGGCGCTGCAGCGGTCCCAGCGGCCCGCGCGGGCATCCTTCAATTTAGCTGACTTCACTACCGCTCGGCGCCCATGCACCTTACTGCCCCGCCATGCAAACACAGGCTAATTCGGCTTATTCTATCAGTATCGCTCTCGCGAAGCGCACGGTCGCATTTTCATTCCGAACCATTTACGAGATTACACTCGCACTCCCCACCGAAAATTCGTGATCGAAGCTCGTCTCGCGATTAACGAAGTCACGTTAATGACTGACGTCTGTTTTTTTTTATAGTTCTATTCCCCATTTCGTGCGTATTGGCATTTTGGGAAGTCAGTGCTAATGGAAGGCGTGATCTTTTTTGCTTTTGCTGTGTCTAATCTCAGCGGCTGCATTCGCTACGGGTTGTTTTCCGAGTGGCGTGGCCTGTCGCTGTCACCGCTCGGTAATTATTCACGAAGGCTGGCTTCACGAGCTGTCAACTTGGAAAAAATGCCGCGGACGTGCCGTACCGCCCTATTGCTTCCAACAAGAGATTTCGTTTCGATCGCGCCGGGGCTGTTACGTTACGATATGACATCAATGGTGTCTGATATGGCTTCATTCATCCAACCTCATTAGTATAAACTTTTAACTCTATTTGACCAAGAAAAGGATATATTGAACGCAATCTTAAGTTTCTCCGCTGACAGTCCAGTTTTATAAATTTCGCTATGTTAAAAATGACTCTGTACCCACAGGTGAAATGAGGCGCCAAATGGTAAAGTTAATATTTTTGTTCACTTCTACCGGTGTTTTTATTGTCATCAACAGGTTTGAGGTAGATTGTCAATAGAAAGACATTTCATCCGTAACTGAAATGTAAATCAAAAGGAATCGGTAATGACACGCTAAAAGTATCACAATACCAGAGTTTAATTAACAGTATGACGACTGGACTTAAATGTCGGCACAATGCAATTAGAATAGTTTCCTGTGTAAACAGTCATTGACACAAATTGGGCCAGGGTGCATGTTTCCGGCCAATATCCGTATCCTGTATTATTTATGGGCCGATCGGTCGCACTCTCCAAAACATACAAAAAGGAAAGACTTGGCCCATTCGTCACGGGCGCACAATGGCCGCATTGTTTCGGGCACTGCCTCTAATGCCCGATTTCGTTTTGCCCGAAAATAATTTGACAGAATAAAAACGACATGCGACATTAGGTGGAAAGGTCGGGGAGCGAAATCCATCAGCGGCATTCTTTCAAGCAATTGAACGCCTACGTGCGAACCGGAGCGCACAATTTAATTGAAAATGTTAATAGCGCACTCGTTCATTACACCAACGCGGTGGGACTTTTAGGGTTACCGTCGATACGATATAGCTATGTTACAATTATTTCATTTAGATAATATTAAAAATGACCTCTACTTTATTGTTTTTTTTTTATTTAATCCCGTTTTCGGGTTTATCTACGACGGCTTATTGTTTATTTTTAATTACTGATTAAATTCAGGTAGCACAATAACTCGTATTATATTATAACATACAATATTTTTATAATAAATAGCGGACGCCCGCGACTTCGTTCGCGTGGAATTAGTAGCCTAAGTCCAACAGGGATAGTGTAGCTTTCCATTGGTGAAAGAATTTTTGGAATCGGTTCAGTAGTTCCAGAGATTACCCCTATACATACATACAAACAAACAAAGTTTACCTCTTTATTATGTTAGTGTAGATTAGTAATTATCTATTCGTTTATCTACAGTTATGTAATGAAATATTTTGGTTTTGATTTAATTTTGAATAACTAGCACATTACTTCGACGACGTGTGACCCAGTTTTGCACGGTTCTACATCCGTCCCCCAAAACGCCAGAACACGATACCTTTCAGCCAGAATTCCTGCTTTGTGAAGGGCGATAGATGGCCAGTCGGTACCCGTACGCGTTCCACAAAGGACGTAAGATAACTGGTCAGACTCGAGTTTTTTTTACCCTTCTCTGTATTAGCAGTTGCGAAACCGCGATTCAATTGTGCGTTCTCAATTAATCGCTTCACTAGTTGTGCTTATTTTTTACAGAAATTATGACAGGCTACGAATTTCATGGTTCAGAGTTTAACGTTATAATTTTAAACGATTTTACGAATTGCTCGAGTTAATCGCGGTAACCTGTAACTGTATTTTTGTATTGCGATGGAAATTTGGACGGTAAAAAACTTACTGTTTTGGCAAAACGAATTGCAAATAAATTGTACTAGCGGATTCAGTTACTGCTTTGAATTTGCACGAGGTTTCACTGATGAAGGAACTTGCACCTTTAACAATTCCAGTGAGTTGCTTATTGGTACTGTGCCAATGCACCCCAAAGACAGAGTCAGTACGCAATTATTTGTATGACCATATAGATGTCAAACGCCGAATAACTCTTTTAAAAGCATAATAAAACACACAGACACTTCACTGAGGAGTTTTTTTGTGCACTTTAAAGGGGCTTTAAGTATTTTGCTAGCGTCCGATATGACTCGTTACGCATGAGACATGATCGGCAACGCGCGAGTGATTCGCTGGTGTTGCAATTGCAAGTGTCTATAGGCTGCGGTAATACGGTTTTTCACTCACAACCAAATGGCATTAAAGTGTAAAATTGATGTAGATCATCTTTGAAAATATATTTGTGTCGAAAGAGAAGATAAAAAATGATATTTTAGATGCAATAAAAAATTACAACAATGACGAAGAAAAAGTTATTTTTTGGGTTGTGATGTATGGTCATTCGAAACTAGATACAAACTGTTAATTTTATTATAAGACTAATTAGTTCTAAAAGCATTAAAATAAACTTGATTTAGTGTTAGCTCCACAGACATGGCCTACTCCGTGTCTGTTGTTAGCTCCATATGTTTTGTGATGGTGACGTCACTATTGGTGTTGTATTCAGAGCGATGGGGTGATTTCACGATGCTTGCCCGCTTCTATTTTACTGCTCATGCTATTTCGAAAAATAGTTTACGCAAACTATTTTTCGATAACAGTAAATTTTAGGTATAAATAAATAAATAAATAAATAGAATACCGTATTGCTCCGTGGCTAACAATCAGGCCAGTTTTGGCGGCTGTATTTTCAAAATGTAGACCTTTGGTCAACATTGGTGTAATTTGTATGGCGCATCTTTTGTTTACTAAATGTTGGTAGCGATGATAGAGGGTAAGCGCATCTGAGAAAAGGTGTGTTCTTTACGCGTGTACAGACAGGAACACTCTTAAATTATCACCGTTTCCATGTTTTTTTTTTTACCAAAAGAGTGCCATACAAATTACATCAAAGGTCTGGAGTTTGAAAATATACCCTGGCAGTGTTTGAGACTAAAGGTAAAGGATGGGGTTAGAAAGTCGGCCCTTATGAGTATTCTATAAACACTTCTGTTACAAAGATGTATTTTGGTCCTAAATCATCCCTCTTTTGTTTCAGTGCGAAAGGCGTACGCCGCAGCAGGCGAGCGGGAGTCCCGGACTCGGCGCGCAGATGCTCGCCATGGAGGTGAGCAAGGAGGCGCGCGCGTCGCCGCTGCCGGCGCCCGCGCAGGCCGCCAACGGCCAGTCGCAGCAGCAGCAGCCGCAGGTACTTCACGTGGAAAAAAAGTGTTTTGAATACTGCTTAATTGGTTATATGGTTATAGTTATCGGCTGTTCTGAATTGACCAATTATGTCCGGATTATAGTATATTATGTACTATACAAGCTGTTTGGTAACGAGTAAATAATCCGTGCATGGATGAAGCACTTTGCACGTTCAGAAAATGTAAAAATAAGTTTAGTAAAAGTGTTACCGTTTTCGAAATAGGTACAGTAGGGGAAATATATTCACGTACCACCTTAGAACCCTATCGCAACGACGCGACGCGTTAAACGCCAGGCTATGTCATACAAATGTCATGCGTATGTCTCGTCGACTAGGTTCTACGGTGGTACGTGTTTCAATTTCCTTGACTGTACTTATACTTTAATTTTTTTTCCATCTCAAAAACAGTGGCACTTTTATTATACCCTTTTTATTATTTAGCTTATCTTTTTTAGTTACCACCTATCACAATTGACATAATGAATTCTTCGAGCCTTGAATGATAATGGGTCTTGTATTAAAGCCACCTTTAATGAAGTTAAGTTCAAATTCCGAAAGTACAAAAGCATGTTCCGTTTACTGTGAGGCCTTGAATTGAAGGGGCGAATTTCAAATTGAGTCTAGGCAATATTTTAAATGTGCTATTTTATATATACATATATCGCCACGTAGTGAATGTCATAATGGGATAAGTACGAATTAACCCTCGCCAAATAATTAAAAGCGATTTTTTGTAATCAATAATGCAACTGATAAACGATAAATGCAAAGATATCACAAATATAAATTTTTGTTATGATTTGAACTTGCAAACTCGGTTTTATGTACTTCTCTCTTACGGTTAGAACGAGTAACATAAAATTTTGATAGAGTCTAACCATTCGAGTTATACATAACCTGCCAAAGATTGTTTTTTTTTTCTTTGTGTTATTATATTTACCGACGGTTCTTTACATAGTAATGTAAAATACTACCGACAGTACATTCTTGGTTCCTGTTACTAATACAAGATGGAAAACCCAGGACAGCCTTTATCAAAGTCGCTGTTTTCCTGCACAATATTTGATTTTGCTTTGGCTCCCTCATCACAGATTTTTCAACCTAGCAAAAGCCTTCATGGTTCCGTAAATTCTCAGGTGTGTGCTGGATGCAGCAAGGTGATCACGGAGCGGTACCTCCTGAAGGCGTTGGACCAGCTCTGGCATGAGGACTGCCTGAAGTGCGGGTGCTGTGACTGTCGGCTTGGAGAAGTCGGACACACCCTGTATACGCGCGCCAACCTTATACTCTGCAAGAGGGATTATTTGAGGTGAGTCGTAGGTGTATCGAGGGCTTTTTGATATCTATGTTTAGATATATCCCTATGACGTACAAACATTAATTTTCGTTGATTTTTTTTTTGTTTTCTCTCAAATCACACGCTAAAATGTGACGTAACCACGGTTGAGAAAAAACTAATTGAGTCACTATAGAACGCTGGCATGTTAACAGTGCCATTTCTACGGCGATGTGTTTTTTAACAATCACTAGCCATTATCTCACAACGACAAGGTTTATGCTCCATTCGTAATAGTACGTTCACTATTGAAATTAAAATGTATTGTCAAGAAGACATAGATTTTTAGTTTAAATAGTTTAATCTTGGACTCCTAGGAATGTTTGGAAATAAAACCAACTTGAATTGTCGATCTCTGGCTTCAAATAGTTTATACCTACTGTATTAAATACCTTAAATACAAAAAAGTACATTGTCATTTTTATAATGATACTTTGGTATATTCCTTGTCAGTATTTTCTCTTCAGAAGTTTTTTCCCGAAATGGTGGAAAATTTTCTGACATTTATTCTTATAAAGGCTAGTAAGCCTAATCTGAATAAAAATAATTTGAGCTTGACTTTGGCTTTGACTTTGACCGAAACCTCTTGTCCTCAGGCTTTTCGGCAACACGGGCTACTGCGCAGCATGCAACAAGGTGATCCCGGCGTTCGAGATGGTGATGCGCGCACGCACGAATGTCTACCACCTCGAGTGCTTCGCCTGCCAACAGTGCAATCATAGGTCAGTTTAGTCAGTCTTTACATCCTTCATTATGTAGGTTGACAAATAAATTAAAAATTTCTGTCTCTATTTTTATCTTTTATTTATTACTTGCATACAAAAATACAGATAGTGTGTGTTAGCGTGTACAAGTTGACACGGGTCAACGTGTCTGTAACCAAATTGAAAATAGTACCACTTTCATCAGATTTATTTGAAGGAATGTCACTACAATTTACTGTAGCACTACCAAAAAAGAAAATTTATTAAACACTGTAATGTAACAAAAAAAGATGTGCAAAATTAGCATTTTTGTACTTACTTTTTCGGCTCGCTCAAATCAATTGTTGTTCTCTTTTTGTTGTGCAGTGCATTGTTATTATCATCTTCACGTACAGCAAGATATCAAAACTTGGCGCGTTTGGCACCAAGCGCTCTTGGAATTCACGTTTTAGTTTACTGTACGGACCGTGTGTGCGATATTGAGAAATGTACGAAATGGTGAGCTCAGATAATATATTAATTCGTCGGTTTGTAAATTTTACAGTAATGATAGGCTTACAGGGCCTTGATGACACAAATATACTTGGCCGTATTCACTGAATTAATAATATAATAATATAATATAACACTTTATTTCAGACATTGTCCAATCGAGACAACATACGTCCACATTGTCCAAGTGAATTACATTTTTTTTTAATGGAAGCAAAACAAATGCATACATATTTTGATAAGTACTGAGCACTGATTTCTACGATAAAGATAAGCAGAACGAGGGCTATCATATGCTTATATCGCATCCAAAAATGATTACCACATGTCAACATTCTTAACCTTTAGCTTTGCTAACTTAAAGTTGAAGAAAAAGTCTTCTTAGTTGTAAGAGCACTCCGCAAACAAGACCAAACTATTCGCCCTCTAGTTTTTTAATAAAAAATAGAATTCACACTTACAGCACCGCTGTTCATTTTGTTCTCTCATGTCAAACGTGGTAGCCGTGAAAATTGAGTGGGGACTCCTATATTGAATACAAGTCCGGTCTGGGACTTTTCTTTTTCGAGAGAGACGAAGTATTCGAAAGAATGCCAAGTAAAAAAGGGACGGCATTATCGTGCGGCGAGAAGTTAGATGGTTTATTCATCTCACGGACGGCAAACAAAGAGCGCGATTAAATTTTCCGCTACATAATAAACCTACATGCAGGAAGAAAATATTTGAAGTGCTTTTGGGTCGTTTTGCTCCACGACATTGGGTTGCGATTTAGTTGCTGATTGAATACGTGTGCTGTATGAACTTAGTTACAGCTGGTGTTCGCTGCCGTTTATAACTTATTGGTTTCACATACACATTGATATACATATACGTTTACAGAGATTACTTCCTTCGTGTTAGACAGAGTAGAGCTAGGAAAACTGTATTTTATTTTGACAATGGCTATCTTAGATCGTAATTTCTTTAAAATAATTATTATACTAAGGCAAATCTTGAAGTACATATTTTTAACGCCCGAAGAACTATCGATAGATATTCTTACTAGAAAAGATAGAAATCTGTAATATAAATATTTGTAAATAAATACTTCTTTGCTACACTATTCATGAGACGGTAATATACTCACAAGCCCAATTGTAAAATTATTGTGGATCATCATTAAAAATATGAATAACGAAAAAATAAATTTAAAAAATAACCATACTTTTGGAATCACACCTGTACAAAATTAGAAAGAAAAAGTTGTTTTTTTTTCTGTTTGAAAATACGTCAATTTGAATCAAAATAAAATAAAAAATATGACAGCAATTTTTTTTGTGTTTTGAAAAACACAATTTCTTTTCCTTTAACGAATTCTTTTGATCTTTCGATAAAACAACGTCATTATTCACAAAAGATAAACCGCCAAAGCTTCATATGTACAGTCAAGGAAATCCAAACACGTACCACCGTAGAACCTAGTCGAAGAGACATACGCCAGACATTTGTATGACATAGCGTGGTGTTTAACGCGTCGCGTCATTGCGACAGGGTTCTAAGGTGGTACGTGAATGTATTTCCCCTACTGTACTTATGTTGCAGCAAATAACAATTTTGACATGGGCCATTCAATCGTTCCTCAATTGCACTGACCAAACAGCATGGCGTTCAACTCACCTCACATTTAATGAAGCGAAACAAATTATCTTTCTATACCGCAAGACAAGTTTTCTTTGTTACTCGAGGATTAGTGGAAAATAATTTGATTCAGTTTATTAATATGGACATCCGCAAATTAATTACCTTCTTACATTTTGTAACCGAAATTTCTTTCGATTTTTATTTTAAATGTTTTTAACATTCAAATTATTAAATTAAAATAGTAATGACATCACAAAGAAAAATTAGGGCAATGGCAGTACTTGAACCTGCAACATCAGCATTCCGTGCCTTGCGTTTTCCAGTTTCGCCACACTGCCGCTGCCCTACCCTGCGAATTTTTGAATGTTAAAAACATTTAAAATAAAAATCTAAAGAAATTTCGGTTACAAAATTTAATAACAAAAACGGCGCCATCTCTCGTCAGCTGACGGTAGCTGTGAAGGTACCCAGTTGAATATGATAACTTGTTAAAAGTTTCATATAGATGACACCGAGGGTAGTTGTACCCTTAAAATCAATAATGTAATGACCGCAAGACGAAGCACATTGAAAAATTCGCAGGGTAGGGCAGCGGCAGTGTGGCGAAACTGGAAAACGCAAGGCACCGAATGCTGATGTTGCAGGTTCAAGTCCTGCCATTGCCCTAATTTTTCTTTGTGATGTCATTACAATTTTAATTTAATAATTACCTTCTGTTTACTCTGTGCAGCATTATTATTATACACGTTAAGTCAACTTCTGGAATGTAAAACAAGATACTGATTTGCCTAATCATTCATCACCAATCATATTTATTTTGAAGGTGTAAGGCAGGAAAACAAAAACGTGTTGTATCACAAATCTAAATAAAGCAAATTGTATCGTTTCTTTTGACTTAATTGTGATAGGTGACCTTACTTTGGTACCTACCTAGGTAAATTGACGTAGGTACATAATAATAATTTAGAGAATACACGTCCCGTTGAAGCCTACAAGCCTTCTCACGACTCAGTGCCCTACTAAGTTACGTAATCGTTAAATTACTTTGCAAATGTGTGCGGGCTCCCTCACAACGTTTTACTTCACCGTAAAGCTCATGGTCAATTTAAAATTCAATTTCACACATAGATTCCAAATAAATCAGAGAATGGACCCTACGCTTGAAAACAGTAAGTCAAACTACCAAGGGTTTTAAAGTTGCAGTTGTGGCGAGATGCAGTGAATCTTAGCCAAATAGCTTGTTGACTTTATGTGACGCCGCCGTACGGGTCGGTGCAGGCTTCGAAATGGCAATCTTCGCCGGACTGTGTCCGCTTAAATAATAGAAAGGTCGCGAAGATTGGAGCCGCTTTGAATGGTTTATATGTCACTTGTGGACCTTCCCCGTGCTCGGGTAATCTCGCGCGGCATTTTCGCCAAATTATATATTTATTCAAGCGCTTTCATATGGACTGAACCGTTTAAGAAAATGGGTAGGTATACTTAATTTTTAATAAAATAGTAAGCTCCTTTATTTTTTATTAAAAAAACCGAGCTAACTGAACCTGTATCTAAATACAGGTTCAGTTAGCTAGGTTTTTTTAGATGTAGAAAACAAATGCATCAACCGTATTTAGAATGCTTACACAAATTAGAATGTTTAGTTTACGTTTGTTTACGCTGCAACCTGAAGCTCAAACTATTAAATATCACGTACAAATCAATTTCCACGCCGGCAGAAATCTGAATCCAATTTGCGGGCTGTCCGATCGAGCGGGTGGACGGCTGATATCACGGGTGAATATCGCTAAACGGCTAAATAATTTAGTAGCAATCTGGCGGCGAGCCCGCGGCGGAAGCCGCGCGCGGCGGTTCGCATCGCATCGGGACGCCGGCCGCTCGCACTGCGACCACGGCTCCGATACGGCTTCCTCCTGCAACCTTTCCGGCACCTTCTCGTCAACCGGGAACTCCTACATTTTCTGCCATCCTCGTATCTATAGCCCATCGACGTCCTTAAACGCTTTTGTTTCACGACCGAGGGAAAACAGTCAATAGCCGTGTCCGCTTCCTAAAATGTCAAACTTCGCGCGCCGTCGCCGCGACACAATAGCGCTTCGCACAAAGCTTAACTTGCAGCCAGTCATTAAAATTTCGTTCTACATCTTTTCCATTACGCGTTGCAGACAAAAAATAGCAAAATAAAAAGGGACAACTCCCAAAAACAAAAGTCGGCAACGGGGAGAACAGGAAATAAAGTTAATTAAGAGCGGCGAAATCGACTGAGTTGCGGTGGAAATTGGCCCCTTAAAAAAGAGACATTTGTAGCCGAGCTATTGCGCTTAATTTTTGTGACAAGTGAAACAAAAGAGTTGGTAGGGTGTTCGGAGATGCGGGGGTGGGGTTGGAAGACGTGGGGGGCGCGGAGGGGAGATAAGGTCGGCGTTATCGGCGCCGGTTCCGGGCCGGGCGGCCACTGGCGACTCGAAGGATACCTTTTGTTTACCACATTGAGGGATGCGCGCTCGCGTGACGTTATCGCGCGGCGCGCGCGGCGCTGACCTTTCCACTCGCGATACTAAATTTTATTCCTTAGACGTTTTATAGTGGCTGCTTTCCGGCCCTTTCATCAAAGTAATGATATCCACGATTAGATACGAAACAGCTAAACAATCCTCGTTTAGTTCGCTGAGGGTTTTCAGGGCACGAGGCCTAAATAATGCATGCATAGCATACTACTGAACACTAAGATGCCTTGCATACCAAGGATTACAATTCTGTATATCTGCATCCTGCCCACTTGATAACTGTATCTAGCCAACTTGTACAGCAAAACGTGCCGCTAAATATGTTTAGTAAATTATAAAACTTCATAAACTGAGTTTGTAATATTTATATATAATTACAAAGCATTTCAAACTTTACTTAGTTTTCTGACATAGCAAACTTTTCCAATATCCCAATATCTGTCGGATGCCAAATGCAATATCTTAGCGTGCTTAGTGTGGAGAGATGGGTTGCAGGTAGAAAGAGCTAAGGGAGATTCAGGGTCGCGCGGCAGTAAGCAATCGGCAGTATAGGAGTGAAACCAGCCGGGTAGGTGACGATACTGGCGATACTCCATTAAACAGTCGTTTTACCTCTAGAATATCAGTTACCGCAACTACCTTGTCACTACGTTATTCAGAGGGCTAAGATGGAATACCTCTTGTGCCAGTAATTTCACCGGCTGTCCTGCTTTCCACACCGGAACACAACAGTGTAAGCCCTGCTGCTTGTTTTGCAGTTACATATCTTATTGTGCTTCTCCTTGTCCATTGGGGGATGGGACGGCTGCTCAGCGGAAGCGATATTGGTCTTCTCCCGGACGATCTGCAGCCGCAACGTCTTTCTTTCTTCGATGTGATTCGATTCTTTTATCTTCATATATTAGATTTTCGACATTTCCAATTGTCGTCATCACGCTATATCGAGACAATAAATAACAACACTAGAGTATTTTTTTGATAAACCAGGTTTAGTTTTGAGCACAGCGTCCGTCCTTGTCATATTGAATGTCAGTCGGCATGCATCCCTTTCGTCAATATCACCGCAGAGGACAATAACGGCGGTTGAAACGGCCGAATGATCACCCTCTTCCCCTCAATCGAGCAGTTGCAGCAGAATATCTATCGCACCTTAGCACGGTGCAAATAGCACGTGTCCAAAGAAATTATTTTCGCATTTTTTGATGATTTGTATAATTTTACGAGGCATGCTGCTTGCTGATGCGCTGGAAAACGGTTTTATTTCTCATATTTTGTGAGGAAATTCCTTCTAATTAGGCATACTAAAACGAAGGACATGCCTTAAGTTACAAATGCTAAGCTTTGTCACCCGCGTCGCGGTTCGCTTTGTTACTCGAATCGTGTGTCCCTTTTTAACTAGCCTCGTAGGAAGAGGAGAAACTGAACAATAAGCGAGAAAAACAAGCAGTGTTATCAAATGATCTAATCAATTTAATGAAACTCGATCAACATGTTACGGCAGCCCCTAATTGAAGTGTCACTATTACGTTTTGCTATAACCTACCTACCCGCTAATTAGGCGCTTAACAATTAACACAAACAGCGTTTAGTTACAGAAACTGATTGGTATCAGTATCCCAGTAATTGGAGTTCACGTAAAATGTAACTTTTGCGAGCGAATTTAACGTGGTCCTGTAATTACAATTATTGTGCTAGACGGTTGGACTCCTATAGTTATTTTGCAGTTTTCATCAGACTTAGTTTAACTGCAGGATAATATAGCCAAGTTGTTATAGTGATCCTGACTATAAAGGTAAAGGTCATGGGATCGAACCCTGCTAGACGCCAACATTCTTTTTTCATAGGATTAAGTTTTTTGTGTATATTTGAGAAATAAATAATTAATAATAAATAATGATTCGTATGATGTATTACGAACGTGTGTACTTGGGTAGTGGATGTTGTAGTCGTATGTCCTTATTCAAGTATACATATTTACCTACTATTTAAGTACAGACTGAAACTTTTTGCTTCAGTTCAGTTTCAGTTGTTTCATTTGCGACTAGATCAGTTGGGGTACATTTTCCCAAGATATTTATATAAAGTTCCAGAATTAAGTAGTCAGTCTGGTCTCTTCTACCCGTTAATAATAGCGACAGTTGTAAAGAAATCTTGTATTAAACTTCAAAAGCTAAAATTCTGACTAAAATACGCTGAAAGTATAGTACACAAAATACTACTTTGCCGTAGTAGTGTAATTATAGGATGCACAGGTCATCTTAGAGCCCATCGTCACGTACCATCAGGTGAATGTCAAACGAAACTCTTGGTTTAGAAAAAAGCTGAAGTAACTTAATAATTGATTTTTATTTTGTTGTTGTTTTAGGTTCTGTGTCGGTGATCGCTTCTATTTGTGCGAGAACAAGATCCTCTGTGAGTACGACTACGAGGAGCGACTGGTGTTTGCTAACATGGCGTACAACCCGCCGCCGCTTGCGCATCTGAAGAGACAGACTACGCACCTGCCACCACCACCGGTAAATAAGAACTACTTCAATAGTCAAATTCTCATGAGTTTTAACCACAACAACATGCTGACAGAATTTTCAATAAGTGACCGCGAATTGTGTGAATTTTTATTCAATCTGCTACCTAGAACAGTCAAGTGAACGTAAAATTCTCAAAAAATATTTATTTTGAACAAAAAATCTTTAGAATATAAATTATGTGTGGATCAATGCTCTTTGCATTTCGATAGCGATGTTATAACACCTCCTATCTGACACTCTGAGCTAAATCGAGTTTCTTAAACCGTTCGATTAAATTTTCAATTTTACGTAGCTTGGCGTAACCTCCTGAAAAATTGCCACTTTGTCAGATATGAGGTCTTCGAACATTGCTGTTGTAGTTGTATGCCTTGAAAAGCTTGATTCTTAACTTATTCCACCTGTGGCCCGTTTCACGAAGCTACAAGTTACGATTTTACAAGTCTAAACCGGCAACATTGGTCATTATGCCCATTGCCATTGGTCATTGTTGACCAATGTTGCCGGTTTAGACTTGTAAAATTGTAACTTGTAGCTTAGTGAAACGGGCCACTGAAATCTTTATTTCAACGGCTTATTGTGTCTCCAGCAGACCAGCAACGCCATGGGGCTGATGAACGGGTCGGCCAGGGCGGGGGACCTCAACAACAACATGTCGGGCTCCTCCCCCGCCCCCTTCGCGGCGCCCCCGCACCTCAAGCCCCTCGGCCTGTCCGCGCCCAGCTGAGACTATCGCGCGTGAGACGCGGCCCATCCGTACGCTAAGTACCAAAACTAATGCGCGGACTAGTCTGGACTACCGCTAAAAGTGATCATTGCGTGGACTGAGTGATCTAGTTTGGACTGACGCGTGATAATAAGTGATTATTGCGTGGATTTACTTGGACTGAGTGGACTAGTTTGGACTACCGCGCAATAATAACTGGACTAAAATTTAAACCACCCGCGGAATTATGACTAAACGCGTGTGTAGAATGTAAAAAATGTGGGTGAAATTGCTGATTAACGAGAAAAGGAACTAAAAAATCTCACGCAGTGACATGAAACTTTAGGCGAAATCTATCAGGTTTTAACGACAAAATTCAGTATGTAAAGTAAATGTATTTACTAAAAGGAAATGCCAAATTGTAGTTGACAACCCGTTCTATAGCTTAAGAACAATTAATTGGATGTGTAATTACTGAAGTACCCAGAACTTTAAAGTCTTCAAAACTAAGTGTTACATTTTATTTGTTTCGGTTTCAGTTGTACTTTGAATAAAACGCGATAAATTCTGCTTTATCATCAGCATTCACATTTTTATTAAATTGTAATGTATGAATGAAAATGTTTCTTTTAATCATGAATTATGTTGATCTCAGGAGAGAACTAATGCTGAATTTGTGAGGTTATGTTAAAAAACTAATTTGTCATTCATTTGTTTAAAGAAAAATACTTTCATCCGATTTCAAAAACATTAATACCATGTAAGTTATCCATGTACCAACTAACCTTATGGAATAAAGTTTTAGAACTTAACTAAAATACTGTTGCCAAGCAGTAAAATTTGGTATATTAACCCGTCACTACACTTGTCTCTGTCGCTTAGGCACGATACATTACCGTCGCGCTGCCACAACGCATTTGTGCGCGTGTGACGGTATTATACTTGTGCGCAAGCGACTGACAGGACCAGTGACAGTACGGTGGCCACACATTACCTAGGTTTTCATTGTCATTGGAATCTCAAAACGTTTAAGACTGGTGAATGTGGGAGGATCAAAATATGTAATTTAGTAGCTATCATGTCGAATAATTAATGTAAATAATCTAGGTACTTAATTAAATCTCTTTTAATTGTCTATGTACCTTTAGTGCCATACATGCAAAATGAATCCCAAATTTAACAGTAATATTAGCGATCAAATAATTAAGTTTCCCTATTTTATACTTGCGAAATTTAGTTTTATGAATATTTGTTATTAATTTAATGTATATTCATAAAATTAACGAATTAAATCTCCTGGCAAAGCCACAAATTCGTTTTCTTTAAATTGCTTCTTTGTTATTTCGTTTTGTACCTATATTGTATATTAATTGTTAAGTTTACTATCTTTACTATGAACATTGTTAAAATGTTTGTATTATTTATGTAAATAAAGTATTACCTGTAAGTAGATTATTGTACTTTAGTAAATTGGTCATTATTAAATAGATAAAACGTGAAATATGTGTATAATAAAATAACTCTTCTAGTTCAAACGAAAATTGTTTCTTTAGTACGTACTGATTTTTGTATAATTTTTATTGTTTCTGCATTTATAGTAGTAAATCTCCTGCATTCCTATACTTGAGATATTGCACATGAGGAGGGCGATGTATTTGCAACACATTTTGTTCAATAAGTGTGTCAGGTTTCTATGTAACCAATGATACGACCAAAGATGTAGCTCATTAAAACTTTGTTCGAAATTACCATCTTTAAATTTTATTTTGAACCCTAATTCCTGATTGTTTTGAAAGTGGAGATCACTTTCAATTTTCTGGAAATAGTACATCTAGACTACCTACCTACCAAAGTCTTAACTCGGTTACAGCCCGAAAGGTAACGTACGTACGTACAATTAGTACGAAGCCGACCTAAAACTAGCTATATCTATGCCAAACTTTTAGTTTTAGCTCAGTCTATACAACACTGAATCAAACCTAGTCAAATTGACCAGTTTATGTGACATTCTTCAAATTTCTTAGCTCCTAAATTGCCCTTCTTTTCCAACTTTATTGAGCAAGCAATAAAAAACCGCTGAACCCCTATAAGTTGACTGAATAAAAGAAACAACGGCGGCATGAAGCCAGAGAAGGGGTATCAAGCATTTTCTTTGAATAACTTTACACAAAATTATACGCGATGATGAATAACATTTGGAAAAATGAGATATTTCGGTACTCGTAATTAAATATAGATGTAGTATTTTTTTAAACAGCAAATTTAAAAAGCTTATGTTATTCATTAAAAATATCGAAAGTTGAATATACACGCGTTGGTACATAAAAATTACCCTACTTACTGCTATATTTCGAACAGGGTTGACCGATTTAGATAAAAAAGTGAATATAACCAACCAGCTGGAAAAACTACTTCAATTGGTCAATTATAAGTCAGCCAATATGCCATGTGCCATGGGCAGATTGACTTACACACAGATAGAGAGTGAGAAGTAGTCAAAAGCAAACTTATAAACACCCCTCAATCTTTTCCCATCGGGTGGGGGTTAACAAAGGAAATTAGATAAACTATAAACAAGATCTAGTACTCCTTATTCTCGGGTCAGAGTTGCTAATTTCCTCAAAATGTACAATAAACTCAATGAAAAGCAAAAATGTTATCACGGGTGGAGGTGAGCGGAAATTTGAAAAGGTCCTCTTTCTGGGGAGTCGGGTAAATGATGGCAGAGCGATCCCATATCGGGGCATAAAGACGTCGGCCACCGCATTGTAGCACTCGGTGATAGCACCTGAGAAGTGCGCCACTACCGCCGGCCGTAACGACAGCAGACACCGCTAAAGAATTTAAAATGTTGAAAAGGTAAAGCGTCTTTATTCAATATCAGTTTGTAACATGAATGAAAATGAATATGACTCATCGGTTAGGAAATAAGCTCTCCTTGTAAATTAACGTCGACGTTTACATTTGTGTGTGAAAATCGCAAAAGTTTAAAACAGTTCAGGTGGAGAAAAATTAGGATAACAGTTGATTTGACACGTCATTTCATTAGAACAAACGAGGCAAAGAGTCCACGTTTTAAGTCTTTAATTTTATACAGTTAACTATATCCCTCATATTTAGAGACTGATGGTTTCGGAATGGATTCGATGTATATTTTGATCGCCCTTGGCGCGATTGCAAGTAAGTAGATTTTGCATTATAACCAATGATATTATAATGCATGGATGTACAGTGTCATACTAAATGACAGCAGAAAAACGGCCCGACATGAGAATACAGGTTAACGCCAATGTTGCAAATGCAAATTATTCGTTTACCATTTGTGGTCATTGGATTTACAATTTTACGTCTAACTGCATAAAATAACAATTTATTAACAGATATAAGCTAAATGTTTCAGAAATGACTAATAGCTTAATTAAGGACCAACCAAAATAGGATTCTTTGAATTAAAAAGAGAAAATGAAAATAATTTATGATAATGAATCCTTTAAAAGGTGTATTACACCTTTCTTAAATTAAACCGCAAATTTGGCATGGTTCGTATTTGTCATAACTGCATAAGTTCAAATTCTGTTGCTATTCGACTTATTACTGTTCCTTGAATTACAGTAGTACTCGTTTCTACTGACGCTACGCACGAGGCGGATGCGCAAAGAGGAGAAAAATCATCCCAATTTCCCGACTTCGCCCGCCCTCATTGTCGCCCAACGCAACCTGATAGAATTGTTATCGATGCGATGCCATCTTTAATTTCGGCCGCAAACATAACTGCACGCTATCACGGCGCAATCCGGCTTAGCTAGATTAAGAAACAACACTGTTTGCAATACAAACAGCGGAAATTTGCATTGGATATACTTATTCGTTATTGACGTAGGATCGCTGCTGGACATTGTTTGTTTGCTACAATAAAGTTTACCAAGTAGCTCTTGTAACGATACAGGCTCTCACTGTTTTACATATGCAGCATTGAGTATTAACGTTTCATTTCCTACATCAAATCCTCATTAAGTGCAGTAGTATTCAACTCAGGTGCTGATAGGTTTACTTCTCTTAGCGGTAATAAGATCATCCTAAAAAATAGCAAGACTTTTTTTGAAGTCACGACTCGGAAATCGCCGCAACCAAAACCGTCTAAAGGTTAACAACTGAGACAGAGCGATAGACACAGCTGATGAAAGCATCCGTGTCAAAGAACAGAATATTCAAATGGAGCGATCACAAATAAAGGCGTGACGCGTGAACAAACCTTTACAGGCGAGTCCCTCGAGCGTGAACTACACAATGAGGCGAGTGAAAAATGGCACCGGCCGACGCGACGGCCCACAAATCAAAACTGTGAAATCGTTCGACGAAAAATAAAAGAAAACAGCGTAGGAAGCCGGCGCACACCACTGATGGCTTCTTGCAATAATTTCCGTTTTCAATGAACGCGTTTTTCTTTTTCTTATCACCGCACGAACTAGGATGGTCGGGAATAAATTGAAATACAAAATTGATTGTTGACTTTTCCCGGGCGCTTTATTACTGTCACAAATGGGAAAGAGATTGAAAATTGCCTAGAGGCCGTGTCGGCGGATTTGATGATTCCATATTGCCGTGTTTACGATCACTCATAGGATATTGTTTCTTTCGGTGTTGTACTCTCGCATTTTTTAAATCAATAACACGCTAAGTGCTAGCGGTATGTATCTTTTAAATCATAAAACAAACGGATCTATATTTTCTATATAAATATAACTGCAACGTATCGTACGTTGCAGTTATACATAGCTGAAGGGTGAGTTAGTTAATAAAGTTCTTTCCCAGCTACTACGTGTATGTATACTTAAATAACGGCAATAACAAAGTAGACGAATGATGAATGTGTATTCGAATCTAACTCTAACCACCAACAAATCCGGCATGCTCCCGTATCTATTCGAAGCGAAGTGGAAGTTTAAAAGACAATAGAATTGTAAGCGTTTTTGTTGACTGAGATACCCGCAATCTGCCGGACGATTTATTAGTTGTTGCTTGCAGCTAGCTCTGGAAGGAACGTTCAAAATATACTCGTCTAACTTCTACTGATCAGCTAAGTTGACTTTGTTACGGTTTGAAGGAAAGTAAAGTCAAATTTCTTTTCATTGAACGCAAAACAGATTGTTAAAGAAATTTATTATTTATTGTGATTTGGGCCTAACACAATTGTCACAAGTTTAAGCTATTCCTCTGTATCTTAAGACACTCCTTAGAGCCGCACTAAGGGATATGTGTTATCCTTGTGCCAGTCAAGTCCATGTTTCCTTACTTAGCTCAAGTCGATAAGGAAAAATTGACTTTAAGGGCAGTTGAAATGTGTACCTGTTTTGCCATGCTTCACCAAAATCTTATAAATAAAACGTTCATCGCCAACACATTACAAAATGACACTTGCACAATCCAAAAATGTAATAAAATACGTCATTAACAGATAAACCTAGCGGGAGTTCCAGTCCTTAGCCCACTTTCCTCATGAAAAAATATTACCAGTCGATTATTTTTACGATCTTTTCCCTGTTTACACTCCTTAATACTCAGTCAGGACGAGCTAACGACAGTTGTCAGTTCTTTACCCTCCGACTAGGGGCTCATCCGACAAAACGGTACCCAAATACCATCCAGTAGCACAGACACTCGGAAAGACATAACCAACCGTCTATTCTAGTATGTGCCCATACAATCCAAAGGGGAGAGGTAGGTCTTCTTAGACTGGCGCTCATTACCCCCAAGGCTCCTATTTTTATTTGAGTTTTAATTATTAAAAGTTTTATTAACTGCTTATTTCTTTTTATGAGATTGTTGAATTAATTCCTTTTGTTTGTTAACTCATTTCCTCTCGTGTCTATTAACGGAGTTGAGATTTGTTGTTGTCTTTATGGGTCCGTACGATTATTATTTAACCTTCGTATTTTTGTTTTAGTTTTCAAATATTCTTTTCTTTTGGTTCCTAAACAATAAAGACAAAAGTTTGTCTGAGATTGTTTGCTATAATTAAAATGGCAGGCGTCGAAGAGAGCATTTTCTCTTTGTGAATTTGAGCGTATGTATTAAATTTCGTTTCAATCGAGTGGTTATTCGTGAATTTATCGTTATCACGTCCGCTGAATATCATAAAACATTTTAAAGTTCGCAAAGAGATATTTACAGGGAGTTCTCATTCGACGCCATGACTTCACATCTAGGGTTGTCAGTATTTCAAGACGTTCAATGAAATAGTCTGTCTCTTAAACAGATTAAATTTTTGGAATTTTATATACGCAAATCTCTATCAATCGTCTAACTATACGAACAGAAAACTTAACTAGCCATCTTAACTAGCCATTAAAGAGGGCACTGAGAGAAATTGTCTATGTTCGAAAGGGATAGATATATCAACTTCATAGTGCAAATTATATGCTTTCCCTTTCGAAAAATCACACGTTTTCTCCGTTCTTATTTTAATGGTCACTTAAAGGCGATCCAAGAATCCGCAACTGCCAACCCTAAGAAAATTTAAATTTAAAATATGCATAACAGTTTTCCGATGCGCTCCCTTTTCAGAATTTAAACACATCGAGTCGTATTAAGATACATTTGGATTCTGCGCGTTCGGCAACTTGGGAAAGAAAACTTCATTCAATTATAGTACAGTCATCGTCAAATACGAATTCACCACCACCACCGCTACCTTTTCTTAGTGGTAGAGCCACGCTGTAACCAGTTGGTTGCAGTACGAATGGCCCGGCGCGACTGGGGTAGACACACTCACACATTACCGACGTGAAGTAGGAACTTGCTACTACGTTTCTTACGGTAAGAGAGAGTGCTCCCGAGATCAAAGGGAGTTAGCTAAAGGCCGGCCGTGGATCAGCGACTCTTGGGGTGGCAGCTTTCCATGGGCGGTGACCGCTTTCCAGCGGGTTGTCTGTCTGTTTCTGTGTTTTCCTTTATATCAGCTATATTCAACCATTTTTTAAGGGGCCACAAATACGTTTCAGTCATGGTGTCGAGGGTAGCTAGCAAAAATTATCTATGGACGCGAAATTTAGAATGGTGCAAAATGTAAAATGGTTTACAATTTTGCAACTTCAGGTGAACCAATAACAAAGGCCTGGCGGGCCGCGGGCCGCAGGTTGAGTATCGCTGCTCTATATGCTATAGAAAAAAGGTAGGAACAAAAATATATAACTGAATTACTTAAACTTAAATCTATTAAGTATATTTAAATAAATTTAGGCGTTACTTGTGGTTGTTCATAATAAGAAATTCATACAAAATTAACTTCTTCCGATTTGAAATTTAGAATAGTTATAGAATAGTTTGGTAGTTAGTAGTAATATTGCTTGTATTATTGGAAATGAAAAAACAATTTAAATTTCTGCAAATGGGATCGATGAGGGGCAAAAAAATTCAATGTGAGCCTACTAACTAGCTCAAATGGAGTGTCAAAAGTGGGATTCATTTGTACATTCCAAAACAATTTTTTTTGCTAGCCGTATTTCTCAAATACTAACGAGAAATTTAAAAAAATAATACTAGGTACCTACCCGAAACTTGGAAAAATAGAAAAATTACAGTTTTTACAAATCATACAGGAAAAGCACTTTACAAATTGAGTTTTGCGGTTTGGTTATAATCATTAATGAGTTTTTTTAAAACCATACAAATATCAAATATATTATAAAGCCCTCGGTACGCAAATCTAACTCGCATTAGGCCGGTTTACCACTTTTTGGTACAAATCCTAAGACAATAATAACATAAGCTCTTTTCTAAAATACTAAAAAAGTTCAAAACCTAAAGCCTGTTTAATATAACAACAAACACCGCGTAAGATGTTAAAATAAACACTAGGGTTCTTACGGGAAGTTTTAAAGTCTGGTGGCTCGAAGTGTCGGGAGCTTCGAACTTGCAAATTTGCTTAAGTATTTACCGACGAGTCTTTCACGGCTTATTCAGGCTCGCTGCTTGTCGGTATGCAGATTGTCGGCTTAGTAAAGTACTATTATAAATATACAGGGTGAGCCATCCAAATGGGTTAGTATTGGTAAGTCCCATAAGCGACCCTACTCGAATTAAAACTGTATGCAAAATTTACAAAAAAAGTCACCGCCTGAGAGTCGAATGGCGACGGCGAATTTGAAGTTTTTCAATACAGTTGCTCAAAAAAGTTGCCTTTTTTTGGCTTTTTTGCGTGCGCAAAGTTCGTTTTTGCGAACTAGTGCGATTTACTTTTCTATTTTTATTTTAATTTGTACTTGTTCCAATTCACGACTACTTACCAAAGAGTTATTATAATGTTAGTTTGTACCAAGACGTAATAAAACTAAAAACCTATTATTAATGTAAGAATATCAAAATATTGAGATTTTATATTTTATTTCTAGCCTGTTCATCATTATTTTTTAAATAATAACAGTCCTAAAAACAATTCTTATTAAGGTGGCTGAATGGAACGGAATAGTTTGTCTGTGGGAATAGCTGCCAAAACGCCTGTCAAAGTGGAGGCGTTTTTCCAACTGCAAACATGGTTTAAAGGCAACAGTTGTTTTTGTGTTTATACAATTTAAATATTTCTATACACAAATAATCGAACATAATGATATCAAGGTAATAATAGTGAAGTGTTATTTATTATAAAATTGTTTCCTTCTTATAAAAAATGTATTTGAAAAAAAAATCTTTCATTGAGTTGGCTGAATAGCAAAAGCCATTGCCCTATGAAATATGACAGCTAACAAAAACGCCTTTAATCTGTCAAAAATTTTCACTGCTAAAGTTTGTTCTTACTTAACTTTAATTAAGAGCTTCAGTAAAAGTCGCAAATTTATTGTTGTATTTTTTTTCGCAACTGTATTGAAAAACGTCGTTCGATACACGCGCGGAAATGTCATTCTTCACTCGTCCCGAGTCTTGCCACTTGCCTTCGGCTTATGGCAAGATATCTCGTGACTCGTGAAGTAATGACATACGTTCCGCACTAGTATCGAAATATATATCGTCACTTGGATGGTAAAACTACTAAAGCGACATGTGAGTCTGTGTCGCTTTAGTAGTTTTACCATCCAAGTGACGATATATTTAAACTAGGCTTACAGAAAGAAATTGGGAATGTCAAATCTTTTGTTAAATAAGATTTGTTCTTCACATGCTACACTATTAATAACCGCAATAAATCAACTGTTCTTAGGAAAATTGCCCAGTACCACTTCCGGGATGAGTTTATTCTTTGAAAATGTTTGAATGCAGTTTTAGCATAGGTCTAAAATAGACGGCATGGTTCGTTAGATCGAATTTCCTTAAGTATTTCTTATAAATTTGACCCATAATATAGGCGTATATAGTATTGCTCACCCTGTATAGCGTAAGTACTCCTCGAGTTTATGAAAACGTATATTAATTTAATCTGACCACTGGAAGTAGTCTAAAAATTACTTATAAGATTCAAATTTAACTAAAATGGCAAGTTAAATATAAGCTTTAAAAAATAACTTGAATCCAATGTTTTACTTAGTTTTGGACAAATTTTATTTATTTATTATCTAACCGGTGGTAAATTTTCTGATATCATAAGTGCCCTATATAAGCCTAATTTAAGCAAAGATATTAAATTTTTGTAACCGGAATTTCTTTAACCGAACGTTTTTTTTTTCTTTCACCGTAAGACGAAGCACATTGAAAAATTCGCAGGGTATGGCAGAGGCAGTGTGGCGAAACTGGCAAACGCAAGGCACGGAATGCTGATGTTGCTGATGTTGAGGTTCAAGTCCTGCCATTACCCTAATTTTTCTTTGTGTTGTCATTACACATTACAATTTTAATTTAAGCAAAGATATTCTGACTTTGACTTTGAATACCAAGACGAATTGAATACCGCGGATAGGAAACATGTTAAAACACATTTGTGGACTACGAATGGCATTAGAATGAAGTTGCATTTTTTTATTATAAAATAGGAAGGAAAACGAGTAAGTGGGTCACCACCGGCCATGAACACTAACTACACTATGAAAACAGCAGATGCGTTGCCAACCCAGAGGGCTTAGATGGAATACCTCTTGTGCCAGTAACTTTACGACAGTGTGACCATATGTGGCAGGATCCTACCTTTTTGGCAGGTTTAGCTTCATTTTGACTTCTGGCAGGATCAGTTGAAGTTTTCAAAATCTGGCAGTATCTGGCAGGATTGCAATATAAGATGGCACGTTTTGCAGTATAGCCACAGACTGGGTTCACAGTAAGCATTTGCGAGCGATAAAAACGCAAAAACGTGGCCATTGCCCAACCAGAGACAGTCATTGCCGCGTTTTTCCGTTTTTATCGCTCATAAACTCTGATTGTGAACCCAGTCTTAAATGAGCTAAGCCATAAGAGTTTGGCTTTGGCAGGATTTGTCAGTTTTCTAGCCTAAGTAGGGCAGGAATTCTAATTTGAAGTTGGTCACACTGCTTTACGAGCTGTCTTGCTCGTCACGTCGCAACACAACAGCGCAAGCACTGCTACTTAGCGGCTGAATTGGCGAGCTAGATAGTGGTAGCAATCCGGATGGACCCTGCACAAGATCCTATCACCCGCAAAGAAGGGACACATAAGAAGGGAATTTTGTTAAAAAGTCCTGAAGGTAAATTTTATACTTTATAACCCATCTATTTACAACAGCTCCATTAAATAATTTCCACAAGAACTCCCGTAAAGGTTATTTTAAATATCGGATCCGTAGCTAATTCGGCGGGCAGCGGTAATTGTAATTAGCATATCGGGTGGCGACGCCGTTGTCTCTAATCCTACCGGCCTGGCCCGCGCAGGGTTGCCAACCATAGCCGATGGTTGTCAAATATAATAAAAGTCATTCCTATTCACACAGAGGGTATAACTTTCATTGGATTTTAACCTTAAGAGCGTTTTCAGATTATTCAATATTATCGGAACTCGACACGACATCCGGAAAAGTAAAAGTATGAAATATGTCCGATCCAATATTTGATATCGGATCGGACAGTGTGAAAGGCAGGTACATACTCCGTACCTTTTATTTGGCTCGACATCGTATCGGATAATGTGGAAACGCTCTTACGGGTCAGACGCGAGCAGTCATAGCCCCGTACACACAAAATTTATATGCAATTAAGGTACAGTTGGGGAACGAGCGAAAGGCCCATGTCAAAATCGTTTGCTAATAAAGAAGTATTCTAGCCAATTTTAGCCGTTCGATAATTATTTGACGTTTGCTTTTGCTTTGAAGCAGGAGTCTTCTGCTCATTCTCCAGGTATGGTTTACCTACGCTTTGATGTCCTTAATTTAAAGGTTACACTACCTTAATGCACTCTCAAGGTACCAAAACGTTACCATGCTTCAGTGTGCATTTTAAATGAGTTTATACTTGTCTCTTTTCGGCACAGTAAACTTCATTTTAAAGAAAAAAGATTAGCTACAGCATAGAATAAATAATAGTACAAACGTACAGAAACTTCTTTTTCGACCGCGATTGAATTGCGCCTTCCCTCCCGCAACTCCCGGTGACACGTTAGGGTTGCGGCGCATTTTTTTAATAACACTGACACAGCGAGGGCGAACGAGCGGGCGCGGCAAGCCGACAGCCTTCTGCGATTGGCCTACTCTGTAGGCAAGGCGGCCGAGCGTACCTACAGTGCGGAGTGGAACCGCCTGGCTACAGTCAATGCGGGTTACTTGTTGCGGATTGCTTGGTAAGTCAAAGGGGAGATAATATTAAGAATCAATTAATACAAAGACGTTGTGCTAAAAGTTTTTGTAAAACAGTGATCACTTCCTAACAAGTGGCTTGCTTACCCATTTCCATAAAAATATATAATAAATTTAAATGCTGTATGATGACAACACAGATAAATCCAGGGTAATAATGACGGGACTCAAACCTGCAATCTCAGCATTCCGTATCATGCGATTTCCAGTTTCGCCACATTACCAACTACCATATACCTACTGTAAATTTTTCAATGTATATTAAATGTAAATTTTGAAATATAATAAAATTAGTCGCGCAGCAGCCCTAACGCGAGATCGCACCAAGGGACACAATTTACATTTTCACAACTCGCGGCTAAGTACACTTAACTTGCAAGTCTACAAGCCTCCTGTAATTTGTTTCGAAGACTTAAGGTCTCGTTAAATATATAGAGCTTTACAGTTTATACTATATAAGTTTTGTTTTGCATTATGGACATTTAGGCTTGCTTTGTTAATATGTCCATTAACCCTTACCAGGGTAAAAAATATATCCCATATTCATTTATTTCAATTTCAACCACAAAAATATAAGTAAAATAATAATAGCTATATGTATGTATCAGTGTCGTAACTATACCATCTGGGGCCCGTGGCAAATTCTTTTAATGGGTACTCTGGTAAAATGTTAAAAAATATTTTTGAGCTCTCGGCCTCTTGGGCCGGGGCCCTCTTGGGTCGGGGGCCCGTGGCATTTTGCCAGCCTTGCCACCCTATTGTTACGCCACTGGTATGTATCATACAAATTCGATGGTTTTAACGTGAACGTAATATTTTGCTCCTAAATTGATGTCTCATTAATCTCAAGCTAGACTCTAAGGTCATACTTTTCATTAGCTGGAGTAAACTGACGTTTGCGGGTGGTCATCGGACGTGTTTACTCCATTATAGTTGAGGTACAGTAATTTTCATGTATACAAGTTACTCTAAATAATATGACCACGACATTACGATTCTCATGTATACTTTTATGAAATAATGTTTATAAAATACGAAATATTCACATTGCCATTTGTCAATCTACTCTAGCTAATTAAAAATACTACTCTACAATTTTTTTTTTGGAGAAACAATGAAATCGATGCACGGCTTGAGACATACCCAATTACACTGCCATACCCGCATTGACACTCGGCAGCAGATATATGTCCACAATAAAAGCTTGTTAAGATACTTTTGTCCTCTTGGAGTGTGCGTGCAGCTACTTCTGCTACTAACTTATAGTGAGATAACACATATTACCGTAATATATGCAATCTATGATGCCTATCTATCACAGAACTGATGGATACTTTGATTTAAAACTATTTCAGTTGTTACAATTTATTCAAGTCTAATGAACGGAAACAGAACTTTAACAAACTTTGTATTCAATCAAAAAAAGGACATTAAAATTATACCAAACAAATCCACATCACGAAAACACTAAAAATAAGACTCTGGATGACGCAAGCGTTCTTGTTGGCGACGCTGTGAACACTGAGCATCTTGCGCTGCGCTTCTATTTTGTGGCTCCTCACCTGTTCCACTTTAATGTCCTCTGCTTCCTCTGGCTCCTTAACAGACTCTCGCTCTCGAGGCCATGGTTGGCTCTCAGTGTCGTTCACTATTGACGTTGTCTCTGTTTGAGTAACTTCAGCAGTAGCAGTAGTAGTGGTAATAGTTGATGTAGTAGGAACAGGAGTAGGGGTTGGGGTAAGCGGCTCCTCAGTCGTTGTTGTAGTCACTGCAGAGTCATCTGGCAAGGGGTGGATAGGAGTTGTAGTAGTAGTGTCACTAGTTTCACTGATGTTTTTATCTTCAGTTGTAGACACTACCGCTACCTGCGTCGTCGTCGCCTCCGTGACAGCAAAGGTTGACGCGGTAGTAATCTCGGTAGTAGGATCGTCTTTAAACGTCACAGAACAAACGTCAAGACATTTTTCTTTATCATTACAATTGTCTGCTGTTCCGCAAGACAAAAAGTTTCTCCACGGAGCCAGGAGTTGGTACAGGTGAGGAGGATTGCAGTTTCCATTTATGTATGTTTGTAGAGCCATCACGTCATTATCGCATATAAGAGGTCCACCGCTATTACCCTAAAATCAGAAAATTCTAATGAGAAAGAGGAAATTATAGGGTCTCTATCGAACTAAGAAATCATTCGTCGGAATTATTATGCGTTTCCTAATTATAAATAAGTTAATAATCAATTGCTTTTAAAGCATATTATGCAAACAAGACAGTAACTAAGAACACTCATAAACAAAAAAGTTTTATATTCAGTTTAGTACCTGGCAAAAGTCAGCCACTGGTGCTTTCTCATCAGCCAAAGCTGGGTCGGTAGCACATATCATAGTGTTTTCGACGAATTGTTCTCCACAGTTTACACTAGACGCTGGCAGCATCTCCACAGGCAGTTGACTCAGGAACAGACCTTCGGCAGCTGAATCCAAACTCTTTTTCTGTTGATGTAAAAAAGAGTGAAGTACCTTGGAAAACTTACCAGACCAGATTAGACCAAAATACACCAGAAGCACGAGATGCCGTTTCTAGTTTGTCTCTGAATAGGGCTTTTTCGTTTCTAAGCAGTGATGGAGCATGCGCTAAGTGACTTATACAAAACGACATATCGTACTACCTTTAGTGATTTAAAAGTAATATGTAAAAGACAAAACATGATGTATGTGTACCCAGCGCTCTCCATACGAACGAAGGTAATGTTTTCCACCTTCTAAACTTTAACCTGTAGCCATGGTTTTTTTAGTACGTTGTTGTTATTCATTACAAATAGGTTAATATGTTTTGAGTTTTTGTAATATTTCTTACAGATTTGTGAATATTGTGACTTTTTGGTTTATGTGAAACTCCTTTAGTGCACATATTGACCAATCTATGAAGAATAGTAAAACATATTAAAAAATTACTTTAAAAACAATAATGTTGCAGATCTTGTCGCTATAGTCGCGCCCCGTGGACAGCTGCGTAACGTGAACGGCAGAAGTCTTCATGAACGGCTGCAGGGTCTTCAACAAGGAGATGTCAGTCTCCCACCAGTTGGTACGGTTGTGTTGGTGAGGGTGGATTATTTGGATAATCTGAAAGTTGCGCAAACTTAGTATAAAATCTGGCTACCCCCTCCTGTGTTTCTGTCTAACTAGTGTCATAAGAAAGGGATACGCGTATCGATAAACTCAACTTAAGTGGTCATGTTAGGGCCACTGCCTTTTAGAATTGGTGGTCACGGAAATATATCCTTGGTTTTTAAAATTATTTTCGAAGAAAAACACCACCTTAACAAACAGGTAAATAGATTCAGGCGTTACTTTGCGAAGGTCCATATCAACAAACAAACGGGTTTCATGGAGTAGCAAGGCACTTGTTGTTCATTTAAAAACTCTAGCTTCATACGCAATGAATAGTATGCTCTTCCCTAAAATATAAAACACACTAAACACACTTCAATTCGATTGTTCCTGCAGCAAAATTAACAACCACCAGTGTCGAGAGCTTTGAGAATTATTGTACCTCCTCTTCCTGTTCATCCTCATCTCCGTTAAACGTGAAGTTGGCATCGATGTGGATGGCGCCGAGCCGAGCGAGCAGTGTCTTGCTGAGAGGGTCCTGAATGACGCCGGTAGAGAAGGACGAGGAGATGAGGAAGTTCGGTCGAATGAGGACACCAGCTTGGAGGAACCTCGCGCCGGTCCCATCAACTACTGTCTCATCTTGGTAATATACGAATGCCTAAAAAAGATTGAGGTATAGGTTACACTAGAATGGCATTTTAGGACAATAATCGCGGTCCTCGCGCGTCCACCATTGTGCTTGCAACAGCGCGCGACGTTATGACGCCTTTCGCAAATAAAAACGAGACAGACCTAGGTCTGTCTCGCTAGCAAGATGACGCGCCGCAACTGTAGTTGTTTGGATTATATTAAAGGTTTAGAACACTCAATTTAGCAAGTATAAAGTTAGTTAACGTTTAAAAAATAACAGAGTAAAGTGAGATGCAACGCAAGTACTCGAGAAGACGAAACGACATGACTAAAAATGGAAGTGATAACTTTGCAAACAAGCTAATCACAAATGACATGAGTTTTTTATCTTCTTACATCCGTACTTTAAATTAGCAACGGATATATCAATACGTTTGTCTCAATATATTACAATACATTCATGCTACACACATGAAGGTGACAAAAATAAGTTGAAGCAAGATGACATTTCTTCTAGCGATTTTAAAGGTGCAAAGAATGTCACTACGAGTGCTATATGTATTTTAGTTCATCAGGGTATGCCATCCATTTCTAATGGAGTGACTTTAGGCTCATGATACAACTAGCAAAATACTACACAATTTCTTGATTAGGTTTAATACGAAATCTAGGAACGTGCACGATTTAATTTATTCACATACCATGAATTGAAATGTTCCTCTTTTGATATCATCGTCGCCCAAAACTCCCGCACTCAAGTATAAAACTGAAAAAATTGTCGGAAACAGTTAAAATATCAAAAGTGACTTCTCTTAAATTATTAGCAACGAATTCAATGCACACGTACCAAAGAAAATAACAGCAATAAGTCCACTTTGCATATTTTCTAAATCATCCAAAAATAATGTGATATAAATTGACGTTACAAAGTATCAACGCGACTGACAAGCATTTGTAAGAAGAATTCTGTTATTCTTTTTGTCTTTTCTACTTTCCTGCCGGATGCCGTAGTGACTCGGATTAAAAAGCGAGTGATGTCAACCTCTTTAGATCGTTTAACATAATTTAAAAAGTGAAATTACTCTTTTACTCTCGTCGTCGTAAAAAGTGAATTAGTCGAGTCACGTCCCTTTATTTTTCTCCGCTATCTCTGACAAAGTTGCGCCAACTTTACTTCGAGGCATTAATCAGAACCGTATCCAAGCCAAGACGTATTATCCCCAATAAAGCGAAAATAATGAGTTTGCAATTTTAAAATGCGTGTTTTACAGATAACGGAGCAGAGTAAATCCCGGTAACATCTAATTATTCATGTAGGGGTGTTTAAAAGTGAGCATTAACAGCCTTAGAGCTTTGATAAATGTACTAGAAATATAAGGAACGCGATTTATTTTGGATATTTACGGCAAACGGGAACACCGCTTGGGCGGTCGTGGGACTTCGCAGCGCTCCGCATCTTTTTTGTTTTAAATAAGATAAATGCATTATTCATTAAGTGGGATATTTATGTCTTTATGTTCTGGTTACAGATCTCGTAAATCTTTCCCTTGTTTTTTTAACTCTATTTGGACATTAAATGATCTAATCTTTTTTAGGAAGCGCATCTTTACTCGTTCATGGACGTTACAGTAACATTGTGAAATCGCCCACAAATGGTCGGAAAGATTGCACCCGAACCGCTGATGTGGCGACGTCAGAACGACTTGCTCAGACAGTTATTACACGTCCAATTTAACGTGAACTCTGTTAATACAACTCGTTCTTCCTCAGTGGCTTTATTTGCCGTTTTATTCTAGGGGCAGACGGTGTCTGTAAATATTGGTCGAGTTGTAACGACCCGAATGAATGAGCTACGTGTTTTGGCGGCTTCCCGCAATTGCTTTACACCGTCATTGACTATCCTTCGATAACGTTTGTTTCTTTTGCAAGTAACGTTAAGGAATGCACGACTGCTTTATTGTTAATTGTTACGGGAAACTTGTAAATTGAATATGTTGTGAACTTAAAGTGTCCTAAGTGATATATTTTTCAGTGCCTCTTTGTTTGTTTAGTGAATTGATTTGATCTGTTATAAAAATCGTCGTTTCATCGAAGCCAGTTGTTGGAAAGCAAAGTGATAACAGACTGAGCAGTTTGGACTACTTTGATCAAATTCTTTTATTACTCTTTGCTTTATGCCGCCCCAATCTCTTTTAGTCTTAACCGAGCTGACATGTTCGGTTTTGAGCTAAGCCCCTAAATAAATAAATGTAGACTGTGTGCAACTCAATATTTTTTTTGTAATTGTGTAGAGGGACTTTAGTCCCTACAGTTCAGCAAAAACTAACTAAGTACATGGTCAACTTTTGAAATCTATGTATTTGACTGCATCATATTGATGCATGTGTTTACAAGATATTTTAAAATAACTTTTAAAGGGTGATTTCTAATAAACATTAACCAACAATTCTTTTTTATAGATATTAACAAAACCTTTACCCATTTAATCTATGTATAAATACTCAATTTTTCCAACTAAATATTCAAGTTACCGAGGCAGTTATAAGTCGACTAAGTTAGAACGGTCTCTAGCTCGGCGGTTGCAAGCCGTTTGCTATCCCGTGGGACGAATCCAGAACCGAATAGCAACGGAGCCGCGACAGCGTTTAACTTTTATTTTATAGGTCGCTTAATACGAAAATTTGCCGCTTTGAAAGCCTGTAAAGGCATGGAGTGGAATTGAAAATTGTAGACGATTGAGTTGAGTATTTATTGAGAAGTAGAACGTATTGTAGGCTGACTAGATCGAGCCACAATGTCGGCACGGCATCACCTGAATGACAAAAATTGCCTTGAGAGAGGTTTTCGTCTGACATCCAGCAAATGCGACCTGATAATTATGATAATGCAATATTGCACGTAGTTTTAAATAGGGGACTTGAGTTAGAGTCAAACTATAGTCAGTTGCTGGTTCCAGTATACATATGTACTGGCGTGGATTAGTAGCTTGCATTTCGTACGGTGAGTCACGAGATGCCAGGGGTGGGGGCCTAAAGGCCTAAAAGTCGGCTACGGATTAGTGAAATGTCTTTGGTTTGTTGGTCCTCATAGCCAACGGTGATCACGTTCTCTCAGGTGACCTGAAGGCTCTCCTCCCTTTCCAATCCACAGCATACTTTTAAAAAGTGCTCGAAAGACTAGACGTATCATTAAAAAATAAAACTTTTATAGGTTTATTATAAATTTATTATTGCAGTTGTTATGATTTATTACTTAAGTGTAAAACTAATAACTATGTGTATGTTATGGAGGCAACTCAACGTCGCGTATGAACCCTCAGACCCAATCAACTTAAATTTTCGTGTAAATCGTTAGAATATTTGAAAATTATTAATTACTTTAGGCTCTAATTAACTTACTTTTTACATTTACTAGCAGAGTAAATTATCGTACTCTAATATGTGCAAATTCCCATCCGCGACGCGCCACCGCCGAGTTGCGAACTCCGCCATCGCGCTGAAGACTGATATGAATATTAAACGCTCGAAGAATTAGAAGATTTATACGACGATTCGGAAGTTGGGCGGACCTTGTGCACTTAAATGAATGTTTAACATTATCTCCGGAGTTTTATGGGAGTTAAGCCTCTTAAAGAAGTTGCGAAGAAACTTTAATAGAGAGTGAGCGGCTCTCGGGCGATTAATTCGGAAGCGCGGAGGTGGCCCGGAATACTAAACGTAAAGGGTGACTCAATCAATGCTGGAACTACAGTTACAATGGAAGGTCCCTGTTAAAATCGCTATTTCCTACACAATACGTTGGATTTTGTTTTGGCGTAGGGGCCTACCGCTCATTCGCAACTATAGGCGCGGGGGTCTGTAATGCTCACTTATTTCTGCCTTTAATTATTAATTTTAACCGGCCATTTTGTGAAATTGAGTCGTTGCAAATGTCTTTTTTGTTATTAGTTAGCTAAATTAATAACATAAGTGCGACACTAGTGATGTATCCGGTAAATTGTCTTCAAATTGGAATTAATCTTTATGAAAACTATTTAATTTTTCATAGAATTAAGATTAAATTTTTAATAGCGTAATTAATTACTTATGTGTAATTTTATTACTTTTCTTTATTTAAACTTTTTTTATTTTATACAAAAAATGTCAGCATCACTTCCATTATGAAATGCACCCCTTTGCCTGTTTTTTCATAATAAACATATTAATTGTAATATATATATAATACTTCTCGTAACTGCCTATTACATTTTAAGTGGAAAAAACATTAAGAGCGATTACGCTTTCTCAAGTATATTTATGCCTATGGTTAGTTATTAATTAAGGTTCATACTTGATTATTTGTTAGCAAATTCGCAATATTGGCATTATTTGACAATCTGCCAAGCATTACTTTTTGTGAGTGCCAATGTAATGAAATGACTAGGTACGGCAAAGTAGCTTAGGGTCGAACAGTGTTGGCAACAACTTCATTCATTAGGAAACTGTATCAGTTTTCGAGATTTACGTAAGACAACAAATATATTGTCCATTTTAATGAAGACATAGCGATTTGAAAATTACTGTTAAGCTTCTAGGCACAAAATGCTCCACCGAAAAAGGAAACTAGAAAGACTTTATTAGGGTATTTCTGTGGCCCTAATGTGACTACCCAAGTTTGGTTTCTCTGAGTGTATTTTGTAGTAGCTTGACAGAGACGCAGGGAGGAATAAATTAAACCTCTTCATGTAGTGCCACGTGTCACTGGTGAGTATCAACTTACGTTTAACCGTAACTACAGGTTTAATTTTAAAACATTTTACAGTTTAGTTTTTCAAATAAACTTTCCTTTTTATTTTAGATTTCTCAGTAAAACCAGTCATCATCATAATTAGTTAAGTTTAAGTTTTCCGAGACTAATTTCTTGCTCATGTCCACAGTCATGAAACAACAGTGCGCCGGCGACGGCGTAGAGCCTTGATTGGCGCGCGTCATTGTTTGCTGGCGTCATTTTCCGTTAACCGGCCGCCCTATTGTCCTGCACTTTATTGAATTTGATTTACGCACCAATTTTTGTAGGCTTCGGTTTTTATTAACTGACCTCGGCGCCGATGTAAACTTAATTGAATCCCCGAACAAAAGGCATCGGATGAAAAGCGAGCGTCCAGCGGTGTGCGATGCAGATTATAATAGATTTTTCCGTATTTGCATCGGCTTTAAGTAACTCGATTGGATTTTTGCACGGCGGTTGAACTGTTTTTGCGTTTATTCATTGTTATTGTTTTTTATGTAATGTCGATCACATAGTTCTGTGACAATTGACAAAGTGGCATTTGTTATTTTCTCGCTCAATCAAGGGACATGGGAACTCTTTGAACGAAAATAAGATTGCTCAAATTGTTTTACAATGTCTTGTTTCCTTTTAGGAGTCCGTAGTCAAACTAGAGACCTTTATAGTTTCGCAATGTTCGTCTGTCTGTATGTCACACTCACTTTTTCTCGAAAACTGTAAAAGTTACCTGAATTTTTAGGCAAAAGTAACAAAGTTGTAACTCCGCTTGTGCTGCCCTATCAGAGAGAGATCAAACTAAATCAAACCTAATCTCAGGGTAAAATTATCAGCTTATAAAATGTAAACACGCAAAAAGCATGTCATTCATTACAAGTTTCCCAAATAATTTCTGAAGGTATCCTTCACAAAGTCACATACCACAAATCTAAACATATACCCCTACAGCTATACCATTGGAAACCCTACTCAATTAACAATTGCCTATAAAAATTGTGTCAACATTAGCTTTTCTTCAAATGTTCTGCAACAAAAGCGAATTATTTGCTGAATGAGCGTAATCTCAGTTAATTATCTGAAATTCGGTCGTATTTAACGTCGTTTCAAAACGAGTTTTCACAATTGGAGTGGAGTCAAAAGAGCTTTCTAAAGGAATCGCAAACACAATTAGGGGCAAGTTGTTGGTGAAATTGTCTGGGAAAGAGTGCGCGTGACACCGTGCGGCGCGCATCATTCGGTACTCAAATTCTGATCTTGATTACAAAATTTCATATACAAACTTTTTAATGTCGGTCGCTTTCCATAACTTTTTTCCTTTAGTGCACGCACAAGTGCACTAGAACCTTGAAGTCTGTGTATGGCTATAGCACCATATGCCGTGACTCGCGTTGTCACTAGGTAAGTTTCTTTATAACTAGTCCAATCAGATAAAGATGCACTGAGCCACGAACGAAAAAATTAGCACGAGCAAGCTGCCCTATTCAAACTTCCGAAAAGTTGGACTGACAATCTGAAAAGACGCAGACTGACTGACACGGGCAGCGTAGAAACCGGTCTTAGGAAGAAAAAAACATAGAAAATGTACTGTATGTAATGAAAAGTTAAAGTACCAAATAACCTCTATTTAGAATTGTCAAAAAATAACAAATGATACAGAAAAATTTAATGTTAAATTGTCACGACTAAAAACTAAGTATCCAAATATCAATTAAGTTTTATAACTTATTCTATTAACTTAACTTTAACTATTACCATGTCATATTTCTAAACTCTTCTACAGGCGCAGAAAAGTATAGAGTAGAGTATTATGATCTATTATAAATAATTGCGGATTAAACTCGAAAAAAATTGTTAAAGCGTGAAATTTTCAGCTCCGTCATATTCCGTCGCGGCCGTGAAACCGCTAAGCTTGTTACTGTGATTGTGCTATTGAGATACAGGATCAAATCAGCCAGAACAATAGGGCTGCAATTAAAAGGTGGGGCGTCTTACTCGTGTCGTACACTTCGACGGTAATCTCTTGCCGGGCATTTAACTGACTGGATACAACAATACATTTTTTTAGTAAATAAAACAACTATACCTCTTTGAACAGCAATTGACCGAATTTTTAATATTATAGAGAGTAAAGGGGTAAACGGGGCCCATGATTGTAGGTAATTGATGACCACCACGCCACCCTGTAAATCGCAATATTCAAGGAATCCCAGATTAGGCTTATAATGGTATAGAACTATACTGTAAATTATAAATAAACCAATAAAAAATTCCAATGTAGAGCAATGAAAAATCAAATCAATCATTTACGGTTGACAAAAATTAGTGACGCCTTAGCCGAGCTGACACCAGATAATTGGTTAGGCGATAACCTAGTATCCGTTTTGGTTCAATTTTGACTAACGTTAATTAATAAATTTAGGCGTTACTTTGCGGAGGTCCATATCAAAAAACTAGATCAAATTGCTACTTTGTGAAGCCAATAGGTTTCACCGAGTAGCAAGGTACAACAAACCTCGTCGCATAAATGCATTTAACAAATTATGTAATTAAGTTAGTAAAGTAACTAAAGACCCTTATTAGTAAATGTTTACTAACCTCTTTTAACGGAAATAATATGTTGCAGTGGTTTTACTTTCAATCAAAGGCAAACGACACAATGACAAAATATGACGATACCTGCATTAGTTAAAGTAGGTTTACTGAACATTTATGAATACGACGGCTAGAATTTTACTAAAATAACACTAAAAAGTAAAATTCAAAGCACAAATCTCAGTTGCATTCACAGTGCTCTATAAGACTGTGGACCCGGTGATCGAATTAAAGTCGAACTCTCATTGTCAAGTTTAATTCAAACTCTCTGAATACGGTCTGTTTACTTCTTTGCCCCTTTGTCTCAGCCGTAACGAGCAGAAAAAGGGCCCATTCAGAGCATCCCAACCTAATTACCCTACCCTCGGTTACAAAAGAGGGTTTGTAATTAACGATATTATGTCAAATAATTTGTTTGAGTCGGCGTCTTACTTCGCGGATCGGATTATTTGTATTCGGCTGTTTGTTTTTATAAAGGAGAGCTATTCGCCCAAGGATTTGCTATTGGATCAAGGAATGTTAAATTAACTTGGTTAAAGGGTTAATTGTGCCGGCAAAACAATTGGTTAGATTGAATTGGAACACAATATTTTTATTAATTTAGGCAGTTAAGTATTCGTCATGCAGCTATACATATAGTATAGGCCAGGCCCCAATTCTGGTGTTTATCGAGATTCGTCTCACGTTCGAGATATATGTCAAAAACCGGCCAAATGCTAGTCGAACTCGCTCACCGAGGGTTCTGTACAACATTAATAAGCTCCGAACATTGCTGTAACTTGTTTTTAACCGACTTCGATCAAAGGAAGGCTCTCAATTCGCCAAATTTTTTTATGTTCTCGAAGATGGCTGGACCGATTTGGAAAATGCTTTTTTTTGTTTGAAAGGGTATACTTTCAAGTTGGTCCCATTGTCATCAGGTCAGGAGCTGACGATGGGATCCTGGTGAAATCAAGGGAGCTCTTCAAATATTATATGCACACCTAAAGTGATTTAGGTATTTTTACAGTAACTCATGCATTTGCTTTCAGTAAGCAGATTAGAATTACTTTGAAAATGATATTTTGAAGTTTGACTCGTAACAGCCCAAGCATGCTCATGTCAAATCACTGTTAGGTGTCACAACACGTCCTATTACCGGTCGGCCACGTCAGCCGTCGCCGGCGATCCGTCATGCTAACACTGCATTTGTCATTACTATTAGTCACCATTAATGGGATTAATGCAATAAGCTGCCTTTGCAATAATGTTTTGACTAATTAGTTTATATGATTTTGCCTTGCGTTGTGTGCTCTAGTTGAGCGACTCGTGTAAGTTAAACTTTCGTGATAAATAGATTATTATTGCGCAGAATTATAGTTAAGATAAAGAATAGAACAAAATTAAAAAAAAACACAGCGGCCACTTGAACGGCAAATGAGTAGCGAAATTTCATGCTAGCCTTGTAGATAAGAACAAATGCTATCTAACTGCCTTTTTATAAAATCATGGTTTAAAATTGTATTTTGCTAGCAAAGAACAAAGTTTTGTAAAACACATTTTAATCACTGTACGCTAAAAATCTTATGTTTTTTTTTATGTGAAAGGAACGACAGACAGGCAGATGGTCCACTTGACGGAAGGTGGATACCGCCGCCTATAGGACATTTACAACACCAGAAGGCTAACAAGTGCGCTGGAGACCTTGAAGAGCTGTTTTCACGCCTTTCTTAAAAACTCCCATGTATGTGCATGCCTTTCTGACTGGTTCGAAAGAACGCGCCATGTGCGTACCGATCACGCATGGCAGGATTCCGTAGAATACCAATTTTCAACTTTATGTACTCACATGGTATAGTCGACCAAGTAATTGCTTAACCACTTTTGAACTTTATTCCTTTGTGATACGGTCGAAAAGTGGTCAAGCAATTTCTTTGTCGACTATACAAGTACTGAGTTAAAGCCACTCTAAATCAATTTGTATTACATAATTATGTAAGAACTACCGCAACTGGAATCTATCTTATAAACGCCCGGTGAAAGGGAATAACATCCTTTGGAGATCGTACATGCCTCGCGACTTTGGACAACGGCGTATATACAGTCTTAATGGAGTATTTACCTAGTACTGCTCCAATTTTGTCCGTCACTCCTTTCACATAAGGCATGAATACAGGTTGTCTAGCTACATCCGGATGTTTCTCCCTACGCTTCCGTCTAGGTCGTCGCTCACCTATCCTGTATCCGTTACGTTTTAGCACCTCCTAAACGTATTTCAGCTCCTCTTCTACAAACTCAGGGCCACACAGGTCATACGCTCTGTTAAGTAATGAGCTCGTTACGGATTGAAGATGTTGAGGATGGTGATGAGATGAAGCGTTCAGATATCTATCCGTGTTTGTCGGTTTCCTGTAAACGGTATGTGTCAATTTGTATTACTGTACCTGAACTCAGCATTTCAGACGTTCTTGAGTACTGTGGTCTAGGTTTTGGACTATGAAGTACAATTTATCTTATCAGAGAACCTGCATGGAGACGAGTCTGGTTCAATTTCAATTAAAACACTAGTTAACCCTGTGCTCAATACTTAGGCCTAGAAATCATGAGCGATTAAAACGTGATCGAATAAGTACTCACTTGCGCGTGCACAGAAGGTCTAAAATAAATTGCAACACCTACTTGGCAGGGTTGCCAGGTGTCCAACCACCCGAACAGTCCGGTGTTTAGCATGTTCGCGTAAACAGTCAATAGAAAAAGTAAAGTATACATATTTAGTGTTAAATTTTATCTAATACCGTTACAAATTAGTCTTAACGTTGACAGAAATCTTGTTTGTTTCATGTACCTAACTCCAATTTAAATACAATTGTTTTCGATTACTGAGTAAGAAAAATTTACTCCAGGGCCTAGCACGCTATCTTTTATCGATGACATAAAGCATTTATCCAGTTCTAACCAGTATGCGTGTGCGGGAGGGACCAAAGCGTTTATGTTCGCGATAAACGCTAGCGTGCTACTATAGCTGGATACCAGTTCCCTGTCACTGTGTATAGCGCTTGGTGTGCTACGTGGCTAACGTGCTTCTGGTAGCCCTAGCGCGATTGGATAGCCCGCGTCATTTGCGTCGCGTCAATCGTGAGTGATTAGCGACGTGATTGCGCATTGATCGCCGGCGCCGGCTGTTTGTGCCGCGTGACACGGGCTGTTTACTGCGACCGGGGTTACCCCGTATCCGGACTTCACCCGGACGTAATTAAATATTTAAATGTTTACTCCTTTATTCATAAAATTTTTAATTCTTTTAATTGACTTAGTTGCCTTCTTTCGAAGCTAAACGTCATAAAGACCGATAAAGACGACATGTGTTAAGTGATGTAGGTTTGCTGAGTGTTTATGAATCAGGGAGTTAATCAGGTTCAAATTCAAAGCAAACCGGGCTGTAGAGCGTCTTGTACGACCTTTTTTAACGTTAATTATACAGGTGAATGTGTGTTTGTTTGTCTTTCTTTCAAGCCAAAACGGAGTAATGGATTAGCGTGATTATTTAAATAGAGAAAATTGAAGAGTCTGTGAGAAATCTAAACTAATATTTTATCTTTAAAAAAAACAAAAACCCACCTCCACTTAGTTAATTTTTAGTTTTTGTTCAACTTTCAAGTAACACACGAAATTAAGCAATATTTCTCTCACCCTACAATTTGGTAGAGCTTATTTATATTTGCCAACCTTTTTAGACTATTAAAATCATAATAACTATTTATTTACTACAAACTGTCCGGTGTATTTCTAGCAGGACCTGGTTACCCCCAACTGATACCTACGATGGCCGCTTTGTTTATAATATGGCTATTTACTGCTCCATGGGTTATATCATATATGTGTAGCTGCCGAAATCATGACTTGTTTCTCTGAAAATAAATAGACCAAGCTGACTATTAAAATATGATTTTTTTGTGAAAATGTTACAATTTATTCAAAGATCAAACCGAGAAGGAGGTTTTACGATAACGCTCATAAATCTATTAAATTGTATTTCTTTCCACTGCAAAATTATGAATTTGCAACGAACCAACAACTTCATACAACTCAATATTACTTAATTACCCGTCACAAGTTCTGCGGCCTATACCACAAAATTACAAGCGCTACTATTTGACATATTTGTCACATTTTCGTATGACACATCCTACAATTATGTTAAATTGTAGCACTTGTATATTTTTTATATAAAAGCCAAGTGCACTTAAGTCCATTCACCTATTCCGTAAAGCTAAATTTGAGCGTACACCAAACCCGTACAAAACAAAGCAAACTGCGCCCACCCTGGCATAAACGTGAAATCGACAGGACCCCATAACTAAGAATTAATATCCCCGTTCAATTTAACGCCGCTGTCACCTATTAAATCCCCGTATCTTAATCCTTTAACCCTGCTGAAATATGAGGTAGTTGCAATAAAAAATCGCAGTAAAGTCATAACAGAGCCGAGCGCGGGAGCAACCGGGCAGTGAAACTGTCGAAGTCAATGACCAGTGCATTCGACGCGCCGATGCAACCGTTTTCCGCGAAAACAATATTTTTACGCAAACACGTTATTTTCAACGAGTGTGTTATATTGCTCATATGAATCCCTGTACAGTGACGAGCTAGCAAAATACTGAGTCCGACTGTGAGAAGTATGCACATGAAATCCGATCCATAATTTTCCTAGTGAGTGTTCTCACTAGGAAAATCTGTTCTGTTCGGAGGCAAATGAGTGTATAGGTTACCTGGTGGGAAGTGATCGCCACCGCCCATGGAAAGTAGCGAATCCAAGATAATCTGGTCCTTAGGTCCTTCTGCCCCTCCTCTGGGCCTCTGCTTCTCTTACTAACCGTATACGAAACGCAATAGCAAGCTACTATAAGTACTTCAGGCAGTATTCTGTAGCAGTGTGATTCTACCACGGTCGAGCACAGTAATTATAGCTATAGCTACAGTATGGCTCTACCATTTACATAAACAATAACAGTTGAAACGTTTTGAGAAGTCAACTGAATCACATAGAACGTGGTGATGAACACGTTATACTCATTTCCGAAGCGAAATTAAATGAATCATATGATGACCACCTTTAGATGATGTAATGATTAAACATTGCAGCTGTACCCCTTTGAAATTTCACGAAATGGTAACTGGAAAAAAGTGAAAATGCACTCAATGCTAACAAATAGAATGGAATAATGTCAACACAGTAAATCATTGATCATTGATTTGACTGTATTAACTGTGTAATGTTTACAGTTGGACCAAATTATTTGTTACCATTGAGCGAATTTTCACCGATTTCCAATTGCCATTTCGTGAAATTTCAAACGGGTACAGCTGCAATCTTAACATCCACCCTGCAAATACGTAGCCGCGTATACGCTACGTATTTGAGCATTGGCCAAAACCAGGTGCGGTAAGGGCTCACATGGGCATTAATAATGATAAATTCGAGTCATTAATTCGGCGGGATTAGTTGCGGAGGCCGCGTGTGCGCCGCCGATAACCAAATATTAACTCAATTAGAGCGAGGCGACGCATTCAAATGCCTGCTAATCCTTCGCGGTTGGAGAATAAACGAACGGACCGGCTCCATTCTCTTACTTGATATGTTGTATAAGATCGAATGCTATAGAAAACCGTGCTCAAAATTGAATAGCCTAGTGGCTGGTGTATTTGGACACTTTTTGTATTTAGTTGAGAATTAATTACATTTCAAACCAATGCCATTTTGGGTGGTAATATTTTCTTGAGGAAGAGGTAGAGCTAGCAGGTCCTTCATCAAATGTATGTGTATGACACGAATCTTCCCAAGTTGCATACCTACTTGACACTAAACAGGGTGCCGACCTAGACAGCTGCAATATTCTGCGAGGTGAATAACTACCTAATAGACATAACAAATCATTAAAAAAAGTACTAATTCCTACTTTTCCATGAATTAACACCACGCGCCGAGTGCGGTGGCGGCTAGTTCAATGCTATGCAAACAAAGTTTTAGGAGACAAATTGAAAGGTTTAAACTAAAAATTTAATAAAAATAGAGGGAGTTCAACTTTTTATATATTTTATGAAATAAATGAATTATGACGTTAAATTTATTGGCATTAACCAGCAGCCTGTTTAACACTGGTTAATTACTGTATACCTCTACGAGTATAATTTTTAAACTCTTATTCATTCTCACACGCGGCAATACAACGAGCGGGCCCTGCAAGATGTGTTTGTAGCTTCGCATTTAAAGTGCGTAGTGTACTGGTTCTGGCAGAAGACTATTCTAACCTATTTAAGTACTCTGTTGCTACTAGGATCGTGACAATGCAACTTGTCGTACGTCAAACTTCATTAAATAGAGCGCCTCCGCATAATGACGTCACGCGCGACGTCAGTAATTAACGACTGATCAGTGCACTTAGCACGAATCTTCTCGATACGCGTTAACTCGCTACGTACCTCAATGCGTCTCGTTCCTATGGCGGTAGTTAGAACGCAACGTACTGAGTTACGTTCCGAGTTAACGCGTGAAGAGAAGATTTGTGCTAGGTCCACTGTGCGTAATTAGCCATTTGGATGGCTCACCCTGTATATTTATAATAGTACTTTACTAAGCCGACAATCTGCATACCGACAAGCAGCGAGCCTGAATAAGCCGTGAAAGACTCGTCGGTAAATACTTAAGCAAATTTGCAAGTTCGAAGCTCCCGACACTTCGAGCCACCAGACTTTAAAACTTCCCGTAAGAACCCTAGTGTTTATTTTAACATCTTACGCGGTGTTTGTTGTTATATTAAACAGGCTTTAGGTTTTGAACTTTTTTAGTATTTTAGAAAAGAGCTTATGTTATTATTGTCTTAGGATTTGTACCAAAAAGTGGTAAACCGGCCTAATGCGAGTTAGATTTGCGTACCGAGGGCTTTATAATATATTTGATATTTGTATGGTTTTAAAAAAACTCATTAATGATTATAACCAAACCGCAAAACTCAATTTGTAAAGTGCTTTTCCTGTATGATTTGTAAAAACTGTAATTTTTCTATTTTTCCAAGTTTCGGGTAGGTACCTAGTATTGGTTAGTATTGGTAAGTCCCATAAGCGACCCTACTCGAATTAAAACTGTATGCAAAATTTACAAAAAAAGTCACCGCCTGAGAGTCGAATGGCGACGGCGAATTTGAAGTTTTTCAATACAGTTGCTCAAAAAAGTTGCCTTTTTTTGGCTTTTTTGCGTGCGCAAAGTTCGTTTTTGCGAACTAGTGCGATTTACTTTTCTATTTTTATTTTAATTTGTACTTGTTCCAATTCACGACTACTTACCAAAGAGTTATTATAATGTTAGTTTGTACCAAGACGTAATAAAACTAAAAACCTATTATTAATGTAAGAATATCAAAATATTGAGATTTTATATTTTATTTCTAGCCTGTTCATCATTATTTTTTAAATAATAACAGTCCTAAAAACAATTCTTATTAAGGTGGCTGAATGGAACGGAATAGTTTGTCTGTGGGAATAGCTGCCAAAACGCCTGTCAAAGTGGAGGCGTTTTTCCAACTGCAAACATGGTTTAAAGGCAACAGTTGTTTTTGTGTTTATACAATTTAAATATTTCTATACACAAATAATCGAACATAATGATATCAAGGTAATAATAGTGAAGTGTTATTTATTATAAAATTGTTTCCTTCTTATAAAAAATGTATTTGAAAAAAAAATCTTTCATTGAGTTGGCTGAATAGCAAAAGCCATTGCCCTATGAAATATGACAGCTAACAAAAACGCCTTTAATCTGTCAAAAATTTTCACTGCTAAAGTTTGTTCTTACTTAACTTTAATTAAGAGCTTCAGTAAAAGTCGCAAATTTATTGTTGTATTTTTTTTCGCAACTGTATTGAAAAACGTCGTTCGATACACGCGCGGAAATGTCATTCTTCACTCGTCCCGAGTCTTGCCACTTGCCTTCGGCTTATGGCAAGATATCTCGTGACTCGTGAAGTAATGACATACGTTCCGCACTAGTATCGAAATATATATCGTCACTTGGATGGTAAAACTACTAAAGCGACATGTGAGTCTGTGTCGCTTTAGTAGTTTTACCATCCAAGTGACGATATATTTAAACTAGGCTTACAGAAAGAAATTGGGAATGTCAAATCTTTTGTTAAATAAGATTTGTTCTTCACATGCTACACTATTAATAACCGCAATAAATCAACTGTTCTTAGGAAAATTGCCCAGTACCACTTCCGGGATGAGTTTATTCTTTGAAAATGTTTGAATGCAGTTTTAGCATAGGTCTAAAATAGACGGCATGGTTCGTTAGATCGAATTTCCTTAAGTATTTCTTATAAATTTGACCCATAATATAGGCGTATATAGTATTGCTCACCCTGTATAGCGTAAGTACTCCTCGAGTTTATGAAAACGTATATTAATTTAATCTGACCACTGGAAGTAGTCTAAAAATTACTTATAAGATTCAAATTTAACTAAAATGGCAAGTTAAATATAAGCTTTAAAAAATAACTTGAATCCAATGTTTTACTTAGTTTTGGACAAATTTTATTTATTTATTATCTAACCGGTGGTAAATTTTCTGATATCATAAGTGCCCTATATAAGCCTAATTTAAGCAAAGATATTAAATTTTTGTAACCGGAATTTCTTTAACCGAACGTTTTTTTTTTCTTTCACCGTAAGACGAAGCACATTGAAAAATTCGCAGGGTATGGCAGAGGCAGTGTGGCGAAACTGGCAAACGCAAGGCACGGAATGCTGATGTTGCTGATGTTGAGGTTCAAGTCCTGCCATTACCCTAATTTTTCTTTGTGTTGTCATTACACATTACAATTTTAATTTAAGCAAAGATATTCTGACTTTGACTTTGAATACCAAGACGAATTGAATACCGCGGATAGGAAACATGTTAAAACACATTTGTGGACTACGAATGGCATTAGAATGAAGTTGCATTTTTTTATTATAAAATAGGAAGGAAAACGAGTAAGTGGGTCACCACCGGCCATGAACACTAACTACACTATGAAAACAGCAGATGCGTTGCCAACCCAGAGGGCTTAGATGGAATACCTCTTGTGCCAGTAACTTTACGACAGTGTGACCATATGTGGCAGGATCCTACCTTTTTGGCAGGTTTAGCTTCATTTTGACTTCTGGCAGGATCAGTTGAAGTTTTCAAAATCTGGCAGTATCTGGCAGGATTGCAATATAAGATGGCACGTTTTGCAGTATAGCCACAGACTGGGTTCACAGTAAGCATTTGCGAGCGATAAAAACGCAAAAACGTGGCCATTGCCCAACCAGAGACAGTCATTGCCGCGTTTTTCCGTTTTTATCGCTCATAAACTCTGATTGTGAACCCAGTCTTAAATGAGCTAAGCCATAAGAGTTTGGCTTTGGCAGGATTTGTCAGTTTTCTAGCCTAAGTAGGGCAGGAATTCTAATTTGAAGTTGGTCACACTGCTTTACGAGCTGTCTTGCTCGTCACGTCGCAACACAACAGCGCAAGCACTGCTACTTAGCGGCTGAATTGGCGAGCTAGATAGTGGTAGCAATCCGGATGGACCCTGCACAAGATCCTATCACCCGCAAAGAAGGGACACATAAGAAGGGAATTTTGTTAAAAAGTCCTGAAGGTAAATTTTATACTTTATAACCCATCTATTTACAACAGCTCCATTAAATAATTTCCACAAGAACTCCCGTAAAGGTTATTTTAAATATCGGATCCGTAGCTAATTCGGCGGGCAGCGGTAATTGTAATTAGCATATCGGGTGGCGACGCCGTTGTCTCTAATCCTACCGGCCTGGCCCGCGCAGGGTTGCCAACCATAGCCGATGGTTGTCAAATATAATAAAAGTCATTCCTATTCACACAGAGGGTATAACTTTCATTGGATTTTAACCTTAAGAGCGTTTTCAGATTATTCAATATTATCGGAACTCGACACGACATCCGGAAAAGTAAAAGTATGAAATATGTCCGATCCAATATTTGATATCGGATCGGACAGTGTGAAAGGCAGGTACATACTCCGTACCTTTTATTTGGCTCGACATCGTATCGGATAATGTGGAAACGCTCTTACGGGTCAGACGCGAGCAGTCATAGCCCCGTACACACAAAATTTATATGCAATTAAGGTACAGTTGGGGAACGAGCGAAAGGCCCATGTCAAAATCGTTTGCTAATAAAGAAGTATTCTAGCCAATTTTAGCCGTTCGATAATTATTTGACGTTTGCTTTTGCTTTGAAGCAGGAGTCTTCTGCTCATTCTCCAGGTATGGTTTACCTACGCTTTGATGTCCTTAATTTAAAGGTTACACTACCTTAATGCACTCTCAAGGTACCAAAACGTTACCATGCTTCAGTGTGCATTTTAAATGAGTTTATACTTGTCTCTTTTCGGCACAGTAAACTTCATTTTAAAGAAAAAAGATTAGCTACAGCATAGAATAAATAATAGTACAAACGTACAGAAACTTCTTTTTCGACCGCGATTGAATTGCGCCTTCCCTCCCGCAACTCCCGGTGACACGTTAGGGTTGCGGCGCATTTTTTTAATAACACTGACACAGCGAGGGCGAACGAGCGGGCGCGGCAAGCCGACAGCCTTCTGCGATTGGCCTACTCTGTAGGCAAGGCGGCCGAGCGTACCTACAGTGCGGAGTGGAACCGCCTGGCTACAGTCAATGCGGGTTACTTGTTGCGGATTGCTTGGTAAGTCAAAGGGGAGATAATATTAAGAATCAATTAATACAAAGACGTTGTGCTAAAAGTTTTTGTAAAACAGTGATCACTTCCTAACAAGTGGCTTGCTTACCCATTTCCATAAAAATATATAATAAATTTAAATGCTGTATGATGACAACACAGATAAATCCAGGGTAATAATGACGGGACTCAAACCTGCAATCTCAGCATTCCGTATCATGCGATTTCCAGTTTCGCCACATTACCAACTACCATATACCTACTGTAAATTTTTCAATGTATATTAAATGTAAATTTTGAAATATAATAAAATTAGTCGCGCAGCAGCCCTAACGCGAGATCGCACCAAGGGACACAATTTACATTTTCACAACTCGCGGCTAAGTACACTTAACTTGCAAGTCTACAAGCCTCCTGTAATTTGTTTCGAAGACTTAAGGTCTCGTTAAATATATAGAGCTTTACAGTTTATACTATATAAGTTTTGTTTTGCATTATGGACATTTAGGCTTGCTTTGTTAATATGTCCATTAACCCTTACCAGGGTAAAAAATATATCCCATATTCATTTATTTCAATTTCAACCACAAAAATATAAGTAAAATAATAATAGCTATATGTATGTATCAGTGTCGTAACTATACCATCTGGGGCCCGTGGCAAATTCTTTTAATGGGTACTCTGGTAAAATGTTAAAAAATATTTTTGAGCTCTCGGCCTCTTGGGCCGGGGCCCTCTTGGGTCGGGGGCCCGTGGCATTTTGCCAGCCTTGCCACCCTATTGTTACGCCACTGGTATGTATCATACAAATTCGATGGTTTTAACGTGAACGTAATATTTTGCTCCTAAATTGATGTCTCATTAATCTCAAGCTAGACTCTAAGGTCATACTTTTCATTAGCTGGAGTAAACTGACGTTTGCGGGTGGTCATCGGACGTGTTTACTCCATTATAGTTGAGGTACAGTAATTTTCATGTATACAAGTTACTCTAAATAATATGACCACGACATTACGATTCTCATGTATACTTTTATGAAATAATGTTTATAAAATACGAAATATTCACATTGCCATTTGTCAATCTACTCTAGCTAATTAAAAATACTACTCTACAATTTTTTTTTTGGAGAAACAATGAAATCGATGCACGGCTTGAGACATACCCAATTACACTGCCATACCCGCATTGACACTCGGCAGCAGATATATGTCCACAATAAAAGCTTGTTAAGATACTTTTGTCCTCTTGGAGTGTGCGTGCAGCTACTTCTGCTACTAACTTATAGTGAGATAACACATATTACCGTAATATATGCAATCTATGATGCCTATCTATCACAGAACTGATGGATACTTTGATTTAAAACTATTTCAGTTGTTACAATTTATTCAAGTCTAATGAACGGAAACAGAACTTTAACAAACTTTGTATTCAATCAAAAAAAGGACATTAAAATTATACCAAACAAATCCACATCACGAAAACACTAAAAATAAGACTCTGGATGACGCAAGCGTTCTTGTTGGCGACGCTGTGAACACTGAGCATCTTGCGCTGCGCTTCTATTTTGTGGCTCCTCACCTGTTCCACTTTAATGTCCTCTGCTTCCTCTGGCTCCTTAACAGACTCTCGCTCTCGAGGCCATGGTTGGCTCTCAGTGTCGTTCACTATTGACGTTGTCTCTGTTTGAGTAACTTCAGCAGTAGCAGTAGTAGTGGTAATAGTTGATGTAGTAGGAACAGGAGTAGGGGTTGGGGTAAGCGGCTCCTCAGTCGTTGTTGTAGTCACTGCAGAGTCATCTGGCAAGGGGTGGATAGGAGTTGTAGTAGTAGTGTCACTAGTTTCACTGATGTTTTTATCTTCAGTTGTAGACACTACCGCTACCTGCGTCGTCGTCGCCTCCGTGACAGCAAAGGTTGACGCGGTAGTAATCTCGGTAGTAGGATCGTCTTTAAACGTCACAGAACAAACGTCAAGACATTTTTCTTTATCATTACAATTGTCTGCTGTTCCGCAAGACAAAAAGTTTCTCCACGGAGCCAGGAGTTGGTACAGGTGAGGAGGATTGCAGTTTCCATTTATGTATGTTTGTAGAGCCATCACGTCATTATCGCATATAAGAGGTCCACCGCTATTACCCTAAAATCAGAAAATTCTAATGAGAAAGAGGAAATTATAGGGTCTCTATCGAACTAAGAAATCATTCGTCGGAATTATTATGCGTTTCCTAATTATAAATAAGTTAATAATCAATTGCTTTTAAAGCATATTATGCAAACAAGACAGTAACTAAGAACACTCATAAACAAAAAAGTTTTATATTCAGTTTAGTACCTGGCAAAAGTCAGCCACTGGTGCTTTCTCATCAGCCAAAGCTGGGTCGGTAGCACATATCATAGTGTTTTCGACGAATTGTTCTCCACAGTTTACACTAGACGCTGGCAGCATCTCCACAGGCAGTTGACTCAGGAACAGACCTTCGGCAGCTGAATCCAAACTCTTTTTCTGTTGATGTAAAAAAGAGTGAAGTACCTTGGAAAACTTACCAGACCAGATTAGACCAAAATACACCAGAAGCACGAGATGCCGTTTCTAGTTTGTCTCTGAATAGGGCTTTTTCGTTTCTAAGCAGTGATGGAGCATGCGCTAAGTGACTTATACAAAACGACATATCGTACTACCTTTAGTGATTTAAAAGTAATATGTAAAAGACAAAACATGATGTATGTGTACCCAGCGCTCTCCATACGAACGAAGGTAATGTTTTCCACCTTCTAAACTTTAACCTGTAGCCATGGTTTTTTTAGTACGTTGTTGTTATTCATTACAAATAGGTTAATATGTTTTGAGTTTTTGTAATATTTCTTACAGATTTGTGAATATTGTGACTTTTTGGTTTATGTGAAACTCCTTTAGTGCACATATTGACCAATCTATGAAGAATAGTAAAACATATTAAAAAATTACTTTAAAAACAATAATGTTGCAGATCTTGTCGCTATAGTCGCGCCCCGTGGACAGCTGCGTAACGTGAACGGCAGAAGTCTTCATGAACGGCTGCAGGGTCTTCAACAAGGAGATGTCAGTCTCCCACCAGTTGGTACGGTTGTGTTGGTGAGGGTGGATTATTTGGATAATCTGAAAGTTGCGCAAACTTAGTATAAAATCTGGCTACCCCCTCCTGTGTTTCTGTCTAACTAGTGTCATAAGAAAGGGATACGCGTATCGATAAACTCAACTTAAGTGGTCATGTTAGGGCCACTGCCTTTTAGAATTGGTGGTCACGGAAATATATCCTTGGTTTTTAAAATTATTTTCGAAGAAAAACACCACCTTAACAAACAGGTAAATAGATTCAGGCGTTACTTTGCGAAGGTCCATATCAACAAACAAACGGGTTTCATGGAGTAGCAAGGCACTTGTTGTTCATTTAAAAACTCTAGCTTCATACGCAATGAATAGTATGCTCTTCCCTAAAATATAAAACACACTAAACACACTTCAATTCGATTGTTCCTGCAGCAAAATTAACAACCACCAGTGTCGAGAGCTTTGAGAATTATTGTACCTCCTCTTCCTGTTCATCCTCATCTCCGTTAAACGTGAAGTTGGCATCGATGTGGATGGCGCCGAGCCGAGCGAGCAGTGTCTTGCTGAGAGGGTCCTGAATGACGCCGGTAGAGAAGGACGAGGAGATGAGGAAGTTCGGTCGAATGAGGACACCAGCTTGGAGGAACCTCGCGCCGGTCCCATCAACTACTGTCTCATCTTGGTAATATACGAATGCCTAAAAAAGATTGAGGTATAGGTTACACTAGAATGGCATTTTAGGACAATAATCGCGGTCCTCGCGCGTCCACCATTGTGCTTGCAACAGCGCGCGACGTTATGACGCCTTTCGCAAATAAAAACGAGACAGACCTAGGTCTGTCTCGCTAGCAAGATGACGCGCCGCAACTGTAGTTGTTTGGATTATATTAAAGGTTTAGAACACTCAATTTAGCAAGTATAAAGTTAGTTAACGTTTAAAAAATAACAGAGTAAAGTGAGATGCAACGCAAGTACTCGAGAAGACGAAACGACATGACTAAAAATGGAAGTGATAACTTTGCAAACAAGCTAATCACAAATGACATGAGTTTTTTATCTTCTTACATCCGTACTTTAAATTAGCAACGGATATATCAATACGTTTGTCTCAATATATTACAATACATTCATGCTACACACATGAAGGTGACAAAAATAAGTTGAAGCAAGATGACATTTCTTCTAGCGATTTTAAAGGTGCAAAGAATGTCACTACGAGTGCTATATGTATTTTAGTTCATCAGGGTATGCCATCCATTTCTAATGGAGTGACTTTAGGCTCATGATACAACTAGCAAAATACTACACAATTTCTTGATTAGGTTTAATACGAAATCTAGGAACGTGCACGATTTAATTTATTCACATACCATGAATTGAAATGTTCCTCTTTTGATATCATCGTCGCCCAAAACTCCCGCACTCAAGTATAAAACTGAAAAAATTGTCGGAAACAGTTAAAATATCAAAAGTGACTTCTCTTAAATTATTAGCAACGAATTCAATGCACACGTACCAAAGAAAATAACAGCAATAAGTCCACTTTGCATATTTTCTAAATCATCCAAAAATAATGTGATATAAATTGACGTTACAAAGTATCAACGCGACTGACAAGCATTTGTAAGAAGAATTCTGTTATTCTTTTTGTCTTTTCTACTTTCCTGCCGGATGCCGTAGTGACTCGGATTAAAAAGCGAGTGATGTCAACCTCTTTAGATCGTTTAACATAATTTAAAAAGTGAAATTACTCTTTTACTCTCGTCGTCGTAAAAAGTGAATTAGTCGAGTCACGTCCCTTTATTTTTCTCCGCTATCTCTGACAAAGTTGCGCCAACTTTACTTCGAGGCATTAATCAGAACCGTATCCAAGCCAAGACGTATTATCCCCAATAAAGCGAAAATAATGAGTTTGCAATTTTAAAATGCGTGTTTTACAGATAACGGAGCAGAGTAAATCCCGGTAACATCTAATTATTCATGTAGGGGTGTTTAAAAGTGAGCATTAACAGCCTTAGAGCTTTGATAAATGTACTAGAAATATAAGGAACGCGATTTATTTTGGATATTTACGGCAAACGGGAACACCGCTTGGGCGGTCGTGGGACTTCGCAGCGCTCCGCATCTTTTTTGTTTTAAATAAGATAAATGCATTATTCATTAAGTGGGATATTTATGTCTTTATGTTCTGGTTACAGATCTCGTAAATCTTTCCCTTGTTTTTTTAACTCTATTTGGACATTAAATGATCTAATCTTTTTTAGGAAGCGCATCTTTACTCGTTCATGGACGTTACAGTAACATTGTGAAATCGCCCACAAATGGTCGGAAAGATTGCACCCGAACCGCTGATGTGGCGACGTCAGAACGACTTGCTCAGACAGTTATTACACGTCCAATTTAACGTGAACTCTGTTAATACAACTCGTTCTTCCTCAGTGGCTTTATTTGCCGTTTTATTCTAGGGGCAGACGGTGTCTGTAAATATTGGTCGAGTTGTAACGACCCGAATGAATGAGCTACGTGTTTTGGCGGCTTCCCGCAATTGCTTTACACCGTCATTGACTGTCCTTCGATAACGTTTGTTTCTTTTGCAAGTAACGTTAAGGAATGCACGACTGCTTTATTGTTAATTGTTACGGGAAACTTGTAAATTGAATCCGTTGTGAATTTAAGTGATATATTTTTCAGTGCCTCTTTGTTTGTTTAGTGAATTGATTTGATCTGTTATAAAAATCGTCGTTTCATCGAAGCCAGTTGTTGGAAAGCAAAGTGATAACAGACTGAGCAGTTAAGACTATTTTGATCAAATTCTTATATTACTCTTTGCTTTATGCCGCCCCAATCTCTTTTAGTCTTAACCGAGCTGACATGTTCGGTTTTGAGCTAAGCCCCTAAATAAATAAATGTAGACTGTGTCCAACTCAATATTTTTTTTGTAATTGTGTAGGGGGACTTTAGTCCCTACAGTTCAGCAAAAACTAACTAAGTACATGGTCAACTTTTGAAATCTATGTATTTGACTGCATCATATTGATGCATGTGTTTACAAGATATTTTAAAATAACTTTCAAAGGGTGATTTCTAATAAACATTAACCAACAATTCTTTTTTATAGATATTAACAAAACCTTTACCCATTTAATCTATGTATAAATACTCAATTTTTCCAGCTAAATATTTAAGTTACCGAGGCAGTTATAAGTCGACTAAGTTAGAACGGTCTCTAGCTCGGCGGTTGCAAGCCGTTTGCTATCCCGTGGGACGAATCCAGAACCGAATAGCAACGGAGCCGCGACAGCGTTTAACTTTTATTTTATAGGTCGCTTAATACGAAAATTTGCCGCTTTGAAAGCCTGTAAAAGCATGGAGTGGAATTGAAAATTGTAGACGATTGAGTTGAGTATTTATTGAGAAGTAGAACGTATTGTAGGCTGACTAGATGGAGCCACAATGTCGGCACGGCATCACCTGAATGACAAAAGTTGCCTTGAGAGAGGTTTTCGTCTGACATCCAGCAAATGCGACCTGATAATTATGATAATGCAATATTACACGTAGTTTTAAATAGGGAACTTGAGTAAGAGTCAAACTATAGTCAGTTGCTGGTTCCAGTATACATAATTATGTACTGGCGTGGAATAGTAGCTTGCATTTCGTACGGTGAGTCACGAGATGCCAGGGGTGGGGGCCAAAAGGCCTAAAATTCGGCAACGGATTAGTGAAATGTCTTTGCTTTGTTGGTCCTCATAGCCAACGGTGATCACGTTCTCTCAGGTGACCTGAAGGTTCTCCTCCCTTTCCTTAACAGCATACTTTTAAAAAGCGCTCGAAAGACTAGATGTATCATTAAAAAATAAAACTTTTATAGGTTTATTATAAATTTATTATTGCAGTCGTTATGATTTAGTAGTTAAGTGTAAAACTAATAACTATGTGTTTGTTATGAAGGCAACTCAACGTCGCGTATGAGACCCTCAGACTCAATCAACTTACATTTTCGAGTAAATCGTTAGAATATTTTAAAATTATATATTACTTTAGGTTGTAATTAACTTACTTTTTACATTTACTAGCAGAGTACATTATCGTACTCTAATATGTGCAAATTCCCGTCCGCGACGCGCCACCGCCGAGTTGCGAACTCCGCCATCGCGCTGAAGACTGATATGAATATTAAACGCTCGAAGAATTAGAAGATTTATACGACGATTCGGAAGTTGGGTGGACCTTGTGCACTTAAATGAATGTTTAACATTATCTCCGGAGTTTTATGGGAGTTAAGCCTCTTAAAGAAGTTGCGAAGAAACTTTAATAGAGAGTGAGCGGCTCTCGGGCGATTAATTCGGAAGCGCGGAGGTGGCCCGGAATACTAAACGTAAAGGGTGACTCAATCAATGCTGGAACTACAGTTACAATGGAAGGTCCCTGTTAAAATCGCTATTTCGTACACAATACGTTGGATTTTGTTTTGGCGTAGGGGCCTACCGCTCATTCGCAACTATAGGCGCGGGGGTCTGTAATGCTCACTTATTTCTGCCTTTAATTATTAATTTTAACCGGCCATTTTGGGAAATTGAGTCGTTGCAAATGGCTTTTTTGTTATTAGTTAGCTAAATTAATAACATAAGTGCGACACTAGTGATGTATCCGGTAAATTGTCTTCAAATTGGAATTAATCACTATGAAAACTATTTTATTTTTCATAGAATTAAGATTAAATTTTTAATAGCTTAATTAATTACTTATGTGTAATTTTATTATTTTTCTTTACTTAAACTTTTTTTTATTTTATACAAAAAATGTCAGCATCACTTCCATTATGAAATACACGCCTTTGCTTGTTTTTTCATAATAAACATATTAATTGTATTATATATTTAATACTTCTTGTAACTGCCTATTACATAGTAAGTGGAAAAAAATATTAAGAGCGATTACGCTCTCACAAGTATATTTATGCCTATGGTTAGTTATTAATTAAGGTTCATACTTATATTATTTGTTAGCAAATTCGCAATATTGGCATTATTTGACAATCTGCCAAGCATTACTTTTTGTGAGTGCCAATGTAATGAAATGACTAGGGACGGCAAAGTAGCTTAGGGTCGAACAGTGTTGGCAACAACTTCATTCATTAGGAAACTGTATCAGTTTTCGAGATTTACGTAGGACAACAATGAATACGGGCTTATAAAACACATTATTTTGTTGCTTAAAAAAATATATTGTCCATTTTAATGAAGACATAGCGATTTGAAAATGACTGTTAAGCATCTGGGCCCAAAATGCTCCACCGAAAAACGAAACTAGAAAGACTTTATAAGGGTATTTCTGTGGCCCTAATGTGACTACCCAAGTTTGGTTTCTCTGAGTGTATTTTGTAGTAGCTTGACAGAGACGCAGGGAGGAATAAAATAAACCTCTTCATGTAACGCCACGTGTCACTGGTGAGTATCAACTTACGTTTGACCGTAACTACTGGTTTTATTTTAAAACATTTTACAGTTTAGTTTTTCAAATAAACTTTCCTTTTTATTTTAGATTTCTCAGTAAAACCAGTCATCATCATAATTAGTTAAGTTTAAGTTTTCCGAGACTAATTTCTTGCTCATGTCCACAGTCATGAAACAACAGTGCGCCGGCGACGGCGTAGAGCCTTGATTGGCGCGCGTCATTGTTTGCTGGCGTCATTTTCCGTTAACCGGCCGCCCTATTGTCCTGCACTTTATTGAATTTGATTTACGCACCAATTTTTGTAGGCTTCGGTTTTTATTAACTGACCTCGGCGCCGATGTAAACTTAATTGAATCCCCGAACAAAAGGCATCGGATGAAAAGCGAGCGTCCAGCGGTGTGCGATGCAGATTATAATAGATTTTTCCGTATTTGCATCGGCTTTAAGTAACTCGATTGGATTTTTGCACGGCGGTTGAACTGTTTTTGCGTTTATTCATTGTTATTGTTTTTTATGTAATGTCGATCACATAGTTCTGTGACAATTGACAAAGTGGCATTTGTTATTTTCTCGCTCAATCAAGGGACATGAGAACTCTTTGAACGAAAATAAGATTGCTCAAATTGTTTTACAATGTCTTGTTTCCTTTTAGGAGTCCGTAGTCAAACTAGAAACCTTTATAGTTTCGCACTGTTCGTCTGTCTGTATGTCACACTCACTTTTTCTCGTAAACATTAAAAGTTACCTGAATTTTTATGCAAAAGGAACAAAGTTGTAACTCCGCTTGTGCTGCCCTATCAGAGAGAGATCAAACTAAATCAAACCTAATCTCAGGGTAAAATTATCAGCTTATAAGATGTAAACACGCAAAAAGCATGTCATTCATTACAAGTTTCCGAACTCATTTCTGAAGGTATCCTTCACAAAGTCACATACCACAAATCTAAACATATACCCCTACAGCTATACCATTGGAAACCCTACTCAATTAACAATTGCCTATAAAAATTGTGTCAACATTAGCTTTTCTTCAAATGTTCTGCAACAAAAGCGAATTATTTGCTGAATGAGCGTAATCTCAGTTAATTATCTGAAATTCGGTCGTATTTAACGTCGTTTCAAAACGAGTTTTCACAATTGGAGTGGAGTCAAAAGAGCTTTCTAAAGGAATCGCAAACACAATTAGGGGCAAGTTGTTGGTGAAATTGTCTGGGAAAGAGTGCGCGTGACACCGTGCGGCGCGCATCATTCGGTACTCAAATTCTGATCTTGATTACAAATTTTCATTTACAAACTTTTTAATGTCGGTCGCTTTCCATAACTTTTTTCCTTTAGTGCTCGCACAAGTGCACTAGAACCTTGAAGTCTGTGTATGGCTATAGCACCATATGCCGTGACTCGCGTTGTCACTCGGTAAGTTTCTTTCTAACTAGTCCAATCAGAGAAAGATGCACTGAGCCACGAACGAAAAAATGAGCGCGAGCTAGCTGCCCTGTTCAATCTTCCGAAAAGTTGGACTGACAATCAGAAAAGACTCACACGGGCAGCGTAGAGACCGGTCTTAGAAGACTCTTAGATTAAGTTTTAATTATTTCATTATAATACACATAAATTGGGCATTTTAAAATTATATCCATGTACTCTGAGATCGTCAAAGGGAATAAAATAAAAAAAATCATAGAAAATGTACTGTATGTAATGAAAAGTTGAAGTACTAAATAACCTCTATTTAGAATTGTCAAAAAAAAAATCAAATGATACAGAAAAATTTAATGTTAAATTGTCACGACTGAAAACTAAGTATCCAAATATAAATTAAATTACATAATTACCAAGTACAAAGTATAAAATAGAGCATTATTTTCTATTATAAATTGTAAGAAATACCTAGTGGACTGTAGAAATAAGATGAAAAACTGTAAAATACAAATTTAATAAAATGAAATAAAGCTTATATACATGAATCTATGGGTGAACCTCGTCGCAGCAGCCTCAGCGGACGGCGGACGACTAACTCCTGATACGCTTCAAGCTAGCTAGGCTGCTGTCACGAGGTTTGACTGATGACCAGTTACAAATATGTACAAATACGAAAGGGGTCTGCATGTCCTTCACAATAAATAATTGCGGATTAAACTCGAATAAAATTGTTAAAGCGTGAAATTTTCAGCTCCGTCATATTCCGTCGCGGCCGTGAAACCGCTAAGCTTGTTACTGTGATTGTGCTATTGAGATACAGGATCAAATCAGCCAGAACAATAGGGCTGCAATTAAAAGGTGGGGCGTCTTACTCGTGTCGTACACTTCGACGGTAATCTCTTGCCGGGCATTTAACTGTCTAGATTAAACAAAACATTTTTTTAAGTAAATAAAACAACTATACCTCTTTGAACAGCAATTGACCGAATTTTTAATATTATAGAGAGTAAAGTGGTAAACGGGTCACATGATTGTAGGTAATTGATAACAACCACGCCACCCTGTAAATCGCCATATTCAAGGAATCCCAGATTAGGCTTATAATGGTATAGAACTATACTGTAAATTTTAAATAAACCAATAAAAAGTTCCAATGTAGAGCAATGAAAAATCAAATCAATCATTTACGGTTGACAAAAATTAGTGACGCCTTAGCCGAGCTGACACCAGATAATTGGTTAGGCTATCGCTAGTTTTGGTTCAATTTTGACTAACGTTAATTAATAAATTTAGGCGTTACTTTGCGGAGGTCCATTCCAACCAACTGGATCAAATTACCTTGCTACTTTGTAAAGCCAATAGGTTTCACCGAGTAGCAAGATACAAGAAACATCGTCGCATAAATGCATTTAACAAATTATGAAATTAAGTAAGTAAAGTAACTAAAGACTCACCCATTAGTAGTAAATGTTTACTAACCTTTTTTAACGGAAATAATGTGTTGCAGCAGTGTTCTTTTCAATCGAAGGCAAACGACACAATGACAGAATATGACGACACGTGAAATCATTAAAGTAGATTTACTGAGCATTTATGAATACGATGGCTAGAATTTTACTAAAATAGCACTAAGAAGTAAAATTCAAAGCACAAATCCCAGTTGCATTCACAGTGCTCTATGAGACTGTGGACCCGGTGATCGAATTAAAGTCGAACTCTCATTGTCAAGTTTAATTCAAACTCTCTGAATACGGTCTGTTTACTTCTTTGCCCCTTTGTCTCAGCCGTAACGAGCAGAAAAAGAGCCCATTCAGAGCATCCCAACCTAATTACCCTACCCTCGGTTACAAAAGAGGGTTTGTAATTAACGATATTATGTCAAATAATTTGTTTGAGTCGGCGTCTTACTTCGCGGATCGGATTATTTGTATTCGGCTGTTTGTTTTTATAAAGGAGAGCTATTCGCCCAAGGATTCGCTATTGGATCAAGGAATGTTAAATTAACTTGGTTAAAGGGTTAATTGTGCCGGCAAAACAATTGGTTAGATTGAATTGGAACACAATATTTTTATTAATTTAGGCAGTTATTCGTCATGCAGCTATACATATAGTATAGGCCAGGCCCCAATTCTGGTGTTTATCGAGATTCGTCTCACGTTCGAGATATACGTCAAAAACCGGCCAAATGCTAGTCGAACTCGCTCACCAAGGGTTCTGTACAAACTTAATAAGCACCGAACATTGCTGTAACTTGTTTTTAACCGACTTCGATCAAAGGAAGGCTCTCAATTCGCCAAATTTTTTTTATGTTCTCGAAGATGGCTGGACCGATTTGGAAAATGCTTTTTTTTGTTTGAAAGGGTATACTTTCAAGTTGGTCTCATTGTCATCAGGTCAGGATCTGACGATGGGATCCTGGTGAAATCGAGGGAGCTCTTCAAATATTATATGCACACCTAAAGCGATTTAGGTATTTTTACAGTAACTCATGCATTTGCTTTCAGTAAGCAGATTAGAATTACTTTGAAAATGATATTTTGAAGTTTGACTCGTAACAGCCCAAGCATGCTCATGTCAAATCACTGTTAGGTGTCACAACACGTCCTATTACCGGTCGGCCACGTCAGCCGTCGCCGGCGATCCGTCATGCTAACACTGCATTTGTCATTACTATTAGTCACCATTAATGGGATTAATGCAATAAGCTGCCTTTGCAATAATGTTTTGACTAATTAGTTTATATGATTTTGACTTGCGTTGTGTGCTCTAGTTGAGCGACTCGTGTAAGTTAAACTTTCGTGATAAATAATTATTATTGCGCAGAATTATAGTTAAGATAAAGAATAGAACAAAATTAAAAAAAAAACACAGCGGCCACTTGAACGGCAAATGAGTAGCGAAATTTCATGCTAGCCTTGTAGATAAGAACAAATGCTATCTAACTGCCTTTATATAAAATCGTGGTTTAAAATTGTATTTTCCTAGCAAAGAACAAAGTTTTGTCAAACACATTTTAATCACTGTACGCTAAATCTCTTATGTTTTTTTTTATGTGAAAGGAACGACAGACAGGCAGATGGTCCACTTGACGGAAGGTGGATACCGCCGCCTATAGGACATTTACAACACCAGAAGGCTAACAAATGCGCTGGAGACCTTGAAGAGCTGTTTTTACGCCTTTCTTAAAAATCCCCATGTATGTGCATGCCTTTCTGACTGGTTCGAAAGAACGCGCCAAGTGCGTACCGATCACGCATGGCAGGATTCCGTAGAATACCAATTTTCAACTTTATGTACTCACATCGACCAAGTAATTGCTTAACCACTTTTGAACTTTATTCCTTTGTGATACGGTCGAAAAGTGGTCAAGCAATTTCTTTGTCGACTATACAGTTACTGAGTTAAAGCCACTCTAAATCAATTTGTATTACATATGTAAGAACTACCGCAACTGCAATCTATCTTATAAACGCCCGGTGACTGAAAGGGAATAACATCCTTCGTACATGCCTCGCGACTGTGGACAACGGCGTATATACAGTCTTAATGGAGTATTTACCTAGTACTGCTCCAATTTTGTCCGTCACTCCTTTCACATATGGCATGAATGCAGGTTGTCTAGCTACATCCGGATGTTTCTCCCTACGCTTCCGCCTAGGTCGTCGTTCACCTATCCTGTATCCGTTACGTTTTAGCACCTCCTGAACGTATTTCAGCTACTCTTCTACAAACTCAGGGCCACACAGGTCATACGCTCTGTTAAGTAATGAGCTCGTTACGGATTGAAGATGTTGAGGATGGTGATGAGATGAAGCGTTCAGATATCTATCCGTGTATGTCGGTTTCCTGTAAACGGTATGTGTCCATTTGTATTACTGTACCTGAACTCAGCATTTCAGACGTTCTTGAGTACTGTGGTCTGGGTTTTGGACTATGAAGTACAATTTATCTTATAACAGAACCTGCATGGAGACGAGTCTGGTTCAATTTCAATTAAAACACTAGTTAACCCTGTGCTCAATACTTAGGCCTAGAAATCATGAGCGATTAAAACGTGATCGAATAAGTACTCACTTGCGCGTGCACAGAAGGTCTAAAATAAATTGCAACACCTACTTGGCAGGGTTGCCAGGTGTCCAACCACCCGAACAGTCCGGTGTTTAGCATGTTCGCGTAAACAGTCAATAGAAAAAGTAAAGTATACATATTTAGTGTTAAATTTTATCTAATACCGTTACAAATTAGTCTTAACGTTGACAGAAATCTTGTTTGTTTCATGTACCTAATTCCAATTTAAATACAATTGTTTTCGATTACTGAGTAAGCAAAATTTACTCCAGGGCCTAGCACGCTATCTTTTATCGATGACATAAAGCATTTATCCCGTTCTAACCAGTATGCGTGTGCGGGAGGGACGAAAGCGTTTATGTTCGCGATAAACGCTAGCGTGCTACTATAGCTGAATACCAGTTCCCTGTCACTGTGTATAGCGCTTGGTGTGCTACGTGGCTAACGTGCTTCTGGTAGCCCTACCTACTCGGTGGCAGGCATCCTAATTCATTAGCGCGATTGGATAGCCCGCGTCATTTGCGTCGCGTCAATCGTGAGTGATTAGCGACGTGATTGCGCATTGATCGCCGGCGCCGGCTGTTTGTGCCGCGTGACACGGGCTGTTTACTGCGACCGGGGTTACCCCGTATCCGGACTTCACCCGGACGTAATTATATATTTAAATGTTTATTCCTTTATTCATAATTTTTTTAATTCTTTTAATTGACTTAGTTGCCTTCTTTCGAAGCTAAACGTCATAAAGACCGATAAAGACGACATGTGTTAAGTGATGTAGGTTTGCTTATGAATCAGGGAGTTAATCAGGTTCAAATTCAAAGCAAACCGGGCTGTAGAGCGTCTTGTACGACCTTTTTTAACGTTAATTATACAGGTGAATGTGTGTTTGTTTGTCTTTCTTTCAAGCCAAAACGGAGTAATGGATTAGCGTGATTATTTAAATAGAGAAAATTGAAGAGTCTGTGAGAAATCTAAACTAATATTTTATCTTTAAAAAAAACAAAAACCCACCTCCACTTAGTTAATTTTTAGTTTTTGTTCAACTTTCAAGTAACACACGAAATTAAGCAATATTTCTCTCACCCTACAATTTGGTAGAGCTTATTTATATTTGCCAACCTTTTTAGACTATTAAAATCAAAATAACTATTTATTTACTACAAACTGTCCGGTGTATTTCTAGCAGGACCTGGTTACCCCCAACTGATACCTACGATGGCCGCTTTGTTTATAATATGGCTATTTACTGCTCCATGGGTTATATCATATATGTGTAGCTGCCGAAATCATGACTTGTTTCTATGAAAATAAATAGACCAAGCTGACTATTAAAATATGATTTTTTTGTGAAAATGTTACAATTTATTCAAAGATCAAACCGAGAAGGAGGTTTTACGATAACGCTCATAAATCTATTAAATTGTATTTCTTTCCACTGCAAAATTATGAATTTGCAACGAACAAACAACTTCATACAACTCAATATTACTTAATTACCCGTCACAAGTTCTGCGGCCTATACCACAAAATTACAAGCGCTACTATTTGACATATTTGTCACATTTTCGTATGACACATCCTACAATTATGTTAAATTGTAGCACTTGTATATTTTTTATATAAAAGCCAAGTGCACTTAAGTCCATTCACCTATTCCGTAAAGCTAAATTTGAGCGTACACCAAACTCGTACAAAACAAAGCAAACTGCGCCCACCCTGGCATAAACGTGAAATCGACAGGACCCCATAACTAAGAATTAATATCCCCGTTCAATTTAACGCCGCTGTCACCTATTAAATCCCCGTATCTTAATCCTTTAACCCTGCTGAAATATGAGGTAGTTGCAATAAAAAATCGCAGTAAAGTCATAACAAAGCAGAGCGCGAGAGCGACCGGGCAGTGAAACTGTCGAAGTCAATGACCAGTGCATTCGATGCGCCGGTGCAACCGTTTTACGCGAAAACAATATTTTTACGCAAACACGTTATTTTCAGCGAGTGTGTTATATTGCTCATATGAATCCTTGTACAGTGACGAGATAGCAAAAATACTGGGTCCGACTGTGAGAAGTATACACATGAAATCCGATCCATAATTTTCCTAGTGAGTGTTCTCACTAGGAAAATCTGTTCTGTTCGGAGGCAAATGAGTGTATGGGTTACCTGGTGGGAAGTGATCGCCAACGCCCATGGAAAATAGCGAATCCAAGAGAATCTGGTCCATAGGTCCTTCTACCCTCCTCTGGGCCTCTGCTTCTCTTACTAGCCCTATACGAAACGCAATAGCAAGCTACTAAAAGTACTTCAGGCAGTATTCTGTGGCAGTGTGATTCTACCATGGTCGAGCCGGGTTATTCGTACTGTGCACAGTAATTACAGCTATAGCTACAGTATCGCTCTACCATTTACATAAATAATAACAGTTGAAACGTTTTGAGAAGTTAACTGAATCACATAGAACGTGGTGATGAACACGTTATACTCATTTCCGAAGCGAAATTAAATGAATCATATGATGATGATTGCAGCTGTACCCCTTTGAAATTTCACGAAATGGTAACTGGAAAACGGTGAAAATGCACTCAATGGTAACAAATAGAATGGAATACAGTCAACACAGTAAATCATTGATCATTGATTTGTTTGTATTAACTGTATTACATTTCTTCGCCTTAATTAAGATCCAATGTAACAAAAATGTTTACAGTTGGACCAAATTATTTGTTACCATTGAGCGAATTTTTACCGATTTCCAGTTGCCATTTCTTGAAATTTCAAATGGGTACAGCTGCAATCTTAACATTCACCCTGCAAATACGTAGCCGCGTATACGCTACGTATTTGAGCATTGGCCAAAACCAGGTGCGGTAAGGGCTCACATGGGCATTAATAATGATAAATTCGAGTCATTAATTCGGCGGGATTAGTTGCGGAGGCCGCGTGTGCGCCGCCGATAACCAAATATTAACTCAATTAGAGCGAGGCGACGCATTCAAATGCCTGCTAATCCTTCGCGGTTGGAGAATAAACGAACGGACCGGCTCCATTCTCTTACTTGCTATGTTGTATAAGATCGAATGCTATAGAAAACCGTACTCAAAATTGAATAGCCTAGTGGCTGGTGTATTTGGACACTTTTTGTATTTAGTTGAGAATTAATTACATTTCAATCCAATGCCATTTTGGATGGCCATATTTTCTTGAGGAAGAGGTAGATGCATGCTAGCAGGTCCTTCATCAAATGTATGTGTATGACACGAATCTTCCCAAGTTGCATACTTAACACTAAACAGGGTGCCGACCTAGACAGCTGCAATATTCTGCGAGGTGAATAACTACCTAATAGACATAACAAATCATTAAAAAAAATTACTAATTCCTACTTTTCCATGAATTAACACCACGCGCCGAGTGCGCAGCGGTGTCGGCTAGTTCAATGCTATGCAAACAAAGTTTTAGGAGACAAATTTAAAGGTTTAAAGTAAAAATTTAAAAATAGAGGGAGTTCAACTTTTTATATATTTTATGATATAAATGAATTATGACGTTAAATTTATTGGCATTAACCAGCAGCCTGTTTAACACTGGTTAATTACTGTATACCTCTACGAGTATAATTTTTAAACTCTTATTAATTCTCACACGCGGCAATACAACGAGCGGGCCCTGCAAGATGTGTTTGTAGCTTCGCATTTAAAGTGCGTAGTGTACTGGTTCTGGCAGAAGACCATTCTAACCTTATTTACGTACTCTGTTGCTACTAGGATCGTGACAATGCAACTTGTCGTACGTCAAACTTCATTAAATAGAGCGCCTCCGCATAATGACGTCACGCGCGACGTCAGTAATTAACGACTGATCAGTGCACTTAGCACGAATCTTCTCGATACGCGTTAACTCGCTACGTACCTCAATGCGTCTCGTTCCTATGGCGGTAGTTAGAATGCAACGTACTGAGTTACGTTCAGAGTTAATGCGTGAAGAGAAGATTTGTGATAGGTCCACTGTGCGTAATTAGCCGAATAATCAACCACGGCAGCTGCTGACCGCGGTGCCTCGAGTAGTTAGCAAGATATTCGCATAAGCTTCCGGACTATGTTGGTGCCAGTATTGGAATATGCGGGAAAATTGGATAAATGTTATTATTGTCAATTACGTAATTGATTGTGATTCAGTTAAGTACACTGTGACGAGTTGCCGGTTGCAGCACAAATGGGCTGGATCGCCCGGAATAGTACCACACTCTCACAGAATATTGGCGTGAAGTCTTGCTACTGAGACTTTACAATATGTGAGAAATCCGAAGGTCTTCGGGATGCGCAAGCATATCAGCGAGTTGAAGGGCTAAAGGCCGGCAACAGACCAGTGTTTCTACGCGTTTCTACAAGAGACGAATCAATGTTACCCGAACTTAATATATATTTTTTTATAATAAATGGCTTCTGTTCCGGAAAGTTAAAAATATTCTTGTGACCCTAAGTCACTGTAAGTAAGTCAGCTATGAAGCACGAGGTTGTAAGTTTGATTTCGAAAGGCATTTATTGGAGTGATGGGTGAATTAAAGTCCTTTGAATGTATGAGTCTCTAACTTACCTAATACATGCTAAATTGTTCAGTTCTGATGCTTGTAGGGCTCTTAAAAAGAGCAGTATAAATCAATTTATAAATTATATAATACTATGAAACGAAGGGGATAACGGGGAACATTGTCAAGAAATTTCAACCTTAAATCCAACGCACTGCGATTTTGATCATACTAACAAATCATAAATTATAAACGGTGTTTTGACTTACATTTTAAAGTCGTGAATTAATTAACGTAAGAACAACAGATGGACGAATTATCCGAAACAGTTCGCTTCGACTTTGTTTATCTCGAGTCGGCAGGAGCTAATGCCGTCACACGGGTCGCTGCACCGGCCTCGGGATGTGCAGACAAGATGGGAAATGTAAGGTGCATTAAAATTAAGCAATTTCTTTGCCGTATAACACCTACGTACATTTGAATCCTAATTTACAAAGGAAAATATTGCCTGTTACTTACAAAATGACCAATTGCGAGTTCAAAAATAAAACAGATGTTAATCACAGTTCTACGTTACATTAGGAATGCACTCAATTTGTTTATTTTGTCAGATGTAGATGTCTTGCGATGTAGTATTCAGGATGATATCAACTTATAAAAATACTATTTAACAAAAAAAAACTATTTGGGATTCTTATTAACATACTTTTTTATCATTTTAAAGGCAACGTGTATAATTCAATTATTTTTAACTGATCCAATGATTATCCAATAGGGAGGATGCAAAAAGCGTAATAATAGCGGCGTTCAGACTATGGTAATTGATCACCTGCTTAAAGATCTAAAGTAATTTTCGCGAAGCTCTGTTTCTACTTAATAAAATATCAAAACATGTAAAAAAAGTTGTCTGAATGCTTTGTTTTCATTGTATGCAGATTGCTAAGGATAGAGGAAACTGGGAATTCAAGGGAGAGGCCTTTGCTCAGCAGTGGGACACGATTGCAGGCTAGCATTATTATATTATGCATACAAGACAGATGTTTTACATTAATTATGAAATTCAGCATACAGATAGATCATGTCCTAGATTAATATAAAACATAGTCTTTGATACGGTTTGGCATTTTAGTGAGACAATTTACAATGTTTTTTATTTGGACGATTAACAATAGGTTTACATATAAGTCCCGATTTACTTAGCAGGCATGCGATCCTAATACAAACTCAAAACCGAACGCGATTCCTATTTTAAAGCAAAAACGACATTGTATATTCGAATATCAACTTGAACCCTACAGTTAAGTATCAGACCGTTATCTAAGGGGGATAAAATGCCGCTTGGGATAATTCCAGCCATCTCGCACATCAAAGGGATGATGCAGGGTTGAAGGGGGGAGAGTATTCTTGTAAAGGGTTGTCATACCTGGCTTTAAGGCACATGACACTCAGACGCGGGGAGGTAAGTGGCCGCTTCAAAATTTTAACTGAATATCTTATTATTGCCTGGTATTTGTGATTAGAGTGTATTTTACTGTCAAAGCTGAATGCGTATCTTAGTTCATAGGTCAATGAGAATTTGAATAGTTTACAATTACTTGCCAATGACATAATCAACGTAGCTCGAGAACTTTTTTTACAAAAAAGGAATGACAAACAAGCGGGCGGTCTTCTTGATGGAAAATGGATGCGGCTGCCTATTTGACATTTGCTACACCAGAGGGAGAGCAAAAGTATGTACCAACAGCTCTTATACCAATGCAATAAGTGTGTTGGTACATATTTTTGAGTACGTTAAATGCACCTTCATTTTTCACAGCCGACTGTACTTGGTATAACCGGAATGGAGGCCCAGTTACTTACCTCACGGCTCGCATTGTTGTACGCGCAAGCAAGGTGGCACTAATGCCAACAATTTCGCAAAGGCATTCTTGTCATTATCCCTCTTAGTAACGCTTTGATAACGTTGAAGATGCCACGCATTTTAACGTAGACGAGGAAGAGTTCAAATATTTGTGTTTAAAATCGAAATTAAGATTTTCTAAAGCGCGTTTAGTAATTAATTACATTTTTCAGAGTCAGTTTTTAAAATATTTAAAATGCCTAAGTTTAATAAAATTGTAAACTTTATTATTTCCTCTAGATATGAATACTCGTCTACGAGTATAGACGATGATTTTTGTATGTTAGATTTGTACGTTAAATAGTATGCAGGTTTGAAAAATGTCAGCACCAATTCTTGGTCACTTAGTACAATTTTGGACATTACCTTTTAACATAAATTTGATACATAGGATTTTTGTGAAATTCAGCTTTAGTTAGTAGAGGTAAGGTTAGTCTTAATAAATGGCGCAGTAATCATTTTATTTTGAACTAGCGACAAGCTTTTGCTACGTAATTAGAATGTATTTATTACACGTAAAAACATTCCGTTATACATTTTCTAAATGACAAAGAAAACCGCATCAAAATAGGATGCGTGGCTTAGAAAAAATAATTTGAAGTACATACTGTGTCAATATCATTGCCATTGTAGGAAAGTTACTTTTTAGAATGCCTTCCTTTAAAAAAAATACTTCCTAGAGGCCCGTGCTATGTTCTTTAAAACACTAATTTATCATCAGCTACATAGCTTGAAATGAGCCCACGAATACTATATTTTAATTTTAAGTAAGCATATTGAAATTTATATTTGTAGTTCATTTTCTTTCCGATGCTAGGGACAGGGAGATAAACAAAACTTTCAACTTATAACATCCCTTTTTGTATCGTCAGCAAAAATAGAATGATTTAGCATTACAAAGTAAGCCAGCAAATAAACACATCTACAGCACTATGCTAGTTATTCAGCAGTTTCGCGAGACAAATAAATTGTAAATTGGCATTGAAGGTAACAAATTACTTGATAAAGTGTCCTTAACGACGATACTTTAGCGGATTCCGCCCACCTGTCACGTTTTTGTTCCAGACGAGGCGTTCCAGTGCGGTGGGCGGATCTTGTGGCGAGTGGGCGGGGTGACGCCTTCTTAGCGCCACGCCTACCCGCTGACGCTTCAGTTTTCAGCGGAGCGTCGGAGAGGATGATAGTCTCCATGTCCGAACAATAGTTGTCTCAGTGGCCTTCAGTCTGGATAAAGTCTTATTAAATATCAACAAAATAATTATGATAATATAAAACGTACTTTAAAAAATTACACACTTTCTACCGCACTCAAACACATTATTTACTTACTCGACACGGATGAACAATTTACTCGTAATTGTCAATTAACGTCACTGAGTGTGGCGGTGAAATAACCTTAACTAAACCAAGAAAAGTACAATATTTTCATTTTAATTAAAGAATAAAAAACTTTCCCAAATTGCTGTCATAAATATCATCATCATCGTCATTTTTAATGCGTAGACGCGTAGCGTGCATGTAGCAGGTAGGCCTTTGGAGACTAATTATTACGGCCACTGGAAAATACATTATAATTAAAGAATGTAATACTTTGTTTTAAAAAACAACAGCCCCAAGTATAATTAAGACTTACGTCATATTCTGCAGGAGTAATCATTTCAACATAAAGATAGTAAAAAAAATCCCTAAGTTTACTATAGAAAAATAAAAAACCTATACTCAAGTTGTCGAAAATAAATAAATATTTTTGGGAAAATTTACACCAATTGACCTAGTCCCAAAATAAGCAAAGCCTGTATCTATCTAAGGGGACGTCGTTAAGGTACACATATTCAAAATTTCAAGTCTCTGGGTACAGGGATTTAGGCGATACATTGTCTGTCAGTCGACCAGGGAAGCCTTTTCTATGTAATCATAAAAGATGAAATACCGAAAATCCTCTTAAAAAATTTCAGAGCTTTCTTCATCATCCAAACGGCTAAATTTGGAAATGTATAAGCCACAATGTAACTAAAGTCCAGGGCGCCATGTGGCCGTAACGACCGGAGCTATTATGCTATTTGTAATGTAAAGTTATGCAGATTGTGCTGTCAGGATCGAGGCAGGTAAACACGTAAACTTAAAAATGTTGTTGTTGTTAGGACGGTGGTTTTGTGAAAGAGAAAATGTATTATCAAACCGCGATTAGAATATTATTGGAGAGTAATGTCAGCGCACTGTCATTTCATAGACTTGCGTCAAGCTTTATTTATATATTTAATGTATGAAATGACAGTGTGGTGAAGTTACTCTCCAATACTATTCTAAACGCGATTTAATAATAGAAGTAGGCAGCCCGCGAGATGGACTAACGATTTCTCATGAGTGCCAGAGAGACTGGGTGCGGATAACACACGACTGGAAGAAACCTATAGAGACAGCAGCAGGTAGAGAAGGCTTGAAGAAAAAGAAGAAAAGTTCACCCATTTTTTTACCTTTTGCAATTTTTACTTTTATTAATTATGATTAATTCTATTTATTTTACTATGACATTCCATTTAACTTTTATTGTTTTTATTTTTATTATTATCTCTAATTGACATGCAAAGTAATTGTAATTGAAATAGATGCCGACTAACATAGTTTCGTAAGCAACAATTGTCACTAACATATTATGTGACCAGCTCCTGAATTAAACGATTTGAATTTGAATTTACCTGCCTCCGAAAGCAAGGGTAAATAAAGGTTTTTTACCTAAGCTTGAAACCTCTGTCTGAATGTTTACCTACAATGAATGTCTGTGACCTTGTAGCTGAGAGTCAGATAAACAGTTTATTTAGTTAAGAAAACTGTTTTTCAATCAATTTGACTTCACTTCATACTCGTGCAATTTTTCGTAGGTAATATTATAAAAATAAATTTTTATAATTGCCTATATTCCACCCTCATAAATAACGCAAAGCAATGACAATTATGATGTATATTTTCACAGCGCGCCCTCTACAGGCGTCTTAATTAATCACGGCAGATTGCCACGGCGCAGCGTCGAGATTATAAAATGCAAGGAAGATTTATTAAAACTTGCTTTTTAACTGTAATTTCAAAAAAGTATTCAGTTAAGAAAAATGCTCATGAAAATTTATTTCATGAATGTGAATTTTAATTTGTTGTTTTTTATTCCCTTTTAGTTATAAAGAAACATTGTTTTCATTTCATTTCAAAAACGAATAAATTAAAATCTTTAAATTGTAAGAAACAGGTTGTCTATTAAGTATAAAGATTCATTTTAAACGGAAACCGTAAACAGTAAGTACCTATTTTAGGATTATAATCATGACGTCTAAAAGCAAATGATCTATGCAGCAACTATTTATTCTAAAACGCAGTAAAGTACAACGTGCAACTAAAATCGTGACAAGGTGACTCCGAGGTCATTGTAACTATTAGTTAAATATCATCCGTCTTCAAACTTTTTGTGGAAAGATACTTCGATTTGTGTGTTAACTTTAGTTTCTCTCTCCGCTAAATAACGTCACTATCCACAAAAAAATGGGACTAGAAAGAAGACTAATGCTTTAGTTAAGTATAAACCCCGGCTCACCTTAGTTCCAATTTAGTATGGTATGTATGTGTGATCATAGACAAGTGCAAGAATTTACGCACTAGTTTTTATTTATAAATTTGTATGATCTGCCTTGCCACTTTTGAACCTTAACTCCTTGTAATACAAACACTTGGGCAAGCAATATCTTGGTACTGTACAATGTCGTCAATGGGAGCGATAAATTGGTAGGATTGTTCTTCCAACAGTGCTCATTTTCCCACCTTGCCCCGATGAAAAATTAACCAAAGTAATTCATTAACCGCTAAGTCCGTCAGCGTAGCGGGCTCCGCGGAGTATTTTTTAATTCCTCGCATTAACATTGTCTCCGTTGATTTATGTCGCCTGCGCGCAAATAGACCGAGATAATGGGACTTTTTCACACTTTAATTAAAATGTTTAAGTGTGGTTAATTTACTGGGGTATTAATGTCTTAAAGCTCATTTGTTTATTTTCACTCATTTGAAAATAAAAATAAATTCTTATACGACAGTTTTTTTAACTAAAATCATGTTGTATAGGAAAATGCTGATTCAAATCATCGATGGTAATTAAAAGTCTGTAATGAACACTGCCAATGCAGTTGTCGTATACCTTTTTTATATTTTTTCTCAGTTTCGCGGTATACTATTTATATTTTGTTTACACAGGAAGATTTTGCAGTTTAATTTTTCTCATTCATAATTATGAGATCTGATACAACGTTCAAATACTAAGAAATAGTATCGATTATACCAGCAAGCGTGAAGTGCTGAGTTCTGGACTTCTGTTAATTTAGTATTATTATAACAGGAGGACTAGCCAACTGAACAGGAACAAATTACTCCGCGAAATCCGATTATGCTTTCGCGGAGTAGCAAGGTAATTTGTTCTAATTTGTTGATATGGACCCCCACAAAGTAACGCCTTCATTATTTGACTACCCCACTTTTTAGAAGAATTGTATCCATACAGTAAAACGTTTACGCACCTTACTATGTCTTCAATACCATCGTTACCATTATAATGTTACAGCGTACCCATAAAACCGATAAAGGATCGTTGGGCGATAACCTGCAGCCATAAATAGGCGGCAAGTTAATGTTCGCGATATAAGGTCGGTCGGGATCCACCTCACTCACGGATATCTCAACGCTGAAAGATCCAATGAAAGGGGCTTTTGAAGGTTTCGTTTAAGATTCAGTAAATTTGAAACTTTAGGAAACTTATTTAAAGGAGTGATGGGCACTTCTGAAAAGTCATAAGCAAGGAACCGTCGGTGTGATTTTTGTTTGTTAACAATTTCAGTTGAATCTACATCAAAATATCAAATTTCAAGTGAGTACTAAGTCGGAGCTCTGCAGAAGAGGAGAAGTTCAGATGTTTGACTAAAATTCGGATAATATAAATGTGTATATTATCTGTATTTTAGTCAAACACTATACATATATGTGCATACATACAATACACATTCATACACTAGAATACCATTTGCTCCCATTTGTGTGTATACAAAACAAATTACCTTGCAATTTATTTCCAATATGTTGATATGGACTTCTGTAAAGTCACACCTGAATCTATAAGTTAATTATTTATAAGTTGTACTTTTTCGCTGGCGATTTGTTAGAGTTATAAGAATTTTAGCAACCCAAGTGTATTTTTGGATGTCCTGTGGCCCTGATATGACCGGCCCAGATGTAATTTATCGATCCCTGCGTCTGTCAAATTGGCTATGGATGAACTCAAGCAAAGTGCTTGCATATTTTTTCATTACAAAGCAATAAGCTTCCTTAGTATTCCCAAATAATATCAGATTTTTTGGTTGCTTCATTTAGTTATAAGAAATAAAAACATTTTCTGAAAGCTGGGACGGTGTAAATATTGACTACCCTTAGTCCAACACATTTAAAACAAAAAACTATGACATTTGCCCTAGAAATTTAAATGTCTGGAGATTGCACGCTGAACTCGTATTGAAGACGAGTTCATTCGCCTTTGCTTATGTCTTTTATCTCTTTCTCACTTCGTAGTTAGTTGCTATATTCAGAAAGCAATACCCTGAAATTTAATTAAACACACTATTTAGTGGTAATGATATTTTGTTGCGAATTTATTTTTAGTAATTTTATAATTCCTTTGTGAATAAACTCGTCTTCAATATAAAGTTTAGCGTGCAATCTCCAGACATTTAAACTTCTAGGGCAAATGTCATAGTTTTTTTTTAATATGTGTTGGACTAAGGGTAGTCAGTATTTACACCATCCCAGCTTTCAGAAAATGTTTTTATTTTTTATAATTAAATGAGGCAACCATAAAATCTGATATTATTTGAAGTTACTAAGGAAGCTTATTGCTTTGTAATGAAAAAATATCCAAGCACTTTGCTGAAGTTCATTCATAGCCAATTGGCGTCAAAAGAAAGTGGCACACATAGAGATAAACTCAGATAAACTGAACTCGCCCGATCACGTTAGGCCACTATCAAAGTTAATCCGAAATTTCGTAGAAATTGTACCTTTCAACAATGAACATACATCGCGTAACTCGAAACAATGTTAACAGCACGCAACACCGCGGCATCAGCAGTATTGACGTGCCCTTGCCCGCTGCAGTCGTGATTGATGGAAAATTGGAAATGCTAATTTTGCACCATTTAATAAGCAAACAAACCCTGGTTGCTAATTAAGCTTAATTATCTGAAATTGGTGATACTACCATACTGTGCAACTAGCACGAATCTTCTCGACATGCGTTAATTGGATACGTAACTCAGTGCGTCTCTCTCCTATTGGGCTTATTAGAACGAGACGCACTGAGTTAAGTAGTGAGTTAACACGTGTCGAAAAGGTTCGTGCTGGGTGCATAGGTACTTCGTTCCTCATAGTTTTAATTTACTATAGAATAAAGACTTGCTATAAAATTTGTTGCCAACGCAGCAACGTTGAGTTTTTCTGTTGGGTACAAAGGTACTTCATTTGTTGTTTGTAGTTTTAACTTACTATAAAAGACTTGTCACAAAAGCGATTGCCAATGTCAAGTTTTCTGTTTTCTCGATTATTTGGGATACATTTTTTTCTGATACTCGTAAGTGCTTTCTGTAAGCCCTGAATAAAGATATAAAAGAACAAGTTGCAAATTCAACTCCTGCCAGATGCCAAGATTTTTGTTGTTGTTATGGCGTATATCAATTAAGTGTGGCTTGGACTATTTGAAATAACTGATTCAATTTGCGTCCTAGCTCTGCACTTTAGCATACTTTGGGCTAGCTAGGGTTGACGCTAATAAAGTTAGTGATCGTTCGTCAGGCAAAATAAAAAAAATCGGTTTTTGGGCTACTGTAATCTTTTTCACAATAAACGCATATTAAATTACTTTTCATATCAAATGCCATAATAATTATGAGAGAACAAAGTCAGTGCGACATAGCTTTTCTTTTATATCTTTCTTTCTTTTTTTCCTTTCTTTAAATAGTATAAAACAAAGTATCCGTTCATATCTATCCTCATTGTATCTTCAGTATGGATCTGGAACTTAAGTTCGGTTTAAAACTACGAGCTTAAATCACGCAACGAATTTTGATGCAGTTTTTACAGTCATTTAGAGATTTTTTTACACAAAGTTTAAATGTACATTACATCCTAAAGTCACCATGCGAAGCCGGGGCGGGTCAAATAGTAGTTCAAAATGGCAATATTAGAGAATATTAGAGACAGGTTAGTTAGGGCGATCAGTATGCCGCAGCGTTACAGAGTGCAGGCCGCCGCCGCAATTAGCATCCCAGCCCGGCTTCGTCGACATATTCTAGGGTTGAAAACCAAAAAATCTAAGTCTAAATAATTTATTGTATAACTGTAGGTAGAAATAGATGTTAAAACAGAATAGTATTAGCTACAGCTTACCATCATATGGTGTACAATATTTGCCTTATATGTATTAGTAGGTATCACATAACTAATAAAGATTAAAACCTAATAGAAGAAGAAATTATTACGAACTTTTCGCGATCCGTTTATATTTGTCAACAGTTGTCACATCGCCTTTTCAGGTCCTGCCTTCAAATTATACATATATTATAGTCTAATACCTATTCTAAACTTCAAATATGCGAATCAAGTTTTAAACAGTATTTAACTAAGAAACCAAAAGCTAAAAAAATATATGGTTTGAATCATGAAAAGCATTTTTATCTACACATATATCATAAATGCTCTATAATGCGTTCAGAAACCGTAGGCAATGACCAGCATTATAACAACCAATATTATTATGAGAATTTTTCTAATTTGTTTCTATATTTGTCCAAATTCCATTTTTATTACATCATTTTAATGTGTACAGTCTATAGATATTTAATAGGTACCTAGCACTAGTAGCTAGTAGCAATGCAGGTCATTGCCCTATGGCTTCTGAACCCATCATAGAGTACTTATGATATCTGTGTAGATAAAGTAATGTATGCAACTGTACATAATTAGGTCTTAAAACACTCGTGTGATCCTATTATGAAACTCGCTGACGCTCGTTTCATAAAACCACACTCGTGTTTTAAGACCCCTCATTATGCAACTGTTGCATAAAATACTATTCTGTCAAAATTACGAGACCTTATCCTTATATGTATTTAGATTAGACTACGTTTATTATAAATTTCCAGATCACCTGCTTGTTGCAAATGTTCAATAAATGTCGCTGTCCACCAGTAGAATCATCTACGTCTGTCGTTTCAAATTAATAATACAAAAATAACAGTATACAATTATAACATTTAGCGGTAATGTGGCGATATTGGAAAACGCAAGGCACGGAATGCTGATGTTACAGGCTCGAGTCCTGCCATTACCCAAATTTTTCTTTGTGTTGTCATTATATCGCGTTTAAATTTAATTTGAATGAATAAAAAAATTATAACAGTAAACAATTGTACAAATAATAGGAACTTATAATACGACTAGAGCTTTTAGAATATTATCCCAACCCCACGCCGTCAACCCTACGCCAGAAGACACGTAAGCGAGCAGAGTAAATAGCTCATAAACTGAAACGGTCACATTACATGCACCGACGATTCGAGCCGCTTTGATTCTAGCCTCAGCCACGAGTGATATTTAATTATAAATATTATTTACCTTAATTAGACTTTTTGCAGCGGGTAAAAACAACTTCACAATTCAAAAGAGACGTAAGTCTTTACGAGATTTGTATGTAGTTAAGCTGTGCTTGTACTGCTTTTTTGTTTGTGTTAATTAGGATGCTTGCATACTGGTTTGAGAGCCCATGTTCGCTAAACTGTGTGTCGATGGGGCCGAAGCTTTCAACGTTTGTACTCGCTGTTCGTTAGGAATTAAATTGAGGCGAATTTTCACGGTGTTCTGATGATGGAGCTAGTTAGGGCTGTCAAAGAGATGACGGCGTGATGATTTTAAATGCGCTCTTTTAAGACGGTTTGGGGGTTGGAAATTGTTGTATAAAATTGCTGTCATATCTTGCTATTTCCTGGTGATATTCTTATTAACTCATATATTTAAGATGTTACATTGACAGTATGAATCTGGCTTAATTTTAGTGTCTTGAACATAATTATCTAACTTTTAGTGCAAGTCATTTTTTATTGAATTTTAATTAAGTATTTCCGAATTCTCGTTAATTGTTGAGTAGAACTGGAAAATCAATAAGTTATTGGTAATTATAAGGCTACAAAGCTTTGAAAGCTCTTTAAACCGCAATTTTGTACTTAGTAAGAGTAAGATAACAATAAGTAACGGTAAAAACAATTGTACTTAATGTAAATCCTGAAATCCAGAGTGAAATATACCCCGGTGCGTCTGAAATCACTTAAACAGCAATAATTAACTTTATTTACATTTTGCCCCTAGGCAGTTGCAAAACTCTTTGTAAAGTTGGCGTCACACAGGGCTTCCACAATCAGCCTTTAAATATTTAATAGATTGCACTAAATAGGCTAGCAGATCTTGCAGAATATAATTATTATTGCAATAACAATTACTGTTATTGTTATGTCCATTCAATTTAAATTTTAGTGGTAATGTGGTGAAACTGGCAAACGCAAGGTACGGAATGCTGATGTTGCAGGTTTGAGTCCTGCCATTACCCTAATTTTTCTTTTTGTTGTCATTATATAGCATTTAAATTTATTTGAAGGTTGATTTATCCACACAAAGTTAACCAAAGTGCACCTTGCTTAGTAAACAGTAGGATATTATGCTTCTTATACCTTAACGCCGTTTTTGTTCGAAGAGAGACTTATGTACTTGTACTTGTATTTATTCAGTGGTTTAACTTATGTTTTTTCTGAAGTTACCGAACTAGCCAAAAACTTTGGGCTAATATCGTTCGACGTGCAGAAATATTCAAAATTTAAACCGATAGAAAAAATTGGTCAGCTTTTTGATATCTTATGATTTCAGTCGATCAATAGCACCGCAATCGTAAATGATAAAATATATTAACTTTAGTTGAAAACATTACATTATTGCATTAATTTTTTTTCACACCTAACAAAAAAGATCTTTCAACAAAAACATAAGATATCGAGAATCAGTTCTGACTTTAAATACAGGCACTAATGTTTGTACGAAAATGCAAGTAGGAAACCTTGAACAAAAACTTTACTGCAGTACACTTAGCACGAATCTTCCTCAGTGCGTCTCCCTCTTACTAGGCTACTTATAAAGAGATGCACTGAGTTACGTAGCGATTAAACGCGTATCGAGAAGATTCGTGCTAGGTGCACTGTAGTAAAGTTTTTATGCAAGATGTCTCACTTGCATTTTTGGACTCGGTGCGTCCCCAACCCACCCCGAGTGGTTCCACCGGGTGTGTAATTAAAACCAGCCTTTACTAATTTATCGCGTCCACAATTTATTCCTTTATCTTTGCAGACCACTAATATATCTTTATTCAGTGGCTGAAATTAGCGAGCTTGCCGAGCTTCTTGGTTTTCCGTTCAGTTAAATGGTTGCGAGATAATGCTTTTCACTTTTTACTGTGATTTATTACGGTAATCGGAAGGGTTTGTTTTAATTCGGATTTACGTTTCTTGCTATTTTAAAAGGGTATGACGTGGTGAGTAATGTTGGTGCATTCAGGCTGAACAAGATTGCAATAATCTAGTATAAGTAGAGCCACGAGAGCTGAGCTTAAGGATTACACTTACAGTTACAACTACACAGTGCGTATAAAAATAAACAATAATTTTAAAAATGGAACGACACTACACGCATGATATGCGGGCTGATTTTTGACTTTCAAGCGCTCGACATGAGACAGCCGTGGACCAATCAAATACGCCAACGCATGTTTTTGCTGGCACTGATTGGCGCGCGGCTGGCGAGTAAGCCAAAAATCACCCCAATGCTCTAGTGTGCGTGACCTGAACCTTAAATTGACTAAACTCTTGGTAAGTCCTAAAAATGTGGTTTCTTAAATCGAAAATTAAAAAATTACTAAAAAATTGCGGTATTTACATTCCTTAATAATCGTGTTGCGATAAGGTAACGCTCCCAGTCCTTGATAGTCCCAATAGTTGACGAGAAAATACGGAAACATATGAGTACACGAGACACAATGATGTCAACGACTGGTAAAACCAATGTCCTATACGTGTCAAGCACTGGTATAGTTACTTTACAATCCCGATGTCACCTCTATACAAACGCGTATACTAACATAATCATAAGTATTTGTTTGATGGCCAAGTATCCGTCGACGAATGCATCAATCGCGGACTAGCACGCTTGATCGTTCGCCATTAACACGGGCGCGCCGGCGCACGGAATCGCGTGCTAAATGCATATTAGGTGTCATAACAGCACCAGTGGCAAGCTTTACTATAAATGCATTACACGGTAGGGATGTGGCAGACTTACAAAAATACTTATTAGATATAGGTATTAGACGTATTAGTCTTATAAAACACATCGTTAATGAATAAACACCATCTGTTACTTCAAAATCAAAAAATCTAGGTTTAAAACTTTTTGTGTCTATTTGTCAACAATATTTTTTTTATTAATACTCTCACTAATATCAATTTTCAGTTATATTCTAGTGAACATTTTTTTTATCCTAGTCCTACATTTTTCTGCGATCTTTCCCTAACGACATTCAATTCTAGGCTTAATTCCAGGGATTCTAGGTAATGCAATAAAATCACGCGAACGCTACCTATGCATTTGATACATACCTATGTATTTGATTTACCTGCGATGGTGTCGTAGGTAAATCAAATACAAATGATCCGTTCACTGGGGGTTCAATCATTGTTTGCGCAATGAGCCAAATCTAATGGTATTTTCTTCCACAAGAAAGTTCGAAAGGACTCCAACCACAATGAGCAAAAAGAAAACAACCAACTTTGGTTGTAGTCCAAAAGTCGACTAATGCTATGAACGTGTAAAAGAGTAAGGCTGTAGCGGAGACGTTTTCATACATTTGAAACACCGTTCGACTCCGCTTGGAGTGTGAAATGTATCGAAACGCCGCACATCGCCGCTCCGCTCCGTCACAGTGTAAAGGTAGCCTAAATGAGTATTTTAATAACCGTATTCGACCTAGTATGAGTACTAGGTAACCATAGGTCTCCAGCCAGTGGCATTTTGCGGGGAGATGGCCGATAACGCGCCATGCAACAAAGCCCGCTAAACACCGTAAACTCGTGAATTATTAATCTTATCGAGCGACACGGCTTCATGAAAAATTTAATAAATCGCCGCTTAGATTTATTAGGGGTCGAGTACTGAGTGCAATTAATGTTTAATAGCGATTGTGATTGCATTAGTAATGCCAAAAATATATTTTTTTTTTCTAATTAAAAACGGTTTTTCCATATATTTATGCACTACTCATACGGATTTGAATAATCATGCATTCCATAATGGTTGCGCACCATAAGTGTACACGTAGAGCGTTTATCGCGGACACCGCAGTATTCCCATATTTAAAAAAAATGTTCCACATTTCCTGACAGTTAAATCTATATTTCAACGCTCGGAGAAACGCGAGATGACACTGAGATGTGCTGTAGGCGATCATTTTCCCACAACATTGTCCAAAAGCGAACAAGTCAAGTAAAATTAATTTAGAACGAAGCACTCCGCAAGTCAAACACGGTGCGACAGCTCGAACAGAGACCGGGGACGCGGGCGCACTCATTACGTACATATTTGCCCAAAAGCGGTCCATTAATCAATTTTTGCATTTTTAATTTGCCCCTCATTATTTGCCCGTGAATTTTCATTCCCACTGTTGTTCGAACATTTTAAACTCGGCTCAAAACGCACATTTCCAAGTAATTTACAATTTATCATGTTCGCCTGCGAATGAGCAAATATTTTTCGTTTGTTAAGCCACTTGCAATTAATACATGCTAAAATTTAATTTGAATATGCGGTTACCAAATTGTTAATTCTTCGTAAAAGTTCGCTCGGAATAACAGCTAGTGGCATGATTTTACGAGTACGGACGTTATTAATAATTAAATTTATATGGCGCAATCGTTGTATTACCTCTGCAAATGGTGAAATGCATTAGTGCTATGATTTGATAATGATGAGCGCTCATTACTAGAGCTAACATCGACGATTCATACAAATGAAGTTTCAGAGTCCAATCAAGCTCGAATTGTAAATTGATGCTATACTTAGTAGATTGTATGTTCCTAATTTTGTTGCTTACTTAGAAATCTCATTTTTGCAAAATAGTGACCGTAGAAATAACCAAAAGAGAGGTTTTCTTTTAAAAATATATTTGAAAATAATTTCTTATATTTTTGTTACTCGTAGATCTTGAAATAAAACAACTAATTAATTTTAATTAGTATTTTTTTCAAAATTCGGTAGCTTTCTATTATTTTACTATTTTTGTCAGTCTGTCCGTGAAAATGAGACCTGATAAAAAATCACTCGAATTGAGAAACCCCCTATTTTTAAAGTCGGTTTATAAGGGCTCGAAACGTCGGGGATTAAACTTGTTACAATACATGCAATATAGACCTTTTTAATTGTTTTATTTCAAATTGTTTCAAATTTGAAAATAAAACAAAAACTATTGTGTTCTGTGGAAATCTATTGCAATGTTTTTTTTTTTGTTAATTAACGTTTGTAATAAATAACTTTTCTTAGACCTCATTTCCAGCATTTTCTAAATTTTGATTTAGTGCTAATTCAAAGTACTAAGTCAAGTTTAGATAAGACATTTTTAAGAGATTGAACAAAACTTAAAGTTTTGCTGCAAGTCTCCCTTACATATTCAGTTTCTTTGTTATTTTCAGATGCATCAAATTAAAATTGAAACTGCACCGGCAGCAAATTCGTTTAGTACTGACGCAGATTAAAGACCATCAAGTATTCAATAAAACCTGAACTGAGTTTTCCACTTGTTAACATTCGGCCCAACTCCACACGGCGCCATATTCGATATTGTTCAAAGGGAATTTGAGACCGAACCTGGGAATAGCGTATTCATTCATTTCTAAAAACGCTGTTTTTAATGGATAGACAGTCGGTTGCAAAAAGATGTATCAATTTATATTCCTTATTTCAATGCTTAATGATAAGGTCCAAAATTGGATACATCTTTGTGTAGTCGAGTGGACCACGCAAATAATTGGTGAAGGTTTTGATTGTATTGTCGAATACGGATGTATAATTATTCAAAAATCCTTACCAACAACGTACGTAGAGTAAACTTTGCGTGTAAACCGAAATTTGTAGCTAGTCTAGTGTTTTTGAATATACATATATTCACAGACTTAAGGTTCAAAATTGTATAAATGGACGGTGCAAACAAAAACTGCACGTTATCTCGAATTTGGTACAATTGTTTGGTCCATATATTTTAATGTTTTCAAGTCAATAGCAGTAAAACTTGATTGCCTCACCGAAGTCATTTGTACAGGGCAGGTAAATTAGAAATTTGATAATATGAATAATCAATCGCACCACCCCACAGTCAACCATCGGCTGGACAAACGTCTATTAATTTTCATGCCATTTTTATATCTTGGGTTGGGGTCACCTATAGGCCGGCAATGGGTCAGCGACTCTCTTGGGATTGCTGCGGTGGCGGTGGTCACTTACCGTCATGTGAATGCAGCTCGCTTTTCTTCCTTATTTATCAAAAATCTTTCAATATAGTATATAGTATGTATACTGTAATTTTTTTTAAAATTATTAGCTTTATAATTGAATAAAGTTAATAACAAATCTAATTCCGACTTGCATTGGCGATCCCTGGCTCCAAATAGTGTCAACCTAATTATTTAAGATATAAAAATAATATTGTAATTTTTTATTTCCGAAATTGTTGAGTTTCTTGCCGGTATTTTTTTATCAGCGGTTTTTCCCAGGCCGATGGTAAATTTTATGACATTTATAAGTGCTTCCTGTAAACACAAAAAAGCCTGATCTACATAAAGATATTTTGAGTTTGACTTTCAATGTATACTAATATATGTTTTTACCCGACTGCGCAACGCAAAGGAGAGTAATATATATGTGGGATCGGTGATGAAGAAAACAGTTCGAGAGCTTCTATGATTTATATCTTAAGAAATAAAAACTCCAATTTACAGTTATACGTGTGATCTCTTAGCTCGTCTAGCTCAGCCTCCTCGTTCATCCATTCCTTTCAGTCCGTCCCATACACCGCAGATCATTCTCTTCTTGCATCCGGTCACTCGTTTACTTATTTCTTTCATTCGTTCATCTTAATACAGCTGACATACCATTTGAAATCCACATATATTTATTTTGTATACTTTGTAATTGTACCGAACTTATCGTTATTTAAGAGTTCATTTTTAAAAAGTAATTGTGTCAAAAATATAACCTGTAATGGCAACATTCTAAAGCAGCTAAACCGTGCCCCATCAGTGCATGTTTAATGTCCGCGTAAATATTAAAAGATCGTTCATGTAACCGTTTTTTTCGGTACACATTTTTGACGTGGGTCCTCACTGTAATTGGTAAAGGCACCGCCATTGCTGCCATGTTGTATTTATACGATTTTAAAAGCTTCCGACTCGCGGAGTTTAAATCGAAATTAATCCCGTGTTTTTTGCGATTGCCTTTGTCAGTGTGATGGCTGTTATTTAATAATCCATCCGAAATGACAGCCGTGTCCGTAAGTGAGTGGGAAATTAAAGTTGCGTAGCGAAGCTGGGACCAAAAGGATTCGTACCTCCTGTAATCGATATGAGCTTTTATCGAAGCTACTAAATTTCTATCATTCAAAGTTGCCATTTTATCAACTTTGTCGTTAAATCTGATGGTTTGTGGAATTACGGCAGCTAGTATTTTTGCAATTGTTTCATACGTATATTTTAACGACTTTTTTATGGCCAGTGTTCTATACATTTATCGATATTTGTGCCCAATTTTTATTTTGTGACTATTTTCGGGATTTATAGCCTCATTTACAAAAGTGGCAACCCCTGCAGTGTTTATGCAATAGGCTAGTTGACTCATATCAAATTTGGCGCAATAATTAAATATTTCCGGCAGTGTTTGACTTACGAAACTGAAATATATCGATTTCAGATAATTTAAGTCCACGATGGTTACATAATTTAAATTGAAAATTTTTAATTTTTAATATTTTTTTTAAACGCATTAAACCCTTTCGGCCATGTTGTGACTTCATTAATTTTATAAACAAACTAATGTCAATGACAGTGTTGCCATTGCTACGGCAATTGCCGTGTTCTACGGTAATTTGACATAATTAAAAGGAAATCTACGGCCTACGGCAGCAAATCTATGGCAATTTTGAAAAGTCGTATTTTGGTTAGGTTCCAAGCCAGATAACGCAAAAAAAAAACAATGCGTAACTTTAACACGGAAATCCCCGTTTGTTGTTTCATGACTAGCCACAAATTTAGCTTTACAGTTGCGCGTGGCGCTTCTATCATGTTATTATTTGTAGGTATTGAAATTTTATAGTTCCTTTTGTCTCCGCTGCTATTCGTAAATAAGTTAAAGTAAATAAATAAAAATTATTCAATAAAATTGTTAAATAAACATATTTTATTTAATTTATTTGCTACGACAGCCGAAAATAGCTTTTCCTTTAAACCACGGCAATTTTCCTTATCGAACACGGCAGTAAAAAAAAATGTCGCTGGCAACACTGGTCAATGATGTGTCAGACGGACGTTTTATTTCTGGTGGTTGTGATCGTGATCTTGTTGTTTTAGAAGTTGTAAAAAATCTCGTCTACGTTTTGCTATTCCTATTTTCCCATTTAATCTATAAAACAATCATGGATTCATGAAAGCGGAACGTAAAAATTTGCCAAGAATCGACGCACTAATGGTCGGTAATTTTTTGCTTTGAACTCCGACTTTAGTTCCGCCGCTGAGGAATGTCAAGACTTCTGTGTAAGTATAGTGTACATACAATAATGATAATTACTATACTTTTCGCGTAAACTAGTGGAAGCCATGGTTTTTAATAAAAAAATGCGATTTCTAAAACGGTGAATTTTGGATAAAATGTCAAATGATTGTTTACAAGACGTATGAAGTCACAGCACAGATAATATACAGACTAATATGGCGGACGCCGTTTTCTCCTGTTTATGAAAAGTTAACTTTTAAAATAAAGTTTTGCGGTTGTGTAGGTCCCAAAAAAATATGGTAGTATTTTTTTTGATCTAATAGGACAATGAACAATTATTTTAGGGCTACTTTAAAAATGAGTAAACTAGCCTATTATTTTGCGTCTTATTTCATTGGTTTATCTGCGTCATTGAGATCTTTGTAAAACTTTGAATGTCCTTTTCTGTCCCAAAAGTTATATCTACGCAAAAAAAAGAGTTATAACTCCTCCATTTCAAAGTAAAAAATCTTTATTATTACAACCTCCTAAAATACAAACCCAAAAGGATCTATTTAGCATTATTTTCTCATAGCTGTAATTGGATTGGTGAAACTTTCCGCCCGAAGTTACATAAAATGATTATACGTCAGACAGCAGTTGAGAATTAACTCTCTCGTATGAATTTATGTATTCTATGCAAATAGCGAGGAAACTTAAATCTTATCACGAGTTAGCTGCACACGAATAATAATCCCGGCGGGGTGAGGCTGGGGTCTTAACAACCCATCGGAGGAGAAAGGGTAGGAAAGAATAATTAGCGTCGTATAATTTAAGTTTTAGTTTCTTCTTTGTATTGCCTGATGATAAATAAAGTTTTATATTAGTCTAATTCATTACTTATTTCAGATTTGGAATGGTTCTAAATTTGGGCTATTTTAAAGTAACTGTAGTTTAAATTTTTCGATACGATAAACTTCGAAAATTTGACATACTATCCGTAAATGTAGGTTAAGTAATTCACACGTGGAAAAGAAAACTCTACAGGCCACAAAGTCCTACGGATGTAGTGCTACGTTTTCTTAGTCCTACGCTTGGAAGTTTTCGATTCCACTGCACTACATTAACTACATCTTTGAGAAGATGCAAATAGGAAAAACTTGGGCGTCTCGTGGAACCGAACGAACTCACAAAGATTCAGCCTGTTATTAATCACTTAAAAAAAGAGGCGGGGGCTGCTAGACCATTTTTGTTTAAGTACATTTTGATAAACTAACAAACAAATTAACAGAGTTTCTCTATTTCTATTTACGTTTTCTGCACAATATAGGAATTTACAGGCTGGTGCATATATAATATTTGACGACCGGATAAGTCGTAAGTGGCCCTGGTGGTACAAAGCTAGAGGTTCCGGTTCGATTTCCGGGATGGGTAAATGTTTGTATGAAGGATATAAATGTTTGTACCTGAGTCTTGGATGTTATAATAATATGAATTTAAGTATATATATTTCTTCATAAGCAACGAGCGCCATTTTACTACCCTTAATTCTGCAAAGTAATCACACACATTGCTAAACGCCTTAATAATCACGTCAACTTGCTTCAACGTAGGTACAATACTAACTAGACCGCCACTACTTTAGTACAAAACCATTTTACAAATGCAGCCACCAAACCTTTTAAACATTTCAAATTAACTCTTATACCCCTAGCTTTAGACTATATGTGAGATTCCCCGTTGTTATACAAGTTTCAACACGTGAATATAAACTTGGGCTAACTTGGAGCTGTCAAATTTGTTTAGCGGTAAGGGAGGGCCGCTTAAGTTCCGAGTCAGGCCGCCGGCGGCATATAAGTGCCTGCCTACAGCTAAATTGTTTCATTTGAGTTGTAAAATTAATGCCCCGATTTATGTTACATGGTTAAAATTATAGTTGCCAACCAAACTAAGGAAACCTTTCAGAATAGTTGAGTAGCTTAGCAATAGAAACTGAAGTAAACGATCCTATTACACAATCCCAAAGGCACATTACGGGTTTCCTTGGTCAAAGTTCGAAGAGAAGCCGCAAAGGTGTGACCGGAGGTTAATTAAGAAAAAAAGCGAGTCATTCGATACGATCGGTTTTTAAATTTCGACCGTTAGCAAACTTTCGTTTGAAATCTGACTCTTGTAGATTGTCTTAGAGATTAACAATTTTCTTTTATTTTGGTAGAAAAAGAAGCAAGAGGATCACATGATGGTCGAGTTGATATCGTCACCCACGTACGCCCATAATAGCCGAGAAATCTACAGAAAGAGGAGGCCTTGAATATATAGAAAAGGCGTGGGGGAACTTGGGCCAACGTTTTTACGTCGATGTTTCGTGAGAAGTTACTGGCAACAGCATGCCTTCTTCATTGCAAAGTTTATAAAGCAAGGTCAACCGTTTAAATGTCACAATGAGTCATCCCTGTGACATTATGGAATTTGCTATGGAAAGTAATTTATTACGAAAATGTTACTCACTGGCCCAGAAATCAATTTGGTTGAATGTGCAATGGTATCGATGCTTTTGGTATCACGGGGATCTCGTAAGACCATTTTACTAGTGTCTAGTTTTTTTCGCAATTCTGGAAAGGCATACAGTAAAGAAAAATAAAGTCAACGTTGGGTAATTTCCTATTACATTTTCCTGACAACGATTATAGGGTTACTTTTCTGCCGAACCTTTTTATAGCAATAAAGTAGAAGAAAGGGTGTACTTTTCAAAGCACCTGCGTTTTTATGGTGCATTTACACGAACATGTAAGCCGAGAGTTTATTGTTTGATTCAAGAAAAAAGGGATCAACACTCTCATATGGAACTTCAAATTTTTGCTTGCTACTGTATTTCGTACAGTAAAGGGGAGCCCTAAACCCATATGGTTTTTTTTGAATGGCAACGAATCCATGACTCTCATTGGGTTGCTTCTAGCCGTGGGTTACCTGCAAGCTTGCATTCCTGCTTTTTAATTTAAAAAATTATGTTTGTTTGTTTGTCCCGTCATTTCTAGTGCATAAATATGTATCTATTCAACGATTCAAAAATAAGGAGTAGACAGAAGTACATAGTTTTGACATGTTCAATGTACCCATATTTAAAACTTGACTGGACTTTCCCAAATAAAATACGAGTATTCCATGAAACAAAAACTTAAAAGTCGTGCAATAATACTGCACGTAATAAATGTATTACAAAAGTTCGTGAAAAATGTTCGTACTATAAAACATAATCAGTATATCGATAAGGGCCGTTTCACACTGCGTCATATTTCACAAAGTGCCCTAAGTTCGGCAGTTTACTCGCACGGTTATGACGCTGTTAACACGTGTTCCGCTCTATATTGTTTATGCCCCTGAATCATAGCGAAAGTGAGAAAAAATGAGCAAGATACGTTACAATGTATATTCACAGTAAAGCTGCTACTCTAAAGCCTGGCTGTATAAAGTAGGGCGTAAAAAATTTGCACAATATTATCAGATTGCATGCATGTTTCTCTGTAGGATACTAGCTCCATCTAAGACAGGATCTTTCTCGTCGTATCAGCTGTGACTATGCAGCTATGTTCAAATTCAAACCGGTTTTTACACGCCTTTAATTAACATAACTTTTTTTATCTTTTTATTTCTTTTAAATCCTATAAGGCAATTTTAACCTTCTACCGGCCTTAGCACTGACTTACTAATAATAATCCTTAAAGCAATTGCTTCCCAAGGATTATTCGGATGGACGCTCAGGACAAAATCATGAGAGTTATTTGCTATTTGGCTTTAGAATCCTAAAACCTTGTCTTAAAACTAAAATGTTATAATATGTTTTATTGAGAAAAAAATTAAAGCTTATAGGGCCAAAATGGTGAATGATTTTGTTAAATTAATATTTTGTACTACTTTCACGTTCCATATATCAACTTCCTGTCAATTTTTTTTTGTGTTTTCTAGGCACATATTCATCTACCTACTAGGCAAACAGGGCAAAGTGAAGGTGCCCATAGAAGACTAGTGTCGTAGTTCGCCATCATATCACGGCATAATGCTGCGTTGGTGCTATTTTAGCTCCCTAGTTGTGGGTTTAAATAGTTGTTTCTAATTGTAACACTGACTAAAAGGGACGCACTGCAGGATAACTTAAATTTTGGCGGTCTTTTTAGGGCCACTGGACGTAAATTAAACTATTTTCTTTCTTCTTCAATACGCTAATTAGATCGTTTTTGTCTTACTGTGCGCAGCAAGAGATGATCGCAACTTATTGTAACTTAATTACAGCTGCTTGTTTTATATCGGTCACTTAGCGTACCTTCTGCTGGTGTTCTCAAGCCTTTCACGTACAGGTAAACGTATGAGGAAAATAGAGGCATATTATGAAATTTTCCTAAGAGGGCCAGTAAAGCGTCGCCCGGGGCGACTACTCAAGATCACTTTGTAGCTTTAAACGGACCTTTATCAGACCGGAGATGCTGGCGTGCACGTCAAGGCTTAGAATGTAATGTGGTTTTGTTCGAAATTGAAAATTGTTTGTTTCAATGAACAAAATTATATTTCGTTTTAATATATTTAATATACCAGAAATTCAACAATTTTGTTCTTTACTTAGGCAAAAGAGAGTAATGTGTTTAAACTGCCTTAAAAAATTGTCTTTACCCTTTTTTAACACGTAATTTCCCCAAAGACTGAACAGTAGTGTTAATTTAGTTATTTTGTTGTTACATTATTATTTGAACATGGAACTGTTACTTTAAGTTTATAATTGCTAAGCCCTAAAAGTACCATTTGTATATTGTTTGTAAAATGCTGCAATACAAAATACGGAATACTGAAAGATCCTCAATTACATCCTAAGTCCCTGTCCAAAGATGTCACCATGAATAAGAGCGCTGAAGCGTGGAGCCTCGACAGTATCATATCTGGACCGTTTATGCCGAGTGGACACCAAATTAAACTTTATTGGACATCTTTCATTTGTTCCCTCGACACAAAGATACGTGGTCGTGGAATGCGTTCTGATGGAATCAATGTCCTTTACAAGCAATATTTATAGATTTGATTATTTGTATCGCGTTTTAGAAAACTGCTCTAAAACGAAAGGAAAATTTACAATGTAGGGGTTTACGTGGGCATTAGATCTGTCTAGCTAGGTCCCCTTTTTGAGAAAAATCGATGTCATTGTGGTTTTTATATTTGTTTAGAGCCGAGCTCCGTTGCCTAAGTAATGAAATTTAAGTTACCTAATTTAAATTGCAGGATTTCCTTTTTTTTTTTCATTCAAGCATATCAAACATGTATTTACTTTACGACAAAAATGCATAAAAATTATGTAATGCTATTTCACTTGCACTAAAAAAAAAATTGTCAACACGTAAGCTGGTCTGTGGCAATTTAATTAAAACGAGATATTTAAAATGCGCTTCAGTTTTTAACAAAATCAATTAAAAAACGTAAGTATTCACTCCTTTTAAAACAATTGTAATGACAGTTAGACCTGTAAGTAAAACATTTGGACCACACGTTGACAAATAGCTCAAGAATGTCATAACTTCCCATTCAGAGCCTTAAACATGCCCAACAAAGGAGAATGTCTGCAAAATAAAATTACTAAAACGTAGCGATTTCCTTTAGCAGACATATGAGGACGATTCCCGAAATGTGTTTACAGTGAGGCTCGCGGAACGGACACGACATATTTCATCATTGCTGAAAAATACCGACCGGTGGGTACTGTTGCGAACAGTTTCGTTAAAGACAAAAGGAAGTTTTAGAAATAATATGGAACTCGAATGCGATTTTCGAATCTCACCGGGTGACTAAAGCTCACCAAAATGTCTGAATCTTTATGAAAAACGGCCAGCGTCAAAAATCGCATTTCTGGTGTTAATTTAGAAAGTTTTTATAACTTCTATGTGATTCTTATAGAAATATTTGATCCAAAGGCGATTGTTGACTGTGGATAAATAATTAAAAAATTGTACGTACTGTTGAATTTTTCAGTGTATATTTTCTATGCGTATTATCTTCATTTGAAATATACTAACCTAGTATGGATCTAAGTTCAAAACAAATTATAATAATTTAGTGTGTGTTGCTCTGTAACATCGTAGCTCACAAAAATACGGGTCGACTTTAATGTAGATTTTATGTTTTAAAGCAGGTTTCATAGCCATAGTTTTTGGACATGTTTGGTTTGCACTTTTAAAATAATCGATTGCCTTCTTTTCCCATGAAAATATATATAGGGTTACTACAAAGTTTTCTTTGGTTAGCTTATTAAAGTTCATATAAGTCATGCACGATGAAGTTAAAATTGTGAAAGATAGTTTATTTTCACTTTTGCACTTAACAGTCCTCCGCGTGGAGAACGCACGCGTCCCCTTAACTTCCGGTCACTATATAATAAAGTTATTCTCGTTCTTTCGATAAACTCCAGTTTGTCCGGCTATCCGGCCGGCTATCCGGCTCGGCTATAAATTATCCGGTCACTCGGAAGCCTCGCCAAATATTGGCTTAACTTTGGGCCCAATCTCGTTTCGTTTTGATACAAATAACTCCTGTTTACAAGAGACGTTAAACACGTTCTAATGTAATGTGTACACTTGCTTAGAAAAATTAGGCTGAATCCGTTATTTTTGGCTGATAATTTGAATTAATTAATAAAGCCAAACAGATACAGTTGAGTAATTTTAATTATAACCCATTTTTATTACATGATTTTTTATAACTTCTAGAAGTAAAGTCAATAAAATTAGCAAACTCAGTTCTCGTCGTTTTTTAATGGTGCTCAAGGTTTTGTTCAAAAATTAACATACAAACTTAAAACTGTTTTTTGGTTTTACAATTATAAACAACGTTAGACAAAATCATCCGAATGTGAAAAATTTCCTCGTGCCCGCAATATTCACTAAATTTTCGTAGAATATTGAAGGATGGAAGTCCCTCGGTTTCTTTGTGGTTGTCTCAGTTAAATTGGTCGGCCGTGGCTGCGGGCGTAGCGGACGCCCGTAGACACCGCTACGCTACACTGCTACGAGGAGCTACGAAATGGGAGTTGTGGTTTCATAAGTCATGTCAACGTGTACAGTGTCAAGAACTCAATTTGTATTTGACTGGTTAAGATTATGAGAATCCGACTAATTATAAATGCTAAAGTAATTATTTTTGGATATTTGGATGTTTCATTACACATAAACGGCTGAACGGATTTATATGCAATTAGCCAGACGGTAGGTCATGTGCTAGATTAAAATATAGGATACTTTTTATCCCCGCGGGAAAAAGCTCGTTGTACATAAGTGATTATGAAAATTAATGGCTCGACTACGATTAAACTACGAATGGTGTTTAGTGACCTACATTATATTTTAAATCTTCATTTATTACTTACATTATTAATTTAGTATTTTGACATTGAATTGTAGGGGTGACTTTAAAGTGTTTTTAACAAAAAAAATACTTACTTTTTGTGTTGATACTATGACAACCATCACGGCTATTATTTTTTAAGCCTACCTATATTATGAATAACTACTGGACGGATTTGGATGAGTACCTAAAGATAGAGAATGTGGTGCTATTAATCCCAGGCAAATTATGATGTTTATTCATGAATTCTCTCACTATTCGAAATTTTACCAAAACACCCTTTATAAAGGATTCACAGCAACTGGGACGCTGCACGCACCTGTGATCCCTGCGCCCATTTGCTTTTAATTTCAATTTTGTTTTTACTACCTTACTAACACTAGAATAATGTTCCTGTAACTAACACTATGGATAAATAATCCGAAATAAACAATTTCAATAAGCCGCAGATATCGCGTCCAACATTTCTTTTTATAAGACAATGCGAATTATTATTAAAAATGTATTATGTAATATGTATAAATTGCTTATCCACTTTTGAACCTTATCCCCTTTTAAATCGAAAAGCGGTTAAACAATACCTAAGTCGACTAAAATATAGCCTCATTTATTCTAAATCTCCCGACTCGTATGCCAGCTCCACTCATTCGCAGCGGTTGTATTTGCGGGAGATATCCCTGTATCTGATGGCGCGGCACTAATGCCGCATGAATGAAATTTACTGTCAATATCTGGGCCCGCATGCGGCTTTGTGACGCAAACTGTCCTCTTTTATATCCGCCATTATTCCTTTTTTATTTTTCCCTTTGCATTTTTCAGTGTATTTATTTACGACTGCCGCGGACCTCTCGTTTTATTGCACGTATTTTGGTGGCTATTTGGATTTTATTTAGCGTATCCGGGTTAATGATTAGCTTTATTACTATCGATTTGCATTAGGATATCAATGAAATATTGAAAATTGTTCTTGATTTTCGACTAATAGTAATCTCAAAGGCGCTTGCTTTATAATATGCTAGCGAACGCGCGCCACTTCGTTCGCATGAAATTAGTAGCCTATATCTGTCAGGGATGGTGTAGCGTAGTGTAGCTTTTTGCTGCTTGTTTTTTTATTAGTGAAAGAACATACTTAGGTACAAACTAACTAAGTTTTCCTCTTTATTAAATTAGTATGAAGTCAATTTAATCACAACTACAATATAGGTATAGATGTAGATGTAGAAAAAGCCCTTCCTATGTGGTATGGTCCAAATTAAGATAAATTACTTCATACACAAAACCTGCGTCAGTTATGTAGAGTATGATATAGGTCTGCCATAGAATAGGAAAATAGCATACGGGTCACCTGATGGGAAGTGATCACCGCCGCCCATGGGAACTAGCGACCCCAAGAAAGTAGCTGATCCGTAGCTGGGGTAGGGGGCACCCTACCCCAGTGGGTCTCTGGATTTCCCATTCACGCAAGCTATTAATTGACTTCGGTATTCTGTGAGTGTGTGTTACTAGCCTGGTTCAGCCGGACCATTCGTAGGTACTGCTACAGAGTTGCTCTACCACAACCAAAAAAAAGATTTAACAGATGCTCTACTTTTTACCTCTATGGTGGTAAAGTAACCCTTTAGCAAGTTGCTAAAGTGGGCAGCATGGACTGGCTTGATCTTAGAAGTACCACGCTCCCAAAGAATACCGGCGTGAAATAGTTTTAAACTACGTTTCGTATGTTGAGCTTCTGATTCCCATGAACGACGGCGACTCCATTAAGTAACCCGCAAGCTTATTTTCTTCGTATCCATTTAAAAAATTGAAGGAAGTACTTAGTTTCGTAAAACCTAATCTGCACTATAACAGCAATTTTATAATGGTAGTGGTGGTAATCAGTAGTGATTGAAACGTAAAGAATCCAATAGTAACCTCTTATTTCTCCTGAAATGTTCCAGAAAGTTACCCGACCTCCGGAATAGCAAGTGAGTGTTAAATAATGACGCCCGTAGCCCCCATAATTTGGGCGGATTATCGCAAGCGGGAGGTGAAGCCGGGCGATTAGTCACAAGAATCGCGGGATGAATCGCCTAGTTGCGCAGTACCAAGATCATCTACAGTAGATAGTGAAAAGTACTTGAAGCGCATAAAGTTTACTTATTTCACGACCGCTTAGTCTTGCGGTCATCGACCTTACTAAGAAGCTACAGGTTTTGTAATGAGGTACAAAAGTTTATACAAAAATGATTTTTGTATACATCTTTGTACCCGATTTTGGATTTCGTGTGTATGTGTTTATTTATGTATCTATATTAGTATTGTATATCCGTCTAGTGATCATAGTATAAAGTTTGTTTACATAAAAGAAAATGTGATAAATTATGGTGATTTTCGCGACTTGTTACAAAGTAGACTTTTTATTACAGTTGTCAAGGAAATCGTATACTATTTTACCTTCAATTATCCTGTACCTCATATTGGTGTCGGATTTTATAAAAATAAAAATATATAACCTATCTACCTACTGTTTTCGACTTGTAGATATTGAAATAAAACTATTTAAACGGTTTAAATCGGGTATATTGTAACGAATCTAATTCCCGACGTTTTTAAAATTATTTTATCAAAATTCGTTTATATTTTTAACTATTTTGTCTATGTGTCGGTGAACATGGAACTTAAAAATGGCTCAAAACGTCAGGTATTAGATTCGTTATAATAAATTAGATATAAACCGTTTAAATAATATTTGACATTGATTATATCAAACCATTATTATAAGAATATACGAGTATGTAAGTAACATCAAAACAAAATGTAAAAATTTTTAGAACGAACTTGTATTGTTTTATGAATAAATACTATGACTATGACTTAATCGCTTTAGTCACTATAACTTAAGAGTACTGATTTTTGTTATACACTGTGCATCAACCAAAACCTGAGGCTTATCTTTCTACCGGAGAATCGAACTGACACCTACCGAATACTGATCGGGTACCTTGACTTAGTATGCAGGTGAACGTTCCGAGTTATCAAGATTGTTTAGTTATGTCGTCCGATTAGTTGCCTTGCTGTGATAAGTTATTTTAGGTACCCGAATTTTAACTCAACTCCGAATTAAAGGCTGCCTTACACCAAAAACTTAAGTAAGCTTAAAATGTTAAGTTACGTCAGATTCGTAAAAGAACTGCTAATTTAGAGTTTTAAACATGTTCGCCTTTTTGATATACTCCTAAGTCTGTTCAAGTTTATCTTTTATATTCCTTCTTATCTTTCCAAAGATTTGTTTTCTTTTTGATAGGTGTTGTCACTTCCTTATTTTCTATGCTGTGGAATGCGATTGACTTGTAAGGAATTAAAAAAAAAACAGTATATATTTCCATATACAAGTGTTACTTAACAATGAACAAAATGAATTCTAGTACCATCATCAATAGTACATTAGTCACTGAGAACAATTTTAAATCAAGACCCGGTCAACCGTCAAAATCAATTGGCAAAAGCATTCCATCGCTCCAGACCTCCACCCAACCTACCATAACTACCTCCTACCCATCGACTCGTAACCTAATTTCATTAACCCGTATCGTAATCAACGCATCCTTCAGTATCGGTTCGTCCACAAGCACGATAATTACGGCACACCTCAGACGGCCACAATTAATTCCTGCCCTGAGTCTGCGGTGCCCGCTGTCCTGAGCAGCCCACCCATCTACCATCGTCCAAACAACCGCTAGCCCTAACCTAAACCACCTCCATCCTTTTCACATCAAGTACAACTGGTATGAGAGCGAGCGAGAGATAAGATCCAAAACGCATGAATTGAAATTTAGAGATCTGAGGGTAATAGGTCCAAGGATTCCAAGATTCCTGTCACTTTGATTGACCTGCTAGTATTAATGTGGCTGTATTGGCTTACTGGCTAGTATATTGGTGCATTTGGTGTGACTTCTGTCTGCCCTGGATTTCAATTAAATTATTTTGTACAAAAAAGGCAAAAAAATTTAAATACGTCATATAGTAGAGCAAAATTTTGCCTCTTTGGTCTTGTTTGATCAAGGCAGAAACACGGTTTTTTTTTAGTTTTTGCTCCCATACCGCCTATTTTATTACGACTTAGAAAGCGTAGCTAACAAAAACAGTGTCATAATAAGTTAGTACGTTGCGTATATTGCCAGGTTTGATTGTCCTCCTATCAAAGATCACAAGTAGGTACTTTCAGTCTGTGTTCACTGATAGAGAACACTTTGGTTGTCATTGGAAAATGTTTGTCGTGTTTTTTATTGCTGAAAATCGTCTCCATTATGTAAGGTCTTTGTCATTCTCGGCCTCTTAACTGGGGTTAAGAAGTCCGGTGATGGGATTTACATGATCGGGCCAACGGCAGGTCAGTGTAAAATTTTGCGTTTTTATCGTGTCACTTTCTTCTTTAACCAAACTCATTGTAAATTGCGTTTTTCTACAGTTAGCGAAACTCATTCCCAATTTTTGTACTAACTAGAAACACGTTCAATTTTCGATGTGGTCGTCCCTCGATAAGTCGCTTCAGCACGAACGGCTATTGTCCAAACAAGGGAATAGTTAGGCGGCACCGGCCGGCGTGATAAATTCATTTTTGGGTAAGGTTTAATTTGTTTGCCGGCTCGCCGCTACTCTGAGTGGCTCAAGTAACAGAAAAGTAGAAAAGAAAAGAGCGTTTTACTTTAAGCTACCAATCGCAAGTTTTGATTTTAATGGTTAACAAGGAAGTATTTTTAACCGATAAAATTGATAAATGGAATAAAATGTAAATAAAATGTTTATAAGATTCATTAAATAAGTCAGTATTCAATTGTTATATCAATTGGGACCTGCAGGGCAATTTTCGATAACTTTTTTCACAATCTTAATATCTCGTTTATCTTTTACGTGTCTATTCCGATTAAATTCCAATAAATCAATAATGTCTTTCGCCAACGGCATCTTTTATTACTGGACTAGTATAAAACCCCCTGAGTTAGCATCGCATCTGCATTCTCGTTGGTGTTGCAGATGTCTATGGGGCGGTGGTGATACTTACCATCAGGTATTGTTTGTTAGCTGGTTTGCCTTTCTATGTTAAAATAAAAACCGAAGTTATTTTATTTCATATTTTTCCTAACTTTAAAATAATTACTTTGTTGTTTATGAAAAGAGGTTTCATTTCGACAATTAAAATATCTTTTCCTTGATCAGGGTTCTTCCCATTTCTACTTAGGGTTGGATCTCCTAATTGTCCTTCTCCAAAAACATCAATATATTTAACAATTAATATAACTTAAACGCTACCGCCTGTAACAGACACCCTAAAATTTTTGGAAAATGCAATTTCTCATTGAACAGATTACTGAGATTACGAATTCATTAGGGGCGCTATATCTTTTGCTCCGAGCATTAGGGATGCTAATTGATATTTTACGCACATGTGGATTGTACGAAAATTATTTGTCGGGTAGGAATTTTCAGGATCAGCTGATGCTTTATTGGGGACATTTTGTGGTTTCAAGTTGAACCGGAATTGATTAAATTCGGTAGATTAGAACACGTAACTAATACAAGGGGTGTTTTTAACTCTTCAGAAATGAAAGGTATCATTAGTTACTAAACCTTATCCGTTTGATTATATTAGTAGCAATTTTTTTTATCATGTGTCAGTAAGTATATCGATCCCATTTTAAGAATTGACAAGGTGCTCAAATATACGTAAACACAATTTGACACTTAACTTTTTACTAAATACAATACAGCACATTTACACTATATTCATTTTAAGTATTCAAAACTCAGTTTTTCTGTAAACATAATACCAATTATAGGTTTTAGTCTCTCTGAGCTGAGCTTTTATGAGCTCTTATCTTCTAAATTTATACATTGCTAATGACCCGCCCCGGCTTCGTACGGTACAATTAGGATATAGGTATAGTCGACCAAGAAATCGCTTGACCACTTTTCGGCCGTGTTACAAAGGGATAGAGTACAAAAGTGGTCAAGCAATTACTTGGTCGACTATACATAAAAACTGAAACGATAGCGAAAACCATATCAAAATCCGTTACGTGGGCTAGAAGGAGTAAGTAGCCGAAGACACGATGACAATAAAGAGAGGCGGATAGCAATTTAGTTTTATACGTAAGAAAGTTTTGTAAGAAAATTTAATTTAATTTTATGTTCAACAATTGCGAAAAAATAACACACAGAACATTATCGTTTTATCATTTGATCGTTCTAGTGTATCTCTAGTTATGTTTGGTGATGATAATAAGGTCACCTATAATTTTTAAGTTCATATTGTTCCTGTTGTTAGTTTTAATAATCTAACGATCTTACGTCCATGAGTCATAACGCTGAAACTTTAAACTCTTAGTACTTTGTATAAGATCATCGTATCGAACCCATTAGGTTAGGTTTATTTTACAAGTTTAAAAGCATTATGACTTACAAAATTTATGAAAGTTAGTCTATATTGACGATACCCTAATAAAGTATACCTAAAATCCAACCCATATTAACATTTGAACACCGAAAATCAAGCCCAAATTAACAATATTCCTTGGCAACTGTTACTCGGTCCTTCCGTACATTTTAATTCCGCCGCTGTCCGGCGCGGGCGACACATGGCGCGGTGATTAATATGCAGGATGGACAGGCGATGCTAGATTTCAATTGTTTTCTTTCTGTACTTGACGACTTGTAGTTTGAAGCATTGTGAATTTGGAATGTTATAAAAAAATGTTGTACGAGATTTCAACATGGCTGAAAAAGGAAATAGCCAGTAGGTATTTTTTAAGGGTTCTTTACCATAGCAAAATTAAAGGTAAAATTTGCATATTTAGAGTGAGTTGAAATATTATGTTGAAACTGAAATTAACTCTTAAAAAACCTTATTCTAAAAAAGATTAATTAAGTATAAATTTATGGCACATCCATTAAATTTTGATTTCTTATTTCCCATATTATTCCATAATTTAATTTTCCTTCAGTAGGTTCCTTAAGACGTTTTATCAGTACGCACGACACATGAAAAACACGGTATGACAAATAGTAGGTATTAGTGTTTTAAATAGAAAACTACTGCGATATTTAGTGTTATTGAAAAACATGACAGGCAATAACTCGATTTTTTACTTCTTACAAGTTATCCGTTTATTTTAATTTTTTTTCATGTTGTAAAATAATGCTGGTTTTTGGTTGAAATCACACGATGCTTTTGTCTTTATTTACGACAATTAACAACACATAAACAGCGTTTGAAGTGCTCTTGAACGCTACGAAGCTAAGCCCGCCGTAACGAGTGTTTCACGTGAGGGCAAATTAGTGCCACGTGGCGCCAACAACTCTTTACGCTGCTAATTGCATGTCGAGTGAAATTTAGCACTGGCAGGATAGAATCGATGCTCATGTCCTAAAAAACATTTATGAAAGCAATTATAACAAAACACTTCCAAGGTTCGTAATTAAGAAGACCAATGAAAATTCAAAATTAAAGAACAAATTAAGCAACAAAATGAAACCATTCCGTTATCTGTTGATGCATTGTAGAATAAAATGTGAGTTAAGACTTAAGTTTGCACAATAAATAATTGTTTCCCGAGACGTAATTGCCGTAATTTCATGAATAATTACCACCACAGAGCAATTAAATAAATTACGGAAGGAATAACGACCTCCTTCGAGCTTTAGTTTAAGTTGGGGGACAGGCTGTTGCAGTTTCATAGTAACAACTCTTTATTTTTTAAGATAAAACCAACATATTTAAGAAACGAAACTGAAAGGACAATTTCGATCAATGGTGCACACATAACCGCCAATCGCCGTATAAAAAGCGTTCCAACTGAAAATTTCAAAAAGAGAATCGGTGCTGTCATACGCGATATGGCTCGCGTCCAAACGGCCCGGGGGGTGAGGCGGGACGGGGCGTCCCCACATGGCCAGTTAGTTACGCCGCGAATTATAGGGGCCATTACGATTCATTAAGGCCAGTTAGGCTTAAACCGGTGTTTACTCAAACACACACACACGCAACATAAGCCTACGCACACGACGGCGCGTCGTTCGCAACAGTTGGCAATATTCTAGACGTGCGAAAGAGACGTGCGAAGGGGTTGAAATTTTAAATTTTGTCCCCGTAAATTGAGGTTGTAATTAGTGGCGAAATAACGAGCTTAGGATTTGGCTTAAATGCGAAAGGTAATGTTTTGGTGTCGTACGAGATTTTCAACGCAATCCAGCTTGAATTTTTTACCCTCATACCACTTTAGTGGTTGCTATTTTACGAAATCACATTACTTTAAATAACGAGGGTTGGAATGTTGTACCAAATTCACGCCTAATAATGGACATAACATGCGATACATTAACGGACTCCAAGCTAGGCTATCATACTCTACTAGGTACAGTGGGCGAAGAAAGTACTCTATCACTTATGAATCTTAACGAACACACAATAGAGTCGAAAAATGGTTGATCACTATCTTTGCCGAGTATACAGACCTCGTCTAATAGAAGGATTAGAGTATTAGGACGTTAGTCTCGACGCAGACCCGGTGCGGATTATGGGACTTCATAACCAATTTATTTGTTCAACTCTTAGTTTGAACGCATGATGCTCCACACACCCACTCTAGGTTTTAAATTTATTCCAACGTTGCAAACATTGATTTAAACATTTTACACTAAAAGCGTGTCTAAAAGTCTTACACAATACAATCTTACGATTACAATCTTACATAATACAGTATTTTTATTAGTGCAGAAAATAGACAAAAACTTGTGAGATGCAATTGGTGCAAACCACCACTCAAAAACGTATGTAATTATGTCTGTAGATGCAGCTTAAACTTACCAGTTTTTCGTAAACAAAAGACAATCAAACCCTATTTAATAGTATTTTATGCAACTGTTGCATAATGAGGGGTCTTAAAACACGAGTGTGGTTTTATGAAACAAGCGTCAGCGAGTTTCATAATAGGATCACACGAGTGTTTTAAGACCTAATTATGTACAGTTGCATACACTACTTTATCTACACACATATCATAAGTACTCTATGATGGGTACAGAAGCCATAGGGCAATGACATGCATTGCTACTAGCTACTAGTGCTAGGTACCTGTTAAATATTTATAGACTGTATAGACATTAAAACAATGTAATAAAAAATGAAATTGAACAAATATACAAACAAATTACGGCCTACGGTTTCTGAACGCGTTATAGAGCATTTATGATATATGTGTAGATAAAATAGTTTTACAGCCTCACAGTTCTTCAATTTCACAATAAAGTAATAGCTGTAAATATTTAACAGCCTCTGTCCATCGGTGCCGGTTTGCGAGTGGATAGTGTGCATGGTAAATAGCGCGCTGGATGCGTGCCAGTATTGACGGTATCGGCTGGCCCGAGGCGACGAGTGAACGCCGTGAAATACAATGAAATTTCTTAAAATTTTACATGAAATAGAACTTGTTATATTTTTTTTTATACAACATAGGAAGGCAAACAAGCAAGTGGGTCACCTGATGGTAAGTGATCTCCACCGCCTATAGACACCTGCAACTAAAAAGAGAGTGCAGATGCGTTGCCAACCCAGAGGGCTAAGATGGAATACCTCTTGTGCCAGTAATTACACCGGCTGTCTTGCTCTCCACGCCGGAACACAACGGTGCAAGCACTGCTGCTTAGCGGCAGGATTAGCGAGCAAGATGGTAGTAGCGATCCGGACGGACCTTGCACAAGGTCCTACCACCCGCAAACGTTATATTTCATGTTAAAAGCAAAAAGAGACGTTTAGTAAATAAATTATTCCCAATGGCCAGGTGAGGAAATTGGGAATTATTTATTTATTATACACACTGCTGGATACGGTTAACATGCTGATCGTAGGTGCAGGCTGATAGTGATAATAAGCGCACATAGGGAGTAATATTACGAGTATGTAATACGAGGTTTTTACTGTGATATTATTAGAGTAATATTAATTTCCTTGAATTTTATTGGATAAAAAGTATCTTATGTTTTAATGTAGGACATGATTTAACATTCTGACAAATTTCATCTAAATCCAGTGTGATTGAGGAACCAACATCCATAGATCCAAATATCCAAACATCATTATTTACTTTCCTTTTTTATAATATTAGTAGGGTTAGGTTAGGTTAGGTTATTAACTAAATGCTGAGCCTAAGATTTTTCCATTATTTCTAGATAGATTTAAGTTTTAGTTTTCTAATTCATTCTGTTCCCACCCTTTTATAAGGAATAATTATTTTTTATCTATTTTGTAATATTGCAAATTAACACATATCTCGGGACAATTTACATCAATCGTCCTAGTCCTAAATTGAATAGCAAAAGCTACATGCCGCAAAAATGAAGAAATTATCATTTTAGTTATTTCTGTAAAGCGATGAGAATTTTAAATAACGAATTAAATTCTTTTCTCTTTATTGATTAGAATATTTTAAGTCAAACAGTTTTCATTTATGTTATACCAATTTATTGATTAATATTTTATTATTAATTTAATAATAGGCATAAGATTATTTTCTGTATAAATAACAAATATGATCTAAAAAAGCGCCTCCATACCAAATCCTATAAACCAATCATGGCGAAGTCAAATCGTGTGTCTAGTCCATCTATGAACAAATGATTCTAACTGTAGCTAAACTCAACTTTATGCTTAACTATAAAAGGGTTATGGCAGTGGTAGGTAAATGTAAAGTTGTTGGCCAATTTGTAGGTCACTCCACGTACAATCAGCAGCAGGAATAGTGGCGAAATGCTTAAAAACAGACCCTATTGTCAAGAGTGTAAGTGTAAGAGCATAGTGTAGATTTTATGGACTCGGCTAGCAGTGCTGAGTGTACGAGGCTATAACATAGACAACGAGTAAACATATCTTCGTTTGTTTGCTTTTTTCGTAAATATTCTATTTTGAACTGTGGAAAAGCTTTCTGAAAAAAAGAGGGTTGATTCTTTGATCGGTGTATGACTTGGTACTGAAACTATTGCGTGAGCAGTGGATTTTTAAAACATACTTTGCATTGGAATTCTTAAACATACTTATAGAAATTGTAATAAAACAATTAAAAACGGTTTATATCGCGTGTATGGTGGCGAATCTAATTCCCGACGTTGCAAGCCCTTTACAGGTCTAGTGTTCACGAGCAGACTGATAAAAAACTTTGAATAAAAACTACCCAATTTTGAAAAAATATTTAAAAAATTAGAAAACTAATTTTAAAAAACTAATACTACTTATAGAAGACACGTCAAAAGTTTTTCGTCTATTTTTATTCGGCTCTAGTAAATAAAACAACAAATAGTTTCTCTCAACATTATAATGTAAAGACTTATAATAGCTTACTTTCATGTTCAGAAAATTTAAAAGTTAAATTAAAATTTCATCTAAACTACATTGATGGGAAAATATCACCAAAATCCCATTCGAAACAAATCGTTTATTCAAGCTTAAACATTATTCCGCTTAATTAAGCTACCCTAAAAAAGGTCCACGCAGACCGCTCATTTAAAACGCCCGCCAATTTATTACCAGCACAGACGCATTAACAAAAACCAGGGCTAGACGAAAGAAGTCCGAAAAAACAAAATCCCAACTAAGCCCAGCGGCTATCTAATAACATTTATTACCCGGCTTCCGGTCCCCAGCGTCCACTTCCGGTCGCTGATAAACTGCGGCCATTTTTGCCGCCATATTTATTTATAGGTGTTGGAACGGCGATAATGCCGATGTGTGAACCGTTCATTAAACCGAGCGGCACTATAGCGAGAGTGTAAATTAAAAACAAGTGTGATATGATATACGAGTATTCGAACTAATATCATTAATACTGAAATATCTGTCAATATAGCTTGTAAAGTCTTCATAGCTAAAGAAAGGAATTAAGTAAAGTAAAAACTTACTCTAGAGTTAGACTACCGGAGGTGAAATGGCTTTATATTCTAAGGCGATACAGGAGTTAGACAAGGTTTAAAAGGAAAAAGTAAAATTGAAACACTTGAGAAATAAGTTTTATAAAATTTTACTATTTTATTGAAATCATCTGAACTTATTAATATTTCTAACATAGTATAAAATAAAGTAGCTATTCGTTCCTGTCTGTCCTCAGCCCATCTTATCTTCGGCCGCTGACTCCTTCTAAACCACCTAACGAATTTTGATACGGTTTTCACGGTATTTTTGATTTTTTTGCAAAATGTACATAGCATCGTGATTATAACCGAGTGAAGCCAGGTAAATCACTAGTTTAGTAAATTTCAATATAAAACTGTCTTGTTAGATAGTTTACTTCTCATATTGTGATAGCAACCGTTGCAGCAAGTCGCAGGACAATTAAAAACTGGACCTTAATAGTATTTTATGCAACGGTTGCATAATGAGGGGTCTTAAAACACGAGTGTGGTTTTATGAAACGAGCGTCAGCGAGTTTCATAACAGGATCACACGAGTGTTTTAAGACCTAATGATGTACAGTTGCATACATTACTTTATCTACATACATATCATAAGTACTCTATGATGGGTTCAGAAGCCATATAATAGAATTCATTTATTTCAGGCTGCATAGGCCCAGCGATAAATAAATACCTATGCCATAGAGCAATGACCTGCATTGCTACTATCTACTAGTGCTGGGTACCTATTAAATATCTATAGACTGTACACATAAAAATAATGCAATAAAAAAATAATTTGAACAAATATAGAAACAAATTAGAAAAATTCTCATAATAATATTGGTTGTTATAATGCTGGTCATTGCCTACGATTTCTGAAGGTATTATAGAGCATTTATGATATATGTGTAGATTAAAAGTTAAACCTGATCGTATGGTCCTGCTTTGTCGATTATTAAAAAGCCTTACGTTTCCATCATGAAAAAGTAGGTATAAAATGAAGTGATACACAATAATACCAACATTAATATTGTAATAATCACACGCATAACTCCACCCCGTTAATTTATCAGACGAAAGTACGGTATTAATCATATCGATGGGAACTGCCGAGTGTTAGTGCGATTTATGCGATCCCAAGTTTTGTGCACACGCAGAAAGTGGCTAATGACTGGAAGCACGGATAGATGAGGCTGATTGTGTAAAGATATACTTATATGATTGATCCATGTTGATTATTAGCCAATGAGTCATTGTCGTTCTTTTTTTTGCAAGTTGCTGGTGCTTTAAGAGTGACCAAATTAATATAAATAAACAAATGAGGGTTTAAATTTAAATACCAGTACTTTGTACTAGCACTTTGATTTAAAAGTAGTATTAATCGCACTAGTGAAGTTTTGCTTTTTCTACCTATATCTTAGAGTATAAGCTAAGCAGTGAAAACCATATTTCTAATTTGTTTAACGTTAAAAACATCAGACCTTTAAATTAACAAGATATATTTTATTTTTACTTTCCATAAATTTACCTAAGTAAATATTTCTCATCGTATGACCACGAATGCTTCTAAATCTACTTGAATGTCAATACCAAAGCACTAAATTAAAGCGACTAAGAAATAAATTTATTAAAAACAAAGTTCGTAATCGTCGTAACACATACATTGACAGTTACTGGCCGAATCAAGTTTAAAAACATGTAAAAATAAAAATAAAATTTTGTTAAACTAAACTCTAGGAACACAAGCTCCAAACCGTTCCAAATACCGTGCAAAGTAACACTATAATTTAGCACAGTGTTTGTTTGAAGTGGACAGCGAAAGCCTGGCCATAAATCGCCGCGGCCGAGCCGAGGGACCGAACAAATCATGGCTGCTTGAGGTACGGGGGTGTCTTGTGCTTACTTTGAATGTAGGTGATTAATTCGAGGATGAAGTAGTAAATTGCATGTGTTACACAGCTTAGTGGGGAATGGATTTCACGTTTACCTGCTACCTAGCGAGTTGCTTGGCTAGGAGTATCGAGACGAAATTGTATTGAACAGATCCCTAAGTCGCTTAGTAAAAAGTGGAAATAGTTGGCTATTTTTTTTATGAATACAGAATATTATGCGTTATCATGTCTGTAGATATGGTCTTAACTAAAACAAAACACTTACAATAGCACCTACTTAAATAAATAACTTAGAAGATATTATAAAGTAGGTATAGATACATTACATGTTAACTCATTAGCTTTTTTCAAGAAAAACTCTGCAGACGTTACACGAACTGCCAAAAAGCTCGAACATAACCTACTATAATTTTTAACTAATATTACATTTCTTACAAAAACAAACACATCACACCGAATCTGTTTCTTAGAAACAATTGTGCATCTAGAACGAATTAGCTAACATGCGCCAAATAAGCCGATTGAGTCAAACCTCCCATTTACATTAAAAGCTTTAAACAGCAACCCGTGATTTACGAGGTCGTATAAGACTCTAGAGGACGCAGCGATCCATCCACGTGTGGCGAGGGCCAACCCAAGCTCACCCGAGGCCTGCCCGAGTCCACCCAAGTCCGCCCGAGCCTCACCCGGGGCCCAAGGCGCGCATTAACCGGCCCCCGTCCTTACACTTTGATTTGTGTTAAGAAGTTCAGTGGCCTGCGGCAAGTCCAGTTGTCTATGGGATAGTTTCATAAACTGAAGACTTTTGCTTGATATGAAAATATTGTGGTGAATGAATAAATCGTTTTTCCTTTCCTCTTTTTACAGGTTAGTTCGTTTGTTTGCCACATGACAAACAAACTAACACTGACATACAGAAATTGTAAGGGTTCTTACTTAAACTACGGGACCCTATAAAGGTTTATCTTTTTCATGTTGGTTTCGTAATTTATAAAAGTCAAAGCAGTGACTGGCTGGAATCCTGATCCATAATTAATGATAATATCCGGGAGTACCGGTTTTTCATCCGACGAGAAAAAACTCGCCGGAAAAATAATCGCAGCCAGTCTTCTGCCATTTATGACCAAGTTAATACTGTGGAGCAGAAGAGTCTTGACGTAAATATATTTGAGACTTTTTTTTTTATACAACAACAAGCAAGTGGGTCACCTGATGGTAAGTGATCACCACCGCCTATAGACACCTGCAACAACAAAGAGAGTGCAGATGCGTTGCCAACCCAGAGGGCTAAGATGGAATACCTCTTGTGCCAGTAATTACACCGGCTGTCTTGCTCTCCACGCCGGAACACAACAGTGCAAGCACTGTTGCATAGCGGCAGGATTAGCGAGCATGATGGTGGTAGCGATCCGGACGGACCTTGCACAAGGTCCTACCACCCGCAGATTGAGGTGATTTCCCTATTTTTTTTAACGCAATGTGATTGTCTATAGTATTTATAATTAAATTCATTGAGAACCATGAGAACCATTGAGAACAGGATGAAGACGGTTTGAACTGACTGTTGTAATGAGTATAGTAAGTTAGATATATTTTTTTGTCAGTATTATTAGTAGTTTCGAGACGCTTACACGCTGCGCGCTGGTTTTTTCCCTGATTGTTTAATCAGCTTGTTACATTCGTCTGAATGCTTATTACAATTGCTCAAGTCTATCAGCACCTTAGTTTCAACATTACTTTAGTTTTTGTGTAGGAATAGTTGAAGAATATAGGCTACTTTTTATCCCGATCGAAGTAATTTCTGTGGGATAGTGTTTGATCTACTATTTGAAAAATGTATAGAGTGCAATGTTTCCGGATGTACTCGTAGTAGAGAAAATAAGATAAGAGGTCTCATTACTTGGCCTTTAATCTTTGGCAATCCTAATCGCTTACGTTCTAAATTTGAAAAATAAATAAGCGTTTGATGCGACTCGTGTCCAACTCGGCGTGGCATCGGCTTCGTTGTAAAACGGAAATACAACCTTTAAAAAAAGGAACGCTCCCGACCGGAAGTGGCGGGCAGGAAGACGACAGCGCCGCGTCGCCAGCCGAGCGAATTAAAAATTAAACGAGGATCCGTTTCCGGAAGCCGTGACGATTTCAATGCTGTTTTTTGTAAGGGTTGTCATAAGCGAACATCTCAAAGTTGGATTACGTAGTTGTTAACACGGCGGTCCGTTACTGACTGGCTGATTATTGCATGGACAAATACATAACAGTAGTAAAATTTAATTTCATGATTAATTATGAAAATAACAAGTGGTAAACATCTTTGAAGATATTTAGTGAAGTTTAAAACATTTACAAAAACAACAAACATTTAGAAAATCCAATTATTTTCTGCTCCTTTAATGGCCAGGTTAATTTTGAATCTGACTATGGCATAGTCTTCAACATAAGGCTAGCAAGTTATTCGTCTTATCACAAGATATAATGCCACTTTGTATAACAGGGATCATTTCAGTAAAATATGAACATCTCTTTTCTTAACATAAAACTACCGTATTTTTACGTCGAGAAATGCCCGATATGTTACGGACTGCGTAATCCGTTTTATTAATATCTCTTTTCTTTAGGTTTAAAGAATTTAAAATTGAGCAGATGATGAACAAACCCTTGTTTTCTAACTTACAACTACCACGCAATCCCTTGAAACCGAACTTTATAGTATCCTGCCCTCAAAAATTTCATAGACATAATCAAATATAACACCCGCTGTACATCGCTATTATATCTATATTACTCTATAGCACCAAAAGATATGCTCAACTAATTCTAGACATTTAAGATAACGGCCAGACACCGCACACAAGCGCAAGCTACATAACCACTCACACAAACTCGTTTACGTTTATACGAAAACTGAAGAAGTATCTGGTCCTTCGGGTGGGCGTGTCGTGAGGAGGGCGGAGCCTTAGACGGACACTCCTTGGAGTCCTCTTTTTTACCTCACTGCGTATCTAGTTACCGCGGCAAAGACCAAAGTAAGAAGACCCTGGAAGGAACCGCTGGTTGCGTCGCTACGGTCTTCGGTTAATGGAAATGGAGGAAGGGGGGAAGATCTTTCTAAACTGGATATGTTTATGTAAGCGGAGTAACAAAGCTCCGAACAACTTCAGTCGTTATCGCGTTTATAAAAGTTCTCGAGACAATTCCATTTTATGGGGTGTTTGCTTGAGATAAATTTTATTTGCTTTGTTTTAACTGCTTTTTGTTTTCGTACAGTACGCATATTATATTTGGCTGCGCGAAAAGAGATTTCATAGAACTGTTTTATTTAAGAAAATTATTTCTTTTACTACTATATTGCTCTTACACTTTCACTTATAATATCTCATTTTGCCAGTTTTTTTCTTCTTGATCAACTAAAACTATATCGATCTTATTACCCAGAAGTATGTTATAAAAAATGTTGACTTATAAGAGATAACACAATAATAATTGTGTTTAAATTGACACATGCACAAAATAAACCGTGAAATAAAAAAAAACAATAATTAATAGCGTCAGGCGTTACTTTGCGGAGGTCCATATCAACAAACTGGAACAAATTACCTTGCTACTCCGCGAAACCAGTGCCGGGCTCGTGCAAAATAGCTATAGACGCAGCTATTTTGCACGAGCCCGGCACATATATGTTCATGCAAAAACCCACCCTCCTCCGCTTCCACACGAAACAACACATATCACACAGACTCAACTACACACCACCACCACTAAACACTAAAACTACACGATCGACGCGCATTTCGCCTCTAAACAAGGCATCATCAAGATCGAACATTACGACCGTTCGCTACTTGAACGAATGGCGTACTGACAAACTAAAACATTTTTCTTTAATCCCGCCTACCGCCAACATTTTTGCACTACTACCCTTATTATTTTTCTCAAAGCCTACCCTAAAAATTTAAAAATAAAACAAAAGTACCCCCGTATATTATCACAAACTACCCACATAATTTATCTTAATCTCAGCTATCCCCATTGCTAAAGACAGAATTTAAGCATACCCGCAATAAAGGAGAAAAACAAACAAACCACAAAACTAAGTTCATTTGTAAAAGATTTTTTATTATTTTTATAAATTGTGCTAATTATAAATAATAACAATCTTCTTCCAGTTACTAATTCATAACATTTTTCCAAATCAAAGCGCATAATCGTTCCTCTACCAAATTATTATTTCCAGCAAAAAAACAAGTATTTCTCCGACACTTTCCGCTTCGGAAGCTTCCGATAACGCTCGAGATTGATAGCAAGCATCAATAGCTGTCAGAGTTATCTCGCCGCAGTATATCGAATAAAGGACTAATGAGTGATGGAGGGTCTTAATGAATCATAATTTTATCGGAGCTTGTCTAGACGTGCAAGAATATCCATATTAAGTGTTATATTTTAACGATTTCATGGAGCTACAGAGAAAAAGTTGCAATTTTAAATGCAATGGATTCTATATAATATTTTTTTATGTTTTCGCTACTTGTAGAAATTGAAATAAATAGAGTAATAATGGTTTTTAAAGTACTTAATTTAGATTTCTATACTCAAAAGTGTTTACTGACGTGGGAATGCTACCGGCATTTTGAGCACGTTTGCCCACTTGCAGTGGCCTTTTAAGTTTATGAAAAAATACATATCATCATATTTTAGTTTTTTATTTATCAGTATTTTTATTTACAAATTTCTTTAGTTATATTGTTTTCATTTACCTTTATAATTAAACCCTTTTACTTTAATTCCATAAATTTAATTAACTGTGAATCATATGGAAGAATTAAAAACCTACCATGACATTTGCTAATTTCATGGTCTACTATTAAAATTAATTAATGTAGCACTAACCGTATTTACCCATCTTTTTTCTGTATGTACTTTTTAAACATAGTTATGGCCAAACTAAAGGTAGTTCGATTTTGTTGCTATAATCATTTTAATTCTTAACTTTGAATGTGTAATGTATCATGCAGTAACCGGATCCTTTGACATCCAGTGGTGCACAAGAATGCTTTACAGACTGCTACACTATGTAACGGAACTAATCAGGCATTAGTACGCCTATTTGGTGCTAGCAATAGCCACTTACCAAGTACGTATTCTACGCACTTCGATTTAACATACTTTTTACTTCCGACCGACTAACTACAAAATGTTAAAATAGACATTTTTGATGAAACATGACTTAAAATTAAATTTGGCATTACCTCATAAGATATAATGTAAAAGCAAATCGACAAACAGGTAGATTTTCGGATCTTATTTATGAGTTAAACACCGTTTAAAAATTTTTATTTCGTCACAATGATATACGGTTTGAGATCCATTTTACCTTAATTGTAATTGTTATAATGAGTAATTTTTCACGTTATAGACTTTCGTCATTAATTATTTAACCTAGTTAATAACCAGAAGCGGGCTGATTAGTGTTACAATTGTTTATGATTTTGTGAGAAGAAAATAATTATTTTTCATTCTTTCTAAAGCAAACGTTGTCTTTGAGTGTAAAGAAGCCGATTGAAGCTCTAAATGATCCACATAGACAAAAGAAATGAAGATTTTTTAAATATTTTCCGTCAGCTATATTTTTTTATTTTCTTTGTTCAACTCAACGCGTAGAGGTCTTCAAACGCTACGCCGTAGCATTGTACTCGAAGACAAGATACCGTAGCTTCAAGAGGCAAGTCTCAACCACACATAACAATAGTAACCACACTACACGTGTAGTCTACTCTTAACAATGGCTTCAAACGCTTTATACTAACATTCTGGGTCACGTCACATTAAATTTACCCTCAAGTTGTGCTTAAACACATTCAATTTGGCACTTACTCCCTATTACAGCAAATTATCGATGTCACCTACATTACATTGTGTGAACTCAACCCTACAAGTCGTTATGTCCGTGTGAGAGTAACATGGGTGTACGGACACGTGCTTGTATGGTTGTGTGGGTTATCTGAAAGATTCCACTTCATTTCCCGCGACCCGCGCATGACATCACACATTATGCCTATCTTTATTATGGAGCAGGCCTGCGTATGCAAATTATGACTATGTTGCCAAGTCATCATTGACTGTTTTGGAAGCCGTTCATTAATGGATTCGAGTAATCAATTTACTTTATTTCCATTTAACATAATAAAACGTGACTAATGCCGCTGGGGTAAATTATTGTATGGGAAATTATTGCATAGAAATTAAGACCACTTCAATTCAACGGTGTTTTATTATGTGCATAGACGAGGTAATGAACTAATTGTGAATCATGCAGTTAGATTTTTTATGTTGTATACATAGAAAGGTAGAAAACCCATTAGTCGTTTAATTCATGTGCCGAATACACGTTTAATCGACATGCTTCATATATTCTGGTGATAATTTTATACATTTACTGTGTGAACGTACTCAAAATAAATGTTGTTGTGGTACTTGTAATTAAGTTTGTGGATTGCGTCATATTTTTCAACACTAAGTCTGTTTTTCATCAATTTGTGTGAAACGCTAAATCACTTCATGTTCATACAAGAACTAATTTAGCATTTATACATACTGAACTTTTTGGTGCTAGTCAAACTTAATTTATTTTAGTTGTCGTAAGATATAAATTAAAATTTAATGTTGTTTATAAGCACACATATTAGGGGTAGTCAGAGATTCATGAAATGAAAACCACATAGAAAGCTTAGTGAAAAACACTTTTGTGTAATTTCATCCTTATCATTTGCCTAAATAATCTCAACATATAAATTAAGACTTACAGCGTATTTTACCCTTACTGTAGTCATATATATTATTTACATCCATTACTGTTATGATGCATAATGAAATAAGAGAAAGACTCAACATTAGTTAATTATCATGATTATTGACAAGGGTTAAACCTATCCGAGTAAAACCCATTTATATTGTGCAAATGTACTACAAAACATTACTTTTTCACTTTACATAATAGCTTTTTATTTTATCAATTACCTGCGTGCACATTAGTGCCGTAAAAGCAAACATTCTCCCTGCAGCTTACAACTCGTTTAGGAAATGAGCAACATTTTATCTGAACGGGGACGTAAAAACGACGTAAAACTCCCTTTAATAGAAATAATAACGATGCACATACACGTCATAAGAAATAATGAAAGTATTTGTGTATTTTCATGATGGTTTTCGGACTTAGGTATAAAAATACATATTGAAGTTATTTTGCGGTAGAGACAGAGCTACTAACGTGGAGCGGAATTTTTCACGATTTGAAACTTCTATTTAAGTGGATGTATGTAGTTTTAATGTTAAGAAATGAGTGTACTTTGTACGAATTTACTTTACTTGTAATATTGTATTTTTCTTCTTTTTCTTTATATCTTCTTTTCTTTACATAGGATAAAATAAAGTCGCTGTCTGTTCCTGTTAGTGGTCTGCGCGTTTTAACCATAGAAGCCCGGCAATGGATACGCGATCCTTGAAGTCTCCGGTAACTATGGGCGAGGGTAATGACTTCCCATCAGATGACCCGCATGTGCATTTAAGCTAAATCAATGAAATAAACGGTTATTTCATTTATACAACGGTTATTGGACGGCCAAATCATTAAAAAATATATCGAAAGCAATATTACGATTGTCAAATCCTCAATAAAATCCAACCAACTAGACCCCTATAAACAGAAGCCATCACCAAATGCATTTATTAATTTGAAACCGCTAAAACACCCGCAAACAAGGAAACTGAGTGCGCAAAAAAACCGTTAGCGAAACGCCGTACACAATGGCGGTCTATGCCGCAACCTTCCGTAGTAATGAAGCCGTATCTTTAATAGCTCCGATAAGGGTGCTAAATGTTTGTGCACACGCCAAATAATAAGCGTCCCGATCATTTGCGAGGGGGAGTTGACGAGAAAAAAGAACGCCGGCCTTTGATGGCGCTTATCGCCAAATGAGATGTTAGACGTTGCAAGTGAGAATTGAATAACCCTGGACCGTTTTTGGGAGTTACGAAGCGGTTTGGCAGGTTTTGAGTAAGTCTATCGAACATGAGCAAGCTTGAAAAGGAGTTACGAGAGACATGATAGCCTATTGAGTTTCGGTTTTCAATTTCATTAGACGAATACGTTAGCAAATGAAAAATATCTTAGGACAATTTATTTAATCTCAAACTAAGCAAGCTTTTATATTTTAGGTAATAGATAACGAAAAAACATTCATACACGTAGGGACAAACATAACGTTTAGCATGGGTGACGGTCGCATGCTGGGTTGCTTTCCTTCTCCATAAAATAAAATAAAAAAGTTCAGGAAAGTTTGTTCTTTCATGTTATAAATAGCGACCAGCCCCGGTTTTTCACAGGTACAATCGGATTGTAATGTACAAATAAAACTTCCATATATAAATCTCTAAATGACATCGAAAACTGTATCAAAATCCGTTGCGTCGTTTAGAAGGAGAAGATGGCCGACCATACACTATAAGGATTTAGGACAGACAGGAACGCATAGCGATTTTACTTTATATTATGTAAAGATATCTAGTTCAGCGTGTCAGATGAGTGTTCATTGCTAATACGGACGAAACATCAGGATATAATCACTTTTTTCTAGCTATATCAAACTTGAGAGAATACTTATCAATCCTCTCATTACATTGTTACCTTCTCGATAAGCCCAGCACTTGGAAAGTACATTCCAGATAAACGTAACGGCAGATGGTAACGTTCGAGGATATCGGCGATCGTTCCTCAAACTTTCCTTTACGGTTATTGGCCTATAAAACGAGCTCTTTAAGTAAAAACAAGTTTACAGCTGCGGCATCACGCGGTATTTTATGGCATCAGTCGTATCTATGGCCGGAGAAACGGGCCCGTGCTTTGATGGTCGATGTTTAGGATGATTTAATTGTTTTAAGCCGAAACTTCGGATATACGACGTTAGCATAACTGGGCCAACAGTTTCCGTTTTATAAGTCCATGCTTTTACGAATTAGTAACTATAAGCATATAACTAAAAGTCGTAAAAGTTAACACAACATATTTATCTAGTACTTAGACAATAAATTAGATGTTCTCGAAGAATGTACCCGCTATTATATGTAATTTCACACAAAGGATACACGTATTAAGATATAAACAAACCCAAACCACTGCCGCCTAGTTCTACTGGATCACCGTTTCGAGTTTATCGGATTCCGTCCAACAAATCTCTCTAGTAATATTATCTTATGTAACTTCTAAAATCACCTAATAGAGTTTTGAACATACCGATATAAATTTTGATTTAAATGCAAAGTACAATAAAAGCCCATCTCTATTTTAATCACGGCGGAATTTGCCATTAGTTTCGGGCGATAGAAACAAAGTGGCTACCCCGCTAATCCGACACCCCGCACTTATCGTTGCGTCGCTCGCTGTACGGAGCCCACATCAAATAGCGGGCGAATTGACGAACAGAACAAACTTTACGTATTCCACTAGATAAAGGAACACACAGCGGTTATGCTTGTGAAGTCGATAGAGTTTTTTCCCGATTTGGCAACAAACTATGGTTTATACCACATTTTTTATTTTTGGCACTACACCAGCTGTTTTGCTTCTTTTTAGCTAAGTTTAGGTGAAGCACCGTTGGAACGAACACTTTATACGAATACTAAACGAAACCAACAGATCAATGCCTCATAACCGCTGTTCCTCGATTGTTCATACTTAATGTCTTCTTTTCGTAAAAAATCGCTTGAAAAGGAAGACAGACTAAGCAGAAAATGGAAAACAGTGACGCCTTAACTGTCCATCAAACTTTCTTATTTTAAATGATCTTTTACTTAAAATGAAGTATTTTTTCTACTTAATGTAACCTCTTATCAAAGTCTTAGATATACTTGTGTCCCCCATTTTTGTTTCACATTCGTTCCATCCGTATGTTCGCTAGTAAATTGCCAGATGAATATTGTTTCAAACGGAATTAAGCACGCGCTGGAGGGACGGGATCACTTATAATTATTATTTTATTCATAGAAACAACAGTCCGCGGGGATAGGTGATCAAATATTTTGGTTTGCCAAGCACCTATTAGAGAGAGAGGGCGTTTGTAGACACAGTAGGTAATGAATTGTATAATTGGGTTGTCTGTGCTTAGTCTAAAAATGTTTTATTTTATTTAACATCTTTACATGAATAGGGTTGCAGTAATTAGTAGTACTTAAAACGATGCCTAACAAGTTGATTGGTTAAAAAGATTTGAGGTAGAAGGTTCGAAACTATAGACCGAGTTCTCACGTTGTGACAAGGGGTTAGTGCCCAAAAGTATAATGTGTACATATAAGTTGGAAATTGACTTTACGAGTATTTACAAAAAAAAGTTAAATGGCCTTTGAATCCAAAGAATAATATTGTGCTACTTTAAGCATGGAATTCCTCTGTATTAATATATTATTAATGTTATCTTAATTATCAAGCTTATAGCTAACAAAAACAACATCGTAATAGGTGAAATAGAGTCACTTTCATTTAATAAATCTTAGACGAGCATGAAGATTCAGCTTCGTCGTTATAAACGCTCAATAAATGCGCAAAACGCGCAGAGTAACGTAGGCTAATCCTCGAAACAGATTACACAGGCTTTACCTGTAGCCGCGAGATAACTGTAAGCCGGCACAACTTGCCATTTCTTGAATGCAGCCATAAGGCATTTTCATCCCGTTCCTTACCAGGTACATAAGTACCCGGTAAGAGAACGGAATGAAAATGGTGACGAAGCAAACTACTAATCAGCATCGTTCAAGCGGATATAAAGCCAAGCTGAAGCTAGATGCCGTATCTCACTCTTGCGCATTAAATAGTGAGTTATACGCGTTTATACAGCTTGTACGGTGTGGAATAGAGGCCCTGCCCACTTTCGCTGCTCTTACAGCTCTTATCCGCCGCAAATCCCGTATCATTAAGTATCGCTAAGAAACCGATCCGCGGACCATTACCATGTTAATAACTTGGGGGAAGCGGTGATTAATCAAGTTGACGTCGAGGCGGTGTCTGACGGTAACCGCAATGCCACTGACAATTTATGCATTGGTTTGCAAAGGTCTAAGGTAGCGAGTGCTTGAATAAATTAGAGATTAGAGAGCACAATTTACGTCTTGACGGTCTGTAGATGGTTAGTTATGAATGATAATATGACAAAACAAACACGCGCAAAAATAAAAGAGATCACTATTTTAATCACGAAATTGACATTGTATACCTGTAGCATGCCTAAGTTGCATATGAGCTATTGTAACTATCCTGGAGCAGTTTTGGAATTATAGACAAAGCCTTGTCACTATTTGATATTACCACTAAACATTCTACTTTTCACAATTTGGATAAAATGACCGTAAAATTTTTGTTCTGCTACAACTATTGCTGCAGCATTATTTTATTAGTATTTGAATTTGCCCTATAGTGTACAGTTATATTAATGTCCTTTACAGAAAAACGTGGATGTTCCAAAACAGGGTAATTACCTAAATTTTCATAAAGCTCATTTAAATATAAAAACCAGAGCAAACGAATTCAAAACAACGTAATGTGGATAATCGCGTGCGCCCGCCGCGACGGTCAAAAGCTGATATTTCTCCTTTTAATCCCTGTCGGATTATTTAAATTCCCACCTGCGAGCAAGAGCCCGCCATTTCCCCGACTTTTTATTTTACCAAATAAAATATAAAAATATTCCCATATTTGTTTTGGACGGGTGGAATCCTTTAATTTTCGGCACGGCTGCGTGACGGTTTGCCCACTGTCCACCTGCAGTTTTTAGGGTCGCTTTGAGAAAAAATATTTTCACATTTCATGCCTGTAATATTAGGGGGTTTTTAAACGTATTTTATTCTATAGGAAGTTCTGTGTCTGTTTTACTTAAATTTATATTTATTTTGAATATTTTTGTTTGCATATTTAATTAATCGCTCTGTTTGTGGTTAAACTTGTATTGCCATAGATAGAAAACGTAACAGGAAATTGTTGTGTAGATATAACGGTAGTAAAGCGTTAATTTACTTTAACAAACCCAACTGCAATACACTATCCGGCTATTGAACGTGGGAATACTTGCCGCTGCAAGCAAATATATACCTATATTCTTAAATATCTCCATTTTAAAATTTATAAATCAGATGTCTGCACTAAACAGAACAAAAGCATTTTGGGAGCTTCTACCGTAAACTAAATACGAAAAAATACCATAAATTTTTCTGAAAAAAGTGTGATCACAAAGCTTTTCATTTGAACGTTTTATCCTGCAATTTAGTATGAAAATATGATTAAAACCTTTAGGACAATAACGCAATATATTAGCATCATGACAACTGGACAAAGCGGGAGTTTTTGTAGACACTTGCAAACAGAGGCAACTGCACTCAGTGGGCAAAAAGGAAAGTTGCATTTCGCCCGAACATTCGTTAGCTTTTTATTTAAGGTAAAATATTTATTTAGAAAATTATTCATTTAGTTGAGAATAATCACAAGCCAAGTAAAGTTTTTTTTTCTGGCATCAAACAATTTACCTTATGTAAGTAAGGTTACGGTTCCAGTCTTTGACAGTGACCCAATCATCGACAAGATACGGAAACTAAAAAGCAAAATCGAGCCAGACACAATGATGTCAACTACTGGTAAAAACAATGTTCTACGCGTGTCAAGCACTTACTTACATACATTACTTACATAGTTAAAAACGAAGGATTAATCATTATTGAAGCGTTCAATATTTATGTAGATTACATTTTGGGTTTACATCTTAAAAACTTTGGGGCAAATGTAAAACCGAAAATTGAGTAAAATAGATTTTTATCATCCCATCTTAAGTATACTCGTACCTAGTTCATCTAAATAATGCATAGAAGTCATAAAAAAAATTAAACGTTTAGAGTGTACTGCAGACAAACGCTCGGAAAGGCCGCGGGGTCCGCTGCTGGAATGTAGCATTTGTTGTGCCAGCTTTATCCACTCCAGCCTTTTTATTTGCTTCACTCTACTTTAAATTCCTTCCCTTTTTGCTTTATGAGACTTTTTCCGCTTGCAGCGAGCACTGTACCGCGAAAACGTCTCATAATGAAAACAACTTTTTGAATTAACGCTGCAGCTAGCACTCGATGGAACTCTTGCCTTTGTATCGAACATGGGACTCTCATATCAAGCGGGTAATGGATTTTTTTTTGCGCAAAATTGTAACTTTTAAACTGTTCTACACATGTTCGCATGCGATGTTTGATTTGAAATGCTGTCAATGCCACTTCGAGTTACGATTGAGTTGAGTATTCATAATTTAAATTGTGGGATAACTTTAAGATATTCTATCTTGCAGTATATGATGTTTATTAAAGTTGAGGAATCTAGATAAATAAAAAAAAAAAACACATCGTTGTTATCAGACTCTTCACTTTACTGATATGTTACACATATTATGGCTGTTATACTCGTAACAGTAAAATCTTTAGTACTGTGTTGTTCGGTGTCTTAAAAAATTAGGTAGGTAATAATAATGCTAGCTTCTTATGCAATAAAATTTAAAGGAATTGACTAATAGAAGATAATACTATTTTGTTTTTAATAAAATGTTTACAAGTGCGTATTGGAAGCGACACCTCGTCTGGTCTCGCGGCACAACCGCAACAAGGCAGCCGATAAATCACCCGACAACTTCAAATAGAAATGTCATATTATTTCCACAAAAGATTTAACTCGAAAATAAATTATATTTTCCCCTTTCCGCTATTGTTCACCGACGTGTGGAAGCCGCACCGTTCTCTGCGATATTTAAAAACCCATTAAGTGCACGCTTTTGTATAGAATACTGTTGCCGTTTTGGGCCTGTGTTGTGAATATTTGGCATTTAAGTGCTGTGGTCAAATCGGTAATTGATTTTGCTGGGTTACATTTACATTTCTAACTAATATTGCGCTTAAATGAACGTGAAACAGAGTGTTTCAGTCAAATAAAAATAAAAAATAGTTCTGATCACATATATTTTTATTGAGCACGTTTAAAACAGAAAGTAAATTATGCTAATAAAACATTTGTATAATCTTACTAAGCACGTACTTTTTTAGATTTTGCCTACGTCTTTACTTAACATGTAAAATACTTTTGTTAAGTGCGTACCTAGTATTCATACAATAAACAAAATATATAACTCGACAAAATTAACTATTGAAGTAAAACAATTTAAACTGTTTATATTGCATATGTTAAAAGTAAAACGAATGTATTTCCCGATCTTTTAATCCATTTTTAGGTCTCTTATTTACGGGCAGACTGACAACATACTAAAAATGCACAAACTACTAAAATTGATATCGCTTCAATTCACGCAATAAGAACACCGATTCTACCAACGCTTCGGAAAATGGCACCTGCTAAGAGGAATGCGCTAAAAGAAACTCAGCATTAAACTTTTTTTAAATAAAACTAATGAATATAAACTAAGTTAAACAACAGTGGTACATATTGTACATATCCGTACGTAGGATGGATTATTAGGACCAAAACAACAAAATAACCTCAATAATTGGACATCTGTCCCCGCAGGTAGGACGTGCTTAGCAGCGGGCCGCGAGCGACGCATAAATCGCGGCGAGTCTGATTTACCGCGCGCGACTAAATGTTTGATTTGTGCTCGTAAATCGAGATGAGCGTTTGTCAGCCCAGCTGATCCATACGGGAAAATAAGGGATACCGGAAAAACAAGTTTAGACAAAATTTATTAAATGAGCGTTTAGTGAAAATGCGCACATATCTTTGCTAATTATAAGCTCCAATCTATAAACAAAACAGTTGCGTAATTAACTATGTAATTGGTAGTATTCTTAAACTACTTTTTTTATTAAAAATAACCCTCACTTCGGGTGGTAGTTGGTTTGTAAAATTATTTACGTTTAAAATTGTTGAAGTTCGAAGTTAGTGACAAAATGGCGAAACTTTTAAATAAATAATGATAAATAAATATCTTGGGACATACTTGTCTACTACTACTACTATCTTGGGACAATTCACACCGATTGACCTAGTCCCAAACTAAGCAAAGCTAGCTATATACATACTTATAGTTTAGTAGGTTTTGCTTAGTTTGCTTTTTCTTTATTTTTTCTGTGTGTCTACTCTAGATCTTGGGTCCTGTCAATCGCTCAAAGGTTAACTGAAAGAGATCCCTTAAAGGGATAAGTTCGCCTTTGTACATCTGTTTTGTCCTGTTATGTTATTTTATGTGTTTAGACAATAAAGAGTCATACATACATACATACTTATATAGATAATTACAGACTTAAATACATACATACAACATCCAAGACTCGGGTACAAACATTCATATTCATCGTACAATCATTTGCCCCTTCCGGGAATCGAACCCAGAATGTCAAGCTTCAGCAGGGTCACTAACCACAGGGCTATGCGGTCGTTTCATTAAGCAGTTTTAAAAAATACTAACAATTAGATAGTTAATTACGCAACTGTTTTGTTTGTAGATTGGAATTTATTTACTTATATAATTGACAACGATTTGTACAATTACGTATTTAACTACACAATATGATGAATTTTAATTGTCTTACACCAAATGTAAAACAGGATGCAAAAGGATTTTAAAAAATGCCTAAGAAGAGTGTCGAATCAAAGGACTTTGATTTATACATGACAAAACTGGCTAGAGCTTGCTTTCTTGCATGCTCGTTTACTTACTCGCATGCTTGCTTGCATAACATATTTATTTATTTATTATTATTAATTAGTAGTCGTGTTTTCCCCCTTAGGAGTTTTTACCATTATGTTTTGTCGTCACAATTGACGTCTACCTTTACATATCTTTGCCATTTACTGAGACATAAAAAACTGAAACGCATTTTGGAAGTCATAAAATAGAACTAAACCTGTAAAATTCCCGTCGGCTTTGTTTGGCACCACGAATAAACGGTAAATAGCCAGCACAACGTTAATTCGACGATTTAAATCGGAAACACGCGATAAATTCAACGTTTAGCGCTTCTGAATTCAAATGTTGAGCGCGGCCAAATTGTACAATTGGCGTTTACTTCTGTTTGCGATAACGGTAGTTGACGGCCAGTGTGTTTTATTTACGTCATTTTTTTCGAATTTCAAATATGCAGGTCTGGATTTTTCTTTGTATTGTATGTCATCCTCTTTTGTATTCGGCTAGTAACTTTTAAGATTAGCCGTAGTAAACTTTAAAACCAATATAAATCGGTAGTTTTTTTAGTAAATTCGTGGCATTACACGGCATAAATAATTTAAGCTCGAAATTTTATTATGTGCACGAAATACATTGAAGTTTTGGAAATATTAGTTTTAGCCTTGGGATCACTGTGAGATTTCATCTTTGTTAAAATAATACATTTCAACAGTATTAGTAAAATTCATTTTTTTTAGTTACAGTAATATTTTATACACATATTTCAAAATAACAGATACCTACCAGACCTTACACATTTCATTTTGTTCCTCCTCTAGATTTTTAAGCGTAGGGTACTCGCGAACCTTTACAAAATCGAAGCATTTTCATCTGTTTTCGATTCGAACCGCGTCAAATTTAAAAGATGCAATAAGCATAGGCACCCAAATAAGAGAACAAACCTAATATCATATTGATAGGTTTGATTCGCCCCTCCGTCGCGTTATTTATGGGCCCGATATCGACGCCCGCGGCGGTATCATGAAATATTAAACGCATTACAAGTGGCATATAGGCCGAGATGAGGCTAAAAACAGTTTCATTTGTGCGACGAGAGCGTAGCGAGGAGCGGCTGTTAAATTTTTTTTTTGTTAATTACCAACGTCAAAAGTTTATTTTATGTTAAAGTTTTTTACAACATTCCGCACGTCATTTTTTAGAATGACATGGCACGCTTGATATGTGTGCAAATCCGCGGACCTGATTGTTTAATTGATAGAAATGGTGTTCAAACAATCAGGTAGAATGACGTGTATAGCTTACATGTCACGTCATACTAAAGCTATCTACGGCGAGCATTGTAACATTTTTTTTTTACAATGTTACTGTTTCCCAATCTTTCAAAAATATGTTCTCTCTATTTTCCAATACCTTGCTGTATTGGCATAATGGAGTGTCTACATATTTTTGGTAGGTTGGACGTATACTACGTTCAGTGCTCCTACGTCTCCCTCCATTTCGAAATGTGTTAAAATTCTAAACACCTATCCTCCCTGAATACAATGTAATCCTATCATCAGTAAAAAAGCTTGTAGAACTAAGCAACGTACAACTCCCAAATCCGTAAAACTTTTTTCCATCTCTTAATAGTTTTTTAACGTCTGCCTCAATAGTCATAATGTCGTACGAATAAAGTATTTTAGTACCTCACAATGCCATTGTAGCTCGTCTCTTTATTCCGTCGCAGCCATAAATTCTTTCCCGACTCGGAGTTCTGAATTCTCTGTACATATCTCGAGCAGGAATCACGCAAAAGTTTATTCGTTCGCTTTTATCGCATATCGCGAACAGTAGAAACGGGGCGCGTTAACGAAAATGATTTATACGATTTATCATAAATAACTTATTCTGACTCCATTTGGAGAACTATCGCTTACATTAGGCTGGGGGAAATTTGATTTTTTGCTAAAGTTACTATGATATTTAATTCAGGGGTCGTTATCAAGTGTCGAGTTACGTAGACTATAAATTATTATTGGTTTTCTAAACTTATTTTTTGAGGCGTGAGAAGATAAGCCAAAGGTTTACAACTTAAGTTAAAGAGTTTTTAAAACTACTTCATTGGTTTTGTCTCAGTAAATATGCATCTAAATGACTTTATCATTCATAACTTAACCATAAAATTGAATTATAAGCCAGACAAATTTTTTAAAGTTATATCTCGATAGCCGCTTGACTGTTTGGCACCAAACATGGCGGACGATCGCCCCAAATTACTCCACTCATTTGAGAGATACGATGCCACTGACTGACACATAATGTCTACCCCTTTTTTCGTCAAACGTTAAAGTTACGTTAAACCATATCTACATATGGTACAAAGCAAAAACACACGTTAAATTGGCACTTCAAAACAACTCAAATACAAAACAGTAAAAGAGTTATCGACGGCCAGTGCGTAATAAAGTATCCGCGGGCCCGCAATACTTCTAATATCGTTGTAATCTACATATTATTGCAATAAGTGGGTTTTCCTTCCAATATTGCGCGGAGTGAAGTGCCCGACCCTCGGTAAGTTTTTACCTTTTATTGTTTTATTTATAACTTTGTGATTGATGACGGCTGAGCCCGAAGTTGGCTTCATAAATATTGAGACGCTGAACTGTGCGATAGTTTGCGAGGAATCCAAATAGATAATGTTCCTTTGCGGAAGTTTTTGCGGTAAGTTGTGCGCTCGACTTTTGTTTACGTCCTTTGTGTAGGTAAAATAAGCAGATTTTGATTCGTGCTTTAATTAGGTGTTTGGTCTAGTCGGTGTTTTATGAAAGGTTTATTTGTTGCGAAAAACTTGGTATCGCTTAGATATCTACCAGATTCATCAATTTACAAAAATGTTTCATTGATTTGAAGTCTGCAATACGTAACTACTCTTTTCTTGAAGTGATTTGAGTCAATTTTGGAATAAACACGCTACACAATCAAAGCTTATGGTTCGAATGTAGTAATGCTTCCTTTTGCATCCAGTTCCAGACCCTTCGGATTGTTAATTTAATACGAAAGACTTATTTTGAGTTGCAAAATCAGAACCGGTTAAAAAAAACTTTTATATCATTAATATTTTTACCAAATAAAAACCAAGACTGTTGTAGTGAAATTTTTCCTTCTCATTATTATGCTCCAATGTATACAAATAGCCAACATATTCCGAAGCAAAGCATGCTCACATTGTTCGTTATTTGAAATTAAACACGCGAGGTTCGTGAGGGTCTGACCGGTCACAATCACACGGGCAAGTGAATCCTACATTCACGAATTTCCTACACAGGACATTTGTAGTCATATCTCACCAATGCATTGTTTCGCTTACTTTTGAGAACACTCACGCTCAAAGCTCACGATATAGAAGGAATAGATTACATGGATGGTGGATTCAATAAAAATGTCTACTAATTATTGTAGCGTTGTCAATTTTAATCGTTAATATAATGATACATTGACGCAAAGGCATTAAGAATAAATTTTTCCATTAACGATGTCCAGATTTAGACTGAAACATTAACTTTTTAAAATGATAATTTTCATATTCCCCAGATTTGAGCAGAGCTAAAAGATAAAAGAGATGAAGCCCACAATTATTCACTGTTTCCTTGTTATAGGTTAAATTGTGGATGTAGGTTGTAAAATTAAAAGATGTGTATGCATTCATGGAGTAAATTTTAATTTTTATACGAAACATTTTCGTAATCGCTATATACTTTGTTAAGTTACTAATATAACACTTTTATACCAGGGCATTGCGAATTGCAATAACCACCCGCAACCGAAAACATTTCCAAGCACCTTCATAAAGCCCGCAAAGGTATGACAATAGCACGATAGGGCATATCTTTAGAGCGCGGCTATAAAGCGGCACACAAAGCGGCGTCCGCGCGGCCCGGCGGCCGATAGCACAATGCGGCAAACGACGCGGGCGCTTCCTGTTCCGGCCGCGGCGCCACCGTCGCAGATTTATGCCCGACGCTTCCTCCCGCCATATGCGGGAAGGGTTGCTCGTTTGAAATACGAACGCGAATTTTAAAAGACTTAGTAAAAGTTTTTATCACACTTGCGTAAGCAGTAGTAGAGCAACGCTGCAACAGTGTGCGTTATTTTTATCGTATCGCCCGAATGTGGTAAATGATTTAACGAACTAGAACAAATTACCTTGCCACTGCACGAAACCAGTGCTGTGCACGTGCAAAATAGCTGCGTCTGTGTGATATATATTTTTCATGCAAAAACCCAACCTCCTGCGGTTCCCCACGAAACAACATAATTTATCACACAGACTCAACTATAAACCACCACTATACGAGGCATCATCCGAGTCAAGTAGTACAACCGTTCGCGACTTGACCGAATGTCATATCAGTTTTTCCCAGTTTGTCGATGAGCTCAAAAAAGTAACGCCTTAATCTATTAATTAGTTTTTCTTTATGCTGAATAAATATTTTCTTTTTTCTTTCATTCTTTCAAATCTTACGTCACAATTTAAGAATATGTTCAGAATATACGTAAGATATTGACGAATAGTTTAAGTTATACAGTTACAGTAATGTTATTTTTAGTTTATAACTCATCTGCTGCATAAGAATACTTTTATTATAATGATATTATATTCCTATACTAAGTATTCCTTTCAATAAAACTGTAAGGTAGCAGCCCTGGCCGCCCCCACTCATTTGCACAAAACTCGAGTTTTTCAAGCACCTATGTCGTACATGAATTCCTACGGACGCCGCGTTTTTGCCGTCGCTTAGTTTAAAACTTAGAGGCATTTTATGTGACATAATTCCTAAAAATACTGAAGATACATTATCACGCTTTGTTTCTCTTCACGTTATAAAAATTCTTAATTATTCATTTGTAATACTTAACTCTTTATTGATCATCGCAAAACGGCATGGAAAGGAACAATTTAGAGATTATAGATAAGGCGTACCTGAGGTCTCTTTGCTTTAAGCGATCTCTTCCAAACAATCGTTAGAAAGAAGAGAATATGAAGATCAGACTAAATAAGAGCAGGTTGTGCAAAGGCGGTGTTTCAAATTCGATCCAATCTAAATTTTTATTTATCACTAATGCAGGCAAGATTAAGCCTATTAAAAGCTGTGAAATTAAAAGTGATTTAATATTATACACACACAGAATTTGAAGCCAGTTTTTGTTCATAAATTCAACAACTTTCAGTGTACGCGTTCGGGGTGCAATTATTGAGTCTTACCAAAATGGCCGAATCTCTATGAAAAACGGCAATCTTGGTGAACTTTAGTCACCCGGTGAGATTGGGGTGCAATTTTTGAATCTCACCAGGTGACTAAAGCTCTCCAAAATGGCAGAATCTCTATGAAAAACGGCCATCTTGGTGAGCTTTAGTCACTTGGTGAGATTCAAAAATTGCACTCCTGGACCCCAATTCTGGTACTCATCGAGATTCATCTCGTATTCGACATGTGTAAAAAAATGACAGATATTAAAGGAATCTGACAGCTCTTTTTGGCATATGTCGAGTGTGACTTCATCTCTAGGTACTGACGCCAGAATGCCCCGCTGGTGTGACGTGTAGAGCCAGGCACGTAATAAGAAAACAAATACAAATTCTTATATGTGTGTAGTCATTGTTGTGCCGAAATCTCTGCGATAATAGGATTAATCGTCTCAAGCGGAGTGAGAAGACGCGGAACAAAAAGGGTGCCATGCATTATAGAGCGCCGAACTCGCGGCGTCTCGGAATATCTGAGTAGCTATCGCGTCACTCGCGCAGCTGCCGGCTTGCAGCACCGAATCCTAACTTCCTGACTAGGTATGGTAGGTAGGTGCACTAATGTGGCCGGTATCTTCTCATCAGAGGTTTTTCCGAACCGGTGGTAAATTTTTTTGACATTCATAAGTGCTACCTGTAAGCCTAATCTGAATAAAATATTTTGACTTTGACTTTATGTATGGCTAATATGTATATTTGCTTCTGCCATCAGCACCTAAAGATTTGTTTCAAAGCCGATCGATGAATGTGCTATGTATCGAGAATATTTTATGGTTTCTAAAAGGAAGGATTACTGATAAGTTTTGTTGTTGCCTTAGCTATTAGTTATTGTTAAATACTTTATTTGTTAAAGTATGATATTATAGTGCATTACATTAAGTTACCAATTATTAAATTAAGTCTAAATAACTTAGGATAGTTGCTCTCTTGTGAATGCTCGTCCCTATGTGTGGCGTAGATCACTCCCGTCAGGAAACAAGCACGCACATTTTCCTCTTTTTACCATAAAAAGTATCGAATATCAACCGTAAGTTGAATAATAATGATAAAAATTAAAATATGTTTATAATATAATAATGCGAAGATGTCAACTATTAAGTACTAACAGTGGCCCGTTTCACGAAGCTACAAGTTACAATTTTACAAGTCAAACGGGCCACAGATGTTCCAACGTCTGAAGTAAATCTAACAATTCGCCTCACCCAGGCCGCACGTCAGTTGTGTTGCAAAGTTTCATATAAATTTTGTACAACAAGCTTCGACTGACGTTAACTTCGTATCTTTGTCTGATGCAGGAGGGGGGGTATTCCAAGCTATGAACCAATTGGGGTATAATTGCGGCACTCGGAGTCGAGTACTCGTGAGCTCGCAAACAAGCCCTTTCAAATGTAATACGGGTTTATTGCTGCTAATTTTGTTGAACGTTTCTAGTTTTCAAAATGAAGCAAAGTTAAAATGAATAGTTTCATCGATCATACGGCTTCATGCAAAAAGTTACTTGTGATGCTCTTTTATGGTTTACTGTCAAAACTAGTGGGTTTACCACTCATTTTTAAATGTTAGGTACCTAACGATTTATTTTAAAATACAACTTGAAAGTTCAAAATGTGTGTAAAGTTTTTTAAGTCGAAACTTAAATTATTCTCAATGTTTCACAAATTGACTTTCGAAAGTAAATAAAAAATTTAAAAGGAAAATCTCATAGTTCTAGAGGTTTCGATTTCAACAGAGCTTTAAAAAAAGATGGAGCATTTTTAAAGTGAAGTCCTACAAGTCGCAACAAGTTAGAAGGAGCGCATTGTTCTGAACCATTGCGGATTGACGTCAAAGGAAAAGTTTCAAGTGGTTTGTAATGGAGCGGTTTGAACAATACGAGGGTAATTTCATTTCAGTATTTGTGCTGAAATCGGTTCGAGCCGTAAGTGTGTGGTATAAATGTTAATTAATAACTTATTCGTATGTATGTACAGCGATTTCAATACAAAACTTGTCTGTAGAAACAATTGATGCTCAAACTTCCCTTCGTTCAGAACTCAAACGCGCTCAATTGTATGAGAGTGTTTTGCGGTTGAGTTGTTAACTAAATGCCTAAGAATTAAATCATACAGCAGTCACTGTCAATTGTAACGCGATTTTACAATTTAAATGGTTGCCTGCATTTTTCCGACCTCGTCTATTTTTTGTGCACCTTTATAAAATAAAGAAATAATAGGTAGTGGAATACAGTAATAGTAAATAACTCTAACCGTATGTCACCGCCATTTCAAATTAATCACCAAAACCCTTTGCAGTACTTGAGCAATTTGAAACTATTTAGTTATTAGGTCCAGATACGTCCTTTGAGAGGAATAGACTGACAAACAAATCGAATTTAGCAGTTACCTGAGTATCTGTTGCCAAAGTAACTGCATTCCTCGGGCTAACTCTAGTGGCTCTTCTGTAAACGTATACTCTGTATACATAGTGAGGGTGAGCACTACAGTAGGTACATTTTGACAGATACTGAGCAATAGTAGTTTCTAACTTTATGTTTATTATTTACGTCCTACTGGTAGATTGAAATGGCAGAATTGAAACACCCGTCGAAACAAGGTTTTTTTTTATTGGTACATCGGAAACTTTTTAAATTCTTTTTTTATCGGATTTTGCCAGACGCTGACAGTGTTAACTCCGTCAAATCAAACACATGAATTTCTAGCATATTAGAACATCACTGAAACCATATAAATTCAATAGGTGCCCAACTTATGACATTTCATCTTTTATAATAGTTTCGTCACGCACACATCCCACTGAAGTAAGCTTCCGCATCTTCCGCAGCCTGAGATTAACGGAAAACTGACGACTTTAAAACGACGCGCATAAATAGGCGCGTATACGAGTACAAACTTCACCTTCCTCTTGTAGCACTATGCCTACATAATTACGTGTCTATTGTATGGACTGGCTGCCTTATGACACTAGTGTTTAGGGCCTCTAGCTGGACGTAGACATATAGGTATACAGTTTTATTTGACATCAAAATAATACAGAGGCCAAAAATTCAGTAAAGCTATAAATAAATAAATATCTCAGGACAATTCACACCAATTGACCTAGTCACAAGCTAAGTAAACCTTGTGTTATGGGTACTAGGCAACGGAAATTTTTCTTAGCTCTGTGGGTCGTGGAGGCCAGCCAGCCAGTCATGCTGTCCTACTGTAAGTTCTACGCAAGAGTGAACTCCTCATCGAGTTCGGACGGATGGAGCTGTGCACCTAGCACGAATCTTCTCGTTACGCGTTTACTCGCTACGTAACTCAGTGCGTCTTTCTCCTACTGGTCTGGTTAGAATGAGACGCACCGAGTAATGTAGCGAGTTAACGCTTTTCGAGAACATTCGTGCTAGGTCCACTGAACACAAAGCGAGCGTTCCGTCTGTTGCGTTGGTGAAACTCTGGCCCACGAGAAGTCGTGGCGGACCTGAAACAATATTAATTCCCCCACTGCCCAAACAATTGGATGAAAATTTTGCAGGCTAGACAATTAACCCTCTTATTCATAAAAAAATTAACAGACATCTTTTTACGAACATATGATTTATATTTTAATTATGACTTTCCCCTCTCTGGGTTGAAATGAATTTTGCTAATTACGACTTTGACATTAGATTAATTTATTTATTCATAATGTACCCACGTATAACTTATTTTTTTATTTATCTAAGTTTAACATCTAATTTAACAAAACAATACAATCAACAGAATAAATCCCTTATCGCTTTCTTTACCAGCTACCCATCACTACACCACTACTACGTAAATCCTACTATCCTACTAATATTATAAATGTGAAAGTTTGTATGTTTGGATGTTTGTATGTTTGGATGTTGGATGTTTGTTACTCGATCACGCAAAAACAACTGAATGGATTTGAATGTAATTTGGCACATATATAGTTTATAACCTGGATTAACATATAGGATACTTTTTATCCCGTAAAAATGCATAGTTCCCACGGGACACTGATAAGTGAGTTATACGCCGCCGTGACGTCATGAACAGCAAAGCAACTAATTCTCATTAATTTGTCCAGGAAATATTGCAGATTGCGTGTTTCAATTAAACAAGTCTACGCGGACGAAGTCGCGGGCAAAAGCTAGTAATATTATAAATGTGAAAGTTTGTATGTTTGGATGTTTGTTACTCAATCACGTAAAAACAACTGAATGGATTTGATGAAATTTGGCACACATATAGTTCATAACCTGGATTAACACATAGGATACTTTTTATCCCGTAAATATGCATAGTTCCCACGGGATAGCGATTTCAATTAAACAAGTCTACGCGGACGAAGTCGCGGGCTAAAGCTAGTATGTAAATAAAGAAACTACTTAACAAGCTACTTTCCATGCAACTAATATTAATAAACCTATTACTTATTTAGCCTGGCATGTTGAAAAGTAAAACTTAATAAAAGTCACCATGTCTTATGAAAATCTGATTAACGGTTGTCTTAATCATACGAGTATTGACATCCGATCGAAAATCAAAACAAATTAGAGACCTTACACAAATTATTTTACATAAAACAAATTATTTTACCAAACATCTCTTTAATACTCACATGTTCCTTGAAAAAGAGGAACGCTAAAACCGTTATCCAAATTGTCCGGAAACCTCAACGATACTTGCCTGCAGTCCGTCAGAGTTGCCTAGGGAAGTAATCTTAAGGAGGCCCCTCAAGGTAAATATTCTACAAGTTTATACATATGTAAATATACAGGGAAATCGGATCTCGTTCTCGGCCCGCCGTACATCACCTTGACGGCTGGGATAATTGCTTAAGTGGGATCTCACTTAGCCAGCCCTGCGTCGGCCCTTTCGTTGCTGGCCGCGGTTGGCACACCTCCGTGAATTTTCGTACATCTACGCGAATTTCTGCTCCGATAGAGCACGTTACGAAGGAATTGGCACACGTAAAAAGGACGAGGATGCGGGTCTAAATATCTTAACTCAAAGAAAGATTTCTAATTAGGATTGTCATCATAATGATAATTCAGCGATTTTTCAGGTCACGTGGTGATCATCACTTCCGATCAGTTGACGCAGCTCGTTTTCTTTTTTTTTTAATAAAAAAAAAACAAAATTACAAAAAAGTTACCCATTTGTCCAGCACTCATTCATCACATTATTTTTGTTATTTTTTTCTTTAATAAACCCATTTCGATAATGCGTCGTTAAATTTTAGAAGAAAACTGACATGCGATAATTTTCCATTTCGTGCGTGAATTCCTTTACCACGATCTGGCAACACTGTTGCTGCCTCCTCGCACAAGATAAGGGTAGTTTGTTGTTGAACACCTAATCTTCCTTGCCTAAGATAACAAGGAGCAATTAGCATCTTAGACTTTGGCTGTTTACTTCTACCGGGCATATTGTGTTTAAGTTAAATGTTAGATCTTGTTATTAGTGAATAGGGAGAGGAGCCTTAAGCAGACACCTGGAATAAATAGTGGAAAACACGCTGTTCTCGTCAAATACCTTAACAGTAAGCAATGTAGTTGACTAAGGGCTAATATAAGTTGTATGGTAGCTGTATAGAGATGATCGCTTTATATAGCGTTTTATAGCGCTGGTATGTTAGTTGGAAAGTAAACATTTGGTTAAATTTAAAATACTTCAGGGTTTATAGATTTTACCACATGATTATTGTTTTTCACAGGAATTTCACGTTGGAATGTTCGTGGTCACGAAATGACTGGGATGTAGCGCCGCGGCTAAAACGAACGTCGAGCCTTAAAAAAGGTAAATAATTAAGTCGTTGTTTAGTCCTTCGGTTCAAACAACAAATGTTTGAACTGTTCATAATTGAACGAACAATAATTTTCAGATAATAGATAGTCATACAATATCATGAATGGTTGATTAAACCATACACACACCTTTATAATATCGTACGAACAATAGCAAAATCTTGTTGATAATGTATCTGAATATTTAAATACCCGCTAATTACTGGAACAAGCGTGTAAGAAACTCAAAAGAGGGTCTCGACGTCTTGACGTGTGTCTTAACACATGAATAATTTACCTACTGGTGCCTTTGGAAGTTTGGATTGAAGTAAACAAACATACTACTAAATTATTATAAGGATCGAAGTATGAAAATCCTGAGCATTTATGTTTATTTTGTTATGTTAATGAATATTTAACTGTAGAAATTACATTGAAAACTGAATGCCTCAACAGCCGTTTTGCTCTGAGGATGACTTGATCTGAATAAATCTACAAGTTAAACATGAATTCGGGATTAAAGAGTCAATTGTTTCCTTTATGAAGTAATTTAGGTACTTCAAGTTCAAGACTTACATCATCACCAGTAAGAGCTTAGCTCTTGTCGATGGCGTAACCGCGAGTTTGTCTCTTTCCCCTGCCAAGGACCTGACTTCATGATAAGACATGATATTAACTTTCAGTTTTACTTGAGCAAAGTAGGTGCCTCTAGTGTTCGTCTTTTACCTTCACTTAGTTAAAGCAGTGTACTAAAATGCATGCAATGTCAGATGATGTTAATCAAGGAGAGCACTATTTTCAAGCAAATCTGACGTTAACATGACCGATATTCTCAAGCCAATTTGCATGTCCGCTGCCTTGAATAAATTAGAGACACCTGCCCCAAGGATCTCTATGAATATGTAAGACAATCAAATGGCTTCCAAATCTTAGGCTCCAATTAGGAGGGGTCATTAAACTCGGCTTGATTACTGCCAGTACCAGGCCGGTGTATGCATATTATATTACGTATTGGGGATTCCTAGGTACGAATGAATATTGGGTTTCTTGTTGTTTGGAGCAACGGAGCGTGACAGTGACGCTATGGTGATAACTTGTAACTCTTGTAAGGTAAACTCATAGTGTGCGTACGACGAATTAATTATTATTAAACTAATATTGGAAACACGTGATTACAGTAGTCCAAAGGCTTTTTTAAAGTTCTATAAATTAGTTACTGTACAAGCGACTTTTTACAACCATTCCCTAACGTCTTTCGTAACGAACAATGCATTGCAATATTGGAATTTGTTTTCAAGAAAAAATCCGATAGATTAATGGACTTATAAACAGTTATATTTACTTACCAAATATATGTTAGATATAGAAAACTATAATCAAGTCATTGTACTTATTTGAATATTGCCCGTTTTCTGGATTAATTTAACATTTACTTGAGGTATTTGACCTATGTTTTTTTTATTATAAGGACATTTATAACAAACGTTTAAGCCGGCAGATGTTTAAAAGCCTTAAGTTTTTCAGCAGTTTCGAATTTGAGTAGCATTAATATTTTAATGGAGGTGGCGTGTCCAGTCAGTTACTCACCGGTCATCTCACTTAGCCCTCGGCCACACTAATCTGGTTACCGGTGTAATCGAACCGCTTGCCAATCGATATGTCTACTGCTTTAGCTTTCGTGAAGTTTAGATGTTTTTACTAGCTTTTGTTAACAATGCGCGTCAGTTCAATTTATTGTTCTATAGGTAACCTTTGTTGCAGTGGTTTTTATATATATACAGAATCAGTCTTGTTTCCAAAGAGGTACGCATCAAGTTTACTCCGATCGATTGTGGGTTTCCCTTTACTGTGTGTCAGAATAAATTTTTACTTGTTAAGCGATCGTATAAAGTAATCTTTGCCCTGCGTCAATTTTTTTTAAAGCAAACTTCCTACAAAAAGATACTTAAAAACCCTCTAATCCAAGCCTAATCATACAGTACAGTCCCGCGCACAAGGCAAAACAGCAAGTTAGCGTCACGCATTTTATAACAGGCTAATTATTCCAACGTGTGGCGCGGCCGTACCATAAATATCTAGAGCAAACACGGTATTAGCACCGGTCACGGTGCACTGTTTGTTCACGGCCTAAAACAACACGCGTTTGCGGCCACTGACTGAATTTGTTGCCGTCGGTTACTCGCTGAGTCAGTCGCGGCTGAATGTACTGAGAAACGCAAATGTGCTGAGGATATTTCCGTATACTGGGTGAAAAATTTGTTACCAGCATAGTCTTAGTCAAACTAGGAATCCTTAAAATTTTGCTTTGTATATCTGTCTTCCTGTTTTTTCTGCCACAGTCACTTTTTAATCGAAAGCTATCATACTTATAAACCGTTTAAGAAACGAATTTTTCTTTACTTTGCAATCGCTCACGACGTATTGTTTTATTTATCAGTTTTAAGTGACTTTTATTTAAGTAAATTACTCGTTTGATTTGAAACCATAAAGCTAATTTAAACCTGATATCATCCATGTAATACCTACATACTTACTTGTCAATAAATGCAATTTGTAACGCTTTCGTACCTCACTGTCCTTATACGTGACTTCGCCTAAATAAAACGCTAAAGGTGAGATATTTTATATTTAAATAATATTGTATTTGACAATTAAAAGCAACGAATTAATTTAATACGAATAAAGATATTATTTTAGGAGATTGTAATCTAGAACATTTTGGGTCGACACATATTAATTTAACTTTTTAATATATATTTATTGAACCTTGTTATTATTTTATTAGTGATCAATATACCGTCGATTCTTTTTGTATGGTATTTAGTATGCAGTTCAGAGTTTGAATAGGAACTTGAAGATTTTGATCAAGCTATTATGCGTCTCTAAATGAATGAAAAAGTTTATAAAATCTATATTTTATGGATTAGTGTACTAGTGACCAAAACCAAAAAACCTTTAAAGATTTTGGGATATTGAATAACAAGTAATTTATATTATTCAATAAATAAGTTGTCTGACGCATTTAAATAGACGCCACAGCCTAAAGCACTGGGTTTAGAAGCTTGAAAATTCTAATACAGATTTTTTATAATGTTTATTCAAGGTATATCCATTAAATTATCAGTTCGGCTAAACGGCTATTCATTCTAGAAATAATAATAAACAATTGACAGTGCAAGTAATGGCCAGGGAGAATTCTAATTTTAACCGCTAGACCAATTCTACGCAGACAAATTACACAGCCAGTAATAACTATGTAATAGGTGATGCTATTTACTTACATTCGATAAATGAGTATGAGTATATAGGTTAGTTAAATTCGATCTTATCCATTAAAATCATTTTTAAGTTCTAAGAAACGTAACAATACTACATGTACAGTATACATTGTATCTGTATACATCATTATTTTATCATATAACCGCACACCATTTCGTGTTTTACTACACAGAAACAGGAATAAAGCACGCAACAGACGTTCCGGTGAATCGGGCTAATGCCGTTGTGTCAACATATTGCGACCGTGTGTCCGCCGCCTAAACAAACAGACATTATTCCGACGCCGCGCTACGTGATCGCTGCTTCTGAAGCACGATTGGAATAATTTTGAGGTTAGAATTGACATAGTTACATCTTTTTATAAACAATTGTACTATAATACAGTGGAATAATGTTTATGTAGATAGAATTCTCATGTCAGATAGTTTATAAAAAAATCATTCAATATGTCCACAGAAAGTGCCATTTACTGCTGTGCTATCTATTTTTCTCTACAAACATTACTAGAAACATTATTTATTGCACTGTAATCTTGTTTTAAAAATAAAAAAGGATAAGCTGGTAAATTTCTTGCTTGAGCTTCTCAGCGGAATCTTCCATTTGTAAAAGAGCCTATGTGACCTACTTGCAAAATAACATTTCTGTTCAATTTTCATCTGAAACGTTCGCGACATGTACCTGTGGATTTTCCATGAGACAATAAAAAGCTAGGGCTGAACTAGGTTTAGTTTAGCAACTGGTTAACGGTTTCTGATATATTTAACTTTAAAAATATTATGTTGGGGACATTAATAGTTTTTATTAAAGTCCCGAAAACCCTTTTCAAACTAGTAAAACACAATCGCAAAGAATTATTTCAACAGGATCTTTCCTATAAATCTTCGATGCTTCGCATGCGATTTGACAATATGCGGAGTGCAAGCAATATGTGGAAACAATATGTTATTCGTTTAGGATGCAGCCGCGCTGCGAATGGCTGATACAGAACCACGTGAGACGAGTAAGATTTGAATTTAAGAATAAATACAGGTTAAAAGGTCTGTAAAAATAATGTACACACCTAATTAAAGAAGTTAAATAATTTGTAGATATGATGGCTTATGAAAAAATCTAAGCATGAAGCATTTTAAAAAACCTTTTGGTTCCATGTTATGTTCAGGGTATGTCAGGTATGACGCCAAGAAATAAAACGAAAATAAATTATTTTATTGGAAAAGTATTTGACTAATAAAACATAATAATTTGTTTCTAAATTTTTAATTTCCACAAGTCTTTCCTTTCCTCAGAAGTTTCCTGAATGTATATCTACGAAACACTAGCGAAAAGAGCATAATCTGTTGTTATGTTTCTGGCATAAAATGGCAATAATTGTTATTTACCGTCGGTATTTACTGTCTTTTTTGAAACAAGTATTTTTGTTGATTGGGTTTTAGTATTGTGTATTTTAGTATAGTGTCAAAATCGACTTCCTAGTTATGTTTACATACTTAAAAATCAAACACCCCACACACCGACCTCGTCCTTAAAGTTCAGACCATTGCTTTTACCTAATCCTTATACTTAAACCATAAATAACACCGCAAGCAAAAACACAACACCCGAGAGACCCGACTTCTCAACTGACCCTCAACTTAACCAGTAAATACGGAAGCCGCTCAAACTATCAAAAACTTAAGCACTACCCTCGCAACCTTTAATGGAGCTGGCCAGCTGCTGCACGTGATCTGCTATCCATTAATTAAATGTATTTTCCGTGTAACATTGCTCATTATTTACATTAATTAATGTTTGGTGGATGGTATTAAGTTTCCCTTTATTTAACTATCCATTATTACTTTAATTATGACCACTCGTATGAACACTTTGATAGTGAGACATATGTACTTTGCTTTAAATCGAAACTGAAGACATTTTCCGATAGATGTTAGTCATGAAATAGGCCTTGAGTTTTGGCTCTACGTTGACTTTTTATCGGGACTTATTTAAAAAAAACTTAATTGGAAGAATAAACAAGTTATATTCTATAAAACAATCATAACAAATAAATTGCAAGTAAAATTATAGTTTTTATTATAATTAAATTAAATTGTTAGAGATTTTTTCAAATATCCTGCAACACAATGTTTTCTGTTCTTAATTGATTCAGGCGTTACTTCGGTTTTCGTGGAGTAGGGAACGTGATTTGGTCCAATTTATTTTCTTTATTTTAATCAATTCTATAATGCGGCCTGTGTTTATCGTAAACTAAAAATATTAATTTCAATGGAAATTTAAACCACTCACTTCCTTCTGAACGCCATAATATTACTATCAAATAGTTTCAATAACTGCACCAAGCTCTCACAATTTTGTTCTCTAAGCGAGTGCGGTGAAAATCAGGAGATGTGAAAACCCCGCCAGACAAAAAATAGGGACAGAGTTAAACGCCAAGCCTTTTAAAGATTCATTGTGTTAGTGCTTAAACAAACGGACATCGTCTAGATAAAGGAACCAGATATCTATATGGTCAAAATTTCCATTTACCTGACAGTAACTAAACAGACCAAAGGACTGCCAGTCAACAAGGCAAACTCATTTCGTTTGTAATTAATTTGTATGGACTTTTTAATTGAACGCTTTGAATAAAAGTTTACTTTTTTGCATGGAATAGGGGGAACAAACGAACAGGCGGATCACTTGATGAAAAGTAATCACTGCTACCCATGGAAACCAGCCTAAAAGAATTGCTGATCGAGATCTCTTATTCGCCATCCGAAAAGCAGTAACAAGTTACTACTTTAACCCGGTATTCTTTGCTAGTGTGGTATTACACTGGTCGAGCCATCTCATTTGTACTACAACTAGCAATAGATTACAATGTGGCTCCAGCACTATGCAAAATATTTCCTTGCGAATGTTCCAAAATACACCGCCAAGTCCAAAACACCTACGCTACGTCAAAATTCTTAACCTGTCAGAGCTTAGGCAAAGTTGTGCAGAAGTTTGGCTGTATCAGACTGAAGTAACAGATTCGTGCACGGCTCTGCCCGAGCCACTCTCAAATTGAATTAATCATAGTTGAGATTAGTTCCCTCTTTGACAACCCGCGCCAAGACGTGACCGAGCGTTGGTATTGGTTCAGTATTTATATTTAATTGTTATTTGAATTCCAATGTTACACTGAAACATTTTTTAAGTAGCTACGGTTATATTGCATTTAAAAATAATATTTATAAAAAGAGTGATTTCAGAAATGGAGAGTGTTAGGCTGTCGAGAAACAATGCACCGCAAAAAATTCCAAGACCAAGAATTTTTCTTCCTATTGTCATTGCATTTGTATCAAATGATTTAAATAATAAAGGCAATTAACTGTTCAGGCTTGGCATATTTGTACAACCAAACTACCAACTCCACAAACGTCAGAGTACTCTCCAAACTTATGAAATGAAGACTAAATTCTTCAATTACAAAGTTAGCGAGTACCACCGGTCAGCACCCGGGCAACTAGTTAATTCGGACCGGAGCCGGCGCCCGCCGGGAATCGAACCCGAGTAAGTAGCAGATTTATTAAGAGGATATTCGTAAATGCCCGGGGAGGAGTTGGCTTTAAAATTAAATCAGGCTAGTTGCGAACTAAGCCTGAATGCGAGCTTTGTCTGCTGCAGATACGGAGTGAGGCTGTAGCGCTGTATTGTTTCAACTGTGGCTGGAATTTATAAGTAATACATACAAAGTATTTTCTTATGTTTTCGCGACTTGTAGACATTGAAATAAAACAATTTCGTTACAATACACGCGATATAAACCGTTTAAATTGTTTTATTTCAATGTAATACATATAATTTAGTAAAAAATAATGAACCTAAAGGACAGTATACCAATTTTTTACTATTTTGACGTGCAATAATATTGTCTGAATTTGATACTTGCTTACTAGACATCATTATAGTTTGTGCCCTTAAAACAATGAAAAGAACCTAATAATGACTGATTAGACAATTATAAAATAATATAAAACTAAAATTAACGATTAAAGTCTTATCTATAATGTTTCATTCTTATTTAAGTTAAACTAAAATTGTGCAGCGATATTGAAAAATAGCTTTCATTACAAATAAAATTCTACATAGCACAACATAGATGTAAACAGCGGAAGCATTTCACTGTCCGAAACCAACGCAACATCAAGCCAATAAAGCAAAAGGGAACTCTTTACAAAGTATTTCTTTCGTCGGTCAAACTTCGGAGCTGGGAATTTGCCGGAGAGAAACAAAGAAACGGAACCGGGAATGACTTCCTTTCTGCACTCGAACGGGTTTCTCGACAACTTTATAAACAATCTTACCAAATTGTTTATGATTATACCTAATTTGAGAAGAGAAGTTATATTGGATTTTATTCGCACACAATGGGTTACGAATATTCACAAAGTGAAATTAGATTTGTCTATGATAGTTTATCCTATAAATCTATATAAATAAAAATGAATTGTTGTTCGTTAGTCTGATTAAAACTCGAGAACGGCTGGGCCGATTGAGCTGATTTTGGTTTTAAAATGTTTGTCGTAGTCCAGGGTAGGTCTAATCGGTGAGCAAATATGCCTCCAATAATTAGGCGGTACGAAGTTCGCCGGGTCAGCTAGTTAGAAATATGTAAAACGTAAAAGTTTCGACACATTATGAAACAACACAGAAAAATTAATAAAGTTAATTTGGTAATCATTAATCGAAATTCAAACATATTTTTATTAAATAAAAACTATTCCACGTGAATCTTCATTGTTTTATGCGGGTGGTCTTATAAATTAAACTCTATAGAGCCGTTAGTTTTGTTTAACATTGTTGTGTTCATCTATCTTATTTATTAATTCGTTATGTGAAATAGAGAGCTCCGTAAACAGTATAACAGCTTACGACGGTAGGTATCCGAAGTACGAGTAAACTGACGCAACTAAAACAACAAGTTATAACAAGCGATTAAATAAACAATCCCCGGGCAATACTGATTCCAGTTTAACCAACAATATAATCAACCCTAATTTGTCCAAAGTTCGGACAAGGAGCGAATTGATGGTTAATGTACAAAATGCTTTGTAAATTGCAATCTTGTAATTCAGCGCAGTATATTGTTTTGAGAACGGTAACTCTCCTCTCGAAAGAATACTATTTAGTGCAAATGGATCTTTGAGTTCTTGTTACTGCCAAAATGTGTCTAACATAACTTGTCTTTAAGTTGTTTTAAACTTTCGCGATTTTCACACATATTTATAACGTTGACGGGACTCGGTAAATTAACTTATCTTTGTCTATCCCTTGTTTATCTGTCATCTTCTCTACAGCGCCTTATTAAGGTCATTATTAGTTTAGTTTATTTATGCAGTCAATATAAAGTAATAACATAAGAAATAGCATAAAATGTCGTTTATTTAATATTTTTTTATAAACCAATTACGAGTGAAATCAAATAACAAATTCAAATTTAACATAATTACAAATGTATTATAACTAAAGTTAACACGCATAAGTTTAAATAATCTTTTGTGTTATCATTACAATTTTAATTTAAATAATGTAGTTTCCAAGAATTCTGACTTATCTAAAAATCAACAGTATTCATAAGCTGGCATTTGAAATGCAGTCAGATTCGGCTCCACTGAACTAAGTCTATACTCGATACTAAGTTATCTGCAAAGGACAGGTGGTAGGATCAAATTGCCTAGCCGTCGAAACTGTACCAGCCTGACAGCTCAGACTACCGATTAGTTGAAGTACCTAAATTGAGAAGGAGTTATACTTTTGAATTAATAAACAGTTAGAATTAAGGTATAAAATTTATTTGAGTGACAGTACAAACCATATTAAACTTCACGGTGGCCGTGTTACATCTTCGGGGTTGTCATTAGACTTAGAACATTAGAGGTTCTTGACATCAGATGAAATTAGGGCCATTTGCAAACATTTAGAAAAAGCCCGTTATGAATAAAATTAAATATACATTTCTTTAATACAATGTAGGAAGGCAAACGAGCAAGCGGGGTCACCTGATGGTAAGTCATCACCACTGCCCATAGTCACCCGTAACGCCAACATCACATACATAGTAAAAGACGTAAAAACGAAACACGACTGACGACCGATTTTACGCAGAGGCAGAACCACGCGGCAAAATGCGAGCGTGTAAGTTGATTTACGCATCAATCACAGTACTTTTAAAGAGGAACACTCAAATTTTAATCCAGCATTGAATATTTCAATATTGCATGTAAATGGTACCATAAAAATTTCCAATACCGTTCGCTTTATAACACTGTAAAAGAGAATAACTCCGTATAATCAAATACGCCGAACGTCAGTGAGTTGAGTTGAAATAGAATTTTTTCGCTCTTAAAAATTGCGATCACGTTTCTAATATAGTGAAAACAATATTCTAGTGACCGGGTGATTTCTGCACAGATGCTTGCCCTTCCAATATTATGTATACGTACACCGGTCGGGTTTTCATAGCTTTGAATCATGTCTAATAAAATGCTATATTGATACCATTTGTTAACTTTGGGTTGACTTTTTTTATTCGTGTTTACATTACGATTTGAGTTCTAGTCTGTACCTTACAAAAAAAAGCATTTAAAAAAAGATCAAAACGTAGCCGACATTATCTGTTTGATTTAGAATCCGGTACAGCTCCGATTTATTTCAAATGTTTACATAATTTTTTTCCATACATTATTTGTTTTCTCGATTACTTCGCCCACGATATCATAATTTGAAATCACATACCTCGCTCGTTTCGCCTTTTAAATGCCATGAGGGGTTCACGAAAACTCTCGTGTCGATCGATCGATATAAAAATCGCATTAATCTGTACTTATCTCGGCTATATTATTTAATGATGCGCCGTTTTGCTATCTGTATCGCTGTACCATTTATGACGGGAATAGATTACTTTTTTGGCGATTTATATCAAAAAGTGTTATAGAAACACCGTGAATTGTTATTTTATGCTCATGCAGAAGTGTAAAATTTATTCATTATTCTGCATTGTATAAGAACGTTTCAGTAGATAAAGATTTTCAAAAACCCTGTATTTTAGTTACTTTTTCATTCATTGGGATGATTTATTAAAATCTTAAGTATATTGATTTTTGTTAATCAGAGAAAGTGGTTTTTCAAAACAAGTTTGGAATGTAAGTAATAACTAATTTGTGGTTCTAATGATGTGTCTTAAATAGAAAAAGGTTTGATGATGATAAATTATTTGCAATACATTTCCTTTCAGTTTTCAACTCCAAGACGTACTTACCTCTATACTTTGTCCTTTTGATTGTTATATATCAATTCAAAGTGAGTTAAAGCGGAATATTCCTGTTACATCGCTGTTTATCATTTGTCACGCAATACGGTTCCACAAAGCAGTTGCCCTACAATTGTGGCCGATTTGCATGAAATATAAAGGTGACCGCGCACATAGTTTCAAATTGTTTATGGCGGTCAGTGAAAGGCTACCCTCGGCATTCTTGCTTCATCCCTTTGTCTTACTTTCCGCTTATGACGGAATAAATTTGTACAGTTTACATTAAATAGGTAAACAAACGGACAGGCTGTATAAATTATTCCAGCTTGTTTATCCTTTGACATATTTTTCAGGCATTTACCGAACCATTCTTATCTTTTTCTACTGCTGTGAAATCGTAGCTAATCAACTATGAATATTTTTGTTGACATTAAGCATTTTACTTACAAAAGCTAAACGTGTGGAATTACCGTTCCCCTTGGTTCCCCCTAAGAATTTCACACTTGAATCGACACCAGGTTTTTTCTGCGTCTGCCGATTATTTCATTCGCTGTCAATTGACTGTCATATTCCGAACAATCATCTCTCGATCTCACTTCTCTTTCTAATGAGAGCGATCCGAAGTGGAATTATTAAAAAACCATTAGATCCGGGGTAAAGAGCGTGATGGATGGGGCTCTCGAATCCGATCCATTTCAATTCTGCTTAACAAAGGGTGAGTGTCCCCGGAGTATGGTAATATGTTTTAAATCAACCGCGGCCACTGAGGTATTAGGGATAGAAAATGTGACCAGATCTCAAATGCAGTAGCTGAAGTTTAACTCAGAACAAATTATAAAAAATGGAAGATAAAAGTTAAAAACCGGTTATACGTTGAGATTCTGATGAGCCTCGCATTTGTTTGTGGAAGGTGATTCATCTCTTCATTTTTCATCTTTAAAAGTGGAATATTTTCTCCAAATTTTAATTGAACAACCTCAAGTATAAAAAAATCATTGAAATCAGTTCACAAGTGGCGGAGATATCTTTTATCATACACACAAATTGACACAAATATATTAGATGGCTGCATGTTGAATGAATATAATAGAGTTGATGTTATCGTGGAAGATGAGATCGCAGAGTTTAGGTGATGATGTGATGAAGCCGGTCGTTGGGACGACGTTGGAGAGCATAGACATGGGTTGAAACGAACTCAGAGAGACTGTCGAAGAACTCATGGCAGTCGACGACGCCGACTTGAGGACAGGTCTGGCTTGTATCTCTAGCTAGATAGGTGGAGACTTGAAGGCAGATTCGAGGCGTGGGCTCGGAGACGGACATTCCCTGCTATGAGTTTGTTTGTCACGTCGTGGAAGTGGAAGCCTGCGCCCGTCTAATGCACGATGAGGACAGCAACTACAGGTATGAGCGCGAAGATTTGAGACTTATGAACAATGTCCTAAGGCAGCTGGCAACTACGCCTTATAACTTTCTGATCTCCTATTCTACAGGCTGAAGAGAGACCGACCTACTGAACGACTGAATTTTTAAGGAAACTCGGGGCCAAAGGAGCGAATCCTAAACGAATTAGAACCTTGGAGAACTAGTCGGCCAGCAGCGAATATTCGAACATACCAATAAGTTAAATTTAAAATTACGACCAGATGTTTACAAGATTTAAAAATGACATTTTATATTTTCACATTGACGTTACAAAATGCACACTTGCTTTTTACTAAAGGAATAGAGTGAATTATGGTTGTAAAATATTGTGTTTTATTCGTGTCAACTTGTAAAAAAAAACCTAAAATACTAAAAGGGACAAATACTTGCAGTGATGTATACGATTTATACAATTAAAGGAGATGATTTTAATTATTTATTTAGAGAGCAAATGTTCGATAAACCAAATTATATGGACTGACATTGTTTTTAAATTTTATTTTATAAATATGCCATCCGCTACCAGGGCACCAGAACATCACAAGCGCAGTGCGGTTATTTTTCTCACATCATCTAATACAGACAACGGAGTCGTAACTGTAATAACAGGTAGGGCATTACTCACCACTAACCAGGACTGATGCGCTGATAAATCACATCAGTCGCCGATTTATATCGCAATAAACGAGAATCGCACCCCTAAATATGAAGGCTATGAAGTTTTTATGGTGTGTATTTTAAGCGCCGACAAGTTTTCAGGTGAGTTTTAGGGGGAAATTTATCACTAATAGGACTTAAATTCCATGATGTTACATAAATGTCTTATCGTGGCAATACAATACGGTAATAATAGGAATTGCAGACTAGTGATTAGATACTTCATGAAGTTTGTCTGCATAAGATTATATTTGTAAAAGATTCTCGTTTTGTCTAAAGTAAAAAACGAGTTTATGTTACGTTAGTTTACTCTGCATGTTGCGGTAAATCAGCGTATATTGATGAATAAATGTATACATATAAATAACTGTCATTCAAAGCAGGTTACAAAAGTGTTATGTTTATTGGATACTTTGATATGAATTGAATACAATCGTAATAGAAAAACCATTTGCAAGTTAATTGAATATATGTATGTTGGTTATCAAATGAAGTTTCCCTAAAGGTGCTCTACGTAAGTGGACATAAAATTATAGCAACTGTTTCGGTATAGGATTGATTTTTCACGTTGCCGTATGAAGCGTTTCGTCTCGTCTATCTTGTTAAGCACTTCCAAGGCACGGAATGAACTCCCTGTCTCACTGTTTTTGGACAGTTATGACCTAGGCCCTTTTAAAAGAAGACTAAATAGTCATTTTCTTGGTAATCGCCTACCACTTTCGACCTCGAGAATGTGGTCAAGCGAAACAATATCATCAATAAAAAAAACATAAACCACATGTTGATATAAAGCATATTAAAATAAGCGTTTAGGATGTCGTTTGTTGGGTAAAGAATATTTTCAAAGCAAACACCGCTACCACAAAAACAAACGGAATCCGACCATTTACACGGAGTTTATGATAATACAGAGACCACGTTTAGATACAGTCAGCAAGAAAACTTACAGAAGAAAAGAAAGAAGTTTAGAAAATATTGTAAATGTAAATAATAATAACATTGTTGACTTATTTTCATTAAGTATATGGCTTTTTTTTAGATTACTGTAAAAACGAACGACGTTTTAAAAATCTAATCCTTTACTGTTTTTAACTTCCTAGAAATCATACTTTACTATACGTAGGTACGTTTACATTTTCAGTGGTATCATACATAAAAAAAGTTTCCAAGCTGGTTGGACTGCGTACGACATGTTTGCAGAACGCGCACTGATGGGTTTGCAGCAATTATGCAGCAAAAAGACAAAAAGGCTGAGTCTCTGCTGCGTAAGTGGGGACTAAATCAAAATTCTAAGGATGATTGCTGACTTTGTGTATTGTTCAATAATGATCAACACCTAGTTTAAATTATCAATACTATCATAACTTTTAAGTTCCTACATTATTTCTTTAGCTTTTGTGTATTTACTAACAAAAATGAGATCTTACGTTATTTTAAAATGAAATAAATAATGATTTTAATTATCATACAACGCAAGTGAAACACGACCGGCACATTGTCCGCGTCGACTGTAGCGCTACGCTCTACGTAGAGCGTCTACGAGCTAAAAACCCAGGCCGTTAAGTTGACTTCACTGTATAAAATAACCATCTAGGGAAACCGCCGTTTATCCCTTAGAAAAATTCTCTTTGTGAGGATAACTCGCTCTTCATCCCCTCTTATGATATGTTTATGTACTTTCAGATTTTATGTGGACGTTCTAACGCCAAGCACGATTTTTATTGGCTTTATAGAATTTTATGACGCCATACGCCCGTGGCCGCTGTTTTTCAATGTTCATTGATTCTGATGCGTAGTCCAACCCTCCAAACTGTCTATACGCAGTGAATTACGAAGGGCATTTGAAACCACTTCATACTGTCAAGCTTCTTTCTGTTTGTGAAACTCGATCGCATCGATTACTCATTGACATTAAACGAGTAATACGTAATCAATCATTGTGAAAGGTAATTGGACAACGCTTTTTAATAACTCTTACCGTCACCGTATTTTAGCGTGGAAAATCTGAGCGCTTGAAGCGAGGTTTAACAGTTTGACGGCGCACTTAATGTATTTATACCGGGCAGCGGGCAGCGGGCAGCGGGCAGCGGGCTACGGCATCTGTGGCTAATGATATCGGCGGACTGCCCCCGGCCTCCCCACACCCCCATCGCTCGGTCATTAGTTAAACACGCACAGCGCCCGCATGTCGCAAGTTTATCTTTGGCTAAACTGTTGGTATGTGGACTCGATTAGCCCTTTGATCAAATAATCCAGCGATAAAATAGGGTTTGAGGAAATTAAATTACATTAAATGCCATTGTCGGTGTGCTCTGGCGGTGAAATAGAGATGATGAGAGCAGATTACCTACTTCAAGCGGATTAGAAACGTGCTTGCGGGAATTAGAGGTTATGGTTCTCGAACTGCACTGTAACTGCGCAGCCGATTCGAATAGTCCGGCAGTCATAAACCCATAAAGGGAGCGAACCATAGCGAAGCGTAAAATTTATTCGACTCCGCTATTTGGTCAGCTACGGCAGAGAACGTTTTTATTGGCCCAATCGTAACTAAATTAAATGTGAAAATTTGTTTGCTAGCTATTTCATGACTATCCAATAAATGGAAGACCCGGAAATATTATATACACACTGTATCTAAATGCGTCAGTACCTACTGTTCAGTCAGTATTTCATCATTACTTATATTAAAAGTACAGTTGTACTTAGTGTAAATGGGTCTTAAGGGGCTATTTACGCGGAGCTATTTGCAGAGACACTATAGTGTCTAAAAGGCGTGGGCAATGTAGTCTCTTTGCAAGCGCGATACGCAACCGACAAATTTTTAGCTAGTTGCTTGGACACTTTTAATTTAAGGCAACTCTTATTCTAAAAATATTAATGATCTTAAGGCTTACAACGGATCAGTAATGCCTGGGGTTGCCGGTCCAATGCGGGGGTGATTACTTCCCACCGGGTGACCTCCAAGCTTGTTCGCCTTCCTTTTCTATAAAAATAGTGAAGTACCTACTACATATTAAATCCTTCTCAAAATGATTACTACGAAACATGCTTAATGGATTAAAATTGAAACTGGCAGGTTAGGATTCGTGCAGTAGCCTGTACGTGGCAGTGGTACGGTCACCGTCCGGAAGACGCGCTCGTTACTCGCAGGCGGCGCAAGATAAACCGGCCGCCGGGCTAATTGGCGGTCACCTACGGACGGCTCCGCTCGGGACCGACGAGTTGCGTTGTATCTTGTAGTTAATTGCGTCATACATTATACATTTTAAATTATATTCACCTGGTACATCTAAAGTGCTTAGCTTACACGCGAGTTGCAAGTTCATCTTCCTGCCTTTTTGGTATGTCTTTAAGATTTAGCTAAACTACAAAACGGTTTAATAAAATATGACATTCGAATAAGTATACGATATACCATAAAATGGACAGCAGCTATTTGCTCCCACGACAAAAAATATGGCATTTTAAAATATATTTTTTGCATGAGCAAAGTCATGGGCAAATATAGGTATTACGATTGAAAATAGTAAAATAGCAAATACTGAAACGTATATCAACTATTTATTGGGGCCGTGGGAAATTAATGCGCGGCAGTTGCAATAGTTTAAGTGACAATTTGTTTTAGAATAGATATATAAAAAACCATCTCTTCCCGCGGCAGTCGGGTAAAAAGAAACGACGTAAGTGTCACTTATTAAAATACAAAATTTTATCCAAAGAAAACAAAGAAAAATGTACCAAAACCAAAATAATATTAAAAACTAAACATTAATGCAAAAATGATCACTAAAAGTTATTCAAAAAAAGCATTCTTGGCATGATACCGAAGAAAGAAGTGTCACTTGGGCGTATGAGTACGGCGGTTAAACATCACTTTTGTAAACAAATCACACTATTGCAGTAAATCTCATTGGACAGCCGAGGTCTGCGGTGGTCACTCGATTAATACTAGCATTAATCCTCGACTTGAGATATAAAAGGTCGGAAATCCCCTTTTAAACGTATGCAAAAATGTACCTAAATTAAGACATACAAAGGCGATATTACCAAACATCGGGAATGATAAGTCCAACCTAATGCCTCTAGCCGCTGCCCGGCGAAGGGACTTTAATTTATGCGGCCATTTTGACAATTGATGGTTAAAAACTTCTTGGTGTTTTGTTTAAACAAACAACAAATGGTTTGAGGCAATTGATGGACAATGCGCAAGTCCGATAGAATAGGGTTACAACTTGAAATTATTGAATTAAAAATAAACATCAAATGCTGAGGCCCAGTTTTATAAAATTCCGTAAGATTAAATGTCATACGGAGTTTTAGTAACTCAGATCAATTTCTGATGTTACTAGCAAAAGTTTAATCTAACATACCTTTATAAAACTCAGCCTTATTGTTACAGTTTGATACCCTAAGAAGGCAGTTTCAATTAATGCGTTTGTAGACGTGATTGCTTTGAAGCAATAATTACGCCTTTTGTTTGCTTTCGAGGTTATTTTTTTTGTGTTAACCTTTTCTGTATTGTTTAGTATATGGTTTACACAGTATTTTTGCCGTCGCTGTAGCCTTATTTATTAAAATTAAAATTATTCATTTACTTATTCTCGTGTTGCCAATGCAATGGATCTTACTTAAATTATAAATGATAAAAATTGTTTATTGTGCAAAAATTAACCCTTTCAAACAAATGAACGAATGAATGATTTTACATATACTCGTTTATCCATAACACTATAAATTTGTATAGAAATTTAAAATGAGGCACACTGAGTGAACTGATGCAAATTTTGAAAAAAACTGAACCCTGACACAATCAGTTTGATATCGGTTTGATTTTTTAAAATCTCTTTCTCAGATCGAGCTGGGTTTTAGCGTAGACGATATTTTTAAAAGTCCACACAAGTTAAATAAAACATTATTAAAATAACTAAAAGCAATGAATTTAAAAGTTTTAGTTTCATACGGCCCAGAAGCTCTAAAATTATGTTGCAAAAACATAAATCTTTTCAATTTTAATATTGAATCATTTAAGAGATATCCTAGGAACGTAAAATTTGCTAACCCTATCCCCCTTGTGCCCCACTTGGCAGATTTTTTGATATGTACCGAAAACAAAAAAAACTTGTGATAAGTTCAGAACCCACGGTGTACAAGTCGAACTCTCTCCTGACCGGCTTTTTTCCTAAATTGTATTTACTGTAAACCGAAATTCATTTCAATCTCTCTTGCTTATTTCCAGCATTTCGTGCACTTTCTTTGTCAACCTCATATTTGTTCAAATTATGTAGAAGCAAAAACAATGCTATTCTGAAGTACAAACTGCTGGTTTTCTAACTACACAATATTGGAAGATACGAGGTCGGGAAAGTAAGAGGACGATTTGTCACGACTCAAGCCCGACTGGCGGACATGGCGGGCAAGGCGCCGCCATGCGTGAACGCTGCCAGCGACTGTCCGCGCCAACCGCGCTCCGAATATTAACTACGGACTTCACTCGCAGAACCCGCTGTTAATAAATGCAAGGAAATGCACCGTGTGATTGACATGTGTTTTACTGTTAGGTACCTACACTTTATTCTTTTCTCCCAGTGACTGAATAAGGGACTAGTATTATACGTAATTTTAAGACAGTTAAAAAAACTTTTAAAACGCAGTCACGTGTCGTCATATTTTCTACTGTAGTTACATACCTACTAAGTAATTCATATAATATTAATATATTATATAATATTAATTTATGTAGTAAAATATCAGGTTGCTTGGATTTATTCATCGCATTTAATCACTTAAGTAAACTCTAGCAAAATTTTAATGGACAGAGTAAAACGAGACATTATAAAACGCTTCTCATCATTCGAAAACAATAGCCATCTTTACCCTATGACATATAAAATTATGATTATATTGTGCCAAAAATACTTCGATCGCTCGATATCACAGTCATGTAAGTATTTGTAACTAATTTGGGATCCAGTCGGTGTGACACTGATGTATCATTATCATTATCAGTCGAAAAGCATCCACTTCTTCATCGCACGCTGAGAGCAATGATATTATTATACATGGATGTACATTGTCATACTAACTGACAGCAGAAAAATGGATCGACATAAGAATACAGGTTGACGCCAATGTTACAAAATGCAAATTATTAGGTTACCATTTATAGTCATTGAATTTACAAGTTTACGTCTAACTGCATAAAATAATAATTTAGTAAGTTTCGTTGCAAATAGGTTTTTTACAAAATAATAGTATTGACAGCAACGCCATCGGTCCGACAGACTGACAGCGCAAGCGATTCTCGATTTGTTGTACTTTTGTTCGACTTTTGATGCGACCATATTTTAAACGCTGACTAGAAGTCCATTACTTATAGTTCAGTGGCTGAGAGGTACAGATATATAGTATACATAGAATAGATATGAAAATAATAATATTATACCACACGTATGAATGTTCCCAATTTATATTCGTCAAATCGTGGTTGGGCGATGGGCCGAATGTTAACGACGATAAAATTATAAAGGTGCCTAACCGTGCGACGAAAGTTACACGAATAAGCGAATTTCCAACAATTTAATCTTTATTATATTAGTTTCAGCATTCGAATTATAAATTCGACGTTGACATAAAGGGCCCCAGAACTGATACGGAATAAATTTTCTACTTAATTTAACTAGACAAACACAAAGGGACAGCGAAAGGGACCGACTTAATTTCAATATTGAGGTGGAAACTAATGATAAGGTAGTTTGCGGCTTGCGTGGAACTCCGAGGCAAAGGGATGCGGGCATTTTGACTGCCATGCGAGAATAAAATTCCAGACCAGCTAGTCAAAAGTGTATTTTCTACATTCGACAAATCACAGTCACTGGTGATTTTTCAGGTCACGAGTCGAGTGTGCTGGCAACAGACACGACAAAGTTTTTTTTTTAGTTTTTCATCAGAAGGATCATCGCAACGCGGCCGTTTTGTTATCACTTGCTTGAAAGTGGACCCTTAATTAGTGGATGTGAATCTTCAACTTGAAAGTACGTATAAAGTATGAAGACCGCTGTCAATGTCCCTATTTACTGCAAAACGTTTAATTTAGTTTAGCGTAGGGACCTTCTGCTCAGTCGCGAACTACAGGTAATGCTGAACAAAATGCCTTCTCCGTTTGTTTTGTCCGCCGCTTAGCACCGTCGGTGCTCGCTCCCGCGTACGATTTCGCGCTCGACTGTACCCCCGCATCTGCTTACGACCGTACCCTTCTCATTTTAAGCAGTCATAATATTAAGCCAATAAGGAATGAGAAAGTCGACTATATTTTTTTACAAAATGACTCAAATGACTTTACAACAAATGTAAATGGGAATGTCTTAAATGATAATGCAAGGACAACAGAAAGAAAAATAAATAAAAATAATAACTAATTGTGTTGCCATGGCCATTCATTGTGTATCATTTCAATTAATAATTTAAAAGCCCTGGATTAAAAAATAAAAATTAAAAGAAATTTCAGTTACATTTTTTTTATGGCTTTAGTACTTATTTATAGCATATTTTTGCTTCAATTTTAGATTAAACTTTTTAAACTATTTACTCTTTTTCTGCTTCCAATTAAAACTTGGCAATGAACAGCCTGTATATAATCAGGTACGTCGGTAGGTCATGCACTTTTATTAAATCCAAAAGCGAATAACATTTGCCATTTACACAAATCACAGTTCCAGTACCTATATACAGGGATGTAAAAACGTACCGGAATACCGTAAAACCGATACCGTAAAAGATGATAATTTAATCACGCGGCCGCTGCGCCGGCGCGCAGTTATTAAACCGCAGACTGTCATGTTCAATTAACAACGAATTAACCGGTAGCCGGTTAGCTACCGGACTTATGTACCCGGCTGATGGGCAATTACACTGATATGTAAGTGATAGTTGTGTTACTAACAAATACAGGCTGCATGCGCAACGCTCCAAATCCTTTTAAGATTTAAAGGTATTGCAGATTCTATAATGACGATATCTGTGAAAAAGTTCACCTTACGTATTAAGCCATTTTTTTCAAAAGTGTGGCAAGAGTGCGTATTAATTCCACAATTAACGAGAAATCTATGAGAAATCGTGTATACGCGATATCTAGAAAATGTAAATGAAGCTTTTGTAAATAATTCCAATAATTTAAAATACAAGTTCCTAAATGCTAAGACAAAAAAAAACATGTAACGTCAAGCATGTCTACATGTATTGAAAAAGACAAGAATAGCATTTCTCCATCTCCTTCCATGATTACGACTATAGTCGATTTTGCCCGATTTGTCTAACAACCAACTCAACACTCACTCACTCACTCACTGACTGTACTTCAGTATAAACCATTTCTAATAGTACCACCTACACTATCCAACGTAGTAAAAAACAATCCTAAACTTTTATTTTATTTTTAGCCAAGACAGAATTGAACCAAACCATTTATGCGATAATGATCGTAAATGGTTTGGTTAAATTCTGTTTTGGCTTTATTACAACATTTGCATTAACATAATGTTTATTGTTGAATTGTTTTGCGATCACTACCTCTTTGTTTATCAAATTTCTAATAATGTATATATATATATTATTATGCGTTCAATGCAGCACAGACAACGGGCATACTTCACTCATTAGTTCGCCTCGGAGGAGCGCAACTTAGTTCCATACATTTTCATTCGCCAATAACACCGCCTGGGGATGTAATTAATAAAGCTAATATGATTAGTAGTTGTTTGTTGTCTCGTACGTAAATACTGTTTGAGAGCTCGTGATTTTGTCTGTGGCTGTTTTTATTATTGTATCAACAGGACAAAGTTAGCAAACAACGTATAGGGTTTCATGGAAATCTAGGTGCTTGTGCTAGCATGTTTGTCAATGCTTTCAATATTTGATTAATAGTATGCTGCTATTTTTTTCCCTACTGTTTGGTTATTTTTTTGACATCTTAATATTTTTTGGCTTAGAAAAGTCTTGAGTTTAAATTTTTGTTAATAGTTATGGCGGTTGTTTTTTATGCTCTCTCGGAAAAACTAGTTAAAAGACATAAACATCCAGTTAGGGACTAATTTCTGTCAAATTAGGTGCACAATACTTTTAATTTTGCTAAGGTGCTGGGGCTTTCCTTTGATTCCCCAAAAATAATTTCGGAAACATTTAAAAGAGCTCAAAATTCCAAAAAATGCTAAATCAAAACTGCGATCCGTCAACTGTTCACCGAAAACTCAAACTAAACACGAAGCCAAAATTTGAAAACACAAATCACGCCACGACCGCGGCGTTACGTGCCACGTGATACGCGCCAGCAATGCACTATATTTCAAGCCAAGACTAGTTTGGGAATTAAGCTACAATTAAATGGTCGTAAATTGGAAGTTTGGCCGGGTTTGGCCGGTGTGGGCCGGGTTGGCAGGGTCACTCCGGGGAGTCGGCGGCAATTTATCAATTATTTACGCCACTTGGGCCCCGCGCCCGTCTGACGTCACTCGACTCGCTCACCGTGCCAGGATTTGTTGATCGACTTGTGTTTGGACTAAAATATTAACAGGGTAGATTAAAATTTAGATACTACAAGGCCTTACATAATAGAACGCAATTTAGTTCCATTTAAATTGTGCCAAATGTTAATTAAATCGATTATTCTTCTCTATAATTAATGTTTAACAAATTAATCATTACACACACATGGGCTAAAAATAAAATGACTGGCGCCTAGCATGCAATGGTACTAACAACCAAAAAAAAATTAAAAAAAAATCTTTACTTTTTGAAATAGAACGGGGGAACGTTATGAACCTTTTGTTTTAACTTTAAAAATGGTTTCGTTAAATCTACTCAAATTGACTTGCACAAAAACTTTTTGGTCTTCTTACCACTACATCTTACCCATGTCGTAGCATTAGCAAATCAAACGTAGTATAGGACACAAGGTACTGTAATCCGTCACTTAGCGTCCGCGACCTGTACAGCTGGCACAGGAGACTTCGGAACATTTTATCCCTAGTCGTTTCTAAATAGGGAAGAGATGCAATGAGAGAAAACGGCAAGGGACCTGGCAATCTGTCACTTAGCACCCGCGACCTGTGGTCGGCACATCGATCTCCAGCGGTGACAGTTAGTCGGGACGCAGCTGCTAACCCTTAAGTTTCTTAAGTCTCCTACCCATTTGTTACTGAACAACTTGATATTACAGCCCTTGGGCTTGTTCTGAACAAAGATAACACAAGTGAGCAAATGGGATAATGATAATATTGCCATTCAGTGGTGTACTTAGTTGGAATATCGATTGTAGGATTTAGAAACAGTCAACGATGATGTGAAATATTGAACCTTATGGCAGAGAGCAAAGCAGTTACAGACAATACTTTTCTGTACCAAAAATTACTTATATAACCTCACGGCACATTGTGTTCAGTATTTACCCACGCATGTCGGGTGACTAAATCGTCTACTTATCTAGTACGCTTGAGGCAAGGCCATAAGTCTGGTTAAAATAATCAAAGTAGATTCACATCAATAAATTCATTTTATTACTGACACTGTCTAAGTGGGATTAGGTTAAACTGGTATAAGCTATTAGAGAAAGCCTTAATTAAGGCATTAAGTTTGCTTTTTTACTTTTTATTAATTATTTTGATATAAAAATTCACTAATAAATAACCTGAAACTCGAAACTTGCAAACGCAAGGCTCGGAATGCTGACGTTGAAGGTTTGAATCCTGCCATTACCCTCAGTTTTCTTTGTGTTGTCATTATAAATCATTTTAATTTAATCTGATAAGTTTTGTTTGGTATCGTTGTTTTTCTGCTAGTAATTCTGTTTAATTTACTCTTAACTATATCTTTTAGTATTTTCTCTTTATATTCTTTCTTTTTAATATTACAAGCTTAGACTACAAGTTATTTGCCTCGGAAAGTGCTCAGAATATCCGGACGAGCCGGAAACGGCGGACCGGATGTCACTCGGCACGGAAGTTTTAGTTGTTCTGCGCTCTCCGTAAATATTAACCGAAACTAAATTATTTGTACTGAAGAAATTCGTTGCAGACATATCTAGGGGCACGGCAGTGTCCGCCAAGTCGAGCCACAGGGTTATCTGGGCGCTAGCGTGTAACATTTCACGAAAGATTTGTCGTAATTTCAACCCTTCTAATTTTCTAAACTAAAACTTTCAGGAAAGGATGTTATCACTATCACCGAATTTACAAATTGTAGCAAGGTTCATTTTTGTCGTCAAAATATTAGATTAGGTTTACAGGAAGTACATGGGAATGTCAGAAAATTTACTACCCGGGCCAATTTCAGAATCGCGACAAGCGACAGGTTACAGTGACGATTCGGTATATATTGCTTGCCCACTAGGATGTAAGTCTGTAAGTATGTAGCGTTACTTGTCAACACAGTCATGTACGGCGAATTGTCACTGTCACCTGTCGCTTGTCGCGTTTATGAAATTGGGCCCAGGAAGGCAACCGTACTTTGTAAAGCATTGTTTTGGCCATTGTTTCCAGTAGTTGACATCATTTTAATCGTACCTACGACGCCATAGTTTCTCGTCAATTATTGGGTCACGGTCAAAGACTGGGACCGTTATTTAGTACATAAGATAATTATTAACTTGGTTAATGTAGCTAACTTCGTTCATGCCCTCACTTCTTATTACAATCAGAACAAAATTTTGCGGGTGATAGGACCTTGTGCAAGGTCATCCAGATCGCTACCACCATCTTGCTCGCTAATCCTGCCGCTTAGCAGCAGTGCCTGCACTGTTGTGTTCCGGCGTAGAGAGCAAGACAGCCGGTGTAATTACTGGCACAAGAGGTATTCCATCTTAGCCGTCTGGGTTGGCAACGCATCTGCAATCTCTTTGGTGTTACGGATGTCTATAGGCGGTGGTGATCACTTACCATCGGGTGACCCACTTTCTTGTTTTCCTTCCTATTTCATAAAAAAAAAAGTTTTTTGTACATATTTACGACTTTGATAATTGGCACAGTCGATTTGTATCAATGTCATAATATATTACTTTCTAATTTGTACAGTCAGCGTCAAGTATACCAGAGCGGGCAAGGTGGTCAATAATATCTGAACACGCCCGAGCGTATTTGACAATAGAGTCGAGTTCAGATATTTTTGAGACCTTGCCTCGTGTATATGTATTTGACGCTGACTGTTACACTCAGTAAGAATATACTAGATCTTATTTTTAAGGAATGGAACGATCTATTCACCGGTTTCAAGTGCAAAGAGATTTAAATTTTCTTTTACTATAAAATTAACAAGGTACAGGCAAGGAAATTGAAACACGTACCACCGTAGAACCTAGTTAAAGAGCCATACGCATGACATTTGTATGACATAGCCTGGCGTTTAACGCGTCGCGTCATTGCAATAGGGTTCTAAGGTGGTACATGAATATATTTCCCCTACTGTACAGTACATTTATTTCAAGCATTAATTTCGGCTGTCATTCGAAATGCTGTAGTAAATAAAAAACCTCGTAAGGCCCACGTCAAATTTCGTTCTATGAATTTTGAAGCTTATCGTTTGAGACAGTGAGTTCAACATCAGTTTGACATTTGTCCTACATTTAGGACTTGGGCCTTACGAGGTTAACCGAAGTGCATTGCTGCTTTTAGATAGAAGGTCCCAAGGGGCGCTGTAAATCAAAAACGATCTTTATCGACCAAAGTGGCACACTTAAAGTACCTTTTCGAATTATAAGTGATTAAGTATAGGTATCTAATGAAAACGAATAACAGACCAATAATGCAACAAAAAGGAAACGATTTGGATAAAATAACTGGATGCTGGAGTCGACTTCCTCTTCCGGTGCTGGCGATTCTGTTAATAATTAAAAGTAGCAAACCTACAACGCGTTTGGGACGCAATACTGAATTTATATTCCACTGTTTCCAGTGCACCTAGCATGAATCTTCTCGAAACCCGTTTAACTCGCTACGTAACTCAGTGCGTCTCATTCTGACTAGCCTAGTAAAAGAAAGATGTATTGAGCTACGTACCGAGTTAACGCGTATCGAGAAATTTAGTGATTTTAGTGTTTAATTAGATCTAACGAGTAAGCTTGTGCGATTGAAGTTGGATTGGTAAGCAGAACGGTTACCAAAAGTTACTTCAAATATAGGTAGTGCGAGTATAAAAGCAACTAGAATTAAATTAAAACGATGCCGATACAAGATATTTATTTCTCGATCACTTGATAATATCCAAACTCAATAGAATGTGCATGTGATGCGTTGCGCGGCCGCCGGACAAGTGGACGAGTCTTCTTCTCCGAGCCAGCTCCCACCACGCCGCTGGGCACTGCCTGTGTGCGTGCAGCGACATCGGTGTGCGTTTCCATCTAACAGTAGCTTGCCAACTAACTCAGTAGAAAAGAAGAGACCAAAGTTTCCTGATCCAGAAAATAAAAGAGAGCTAAAGAGGATTGTAGGTTTAAGTCCGACGAAAACATATAGACTTTATACCCTCATAAGCCACTTAGTGACAAAATGTTAGACGTATTAGCCGCTCAGAAGTAAAGAAGTAAGTTCTTGCTCGCTAATCCTGCCGCAGCAGCAGTGCTTGCATTGTTGTGTTCCGGCGTGGAGAGCAAGACAGCCGGTGTAATTACGGGCACAAGAGGTATTCCATCTTAGCCCTCTGGGTTGGCAACGCATCTGCACTCTCTTTGTTGTTGCAGGTGTCTATAGGCGGTGGTGATCACTTACCATCAGGTGACCCACTTGCTTGTTTGCCTTCTTATGTTGTATAAAATAAAATAAGAAGACTAGATACATATAGGTTTTAAAATTTAAACAGATTCATAATGCAGCACTTGTCTTTACTTTATATATTACAAGCTTTTACCCACAGCTTTGCCCGCGTGATATTTATTATATACTTTTTGCACTACAAAGGAAGGTAAACAAGCAAGTGGGTCCCCTAATGGCAAGTAATCACCACTGCCCATAGATACCCGCAACACCGAGGAGATTGCAGATGCGTTGCCAACCCAGAGGACTAAGATGGAATACCTGTTGTGTCAGTAGTTACACCGGCTCCTAATTTCCTATGAAATCTACGGGATAAAAAGTATCTTACCTAGAACATGATCTATCTGCTGCCAAGATTCATCTAAATCCGTCCAGACGTTAATGCATGATTGAGGACCAACATCCAAATATCCAAACAGCATTACTTTTACATTTATAATATTAGTAAGAAGTAGGAAAACTCAGATAATCAGAATAAGGCCTCGATATGTAATAAAATTGAAGCGAAAACAAGTAAAATATTTTATTAACGAATTCACTTTATGTCCGTTCATTTGTTCCGGTACGTTTGTTAAACAGTTTCATTATGATTTCCAATAAAACTAACCAAAACCATAAATGTTGTGAAAGCTCAAATCGGTTTGCAAACGTTGGAATAGATTTTTTTACTCGTTTATGGATACAACTATATCTCTATGCATATCCTTTTCAGCATCAACCGTATTATTTTTCATCTGTATTCTTTCTGTTTATTATTCTTTGCTGAATTAAACATTTTCTTTCTTTCTTCTTTCTTTCTTTACAAATATTTACATTTTACTTCATGACTACGGAATTACTGATGATTTGACTTGTCCATGACATGCTCGCAGATTGCAGACCTAAAACACGCGATTAAGTTCTCGGTAGGGAAAACCGTTATTTCCCAAAAACGCTACGCGAGGCAATTGAAATTAAGAAATACCCAAATTTCAATAGAGAGGACGGCTTGTCAGTACCACCAGCCTGGGACCCAGTTCTACAGTTGGTTAAATCTCAGGCTCGACATTAGATTGTATGACTGTTGGTATTTTAATTTTTTATGTAACTTCTTGTTTGTATAAAAAGTTTAAATTATTTGGTTGAAAAAAGGCTTTATGCTGAGTTTCTTGCGGCGCATTCTTCTCAGCAGATGCCACTTCCGAAGCGCTGGTAGAGTCTGTAGTCTTATTGCGTTAATTGGAACGATTTCATATTTAGTTTTTTAATTTTTTCAATATTTTTTCAAAATTGGGTAGTTTGTATTCTAAAATTTTTTGTCAGTCTGCCCGTGAACGTGAGACCTGTAAAGGGCCCGAAACGTCGGGAATTAGATTCGTTACAATACACGCGATATAAACCGTTTAAATTGTTTTATTTCAATACCTCTATGATTGTCATTTTTTAACCATTGTCGTTCCCTATCTTAATGATTATAAATTCGGTGACTATCAGACATTAAGTAACTTAATTTTAGGGTTTTAAAAGAATAACATCCTTGGAAGTGACATGAGAATTACCCAAGAGTTAGATATCATATTATAGGTAAAGATCAACTTACTTTAAGAGGTAATAAACCAAACCCTCTCATAAACAATAATTTCGAGTAATTAGCTAGCTGCATGGGTCATATCTCCTTAACTGCAAGTGTTGCGAGATTTACGGTGTCCATTTACAACGGTTGTTTTATCGTAGCTATTGCAAACTCGCAGTGGGACTGCATTAAACCAACGTGTCGCGCTTTGTAAATACGACATAGCTACGAACAAAAACTTCTAGTGATTCTTTATGCTTTGAATTAAGACTACATTACCCCATCTAATTGCGTTTACGTCTCGAATTATTACATTATTTCTAGGTGCTAGTGTGATTCTTCGTAATGAAAGATTTTCTGTGACAATCACAGGTTTAAAGGACCAGAGGTGCAATTTTTAATCTCACCAGGTGACTAAAGCTCACCAAAGTGGCCGAAATCTCTATGAAAAACGGCCATTTTTTGAATTTTAGTCACCCGGTGAGATTCAAAAATCGCACTCCAGAACGTTCGTGACAATAAAGGTTATCAAATAATTCCTTTTCCATGGTTCAAAAAGTTGGTGAATATGCTGATATAATTTGAACTTGAAGCCTTTTATTGCCGATATACTTAGCCCATTCATGCGCTAAATGATATTGTTTAACGTCCTTAGACGTTCACCATGGGATGTCACTGATCTTAGGTACTGAGATCTCAACTAAATCTTAAAATCTGTTACATTTTGTACCTACAACCTTAAATCAGTAGGTATATCAAACTATGCAACAGAAAGCGCGTAAACACAGCATTCACGCAAAGGGATAAAAATGAAACTTTTGCAAGTACCGTGGATGCGTGATGGAGCAGAAGGATTCCGCTCGGCCAAGCGCGAAGATACGGCGATAGTGCGCTCCGGTACCTCACTATGGCGGCTAGTTCCACGTCAATCTGCAACCACCTGAACATATCTCGTACTAGCTTTAGCCCGCAGTTTCGCTGAAATGTGGAGATTTTTGCGAGATGAAATGCAACCTAAACCACTCTCCGGCTATTCGACTATGTGTACAAACATCCCGTCTCTCTGTGGCTTCATTTTTATATACAAACTAAGAAACAAGCACCTTACTTTATTTATAAAAAACTAGGTAAGATTGTCATGTGAATAGCACAGGCCTGCCACGCTAGCTTTTGTCGTCAGCGTGTGCGAAAGAGATACATGCTGTATTTTGGCTTATTCCTACTATTAACACGAATTCCAACCAGTAAGAATACTGGGATTTATTTTACTATTGCTACTAATTCTTTCAGTCTTACCACACAGTATTAATAATAATATCTACAGTGAATTTTTCCTATCACTAATTCTACCGGCTATTGATTAATGGTAGCAATGATGATTAATGCATTTCCTATTATACCTACCTACTAGAAAAAATAGTGGTAAAAAAAATCTCAATATTCCTACTGGTGAGAAGTCGTGGTAGTAGTAGTATTGGTAATACCTTTACCGATACTGTACGAGTAAACGCTGCCCTCAAATGCCAAAGAAACTGTGACCCTTTCTTACCGGTAGGCTTCATGCGTGAGGAAAGAATATTTCGTGTCTACATTAAACGCTAGTTTAACGCTAGGCGTAACTGATACATCTATAGTATTAGTTAGAGTATCTATAACAATTTAGAGTTCCTCCTAAGTAAGTTATTGAGTTTCAATAAACTCTGCTGTGTAAAATGTAAATTTCTAAGCCAAGTTGATTTTATGAATCCATTAAAATCATCGTCGAAATCTGGCTCATCTGCCTTTGTCTCGAACAGACACATCTGTTGCAAACAAAACGCGTCTCCCTAAACGGCCCTCGAATTTAATACTCTCAAAATGAATATTTATAAAGGCATCAACTGTTAATCCCGTATTGTTACAATTTTCACTCGTTACTGATGACGTCTGAACAATACCGGGCTCTTGCAGTGCGTGCACACTGCACACTGGAAATTGGTTTGACATCGTTTGCAATTTTCCTCATGATTATAACAGGACGTGCACACAAAGTGACATTAAGATAACGTCAACGCTATAAAAAGGACAGCATGTAAGGGTTTGACATCGACCATCGACACACACCTACTGAGTGCTGCTAAGTTTCTTGCGGCGTTTCTTATCGGCGGAATCTTCTATTTTCCGAAGTGCTGGTAGACTCGGACAAGAAAAAGAGCCTATATAAGTCCTAGTTCCAAAGTAAATTTTTCATTTTCATTTATTTTCGTTGTCATATTGACATTTGCTTTCGTTCTCTGAAGTCGAAATTGGATAATTCCATTTCGACCTAGAGATGGGAAGCAATTTAAAAAAGGTATGGTGCGTTTCATCACTAATGGAATGAACTATAAGTAACGTCACCTACTACGTAAGTGTCTTATAAAATTATAAAGTCTTCAAAATCATACAATTTATATACTTCTATTAACTCATTCATTCCATATGTCTTTAGGTGTGGGATAAGTCAGTCTATAATCAATAGAATAATAAAACTTACATAATATATCTCTGTTCTGTTCTAACTTTAATTGTCACTTATGTGTGTATGTGTCTGTGACTGTACCAATAATTACGAAACATCCCGTATTGGCCGTTTAGCTGAATAAAACGCTCGCTCGACCCAGTGCGCAGTGCACTTACACCGCCCTCTTCCTAAGGAATTAGGGAACAAAAGGCTTAAGTTAGCTTCGACGCCTCTTCTGTGTTCGTTCGTCGCAGCTCTCTCAGCAGCTGACAGCGGGATCAAGTTAGCTATTTTACTTAATAAACAACTCGAAGTTACGTTACGAAGTGTATCGTATCCACTAAGCACGAAGCCAAAAGAGAAATAACACTGGCTGTTTAATCCCGAAACAAGGTAGTGTTTTGCAACTAGCGAAGGTCAACGTCACTTCCGCTGAAAAAGAATAGCGTCATAAACTGATACATGTGTAAATTTCCGTATACTTTGAAACATAATGTCGTGCCGTTTTTAGTCGTTGTGGGATAACAGTAAAATAATCAACTTTAAATCAGACGGAATTATATTGAATTGGAAAGTAAAAGTAAATATTCAATATTTCAATTTATAATCATTTTATCATGGCTTAACTTAAACTGATTATATGAAAAACGTAGTAACGCGAATGTTCTGACCTTAGGCCAGTCAGAGACCAGCGATCGCCGCAGACATTTTTCAGAATTTAAAATAAAATAAGTGACGTTTCCTCTCTATTGGCTATAGCTTGATGATCGTATATTATGAAATCTGTTTTGTTTTTAATACGAGCTTGTGTTGGTAAGCTCTGGCTTAATTTACCATTCTATGGTATATGCTGAAGCTGAAATCTTTAAGTTCTTCGTAGGTTGTTAAAAAAGGTTAAGACTAGTGAGCGAGATACAACGATACTAAACCAAATTCGAATTCTTTGAATGCGCATAATACTTACTTAATTTTAAAAATAAGTGAAGTCTCCATGAAACGAAATTTCTTACAATATTTAAAACACTTTCTCTCCGCGTGGCCTAGCCGTGGTACAAATGTACGTATTGTATAAGTATATATAGGTATACATTTATAACCGAGGCATTCTTATAAATTTGTGGATTTGATTGCTATTATTTTTTTGTTTCTATTTAAATAGTATGTACAAACCAGTAAACTATGTGTCATATTTTATATTTCTAAAAGTTTCTAAAGGTGGTTTATATGTACTTAAACAGAAAGTAGTCCATTCATTTGAAACATGTGAAACTCCTGTGGAATCGTTTCTCAATAAAATTAATAATGACTTATTAACTGGTGTTGGCGCAATATCATTATGCCATTTATTGAGAGGTTGCACATTGGGTCACTTGACAATTTTATTGACGTGAGTACATAAGTAGATCACAACAGACAGTGCGCTATTTATGACGAAGCACGAACCCGTCGTGAAATTCGAATATTACCCCTAAATCGCACTCCTGTATTGTTTACAAATAATTAATTGTCGAATGCAACTGTGGCATACATTGGCATAATAAACGCTGGGCTACATTGCACGCACACAAGCGTACTATTCGCAACACGGAAAACCAAAGCAAACTTTAATAAAACTCAACTCTACTCTATTAAAAACATGGTCGAAAAACGCTCGTAGACATTTATGATAGTAGATGTATGGTATACAATTCTGTCTGTAACATGTGGAATTTAAAGTGGAATTAATTTTTATTCAATATATTGGCTTGGATTAGTTGAACGTTGGTCATGCTGTATACCACACAATGACTTCTTTATTTGAGTCTTTTCGCTTAGAGAATAAGGTAGTTGATTGTGTGGGGGTGCTGAGATGTGTTGGACTGTTGGTTGCATCGATAAAGGGTGATATAGGGTGGATGCGTGTCGGTGAATAATGCGTCGCTAACGGCCGATTAACGTCCAGTATCGGAACGTAGCCACTCACCTTTGGCAGCTTTAATCAATAGTTTATTAAAGGTAAACGGTTAAAAATTAAGGATACACTAGTACATTATTAGCAAGGATTCAGTCAAATCACAGTGGAATCATCTTTAAGTGTAGGTGTTTCCAAATAGATACACTTAGGGATAGGCACCTTCAAGAAATGAGGGAATAATCCTTTCTTAAATGGTGGCAAGGGAATAGATACATGCAACTTTTATTAGGTACTTGTAAAATATTATAAGTTTTTTTTTAAGCCGAACATTCTGGAGGCAACCTTCACCAGTAGCCCTAACATGTACACAAACAGATTATCTCGCAGACAGGTAGAGATGTCCGATCTTTAAAAATAAAAGGATTAATCATGTACAAGTTAAATTAAAGAAAAAATAAAGTATACTTACCTGTCAACCACGAGTATCTAACACAAAGCTACTAGGGATTAAAGTAAATGCCAAACGGTAAATCAATGAAACCTGTCTAGTCAGGTTAATCAAATACACCGGGGCTTAGCAATATGCAACGTACAGTCGTCGTCAAACTGGTATGATATAGCCTGGATGATAATAATCAAAAAACTAAAACGCCTTTTTTGAGTTCATTTCAAAATGTTGAAATCTATTGAATTTAACTCGTGAAGAAGCGGAGGAGGATGGATTTTTGCATATAAAATATTTGAATCACACAGACGCAGCTGTTTTGCATGTGCATTGCAATGTTTTAGTAAAGTAGCAAGGTAATTGGTTGCAGTTTGTTGATATGGACCTCCGCAAAGTAACGCCTGAATCTATAAATTACTATCTGTTGCCCGCGACTTCGTTCGCCTAGAACTATGCATTTTTACGCAATTTAAAGTATCTTATGTGTTAATCCAGAATTCAAGCTATCTTCATTGCAAATTTCATTTAAATTTGTTCAGCCGTTTTAGCGTGACGTAACAAAAAACTATGTCACACACAAACTTTCAGCTATATTATTAGTAGAATATGATATGGATTTAAGTATACCTAATCCACCAATTGAAGAACGGCATCGTCGATAATTCCTGCACCGTGTGCGCAAATTCCGGTCATAACGCTGCGCTGGCTCAATGACTCGCACTTAATTTGCTTCAAATTTGCTTCTGCTGCCCCTCATGCAGCTAGTAGGTATGAGTTGCCTTAGCTCCCTCATAATACTTAGAATATACCAGACGGCCAGTGTGTGAAATTGAGAAAGATATAGTTTAGTGGCAAAGGTAAGAAAAATAACCAACTCAAAAAATCCGTTTTGAAGCTCTGGATAGTGCAAGAGACGAGCGACGGTTGTTAGGTACCATCATGTGGCCCGCTCGTCCGTTTTATCGCCTATTGTATATATATATCTAAATATATGAAATTAAATGATGTTCTTTCTTATTAACCTTCAGTGCATGTCGGTCGGCCGGTCGCGCGCCTGCATTTCTTCGGATATTACTGGCGTCCACAGACAATGGTGACTACTTGCCGTAATGAGACTCTTCTCTAATCTCTAATGTGCAAAAAATTTAAATGACACTACGCGATACTACGGCGATGTGGTTTGTGTTTTGTGGCTTAGACCGGTCCACGACGACTTATTGCAGCCATGCAACAACAAAATGAAAAGTAAAGTAGAATCAAATAAATTTCACCCCGTAAGCTTGTCAAGCCCAAACACAAAAGAATGATACCGCCTTTCATCATTCAAACACAATTGCCCCATAAAAGCACATTTGACGACAGTGAAAAACGACACCATCATTTCAACACCATTTTTATGGGCACAATTTCTTTCGCATAAAAATAGAATCGGTCCCGTCTTTATAAAAACATCTCTTCAATTGTCATTCATGGCGGTGGAGCGCGTATTTGTCACCCGGCATGTCGCGCGGATCGCGCTCCAAATATAAAAATGCAATTTTAAACAAAATCCGCCGAATTCGAACCCTACAATAAAAAGGAGACGCGAGCGCGGCACACACGGTTTTCCGGCCGCATATTTTGACTTCTGTCGCGGCCTGTATCCTGTATCACTGATAGAAACGTGACAGAAATGATACGCTCTACGTTCAGTCCGGATAGTTTTAGTGTAGGTAGTTTCATTGTGATAAAATCTAAGTTTTCGTGTGCATTACACAAGAAAGTATAAAAGCAAGTTTTATCGAGATCGTGTTGCTTGTACCTACGTGTGGTCAAAAGTTCGTAAATGAGTCAAAGTCAAAGTCAAAATATTTTATTGCATAAGAGCACATGTCAAAAATGCAAAATGCAAAATGTAACTGGATCGTCATTGCGTGGAGCTTGGAATAAAAATGATTTAAATTTTTTGAATAAATCGACTTTACAGGGTAACAAAGCCGCTGGTTAATATATTTAAAACCAACAGCAAAATAGTTTACTTACTGTCGTGTAATTTGATTATTTTTCTATATTAACAAAATAGGACATATCTGTAGTATTAATAATGTAGTAGTATCTAGATTACATTCCCTTAGAGATGCCATCTTCCATAAGCGGTGGTAATTACTTACCATCAGACTAGCTATTTGCCTGTTTGCCACCAACGTGGTATAAAAAAAAGACTGAAACTTGCGCAACGAATAAATTACACGTCCGTATATGAAGCTTAGTTAAGTTTAATCATAAGTGAGGTCAAAATTGCATAAAATATCAAATTATATGCATTAAAATGCATTTGTATTGAAGTCGTCAATTAATAAAATTTAGAGCTAATAAAAAAAATGTTAAACACGAAAATATTGTTTCCAAGAGGTAGGTATGGTTCCCGCCGTAATCCGAAACAAAAAATTAACAGTAAATAAAATGTCATTAAATTAAATAACTTAGCGTTAAATATGTCAAATACTCAAGTTATACGAAACTAAATAAACTTCCACTAACTTACTTCCATTTCCACTGCACTGCCAGGTATGCAGTGGCTTATGAACGAAAGTCAAACAGCAAAACTACAATTCAACATTCAAAGCCAACCCCTTACACAACGCAATAAAATAAATAACGTATACGTAATTCCAAATTCAAATACAATTACCAATAAATATGACACGCAGTTTCGATCAGATAGCCTCTTGGGTCTGAATTTCGTATTCTCTGCATCGTCAAGAAGACATCAGCGGGCAAAGTAGCAAAATATTATAATAGCATAATGGTGTCAGGTGCGGTGTCTACCGGGCCTCCGCGCCAACAATACGAAAAGGATGTGGCATAAAATAAATATAATCGATATCGATAAATCGACAATTTTAAAGATTTTCAGCATTCGAGTACAAGAAACTAGCGACCCGTCAAGGCTTCGTACGAGTATAATTGTATTGAGTTAAAAACCTTCCGTAAAGAATTTGTAAATTAAATTGAAAACCTTATCAAAATCCGTTGTGTAATATAAAAGTAAGCGACCGGGAATATGAGCACAGACAGGAGCAAATGCGACTTTGTTTTATACTAAGTAAAGAAGATTTTATACTATGTCTTTAAGAGGGTATTAGAGAAACTGAAAATTTTCAGTTATTTCTATTTACTAAGTTCCGTAACATTTTAATCATGAGGGCTACCGTGCTTGGAATCGATTCCAAGCACAGTAGCCCTCGTTGGATATTTGAGAGCGTTAAACTTTTACCAGATTTTAGCTTGGGACTAATACTGGGAATATTACTGAAAAAATCCACTGACAGTAGTTTAAAACATGCGGAACTTGTTTTTTTAATAGGAAGGCATACAAGCAAATGGGTCACCTGATGGTAAGTGTAATGATTTCACAATTTCTAGTGCATTGAAATAAAAAAATACGGTTAAGATCGCAAATATTGCAACGAATATTGAAAATGTCGAGAATTTCAAACTTTCGTTGCAATGTACAAGATAGATACCGGTTAATTGTTTTATTTCAATGCGACATTTAACAAGTCAGCGATATCGATATTTAAAATGAAATCGATATTTAGCAACATCTCTATTCGAAATGTCGCCGGTGGCGTCACGGAGCCGGCGACACGGGCTTAGGTCTAGGCTCGTGATATGAAAGCGAAGTGACGTCACAACCCGAATCCCGGTAACTCTGTCTCTCCAGTTTTATTGCCGTCGGATCGTCGTGTGCTTAGTTTTATAGCACTCTCGGTGTTTAGATACCGCCTCTGTGGCGCGAATGCCAAACAGCGCGCATATTCATGTATGAAAATCAACCCAGCACTTGTTTTTATTGCTGTTTGCGTGGTACACAATTTTGGGACGCGCGATAGTGCTTTGTTTTGACTTTCGCACGCCCGCGATTGTCTTTTGTTGCTTTCAAGCTTTTACAATGCCGTTTTTAATGAAATACTACCATAGTCATTGTCAAGACACATCAAACGATCAACGGAAGTCAATGGGGTTGCATTGTTTTATTACAAGAGTTCCTATGTCCACCTTACGGTATCATTATCAGACCAGTTAATTGACATTATAATATTGAGCTGGCATTTAACTTACATACGTATGCAAGCAACATTTCAGCTCAATTGAATACGTATCGTGAATTTAAACTTTAACTTGTAAGATTTGATTAAAAACATAAGTAAGGATGAAGGTAAATATAATCTCGTAATAGACAGATTAAAAAGTTACACGAACTCTTTGGTAATTAGGCTTCCCTTTAGACTGCGACGTCTCTTCCCTTCGGTAAGACTGAGGTTAAACACAATCTTGTCGTCAAAATAAACAAAACAACATCAACCATATAAAAATATACAGTCCGTAAATTTAACAACGTTAACACATGCCACTTGAATTAATTGAAAGCCACTGAAAACCCAAAACAGAAATGTTTACTCTAATAATGGTGATTAGCTAAAATGTAAGCCGGCATATGAAAATGGCAATTAAGGATGAAAAATGATCATTACCAGCGCTTATAATTAAAAGGACCCCACGTATCCGTAGTGTACAGGTTGACTGCTGGTTTGATTAATACGGCCTGTGACAGTTGCAGCCGCGGGCAGGCGTGACAAATAATCACCATTAAAATTTAAAGATGGTTGGAAATAACATGGTAGAAACGAAAACTTACGAATTTTAATTCCGTTCCGTAAACCGTGTTCTAAAAGACGCTAAATGAAATCCCGCCCTCGTAAACTCATCATTATATTTTTATAAATTTAATACCTAATTCTATTAGTTAATTACTTTACAACAACAAATTCAAATTCATATTGTATCATAAACAAGACCGGCAACGTCCAGGAACTAAATCCTTGAAATGGATGTGGCTAATCCGTATCACTCAAGTTTAAATCGCAATGGCGGGCGAAAATGTCAACTTGTAATCTTTGTAATTAAGTGAATGTCAGGGTGGGTTTACAGGACACCCTACCCGGTTCATACCCGGGCATAAGAGGTATAAATACCCGGGTGTAGGTCGCAAGAGGTTATGATGTGCACGACAGTGTAGAATGAATACTACAGAGAAATAATAAATAATCTTGGCATGTTGTTTACTTTTTTACAAGCTTTATTTATTAGTTGCATCGTAAATTAGGTAGGTAGACCATCCCATCACGTAGGTGGCATTAGCTAAGCTTCTAGACCAGAAAACTCCTTAAAACTGGGGATACATAATAAAATAACCGCGAACAATTGCAACCAATCAGCGAACACTCGCGAACTTAAACAGACTTGAACACAATCAGCATATTTGTGAATGCCAGGCTTTAAGGGCGACTGTCCTCCAGAGCTGTGCGAAGACTCTTTTTTTTATACAACATAGGAAGACAAACGAGCAAGTGAGTCACCTGATGGTAAGTGATCACCACCGCCCATAGACACCCGCAACACCAAAGACACTGCAGATGTGTTACCAACCCAGAGGGCTAAGATGGAATACCTCTTGTGCCAGTAATTGCACTGGCTGTCTTGATCTCCATGCCGGAACAACAACAACAGTGCAAGCACTGCTGCTTAACGGCAGGATTAGCGAGCAAGATGTTGGTAGCGATCCGGGCGGACCTTGCACAAGGTCCTACCACCCGCAAAAGTTTAAGTCAAAAACTCTATGGAAAAACCAACCAAAAAGATCGCTGGGCTGTACAGTCAGCGTCAATTATACCCGAGCGGGCAAGGTGTAAAAATATCTGAACTCGACTCTATTGTCAAATACGCTCGGGCGTGTTCAGATATTTTCGACCACCTTGCCCGCTCTGGTATATTTGACGCTGACTGTACAAAATTTAGCTTAGCTTAGCTCAACACAGGTCTTGTGCAAAAGCACTCTAAAACCCGAGAGATCCACTACTAGACGTGAGTTAATTCCCGCTAAATGAATTATTCCTTCTCGAAGGTGCCCTCTATTGACGCAGCAAACTTCGCTAAATAGTTTCGTTCCCTCTGCTTATTGTTAGGAAACTGTCGCGCAAGTTAAATGTTATCACATTGTGTCGGGAGACACAATAGTTCACCGTCGCTGCCATTTTGACGCCGTCTGTGTCTCTATTTAGGTAACGTCAGGTGACGTTAAGTGATCGATAATGGGTTTTAATGAGAACAATGTTATCTTAGTTACGTGTTGATGTATAAGTACGTCATCTGCTGTATGTTTTGTATGTATTGCTTTCAGAATAACATTTATTTTGAAGTAACTCGAAGTCAGAAAATATACATAGTATTATACTTACATAGTATTTTGTTGTTATATCTTTATTTATTGAGGCGGCTTGTCCAAAACTAAACATGTCCGCGATTTACTTTGTTAAAATTAGTGTAAAGTGTATTGCCTAAAGCATAGCATGCCTAAGATAAAATCAAAACAGAACTCAGAACTACCGTTAAGAATATTAGTAGTAAGAAGTAATTAGATCGCCTATTGTTTCACCTTATGAATTATCTTCAACGTGTATTTTTATGAAACATTTTGTTTTCAGGGGGATTTCAAGAAATATTTACCCATATTATACAGATATTGTATTGTTTTCTTTATCATACATATCATTATACTTATAATCATTTTGAGCAATTTACATAAGTACGTTATGTTCTTTCAGGCAAGTTTTAACGATATGTAAAAAACAGGTTCTCAAGTCTCTTGCAATAACTGAATAACTGAATGGCCAAGTCTGTCCACAGGTACACTTCAAGTGTCACAGTCCTCCGGCTGAACCAATCTCCATAATCCTCCGTACGAGTGCGGCAATGTTATACTTACTTAACATTCGGATCTCCCGCTCCTTATACCGGAATACTCGATTAATATGCTAATGCATGGATGCGAGGGCGCACGCGGGTGCAAGGTGCACTAAAACCCAGATTTTGTATTAATATTACGAACCGTAGTTAACTAGATTGTGTAAAATGTAAATTTTAGTTCGTGTTTTTATGGAATTATTCCTTGGAAAAAGCTTATTTAATGTTATTCTGTGATTGTTACAAACAAATTGTACTACATCTTTATTTTTTTTTTTTAATACTACATAGTATAAAACAAAGTCCTTTCTTGTCTGTCCTCATTGTATCCTTTGGCCGCTTACTTCTTCTAAACCACGCAGTGGTTTTTGATACGGTTTTTATAGTTATTTAGAGAACTTTTATACAATGTCATTCTAATGAAATGAAATAAATTAATAAAAATAAACAAATTTCTTGCAATAATCCAAGTTATTTAGTTTGTTATCTCTATTAACGACTCTGCACCAATTTATCGTCGCTAGATATAACATGATGGTTTACTGACTGAGAAATTATTAAGGCTTTAAGTCCACCATTTGTTGTCGGCATTATTATTTATATTGTACAATAAAGCTTATTATCTAGGCATATTAGGTATGTGGGCAGCATATTGCTGGTATGCCCATTTAGTCAAATAGAGTGAATATTTAGAAGAGATACCGATAGCGCACGGCAGATGCCTGCATCCACCCCTCTGTTTCATAGGCTCTATCTAGTCACTTTTCAATGACAAGTTATTATTTTTATACAAAATGTGAATTGTGAATCAATAAAACAATTCTCTTCAAAGATGTAAAGAAATCCGACATTCGTTTTTACGTAAAGTCTCACGGCTCGAACATTTCCATTTTCGAAGCCCGACTACGCGCCGTTGCATCGCTGCAAAAAGTCGTTGTGGGCGATCACTATAAGCACTTTCAGTGAGTTAAGATCTTAGTAAATATTAAATAATTAATTAAAAGAAACTCCTTCGAGCCGGATTTGAACCAGCGACCTATGGATGACAATTTAAACAGCTACAGTCCACCGCTCTACCAACTGAGCTATCGAAGGTGCGTAACTACCAACTAAATTTCAACAACGCATTCAAGTATCTTGTTATATAATTAGCAGTGTACAAGGTTTTGCCACTATGTTACGTTACTCGTAATTCCTTGAACCAGTTCTAGTTTAAATATATGTGGTGTAGTTTTGACGTCAGAGCCAACTTTCGCCGCGTGACGTCGCACGAAGTAAAAGTTGCAATGTGCATCAGAACTTATATTTTGCACGTACGTATGTGCCTTCGATAGCTCAGTTGGTAGAGCGGTGGACTGTAGCTGTTTAAATTGTCATCCATAGGTCGCTGGTTCAAATCCGGCTCGAAGGATCGATTTTTTGAAAATAAAGATCCAAACTTTGGACGGATGAGAAGCGCTGAGAAGATTTCGACAACAAAAAATCACGGACGTTCATATGCCTTCATGTTAAAAATATTTATTGTATTCTTGAATGACCTTTGTAATTAGCTCATTAACGAAATTCAATTATGGGCAATTTTTCTAGTAAGAATCAAATCCATGTGCAGTTTTTCTGGCATAGCTTTGACCTGTTTCTAGAAAAAAGGTATTGATATAAGGTAACTTTCCCATTCCTCGACAGTGACCCAATAGAGACAATGATGTCAACTACTGGTAAAAAAAAATGTCATACGCGTTTGGAGCACTGGTACAGTTACCTTTTTTGATAACTTTCGAGAATAAACAAATTTTACGAAAAAGTAATATTTTTTGTATATACATATAGCCCAATTATTAACACTCAATATTTACATATACCGCCTAGATCTAGATAGTAGATACTAATACGTGTTAGAAACTAAAACTAACAAAAAAAATGGTCAAAAACGAAGACAGACGTCGTAGTTCGTGAATTACGAAATCAATAAATAGGTCTTGCGTCCTCAGGTGGCAATAATTAAATGCCATTGTCTTGTAGCCCCGTCTGGTATGCAAATATTTGTTACGTATAGCGAGGATTATACGCATACAGTGCTAAAAATATCTACAAATATCTAATCCATATATATTTAAATACAATTTAAATAAAAAGTTCACAATTTTTTATACAAAATAGGAAGGAAAACGAGCAAGTGGGTCTCCTGATTGTTAGTGCTCACCAACATCCAAAGACACTCGCAACACCAAGGAGATCGCAGATGCCTTGCCAAACCAAAGGGGTTAAAATCGAATATCTATTGTGTCAGTATTTTCACTGGCTGTATTGCTCTCCACGCCGGATCACAACAGTTCAAGCACTGCTGCTTAGCGGCTGGAATAGCGAGCAATATGGTGGTAGCGGACGGACCTAGCACTAGGTTCTACCAACCGCAAGTACCACTAGTTTCTTTATGAACATATTAAATAAGTAACCACAGTGTGGAGCCCGACAAAGTGGCGACTTGGCAGACCTAGACAGCGATTGAGGGAATAATTGGACTTCTATTTTAAGGGCTAGCCGCTGGTGGCAACTAGCAACTAATCGGTAACATTAGGACACAGCAGGCTTATAATAAGGGTTTTTGTAATCAAGGTTACCAAAAAGTTATATAGTTAGCTATCACCTGTCCGAAACTACGTGTGCCAATTAATGTATAACATTATTTTTTTGACATTTTGAGGAATTTTATTTTAATCAACTCAATTATTGAACTTTAATTATTAACTTTTAGTAAAAAGAAAATACCGAACTGACTATCGGTTACTAACGATAGACTATACTAACCTGATAACCACATTTAGAACAATCAAACAGGTCAACTACCCAGTTGACTCCTATTCTTATCAACTCGTATGGTCATAATATTTTTTAACCTTTTGACCTACTGGTAGATACGTCATTAACGCATCGTGCACATACTGCAAAGTTGCGAATATTTTATCAAGAATAATTGAAAATATCAAGATAATTCAGTGACCTTACTAATATTATAAATATACTTACTATAATAATGTTTTGATATTTGGATATTTCAATGTTTTAATCAGGCATTGACAACTGGATGGATTTAGATGAAATTTGGGAAAAACCTAGGATTCTTTTTACTTAGTAAAATACATAAATGAAATCATACGGGCGAAGCCGCGTGTAAAAGCTCATTAAATCATACATTATAGTTAATGATAGTTACGCAATCTCATTAGTATTTTTGGAACAAGTTGTAACAATAACACGAGAATTTTTATCAAGAATTAAACAAAGCATTACTGTATCAGTCAACGTCATTAAGTGTGTTTGTTTTTAAAATCGATAAAATTGCAATTATGTAAATCGCAACTTTGTTCATTTGAACAAATTATACATCGTTGAAGCTCTAACCAGTGTTAGAGCTTCAACGAGGTATAATTTGATACTGATCTTCTCATTGTTTTTCCGAGTCGGTTGTAAATTTAACTATTTTAATAATTAAATTGGTCCAGTTTTAAACGAACACTAGAGTTCGTTATAAAGGGTTTTATTAAAATAAAATAAAATACGTTTAAATTTCTTTTTTTTTATTATTTTCATTACTTCACTATAGTATTCTCTGTTATAAAGTTAAGAGACAAAGTATTTACCTCATACAAAAATAAACATACAGTTATTATGCAAGTTAACAAAATCATGCAATTAACTAGTACCATTCTACCATTGCAAAACAGTATCACCATAATACAAAAAAATACAAGGAATACAATTACAGACTTTTCACAACACGCATTTCAACGGCCAAGGTCCGGAAGTACCGGTCTGACGTGTCGTCTAGTGCTTAGACATACCAACCCCCTACCCAATAACTCTTTCCAAACTGCCAAGTCTGTGTAACGCCATCCACAGAATTCTCTCTATCCAAGCGTTCAGACATTATTAGAACAGAAGGAGTAATGGACACGGAGGTTGCGAAAATAACCTCGTCTTGAACTTTTGTTCATTGTAATCGCGTTCCTAATTTGAATAGAAACTGTCGTGGTCGCGATAGTGGCACCGTTTCCGACCCGTCCCGTGTACCCTCTTATACAAACGACACCCTTAACGAGGACTCGAAAAATTTAAACAGCCTGCCGAGTGAGTTAAATCGCTTACTCACGTAAGCTGATCGGTGTTGAATAAAAGGTCAAAGAAACCTTGTTACGTTCAAAAGAAGATGTACTGTTTTATCAGGTATTAGCTTTTTCTCACGGTGTGGTTTACGATATAAAGATAGTTTTTGGTTTTGTTACTGTCTGGCCTGACTATTTTTTAGCAAAAGTCACATCGTTCTTAGTACAAAAGAAGGACAAACAAATAGCTATACAATATAATATAATAACTCTTTATTGATTATCACAAAACAATATGAAAGCTACAACTTAGAGAAAATACATTAGAGATACAATAGGCTATACTTTGAAATTTATAATTTGAATTCTGAATTTTGCAGTCTCTAATAAACTAACATAAACATAAGAACCGAATGAAAAACCCCTTAACAATCCACTTTACACCAATAAGCAAAATATTAGTCTAGTATTACCTGATATATCCAAAAGGGTCATCATAGCAGGCAGGCCATTTATTGCCTCAGGCAATTTAATATGCACCAAACATTTACAGGCAAATTGACAGGCAATCATACGAAAGGGCAACTGAGGAAGATCAAACATTCAACCGTGAAATAATTCAGGCTTGCACTTAGCATAAGGTCAAACTGACATTTGGTGGATAGAATTACGTCAATTCATAATGTCATAAAGCAGAGCGTCACGCAACGAAGGGTGTAGTGAAGGCCAGGGTTTGGTTCCAGCTATCGATGTTTTTGGAAAGATTTTCGACGTTAGTGAAGTTTTAGGTAAAGTGTTTTGATCTATTGAAATAGCCTAATCCCAAACCGGGATGATAAACAAATTAAGAAAGCAAAAAGAAAAATAAGTAAGTATTAGACAATATTGACCAAAAATATAACCTTTTTCTAAGTAACTAAATTGCTCTACGAAATAACAAAATTACTACTCGAAAAACCTGTCGCTATTTATTATTCAACAAACTAACATTCATTTCACTTTCTTAAACTTTTGTTGGGTTTAAATAATAAAAAAAGACTCCTTCGAGCCGGATTTGAACCAGCGACCTATGGATGACAATTAATTCAGCTACAGTCCACCGCTCTACCAACTGAGCTATCGAAGGTACATAATTTTTGTGTAAAAAAACTACTAGGTTTTACATATAGCTGTGATTTTAAGGACACTCACTAACTGAGAAATAGTTTTAACAATTTTACTAACTATTCTAGCTAATACAAAGTAATCATCGCCATGCAGCAAGCCCGAAAAGGGCAGTCAGATTTTAGATCTTCCCACTCCTGACCCTCCAAACTTGGACACTCTCCGTATGAAACGCAACAGTAAGCTAGTACAAAATGTATACAGACAATCTTCTAAAAATATGTATACACAGCCATAAGCTTCTGAAAATGCAGTTGATTGATATTTTTTTTATAAAATAGGAGGCAAACGACCAAAATGACTACTATTTTTTTAAAGCCGGTTTTTCTGAAACCAGCACCTGGCTTCAATGTGGCAATATTATATTGATGTCTAAACTATAAGAGCAATTAGTCGACCAATAGTTAAAAAAAAAACTTGTACTTTTAAATCTAAAAAAAACTCCTTCGAGCCGGATTTGAACCAGCGACCTATGGATAACAATTTTACCAGCTACAGTCCACCGCTCTACCAACTGAGCTATCGAAGGCATGTAAAAGTAAATATAAAATCAAGTCGCGATACAATTCGGACGTATCATTATGTAAGTAAGTGTGACGTCAAAGTCAGTTGTTCTAAATGCACGCACCTTAAAGTGAAAGGTATTCTCAGAAAAAACGTACCAGCCACGCAGTATTATGAGGTCTAAAACTAGATTAATATGGTCTTTCAAATAATTTTATGGAAATGAATCTTTTTGCAGTCAATTATGAGCCAAGACGAATTACTCATTTTGTCAGTTTTGGGATTGGAAACACAATATTTTACGTTTTGAAGACGGCCACAAAGTGAAGCTGATTGTTGTTTTCTTTTACTTGCTTACATGCAAGGAGGTAAAGTAGTATATTTAACGAACATTTTATTCTCATTGTTTAATAGAAGTATATTATGAATTTTGATTAACAACCTGACCTCAATAACATGACTTGCCAAATTTGGGATCATACTCAAAGTGTACCCCGAATTAAGAAACGGGAAAAAGCGCTAGGAAAATGATGAATCAGAATTTTAATTGTATAATGTAGTTTTGATACATTATGTAGACGCCCTGCTTTGTGTACAGAATGTAAACTTTGTGATTGAAATATTACTTATGTTAAAAATAATATGTTAGACGGGGTGGGGAAATTTTAAATCTTGCCCTCTAATATCCTCTAATATACAATACAATAACTCTTCATTGAACACCACAAAACACAAAAAGGTACAACATAGAGACATAACAAAAGACACACAATAGGCGGTCTTATCGCTAAAAGCGATCTCTTCCAGACAACCGTTAGAAAAAGGATCGTAGAAAAGAACAGACAAGAGCAGGTGGTGCAATAACATGGCAACAAAGAAATCCAGAAAAACAGACGTATACTATCATAAACATACACAGATAAATAAAATAATATATACACATACATATAAAATACATACACATATATATAAACATATTTACATATATAATTGTAAATGCAATTGATGAAATTGTCAGCCATACAAGTTTCGGACAGTGGACTACGAAAGCGATAAGAAGTGTCGATGTTATGTAATTGTTATCGATAACCTTTAATCCATCCCTACTGTCACCTTTTAGCATAAACTGAAGGGTATGAAGACGAAGCCACCCTAGGAAGTACTCTGTTTAGTACAACAACGGAAAGAATGCCTGATTTAATTATTGCAGTTATTTTTAACTGCTCCTTGGCATGTAACTGTGACCCTGACAGTGCGTGTTGGCGAGTGATAAATAGTATTTTAGTCAGTATTTTATAGCTAGCAACTGGAAAAAATCTTTTTTGTAAAATTAAATAATTAACTACTATTTAATTAAAGTACACAGAGACTTAATGTTGGCAATATTATTATGTATTTTGTATAGTTTGTAATGCATTTCGTAGCAGTATTCATTCAAAACAATATCGGTTGTCGTATTGTGTAAAAAAAAATATTAACATAAAAGCTAAAAAATAAAGCAATGTATAAAAATATACATTGCTTCGCACTCCGCGCCTTACAAAGTTGCGATATATTCATAATTTTCTGTTATCTTTTTTTATGGAAAAGGGAGCTAAACAAGCATGCCCGTGATAGAATGTGATCACCGCAGACTTAAAATAATATCCAAATTGGTCACAGGTGCTGGCGTTCTGAGGCAGCAAAAGATAAGCAGCGACTTCAGAAGCTTCTAACCCTTGGAATCAATCAAATACATTAGTAAATAATGTATGTAAATCAATGTAAAATTAACAAATGCTGGCGTAAGTGGCGTTAACAAAAACAATTATTCGAACAAGTGTCAAAACGTGGCAACAAGCGATCTACAGCTCGACTAAACGCGAACAAATCCCTCGTCATATCAATCAAAAATACTTCCACTAATTTACGATGGTAATTAAGTCAATCTTCCGTTAAAGCCCCTTTCTTAGCGACTCGTCTTGTCTCGGGCATAAAACGCGCGAAAACCTAATGCCATTTCACGCCGGAGTAAACCTTTCTCTCGGAGTTAACGTCTATTTAAACTCGGCTTAACTTAATCGATCGAGAAGGCCCTTAATTATGGCTTTATCTCAGCAGCAATGCGGATCGAAGCCGGATTTAAGTTTACTTGAATTAGCACCGGCAGTTTCGCAGAATTTGTCGAGTTTGGCGGGGATCGAGTCGAATCCTCTTACAAAGTAGCTTTAGAACGCCATCTTTATTAATCAGTTTCAGATAATTGCGTTAGAACAATAGCTATCTCAATTTAACTCGACGACGAATCTTTCAGACTCTTGGGTACCCAACGCTCTCCATTCAAACGGCGATAATGTGTTACACCCTCTAAACCTTATACTGTTGCCGTGATTTTTTCTATGCTGTTATTATAACTTAGAACTGGGTATTGGGTATCGGATAAAAAAACAGTCTATATTAAACTTAATCCTTAATAAAACTCTGCAATTATCAAATAACTCCTAATTATCCTCCACCTAAATAGTGACATTCCAAAGATCATTTGTCTATGCAAGTTAACGTAATTGTTCTAACCTACTGCCTACTCTATGGTTAACGCCAACCTGCAACCATATTAATATTCATCAGCACTGTGCATACTCCTAAGGTAGAACCGAGATATTGAATCAATTTGACAAATTTGATGCGACGGGAAATGTGATGCTTGTAAACTTGGAATTTAGGTATGCAAGTCTAAATTGCATGATACTCATTATATTTGACATTTATTTAAATTTGAGGACGAATTTCAAACGACTTTTTGTTAAAAGGCTACTCACTCTATAATTTATATAGACCAAGTTGAAGTTATCTTCGAGAAGAAAAAAACAAAAGAAAAAGTCAAGTTTTGATCTACTGTTCCTTTTTTAAGTATCGCTATAAAATGACATGAGATCATTATTAAGAGAGGTCAACAATTATAAAAACGGTTTTCTTTTTTAGCTACTCTTTGGTTTCGTTACCCATCCCAAGTATATTCCGCGCAGTTTTCTGCCGGTAATGTTCATTTAACACAAAGAATCAGAGGATCCCACTGAAACTGTGACTTGCGGTTTATGAGGAACGCAGGCCCGCCGGGACCACAAACCCTAATTATGTCTGAAACAATACCCGGACTTATTTTTATCCATTTTGTGCTCAATCATAATTACCCGTGCTCCTACGGGAGGCATTGTTTCGGAAAATCATCAGACCCTTCCAGCCGTTACGTTTTATTATCACGCCAAGAAACCTTCGCGTTAAAACAAAATAAATTTTGTTACGTTGAAATAGATGGCCCGGAGTCGACTGTGACAAAAGACTCAAAAAATCAAATCTTTACTTTGAGATGCAGTGTCATGCTGCTGGCTTCAATCTCAAAAAGCTCGTACTAGTTAAGTAACTATATGTCAAAGTAGAATTCATTTCATTAATAAAATACGATTGCAAAATCAAGTCTCTCGGACGGACCACGTGTTTTAAAATATTGCTTTGATGAGCTATGTCGCTGACCATTGGTAATAAGTTTGTTTTCGACATTGTGTAAATATAAAAAAATTTAAAACATCGAGTTTTTATAACAATTTGGATTCGACTTTAATCGGTATATTTAGCACAATGTAAAACGAAGTCCTATAACTAATAATGAAATGTAAATAAATAGCTAAGTTACACAATGAAAGGCTTTGAAATCAAACAAGGGCTCAATAAAAGCGTGCAATTACCTGCGTCTCGTATACTTATTTATCTTTTTCCGCGATATTAATGCTTTGTGGGGCGAACAATACCCGAGGCCTGAGAGGGGAAGCTTTATAATTTTTTAATTAATGCCGCCGAAAATATCAAAGTCACTGCCCGCCACCGGCTAGTGGGGAATGCAATTAAAATTTGATAAAGTTTTTCATAAACATCCCAGGGTAGGCAAATATCAATATCAATGTTGTGAAATTGCGTAAAAAAAAGTCAACGTATTTTATTTGCGACCATTTATAATGTTCTCGTTGGACGATAAAAGAGGACACAATGTAGCGTCTTGAGGCTTTCGAGATGTGGCGTTACCGCCGCATGCTTCGTGTTAGTTGGACTCAACGAATCACGAATGAATACTCCAACGCGTCTTCAGAACACGAGAGTTGATGAATTAATTATTAAAAAGAGAAAAGTTGAGTATCTCGGGCATGTGTTTAGGCATGAAAGATACCAACTTCTTCAATCATTTATGATGAGCAAAGTCGAGAGAAGGAGGCGTGTTGGACGAAGGGAAAAGTCATCGTTGAGGATCATAAGAGAATGGACGGGAGTCACCAGTGCTGAACAGCTGTTCAGAGTGGCACAGGACCGGGACAAATTCGCAGAGTTAACGGCCAACCTCCAGTAGTGGAGAGGCACCTGCAGAAGAAGAAGATTATGTTCTGTACCTGTTTTTTCAAACCACATTAATTAACTTGTACATCTGAAATTTGGTACGCGCTAGTAACCTCTTAGATTTAAATTGCACAAAACAAGTCAATTGTGCGCGTTCTTCATCCAAAAATAGGGGATAAAACAATGTTAGTAACAACTGAAGTAGTCCTATTAGTACGTTCTACTATACTTAATAATTATAAAAGGCCATTGACCTCCGAAATAACCCTTGCCTACATTATGCAGTCATCGTATTGGAAATTCGTGTCACTTCACAGGGAGCGTAGCGGGAATATTGTCACCGTGAAAGTCATCCATTAGGAAAACCCATGGAAAATTATGGCTTAAAGGATTCCCAGTCGTCGTTCGTTAATTGTTACACGTGCCAGTGGGTGGGCAAAGTGTTTGTGTTCTGCGTGGCTTGCTTACAAGATTTATTTTGATTTTAATTTGAGTACTTTTGAGGCTCTTGTTTATGTATTATTTATTAAGTTAAAAGCGATTTAAACGGCTTAAGCTCAGAATCGTTTATCCAACTTTGCACCATTTGAGATAACACTAGCATTATTAGTTATAAATTTGTACTCCTATTATTAGGTAGAAAGTGGAGATTCAGCATAATTTAAGACCATTTTGTACACCCACTTTTACAAATAAATTATTATGAATATTATGGATATTTAGTTTAACAATATAGACAAGCACAGACACGCAAATTTCAAAGTACGAATACAAAGATTGAGTCTTTTACCGCCGATCCAATTCATTTGTGTGCACAATCAGGGGATGGTTGCGGCATATTTGATAAAATTTTATTACACGGACAATGGCCTCTGAAAATTAGCGGTTATTAGCCCTCGTCCTGTAAATCGAATGTGGGCTTTCATTTTAAGTAATTGATTTAATGCCTTTCTTTGTTGTCGTTATAATAATAATGGCTGAAAATTATTTTAATTCATTTTTTTTTGGAATCGCTGCTTCTCAATTGTTCGCTGGTGCACAAGTTTTTTTGCATTATTGATGTGAATTAAAAAACTAATTAATATAATACTACTTATGAACCATACTAATATACTTTTGAACCAGGCACAACACATGTCAGGGATTTTTATTAGGATAAATTAGTTAGGTTAATTTCAGACGAAACTTGTTGTGGATCAAAATAATTTTTTTTTGTGAAAGTCTACTGACGAAGCCTGGTGCTGAGCTTTAGTTTTTGTATTTTTTATTTTATTTGATTGTGTGTGTTTTATTGAATAAAGAACTAATACTACATAATTATAACGGTGCAATTAACTTTAAACCGAGTTTGTTGCTGCAATGATAGTCTTTGCAAAACGGTGGGAAAAAAACTAAGAGCTTTTTTGGTGGTCAATAAGAATAGTTTCTTTTCTTTCGTTCGAGAAAATTTAAATTTTCATCTAAATGTGACAGTCAAAAACTAAGTCTGGCGCCTTTAATGCGGACATATTCCACCAAAAAGAGTATTGTCAACAGTCACATTTTTGATTATACACAACTGTAGGTACTCTTAACAAAATTAAGTAATTATCCATAGCTTTCCTGGCCTTACCTCAGTACATTTATTTAATTTTATTTAATCCGCTGAAGATAGAAGTAACATGAAATTTGGGACATGTCCTCTTTACGGGTGTAGAGTTGCATTAAGAGATTTTTTTTGAAATTCTAACATTAAAGGGTTAAAAGGGCGATGGAAGTCACTAAATAATCCAAAATTCACGTAGAGGAAGTGAAATAATACGATTTGCAGATGATATCGTCATCGTGGCGGAAACGCTGCAAGATTTGCAACATATGTTGAATGGCCTAGCTGATTCTTCTCAACGCATTGGTCTTCGGATGAACCTGGATAAAACCAAGGTTATGTTCAATGAACATGTAAGCCCGGAACCATTTGCAGTTCAGGGCAATATTCTCGAGGTTGTTAAGGAGTATGTTTACCTCGGGCAAACTATGCAATTGGGTAAAAACAACTTCGAGAAAGAGGCCAACAGAAGAATACAGTTGGGATGGGCAGCGTATGGGAAACTGCGTCGAGTCTTCACATCGCCAATTCCACAAAGTCTAAAGACGAAAGTCTTCAATCAGTGCGTCCTGCCCGTCATGACATACGGTGCCGAAACGTGGACACTCACTGTAGGGCTGGTCCACAAATTTAAAGTTGCTCAACGTGCTATGGAAAGGGCTATGCTCGGAGTTTCTCTAAAAGATCGAATTAGAAACGAAGTGATCCGACAGAGAACCAAAGTTATCGACATAGCCCACCGCATTAGCACGCTGAAGTGGCAGTGGGCCGGCCATATAACCCGAAGAACCGATAACCGTTGGGGTAGACGAGTTCTTGAGTGGAGACCACGGATCGGCAAACGTAGCGTGGGACGTCCTCAGACTCGGTGGAGCGATGATCTTCGCAGGGCGGCTGGCAAGAGCTGGATGAGAGTGGCCGAGGATCGTGCTCAGTGGCGTGCCATGGGAGAGGCCTATGTCCAGCAGTGGACGAATATAGGCTGATGATGATGATGATGATGAAGTGAAATAATCAACCTACGCCTGTAACCTAATTTGATTTCCAAATGAACGAAATCACAGTCCTAATTTACAAAGCAGGAACCCTAACGATCATAATAATCCGTTCTGCAGGCGACAAGTACACCGGAACAGTTCTCGAGGCGCGCCACAAAAGAGCTGTTACATTTTACGACCTCAATCGGAGAGCCGCGAGATAGTACTCCCGCCAACAATTAAAGGGTGAAGATAAACCCAAGGCTTTTCAAATGCTACCGTCACAAATAACAGTCGTCTTGTATTTTACCATTGGAGATACTGTTTCTGTAAGATTTTATTTATTTATGCCACCGTCCTATACTCAAACGACGCATCCTTTTAACTTTCATAGACAAAAAAAATGTGTCATAATTTTATTGCTGATAAGTAACCAGCCTAGTTAAACCGACTTTAGCCGCTTTGGACTAATTGCACAGAATACAAGCAGGCTTGATGCGAATAGCATTCTGTACCAGTCAACAAAACATGAAAATGAAATAATACCTAATGCAAGGCTTAGGCCTTTTGAAATGCGTTTTGTAATAAGTATTAATTTATTGACCTATCATTTTTTCCCCTTTCTTTATTCGAGGTACGCTACGACCATGATCCCAGATTCGGCAGGTCAGATGTATTTTCAAACAATGAATTGATAAATAAAACAAAGTTTCAAATTTAAATTGTATTGAGTACATTTTGGCGTGTAGGTATTGCCAGCAATTTAAAAGGTTTTAACGTTACCCCTGAGTCTGTGTTGGCCCAACCAATAGCTGGCAATTATGGTGGCGGTAATTACTCGCCTGACTTGCAACACTGGATTTTGTAAACTGACCAGAAATTATGGTTTTGATTGCGTTCGCTGTTTAAAAACGTGTTATTAAGTGACTCTGTGGAAGGGTCAGTAGTGATGATCTTACCTTTCTATACTATACATATACTTTCTCTCTGGTACTCTGCTATAGATTATGTATACTTAAGTATACTTAAATAGATTATGTATAAATTAAATATAAAGAATTCTTAATCGCCTTGATTTTTATTTTATTCCTTCCTTGTACCTTGTTGTAAGAGAAGGTTAAATTGCTTTTGAAAAAGACTTTTTAAAATAGACACTTTTTATTTTAGTACCTAATTATCTAGGATTTGGGTACTAAGGTAAAATACTGGTAGAGTACTTTATACGAATAGTTATCATGTAACTATTTCAAACCAAAACAAAAGCACGATAACATTGCACAGTTACTTTTATCTAGAAAGAATTAAAAAAAACGCCTTTTCCACACTTTCACGAATCTCTTGTATTTGCCTGTAAAACATCCGAGGCCTAGTTTGAATAATTTAGTTTGTTGCAAATATCCACGTACCCAGCATTTTCCCGGCGGATATTGTGGTGAAAAGTTGCTTTGATTTGCGATTGAAACGTGACTGTAGCAAGCTTGCTGAAAAACGTGTAGGTCGAAAAATTTTATCAAATTTATTTGAGGGCGAAGCCAAAAGATGCCACCCTGAGGCACAGTTTTCTATCTGGCCAGTGACTTTATAAGACTTACTGCCTGAGTCTAGTTTTAGAAAAAAAAAGCACCACAGCCAGCACGACACACCTCATGTCTTGTTTCCATTTAACTCTGACAGTTTTGTACCCCTTCGGCTATGTAGTCTGATAGGGTTGGGTGCTGTTAAACTATTAGAAAAAGCTAAATTAGTGATAGAGATCGGAATGATGGTTATATTTACCTAGTTTAAGTGTACATTAGATATTATATTTTTTCAGTAGTTATGTGCTATTACAAGACATAAAGGTTTCTCTGTCCGGTACTGGCTATGGGTAAACCTGAAACCCCGAAGCAACATTTATTTTTAAACTAAAAACAAGTATTTAAATTGTATTTGCTGTCAGATTTCGGGAATTCTGCGAATTTTCACAAAGTGGCGTCGATACGATTGGGTTTTGTGAAAAAATCTCGCTTTTTATTCGGAGTGCTATGTGACGTGAACCTCATCGGTTCCAATAGTGACGTACCGCAAATCGTGTAGTAACTGATTTAAAATAATATATGTAATCAATTTATTACTATTAGCTATCAATAAAATACTGAGTCGAGAAACTGGTCTAACATAATATTCCCTGCATCAAATTGTAACATTCACGAATATCAACAATATTCTTCTATTATACGGTATGATGATGGTTTTTTATAGTCCAAGAACTCTCAGAAGGGACTTCCATGTCCAAAGAATAAAACCGCTGCTGTGACAAGAGCCTTGTATCTTTCTAGTTTTGATTAGTTAAAAAACGTGGGTTAACGGGTTACCTGGCCACTGCGATTTCCTTTTAATATACAGGAGTGTGATTCTTGAAAGCAACATCGCTGCGTTCAACGGAGGGTGTCTCGATGATTTCTAATGTACAGAACATCTGGATACCTAAACAAAGTGTTAAGTAAATTACTATTGTGGTCGACCCTAGTTGAACTATTGCATTCTCAATCTTCAGTCTGATAACTTTCAACTCCGAGTCGCTTCTTGCCAACAAGGTTTCCGCGTCATTGACGTCACTGCGTGCTTTACACCTGTATAGATATCACATGATCATGTGCAATGTACGACGACGAACGGCGACACGAGACGATCTTCAATTGTTTTAAAATTTATATTATATTTGCCCGATGAGGTATCCAAGATATGCCTAACACATCTTTCTTTTGCTTGTCAGCAACTTTGTAGATAGCGCAATGTAATTAACAGATTCAGGCGTTGCTTTGTGGAGATCCATATCAACAAACTGGAAAAGGCGAAAGTCCGACAAAAGTATTTTTATGCTCTCTCAGACTAAGCTGTACGCCTGCCAATGGAGAAAAATGACGTCAAGGAATTGGATTAAGATAATATTAAACTGTTTTTTTGTCGACACTATACCATCGCCTCGCTGAATAAAAACGGCGGAATCCGTCAATAGTCGGAAATTTGGATCGCCATTCCGCGGGGAAACAGTCTCTGTGCGGCCACGCTCGCCCACAGTTGATGTCAACACGCTTTTGTGCACCATTGTCATTCAACGCATTGTTCAGGCCAGCAAGATTGGCTGCGAGTTGCTTGTTCATCTGTCTCTGAGAAAGCAGAAAAAAGCAAGTGTGCTAGCCTTTCCTGTGCCTACTAGAATAAATACCAGAAATTGACCCGCGCATGGATATGACTGTAAAGAGTACCACAGGAAAAACATTGATTTAGATTAAGAACCCGAGAACCTGCATCTACCCATTACCTGACTCCGTCCCTCCAACCTATCCTCATACGAAAATTAAAAGAATATTTTCAACATTTCTCACTTGATTATTTTCCATAAAAAACTGTTTTCATTCTAGAATTTTGGTTTCAGTATAACTTAACTATGTAATTTACTAGCAACCCACCCCTGCCTCGCACGGATACAATTATGAAGTAAGTACCTACATAAAAACCTTCCGCAAAAAATATCTAAATTACACTGAAAACCATATCAATATTCATTGCGTGGTTTAGGAGTATGCGGTGGAAGATACGATGCGATCAGACAGAAGCAGATAGCGACTTTATTTTATACTATGTTAGGATAAAGATAAGTTATTCATTACGTATCTACCAATGCATAATCATGTCATACCTAACCAAAGCACAATGGAAACACGGCGCATTAGTCTTCCGGCAAAAACATACACTCGGCAAAAACAAATGTGGGGATTGCCACTGAACGGCGATAATTTGTCTGGTACCTCTGCGGGACCAAAGAGTATAGGCTAAGTAAAGAGATAGGGCAAAGCGCATATAAAATCTTATTTTCATAGGTAGTATAAAAGAAAGCCGCTATCCGCATCTGGCTGTACTTATATCTTTGGCTGGCTTACTCCTTCTAAACCACGCAACGGATTTTGATACGGTTTGCACTGGCATTTACATATTTTTTACGGAAAGTTTTTTGAACATGAGATCCTAGTTGTATATAGAATAAATAAATGTATACGGCCAGATAGCTTTAGGGGTTAGTGACCCTGACTACGAAAATAGAGGTTGCAGGTTCGAACTCATGACAGGGCAGACTTTTATTATGACTAATATGAGTTTTTGTATCGTGTTTGTATTAGAATTTCTGGTAATTTAAAAGCATTTTTAATAAAAACATTTATACTATTCTCACGTTGTTTTGAAACACGTTAGACTTTTTCTTTTAAAGTTACAAAGGGACTTAATAAAATCGCTATTTTTTGTTACATAAAGGTCATAGATAGAGCCAAAAAAAAACTCTTCTTGTTGAATCCCATAGTTTAAAAATAATCTTTTATTTTAATTTTTGGGAGCATAGGAGACAAAAGTTAATATTTGTAAAAATAGTTTAATTTTATACTTACACATACACTGTATTATACTTCAATTAATTCTTAAAAGTGTAAATAATTATGTACTTGATCGTGTATTTTTTATTTTAGGCCTCTGTTGACCGTGCAAAAAAAAATTTGTAAAATAATTCCTTTAACGTACACATGTCATCTGAAAAGTGAATAAAAAACAATTTTTCTTTGGCGCGTCGCGTGGGAACGGAACACACCGGCGCCCGCGCCCCCGCTAACGTCTTCTTCAAGGGGGATGAAATATCTGAGCGCAACTCTCTTAATGGCTCTCATTTATTTCTGGCCGAATCTCGCACCGAGCGCCTGTAATTATTACGTTCCTAGGTTATTAAGTTTTGCTCCGGTTAAAATGAGAAATGGCTACATTTATTCGATGCTCAGTTTATATCTTTGAGCGAAGGGTTGGAAATTTAATTTCACGTGGCGATATTATGGTGTTATTAATTTAATTGGTTGACGGAATCGCATTCAAATGGGGATTATTGTCATTTTATTACTTGATTTATGGTTACATATAAAAGAAGAGTGAGCTTTATATACATTTATATAACATTGAGTTCCGTAAAACACGACCCTTAGTTGAATTTGCCGATTTATTATTGTCATTTTTATTTCAATGGATTCAATAAATCAATCAATTTAGCTCACCAGCTGCTGGGTAAAGGCCTCTTCAGTTAATCACTTAATACCTAATTAAGTACTTCATTTTTTCCTAATTATTACCTTACAAAAAAATAGCACGTAGGCGGCATTACCTCCAGACACTTCTAATTTTAAGTAGGTACATTAAAACATGATTTACACTAACAATCACAAAGTGACTATAGATCTATAGTAGTATTGCTTACATAGATATTTCCTGTTCCCTCAATGCGGTACAGATTAGATTAGGAGACAAATTACGGAAGCAATTAATCGACTGTTCTAATCTTTATCGATGATGATCACTCGATCAGTCAGTGATACCGTCTCTTTTACTACTTATTTGTTGTGATAAAGTGTTCAGTTTGAGAACTCATCTAAGTATACTCAGTTAGGGAAGATTTGGACCTGGAAATAAATGGCACTACTTTGTTGCATGGTGATTAAAAATGGAACTAATGTTTATTCAAAATTAACACTTTTGCATAGACTGTGACGTGATGCCACTATCTGGTGTATTCCGTAGGCTCGGGACCGGGACGAAAGTAGCTGGATAGAAATAAAACCGTAACTTTGGGCAATATTTAAGTTCAATATTTCTGTTTACTTTATAACCTTTCTATTGAAATGGTTTTATCATTAATCTTTGTTACTTATTGGTAAATCGTACAACGTGTCCACACCTGCCCCCGTATTCATAAACGCTCTGTAGACCTATATTTGTTAACATGTTTCGTCATTACCTGCTATTGTGACGTTTGCCTTCGAATAAAAGGAACAAAAAAATTTAGTTAAAAGAGTTTGGTAAACTTTAATGAATAAGGGGGTTAATCTTTTCGCAGATTCGATCGCCGTCGCGTTCAAGATCTGCTAAAATTAGAAGGAATGGCATAATCGTCAAATTTCTGGCGTCGTATCTTCGCGCCGTTACACAGTTCTCGATAAGAGTTGGCGATCGAACGGCGAAAAGATTAAGTGTAGTCCCAACTTTATAACATTAGTTCACTGTATCTATTCTCATATGTGTATAATAAATTTGAAACATAAAAATTTGCATTACGTGCCAGTATTGCCCTTCTTCTACTCACTTCTTTTTTCTCATAGATTCTTGACGACTCGACTTAAAACCGTGACGTTGGTAACAGAAACTTAGATGACAGGAATCTACTCATACCTTCGCTGAATTTCAATCCCGGATTAGTCAGTAAACACAACAATTCCCGTACCCTTACCACGGAATGTTTACGGCAAGCACGCGTGTTATCTCAAGTTATAATACGAGTAAGACGTCAGTATCTCATTGTCGCGATACAAAGTCCTCTCATATTTTACCCCGGGGCGTTCAAATTCCAAACTTTGAAGATAAGACTCCTAAGCCTGCTGAGCTGATGGCAGTGTCTGAATTTTAAGTGCGCGATAACGGCTGAAAGTTTCGGAAACAACGTGTTTTAAAAATTCATGTTGGAGGTTGATAGTAATAAAGTAACTGAGCGACCCAAGTCTGCCAAGGACAGATTAAACCTAGCTGAACTGCAAATTTCATTGAAATCGTTAGAGCCATTTTCGAGAACACGATTACAAGCAAATAAATAAAAAAATTGGATTAGAGTCATTAAAATTTTGCATATTTTTACACCGCAAGCGCGTAGGAGTGTAATACTTAGGTCAAAAATAAAAGAATCCAGATATTTTTACAGGAAATTCATGATTTTTAATATTGTTTACTTGGTTCTCTTATGTAATATTTAACGATATCCCACACGTAGTTGCTAAAGAATGTGGTTTCTCATGACATTTTATTTCATCTCTTTGTAGTTGTTGTAACAAAACGACTACAAAGCGTATACATACAAGTATAGGCATACTCACTTTAAGCTTTAATAGCACTTAAAGTTTGAAATTAAAATTCCTGTGACATTTAGACGGACGGAAATAACGAAACTATAGGGTTCCTTGTTTACTACAGAACCTCAAAAAGAGACCAAACGTCGCTTCCCTTTACGTAGTAATCAAATTAGCTACATGAGCTTCAAGTTTACAAGAGCCTGAGTTACCGTCCAAGAAGGTATCCGAGGCAGTCGGGCGATTTGTACCTTAGTTCGTAGCTATGCGCGCTTTGCACGGTACACGGAAATTTCTCAATGATACGAATTGTTAAATACTCTACCTTACCTTGATTAAACAAATAAAAAAATATCATGGGGCATCTTGAACCTAGGTATCTAGTCCCAAATTAAGCTAAAGCATGTGCTAGAGGTACTAGACAACAATAAAGATACTAAAACAAAATTCTTATTTTAATTGGAATTGGATTTGCAATTGGATCTGTTTATCAAGGTAAAAAAATTATTAAGCACTTTTTTGTGTCTTACCGTTAAGGTGACATGATGTGCAGTAGAAACTTTGAGTAGGTAAGTTAACATGCTATAATTATTTATTTTAAGCAAAGATCATAGGACTTTGTTAGTTATTCGCTTAGTACACATTTTTGTTACCAACCAACTAAGATGAAAACTTATGTCTACCAATGTTCTCTGCTCTACAATTTTACATAAAACGGGAAACGCTTTCATAATGCGCGTCGTGTCTGATGTCTAAAAATCTGAATATAGACGTAAAAATTAAAAAGAGACAAATTATATGCCTCGATTCAGTTGTCTTGCCTAGGGTCCGAATTAATGCAATTTAAAAAATATACATTGTCATCATTTATTTTAGACCAATTCGGCAATGACGGCTTTCTGCCTCAACCTCGTATAATTAAGTGCGATTGTATAACTCATGTGGTCTACGCGGGGACCAATCAGCGATTTCTTGGAATCGCTGGCTCCAATGGGCAGCGGTGATCACTTCCGAGGATGCCATGTGCCTGTGCTGCTCTAGCGCGCTAGCACGGGTGAGCGTCAAACTCCACGCTGATGTGATAAGAAACAACGAGGCAGGTGATTGTACGTTTTTCAAACTGCAATGTTAAAATATATATTAAACAAATAAATATTAAAGTAGAGCATACATCCCGCTGGGCAGGGTAGCCTCAACTAGAAATGCCCGGACGCCGCCTCAAGGCACGCTTGCTAAGACAAACCGAAATCTTATCAGGCGGCCATGTTGGTCCCGTTAATAAGCAAAACTGCACACAACGCCGCCATAACTTACCTGAAGGCTGTTTGAGCAAGTGTTGCCAGCTTGGAAGGTTTACCACTGAATCTGTTAGGTCGGTACTAACTTATGGGTAGGTAAATATAGTGTACGATGTAGATCATATTAACTATTATTATTTTTATACTAGTGGTAGAGCTACACTGTAATTTGCAAAGACATAGTATCTAACAAGGTTGGGCAGATCCGTTGGATTCGAGTAGCACAAGACATGCCGTCGTAGAGATCCTTGGGCACAGCCTATACCTTTTAGAAGCGGGCATCTTTCGGTGGATATGACAATAACACTAACGAATTCAATAATCAGTCACACTAATGTATGGGTTTGGAACTCAGGTGGTTGCCGTAGATGATTAGAATTTAAAAGAATAATATTGAGTTCATGAAATAATAACAATTCCTTAAACTCAATCTACACTAGTTTACACTAAGTGTATATAGGGGGTAATCTTTATAACTACTGAACAGATCACAAAAAAATATTTCACTAATAGAAAGCTACACTATCCCTGGCGGACATAAGCTACTGATTCCACACGAATAAAATCGCGGACGTCGACTAGGTATTAACAGTCAAACGCAAAAAATACAGGAAAATTAAAGGCCTTCTGATATTTTTGGTGCAATTCAGATAATCCCAGAACTAAAATTTCGGGAGTGGCTTAACGAACAGTGGGCAACACTAAGCAATAATGCTACGCCATGAGTAAACACTCGTTGTGTACTGTAAGACCAATAACTTATGAGCCGTCTGACGTTTACCGTACGAAGTTATGGCAGGGGAACTTGATCTAATTACGTAATCAAATATTGTGTCGATCAATAAACCTATTGTCAATTTGAAAAAACGTGAAACGGAAGACATAAAGGTAAGATACAGTCATCAATGAAAATAACAAAATTTCATACAAAATGTAGACAAATAGTAATTAATAGATTCAGGCGTTTGCGGAGGTCCATATCAACAATTTAATTTTGCAGAGTAGCAAGGTAATTTGTTCCAATTTGTAGACAAAAGTGTTTATGATTTTTTGTCACTGACTGTACAAGGGACTAGAGACAACAAGGTGTCTGAACAAAACGATTTATATTTGATTATCTAACTGTGTCTACACAACCGATTTAATAGAAAATAAGAGAAGGGAATATACTATTATGCTAGAGGTCCGCGAGAAAAGCTAGGTGCTTGAGTTTGGTCTTCTCAAAATAGTATTAAGTATAACTGTTAATGAGGCTACAAGTGAAAAAAATATATAAGCTAGATATACTCATAGAGGTACTTGACAAGTAGTTGAGCAAGACTTAGATTTTAATTTATCTATGAGTTTAATCATCATAACTGTAAAAAAATGTCCTTTACAACAATTCACTGACGCAGACAAAAGTGTTTTGAAACCTAATAAGGTAAATTATATAATTAAGTACCTCAAGTTTTTGGTTCATGTTGACAATAATTTAATATTTTAATGTCCTTGGAACTACATACATATTCTAAAATTCAAGTTAATGAACACTAGAAGTGTGTTGACAAACTAAATAACTAACTCACTAACACGGCCGGTTTAATAAGCTAGTAAATATAGCATGGTAGGCTTAAGCACCTACGTCTATCAAATTTTTATTAAAAAAAGAACAAGAAACCGTAATAGAAATTTAAAAAGCTATTAAATTACTCCATTGTTCTCTCTCAGACCTTATGAACTCTTTTGCGTCCGTAAAATACTTTTGCATTGGAATGGTTTCTCTTTGAAGTAAGTACGAAAATAAACTGTGGAGTTTTAAAATATTGTAGAAAGAAAGTCCTACTATACAATGGTTTTGACTTGAAAAAAAAAAAACAAAATAATTTTAGTGGATTGAAGCTTTTTATTAGGGTACTCTTTAAACCTCTCTATATTCTGAAGAAATTTTGAAAGAGCAAAATAACAAGGTAGCAAATAAATGTACCTATAAAGGTATTGCAGGCCGGGACAAACAAAAATTACCTACACAAAATATTATGTATTTGAGCACCACCAACGTAGGTTTGTCCCTGCTTGTAATTAATACATCAAAGTTACATTGACTATATTGGCCAAAGAATATTTGTTTTTTTAGATAATAGAGCTTCCATTTCTATTTATAGTATTTTTTCTTCTCCACCACCAAACCTTTATAACAAAATTTCATGCGCATTATCATTTGTAGCGCTTTGATATCACCGCTTCTGATTTTAACAGACTTAGAAAAAGGAGGATATTATCAATTGACTGATTTTTTATTTATTTATTTGTGTATATGTTACGCGATATCTCCGCTAATTGTGAACCGATTTTAGTGATTCTTTTTTTAATTAAATCGGTTATACTTGAGTACTTTGTCCCAAATTAAGGGATGAATCGCCACCTTCATATTAATACGAGGCTAATCTGAAGGCCTGTGTATAAAGTCGGTTTAATTCGAAAAAGTTATTATGAAAATGAAAATGAAAATGAAAAATTTATTTTGCAAGTAGGCCATATAGGCTCTTTTACATGTCTGAATCTACTAGCGCTTCGGAAAATGGAAGAATCTGCTGAGAAGAAACGCCGCAAGAAACTCAGCAGTTTATCTTTTTTTTTCTTCTCTTTTGAAAACAAGATTACAGAGCAATATACACAATCATAACAATAGTTCACATAAAGTGTGAAGAAAAAAAAAAAAAAGATAATAAATAGCACAGCAAGCTTTAAGCATATTGAACGAACTGGCACTAGTACAGATTGACCAAGAGATGTATAGGGTCCCCAGGTCAAAGAAATTAGAATCGGGATGTATGTGGTCCCTGATCAAATACTTAGTCTAAATAACTTAGAGATGTATAGTCTCTATTAGGTAGAGCAGCTATTATTCGTATCCTGTAGCTTTTACCGCTCCCAATAAGCAGAACTGTGACAACCCGCCGTCGCTCAGAAAATTTCGATTAAAACAAAACCGGGGCACTAATCCCACGGGACCGGTTCATTTCATAGCAATTAGTTAGCTACAGGCAGCGGATTCGTCACGAGTGAACGGGTACCCCTTTGTGCCCGGATTTACTGCAAACGCGATGGATACGACACGACGATACGACGTCACGACACGACTTTTTTAAAGGTTGTGTGCTTATTATCTGGGAAATAAATAACTCTTATTTTGCATCGTTTTAATAATTATCATTGTTTTAATATTTTCGAATGCCACTTCTCCTGAAAAAACGTTAGTGTAGATACAATACCTACCATACAATTTCTCTTTATTAATCACCACAAAATAACATGCAAATAGACGTAGTTAGGTAGTGTAGAATCCATAGTATCGTTAGGTAGTTAAAAAATACAAAAGTGATCCGTTTAATGAATATATCGTTAGCTAAAGTTTATTTTATTGCATTATGAAAAAAACCAACTGTAATCTTCGTAAAAATCTTGCGTCAATCAATGCTCGAAATCATTTAGTGTAACCGTTACCCTTACACATTGTTAGTTGTTACTGAGATACATCTTGAACATAATAAGAGAATCATTGAAATACCAATTCGTCCTCAACGCTCTCGTACGTTACTTAGTTTAATCTAATTACAATAACGATAAATCTAACGCCAGTAGGTATGTATATGTAAGTCTAACTGACGGATATATCCATCTGGCGTTGAACCTGTGGTGCGGATATATCTATATTTGTCATTGAAAAGGTAATAACATACTTACTTTTTCAGACTCTCTCTCCCCTTTTGCACCGTGCGATATAAACCGGAACCGCCGAAGAAAAGTCCAACTTGCTCGAATCAAGGAAAACGGCAACAAAACGGCCATCCAGCTAACTCAGACAATAAACAGAGTAGATAACCGAGTTGGTAACTTCATTGTTCCCGGATCGCTGGGGGAGGCGTCTGGTAAATAAGTTTCCGACTCGATACCGCTCGCTAAACTTGGTATAATGTGTGATTTGCTGCGTCAATGACACTTGGAGAGAAATGGTAGAGAACATCAAATCTGATGCTTTAGAATTCGAAAAATTTACGCATACATACACAAGGAAACATACTCACCCTTAAAAATCTCAAAAGACACGCGTCTGGTGTAAGTTTTCTTTTCTTCTAATCATGAGATGAGGTTTGCGCTCAATGAAGGATCTATAAGTTCCTATGTATAAGATTTATTATAGTTACACTATGCAAACGAAAATTTGCTATTCTTGCTCAATGTAGAGTATCTATGTAGGAAAAACCTAAGCCACAATGCAAGAAATAATCAGAAAATGCAAAAAGTTTAAACAGATATTAGGCAAAAAGTTGCGCGCATGTAATACTGCCGATAAAGACATAGTTAAGTTTAATCTTGTTCGAATTCGTCCCTTTGCTTACTCACGGAAGATTTATCGTGTACCTATTTTTCTCCAAAATTACAAGGTTCTACATTCGAAACCGAACACGAGAACTCTCATTCGAACCCCATCCCGTCGACACGGCCCATCGAAAGTTCGTTAAAGTAATGACACTCTATCTGGACTATCCCTCCTCGACACGAAAGAGACAGCAATTCGATAGTAATCAGGGAAGATAGAGAGCACGACAATCCCGAGATAATACCCCCATAATCACAGTTTTGTTTTCCAATCGCTGCTAACGATTATTGGCGTGTTATTCGGGTGCCATTTTCAAATTGCTTTAGTGCCCTAAGAGTCCTAAGATAAGTCGTTGCGAAGTGTAATAAAAGGAGGGTCAGCGATTAGTCCTTTCTTACGTGCTTACTTTTTACTATCCAAGTTCTTACTTGACATTTTCTTACTGTTTCGCCGAGGAAAATTAACAATTCAACTGCAAAAATAGGTATTTATTAATATGCACGTAGGTTTCATGACTTCAAAGTACCTAACCGAACGCGACAAGGGCGTCTACATTCAAAAACTACCCTCAATCATTAATTCAGCACCAAGTAAATAACTCAAACACTAGCTCCCACAAAGATGAGTGCTTGAATATTTTTGTTTCAAAATTGCAAATTGGCTGGTAATATGCATGGCTTTCCCCTTTGTAAATCCGTGAAACAATTCATTTTTATTCCAAGATATGAAGATGCAGGGGCTGTCTAATGATTCATACGTACATAGAACGAGGTAAAAATGGTAAAAAAAGGTTTATCTAAACGGGTGTTAGCTTAATCCAATTTTAAGTCGCCGATGCACATATATATTATAAGTGGACATTGTTTGAGCTTAACGTTTAAATTAGTTTATCCCCTTGAAGCGGAACCACAACGAAGGGTTGCGAAATTTAAATTACAAATAAAAGTACTAAAAATCTCTGCAAGTGGGTAGTGCCTCAATAACGACGTCTTTTAATTAAAGCGAATGGGGTAGGTAATAAAAGTGACCGTATTCCGAAAAGCGACGGAAATTATATATCCTCAGACAGTCAACTTTCTCAATTTTGTGAGAATTTACGCTTCTGTAAACAAATTATGAGTCGGACGTGCCGAATTAATTTGATAAGTTTTTCGCTGTAGTTTTGATTACTAATGTCGGTTCCCAATATTAAAACCACGGAAAGTCTTGTCTACCAACATTTATGTTGGCCGATTTTCCATAAAAAAAATTGTCCAAATTCGTGGTCGTCGTCAAATTGTAGAGCCATAAGAAAATAGATCTCAGCAACTATAGTGATAGTAAACAATAGCAACTAACTTTAGCAAGGTGTTTTACCATTTTGCCAGCAGTTTTTTTTTAATTTATAAAGTACACCTAAGAGGCACCCTGATACTCGGACCAACGACACCAATTTTGCACGCTCGTCGCTCGTTCCGCTCCACAGCGCAACTCGTTCGACTGTGGCAGATGTGATGTGCCATATTGAAATATGCCGCCCGACTGACCGTCTGTCCGTCACGTATCGACTCTCCAGAAACCCCCTTCAAACTACCTATATTTGACTTCCACGACTCGCTACACACTGGCAAATACCTCGTATTCAATGGATATCAATATCTGCATACCTTCCCAGAATTTATACGCAAGAGCTGAAGGAAAATAAAATACATCGTAAAGCTTATGATATTATTCTCTAAATATTTTACAGTAATTTTACAGTTAATTAATTTAAATAAATTTACCCAGCACCAACCCCCAAGTCAACATCGCTTTACTTGACTTATCAAAATTTGTTCAAGCGGAAAACCTATTGATTTAATGAGTATCTCGAGAAAGCATCAATGTTTTATTGATTCATAGGCTTAAAAGGATTTTTTATTATTTTTCTCAATGACGCCTGTAGTTGTAAACTAATCTATTGATTTTACTTGTTTCCGTACCTTCTCTTGGCATGTTGTAGTATGTAGTGTCGTCGTAGCTAGCGTATCGTTGACTACTTGGTTTGTATTCCAACTGGAGATAGTCTCCTTCCTCTTTTCTTAATTGCCCCTTCTCCTTTCCATCATATCTTGGATCCTCGTAAATAGTTATTGTTTGTTTTCTGTGTGCTACTACCGGTGCATTTCTTGGAACCTCAGCGGCAGCAACCGGAGCGGCGCGTGTTTCGCCGTAACCGTATCCATAATTGGGACCATAACCGTATCCGCCATCATGGCGCAAACCATGACTGTCGTAATATCCAGGGCCGCCGTAATCTCTGTTCCAATCCTGGCCTCTGTCCCATCCTTGACCTTTGTCCCATCCTTGACCTTTGTCCCATCCCTGATCTCTATTCCATCCTGGATCTTGATTCCACCCTTGGTCTCGATTCCAACCCTGATCACGGTCCCACCCAGGTCGCTCCCAACCTCTTCGGTCGTCTTGCCAGTCCCAACCTGGGTCCCGATGCACTACCGGAGCGCGATATTCATGGTGGTCATGTACCTTTCCTCTATCGTATCTGTTGCGGTCATCATGATATTTATTGTAGTTTGATTGATCATCTAGATAATATTTCTTGGCGTAATCATTATGACCAACATTTTTATGACCATTGTCAGCGTACCTGTTGTAGCCCCCGTGGTGGTTATTATCGCGAACGTATTCTTGCCCATTGTTATGGGATCCTTGATAAGTCCGACCAGCTTTATTATCATGATTGTTTAACCGGCTCTTGTAGGCTGCTTCATCGCCTTCGTCATTAAAATCATCAAAGAATGTGCTTTTGTTGGAAGATTCATCTTTGTGATAAGAGTTTTGAAAACCTTGCTTCTGGTGACCTTTTTTGTGGCCTCTTTTGTATCCATTTGCATGGCTGTCTTCTTCTTTATCTTGTTTAGAGGTATGTCCTTGATAGGCGTCACTGTCCGACGACGATTTAGTATCATGATCCTTCTTAATATATTTAGCTTCGTCACTAGCTTTGGAATATTGGTTTTTGTGATCGTCGCTGATACGGCTTTCTATCTGATGCACTTTTTCGCCTTTTTGCTTATCTTCTTTGATAGATTCCACTCCTTCTTTGTGGGATATGTCCTTTAAATGTTCTTCTAAAGCATCTTTCAGCACTGAACCACTTCCGAACGTAAAAACGAGCACTGATAGTGACAAACTTAGATAAATTTTATGAGGAATCATCTCATCACAGTAAGTTGGATGTTGATGCTAAAGCTTGGTGCGAGGTAGTGAGTAGGAGTCCCATTGAGTAAACAGTTTTATATCGGTGCTAATCGTGTTGACGGTCTTCACGGTCAGTTAGGGCACAATGACAGGAACCACAGCGGCTGTGGCGGGAACAATCGAGCAGAGCCAAGATCGGAGCGTCCGTGACACGGCGTTATTGAGCCCCGGGCAAACCAATCGAGGTCAATAGAACCCAATCGAGGGCGTTGACTATATTTAAGGTCATTGATACACGGTAATTAACTCGAGACTATTTTAAACTAGAAACACAAATATCTCAAGATGTCATCGGAAACTTCTATGCTTCTTGCTCTTCTTGAATTTTTTTAATTCCCCGTATCAACGTAACTGACAGACAAGGCCTTAATTCGTTTATTGTTCATAGTTGTGCGATTTATTAACTAAGTTTCATAATGGAAGTATGTATATAAATTCTTCATTCGATAAAAATAAATAGGTACAAAACACATCCCAAATAGTGATACAAATTATGAGCCAGACTAAAAGTTATGGCGGAAATCTCAGCAAAGCCTTCGAATCATACAAAATCTCACCTAAGGAAGACCAAATTTAAAATAATAACTGTTACCTACCTGATTCTTGTGTTGAATTTTGTGACAAATACATTTTTCTAACGCAATGCCCATCCAATTATAAAATTTAATGTAGAAACATAATAATTTCTATAAAGTAAATAAATAATATATACCTTTGTTTCGATATTTTTCTACTGTAATAAATTGTAGAACATTCAAATTATTAAATTTTAATGATTGAAAACTGGCGGCATCTCTCGTCAGCTTGAGGTCACTGCAAAATAACCCAGTTGAATGAGATAATTTAAAAATGTTCCTCATAGATAGCACCGAAGGTTATCCTTTAAAAATCAAGAACGCAATGACCGTAAACACAAAGCACATTGAAAAACTAGCAGTGTCTAATGATCTGTGGCTTAATTGCAAAGAACATGGCACGGATGCCGAGATTGCAGGTACGAGTCCTGCATGATGACCAACAAGTCTTTTGTCATTGCATATCTATCATGTTTTAGCACCGTGATTGCTTTAATATATTTGATGGCGACTGTACTGATGGCGCCTGGCGGCGCGTGCGCGAGTACGTTGCAGGGATCTCGTATAAGAGCGCCGAATGTCTATGAAATTAATGACAGCTTCATACGTTTTAGGTGTCGGCTCTCATGAATCAACCTATATGCGCGCGCGCTTTATACTTATATTATATGGTACTATCGACAAAATTAAGCCAAGATCCACCATAGAACCGTTTCAGATCCACGTAATAAGTAAAATAGTAAGTGGCTTATTTCCTTTTAATTTATGACGTCACTTTGATATGGTCCCATCGTGGGTCAGGCCCATTTTGTTGATTATACAGTCAGAAGCAGATATGTCTAAATAGTCGAAGTGGTTAGTTACGAGAGTAAGTATGACCTAGTGTAGATCTTTTTGTGTGCAGCGACTTCTGCTGACTGTACAGTCAACCAATTTGATTCATAGGCCATTATATAACGTTGTCGCAATGTGTTATCGCTGAAAAATTATGACATTTATTCAGAAGTCACTATGACATTTGTTGTGAAACAGTTCAAACGGTAATACAGTGGCCTATGAATCAAATTTGACTGTACGGTCAGCCTCACAAGTAGCTGAACATTTTAATACCTTGTCGCTGTCAGTAATATGACAATTTCGAGACACTCTCATTAAATACGTTACTACGACAAGGTACTTAAGTGTTTAGATACTTCCGAGGCTGGCTATACTAGCCGAAGTGGTAAAACTAGCCTATTGACAGGCTGTTTTGTTAGTTAGAATTATATTATAGTTTGTTAGTATCTTTTTTACATACTACATATAAAACAAAATCACCATCCGTTAATATCGGTCCCTATCGTACAGTCAAGGAACTTAATTCCCTACCCATTTCGTTGAAATGTCGTCTGACATTCTCAATGCATTAAGGTTGATATGTCAAACTTACGTCTCGCTCTATAGCTCTTATGGTGACAGTTTGCTATATGCTATTGAACCTTAGGTGGGTTGGAAATTTAATTCCTTGACTGTATCTTCGGCAGCTTACTCTACTAAATTACGCAACGGACTTTGATACGGTTTTCGCTGTTTTTCTAGTTATTTATTTAATATACTAGCGACCGGCCCTGGCTTCGCTCAGGTACAATTAGATTGTAATGGACCTACATAAAAATCTTCCCTAAAAATCTCTATATGACAGTGAAAACCGTATCAAACTAGGTCGCGTGGTGATGTAAGCGGCCGAAGATACGATAAAGACAGACAGGAGTGGATAGCAACTTTGTTTTATAATATGTAAAGAAATATAAAAAATATATTATTGTATCATAAATCACACAATTCACATTTTAAAACCAGTTTATTTTTAATCACACATATACAAAATACTATTGGGATTGCAGTAACTATTTTTTTAAATCTACCATAAAACTAAAATAATTATGTGACAGAAAATTTAATGAAAAATTAAAAAAAGTAGAAATACAAAGTAGCATGTAAACAAGGGAAATGAACGATTAATACAGAAATGCGTATCTCATTAACTCAGTTACAAATATAGATTATAAATGCTTCTGCAAGAGTCAAATAAATGCAAAAAGATATGCACTTCTTGAATACCTAATTATTTAGACAAGTTATCGTAACTTTGCAACCATTTAAGTTATTTTGGACTAAGTTTTATAAATGACGTAATGTTTACGTACGGCATTGATAAGTTTACATGGGACAAGTATGGATGGATGAATAGAGATAGGCCGTTTGTTCACCGCCCGTCACCCGAGCGCCGTCATCCTGTCCGCCGAACTATAGCTTACTTCGGCGCTACCGCTAGAACCGACCTGACATAGTGACAGGCCGAAGTGGCGGCAATACAAAACACGTTACAACTTGTCCGCCTACGCCGGCGCCGTGATAGCTTTGATTGACTGACTTAACCACCGAAATCGTCGAGGTGGACAAACGCTCGACGTCACGTTTTCTTGATCTCGGCCAGAAATAATCTCGTTCTCGGTGACGTCTCGGCGAAGGCGGTGGTGGACTAACGGCCTTAAGCTATAGGTATTGATAAAACTCGGCGTCACTGTCATGAAATAAGACTTGTATTATAAATAATCAAAAGCCGATTTGAGCATCCCTTTGGTTAACCTTCATACCACTAATAATGCCATCTAATCACAAGGCGCACAGTCCAATAGCCACCTATGTACATGCATGCACATAAACTTCAAATTTTCGGTGATAAGTACATACTCTTATACAAAAAGTAAATAGACCTCTTTAAACTAAAATATGTTTAGTTCCTTTTTTTCCAAAGCAAACTTGATTATTAGGGTGCGCAGTTCCGGTTTTTTCAGTATTTCCAATTCCGGAATTCCGGAACTGACCCATACTAAAAATACCGGAATGCGCTTCCTATTCACAATGTGATACAAATTTTAATTCAAGTAAGTTTAGATAGCATTTATGAAAATTTAGGAAAGGATTTCTCGAAATTTAGCGTAACAAATGTTCAAAATGAATAAAATGCTTGGTGACAAATGAAATACCCAAATGATAAATAAATAACAACAGCTTACTATAATTATTGCTTCCATAAATAATAGGGTCTAAATAAGAATAACACTCACAACTCACAATCAAGCATAATTAGAATAAGAAAAAAAAAGTAAATGCTCTATTTTGAATGAAAGGTGATGAGAGCAAATACGAATAAATTCAGTAAGATAGTAATATATTTCCTAAACCCCTTCGTCTACGTTGAGAAGGGCATTTTAACAGGCCACTTGACAGCTGTCAAACCACAGTGGCAGGTAAACTGAACTCCTTAGTCGCTACCTGCGTCTCGTTCTAACTAGACCGGGACGAAAGAGATCCACTAAGCGATGAACGAGCAACAGTAATCTTACTCGTACAGTCAGCCTCAAAAGGAGCTAAACACTTAAGAACCTTGTCGTACAGTCCCGGCATAAATCTTGAGCACTGACCTTGACTGCGCAGTAGCAGTTTTTAGTACAAATGTGTATGCGCCAACGTACTTCCTTCCGTTTTATGTTCAAGATGTTTGCCTGCAACTATAGTAACGTATGAAATGAGCATTGCTGAAATTTTTCACATTACTTATTGCGACAAGGTACTAAAATGTTCAGCTATTTGTGAGGCTGACCGTACCATGCGTTCTGGTAAGGTGATACAATTTATTAACTGTCAGTATATACACAATACAATTCAAGTACCAGATTGAAAGCTGTCCAACGGCTATTACAATACTCTTATTACCTTTAGACTCTTGGCATTAAATTAATTCACAAATCCGAAAGACAGTTATTTAATAGTCGTATCCGCGATAAAATATCTTGTCGGTTGTAACACTATATTAACAGATTGAGGGCGTAATTGGCTGAGATTATTTTTACCCAACTGCCGCCAGGAGAAAGGTTATTCGCTAGTGTTTTTTTATACAAATTAGGGGCCACTAAAAACCAGCGGTGCTGTTTGTAGCATTTTGCTAAGCAATGGCTCCTTTCAGTGTCAGTATTGTCAAGTTTCTTCATCTTTTTTTGATTTTATGGCGTTAACGTCGTGACGTTATCAGTATCGAGTTTACGTAACTCTGCTTATGTTTCGTTTTTTGAAACTTTTATGTGCTAAAGAGATGTTTTTCTTTGTTTCTTTTTTTAGCCCTTTATCCAGCGACCACATTTTCATCGGATGTGTCCGTGTCGCCACGCATATCAAAACTATATGACAATATTATAAGATTGCGGCGAAATGAGTACGATATTGTTTCGTCTTAAAAATCAGACAATGCCGGTTTAAAGCTTTAATTTAACTAATAACCAGTATTTCTGTATCTAGTTAACTAGTGTCATAAAAAAAAGCATCCACTGAGAGATACCTAACTTAAAGATGGTCGTAACTATCAGAGCCCTATGAATGTATTGTAAACAAGTCGATTAAGCCAATTCGCGTTTCATCCGTCAATATACTGTTAATTCCGCATTGTTTGATATAGCATTGTACGGAATACGGACGCTACATTTACTGTCCTCGAATGTTCACAATCGCCACACAATGACATGCATGATTTAAGTTTATGCCATTGTTTTTATTCCGAGTAAAGTACGTAAAAAAGGGGCTGACCGTTTGTGTAGTGGGACGTTATTTAGTTCCGTTTAAATTGGTATTCAAGGACGCTAGCCGAGCATTTAGTTCGTCGACTAACGTTTCTCTCGGTACTTCACTCTCTTCTCTAGAGGCTATGTTCCTTATTTTGACTACGCCTCGTTTGAGCTCAGAGTCTCCTAGGACAACTGCTAGTGGAATCCCGTTTTCTTCGCAGTGTTGGAGCTGATTCAGCATTTTCGGATTCTTTTTGTAGGATTGCTCCGTCTGGAAAATAAATTGTATACTGTAGTGAGAAACGTAATCAAGTTGGAGTTCCCGGCAAACAACTTGAGCATTGACCTTGACTGCGCAGTAGCCATTGCTATTACAAATTTGTAAGCGAAAACTTAACCCCTCCGCCAGATTTATGCTCAAGTTGTTTGCGTGCAACTTAACAGACTTTAAAATCGAAAGAGGAAATTCTCAATTGAACGCATTTTTTTTTATTTATATGTCGCAGCAGTCGGCATGTGCTGTTGAGTTGTTCCAACTTATGTTTTGATAACGTCATCATAGGTAGTACATACGTCTAGATAAAGAAGTATTAAAATACTATATTACACACATTAGTATTATTACACATAGCTTTAGCATACTACAGTCTGCTCATTCTCAATAAAGCTGTAAATAATCTAAGACCAAAATAAAAATTCAAACTTCGGTGTAGACAACTAACCTTAATACCCGCGTTCCACAGCTCAGCGCATATCTTCATGCGCTCGTCGAGGAAGTTCTTCTGCGCGGACGCCACGTAGACGTCCACGTCAGTGGTGCGCACGCGCATGGCGCCCGCCGCCACGCGCGCCTCCATCACAGAGAATATGCGCTCAACGCCGATACTCACGCCTACGCATGGTACCTGGGAAATAAAGTTTTTAAGTTTTGGCCCTTCAACCTGACTATGACGAACCCCAAATGGAGGGTAAGGAAGTTTTGCTTAGACACGTCGGAGCTTGGGGGAACCCTTATCATTAATACGGCTGATACGGCAATAGCTGGCTCAAGATCAAAAACATTGTACCTACCGTTACAAAAAAAAACAGTTCCATATCTATTTATATTCGTTTCGTAATGAAATCGTTATTAAACTGATACATTGTCTATCGTTACTAAATAACTAACGTCAGTTTAATAACGATATCATTACTAAACTAATATAAAATAAATCAATACGAAACTGATATTAATTTTATTTAGTAACGACAGGTAGAATGTTTTGACCCAGCTACGTACGCCCCGTCGACAACGCCAACGATGCATAAGACTTAGTTGCCACAGCTGCACAGAATAGAAAAAAGAAAAAAAAACGCCTACTGGAAGAGCACACTTAAAGGGATAAGTTCGCCAGTGCATATCACTGTATTTAGTTTTACTACATTTAGGTTTTGGTCAGTAACTATACTCATACATACTCTATTAGAGTCAGAGTTTAGCGATCTATACCGGTAGGTAAATTAATAAAATATTAAATCCTTGTATCCTCATCTCAAAGTGATGAATTGAAAAGACTCGACACTTCTGTATGAAAATTACGAGAAAAACACTGAACATACCTGTTTATTTTTGGAATCAAACATCCCGACAAGATTGTCGTACCGTCCACCGCCGGCAATTGAACCCACAGTTTGCTCTTCGTTGGCGACTTTGATAGGTTCTGAAATAAACAAATCACTATATACTTAAAACTGTACAATAGGACAGCAGTTATTAGAGATATATTTAACAATTGATTATTATTGTCTATTTCTTTTGGAACAATTTACACAAATCCATCAAACCGCAAACTAAGCATTGCTAGTACTAAGGAAACTCAACAAACGAACAGACATACTTATAAATAAAGTTTTCAAAACATAAAACAACAAATTTCACTCAATAAGGAATAAAATACCAAACCAAATTTGAACGCTTTTAAACTGAAATAAATTAATGACACACCTTGTATCAGACTAATAAAATTATAAAGCTGAAAGTTTGTGTTTGACCTGGTATTTTGTTACTACTTTACGCTACAACGGCTGGATGGATTTAGATGAAAATCAGAATGGAGATAGCGTATACCTTGGATTTACACATAGATCATTTTTATCCCGAAAAAGTCAAGCAGGAAAAGCTGCCGGTACAACCTTGTTTAATTATAAAATTTAAATGAATTATGAGCCAAACAACACTCTATTCAATTACTGTGTTTTAATAGAAACTCGAAGCCAAAATGTTTCATAAATCTCGTCTTCTATTCTAAAGAATTGCAGTTAAGTTTTATTTCCGTGCAGATACTGCGCCCGATATGAGTTTCTTTTAAGCTATCCACAAAACCTGCTAGTTTGATGCACACGTAATTAACAAAAAGGGATTCGGCAAGTCGAACTTCCCCTTCCCATCAAATTTAATTACAATCACTAATAGGCAAGCTGTAATCAATTTCATTGTCAATTTAACACGCGAGAGCAAACACAAGTAAAACATACGCCAATTAAAATAAATTAACGGATAACAACGATTTGAGGTAAACGTCAGTAAAAAATGTCTGTTCTCATGTTATCAGTTACAGGAATTTAGACAATGAGTTGTTTCTTTTTCTTCAGTATCCTCTTTGTACTGCATGCCTGGTATGAATCTAATGCAAATTTTGAAAACGGAGAAATCAATCAGCTGGTACGCCTTGTTATGTTTTAGTGTGATTTGTATGTTAACATTCTTAAATGTTTTTTTCTTACTAGTATTCGACATCGCAACGGTTCCGGGTAATGTTAGTACAAAACGAATATAGATAAGTATGTACGTCTCTTTGTGTCGTCATCAATGTTATGCAATGAAAATAACTACACAGAGTAACAACTTTGACTTTACCCCGATTGTTATTTTAATATATTTATTTTTTATGAATTAGGAAGGCAAACAAGCAAGTGGGTCACCTGATGGTAAGTGACCACCAACGCCGATCGACAAAGTATATCTTATAAACCGTTAATCTGTTTGCAACAAAAAATAACTCGAAAAGCAAAAAAGAAAAAAAAATTGAGATCGGCTCATCGGATACGGAGCTACAAGGCTACAACAGACAAAGACAGACAGACAGAGGTTTTAAACTTATAACGCGCCTCTTTTGCGTCGGGATTTAATAGGTAAGTATACCATAACGTAAACGTGAAAAGTGATGTTTTTTTGTTTTAAACATGTAGCATGGTGTCTTATCCCCCTAAATATAATTCCAAGCTTTTTTATACGTCGGTGGAAAGCAGATACGACCCGTCTGATGGTAACCAACTACCGCCGCCTATGAACACTTGCAACTCCAGGAAACGCGCGCTTTGCCGTCCCCGCAAAAAACTTTTGAAGACCTAATGCTGTACTTCGCTGGGAAAAACTCAGCTGGAAGCTAATTTCACAACGAAAGTGTCTTCAGAATGAAACATCGTCTGCATCTATGCAAACGTGAAGGTCTTTCATTAAAATTTTATCCTCGTAAAACTAAAAACAAATACTTACGCTTTAAAACAGCTTCATAAATAACTCCAGTGTAATAATCCAAGCCTCGTGCTAAGCTCAAGTCGAAAAGGATCTTATTCTTAATGCGAAGGAGTTCACAATAGTGCAGCAACAGTTTGATCCCTTCAAGGCCTTCAACCGCCGCTTTGGTAGCAGACAGTTTCTCATCTTTGAGCAGTTTCTCTGCTAGCTCAGTGCCTCCGTTAAGTCTGACATATTCACCAATCCGATCCGCAGCCTCGGGACTTACGCCCTTCTCGTTTATCATTTCTGTTCGTACTTCTTCCCACGGTGACTGTAAATGAAAAAAAATAATGAGAACAGTAAGCATCAGAAGTACCTGCACACTTGAAGACTTCAAATGTATCTACGCAGGCTCTTACTCTTTTTTCATCACATCTGCTCGGTAACAGTCCGATAACATGAAGGCAAAGCCGACCGTAAGTCCTGTATTAAAACCACGGGCTTTTTTATTACCATTACAGCCCGAGGTTTTAATGGTTTTTTTTTTAATTTCGTTAACCACACTCTCATACCGACCTATGTTAAATTAAGCAAGGAGGTTTTACGAAAACTAAATATTGTAAGTATTCGATTGAAAGTTTGTTTAAGGAATGGAATAATATTAGACGTGTGCAATTAATTTAATTACATTTTACTATATTCGTTTGATAGTATAAAGCCGTAGTTTATTTAGTATTTTTGAATTATTTATTTTATAAAATACATTGTGGCTGTTTGACGCGTCTCTTGGCCTTTTAAGTTACTGCACGAAACAATTTTATTATCAGAATTCTCCCGCCATCCGCTTTTAGAAAAATAAAAAAATATAACCGGCCAGTCACAAATTCTGCAATTGTGTTGTTGTTTTTACTAGTGTTGTGAAACTTTGTCAAGCGATATGTAAATTTTGGTTTTGAAATTATAGTATTGTAAGTTTCCTCGCAATATGATGAAAAACATTGCATGTTTCACGGGCGGTACTGGAATTACAAACATCGAGATTTAAAAAGACGAGTCGTCTACTATACCTATTACTCGTATTTTTTACAGTTATAAAAAAGAACTAAGTTCTTACCTTATCTAGTTTGTCAACCGTGGAACAGGTAGCTCTGAAGTTATCGGCCGGTACCCCGCAAGCCTCGAACATTCCATCGAGCAACCGCCTGTGGTTCACTTTCAGGACGTAATCCCCAATCTTCAGTGCGTCCAGAATCTCCGAGACCACCTTGAGGCATTCCGCGTCTGGCACCATCGGGTCGTATTGGCCGGCTATGTCGAAGTCCTAAAATAAATAATGAATAAAAATAAAACATCATGGTACAATACCCGAACTAAGTAAAGCTTATACTATGGGTACTAGACAACGGGTACAAGTATAGGGATGTATTATACGTACGTAAATACATACAAATACGTCTCAGGTACCTACAAAAAATCATGTTCATCATGATTTGCCACTCATAAGAAACGAACCCGAAACGTTTAGTTTCATAATTAGGGTCACTAACCACTAGGCTATCTGGTTGTCAAAATGATGTTTCAATGTTGTTTAGTTGTCAATGTATGGTTTATTAATTATAAGTATTATTAGACTGGCACCGGTCGTCGGCGCCTCTAAGTTGTTCCAAAACTAACATATTTGAAGGGATGTATTTTTTATTTTTTTTTATACGCAAAAGGGTGGCAAACGATGCGGGTCACCTGATGGGAAGTGATCACTGCCGCCCAAGGGAAGTAGAGATATGTGGGTCAATTGTTTACTTTCGAGCGCTCGACCAGGGGAGGGTTCCACTTCGCACTGTAGGTACGCTCGGCCGCCTGCCTATAGCGTAGGCAAATCGCAGTAGGTTGTCCGCTAGTCCTCGCTGTGTCAGTGTAATTGAACACAAATGCAGCGCAACCCTAACGTGTCGCCGGGTGTTGCGGGGGAAGGCTGACGGGGGCGGCACGTTACTTTTGACGTGTATAAAAATAAAGTAATTGTGAACTTTTTGTGCGTGTTAATAAAGTTGGCATTCGTTTAATCGCGTCCGTAATAGAGAAGTTACTGTACGTTAGTACTATTATTTATTCTGTGGCTCGACACTCGCCGGCTGCGCACCAATCAGTGCCAGCTAAACTATACGCTCGCGTGTTACATAGCGAATGTAGAGCGCTTGAAAGTCAATAATCAACCCGCAGATCTATTACAGGCCTTTGGGGCCAATTTTATCAAAATGTTAATTATTATATGCGTCTCGTAAACGTAAGTGATAATGCAACCTATTACGCGTCAGTAATCATTTCCACACTGAATACATTAACATTTATTAACGCAGCAACTCGTGCCGAGTCATATATAACTAGCAATGGTCATTATCAAATATCGGCGTGTGATAATGACCAATGACCGCAAATACCAGTTTGTTCTAATCTACGACCTTAGCCGAGTCAACGTTCAGTGTTACGATACTTATCTACATAATATTACTCGTGCGCTGACCCAGTTTATATTGCGCGTAATACAACACAACCAGACGGACTTTCTAAATCGAAAAGATGGCTTCGCATAGTGCGTGTCGTGACGGATTTATAGTTGAAGAATGAGCGGAGGATCCCTGCGTCACATAGAATTCAAACGTATGAGATGGGAATTTCGAAATTTTCGCTGTTCTTTGTTGTGGCTAAATTATATGGCTATTTAACAATCCGAGATATTTTGACACAAAAAGGACTGTTTGTTACGCGATTTTGAAAGTTTGAGTAACTAATTTTAAATAATGATACACTTTATGTTTTAAAGGACTTCCACGAATTTAATGGAAAATTACTTACAATTAGCAGCTTGATGTTCCAAAAACAAAACCGTGCCTTAAGAAACATTTTTTTTGTTGCCGCAAACGACTCAAATAAAAAGTTACATTATTTAGCCACGATAAATAAAAAACTTCGAAATTTCGAAAATGCCACCTGATACGGCGCAATCCATCGCGCTCGACTGCAAACCGCAACGTCAGGTGACACTGCTGCTTTGTCTCGCTCTGTTGCATACAAACCAGTAGAGTCGCTATAACTGTTTTCTATGGGCCTATGCAGCCTGAAATAAATGGTTTCTATTTCTAAATCTATAACTAAACTAACAATTACGGGCCCCGGCCCGCAAAAAAAAGTCTCCGGTTTCCTTATGAAAACGAACGTGGACTGCCGAAGATTAGACAAGAAGTCGACTAGTCGGCAGTAGATAAACAACTGAAAACTGTTTTTTTATATCTATAAGGACCCTCTTCGAAAAAGTTTTGTCATAGATGCAGCATGCGCATACCAGACGCCCTAGCACGCTAGCTTTTATCGTTAGCATAAAACATATTTCCCTTTCTAAGCAATAGGCGTGTGAGAGAGGGACGGACGGATGCTTTTATGCGCGCGATAAACGCTAGCGTGCAACTATACGAGTAACTGTACCGTAGCTAATAGCGACTTTGACTGGGACTTTACGCGAACTACACACAGACGCAGATGCATGTATGAGGTTACTAGAAAAAGACAAATATCTTTCTTCTCTAGTAGGTGCTTGGGTCCTTTCGTAAAGGCACGCACCGAAGCCACTTTTTGGCAGAGCATAGAATGACAAACTCGTGGACGGATTAGACGTAAAACCTTAATAATATCAAGTATAACCGGATGTTTATTTTGTCGTAAAAAATCTTAATTAATCAAATACAATGTTAACTAAAGAAAAATATTCGTCGAGAGGCAAGGCTCGATGCATCATCGATATTTCGAACTACGTTCTCTCAACTGAGCCACGGGCTTCCAGCTTAAAGGGTATCTTATCTTAACTTAAGAACCCCTAGTAGGGGTCGGATACACTTCGACCCCGTGATCTTTTACGTATTTACCCCTCCTTCGCACTTATTCCATCGCTTTTTCCACTTCTTCCATAAAGTGGATGATGTGGTGCAGTGTTAGTGCCTTGAACTCTCCTTGACAGGGTCCTTGCTGGAACCTAATTCACGAGACAACGGGACGCCATAAATTAAAATAAAAGCTCTAACGCCCTGGGCTCTAATGTGATCAACAAAGCCGATGGTTTTAATTAAGGACCGACGGCGGGCCTTAATTGCATGTTATGTACCTATGACACAGTTTAAGAGAAAGTGTAACAAAAAATACATCACTCACAGCACAAGAGTGAGTGTAGGCCATCACATAAAATCACGGAGCGTCAATCTTTAATTATTAATCTTATACTTAGCGATCGTCCGTTAATTATGTGAGGCTCGTAAGGGTTCGGCAAAAATCTCGCTTATTCTTAGTGATCGTCCGTTAATCACGTGAAGCTCGTAAGGGCAAAAATCACGAAATATCACAATGGGGGAGGGGATGTATCGAGATATTACGTGTATTAATTTTTTCTACTAAATACTTTGAACTAAAAAAAATACAGATGATTTTGGGGAGAGGGGGGGGTTAGTCTTAAACCTTACCACGTATCACCAGGGGGGGGGGGGGGGTAAAAAAAACATCACATGATTAACGGACGACCCCTTATTACAACTTTACTTCTGAGTACTTACACATTGGTAGAACTCTCTGTACCTCCCTCTGGTCATTGCTGGGTTGTCTCTCCGATAAACCTTGGCTATGTGGTAACGTTTCAATGTATTTATCTTGCTCATAGCCAAGTAACGCGCCAGGGGGACGGTTAAATCATACCGCAGTGACAGAATCTCACCACCTTGGTCTTTCAGGTCATATATCAGTTTTGAATCTTCACCATACTTGCCGGTTAGTACTTCCTGTAAATTTAACGATACAGTGTTAATATTTGAAGATAGTATCAAGACCAGTGCTGGATTAAGCCAGCGCGGGGCCTGTAGCAAATTCTGTCAAGGGGCCCTTAGTTTGCTTTAGGTTCTCAAGTTTAGGGTATTAAATAAATTTTTACTACGGTCAGACAGGCGTTGGAGGGCGGGGCCCGTAGCATTTGCTACTCTTGCTACGTGGCTAATCCGGCACTGATATAAACCACATTTTAGTCAATGGAAAAAGTGTGAAGTATCTAAATTTAAAACTGTCACTCCAATTAGCAATGATCAAACATTTCTCACTATAGTTTATGTCTTTAGGTACTTAAAATAAGGTAAACCAAATAGCCACATGACTCAGCCAATCAACCAATAAAGTCAATCTTTTGGATCTGTGGAAACCCAAAAGATTGATTTGATTGGCCGAGTCACGTGACTTATTTTGTTTACCTTATTTTAAGTACCTAAAGAATTAAACTATAACAGAACTTTTGTTTATAAATAAAAAGGGTCATTAGCAATATGTGGAAAATATTTAGATGTTTATTAATTTCAAGAGTGATTCACGTAATAATGGCATAAGTATAACAATCTAATAAAGAAATGAATACGTATTTTAAACCTAGCAAGGTGGCCAGAAACCTCAGTAAGTCATCTACATATAGTAGTAAATATAGTAAACCTTTTTTAAGCTTACTGGCTAATGGAATAATTAAATAAACTTGAAATTAAGCCGTGAAGAGGCTTTACAAAATAATAACAATAAAAAAAAACACAGTAAGCTTTTTTTGTATCATTTGGGTTGCTTTATAAAAGCCATCTGGCAGTGGCGTAAAATAAAATTCACTTACAAGATTTCCCGCGAACATACAAATAAATTTGCAAACAAACAAGCTAACATGGGAAGTTAAATAACAGCTTGTTATCTTTTTAAACAAAGAGGTAAATAAACAATGTTGTTATCGTGGTAAAATCCCAATGTGTGTTATACAAAAAGCTTGCTAAGTTTAAGATGGCCAAATCCGTACATACAAGTTTATTTTCGTTCCAAAAGCAGTTCGCCTTTGGCAGCAGCACTAACATGACAGCCCAGGTTTAGTTTAAACCCTCCCTGTGTCTCAGTCTAACTAGTGTCATAAGAAAGGGACACAGATAGAGATAAACTAAACTTGGCCAGTCATGTTACGGCCACAGGGGTGGATAAAGCAGTTATGTAAATTTATGGCTGTTAATTGACCTAATTAGCAAAGGCGCACTGCTTTTAAAATAAAAATAAATATGTATGCACGTTATTGCCCCTATGACGGATTTGGCCACCTTGACCTTATAGTAAAAAGTCTACTTAATGTTTCAAGCTTATATCTGGGCATTCCTCCATTTAAAGCTGTACTATTAATGTGGTTAATGGATGTCATCAAACTGATGATTAATGTTAAATGACGTATGTATGTTTTATGACAAAACTGACTGAGTAGACAGTATTTAAATACAGGCTACTATGGCTGTGCCACATAGAGGAAAAGTACCTGTCTTAAATATTGTAGTTAGAAAATTTTACTGAAAGACTGAAAGACTATTATTATTATTTCCAAACAACATAGCATCTTAAATAAGAGGAACAATCTTCCTTTTATTTTGAGATACTCTTTTTAATACGTCAATCTACTTGAATTATGTACTTGCAAAAACAACAACACAGTATGGTTCTCTAATTACACAATTCTGGTAGGTACGAGGTTGAAGAAGTAAGCGCATGAGATGGCAAGATTACGTCCGATTTATTCGTATTCAGACCTTCAACTCGAACACAGGTGTGTCAATACATTCAGCTCCGTGCCTCTTGAAAACTGTGATAATTTTCTGCAGCACATCATTTCTTATAGTCATTTGTTGTGGGTTGTAGTCACGGGTGCCTTTTGGTGTTTTAAGAGTGAATTTCTGAGGGGCAGCATCTTCCGGAGCTAGCTGGGCCTTAAGAGCTAATAGCTTAGCTACTTCTTCTTTTATCTGTAAATTATAATTGTAGATTATTAAAACTGGTTAAGTATTAATACAAAGTGTTTAAGTTAGTCAGTGAGGAAATGGTCTAAAAATACTAAAGAGTAAATAACCTGTCTATACCAAGCAATAAATGTTTTATAGTAGGTATAAAGCAGGAAGGTAGATAACTAAGTCTATACTAGCATAAAGATGAATAAAGAGCTTGTTGGTATATTACCATTTTTTAACCAATCAATGCATGCTATAAGGATCAAACTGATGCACAACTTCATACGGAATCCAGCTTAATTGGGTTGAGTTGTCACTGTTGCAGGTAACAAATTGCATTGTTTTTGTCTTCCCTTTCCGACTTGTGCAACTCCCATATTAGACTACTTTTTCATTCCCACAATCAGAATGTCTAGTATATTCTAGATTTTACAGTAGCTACGTACAGTACAATTATTTCAAGAAGTAACTTCAGCGGTCATAAATGCCATAGTAAATAAAGTTAAGCAAAGTACATTGCTGCATTTTGATAGAATGTCAAGCATCATAAGGGTCCGAAGAGGAAATGAAAATCAAAAACAATCATTGTCAACTAATGCTGAGTGGCAAACTTTAACTAATTGTACTGTCAGCATACTGCAAATTTTTCACCTCAATGTATTCATAAACTTAACAATCACACCCATTTAATAAGCATTTTACTGCAAATAAATATACAGCAACTAGTGCAGATTTCTAATAATTAAAGCAATTACTTTGCTTTCTAATACCTTGCAGCAAGATGTTGTGGCAATACTTTTAGTAAAAACATTGCTTCTATTGTGCAACCGTAACACGGTTTTATGGATTTTTACAAGCTGTACCGCTCGGACAGACATGCTTGATTGATTTTATCCAATCAGAGAAAAACATCCACTACGGTTCCTTGTCACCACTGCTTTTTTAATAATTAGACCGGAAACAAAAGAAATACAAAATATTTAGTTTGCATAGAAAATTGTTTTTAAAATTCTATGGTGACAGAGGAACCATATGTGGAGGTTTAAAGCAGTCAAAACCATGCCAACAAAATTAAAATTAACTACTGTGTCAATCCATATTTACAGTGATAACAATATTCATTGCCACAGACCTGAGTTTCGAGAGAACTACAATTGCCTTTTGGTTTATGAGTCATTACATCAGGAGGTTCAGTTATAGGGAATTGTGATACTTCAGTCTCGTTGAAACTCCGCATATGGTCCCACCACCTCTTGATATATATGAATTTACGAAAATCTATATGAGATAATTTTTTGGCAAGTATCACATCGCAATTGCTCGGCCTGTAGCCGCAAATATAGCTGTATCGTAAAAAGTGCGAGTCTATTTCAACGAGATCGTACTGCTCTCTGCCCTTGTCGGACACATAAGCCTATAGAATAAATACAAAACTCAAGTTAAATCATCACAAGAATGATGCAATACAACACGTTATTCTTAAAGCCGGATGGAATGCGATATTTTACATATATAAGGACTTAAAAGCATACCTTCTCGTTCGACTCCTTTGCAGCCTTTAGTTTACGTACTAGTTCACCTTGTTCTTTAATTTGCTGAAGCAGTAATTCTTGAGTATCTGCCATATTTAAAACTAGGGCACAAGGAGTACTCTTTCATTCAAAAACGTACGTCAAGGCTAGAACTCCGAGTGCAATCTAACAAAATAATTGCAGTCAGCCTTTCGCTTTTGTACCTTTCATTTTACGTGCAATAACACGCAACGTAACTTCAGCAAAAAGAGGTTATAAAATATGACGTGAGATCTTCTAAGACAATGGTTTAATCTGTAGGCAAAATAGCCCGAAGACTATTGTTTAAAACATTTTGAGCTATTTTAAGAGTAGCTGAAATATTACGAGTCAATAGTGTTGGCCAAATCGTTTCTAATAAATAATTATACAAAGTCACATGTCAAAAAACAGCATTCTTTTTAATAAACGAATTATAACACAGTATCTTCATCATAAAGTAAAACATGTAAACAGCCTTATTTTCGTTTTCTGAATAAGAAACCATTAAAAAAATATAATTGAAAAAGAAAACGCCAAAAACCGATGTTGTTTGGTTCGGCACATGGTACATCCGTAAATCCATAGAGTATGCATAGAGTCACAGATAAAGTATGTTTTAGAATTGAGTGGAAACTCTTTGGCACTGTTTACATGTGTTCGAAGTGCTGCCATCTATTTATTTTTCGAAAAACTTAATACTTACATTATTGTTATGGTTATTGGTAATATTAAATATTGCTATCCATATTTTTACTACCTGTATACGGTTCTGAAAATAGGCGTGTAAGAAAATAACATCAGGAACAAATTCGTTAGTTAAATAGTAAACTCTAATTTAATATACAAAGTCAATGGGATAAACTAGTAACCAAAGCTGAAAAATATCTATTCACAACACTTGTGTCAACAACATGCCATAAGATCAAATAATCAGGAATGGAATAACTACAATATCAGTTAAAAAAACAGTACGTTGGGTAACGAAATATAAGAAAAACGTTATATCAGTAACTACCAACAATTTAAGAAATGAATATAAATTTCTACAAAAAATCTCAATTTGGACGAAAGGAATATGAATGAATAACACCGAAATAGTGGCAAAGTTTTTTTATCTCCTTGTTACTCGCTCATAGAACAGGTGTCGCTGTCATCGAACAAAATTGAAAAACCTTTGACTCCCCCGGTCGGTTGTCATCTGTCAGCAACAGCTGTCCTTGGAAGTTGTTTGTCGAGTGTGTACTAATTATTTTCAGATTTTTTCCACAAAATAGGTACTTACGTGTAATAACATCTAATTATTGTTTTTATTTCCTTAACAATGTGCTTTTTGCTCTCTAACATGATTTTTGTTGAATTACAGCTAAATAACAGCAATTTAAAACCCAATGCTCAAAAATGGATAGGTTCGAATATATGGAAGCGCGTTTATTTGATGGCGAAAATTACATTAAACGAGACAGGAACGTGAAAATATACGACGGAGAAGATAAGGTTCGTTTCTGGATTATTACTTCACGCAATTCCTCTATCCAATTACATTATACACATTCCCGGTAGATAAAAAAGTCATGTTTATAATCGTAGTCAGTAAATTAACATAATGTCCGTTTATCCGTTGTCCGGTACCCATAACACAAGCAGCTTTAGTTGCTTACTTTGGGACTAGGTCAAATGGTGTGTTAACTATCCCAAGATATTTATTTATTTATTTAATGGTGTGTTAGTGCAAGAAGGGACCCTAATGCAAATATTAGCGTAGTCCTTCAATCAATTTAATACCAGAACTTTTTTATTTTAGCAGTGCAATGTAAAGTATTTGTAACTTGACAAAGGTCGTGTTACTGACTACAGTCCTACTTTTATTATCCTCTTTATTCATTTTTTTTTCTTGCTTTATACATTTTAAAAAATAAATCATGGTATAAAAAGTATAAAAGTATTATTATTATTTGTAATGCACAGGCAGCCATGAGCTGGTGCGTGCATATCATTGTCCCTTGTGTTATTGATTTAAATGATGATGATGAGGGATTTCCTCCCGGAAAATCACCAAAAGTATGCAACCGAACATCCTTCCTACGTGTCTGATGTACAAGTTGCTGGTGGCAAAATACATCCCGAACTAAACGGAGATGCGAAAGCGTAAAAAAAATATCCTACTATTCTACTAATATTATGAATGGGAAAGTAAGGATATTTGGATGTTTGTTCTGCGATCACACATTAACAACTCAATAGATTGAGATGAAATTTTGGTAGACAGATACAGCATGTCCTGTATTGGTTTACATTTTCTGTTTTTTCAGACTCAATTTGTAGATGGAGAGGTGGTGTTAACGACTCATAGAATATTATGGGGCAAGCCTGGTGACATACCGAAGGGACTGACTTGCTTGTCCCTGCACTTGTACTATGTTTTTTGTATAGAAGAAGAAAGCAGTGGAGTATTTGGCCTCGGAGGTCTGAAAAGGATAATTTTACACTTAGGGCCTGCGTTACCAGGTGAATATATATAAATAAATTAAATGTAATGTGTGTCTATACTGTTTGCTGTATTTGATTTTTAAATACATATTTGTGTAATTGTGTGTTGTTTAGTTTAGGCTATTTCCAGTTTAATAAGTTATTTTCAATTGTAGTAAAGTTCGACTGCAGCCAATTACTGATTATGGTATGAATGTCATGAATGAGCTTAACTTATAACTCTGTTTTGACAAAGAAAAAAATTTGAATTAATCGCCTCTAAACCTTATTCATGTATTCTGTACTTGGTACTCTGCAAAAACAATAAAAATATTAGGTTATTTGTTCCAATTTGTTAATATGGGCCTCTGCATAATAATGCCTGTGTCCATTATTATTGTGACCACAACTGGAAAACCAGAGGTAGAGGGTTTTAAAACTTTTAAAGATCAGCATAGATCAGCCACCCTCTTGGGTCTACCGTTTCCTGTGGGCAGCTGTGATCACTGCCCTCGTGCGCTCATAAGCTTGATTACCTCTCATTTTTAATTAAAAAAAAAAGTTACTAGCTTAGAATTGAGCAAAAGACAGCATATTATATTCGCAGCTTTTATTCACGGTGCATAGTTTAAATAAATCAATAAAGTACAGTTATTTTAAAATTACAGGCAAAAGGCCAGGTCCAGCTGTTGTCAGTCCCTACCACTTCATTAAACTGTCGTTTAAGGATGGCATAGACTCTGCCTTCTACAAAGCTCTTTCCGATGCAGTGAGCGCAAAAGCTTGGGAACAACAATCCCTTGCTTCACCGATGTCTGCAACAACACCAAACACCAGCCCTAAGCCTTCCGTTGCTCCAGTCAATTCCAAAATCAGGTCTGGGATTGTAGGCATCGAAAGAAGTATAGAAGAGCAACACAGAGCAACAGATGCAAGCATCACAGTAGCTTTCAAAGACTTAACTAAACTTATGGAGAAGGCCAAAGAAATGGTTGTCATCTCAAAGAATATATCCACTAAGATTCGGGTAAGATACTTCCTTATTGAATAGATAATATGACTTTTTACCATCATACTTTTTTTTTACTGGCTTCCCATCTCTAGGTCGAAATTGATTTCGCCAATTACGACTTTTTGGTTGACATAGACACACCGGGAGAGCGTATGTACGGTAGGTCGGGTAGGTACGGTAGGATCGGGTGTGTGAGTGTGTGAGACCTAGAACAATACAAATAAAATAACATACCATCATACTTGCTTATTTATGTGTAACTAGGTACAGTCAGCCCCTTCGACATATATTTATCGCAATCAGTTGCGGTGGAGTGAGCACCAGATATGTTAATTATATACAAAGTGTGATGTTCTAAAACAAAGTTTTATAATCAATCTCATTAAAAAGGAATGATGCACATAATTACGTTACACTCAATACACAACAGTTATTAGCCTTACCCCTAAAGACGGATATATCTATCTCTATAAGTTCTACGTCAATGACAGATATATCTGTGGTTGCGCCGTGCTGTTGTGGGCCATGAGGCTGGCGGACTCCTTGCGAGCTGGCCGCTAACCGTAGATGCCACATGGGCGCGGCGCATGCGCACGGCATGCGCGAGTGGTCGCATAGCGACAAACATTAAGTTAAAAAATAACGTGTCAACGTAAAGAGAAGTTAACTCCAAATTCCGCTCTGCAACGTGTGTGTATTGTGTGTGTACCAAAGGGCTATTGCCCAGCTGGTGCCCGTTTACCCGCGTGTGCCGTGTTTCCTCGCGTGTGGCTTATTCTGGAGGTTCCGCGGCGGACGAGGTGAGTCCGTCTCCTCTAAGCCTTCGCGGCACGGCGCCCAACCAATCTGGTATAGTAATATGGTTGAATTTCATTACAAAAAAATGGCTAGGGGCTACGCGTGTCACGATTTCTGTGTTTGATGTGGCGTTGAAAAGGTTAATGACCTCAAATGTGTTTTATTTTTATAGGAAAAACAAGGTGATATATCTGAAGATGACACGGTGAGATTCAAAGCTTACCTAATGAGCCTGGGTATTGACGACCCGGTGACAAGAGATGCATTCAGATCAGATTCTGATTACTACATGGGATTGGCTCAACAAATCTCCGATATGATGGTTGCTGTGTTAATGGTAATTGCAAACATGCAATCAAATGTTTTAAGTGTTACATAATTTACTAACTACCCGTCCCGGCTTCACACGGGTACAAATAGAATGTAATATACATAAAAACCTTAAGAAATTCTCTAAATGACTGAAAACCTTATCAAAATACGCTGCGTGGTTCAGAAAGAGAAGGCGACTGAACATACGCTATGAAAATGGCGGTTCGCACCGCGACCGAGGAACCGAGACCGGAGATCGCGACCGTTTTTGACTTTAGGCAATGTATAAGCGACAGTTCATGAGCGAGACAGATACAAGAGACAGGAGACAGAGAGACGGACGCTGCCCCGGACCAGTATACTGTGTCGCGGTCTCCGATCTCGGTCTACTGCCTCGGTCTCCTGTTTCGGACGCGGCGCGAACCGCCACCTTAATGATTTAAGACAGACAGGAATGGATTTCAACTTTATACCATGTAAATAAGATAAAGATAAAGATGTTAGGTTCTGCTAGGTCCAAATGTGCGACGACAAATCCATCCTAGTTCGAAAGAGATGAACTTTATTTTAAAGCCAATTGCAACAGCACTTATTTTACAGAAAATATTAATGACTTAGTTGGTTTCAGGATTGTGGAGGCATAATGTCTTTGTCGGATGTGTGGTGTCGAGTGAACAGAGCAAGAGGCTTGGAACTAATATCGCCAGAAGATTTGTTAAACGCTTGCAAGTAAGAATTGAACCTTTTCGTTAATTATTTAGGCAGTAATAAAATAATAATAACGATTACATCGAATCATCATTTCTTCTTCTTCTTCAGTCATAAGCATTTAATATTGAACTTAAAAACGTTAAATATCTTTGACCACCTCACGCTACAGTAGCATGCTAGCGTTGAACGCGGACATAAAGCATCCGTCCCACTCACACACGCTTGCTAGTTAGAAAAGGATATATGTATTGTATGCTTTACGTCAGCGATAGAAGCTAGCGTGCTAGGACATCTGATGTCCACTTGGTTACAATTGATATCAAGTGAGGTACCCTCCATAGCGCTGTGTGCAGACAACCAGTTTGATTCATAGGCCACTGTAGAACGTTGTCGCAATATGTCATCGCTGAGATATTATGACATTTACTGTGAGGTCATTATGCCATTTATTGTGAAAACATTCTACAGTGGCCTATGAATTTAATTGGGTGACTGTACATTTTGTTGATAGCACGACCGGTGACACGACTATGGTGTCTCTAGCTGGTCCAAATCTCAAAGCTTCAACAGTTAAAAGTCTGCGATAGTACAATCGAAGACACATCTAAGTCACCATTAAAGATGGAATTGCGAGAAAGTGTCATTTTCCGAGAGGTAGGCACATAGTATGTACTACGAAGTTGATATATCTATCCCTTTCGACCACAGACAATTTCCCTCTTTAATGGTCGGCTAAGTTTGTTGCTATTTGTACAAAGTGTTTGGCCTCTACACTTGTTTAATTATACTTTTAGGCTGCTACAAACAATTGGCGCTCCCATGTCGCTCCGGAAGTTTCCTAGTGGCGCCTGCGTGCTTCAGCTTAACAGTCATAGAGATGAGGAAGTAGCGAAGACAACTAGTACTATGGTAAGTTTCACTGCCGGCCAGTGGCCTCCGGGCCATCGCTCTTGCCGGGGCCTCGCGCCCCGCACAACAATCCAGGTAGAAAGTCATTGGGTAAGTTCCAGTTAGGACAAGGACCAAGCAAACGTTCGTTAGGTACCTACCTAGCTTGAGACACTCTGAGCGAAGAAGCGAATCGCAGTGTCCTGGAGAATGTTCGAAAAACAATGCTGGCAGTGGATACGTTGATAGGAATTCCCGTTTGTTATCTACGCAGTCAAAGAGGTTAAAAAGAATCCAAGAACATTTTAAGAAGGCAGTAGAGTGAACATCACGGTACTAATACAATGGGAACACGCACTCCTAGACAGAACAGTACTGTCAGGACAGGACAATAAATAGCCAGCTGGTCTAATTTTCGAGGCAGTTGGCTTGCCCACCACCTTTTTCAATTGAATATTCTGTGGCTGTGCTCATATGAACGCGAGGGCAGTGCAGTGCTGCTCCCGTTTCTAATAGTTGACTCATCTATATTTGAACTTTCTTCCGTTCAACTATTCCTGCCTCGATGCCTCGCTGTTCTGCCCCCCTGTGAAATTAGCATAAGGAGACTACTCTAACTGTAAAGAAAGTTAGAGCTTGTGTAGACATTTTTAATCGCCTAGTGTTCAGCTAATTCTGCTGTTGACTGTACTGATATGAAAGAAACAATCTTAGCCACAAACCGGACGAGGCACGGCACAATTTTTTAAAATTTTAGGCAGATCTAATTTTTAAGCTTTTGGTTGATAACTATGATAGTAGAATTGATAATTCACACTTTTTATTGTTTCAGCTCGAAGAAAATGGCTTCCTTACGCCGGTGAAGCTTTCTCAGATAGCTAATGTCTCCGTTCTGCTAGCGAGGGAGCGGCTGTACACCACAGAACGCCTTGGATTAGCGTGTCGAGATGAGTCTATAGAGGGTCTAGCGTTCTATCCTAATTTATTCTTGAGAGAAACCGCCTAGCAATAACCATGTGATTTAAAAATTAATTTTATATCCTTATTTACAAACGATTATTTTTATTAAGAATATAAATAAAAGATCAATAAGCATTGTTTATTTATTAAGCCGCCATTTTCGTTTCACATAAGCTTTTAGCTTGAAATTATGGACTATGAGTGAGTTATATTTTTTATCCACACTTCTCGATTGTACTTCACTCTTGTTGTGTAAACCACCTCATAAAATAGTATCTCAATCTTAAATACTAGTGCCACATATAATAAACATGGTGTACTTATGTCTTATGATATCCATAATATTACTTGCTGTACGTATTCATAATTCCGCAACGTTTTTTTTTTGTTTTTGTTTTTTATTTGTTCCAAAATCTATTATAGATATTTATTTCATTATTTGTTAACATTCTTAAATAGTTCGTGGCAAATTTGTTATGAAATGCAAAACTAGAACTATAATTAGGTAGAAAAAAGCTAATCAGACACTTGCTTTCAGCAATCACAGGTACATCAAGCTATATGTTGGCTATGGTATTTCTCTATACTTAAACTCAAGTCCATTGGGCAACCTTAATATCAATTAACTGTAAGTACACAAGACAATGCACCATTATTTGGACTTATGATGCTATAAAATGACACACATTCACTCCACAAAAAATGCTGAGGACCTTTACAAGTTTACATACGACTTTGCAGAGGCAAAAAGGCTATGTTGTCAAAATGCAAATAAAAAGGGAAAAGGATTTATAGGCATAGGGAAACAAAAGATAAAGCCTACAACTACATTTTATTTGTCACAGGAATGTGTTGTTCTTACAGTAAAATTAATACTCTATTGCACTCTTAAAATTCTTTGGCAGCTGATGATGTCTGCCACACAGTTCCCAGGCTATGAAGTCGTCGCTGGACCGAAGATTCTCTACAAAACATTCTACACCTCTCACAAAGGGTAACATCATCTCTTCATTGATTATTTCTGATAGACGATGAAGAAAGGCTATATTCTTAGCAAGGGTTTCTTTTATAGTTGTAGACAATGGCCTCTCTGTGCACTGGACTATGTCGAGCTGAAAATAAACAGACAATTATTATTAGACCACACGCTTTCACAAGGCATGCATTTTAGCAAACTTTTCAATGCCAAACATTTGCACAAGTCTTGAATTTTTTTTATTCTGATATCTGGCCCTGCAGGTTTATATTAATGACGGATAAACAATGTTAATGCATACAATATAATAGTTACTCTTATGCATTTCCATAATGTTCAAATTTGTTACAAAAAAGCATGCCATGTGAATGATGACTTTTGTTTGTTTTTGTTTTGTATGTGGTGTTGGAAATCTTGAATGTGTTTGTGGATGTAGTGTGTATAAACAGAACTTACCTTTTCTTCAATAGCATTTGTTTGGAGACCCAGGTAGGCATTGAGGCATGCAGACAAAGGTTTAAGTGTGTCTGGTAAGCGACCTTGTTTGTTTTTTTGAATAATAAGATCTCCAACCTGTAAAAAAAGTATGATAGGTTTAATAATAAAATTAATGGAAATAGGTTTAACACATTCTCAGTCTAAATACAAAATCTTTTAAATACACTGGCAGTCCTCCCACATCAATTTCCAATTAACTTTCTATCATTGAAAGGTGTCCATGGTATATTTTCAAGGGAGTTAGTGGAGTGGTACATATACATGTACCACACCACAAAATACATGTCTGTATATGACAGCACTGGGACTGGGAATACGATAACAGGTTAAATGTTAACCTCCTGATTGCCAGAAATAATTTTATTCATGAAGATTAAATTTATAGTACAGGGTGGGTATGTCATACAAAATATACAGTTACTAGCTGCATCATGAGCAAGATGACGTAAGCATACATGTCTATGTGTATGTGCCATGCTCAATGTAGTAAGTTTTCGTAAATCAAGGAGGCAGGACTGTGGTTTCAAAATTAAGTGCAGGGTGGAATGCTACCTAAAAATATAAATAAGTGTGTTCACATTTAGTCCAGTAATGACATTAAAAAAAAATGCAAAGCAGTTAAAACTTAACCAATTTGTTTACAAGTGTGGTATTTTTACATAGATAGTGAAGTTTTTTTAAATTTTATTGAGGCTTTAATGTAATGTGTGACTATGCCAACATCATGAGGAGACTCCAGTAAGAATTCATGAAACACTCCACTAAGCATGATCAGCAGCTTGCTTGCGGAAAAGGAGTGTTTGACAAGGCTGGAGCTGCTGTTTTATCTGTTTACTATGAGCTTGAGACCTGTAGGTCGCATTTGGCAATCAAAAGGCAGCTCGTCATTTCAAATCTTCACAACTGCTAGTTACATGCATTGATCAAGTTTATTTTTTCAACGTTATTCAACAGACCTACAATACATTTAAAGACTCAAAAGTGGACAAAGCTAAATAGGGCAAATATTACTAACCTGGGTGTCAAACACTGATGTCAGCTTAACATTGTGTTTATGATATAAGCAGTCGGACAATTTCCTGCAATCATGGACTATCTTCTTGGGGTTTTCACTCTCCAGAATTTTTTTGAGTCCTGCATCAAATGCATGATACTGCATAACTTTTATGTCGAAGATGTATATCTGGTGTTGAGTCGACATCACAAGGAATGGCATCTTACATTTGCGCCCCATTGCTGATCCATCTGAGCTAACACTGACATAGCTGTACTGATTTAAATCCTCTAATGCTTCATGAAAACTATTGTCCACTTGATTTATAAAGATGTACTTCTTTGAAATGTTTATGATCACTTCACATTCCTTTTCAGAGATCTTTAAATGGCTACTCACATCAGGTTTTTGTAGTTTTACGATGTTACTCACTTCAGAATTATAGTAATGGGTAATACCATCACTCTCATAGCCTTGGGACAACTCTTTGACATTATACAAAGATATCTTAGACTTATCACTAGTGATACTGTAGAAATGACCTTCAAATACTTCACAGTTCTTTGTGTGAACTTGTAGTAACTCTCCTTTCATGTAAAGGTTGTCCATTTTGAAAATATTTGATATGTAACTAGTATTAAAAAGAGAGTTGGCTATTCAATTAATCTTTCTTCACTGGTTTAGATGGCTGCACCTCAGCTTCGCCGTAGGCCTTGTAAATGTAAAGACCAAGGGTAAAATGCAGAACGAGCACAGCTACAACCGCGGAGTAAACGCTACTCGTAGTTTGTTCCAATCGAAGCAAGCCATCGAATAGTACACTCTTCGAAAGGAAGAACGAAATAATCGGCACGATGATAATAATCAAACAGTATTTAATTACCGTCCGAAAGACTTGAAAGTCGGGTAATTCCTGAAAGTAACAGGTTATGTGGGTATATAAGAAATATAACTTGAAACATGAATGAAAAATAATCGGTTTTAGGTACTTACATTAGCGCGACCTTCAATCATGATAGGAACCGAAAATAAATAAAAAGAACAAAAATGTGATAAGTTTAATTCTTAGTGAAACTCATTAATGCAATGTAATTTCTTATCCGACAAATCGGTAATAGAAAAAATGAAAGGATGGATGACTTGACTTGACAGAGCAGAGGTAATGTAAATTTGCTTGACAAGTGGACAAATCAATGAAAAGTATGTTTCAGACACTCAAATAACTACCAAAACGAAGTTAAAGATTGTTTCATATTAAGCAGTGAAATCATGACAAATTAATAGAAAACATATTTGTTAAAAAATCAGCTCTCATCCCTTAACACTTCGTCTGCTCGACCCCGGATACGTGTAAATTTATGACTATTTTTTACTAAGGAAGGTATATTTTTAAAGATAAAGGCGACTAATTTAATTTTTAATTCCCGAATTCGTCACGTTAAATTTTTCATCCTAAGTCAATTTATAGTATTTATTAGTTCTTTTCTTTATAAAGGTATATATTTTTAATCTTCTTCTTTTTGTTATCTTTTTTATCAACAATTTAACAAGGTATAAAACAAAATTCCTGTCTATCCTCAAATCTTTGGCCGCTTACTCCTCCTAAACCACGTAACGGATTTTAAAACGGTTTTTCTGTTATTAAGAGAATTTTTATAAGAAGGTTTCTATGTAAGATTTCATCCCAATTGTACCCGAGCGAAGCCGGAACGGGTCGCTGGTAAATAATAAAAGAAACATAAACTTGTTCGCGTTCGTTGTTAATTGACTTCTGTTACTTCACGCCCTTTGCACACGAATAAAAGTACTTTTTCTACAATAAAGTGCGTTGCGAAATCCGTACATAGAAATATTATTATCATCACTGGATCTTATCATACCGTACAAACAGTCTAATCAATAATAATACTAGAAAGAAAAAAATAATTTAGAGCACAATCATCACACAGAACCTGCACACTACTATCCAACGGTGTAATTCAATTACCGACCTAGATGCTTTTTTTTATAAGTGACACAAAATAATACAACCCTGACAATGAACCATAGAAGCAATCAGAGAATGAAATTATTTGATTTACTTAATTTTTGGAGTTGAATTAAAGAATAACCACGTGACACCACGTGTAACACCTAGTGTATGACTAAATTGTCACCGTAAATAGCGTTAGCACTTCATTTCCTGTGAAATGAAAAGCTTTAGCCGATTTCACTTTGCTTTTGTTGCTGAACATGTAACACGTTAACACTGCACTTAACACTAAAACGTTTTAAAATGAAAAAAAGTCACTATTATTGGAGTTTAATATTTTTTGTAAGTACTTATCCTTTGACTTACACCTACAAAATATAATCGTAAATGCACAAATATTTTTATTCCAATTGCCGGTTCGATTTTATGAATACAATGTTTTTATTATTTAACTGTTTTCATAAAAGTTTTTCGGTTTATCCGACAGATTGAAATAAGCGGCACATTTGTCGATATAAACGAAATCAAGAATAATATTTTGCAATGGAAGCAACAGAACAGTTTAAACTTTAGTGAGGTCAGGTTTTAAGGGTTTATAAATACCTTAAACTAACATATTTATTTATTGTTCAGTTCAACAAGTTCCATTTTTACAGATTGGTGCATCATCTAGTGGCATATTTGATTTTAGTGATGTGAAAAACAAAATTTTACAATGGAAAAATCAAAAATTGGCCGCACTCTGTCCTTCCAACGGGTATGTATAAATAAAAAACATAACAGCAAAATTGTTAACACTTTACATCGACACTTATTCAATAGCTACGCACAAAAATTTAATATTTATTTTTGTAATCGCTCATAACACGAAGTATAATAATGTTACCATCAACATGTCATAAATGATTGAATCTTTAAACTTTTTAACACAATACATTTTTTATTTCGAAGGGCGCAACTGCAGACTCTTTTGAACATTGTATGTAGTACAGCGCAACCAACGAATGTAACTTTGAGAGATGCGTGTATCACTTGTTTTTCCAGTGTTACTTCTATGCCTGAAGTAAGTAAATTCTTTATGAAAAGTGATCTTTAACTGTATTAGATTAAATTAATTAATTAATATTGTTTTAATTTTAGGGTCCACAAGAGTTGAACGCGTTGAGCACCTGTGCTTCTCAATATTTTGTTAATACAACATACGCTGCGTGTGCTACCGCTCTCGCGGTAAGATTCAATGATCTAAGGTCGGGGAACAAGTAGAATGTCTCTGTGAAATTAACGTATTTTATTTGCTTTAGTCTTGCCAGTCAATGATGGAACTATTTTATAAGTGTAGAAGATATATTCTGCACATTCGTAGTCTTCCTAAGAGTGGATTCAAGTAGGTACTGTTAAACCATTGTTAAACATAAGTACCTACAATTACTACGATTTATAATATAATGTATAGTCACACTTCGTGCTTATAATGAGCAAAACGGTTTCTTTGTTTGTTCTTTTTTATTGAAAAGTGTCGTTTAAAGCAAAATTAGAAAACACTGAGAAATTTTATTTAGCTTTATTATTTGTTTTATATGTACCTATTTCAAGAATCAAGTGTTTCACTTTATTTGTTTTGTAACACTTAAATATAAACTTTAACCTTTTTTATGCTTTTCTGGAAGGGATTAGCTTAGGAGAAAAAAAAACTGAAATAGGTATTTGATTATTTTTAATAATTAGTGGGAATTCTGAGTTTCATGACATGATTCTGGAACAAGTTATAATTCTTTTCGAATTTTTTATAGTCAGAATGTTACTTGCAAAGTCTATCAAAATCTGATCAGTAGTTTTATGAGATTTGCATTCAAGCTAATAAAAATATATTGTGTCAACGTGTTACGTGGTAGTTAATCGCTTCTAACCAGTAGACGTGTGCGACAGAGACGGATGCTTTTATGTGCAAGAAATACGCTAGCTACTATAGCTGTTTTTCGAAATAAAGTTTTTTTTATCAATTACTTGTTTCTTTCAGGCATTATCAACTTCAGCTTTAAACGTGCAACCTTCAGGATGTTTCATGGGTTATTGTGATTTTGTACGATGTCTACGAAGGACCAATTCAATTAATCTCGTATGTATTAGTAGTCAAAAAGAGTTTCTTTTAAAATACTAACGGGTGGTAGGACCTTGTGCAGGATTCATTTGCATCGCTACCACCACCTTGCTCGCTAATTCAGCCGCTAAGCAGCAGTGCTTGGACTGTTGTGTTCTGGCGTGGAGAGCAAGACAACTGGTGAAATTACTAGCGCATGAGGCATTTCATCTTAGCCCTTCGGATTGACAACGCATTCGCAGTTCCCTTGGTGTTATGGGTGTCTATGTCTATGCAGGGTGGTGATCACTTACAATCATGTGACCCCCTTGCTCGTTTGCGTTCCTATTTTATGTCTTATAAAAACTATAAGTGTAGAAACACCTATAGCTTTTTAAGACATAAAATAGGGAGGGGGGGTTGTTTTTTTAAGACAATCTAAGCTTATCCATATTTTATTATTATTACAGATCACGCAATGCACCCGTGAAGCAAGAACCGGTGTCAATATTACGCTTGATGCCGACAATGTCCGGTTTTATACAAACGTGACCTCTTGCCTGTTAGCTAAGGCTCGTTGCAGCACCTTTAATCCCATCACTGGAGACCCTCAAACCCCGGGATATACAACAGCTGGAGCTAGAATCAGTAATGCTCTGCAAATCTCTGCGGCAGGGGAGCTAAGAATATTAGCTTTTTCTTCTAACACGCCAGTAACTGCTTCATTTTGCTCTACATCATCAAATTTGACGCAAACAAGTTGGCTTACTAATGTCTGTTAAGACCGGCACGTAAAATTATTTTTATTTTTTATACCACAAGCATTTCAAGACTACTATTAGTATCTATTAATCCTGTTATGTAATGTAGGTAATAAAATAAGCTCAACATTATGCTCTTTACAAAATTTTTCCATTAAAAACCAAATATGCAATACCTTTAGTAGTGGTACTCCTTAGGCAAAACCTACAGTTGAATACTTATCATCACACTATTATTTCTTGCACTCTTCAAGAAGCTCAGCGGGCGTTTAGGGGAGGCGAGGCGACAGGTGACCCCCGCGCAAGCGGCTTTCTTGCGCAACGGAGGATGTTTTGGGTCCTTAGTTTCAAGTGTTTGTACCTATTGTTTTTGTTTATATTTACATTTTGTTAAATGAATAATCACCAATTTCATGCAACGTTATTTATATAATACAACTTACCTGTTTCTTTTTACAAGTTGAATTAAAGTTGCATGCGATTCCCTTCTTGTTATGAGAAAAATTTAGTTTCTGTATTTAATTTTCAATGACATTGGTATCGTATGCTAGAAGCAAATAATAACGCGTTTAGTGTCATTTAATTTATTGGTATAAATATTACGGTAGAAGCAAAATAAATAAATAAATATCTTTGCATAAAACTGTGCCAAAACATAAGACGGGTTAAGGTTTATGTTCTTAGCATAGAATTTAGAAAAGTCTGTCCTTGTTCTGAGGTTCTTAGGCCTACGTCTAAATTAAGAAACCCTTGATTGCCAATGTCAGTTGTCAAATCATCTGTCACTGTCACCTGCCATGTATTCTTTCTACTCTGTCTACTTCAACTGCAAGCTGCAAGTCCGTTTCTTTTGCTATACTTTGTTTTATTTTCTGATTTTTATGTAGTTTTTATTAATGAGAATAATAGCCAATAATAAGGCATAAGCATAATTTTGAGTTCTTGAACACACGTACGTAGTCAGTTTGAATAATCACGTAAGTATTTGCACTCTTTTCCGCTGTTTACTTGCTTGCAAACCGTTAAGCGCTTTAATAACATAACCTTAACAATTTTTTCTCGCGTTTTGATAATATCAGAGGTTATTAGCTATCAGTTGATAAGGTTTTACTCAACATTTTACACCATACTTTTTTGGATGTTCTTAGCTGCTTGGATTCGATTCGTTTAAAAACCGACGGGATTTTTTTCTTTTCTTGTCTACTTTCCTAACCAAACCTTAAACCGAAAAATAATCTTTTCTATAGCTTATCATCTTCAGTCTTGTCAGATATTTATTTTATTCCTTTATAGGTGGCTATGATATTGATGTTAAGAGACCGCAGTAGGCTCACTTAAACTCATGTTTCCATACAGATGTATAGATAAACCATTTCAGCCTGGCATTTGCACTTGTGTGCATAAGCATGTACAATCAGCAACGGATATTTTTACATAGTTAAAAAGGTTAAAAAATATCTACATTGTTTATTGTGAAGAGAGTCGGAGCTTGTGTCATCTTGACCATACTAAATGACTAGGTACAGATATAATTTGGTAAATAGAAAAAGATGAACAATACATGTTTATAATTAGGTTTGGATGAGGAGAAAATTAAGACGAAACACCAAAGCCTAGAGAATTGATAAATAGGTATTTGTAAAATCTATTGTTGTCAAGCTTAGACTGAAAATACCTATTTAAAGTACACAAAATCAACGATTCGTAGACCCCTGATTCCTTCTCCAAAACTCAACCGATTTAACTACTTTTTTCATTAAAAATTAAAGAAAGGCTTTGGCAGTGTTCCTATGTTTTTCTTTTTTTATTTAATCTAGTAAAATTTGTTTTCTGAATGTATGAACGCAGCCGAAAATCTGGCCAATTTTTTAGGTTTTTGAATGTTCATATCTCTTTTAATAATTAATTTATGAAAAAAAGGAAAACATAGGGACATGCATAATAGTGGCCATGCATAATAGTAAAAAAAATTGCTCCACTGGCATTATCCAGAGAGAAAACAGGGGACGACGTTTGTTTGGAAAAACGGCCCTTGTGTTTCCTCTTGAATAGAGAAGAAATACTGCGGTTTGTACATTTGTATAAAATTAAAACTAGCGTTTTTTTTTCTGTTGCATGTTTTCCTAGCCAAAATAAACATTGCTATGTATTATGTTGCTGATTATTATCGATGATTAGGTAACTACTTTTTAAGTGGATGACATGAGTATCATATTTGAGAGACAAAGAGCAAGTGTGTAGCAAAAACAATGGAAAGTTTATCTTGCATTATACTAATAAATACAATACTTATATGTCCTATTAATAAATATAATATCCATGTACAAAATAATGTACATCAAAGTAGTATAAGGAAATGAAGTTAAGGATATGGTGCACATAGCTAATAGAGAGGAAATATCACTTATTTTTCTTCAAACTAATGCTGATAATTAACTGCAACATTTACTGTGCCTTGATCGCCCGACCTTAAGTCAAACATACTTATCGGGTAATTTGAAATGATCATTTTGACTTAAACTGTGATGAAATGATTCTGTCTGTTTTATAATTGAACTTTGAACTTAGGCCTTTTCCTCATACCAATGAATGGCTTGCCATTATGAAAGTACATTGTTTCGGAATATATGGAGAGTTTTTTTTTGGAATTGAATAGCCAGTGTTACCCCTTTATTGGATTTATGTGCTAGATGGATAATAGCTGCTTCTTCAAGTTTTTATATCTTATTATTTTATCTTTTGTAGGCAATAATAATCAAAATAATTTCAATAATGTATTATTCAACATGTCTACGAAAAAGGCTTAAACACTATCTAATTCTGTAACAGTATACAACTTATTTTGCTGTCTCTTTCTAATTAGATTTAAGTGAGCTGTTATAAAAGCAAGCTGGTAACAATGTAAAAAGTATGAAGATTAAAATTTAGAATTTTATTAACTTTACTCACAAAAATTTTTGTAGAGTAAATGACAAAACAAAAAAAAACAATGTTGCTAGCTCAGCTTTGTAACAACCCTCTTAAAGCTGGTTCTGGATATACTAGCAATTAAGTAGGATTGCCATATCTTTATCACTTGCAACATTGAAATGTCCAAGCAAGCCTTATTTAGGGCGCATTTTTGGCAAAACTTTCATGCAGTGGCTTTGATGCTTTTTGCTTCGATAAAACACGCCCTTGTAACCAAATCCAATTGAGTAAGTTTACAAATGACCCTTCATGATAAATTATCTAACAAAGGTTTAAATGGTTTTGGATATCTGCAGCCCTAACATGACAGCCCAGGTTTAGTTTAACCCCTCCATGTGTCTCTGTCTAACTAGTGTCATAAGAAAGGGACGCGTACATAGAGATAAACTAAACTTGTCCAGTCATGTTAGGGCCACTGAGTTAATAAATCTTGTCAGTTTATGTTATCATTCTTGTTTTACTATGAACCAAACCTGTTGCCTTATGGGCATGGTAGCATCTGTCACTAGCATTAGTTTTAGACTAGTCAGAGAATGAGTCATTGGATAATGAACACAAGCAATTGGTCCCTAGTCTCCAATGTAACCAGTTGTTGATTGGCTCCGTGGTTTAACTTCCAAGCTACATCAGTTAAAAAAAGACATCCTACCTACTAGTTATTTGTGTTACAAAAACAGTAAAAAAGCAATTACAAACAGAGATGACAATTTAAGCCCTAAATTAGGCGAGAGTCCGCTAGTGTTAGGTACAACGTTTTTTATCACACTTGCAAGAAATGTAAAAATAATACTGATTTTTGAGATCGCGGTACGAATTTGTTGCTCGGCGGCTGCTCGTTCGCGCTTCTAGCGGGTTGTGGGAGAAAAGATCTCTAACCACTCTGCATGGGGGAGGGGCATTAGAAAAAATACAACCCGCGTTAGTTACTACTTACGAAGAAGTGTGATGAAAATAATCCTACAATAATATAGGTGGAAGTATGTTTCGACATTTGGATGTTTGTTCCTCAATTACCTCCGTGTGAACGGCTGGAAGAATTAGGATAATCATTGATAGACCATGTGCTAGCTGGAGCAAAACAAACGATACTCTATTTCGAGAAAATGCTTTGTTTCTGCGGAATTGTAATAAACGAAATCTATGGAGACTGCGCCGTTAGCTAAGCTAGTATTTACATAATCAAAATCCATAATGCTAAAATTAACACTATTATTGTTATAAGTATAAAGAACTCTATATCCAAATTGGAATACATAGTAAGGTAAATCATTTTGTTGTATGAAACAGCCTTCCAAATTTAAATTCAGTATACTACTCGTACATGCTTTAAGGCTTCATTGCTCATAATTTGTGTCTTTTAATCTGAAGATTTGCTGTGGGCTCTTTTATACAACTGTATAAAGATCAATTTTTGCTACTCTTAACTTCCGTAGCGGCTTTTCGTAACCTAGGCTTTGCTGTTTTGGGTTTTTTCTTGACCTTCTTTGTTGATTGAATAGAGTCATCCGTATCAGAGTTGTCAGACAGTATTGAATTGTTAACTTTTGTGGCCTTTTTGCTCTGAACGGCTGTAGTCACAAACGCACCTTTTCTAAATCGAGTCTTTGCTTGTTTGTTTTCCGGGATATTCCCTTTTTGCGAAGTCTGGTGCGTGTTGCGGGGTATATCAGTAAAACTTGGATTGTTCATGTATGGAGACCCTTCGGACTTTGTATGTTTGAGCCTGAAACTAACATGAATGTAAATAAATAAACGAACACCACTTAAATACAGCTCAGTAATCTTGTTTAAAAAAGAGAAGGAAACAAAGGATACCCTGCAATTTTATTTTTGCGGAGCTCCTACCTTTTGCCGCGCAGGCGATTTGTGAATCAAACGGCAGTTGTTCTATATTAATCACGTAACATCAACCCTGTAATTGTCTAAGCATAACAACGAGGAGTTCGACGTCGAGGCTTCGCCATGTTTCTCTCTCACTTTTGTGCGGTAAAGCAAGACTGGGCCTGGATTGGCCTTGTCGCCAAACTCGTTGCTGCTGCCTTTTGGGTATAATCCCTCAGTTTTCGATCTCTGAATAGTAGTTAAGTAAATAAATCTGTTTGAATTTAAATTACTTACTTTCCCTTCTTCTTCCAATGTTTATTTGTTTTGCTAGTAGAATCTATCACATCGTCAATGTTTGGCACCTTTAGAGAAATCTTTTTCGTTTTAGACTTTTTCTTTTTCTTATCATCCTTACTTTTTTTCCTCTCTCCTTCTAGCTCTTCCAACTTTTTAGAACATGATCTGTAAAATGTTATTTTTATTTTTGTAACGTTATCGTTATCAAATAGTAGTCAACCATTTCAGATGATTACTCAAATAAACCAATTTATGAATGAACAGCTTTTGGCAGCCGTTTGAAGCTACAGTGTTATAGATATTGGTTACATACAAAGTTACCTATTTTTAACTTAATAATTATCACATTCCCATAATGATTCACAAGCGAAATGGTCTTGCCAAGCGAAGCCTCGGCTATATGAATTTAAGACTATTAGAAGTGTCACTTCATCCCCCTCCACGATGTCCAAATTAAAAGTGTGAATATAGATTGTTTTACTTAATATTACCTTAGTAGCGCCTCACTGTCCGTAAAGTACGAGTTCATGGCAAAGCTAGAGATACCCCAGGACAGTGGGCCTTTATCGTCAGCGTGGACTCCTGTCCAAACATTTCTCTTCAGCAAGTTCAATTTCACCTGCAATTCAGCTGGTTGCGTGTTTCTGTTCTTAGTTTCTGATAGGTACCTGATAGGAAAAACAGCATTTTTGTGTGAGAAATACATATTAAAGCCAATCATTGATATAAAAACGGCCTTCCCGGACTGAGCGCATCCTTTGTTGCCGATCTTTAGTGGTGAAACGACAACACATTTTAACAAGCATGACTACGGCACACTACTCAAAAGATCCTTTAATCGGCTGTCAACGTAAACAAGATCGACGACAGTGTGGAAAAGGCATAATTAAGGAAAATACGATACTGTCATACCTTGCAGGCAGCATAATTATGGTCTGTCTGTCAACACAAGAGCCTAAAAGACTTAGTTTAGAATCGCTCTTCCTCTATTTGTTTTAAATCAAAGATTCTTTGGCTCTTCACTCATTTATCTAGCTTTGTGTACCGTCGGGAAAGTTAAATTAACTTACTTGGGTGGGGGCAAACACCTGAACTGATGCCATGACGCCGGATTCAACTTTGGTTTCTCGATAGGTTCGTTGAACATAGAAACGCTTCGTGGTCGTCTGAGAGCAGACTTCTTTTCCTTGTCAGAATGATAAGGAGAATCACTTGTCTGGAATAGAAATAAAACACTCAATATATTTGAACTAAATGTTAACAAATTTTTCATGTCTTAATTTACGAAGTTTTTTACCGGCGCTGGCATAATTTTTAGCTCTGGTGGCATTTTCTTCTTTCTCCTAGGCTTTGATTTAGAAGAATGTAGTAATCTCTGTACTCGTTTCACTGGGCTAAGATTTTCTTCACCTGATTCAGCATCTGAAGATGCATCCGTCATTGCGTCAGATGTGAGGTCAATTGTTGCTCTTGAAACCTGGAAACACATTTCTCATTAATTGTACTTGACTCTAATTCTTTGTTGTTTATGCAAACTTAACTACCTGTAAAGTTTCTCGTTTCGCTTTCTTCTTTTCAATTCGGTTTATTTTTTCCAATTTTATTCTTTGTCGTCTTGGTTGCTGCAAACGACGATTCGGTTGTGTTTAGCATTTAGCTAATTTTTTTTAAATTAACAAATTTTTTACTCACCTCACTAATATCTCTGTTGATATTGGGTAAGATAGGAGAAGATGGTGGTGCAGGTTGCATTACTTCAAGAGGCCCTCTTAGAGTTCCAGACTCCGAGCTACTACTTGATGTGTCACCTTCGTCGCTGGAAATTATGTTTTCATAAACTATTTTATCTATTGAATGTTAAAAAACCTGCTAATGCTATCTGTCACCCTTCCTATCTATACGTACCTTGAATAATCAGAGAGATCAATATTAGTAGGTTCATCAGCATTAGAACCCTCTTTTAATAGTCTCGTTACAATTTTCGTCCTAAGTCTTTCTTTGCTCGGGTCTTCATCGTAAAAATCAAGTAAAGTCTCACAAAAAGTCCGTCCTAAACTTTCGTAATCTTGAACGGAAAAGTGCGTCGACAGCCTGCTTCCTAATTCTGAGCCCCCAAATGACGCTTCCATTGTATAACTATTAGCTACTCCCAGCATCCAAACAACGACTCTACCGGTCCCTTCTTTGCTACGTTGAATTCTGAATTTGCAGTTTTCAAACGAAAACTGAAAACATCGAAAATATCAGAAAAATGTTTTATAATTTGAAAGTAATTTTACTATTAGCCTTTAAACATTTTACCTTATCTGCTGCATTTTTGTGAAGCATCAATGGAAAAACTTGCTCTTGCAGTCTTTTATCAGAATTTCTTCTGCTCTCACATCCATAAATAAATATATTATGCTTTCGGGAGTGTGCATGTAAATCTAGGTACATTGCAACACCACATTCTTCCTGTAATCTAAATTAATTAATTAATTAATCTCCTAGTGATTTGAGCGTGGGATCTAGGGCTTTCAAAATCGGTATTTCTGGCATAACTAATCCCATGATCCCGGCATTGCGTATTACTAAATAAACCGGTATTAAAAACCTAAGTGATTTAAATTGAATTAAAAAAAAATACCTTCGTATCATCAATTTAGTATGCCAAACTGGTGGATATGTTTCTCTAATAACAGTACGGTATTGCCTGTTTAGGTCCTTTCCGGTCAGCGAGCAACGATTATTGCCGACGATTACCTGGAATATTTGTAAACTGTTAACCATATATGTCACTAGGTTTTGTGTATAGTGAATATTATCTAAGGTAATTACTCACGCCATCCGGGTTTAACATAGGTACCAGTTTGAATATAAACTTTTCACGCAATTCGCGAGCTTGGTTTGAGTCACCAGTCAAGTAATCTATGAAACCTTTCATCATCCACGACGATGGAGTTTCACCGGGGTGCACTCTCCCCGTTATCACAACAGCTTTTTTTTTCTATGGAAAAAGCAATCAACTTTATCATTATTCTTATGCATTGATGTCTGACTAATTAATAGTTAAAAATGAATGATCGAATTACCTTTGGCTCAATTTCATTTGTATTTGGAGGCGCAGTGATGGTTAGATAGTACACGTTATTTCCGGCTAAAGTTCTGCAGAGAAGTCTTAGTTTAGAGAAGGTTGATTTAATGGGATGAGATTGCAACCGAGACAGATATTCCTGTAAGTCAGAGTATGTGTACGGATAACAATGTGCAACGTATACTGCATCGTCTGCATGAGGAAACTCTATGTTGAACGTCAAAGTATAGCTAGGAAATTGTTCTTCTTCCTCGCATCTGTAAATGGAATATCGATTTTTGTTATTAAGGTATTTGTTTGGAATTTTAGCCGGATTTAATACAGCGTTAGATGAGGTACTCACGTTGGGTCATTCTTATAGTACGCAATGTTATCACCACATCGCCTCCAACCAATGGAATGTAAGTTTGCGTCTTTTGTTGAATATAATAAAGGCCGCATGCCTTCGCTATATAAGCTTTCAGCCTTCGATAAATTAACGATTGAAAACCTAGAATCGATATATTTTACCTAGATAAATGTAAAGGGTGTGATTGTGCATTAGTAAGGTATAACCTAGGTTGTTTTTCTTAGTAACTCACCTGTATGTCATTTGCTTTTTTGTGTTTGTGATTTTAAAGTAAAACCATTGCATATGCCTATTTGTGTAGAGATCGGTTCGAAGATGAAGTTCATAATAAGCTGATGTAATCTTGACTGCTTTAGCTAAATTTCCACTTTCGAATCGGGATTCGAATCGTAGTTCATCATCACCATTCGCTGTGGCACATGCAGATATAAAAAGCCGTGAACCTCCTACGGTAGAACGACTAAACTGAAATGAAACCAGATTATATTTAAGTCCCTAGAACAATAATATCGTCTTGAACGATATCTAACTCTTTTCCGATACTCACGTAGTTCACTGCACTCATTGGGTAATACTGGAAAATGACTGTCCCAGCTTCTTCGCCGACTGGCTGTGGACGTAATTCTTTCCCAGTAGGAACATAATATGGTTCTGGTGATGCAGGACTCCACGTTACGTGTTGTATTCTTTCATCAACTACCTACGCAAACAAATGAATGATCAACAGGCTAGATAAATAGAAACATCAGTAGGTTTTAACCTTTTATTTGAACAGGTGGTTAAAGCTATACTAACTTGGCATTCTGATGGCCATCTTGGAGCTTGTTGCGGACAGTCTAGCTCTTTTGGGAGTGCAAAAAGATCGCGTGGTTCTTTTAATTTTGCAGTAGTTCGGAATGTTTTAATATCAGTATTTATTTCAAACTGATTGGTTTTAATATTGTTTTGTAGGAAATTTGATATAAAAGTTCCTGTGGAAAAGAAAATTACAAATATCTTGACTACTTTTCGAAATTTAAATGAAAACTTATTTGTTATGCATCGCATAGCCCCCATGGTAGAAAACAAATCCCTACAATTTACTGCCTCGAGCCAATAGCGTTTAAGAATCCAGTACACAAATATTATCGTTAAATCGGAATGACGTTTTCGTAAATGAAAGGACAAGTACGGATGCATGAAAATCGTATTCATGACCAATATTCGTACTTCAAAGATTTTTTACAATAAGTTTTAGGTATAATAGGTTGAGCTAGCTCAATAGTGTATATATTAACATTTATTTATATCCCAATCCAAAAAAGAAAATAATAGTTCATACCAGTAAGTAATTACTATCTTATAAGGCTTTTCTTGCGTCGTCATCGTCATTTATTACTTTCAGTCAGTATCTAATGGGAAGTTTATTTTCCTCATATTCGATTTTAAAGCAGCAAGGAAAAGCCGTCAGGTGAAACAAAATAATAAAACTTTAACTTTATTCCTAACTACCTCTACGTCTCCTAACTACCTCTGTCCACAGCCGTTCCATTACGACGGAAATGTCAAGGTGATTAAAAAACGAATATATTTTTGCTTGATTAAGCCCCGTTAAACTTTGTTTCAGACCGAATCTGAATTATTAATTTATTACCTTTATTGCAAATAGGAAACAGAGTAGCTTGTAATGATTTGACTTGTTCTAAATTTGCTATTAGCAGATTGTCTTGCAATACTGGATCTCTAGTGGGTATCGGGAGTGTTAACGTCACAGTCGTGCTATTTATGTACTCTTCCTTCCTTTGTTCTTCCATTTCAATCATCATGACGTTTTCCTGTGCACTCTCTAGTTGTTTCCACCATAGCATCTTACGGTAGTTTTGGAAATCATTCACAGGGCTTGCTAACGGAAAGTTCGTTGGTAGTCACTAATTGCTATCTGATTTTTATCTGACCCTCGTAAGCCAAGCTTACTGTCACCATGGTTACGGCACTGAGCGTGTTGTTGTGCCTATGAATGGGCGCAGCCTGCCGGCCTCGCGACGGTCAGAGTCGAACTGACGACTATTTCGTGCAAGGGCCCAATATTTTGGGCATTGGAAGACTATTACCCTCCTCGTATCATGCTTCGATCGCACCAAATCTCTTTCAGTTTACGTCAGAAGGGCATCACGAATTAACATATTCTTGCCGAAACTTTAAAGACCACGTTTATGTTTGTAGAGGATCATTATTTGCGTGTTTTACGCATCAAGGGCCCGTTGAAAAAACTAATAAAACGATCATCAATATTCTCCGAGCTTACGGGTTCCATGACCTTATAAATCACTTGCGAAATAGTTCGCTTACACTAAACTAAACCATTGTTTCAAAATTAAGAGTCTTTTAATTGCACGGGTATAAAGTGCCAAAGTACGTTTGTTATTATATTATATTATTATTATAGGTTTAGATAATTCATATAGTTTTACTTACCTTTGCTGTCGTTTTGCGTGTCGATCTTTTCACCCCCCGAACTTTTTTCAGAGTCACCGGACATCACTGTAAACTTCTAGGTACTTCCTAAATTATGTCAAAATTACGAATCGATTAGTTTAAAAGCCCTAATGGCCAGACATAATTTACGCTTCATGCCGCCTTGCACGGTGTCCGGTTGCTAATGCTTTCAAAAGCATGGGCCGACACCTTGTTATATGTCTAGACTGCACGTCGCCTACTGTAGATGTGCATAAGGGTGAGACGTGTGTTATCTGCACGTATTCATACATTCACAAATTTGTTTATCATGACATCGTTTAGGTTTCATTTTATCTTCTTTGCCAACTTGCGTAATTTTTTTGTCACTCTAATTTCCAGAAACGTAATCTAGAGCGGTAGGGTTGAAGCTTACTCCATGCCGAAAGTTTTACTTTTCTACAGAAAAGCATGGAACGATTTCTCGTAAAGAATACGTGGTAACATGTTCCAAGAAGGCCTGAAAGGTGACTGCACTTCTCCGTAGCTTAACGGGGCCATGCCCGTGTGGAAACGCGCAACTTCACTAATGGCCCCTATTACGGCAATAAAACTTAAATTTGCTCATAGAGCTAGGAAGGAAATCATTTTCTGATTACTACGGTCGATGTCAACTTTGTGAGTTTTAGTAGTTCTGTTTTGAATTTAGTAAACATGAAGTTACGCTGCGGCCTGAATAGTGAACACTGAATCGTCAAATTATTTTTTATTGATTAAAGTTTTATCAGAGGAACACTAAGTGTGGCCTATCATTTAAATGAGTTTATTGTCATTACGGATTTTTTGATATTGAGATTTGTTTTGATTGGTTTTGGTAATTTGTATTCAACATTGAGAAAACTCATTCAAAATTTCTAATGTTTTTTCATCTACGTTTTATCACCTCTGCTTAGTATGTCATGCATGACTTAGGAGCCAATTTAAATTCTTAATGCATGCTATAGATGGTTATGTCAACCTTTAACTCTGGTTTTACGTAAGAAAGGGTAACCTAGGTTACTGCGATAGTAAAATCGATCCCAGTGATAGCAAGAAAAACCTGTTCCTAGAATTTAATGGTAAGATTAAAATACTGTAGAATCTCAGTCTTGTAGTTTCATTATTCATTTATAACTTTAGTTTTTTCTACAGATCTTCTATCGTTCAGTAATAGTCGGATGTTTTATGCATTAAAAACGCGGTCATTCCATGCCATGGTATTTGCGCACCATGTTCGAATTCTTTTATACATATGTACACATTATATACTTTTGTATATGTTCGTTCATTACTCACCATAGATTGATGGAAATTTACCACGGAAATCGTACGCACCCTTCTTTTTGCTGTCTCACTTATTTTTTCTATTCTGGCCTCCTTTTGCCTTCGGCATTGCTCTGCATACGTTACGTACCGTTATACCGTATTAGTCATTTAGGGTGAACTTTGAATAGTTTTCAATATTTTAGGCCGACATCATCTTGCTGGACATTAACGTAGTATATTATACCTATGTCTATGTATTTATTTGAATATGGTTCTCACAAAGCAATCCTACTAATATGTGTTTGGATATTTGGGTCCTCAATCACCCATTAACAGCTGAATGGATTTAGACGAAATTTGGCAGAAAGCTAGATCATGTGCTAGATTTAAATGTAGGACTTGATCTATTTGTTGGCCCAAGTTAACATAGGATACTTTTTATCCCGTATAATGTTAAAAATTCGCAGTAATATATTAGTTAAAGTTTCAAGTTCCCTACGCGTCGCAATGACGATGTCAATAAAATTCCGCTGTTGAAACCGTCTATATCAGTTACGACAATCAAATTTTGGATGGACGTGGTAATTCCGAAGTTTTGCCATTGGTGCTAAAGCGGAGCTATCATAAACTTAAACGGGGCTGTGCTTTATAGTGTTAAGACATGACACGATTCCTCAGTGTCCTGTCGAGCCCTTTAAGAGGTAAGGGAAGGCGAGGTTACTGGCCGGCCCCTGGCACGGGCCGGCGCGGATCGATGCCTACTAATCCTGCCTACTACAATACCATTGTTATTGTCTACTGCCAATAACATGATATCAATGAACTCCGTTTCAAATGAGGGAAAACTTGAATCTTTCCTGTACAAATGACGTCATTGATTATGTCCCTTCGTAACTTCGTTTGACTATGTGTTCTTTGAGAGAGGAAACTTTGGTGAAAAACACGTACGTTAGCATATAACCCGTAACGTTTACTTCTTCTTTCTTTAGTCATGGTTACTAATAGCTAATACCTACAGACTTGTAGATTTTGGTAATTATTCGACCGCGGGTATTTTGCTTCCTGCTGAGGATGAAATTGGTAGCAAACCTTTAGCAATTAAATGGAGATTTGTCATTTGATCCTTTTATCAAAGGATTATCGAGTTCCTGGTAGGGTAATCTTCTAATCTAGCGCGAATTTTAGTAATAATTATTCCGTAACTCTACCTACACAAAACGTCATTCATTGGCGGTACCAATAGCGATTTGCATGTAATACATTTGCCATCAGAAATATCGGATATGACCCAGATAAGCAAATTCTCGCTGCTCGATGGTTTAGCAAAGTTTTTGTTTCTTTCTTAATAGATGTAGAGCTTCCTCATTGGTAAGTTTCTGAGTCCATGATGTATATACAATATTCATCTACATATATCGAACGCTTCTTTAGATACGTTACCTGAGATGGTATTTTATTGCCATGTTCTTGCATCTGTATTATAAGTATTGGCCAGATGTCGAAGGCTTTGAGTAGTATACATTAGAACTGTGATAGTATACTATCATATTAATGTAACTGGGTGTAATGTAGCCAAACTTACTTTCTATCCCTTGTTGTACTTATTTGCAACATTAAAAGCGCTGCAGTTTGATCGATCTGATATGACTGACTAATGAAGCCTATTGCAGTTTTTCGTGTTCGTGTTCGCTTAAGCCACGTCAATTCCTGCCGTCAGCTGCCTTGTAGTTAAATCGATCAGCCGATAACAACACTATAGCTATTCGTGCCCTCGGTTCTTTGAACTCGTGCATAGTTTTACACTTGGTGTCGGTAGTATGCATACTTTGTAATTAAACTATAAGTTACATGAGAGAACTAAGACTGAGAATGTTTTGGTGTAAAATACAACTGAATCGGCACCGATAACTATGGGTATAATAGAGACACTAGAATACAAACCAACAATTTTGTGGTTAACGAAATAATGGAATTGTCCATGTTAGTGCACGAAAATTAACATAAAATCGACACATTTTCGGCAGTCTGCCCAATTTTTCAGTCGTGATCCCCATTAAGATAGGATGATACAATCATTTGATAATTATTATTGGAATGTACCGAACCAACGGTCGAGATATCTAAAAGTTTGTTACTTTTGCACCTTTTTGCAATGTGATAAGGTGCAAAAGTGACAAAACTTTAGATTCGTTGGCTGTACAAGCCAAGGTAATATTGTCATTCGAGCTAAGCGATATTAAAATAGATCTGTCATTTCATAACTTGTTTCAACGTATTTCTTGACTCCCAACCTATTGATCAAGAACATTTATCTGGCTCCCGGACTAATGTCACGTAGCAAAATAATAATGATAACCACTCGTAAAGATTAAAAATTTGTTCTGTTTCAGTTAGAGAATGGGACGAAAAGTCACAGTAGCGTCCTGCACGCTCAACCAATGGGCGCTCGACTTCGAAGGCAACCTTAGTAGGATCCTGCAGTCCATACAAGAGGCTAAAGAGATGGGCGCCTTGTACCGGACTGGGCCGGAGTTAGAGATATGGTAACTCAAGCAAAATAATACTTATTGACCGAGCCAAGCGAGGTCTCAGATTCGATTAGGGACGAGAACGACGACGACTATGGAATAGCGTTTATGTTTGTTCGACGATTACTTGAATATCATTTATACGGCCTTCAAAGATGGTAGATCAGTTCATCAGTTCGAACTCGACTTTAGAGAGATGATAAACAGGTTCATCGCATGAAGTCTCTGTTCGGAGTGAAGCATTAGCATTACTCATACATAAAATAAAGCATGATTTAGGTTCACACCTATTATGATATTTTATAAGGTTCCTGTAGGTAGACGAGTCTTCACAGGCATAATAATGGTTTTATTCGTAAAATATTTGAATACAGTTTCAACGCACGAACCTATAGGAGGTTAATGGTCTAATGTCAGTAAACGAATTGTTGCCGCTCTATCAATATCGTTGTGCTATAAAACTACTCAAGTGGCCATGTCAAAGATACTTTCGTATATACTAAATTTAAGCGGACTTCTTATAGAAAACTGTCTGGCAATGGTAACTAACTTAATCTACCTACTTCATTTCAGCGGATACAGTTGTGAGGATCATTTTCACGAGCCAGATACCTTCCTCCATAGTTGGCAAGTCTTAGCCGAACTGCTTAAGTCTCCAACCTGCAAAGATATGCTCATTGATGTTGGTATGCCAGTGCAGCATAGGAACGTCTCTTACAACTGTCGCGTGGCTTTCTTGAACAAGAAGATATTGTTGATCAGACCAAAGATGATGATGTGCGAAGACGGAAACTATAGAGAATCGAGGTGGTTCTCTAGTTGGACTAAAGTAAGTTATTTTTTATCTTTTGGTAGTTATAACGTTTAAACATACACTAGAATCCCTGCTACTGGTTAATAATGTTCTAATCCATCATTTGCCACTCTCTTAGGAACGACAAGTTGAGGACTACTATTTACCAAGAATGATAACTATCATTACAAATCAGACAACAGTTCCTATTGGTGATGCTGTGATTGCTACAAAAGATACTTGTATAGGCTTTGAGATATGCGAGGAATTGTGGAATCCACAAAGGTTAACTATGACACATTCTTGTACAATTAAATTGGTCGTTTTGAACTATTTTAAGTTAGTTGTATCGTTACTGATTTTATTATGTTTTTCAGTCGTCACATAGCGCTGGGTCTTGATGGTGTAGAAATCATTTCCAACGGTTCTGGCAGTTACATGGAGCTGAGAAAGGCTTATGTAACAGTGGACTTGGTCAAGAGCGCAACTTTTAAAAGTGGAGGTGCCTATTTGTTTAGTAATCTCAGAGGCTGCGATGGTCAGAGAATCTATTTCAACGGTTGTTCGTGCGTGGCATTGAATGGACAGATTATTAGTCGGGGATTGCAGTTTGCTTTAGTCGATGTTGTAAGTAACTTTGAGACTTATAATATAATTCTAACTTGATTGTTAACATTGGAATAGCGGTGCGCTTGATTGCCGTGTCTTCTGCCGTGCTTTTTTGCGCATTGTAAAACTGCCTTTGCCTGAATCGGCATAAGTCCACGCTTCGCCACTGACTGTAAAATGGCCCGAATATTTAGAATATTCTAAATATTGACACTGAGAACATTTTTTTCAGGAAGTAGTGGTAGCAACTATAGACCTTGAAGACATTCGTTCATACAGAACGCAGATTCGTTCCCGTTCGCACTTGGCCGCTTCCAATGCGCCATTTCCCCGAATCACCGTAGATTTTGCGCTTTCCGATGACGACGACGCATTTCTCACCACCAGCCCGCCGATTGATTGGAAGTATTTAACACCCGAAGAAGAAATTGAGCTTGGTAAACCATTGTACTATTACAGTTGCCGTATTGTTTGCCTTCACATATTTCATTTTATTCCTTTTCAAGTATACAAATTTTACAATTTTACATTCAATGAGTGTCTTGCTTGCAAAAAACCAAATTCCTTTATCTTTACCACATCTTAAATTCAGTAAGATCATTTCCTTATGCCAGAATTAGTAGTGCGGCTAAGGACCCTGTTAAAACAATTAGGAGCGTGGTTAGGCTAGCAGTAGCTGCAGCGATGTTAAGGCGTTTGCTGATGCAGATGTATGAGTTAAGCTAGTGAACGGACGATGTTGCCGGTATACTATGGTAACAGTTCACTGTCCACTCAGGTCCGGCCTGCTGGCTCTGGGATTACTTACGCCGCTCGGGGCAGGGCGGTTTCTTCTTGCCGCTTAGTGGCGGCGTGGACTCCACCAGCACGGCTTGTATCGTGTTCTCAATGTGTACTCAGATCTGCGACGCCATACAGAAAGGAGGTAAAGTTGGTCCAAATAAAAAGATTTTGATTTGATTAGGCGGCTATATTTCTATTTCTCCAGGTTTTTTTATTACCTTATATTTCTGTTTGCAAACAGAAGAGAAAAAGGATAAACTGCTGAGTTTTTAGTAGTATCTTCCATTTTCCGATGCGCGGGTAGAACCAGACTTGTAATTGCGCCGACGTAGCCGACTTGCAAATTTCCTTTTAATTTCATTTACTTTTTTTAATGTTTTGTATCCCGAAGCGGTGACGACACGATTTGGAGTAATGTTCCGATGCAAGGTCATTTGCTAAGGTTCTGTTTTCCTTTCAGAAAGTCAAGTGCTATACGATGTCCGCAAGATCCTCTGTCAAGCGGACTACACGCCTTCGGATCCCATGGAACTGTGTAATAGGCTGCTAGTTACCTGCTACATGGCTACGGAGAATTCCAGCCAAGAGACCAAGCAAAGAGCTTCCCAGGTACATACATAGAGGATAACGAATAGCTGCAAAGACGTTAAACGAATTTTAAATCGCTACCTAATAAAATAATAATAATATATTGAAATAGTTTTCGACTGGCGGAGGTTAGATTAGATGTCAGTCGCTCCAATGTTATAACTTGATTTGCTAAATCTAGGATGATTGACAAAGCTTATCCCGAATTTAGAAGCTGTACAGAAGCGCTAGAAGAATAGGATTGAGTTTTCAACCTAAATACAACAGTATTTAAGAGCTAAATTATGTATAACTTGTTCCTGATGGATTTAAGTTTATTGTTTCAGTTAGCCAGTCAAATAGGTAGTTACCACTTCCCGATAATGATTGACGCGGCTGTCAGTGCGGTGATCGGCATTTTCACCACGGCAACTGGTCTCGTGCCGAAGTTCAGGACGAACGGCGGATGCCCGAGGCAAAATCTCGCTCTACAGAACATACAGGTAACTCTACAGAAGATGCAGACAAACAAATCGAGGGGTATGTTTGCGCATACATATTTGTTCTAGAAAGGGCTACTGCGCATTCAAAGTTATTGCTCAAGAAGTTTGCCGGGAACTGTAATTTGTCTATACCCACCACTCACATACCCACTACATTTAAGATTGTAACAGGTTATAATTTGAGTATATGAAAATATCTAGAAGACGGTATGTAAAGAATCCTAAAATAGAAAACAATTAAATATCGGATGATTCGCGTTTTTCGTCAAGCGGGTTCGAGTCCTTGATCCTACATGGGTAAAGGTACGATATAAGATAAGCTTATGACATAAAAATTGTGGCATACAACAATTGACGTAGACATGTTTGTAGTCTAGCATTACACACGAAGTTTTGTTACCTATTACATAAAAAATGTGACTACTTACTTTGTTACACCTTATCTAACTCTTGATTTTTAAATAACCCATCAAATGTTTATCAGTAGCAAATAGTTTTGCTAATTTAAACGAACTTCGATTACCATTAACCAAGATCACGAGTAACCAAACTAGTTCGGTTGTCCCTTTTTTTCAGTGTGCCCCAGTGTATATGAACATATTCCTATTCGGTAGGTCTCTCTAACACAACGCAGGTATCAACAGCGTGTTTGTCAATTTTCAGGCTCGCCTAAGAATGGTGCTGTCTTACCTCTTCGCACAGCTAATGCTATGGGTGCGAGGGAGGCCGGGCGGCTTACTAGTACTGGGCTCGTCTAATGTAGACGAAGCTCTAAGAGGCTACATGACTAAATACGATTGCTCCAGTGCAGACATTAACCCAATCGGTGGCATTTCTAAGACGGACTTGAAGGCTTTCTTGCAGTATGCTAAGAGTCGGTGAGTTTATAGTTATTTGTAGTTTTTTATTATGTGAGGGATGGACAACTTTTGGGTACAGGAAGCTAACTAAGAGACGTTTATCTAACACAAGCTTTTTTTGCTGAGTACTGGCCAAGACAAAGCGAACGAGCCCAAACTCGATGGGGTTGTTCTATTTCATTACAGAGTTCCTACAACTTAATGACATCATATTATTGTATTATCATCGGTTCTACATACACACACCCAATCCAAGTTCATTCGACTACTTGAAATATGATAAAAACAACTGCTAATATTTGTCTGACAACGTGGCAAAAACGTTCCGATTGTGATGTTTTCCAGATGAAAAAGAAGAAAATATATTTTAGTTGAAAGAGGTTAGTAAGCTTTTATAATTAAGGTGTAACAGATAACGTTAAATATACTCTTGTATTGTATATAATTTATATTTTGCTACTTAGATTCTTCTTACCTTCGCTCTCGGAGATACTACAAGCACCTCCTACCGCTGAGCTCGAGCCGTTAACAGACGGCCAAATCACACAGACTGACGAACAAGTGTGTATTTATTTCCTATAAATATTTATGAATTTTAACATAAGTGACTTTTATAATTTTTATTAAAGATTCGCCGCCGCCGGCGACCCGGACACAATAGGTTGTTCTGTTGTTTTAACAGCTATAGTCGTTTACCGTCGGCAAGTGTTAAATAATAATATAATATCTCTATTTTTATAACACTTAATTATAACTGTAAAAATTTTAATGCCAAGGCCTTGCTAAAAAACATTCTTTTAATTCTATGGTCACATATGCAGGAATAACTTTAAACTAAAATATAAGATTCAAGGTGTCCGCAAAAACCGATTTACATGATCTTAAATACTTGAATGACGGACGTGAGACTCCATGAGACTGTTAAACATTATTTTTGGAATGTCAAAGCAAACATTTATGCAAGATTTCAGCTTCCTAACTTTATTTCCATTAGAGGTTTCCACCTTCCTTACCTCATATATTAGGGATGTGTTTAGTATGTGTTTAGTTCTGTACGCTATTTTAGTTCTGTGTAATAACAATAAAGTAACCAACAGGATATGGGGATGACGTACGCGGAACTGTCGGAGTTCGGAAGGCTACGGAAGACTCAGAACTGCGGCCCGTACAGCATGTTCCAGAAACTCGTGCACGCGTGGAGCGACAAGTGTACGCCGCAGGAGGTTAGATTTTACATTATGTTATGACAGATCTATATCTAAACCCCTAATAATGTTCTCCCCCTAATAATAAGGGGACTCTAGGTCAACCAACGATAATTTTTGTACTCCGCTGAACAACCTGTCTTTACGGAACCTCGATTATGTCACCTTCTCTCCTGGGTCGAAGGCTGGATCCCTGGATCCGCCATTGAGTAAGTACACGGTCGCTACTCAACGACTTTTTGGCATCATCCGTCTTCAGTTGGTCTGTTCTGCGACCAATGTGCCCCGGCGACCGCCACTTTAGAAGCATTTCTTAGGGCTGACGGCTAAGTCGATGACGTTGGTTCAAACAACTATAAATATTCTTACAGGTGGCTGAGAAAGTGAAGCATTTCTTCCGATGCTACGCTATCAACAGACACAAGATGACCATACTAACGCCGTCGTATCATGCGGAGTCATACTCACCCGATGACAATCGGTTCGACCACCGCCCCTTCCTGTATCGAGTGCATTGGAGCTGGCAGTTTAAAGCTATCGATGATGCCGTGAGTATCTTTAATGCCTAACACAAGTTGATCGCGCTGAATAGTACTGTTCTGTCTTAGCGTGCGCGTTCAAATTGTGTACGTAAAGAAAAGATAAAGATGCTGCCGTTTTCGAGATATTCATTGGTATTTTTTTTTCATTACTTTGTTTACTTTAAGCTTAGGCTCATTTTAAACACTTGGTGCTAACTAAAGAAAATCTCCTTTCAAGGTCGCACAAATGACGAAACAAAAAGGCGCGGCCAAAAACGACGGAGACAAAAAGGATGCAAATAACGGCGGAACGAGCGGCTCAAATGGACCCTTTAACATTCGCGGCGACAGGAAAGGAGTACTAATTTAGATAACTGAATGTCGTACAAGTCACTAAGATTTTTTTTTTCCACATTTGGATCGCATTACGAAGGGATAAGGTTACCGCAAGTAGTGGATGGCTTAGATTGGCATCTACAGAATAGACTGACTCGGTGGCGGATCTACACATTTCCCAAGTATAGGCTTTACATTTTTGCCGTCCTTACATCTACCATGATTTCTGTTAAACGGTTGACAAAAATTGGCTCCCAAATTTATCGCCCCTGAAATCTGTCGCCCTCGACTCGAGCCTACTCAGCTTGTTGGTCAACGCGCCACTGAACTGACGTCTTGATTAAGATCGCCGCACACTGGTGAATTGTTGTGGGAATCCTTAAGGAAGAACTTCATCAGTGTGGCCATTACTAAAAACATAAAATCGTCCACGTAGAGAGCAATTATAGTTACACACTTGTTACATTTTCTTACATTTTGGCATCATTTTGCGTTGACAATTGATGTACTATGATGTTCCACATTCTGCTAGCCTGTTTTAATCCATACTAACTTTAAAGTAGTAAAAAAACTTTGTTTACGTCAGTAACCATTCCCTCTGCTCCATAAAAATTTGTTCATTTGAATGACTATTAAGAAAAGCTGTCTCAACATCAATGTGATTAACATTCATAATCGAGTTCATTTGCTAATATAAACAGTAACCGCATTGTACTATGTCTCACTACAGGCGATAATGTATCACTGTAGTCAACACTTTGTCGCTAGGAAAAACCGCGCGCGACTAAGGGAGCTTTGAACCTATCTTTACCTAAGGACTCTTGCTTGATTTTAAATACCCATTTGCACTTAAATATGTTTTTATTTTGAGACCCATCAACAATTTTCTAAACATTACTTCAGTGCATCGTACTCCTTCTTCATGTTTGAATTATCGTCTTCAAACATTTGGGACGTAATGATGTCTATTCAAAGTTGGTTTAAAGGTTCTGGCGTTTTAGTATATTTAGTAAACTGAACCTCTTATTTGGGATCTTGCTGCGAAATATGGGCATTTACGTGGAGTGGTGGTGAATGTTGTGGTCGATCGTTTAGTAGAGGGCACGAAGTCTGTTCCTCTAGAAGACGAGGTTTATTTTTTTGAAATTCTTGCCAGCGTTTGTATGCTCCTGGGTCATACTTATCAGTAGTGATCAAGTTAGAGTTAAATGGATGTATACCCGCTTTTTGAAATCCGTTCATTATTACTCGGGGTTCGGTATCGTTCCAAATTTCGGCAACTAGTTCGGAAAACACCTTTTTGGCAATTTCACACCCGTGTTTTTTCTTTGCCAGTCTAACAATTTAGCGTCCCATCAACTTTTAAACGATTTAAACACAGCAACATCTAACGGTTGCAGAAGACGGGACGGTATGTGGTGGTAGTTTCAATATTGTGATATTGTTTTTAAGAGCCAATTCCACTACATTTAAATCGACGTGGGAATTGTGACCGTCATATATGAGCTATACGATACAGCCCTCACTGTTGAACCTCACACTATAACCTCTACTTATAAGTTTACTTACAGACATTAAATTTGTGGATAAACCAGGTACATACAAAACATTACATATTTTTCTTAATTTTTCATTTAAGTTTAAAAATATATCACCTATACTCTCACAGTCTTAATGTTCATTGTTTGCTACTGTCACTTTACTATAATGCTTCTTTAAATTGTTGAAAAAGTCAATGGAATTGCACATGTGCGACGTACATCCGGATTCGACGAACCACGTGTTCCGGTGCACAGCAGAACCTGCAGTCATGGCTTGTTCCTCATTGTTTTTCTTCATCCTTTTCAATTTAAAGCAGTTGACTTTTATATGACCCGATTTTCGGCAGTAATGACATTTTACCTTGTAGGTTTTATTTTTCAACATAAAAGCAGTATTGTTATCGGAGTCAGATTTCCTGATTTCTTCTTGTAATAAACGTGACCTAACAATCTCGCTGGTCAATTCTGTGGTTATGTTCGCCGTTTCTAGGTTCGAAACAAGAGAATCATATTCAACGGGCAATCCACTCAACAATATCTCCGCTACTTCAGTGTCATCGATAACTTTGCCAATATCGGCCAATTGTTGCACAATTGTCATAATTGTCTCAATATAATCTGACATGGAATTAAAATATGAAAATTCTACCTTGTGCAACTGCCTTAGTAAAAGAACTCGGCGAACCAAACCAGAGTTTTCAAAAACGTCTGAAAGGTTTTTCCATGCTTCTTTAGCCGTTTTAGCATTTCTTTCATATTGGTATAGATTGGATTTGGTAGCCAAACATATTCTAGCAAGGGCGCGCTGGTCACGCACATCGCCCATTGCCGTACCTGAAGACCAAAGACCATCATACAGCAATGTCATCCTCATGGCGAATTTCCATGAATAGTAATTCCGTGCGCCTTCTAATTTTTCAATATGAGCACGCCAGTTCGCGGCTACAATGGGTACATGTGAGCTCGCGCTACTCCCGGTCACAATCTGAACATGTGCCGCAGGTGCCATGCCTGACGCACTTTCGTCAGTAGGCATATTGCTCATAAAATGGAATAATAATATAGTTTCTTACTTGGTTATTCTTCGATCTTTCCTTGATATCCAGCTGGGCCTATAACCTGTAGGAGCAACGGCCGGTATTGGAGCCGTGCACCATCTCAGAGGTTTTACGGGGATCGGGAAGCTTTTCAGGAGAAATACGAAGAGCAGAATCGACAGCGTTTATTCCTTTTACAATATCAGTCAAAACAAATGAAGATGCGCAAATATACATAGAGATTTACTTCGATTAATATGGTTACAACTAGGCAAGCGTAGCGGACGAGATCAGGAAGAAAAGAGGATTGACAGCACCGCGGTGTTGCTATTTATAAGATTAGATCATAAAGCATGCCACTCATTGATTGTATGCATACACATGCCCATTCATTAACAATCTTAACACTTATCGGGGCTCAGGCGAGTTCCGAAACGGAGCGTGTGGAATGTGTTTTGGGCGGACCGCGCCCTGTCACCTAATCGTGGTCGTGACTGATATGACACAGTCGGCTGCTCTTGTGCATCCTGAGGTTGGTCCCATTGAGGTTATGATGTTAGGTGACCTCCTCGGTCCTCGCTCGGCACTTGTGTGGTTACCTGTTTTGGCAACCAGTCCCGTCGTTGTGATGATCGCTTAGGCTGCCAGGCTGATGTGTTCCGCTGGTGCACTGCTGATGATGTTTGTGATCCCAGTGCTTGAACCTTGTCCATAGCGTTACATATAAGCGAGTTGTGGTCCCTGGAGCCACACTGGTAGCACCAGTTAGGGTGCGTGCATTCGCGCTTGTATTGCTTTCTGAGGCACTTGAAGCAATGACCTGATTTGTTGGCCCAAGACCTCTTCTCTCTTTTGCTCATATTTAAACACTCCTCACATCTGTACAAAGTGTGGGCCTGATTAGAACAATAAGAACTTGAAAATGAATTCACCTGCTGTGACGCTGCAGGTGCTGGCCTTGCTGACAACACCCGTTTGGGTTGTGACGACTTCTGACTAGGTTGAGCTGAACGTCCTCGTTGATGTGGTGACTGGCTCTGTGAACTGCCGCTAGCAACTGTTTCCGGTGCTGGGATAACCGCCTGATTCACTCTGCACTGTTCATCCAGTAAATCCAATAGTTGATGTACGGTAGGCAACACCTGTGGATCCTTTCCATATCGCTCCTCGAATGCGGTCCTGATGCTCACTGGGAGTTTCTGTAACATCAAGAGAATGATTAGGTATGACCACTCATTGACCGGCTGTTTTAGTTTGGTCAATGCTTGGATTGCTTCACGGAGCGGGTCATAAAACTCTGACCTTAGCGATGTGTTCCCTTGAATGGTTGGCAGGTTTACTATCCTGCTGATCTAGGTATCGAGCAGCAACCTATGATTCTGATATCTGTCCTGTAGAATTTTTAATGCTACAGTATAATTAATGCTGTCCATCGGCAGTGACTCGTCTGATTCCGTGTATGAGCACCTTGTTGACCTCCGAGAACTGCGTTTCTAGGAGTTGCCTTTTTTTCGTTTATCTAACCCTTAGGCAACCCCAGTAGATCCTCGTATGATTCCACCAATTGTCGGTAGTACACGTGAAAGTGGCGCTTCGCCACACTAGCCGAGACCGACCCATGTGACTCGGTGACTGTGCCTGCGAAGTGTAATAACATTCGGTATTTGGACCGAAATTTTGTCCGAGCGTGATTACGCGACATTTTGTTGAATTAAACTAAACCCGTTTTCTCCAATAATGATCCACCAATGTCACGTATAACAATTAAAACCCTATTTAAACGTTGTTCCTAATTAACACAGTTTGAAATACACAATTACTTTACGTGTTTACAATAACAAATGATTCGATATGTTAATCACAGATTACTAATATGTAGTTAGCTACAGATGGGACAGTCGACATTTTCTAGTTCCAAGATGGACAGTTTTGGCGCTGCTGGGTGGAATTTTACTATCTGTGGTTCTTATTTGACAGTTCTAGGGCTGCCAATTGCTCTTCATATCGATATCGATATTTGATAGCCACTCAAATGGCAATAAAAATTTAGAAGAAATAAATAAAAAAAACTCCAAGTATATCATAATATTTCATTAATTACTTTTTGTCACTTTGATTTTGTTGACAACTATTTGACTCGTTGAAGAAAGAGAATAAAGTTGCTCTTGTAAAAGAACATCATGTGCAAAAAAAAAAACCAAAATCATATTGTGGACATATTGTGACTGGTAAAGCCTGCGTTGCTCCTTTACACCTTCTCACGGATGGGCATCGGGGCTCAGGCGAGTTCCAAAACGGAGCGTGTGGAATGTGTTTTGGGCGTACCGCGCCCTGTCACCTAATCGTGGTCGTGACTGATATGACACAGTCGGCTGCTCTTGTGCATCCTGAGGTTGGTCCCATTGTGGTGATGATGTTAGGTGACCTTCTCGGTCATCGCTCGGCACCTGTGTGGTTACCTGTTTTGGAGACCAGTCCCGTTGTGACGATCGCCTAGGCTGCCAGGCTGATGTGTTCCGCTGGTGCACTGCTGATGATGATTGTGGTCCCTGGAGGCACACTGGTTGCACCAGTTGGGGTGCGTGCATTCGCGCGCGTAGTGCTTTCTGAGGCACTTGAAGCAATGACCTGATTTGTTGGCCCAAGAATTCCTCTCTCTTTTGCTCATATTTAAAAACTCCTCACATCTGTACTAAGTGTGGGCCTGATTAGAACAATAAAAACATGAAAATGAATTCACCTGCTGGCGTAGCTGCGTAGTAAGGCCACTCGCCTATATAGACTTTTGTCTTCAAAAATCTTCTGCGATTGATGCCATGCATCCCTCGCTGTAGTGCAATTTAATACGTATTGGAAACATGACGATTTAAGCGACAAGGAAATCCGCCCGAGCGCACGTTGGTTCCTTAAAGGATCTGCGTTGTCCCTGCGATGTATGTATGCATGTATGCATGCATCGCAGGGCATTGGATAGTCAGTTGTCAATATACCGCTACAACAGCTGACGTGTTTCATTTGTACAGTATAGTGGCTAACGAGGATTATTATATCTAACTACTTATCGCGTGCAAATAAAAATATTCAGAAGAATATAATTGTTATTTTTAATAGTGCAGAATGTCTTTTGGGAAATTAACTGACTTTAATGTGAGAACGGGTAATTGGACGTTATACGTGGAGCGAGCCGAGATGTATTTCAAAGTAAACAGTGTTAAAGAAGAACTTTGGCTACCTACATTAATTGCAGCTATGGGGGACGAAGCGTATGAATTGTTAAGCAATTTGACCAGTCCTACAAAACCAAGCGATAAACAATATACAGAAGTGATACAGATTTTACGGGATCACTTACAACCGACACCCTCATGTATGGCGGAGAGATATCGCTTTAGACAGAGAAGGCAGCTTGTGGGTGAAAGCATACCCACGTACATTACGGAACTAAAGAAGTTATCTAAAAATTGTAAATTCAAGGACGCATTAGAAGATAACTTGCGGGATCAGCTGGTATGTGGACTGCGGTGCGATGTTATAAGGCAGCGCCTTTTCGCGGAGGACGATTTACTATATGCGAAAGCCGTTAAAATATCTTGTGCCATGGAGGCAGCAGAGCGGGACGCCGCGGCAGTGGAGCAGGGCCGGCCTGGCGAGGCCGAGGATCCCGGCGGCGTCGGCGCGTTGCACGCCGTGGACGTCACGCGGGCTAGGCCGCGGGCCAGCGCCCGGGCCAACGCGCGCCCGCCATGGCGGAACGAGAAACAACAGGATGGCGGCAGTGGCAACTCGAAATATTCTTGCAGAGTGTGTGGTGCATCGGATCATCGGGGTGATGAGTGCCGGTATCGCAAATATATTTGCGGGAAATGTCGGCAGAGCGGTCATTTGCGACGGGTGTGTCCTATGCGGTCGGGAGGGCCGCGACAGAGGAGCGGCCCCGCAGGCCTTAAGTTTTTGGCTCACGTGGAAGCGGCGGAGCAGGGCCAGCTGTCCGAGGAGGATGAGGGCCCGGCGCGCGCGCACTACATCGACCGGTCGGACGACGACGAACCTCCGTGCTCGGAGGACACCTCCTCGGAAGTGGAAGAAGACATGCATCAGTTATGTCTAAACGGTTACAAGCCGGTAAGCGTTAAAATGTTAATTGACAATGTTCAAATACCTATGGAATTGGATACGGGTTCAGTTGTGTCTTGTATAAGTAAAAAACTGTATGACAAATATTTTAGTTTTAGACCGATTGCACCGTCGAATCTAGTGCTAAAATTCTATGATGGTACAAAAATAAAACCAGTCGGTGTAATTAAACCTCAAATTAAATACGGCCAGCGGTCAAAGGCTTTAGATTTATTTGTAATCGAGGGCGGGACGACGTCTTTATTAGGTAGACAGTGGCTTTCGGAACTACAGATTGAGGTACCCGTATTTCATACGGAGGTAATGGTAGCTCGAGGGAGAACTAACGATAAAAATGTAATGGTACTGCTTGACAGATATAAGGAGTTGTTCACGGCGGGGCTGGGCCGGTTTTCGGGAGGCACGGCGCGGCTGCGCGTGCGCGAGGGCGCTACGCCGGTGTTCTGCCGCGCGAGGCCGCTACCGTACGCGCTGCGCGAGCGCGTGGATGCAGAGCTCCAGACGATGCTAGAGGCCGGCGTCATTGAGCCCGTGGACAGCGCGGACTGGGCAACACCACTAGTTCCGGTACGTAAGGCGGATGGTGGACTCCGAATATGCGCCGACTATAAAATTACCTTAAACCCCGTTTTACATGTAGACAGGTATCCTCTGCCACGTATCGATGACCTTTTAGTAGGACTAAATGGGGCAAAAATTTTTTCAAAGATAGACTTATCCCAGGCATACAATCAGATTGTACTAGATGACCCAGAAAACCTGACCGTGATTAATACTCATCGGGGATTATTCAAATACAAAAGGCTAGTTTACGGACTGTCTTCCAGTCCGGGAATTTTCCAGCGAATTATGTCAAACTTGTTTAGTGGTATTCCAAATGTCGAGGTATTTTTGGATGATGTAATTATTGGGTCACAGAATGAATCAGAACATCTAGAAACCTTAGCTAAGGTTTTAGATCGATTATATACCAACGGAATGAAACTCAAAAAAAAAAAATGCTCTTTTATGACGAATGAAGTAAAATATTTGGGGTACATAATTTCTAAGGATGGATTAAAGGCGGACCCGGAGAAAATAGAAGCAATCACCAAAATACCCCGCCCTACCGATATCACGCAATTACGATCGTTTTTGGGGTTAATTAATTTTTACGCAAAGTTTGTTAACAGCATGAGTACCATTATTGCACCCTTATATGGTTTGTTAAGGAAAGGGGTTGCTTGGCGGTGGGACCTAGAATGTGAAAAAGCGTTTAAAAGAGTGAAAAATATTCTGACCAGTTCAGACGTTCTTGCACATTACGATTCGAACAAGTGTTTGTATTTAACGTGTGATGCGAGTTCTCATGGAATAGGTGGAGTGCTGAGTCAGTCGAACGAGCCGAGCGGGCCGGCCGGAACGCGGCGCCGCGACGAGGGCGCGGGGGCGGGGGAGCGCGCGGTTGTTTACGTCTCGCGCGCACTGTCCAGCGCCGAGAAACATTATTCACAAATTGAAAAGGAGGCATTAGCGATAGTATTTTGTATGGAAAAATTACATCAATATTTGTACGGAAGACGATTCGTGTTACGTACAGATCATAAACCGTTGGTGACGATTTTTGGACCCAAGCAAGGAATACCAGCAATGGCTGCTAGTAGGTTACAGCGGTGGGCCATTAAATTGGCAGCTTATACATATGATATCGAATATGTCAGATCAGAGCAAAATGGCGCGGACGGTTTATCACGATTGCCGATAGGCCAAAAGGAAAAACCAGCGGAACAAATGCCAGAACAAACCTACTTACATTTTGCACAAACAGCCTTACTAATGGATTATAAGGAAATTAAAAAACAGACGAATCGCGACCCAATGTTAGGTAGGGTTTTATGGTACCTTAAGGAAGGCTGGCCTTTGGTAAATGAAATTAGTACACTGCAACCGTATTTCAACCGTCGTAAGGAACTGTACGAGGAATTAGGTTGTGTTATGTGGGGACACCGCGTGGTCGTACCGCTGAGTTGTAGGAAAAGGGTTTTAGAGGAGTTACATGAAGCCCATATGGGTATTGTCAAAACGAAGGCAATTGCTCGTAGTTATGTTTGGTGGCCCGGGGTAGACGAGGCCGTGGAAACGATGTGCCGCGAGTGCGGCCTGTGCGCGGCCGAAGCCGACGCACCGCCACGCCAAGCGTCGAGCCCGTGGCCGTGGCCAGCCAAGCCATGGGCGCGGGTACATCTAGACTTTTTGGGACCTATTGCAAATAAAATATATTTGGTCGTTATCGATGCCCGCACTAAATGGTTAGAGGTAAAAGAGGTTCCTAGTACCGCGGCCAGTCATTCCGTCAACATAATAAGCGAGCTTTTCGCGCAATGGGGTATACCCAAGCAGATAGTATCGGACAATGGCCCTCCGTTTACTAGTAAAGAGTTTTCAGATTTCCTGAAGTCATGTGGGGTAGAACATTTATTTTCAGCCCCTTATCATCCGGCCTCAAATGGCGCCGCTGAGAATGCCGTGCGTACTGTGAAGCGAGTCATTAAAAAAGCAATAAGGGAAAGGTTAGACATACATTTATTCCTGAGTAACTTTTTGCTTCAATACCGGAACACGGAACACTGTACAACAGGCGAAGCACCAGCAGCGCTGATGTTAGGTCGCAGGTTGCGCACAAAGCTAGATGCGTTGAGACCGGATAGGGAGGCCAGGGTTAGGAGCTGTCAGGAACGGCAGATAGAAAGCGGGCCGAGTGGTGCACGACAATTACAGCCAGGTGACAGTGTGTGGTTGCGACAGTACAGGGGATCAGATAAGTGGGTGTCAGGAAACGTAACGCAGAAGTTAGGTACTGTGGATTACAAGGTAGTCGATACGTCAGGCAGAGAGACCCATAAACATATAGATCAGTTGAAACTTAGGCCTCGGAGTTCATTAATCTGTCCTGGTAGCCCATCGAGTGACGATACCCCTATAAGGGAAGAGACGAGTGCGGTGTTGCCCAGTTGGAGCGATCCCCGAGCAACGACCGAGGAGGAGCTGCCCCAGGTGGCCCACACCGATAGCTGCGATAAGGATGAATTCCAAGACTGCGAAGAGCCCGTCAGTGCAACATTGGACTGTTCACCGCAGTTAAAGGCGCCCGCGCAGCCGCCCCAGCCCCGCCTCATACGACAATGCCGTTTAAATAAACCAAGATATAAGTTTTAAGTTATGGTGGTTCATTGCCGCCGATACTTTATGAATAAGTACACCGCTAAATCGCTTATTTAAGAATAATTATGTAATAAGTTATGTTAGGTATATTAACTGCTCTTATTGTTATTACCATTTTGTAAAATAAGGAGTTTAGGATTAAGGGTGGAGGTATGCGATGTATGTATGCATGTATGCATGCATCGCAGGGCATTGGATAGTCAGTTGTCAATATACCGCTACAACAGCTGACGTGTTTCATTTGTACAGTATAGTCCCCATCAACACAATCCCACAATCCTTCCATCATTAAAGACATTTTGAGAGCAAACTTCCATGTTATGTAGTTGGACACGCCATCCAGGCGATCTATGTTCCTATCCATGATGAATGGCGGCCAGCCATCTTGCGTGTTTGAAGTCACAGTGACGCCTTCTTGTGACAATCCCTCTTGTGAAACTTGAACAGGGCTTTCTCCGACCATTGTTCCTGTAGGTGGTGCCTGTAGGTGCCGGCCAAGACCCGATTCCTGCATCATGCATCTGGATTTTTCCATTACAGTCCTGTTAAAACGTTCTGAAACACTATTTTGTTGAGGGCAATAGGACACTGTAGTTTGATGTATTATTGTTTTTAAAATAAGCCTCAAACCTGTTACTGCAATATTTGCCACCACCATCAGATCAAGACATTTAATGGGAAAACCACTTACCTTTTCCTGGAGAAGTCGTCAGTGAACATCAAGAGATATCTTGCACCACCAATACTGCCCACAGACATGGGCCCACACACTTCCCAATGTATAAGCTCTAGCAGACGCGCAGTACGCTTCGCATCGTCTGAAATAAATGCAGTGGTCACCTGCTTTCCCTCAAGACATGCAATGCAATCTTCTGTGGGATCGTAGAAGGAAAACATTCAATTTAAAAATTTAAAAGAATTTAATAAAATAAAAAACACGGGAAAATACAAAGAACACAACTTGCAGTTGCAGCTAATGAATCACCTAACGCACTCCCAGTCTTTTACTCAAACCCGTTCATTCATAATAATCTCTTTCAGTCATTCGCTCGTTTACCTCAGTCGTTCATTCTGTGTTGCAAACATTCCCACATTCGGCCATCCTATATCTATGACTGTCCTCAGCCATACCTCATAAACATATCAACATAACATCTTAAACTAGGTACACCTTACACTTTAACAATACAGTCTTAGTACAGCCTTCATGTAAGCATACTCAGCTTTTTACATTCTATAAAACAATATCAACACCTTGAAAAGTTACACAATCTTAATATTGAAAGTTCAACATACAAACAGAAATAAAAACTCCTTAAACAAACGAAACCAAGAAACCATCTTCACAAAATAAACCGTCTTAACCATTTTGCAAACCAAGAAAACAAAACAATAACAATATTGCAATGGCCATCATATTAAAACTAAACTTTGAGTGTAAAACACGGCCCATAGGGCGTCCTTTTATCTGCCATACGTGGGCTAACCTGGCAGGGCTGACCTTTCATGTGGCTTCTGTGGTACCTCCACCGCCTTCCTCCTTGCACCTTTAATCTTTGTTGTCTCACGACAGCCAGCCGTCTTGGTCGCCGAGCCATCGGAGCGTCATTCTTTAAATTCGTCGTCTTGCTAAGCTGGTAGGTGTCCTTCAAACCTCCGTCAACATCAGCGTGCGTCTTGATGTGATCCGGCGATATCACCTGCGCTTGCGTCGAACCAGCTGCCGTAACAAGCAACGTTCCGCACGTCGTATCGTCCGCTGTGTTTGATAACACGCAACAATCTTGCGGCACGAGATCCTTGCTGTTACTACTTACTACCGTGTTCACACTTAGATTGCAGGAATAAATCGTCTTCACCGGCTCACGATATGGATTGTTTATACTGCCTCCGCCGTTGTCGTAAGTTTGACGAGCTGTCAATGTCAAAGCTGTCACAGCTGACAGCTGTCTCCTCTGGTGGCGCCATCTTCGTCGTGACGTCACAGAGCGCCATGTTGCACCCGTCGATTTCATTCCTTTCGTTCGAACGACATATTTCAGTCAGACATATTTGATTGCGGCGTACTTCGCACCGATTCGTTCCCGTTCGTTCCGTTCTCTGCTGCGCTTGCACCGTCATGGCCGCCATTGTGCACCGCAACAGCTGATTTTTTACTTTGCGGCATAGGTGGGCACATAATGGAAATATGATTTTCCTCCCCGCAGCTGGTGCACTTTTCGAGGTAGCCGGTGTAAACCGGTTTCGGTCGTCGGTTTTCGTCGTTTTCGTTTTGTTGCACTTTCGTCATTTTCATTTTTAGTTCTTCTTACGTCGTCACACCGTCAAACATGATTTTGTTCATCTCGACATCTTTTAGACCGTCGATAATGTATTTTAGCGCCACGTAGTCGGGGATCTGATCTCGTTTACCTAATGCGCGCATTGTGTACATGTAATCTAGACAACTTTCGTTATTTTTCAACTTACGGGCCGCCATTCAACTGTGTACTGCCTTTATGTCGACAGTGTCGAGGAATTGAGCTCATCCCACCACTTAAATGGTCGTTCGGCCTTCAGCCATAGTGCTGCGGTACCTGACAAGCTGGGCCTCGCTGCGATCAGCTGCTGTGCAGGTGTCCAGCCGAAAATCTCAGCATTTTCGTCGACGTCTTGGATAAATCTACTCATGCCGTACGTCGCATCTTGAGCACTGTATTTCTCGATTAAATCATCCAAATACTGGAGACTTTCAACTTCGTGCGCCATCATTTTCGTCGTGGTGGAGAGGTTGGCGATTTCGTCGTTCGTCGTTCCTCGTTAGCTGCCGCGTCGTTAATTGTATCCTTCGCCATCTTAGCGATACGTTGTCCCTCGATGCTCCTCAAGCTGTCGTCGTACTCCGGAACCACCAGGAACTCGTCGTTGTCTCGATTTCGGCCGCCCGTCGTATGTGGCAACCGCTATCGAAATTGAATGTAACGCCTCGTCGTCAACGTAACACGTCGTTCGTTGTTTCCGCGATTTTATTTATCCTTCAAATCCCGGACGAGCCCCCAAAATGTGGGATCGTAGAAGGAAAACTTTCAATTTAAAAATTTAAAAGAATTTAATAAAATGATAAACACGGGAAAATACAAAGAACACAACTTGCAGCCAATGAATCACCTAACGCACTCCCAGTCTTTTACTCAAACCCGTTCATTCATAATAATCTCTTTCAGTCATTCGCTTGTTTACCTCAGTCGTTCATTCTGTGTTGCAAACATTCCCAAATTTAGTGCTTTACAATCCTGTAACAGAAGAGAAATGCTCTACTGCAGAGCACACATACCACTATACCTGAGATGGCCCAGCCGCCTATGCCATAAGGCAGCACCTTTGCTACCGACGCTATTGCGCTTTGATCCCTCTGCACACAATGCGGAGAGCCTGAAGAACACTCCATGTGTAAAAGATGCTCATTATCACATAAGACGACCTTATAAATTCCTTCACAATTTCTAGCAAAAGCATTAAAGTTCCCCTTTGACAATATATAACCCGTATTCTCGAATGTAACACTGAACCCCTGCTCGTTGAGTTAACTGACAGACAGCAGATTTGTTGCAAGACTAGGAACATAAAATGTATTAGGAACAATGAGGACTTTATTAAAGAGAGGTATTTTAACATTACCTACACCATTGCATTCTGAACTTTCATTATTGGTAAAAAATGTTTTATTGTTGCACATGTGAGCAGTGCACCCACTGTCTATAATCCATTCGTCATCATGGGTCAGAAGCACAGACGCCAAGACAATGAAAGTTTTCGACTCCGTATCCTCCTTATTCTTCTTATCATGGCGAAGCTTATAGCATTTGATTTTAATATGGCCAGGAATTTGCAATAATTGCATATTATGATACGCTTTTATACATATGTTTAACTGCCGCAGCCATTAGCCACGGCCGTATCGCTGTTTGCCTTCTTGCAACAGTCGTGTCCGGACGGTCTCACTTGGCATTTTTTTCTAATGCAAGTAGTCTCAATATTTGAGACTAAAATGTCGTATTCTGGTGGTAAACCGCTGAGCAGTATCCCTTCCTGGTGGCATGAGGTTGTCCTCATCCTCAATTGTCCTCCCAATGTCTGCGAGTTGCTGCACGATGTTCATCACACCTGTTATGTACTCGCTCGTATTAAGAAAGTGATCATGATCGATCCTATAATCGGCAGCTGCCGTAGAAGAAGCACACTTCGGTATATGCGTTTGTCTTCAAATACTTTGCTTAGTTTAGTCCAAACATCCTTAGCTTATTTGACATTGCGTACATACTGATGCAATGTAGTACTAATGTTAAGACAAATCCTGACCCGAGCTCTCTGATCGCGGTGAACATCGTTGTCCGTACCTTCAACACAGCTCCACAACTCTTCCAAGGTTCAAATCATCTGCATTACGAATTTCCAAGATATATAATTCAGAACTCCTTCCAATTTATCGATGTGAACATTGCTGCTGACGCCACTGTAGACGAGTGGCGACTAAAGTGCGATCGTCAAAAAAAAATAAAAATAAAATTGCTAATATAATAGGATCCCAGGATTCAGTTGGAACATATTAAGATTCTTTTAAGCTGCTAAACACTGTTTCACACTTGCCACGAACTCTCTTATATTACTCGAAGTGGACTTAATCAGAGCATTAAGATCAAGCAGGGAATTTATATGTTCGTTTATTATTTTAAAAGAATGATTATATCTTTCATCGAGAAGTTTGAGCGCCTCTTCATAGCTACCCATCGCCAGCGGAACATTTTTTATAATATCTAATGGCTTTTTATGCAAAAACGATCTCAAATAATACAACTTTTGAACATTGTCAATGGACCTATCGTTGTGAATAATTCATCATCATCATCTCAGCCACAAGAAGTCCACTGTTGAACATAGGCGTCCTCCATGGATTTCCAAAGCGACCGGTTGGAAGCGGCATGCAACCAGCGCCTTCCTGCCACCTGTATGAGGTCATCGGACCATCTTGTGGCTGGTCATCCTACGCTGCGCTTGCCAATACGCAGCCGCCATTCGAGAACTTTTCGACCCCATCGGCCATCAGTTCTCCGTGCCATGTGCCCTACCCACTGCCACTTCAACTTGCTAATCCGCTGGGCTACGTCGGTCACTTTCGTTCGTCTGCGGATCTCCTCATTTCTGATTCGATCACGCAGAGAAACTCCAAGCATAGCCCTCTCCATAGCTCGTTGCGTGACTAAGCTTTCTTATAAGGCCCATAGGAAGCGGCCACGTTTCAGTGTGAATAATTGCTCGGAAAATATTAATAAATGGGTTGTACTCACTATATTCTCCGGTGAAAGTCTGTATGTGTATAGTCGGCAATTTTGCCTTAAAGGCTGTGCCGGCGTCGGAGCTCGGCAAGGTTTTTGCCTTTATAGCCTCATTAAGTACGACCAATATCTGAAAATACTTTCACTCGAGATTGGCAACATCCTCGCGATTCCCTTCGTCGTATGCCAATATTTGCTTGTTATACGATTCATTCTCGGAAAATAGTTCCACAATTCGCGACCTTTTCGATTGTAAGTCAAAACGTAAGTCATGACCTTTGTCATGTCTCTAACGAACAGGACGACCGGACTCTCCGATTGTAACTTCATTACTTAGTAGTGCTTCCCCACCATGTAACGCCTGGCCAGACGATGTCAAACGCTCACAGCGTCTATTATCAGCAGACTCGCCGCTGGAGTCGGCTGCACGACCGCTCGGCGTGCTGAAATGGTCCTCGTTCCATCTGAAACATCAGATAAAATATTATCATTTGAACAATAATTCTTAACATTGGGATTGTCAATTGGCTCAATAGAATTTGTAAAATTAAAATGATCATTTATTAAATTTTCATTTAATACATAATATTTATTAATATCATTATTAAGACTAGTCGGCTCACACATTCTGTAGCCCTTACATGTCTCACTATAACCAACAAAAATTGAAAGTTTTCCTGTGGAATCCAATTTTCTGAGTTTTTGGGATGGGTTTAAAAAGTATGCAATGCAGCCAAAAACACGAAGGTGACTGAGATCAACCCTGCTTCCAGTCCAAACCTCTTCAGGTATAGATCCTGCTAAGGCTGCAGTGGGGGACCTATTCTTTAAGTAAATGGCAGTCATGACTGCTTCACCCCAATAACGCCTGCAGAGACCTGACTCTGCCAGCATGCATCTGGACCTTATCCATCAAAGTGCGGTTTAGGCGTTCGCTAAGACCGTTCTGTTCCGGGCAATAAGGAACAGTGGTTTGATGTACGATCCCTTCCTTTTTTAAATATTCAGAGATAATTTTATTCATATATTTCCCGCCGTTATCAGACCTTAAAACTTTAATAGATAACCCCTTTTGCTTTTCATACATACATACATACATAAAATCACGCCTGTTTCCCAGAGGGGTAGGCAGAGACCACGGATTTCCATTTGCTACGATCCTGACATACAACTTTCGCTTCACTTACTCTCATGACCATGACATTCTTCATGCATGCTCGTCGGTTTAGGGTAATTCTGACCTGACCTTTCTTCGGAAGTGCTTTAAATGGATCCTCTGATTTATGTTTCATTAAATATCCATAAGTCTTCCTAGTGTGATCGTCCGTGAACGTCGCTAGGTATCTCGCCCCTCCCCAGCTAGGCTCCTGTATGGGGCTGCAGACGTCGGTGTGGATCAGCTGCAGTGGTCCATCAGCACGTTTTGCCTGTCCCTGGGGATAAGATGCGGTCGACATCTTCCCCTCAAGACACGCGGGACAGCTTTTGATATCTTCGTCCTGAAACATTGCACCACATGCAATATTCCGTAACCCCTTCATACCTTTATAGGTTAGATGACCCAGACGTCTGTGCCACAACTCTGCTGAAATTCCTGCTGCTACATTGGCGCTCGGTAATTCCTGGCTTCCTTTCAGGAACAGAGAGTGCACCATTGACGAGGACTTGTTTATATGGACATACATTCAACTTGTAAAGACCATTACCGGCAGGTTTAATTTTATTGTCGTAAATATAACAGCCTTCCTTATTAAAAACAATTGTATAACCGCTGTCAATTAATTTGGATCCAGAAATTAAATTGCTAGATAATTGGAAAACAAACATGACATTGGCTAAAGATAATGAACTCACCTGATCATTCCACTTTAAGTTGATAGAACCCAGTCTTTCACAATAGATTTTTTGTTTATTTGCGATAGTAATTGGTGTTCTACATGGAGTTACATTTTTGAAAAGTGATTTACTATTTTATTAACTATATGATTACTTGCTCCACTGTCCAATTAAAAATCTTATCGAGGTAAATGAGCCATAAACTCTGAAACCAAATTAGACTTTTCAAATCCAGCGGACTTTGGTGGGTTTACTCTTCAAACGTTTCAGCTTGTAACAATGAATGATTGCGTGTATTGTGTACAACCTGAAATGTGACGGTGTATTTAGCTTCGAAACCAGAAACATTTGTTCTTCGAATTATATCCATTACTCCATGAATCATAAAATTATTTCCCCCAAAACCAGAAAAATATTTTTTCTTCGATGGCCGCATTTTTTCTTGCTCATAACTTTTTCCAAACATTTTTTCTGCATTCAGCCGACCAATTATACAAGCATCTGCTGCGGTATCTAGGAGGCAATTAAATAATTAATAATTGTTTTCCATTGCTTATCATTGACTTTGTATTACAAATAGCATTCTGCCAAGTTTTTGTGCGTATTGGTTATTTTATTGATAAAATATTCTCTTTCTGTATCACTTTTCTCGTTTTGATTGCTCTCATTAACTTGGTTGACCTTTTCTTCCTTTACATTTTTCTTCTTTTTGCATACTTTTTCCAAGTGGTTTCTACCTTTACAAGTACCTAGCGCATATGGTACCCCAAGCTGAACAACTCTCCTTCATGAATATGTGTGTGCGTGAGTGAGTTTGTTTTACTTTCTTCTCTTCTATTCTTTTAATTCTACCATCAGAAGATGGTGTTGAAACTTCTTTAAATTGTTTATCTGTCGCTTCTGCAGCACGACACAAATTGATGGATTCTTGTAAGGTAAGCCGATCTTTTTTCAAGAGTTCTTTTTTTAATGACAGGTCTCTAAAGACCAACACAATTTTGTTCCGCAACATTTCATCTTTAAAAGTATTGTAGTCACAGTGAAGTCTTCGATTAATTTATTCAGATCTGCGTAAAACATGTCGAACGCTTCACTTTGTGATTGATCCCTGTCTAAGAAGATATATCTGTTGCAATATATCAATGCATGTTCTTCCTTGTCGGAGTCCGAGAGACTAAAATGTCCATATTTTTTAAGGCCTTATCGCCGATTGCGCTGAATAAGACACATATTTTTCTTGGTTATTCTTCAGCCGACCATTTATCCATCTGTGTCGCGTGGCAATAATCTTTCCACAACGATTGGAAAGATTTAAAGGCATCTTCAGGATCTTTATTAGTGTCGATCGCTGATGGCCAGGGCACGTTGACACTTTGTATGTAAGCCGACCGAGACACTGAAAGTCTTGCGATTTGTTCCTGCATAGACTTCAGGAGAACCGTTGTTGCTGGACGATATTTGCAACTTTTGTTTTATGATTATATTTTAAATAAAACCAATTCACTGCAGTCGAATATATGTGTAATGACAGAGTGGGGTACAGATGCAATAGCGCACAGATACAATAATCTACTACAATACTTCCTTTACCAGTCCAGTACTTGCCTGGGACGAACCGCCCGTCTACTCCTGGTTGGATACTCAGCAGATGCTGGTGCTGGTGCTGGTAGTACAGTAGGTATAGGTTCATCTACCCTAATATCAGCATCACTAATACTAAAATCACTCGCACTATTCTGCGAATCATCATCATTATGATTTTGAAGCTGATCAAGGTCAATTAAGTACAACTCTCTGAAACGAATTCGTCGTAGTGCGTTCACTAGATGATGAGTGTTTCGCCTGAAGGGCCTACTGTTATAATTTTTAGCTACCTAATATGATCTGGTTTCTTTACATTTTTTTAGAATTATCCCTTTCATCCAACAATCATTTTTATTTGTCTTATACACTATATGATCACCTTCCTTAAATAGTACAGAGTTCTTGCGTGCATGCTTGTACGACAACGTTTTGTAATAGATTGCCTTAATTTAAAAACAAAATGTATTTTTCGACCTTAGGCTCAAGGGCTGCGTCAGTAGTAGGTACGAGTACATTAGTTCGGACACGCCTGCTATTTAAAATCTGAGAGGGCGACACTTGTAGGCTCGATAATGGCGCATTAAAAAAAAATTCGAATGACTCGTTTTCTTTTTGCCTTCTGTCATTGAACTTATAGCGCTCAAACACTTCGCTAACACGAGGGTTTACATATTTAGAAATGGCCTCCAAGACGCTATAAAATTTCTTACCATCACTTTCCTTTATCGGTAGCGTCATTAGAATACGATAGAACTCAATACCTAGCATATTTCTGAGTAAAGACAATTTTACATTGTTTTTCGCTTTGTCTTTCTCCGTGCACAATAAGTAATCTTCAAAACAGCAACGCCATAGTCTCCATTCCGCCGCTGCATTGTTTGATCTGAGGTCAAAATTTGGTGGCAGTTCCAACGCGTGTTCCATTTTTCCCGTGTAAATTTACGGTGATGAATGATAGGTAACTATAATGCAATCCAGTTATTCAATTAATCGTTTTACACGACTGCGCATTGGACTGCGCCATGTTTTATGATTATATTTTAAATAAAATCAATTCACTGTAGTCGGCTATATGTGTAATGACAGACGGGGTACAGATGTGCACACACAGCACACAGATACAATAATCTACTACAACGACTATTTCGCCTTCCATGGTGCTCAATTTACGCTGCCACCGTGTTTTACACGTAGTATTAATAAATAATGCAAGTAAATTGTTTTATAAATTATTATTTCAATAGCGTCTTATTAATATAGATGACAACCCGGCAAACGCCATGAGATCTGCGCACAGATCTGCGGGCCGCCTTTTTTTTACAAAAATTTAAAAGGTAAAGCCATTAAGCCATTATGCCAACAAAGACATTATTACATCTTGCCCTTTTTCCGTGTTTGTAATTGTTTTGCGATGCCCTGTCCGAGTTCGGGTAGTAAAGAAGTTCAATAAAGGTCCGCCTTCGAATTATTCCTATGCCTATTCCTATTTATAATGTAATGCATCGATTTTGTGCCTCGCATCAGTGTGAAGAAAGGACTTCCATACAGCAGTATAGCATAAGTCTTAGGTATTTAATTTAGGTATTTTAAATTAAATACAGTCGCGACGTGTCACTTTGAACATTCGGTTAATAATACTAAACGTTCTTATTTGTATTAATAAGTTATTTGAACTAATCTCTCCTGTGACCTTTTCGCTATTTACAAGTACCTATGTGAAGTTTAATACTTGTATTATTTTTAAGGTGGTAGTTTAATGTTATCCGAGTGTTCAAAGTTAATCGCTTGACTGTACTTATTGTTATGATTATTCATCGAATTTATTCATTTTTATTGAAACAGTAGGTAGGTACTGATAATGTTATTGTAGGAAAAAACATTGGATATCTGTTGTTTATTAGAAGTGTGTATAATTTTGGTTTTAAATAATGTTGAGTGCGGTTGCTATAGCAACGGCGGAATAAAAAATAAAATATGAACATTGTGAGAGCGTTTTCACATTATCCGATAGTCCGATACTATATCGTTATCGGAAGCCGTTACGATATCGGGACAAGTAAACAAGTATGATTTCGGATATCGGATCCAATATATTTCATACATTCCGATAACGATATCGTATCGGACGCTGAAAAAGTTCTACGGTCATTGCAACGGCGAGGCTTCAATCGCTAATAATACCTATCATAGGAGTACCGGTTAAGATTATACAAAAGGCACATTATAGGCAATTCACGCATAGAAAAATATAACTTAAATTTAAATGCCGGTACAACCAGCTCGCGGAGTTGTTGAAAATGTGTATAACATTTTTTTTTAATACCTACTAGGGTTGTAGGGAAGTTTAAATTGTATAATGTATTGGAACATTTTCACGCAGTGTATGTATACCCAGTTAAATGACACCAGGCGGGAAGATGTTTTCCTTCCCCTGTTATTTATGTCTATAATAAATTCGCAAAACTGTGTCAACAAATTGTAGGTTACTTCATATTACTTATGAATAATTATTTATTCGGTGATGATGTAAATGTGAAAACAAACATTCAGCACAAAGCCATGAACCCACGGGCCACAGTTTTAGGAAGAAATCGGATTCTTCATCTTACTACACTGTTAATAAGGCTCAAAACTTTATGTTAAATAAGTACAGATTGTATTTTAATTATTGGACTAGGTGCTTAGCGTTACAGAAGTTATATATTTTTTGCTATTAAATGTGTAAAATTGGAAATTGTTTTTTACTGGTTTCTTTAAATATATGTATGTATATATTTGTGAATAAAGTGACTTATTGTGACTCGTAAGTAATGATTAGCTTTGGTGCATGACAGCCTATACGTCTGTTTAAAAGGATTTACGTCATATATCTTCGGAAAAATAAGTTTAACGATTGTCTTTAAAAGACCATTAGACATTGGTTTAATATTATAGGGAATCAAAGTGTATACACAGAAAACATAACCCTCACCAAAACCAAACGTTAACCAAAACTTATCAATAAAATTATCTTATCTTATCTTATCTCACCCCATTCTGGCGACATTCTTCTTAAAGAAATGCTGCTATTTTAATTATAGTTGCAGCAAGATACGAGTAAGAACTCAACCATGACATTGTCGTCTTAGTACAATTTTTGAATTTACAAACATGTATAGTCGACCAAGTAATTGCTTGACCACTTTTGTACTCTATCCCTTTGTAATACGGTCGAAAAGTGGTCAAGCAATTTTTAGGTCGACTATACCTATTCATCTACAAATATTATTAGAATGACAGCTGTCAGGAGGACTTCTTATCCTGCCGCAACTATTGTGCCATAAGTCATAAGAAAGGACTCCCCGCACAGGGAGTTAAATTAAAATAAGGTGCTCATGTTAGGTCCTTTTTTGACTGGTTTTGTACGAAAGAAACGCAGTGAACGATAAAATAGAAACGCAATATTGCGCTAGCCAAAGGCAGTTAAGTAATAAATAAAACACAGTCTTCAAATGTGATGTGATATAATTCATTCTAACTAAATGTCTGCATCAGTTATTGATAAAATTTTGCTAATTTTTTTAAAGCCGAATTGAGTCTGGTATACGTATTGTTTATTTCTCAAGTAATTTTGATGTAAATTGGGATTTGTATATCTTGTTCTAATCGGTACTTCTTACAGCCGCCGCATCGTTTTTTTAGGAGTCGATGTCACTTAAAAAGGGAAGGGGAGTTCTAAAACAAAAAAAATATTTCTAATTATCGTAATACAATGCAATTCAAATTCGCCCTACTGAATGCTAAATTAACAAAGTTTTGAAGTAACGGTACGTTTTACTGTGGCACACGATGCCTACATTAAAGACATCGAGTTATTTTAGAGAGAATCCTATCAATTAAAGTGCAACGCACTTTATTGTTCAATAACTTTAGGTTTGACCATTTTGTAATAGCAATGAATTAGAAAAAGGCCACTATTTAACTTACCCACGTTTAATTATACCAAATCCTTCGTCAACAATATGTTCTAACACCTTTGTGAGGAAAGAAGTGTGACGCACTTATCGTTCTATAACCTTTGATTTTTGACCATCTTGTTAAACCAATGAGTTAAAAAAGGGCTTTGTGACTTACGTTCAAACAAACTAAATCCTTCGTCAACGACATGCTGTATCGTCTTTGCTACGCTTGATACTATGCTTGGATGATGACTTTTTTTAGGTGGCGGTTTGTGTGTTACAGCCTTGACGGCATCTTCGGCTGCCTTATCACATTCTGAAAGTAAAGTTCATGCTGTCATTTATCTCCTAGCGCTTTTTCCCGGTTTTTAGTTCGGGATACGCGTTGACCATGATCCCAGTCTTTGGTAGCTCAGGGTATTATTGGAGCGATTGCCATGTGACCTCCGTAACCGCCTGTTATACGGATACAGACCGATAGGATCATGGTTACGCATTAATTTACATGAATACGATGTTTTTCATCACTGTAAGAGAATTGGTTACCACAATACTTATTATCCAACATTAAGTTTTTTTTTTCTTTGTTTAAATATTTTTCTTTGTTTGTTGTCTATAGCCATAGTTTTATTAATTGTTGTTATTCCTTACTAACTAGGGTTGTATTTTTTATGTCTTTTATATTTTTTATACATGTCTATATTTTGACACTTTTATGTTTTGTATGAAACTGTGTGTGTGAAGTGTAAATATTGTCAAATCAATGGTAAACAATAAAAGATCATAGCATACAAAACCTGTTGAGTTTCTTGCCGGTATCATCTCATTCTCATAAGAGGTTTTCCCGAACCGGTGGTAAATTTTATGACATTCATAAGTGCTTCCTGTAAGCTTAATCTGAATAAAAATATTTTGACTTATGATTTTGACTTTGAACTAGGTCTAATACATGATAACAGCATACAATAAAATCACGAGCACAAGACTGCGGTGAAAATTCACAGCGCTGAAGTTATGAGCGGTAAAAACGAAAAAAACCGACCAATCAGAGAAGGCCATTGCCGAGTTTTTGCGTTTCTATCGGTTGTAATCTAACGTTGTAATTTCAGGCTGTGAATCAATCTTTAAAATTCAGACAATGGCAGTTTAAAGATTGATGTCGTCTTGGTAGATGGAACACTGTCGAGATTTTTTTGCTTTTATGTAGGTACGCTTGGAAATAAAAGTAGTTCACGCTACCATCGGCAACTTCGGCTGGTTTATCGGTTGTTAAGGCTTTGGCTGCGTCTTCTGTCTTTTTATCCTTGTCTTTGGCTGTAGCTTCCGCAGCGGCCTTAAGCTTCGCAGCGGCGTCGGCTAAAACAAAAAGTAAAATAAAACCGCATTAGTTTTTTCTTTTCTTTTTTGGTATGGCTTCTGTAGATATGCAGTAAGCAACAGAAGTAGCCTAACCTTTTCGACGCCAACGACTCATATATTACGGTCATTATCCGGCATTTTCAGCGTTGCTCATTACCAGAAATAACTAACGTTTAGCACCAACTTCTGGTAAAATTTGTATCAACTCAGAGTACAACTTCTGTTCTTGCTTTAAGTCTATGTTTGAGGACTTGTATTTCTACAATACGGTATTCTAATGACTTTTTTTATTTCTAGAATTGATAGAGTTGCTTAAAAGGAGAAAAACTGTGTTTTAAGTTTTCTTTTACGATCATTATTTTTCGACACATCACGAGTAATAAAATGACAACGGGCGTGCGTCGCGAAAACGCTCTATCGCGCTGCATACAGGACCTGTGACTTCACTATAGTGATTTTGTATGGAGCCAACACTAAATCGTGTTTATTTTAATAGGTACTGTAAGCTTTTAACTAATTACTCATTTACTAAAATTTTCTACATTTTTTATTTGGATTCGAATGACATATTTCGAAACAAAAAAAAGAACTTTTTCTCTTTATCATCTTTGTAACTTTGTATCGCTGTAACTTCTAAAATATCAGGTTTTTTTACCTACTCCTTTGGACTTAAATTTGATTTTAGTGGTCGTCTTCAACAATTTTGCATTTTTATGCCTTTAATTGTTTGAGTGAAATACCGTATTAATGAAGGAACGGTAATGAACAAGGTGAAAACGCTGGAGAATTACCGATCAGCACCGCGGGGTCAACGCCAATGATCTATATATTACGTTTACGCGCACAATATAAACTTCGTAACTTACAAAAAAAGCTTGGCGTGTGAAACATGTCTTTTGAAGACATCCACTAAAGCTTATACTCTATTGAGAATAGGTATAGTTTGTTGATTTTCTTGGCTCCTTTATTTTAAATTATGGCATCTCTCTAGGTTAATTTATCTCCTTTGACTATGTAGATCAGCGATCGGTAACCTTTTGCCAGGTAAGGGCTACATCGTAGCACAACGAAATAAAAGCTGGCCTTTAAAAATATGAACGAGCAAGTGGGTCACCTGATGGTAAGTGATCGCCACCTTTTATAGACACCCGCAACGACAAGGAGATTGCAGATGCTTTGCCAACGCAGAGGGCTAAGACGGAAGGTGGGTGAAAGTTCATAATTTTCATAAACGATACCTATATCGATGATGTTTAATGTAATTAGGATGAGGTGATGTTTAGGGTAGGTGTTTAAGCTGTTTAATTCTTTCATTTACAATTAATAATCGGGCCGCCGGTTTTGACCGCTGTGGCCCTAATATGACCGGCCAAGTTCAGTTTATCTCTATGTGAGTCCCTTTCTTATTAAACTGGTTTAAGAAAGACGCCGGGAGGGATAAATTAAAGTTGGGTCGGTTATGTTAGGGCCACTGGTGAAGATAGATATATGTCTGCTTATGTATTTTATCTTACCTTTGTCGTCTGGTCTAGCACACTGAAAAATAAATATGCATTACTAAAAATAATTTAGGCACTAAATCCGCCTCTTTTATTTTGAATTGTTTTTGTTTTAAAAAAGAACTAAATACTTAAAAATAAAAAAGGGGTCCTAGTCGAACCTTTTAATAAGATTAGTCAGATATTTTTATAATTTTTAAGCTTTCATCCGCGGCCTCGCTTGCGTTACCTATGTTATTTTTTATCTATTTGCACAAGGACAAAGTGATCTATTACATATTTTAATCCGTTAATGCGTGATTGGTGAACAAATATCTCAACATTATCACCTTCACATTTATTAACATTACTTGGATTTATATTTTAAAACGAAAATTAAAAACCAAGCCAAAGAGCATTTGAAGATGTAACAATAATCCTACCAGGACCCAATTTCATAAACGCGACAGGTGACAGCGATAATTCGGTACACATTGCTTGTCCACTATGATGTTAATTGTCGACACAGTAATGTACAGCAAATTGTCACTGTCACCTGTCGCCTGTCGCGTTTATGAAATTGGGCCTAGTCCGGTTTCCCTGTGACAAACCATGACCTGTCCAATCTGGGATCATGGTCAAAAGCGTATCCCGCAGGGCGGGGTGGGGTTCCTACAGAGTACTAGAATGATGAAAATAAACGTGGACAACAAAAGAGGAACTAAAATACAATATTGGAGTAAAAGTATTATACGGGCCTAGTCTGTGATAGCATGGTATTATCCCGGTAGCGGACCCATTCGTACTACGACCATAAACTGCCTACTGCAGCAGTGTTGGTGGGTCTACCAGTATGAAAAAATAATGATGGGTTATATAATGGATTTATAAACCGGGCATACTGTGCGATTCGAACCCAAATACCGAAGGTGGCGTATCTCGTGTGCAAAATTTTTACCAAAGCAAGCCGTAAATGAAAAAAACCGGATTACGAAACTGAGTCTGTTTGTGAAGGAGTTTTGATTTAAAAAACCGCGCTAGTGTGAGACACAGTTCTTTTGTCCTACAATATTTTAGGTACCTACATAAACGTTTATTAATTGTAATTATTTCAAAATGTTCCCTAACGAACTTCAACTTTAGCACTTTAGCTATGTACCTTTTAAAACAGCGCAAGTTCTAATTATCCAGTTATCATATTAATACTTACGATTTGGGCTGCCAAAGCCGCTATCACTAAGAAACACAAAACTTTCGTCATAATTAAGGCTATGCGACCGAAATACCCTATCCCTGATCGAATACTGAGATCCAAATTGATATTTTTTTAATCTAAACACTTAACGCGAGACGCTGTAACTCGCTGTCTCGTTATTTATGTCCCTTTCTTACTAAACTAGTAGAACAGAGATATATCGAACGACATGCAAAAAATTGCATCCACGACAGGAGTTTGTCGAATGCAGCTGTGCAAATTTAACATTACGCACAACGTTCAACTGTATTAATTACTTGTCAAACGATTTATTGAATTTATTCACTGGTGAATTAATTATGTACTCAAGCAAAATTTCTTTTAATTGCTTTATTATTAACGTCGATGTTACTAACCATTATCTTTCTTATACATATAACTTCGGCCCAATAAATGTGCATGAGTAAGGATCAAAATCATTCGCGCTTATACTCAGAAATGACATCCGAGATCATTAGTTGGGGTTTACAGTTGACACTATCTGATGCCTGATGTGGCCGGGCCAATGGTCGGGCCTTGATCTGTCTTGTTCGAGTGATTTAGCTGGCCCCCAATTCTGGCGCCCATCGAGATTCATCTGACGTTCGAGATGTGTCAAAATATGACAGATTTTGAAGTGATTTGACAGCTCTTTTCTGCTTATCTCGAGTGTGTGACTTCATCTCTACTGACGCGAGAATTGCCCCGCTGGTCACAAGCCTGTGGCGACAGCTTATTTCTGTATTATATTATATGTAATTATAGTTAAGAGGAGTGTGAACCCAGCGCTCTCCATAGAAACGGCGATAACGTTTTCCACCCTCTAAATTTAAACCTTTAGCCATGATTTTTTGTATGTTATCATTATGCCCTAGAACTAGGTTTGTATGTCTTGATTTTTTAAATATTCTTAATAGTTTCAAGAATATTGACTCTTTTTTTGTTTTGTATGAAACACCTAAAATGCAAATATTGTCAAATCTGTGAAGAATATTAAAAAAACCAAAACATGGAAACGTAATTCTAAGGCATAATAACAACATTCCAAAAAATCATTGCCATAGGTTAAGGTTTAGAGGGTGGAAAACGTTATCGCCGTTTGTATGGGGAGCGCTTTTTGGGGCTGGGTTCACACTTCTCTTAATAGGTTAGTTGTCCTGTTGGCTTCCGGTTTATAATATTTGATTATTTCTCTCAATTCCCTCTTTAAGGGTCGGCTAAATTTGTTGCTGTTTGTAAAGGATGAAAGAAAATGAAAAAAGGACATTTGAAAGAAAAACTACTTTAATATCGTAATACTTTGTTGCGTGTTACAATAGTTTTAAAATTGTTGTTTGTTGATTTAGAAGCCCTTTATTAAACTATACAGGAATATATTTTGTTAAAGCAATCTCTTTGTGCTCACGTTACTTGTTCTTGCGCTACATCAGTTTTTTAAAACATTATTAGTAAGGCAAGCAACAGAAAGCATATCTAGAAAGTACTTTAAATAGGTACTCTTTGCGAAGTTTTGTTTTTCGTTACTTTGCTCTCATAAAATTGCTAATACGACGCCAAATTTGTAGAGCGCTCGTCGTGTCGTGTTTACCATCCAAATGCGCCTAAGAAACCTGAAACAAATAGTATTTGGGTTGTATCTTCATTACTACGATAGCACGAGTATATAGTAAAGTCGCTATCCGTTCCTGTCTGTCCTAAATTCGTATGGTGTATGTACGGTCTTCTCCTTCTAAACTACGCAACGGATTTTTATATGGTTTTATACTGTTATTTAGAGATTATTTTACATTAGGTTTTATGTACATTACATACATCCCGCTTTTACCCGTGCGAAGCCACGGCAGGTCGCTAGTATCTAATAAATCTACATAATGTAGGAAAATTTTCGTGTTTCGTAGCTAATATGCGATGAAATTGTTCCCAGAAACTTTAAAACGGTAAATATAAGCGGTATGAATTAAGGTTTTATTAATTTTCTCGGTAACTTGAGGAAGAAACATTGAAACCCTGAAACTAAACTACTCGCCAAGTACTAATAGCTCTGCTTTTATAGTATCAGATTCAATATTTGGTCATGATACTCATGATTGTAAGTCGTAATTTTGGTCATCTTCAATAAGTATTTATAGTGTTCTGTGATTGTGTTTTATGTAGCCAGACAAATCACTTACTTGTCATTACGTCTGTCCCTTCTTCAACAACCTTTTCTCCCATTTTTTCCATTCCCTTTAACATTTTGGATGCTTTATGGCCGCCGCCGTGATGAGGCACCTTATGATGGGGTTGTGCTGAAATGAATAATCAACAAATAAATATAAAAGTATGTTTTCTTCAGTAGAACTTCCCAAATTTTTTGCTGTGGTTCTAACATGACGCATGATCCGCCTAGTTTGACTTAAGGGGGAGGCAGGCGGGTAGGTGACCTACCAAATTTAAAAAAATGATCTTAGTAGAGAGTTTCACCGTTTTAGAGAAATTTAAAACTTTCTAATACATATACAAAAAATTGGAAAATTTAAATTTCTCGACTGAGACTGGGTACAGAATCCTCTTAATAGCTATCTTTGTTTCTAAGAAACAAATGAGAAATTTACTGTTAGATGCGAGATAGAGAGTGTGATAGAACTGGGGGTTGATTCTCCAAGCGCATCAGCGACTAGCTTGTCGCTGTGGCAGCGAATTACCTTGCTCTAGCGCGCTAGCACGAGTAAACGAGACAAAGCGGCACCTCGACGTCGAGCTCGCCGCTGATACGCTTAAAGAATGACGGGGCTGGTAAGTATGCCGTTATACTAAAGATTTGATAAGAGATTTAAGATACCTGAAGCTTCATGAGCAGCTGACTTGGCTTTTGTTTCGACCTCGTCCTTGACATCGTCCGCTTCCGCCTCTGCCTTGTCTTTCGCGTCTCCTGCCTTGTCTTTGAGATCACCAGCCTTGTCTTTGGCAGCGCCAGCTTTATCTTTTGCATCCTTGCCCGCTTTGTCTGCATCCTCCTTGGCTTTGTCTGCAGCACCCTTGGCCTTGTCGTCGGCTTTAGCTTTATCGTCTATTAAAATACATTTTTATGACAAGCGATCTTATTCATTTTCAACAATTTTATCATCCAATTATGGGACAAGAATTAAGAGCGTGTCTGCTGTGGTTAATCATTATTTCATGGAATGGTTCAAATCATAATATCACCGTAAACTAGGTTTTACATTTAGTTTATTTATTTCTCGGTATATCATATATAAATTGTTTATGTCAAAATTATGTAATTGTAGGTAGGTACATTGAAATTATCACAAGAAATATTCATTAAATAAAGATTATTACAAAAAATAACAATTTCATTAAATAACGGATAACAGAAAGATGGAAAACAATGAAAACTAAATAAATGGAAGGAAAAAATAAATGTCTTAGGGCAATTTACACCAAACTAAGCAAAGCGTTATGGGTACTAGACGATGGTTACACATACTTATATAGATAAATAAATACTCAAAACTTAAATACATACAAATATAAGTAACATCCGTGACTTTAATTTTCATCATAATAATTAGAGATGCGCCGAGTAACATTTTTGCCGAGTAACGAGTACCGAGTTTTACTCGGTTCAATGTTTTTTCAACCGAGTACTCGGCCGAGTAACTCGGTTCAATCAAATTCCCATTTCGCGCGTGTAAACAAGTACAAATAGGATCGCGCCGGTCGAGCGGGCGGCTCGCGTTGATACACCCCACACCCTGCCCTTCACCCTGCCCTCGACTTTCAACTACCAGTCACTTGATAGTTTGCAAACAAATACTTCACGTTGCGCGTCATAGTAGATAAATAATTGAAAAAGTTTGTTAATTAACGATGGACTGTATAGTAGTGCCTGATCAGTGATGACCTGATTTTGATTAACACTGTTGTTTTAATTATATCTACCTAAATATATTGCTTTTCTTAAACCGAGTATACTCGGCATTCAAACCGAGTTATTCGGCCGAGTACGAGTATCAAAAAACCCGCCGAGTACGCCGAGTACCGAGTATCAACCGAGTACTCGGCCCATCTCTAATAATAATAATAAGTAACAATAAATATGTTACTTAAAAATTAAGACTTAGTACGAAAATAATTCAAATTATCGTAATATTATTAAATGACCGATTAAAAGTAACAAATACGAATAAAATCCTGAATTCTTGTAATATCCCGAACCGATTGGTGCGCGCGTCTAACGCGCTGCACGCGGTTGGTGTAAAAATCCACAAGAAGCTTAGTGAGCAAATTAGGGAGGCACCCTCTTACAGTTCGTATAAGGTAAGTAATAAGTTCGTATAAAAAAGTCCTTAATCATAAAGACTTTTTTATTAAATAAGGCATGCTCTGTTTACCCTGTAAATGGTTTATAAGTAATTTTTTGTAACTATTTTCCGTGTGGTTTTCAATAAAGAGTATTTGTCTTTGTCTCGTCTTTGTCTGTTAATGATGTTTTGAATTACTGTTAAAAACAAGTTATTTATAAAATAATTTATTGTTTGTTATTAGTATTATCTTCCTGATTCAATGCTAATGACATGACTTCTAATTTATAGCTAGAAATATTTAATAACGTACCCTTATCGTCTGGCCTTGCACACTGCAATCAAAAACAAATTAATTAATAAAACACATAGACTATATTGATTAAATTAGAACAAACAAAATTTAAGCGATGCAGTTTTACTTACAATTTGAGCTATAAGAGCCAAAACGAATAGAAGGCATAGAGTTTTCTTCATCATTTTGAATTTTGTATTGGATGTTACTGGGTAACCGATTTTAATCTTTCCTGATCGAACACTGAACTCCGCCGATGCCTAACGTCTTATATATGGTTAACTTGTTTGTCAGAACAATGTAAATATGACCTACGTAAGTTGGAATTGTTATAATTAGGTGGCAGGTACCAGAGTGACGTTTGAGTGACGGTTACTGAAAGGCCGGTCGTCGCTGAAAAGTGACTCAGAAAAACATTATGGGTACTCATACATGTTTAAGACGACCATCCATTAATATTTCAAAGCAATGATATAAAATAACAAACATATGGGTCGACTTGAGAACCTCCTCCGTTTTTTTTCGTCGGTTAAAAAGGGCGAAGTCAGCTGGTTTTCCGTAGAATATTATTCTGTGATTGTCAATGAAACATTTTTACAGTAGCTTGTTTAATATCATTTTTAAACATAAAAAAAACAATTAAGAACGACATAGGGTAGGTTTGGCGTTCGTTATGTATGACGTAGGTTAAGGGTAGGTGTTAATGAAAGAATACTAAGTATTTCTGTTGCAATATTTTGTAGTGGTCATTTGTATGAATAGAACGAATAGGTAAGCATTATAAGTACCTAGTCGAAATTTGTGCGTATAGACTCTATGAAAAAATACCACTACATTTATGCCAATTTTTCTATTAAGAGTAAAAACACACTAAAGTATAAATCAATTAAATTGATAATGTAAGTCAATGAAAGCTGCATTTATTTTGCATTAGCCGTATTTTGTTACAGTTACTCAACGCCCTTACATACATTATTATGATTCTATGCTATTAATGTAGCCCTTAAGATCATTGTCATTAATATGTATGTATGGAAAATATCCGGAGTAAATTATTAATACAATTAAAAATAAAATTCTTCATTGCGCACAATAACAAAAATAGCGCCGAAATAACATAGATGTACATTTGTAGGAATTTGTAGGAATACTTGTATAATTTTGTACAACTGTGAAAGTATTCCACTAATAAGGAACCTGGATTGCGATTTTTGAATCTCACCGGGTGACTAAAGCTCACCAAAATGACAGTTTTTCATAGAGATTCGGCCATTTTGGAGAGTTTTAATCATCTGGTGAGATTCAAAAATTGCACCTCAGTTCCAGTAATATTAAATTGTTTTCTTTTTACTAGAGTTTTAAATCACAGGCACTGCCAGACTGTGAAATTTATTTAAATTATACTGGTATTACTTCCTGAAATATATACTGCTGTTAAAGGACGGTCAGCCGAACTCGGCTCAAGTGTATGTATGTATTTTAGGTTTGACTGTAACAAATTCTATTTTTACGGTTGTCTTGTAATAGCGTCGTTCATTGAAATGTGTTTTCCCATTCAGTTTGAATTACGTCGCAACTAGATAACGAAGGGATGTGTGATTCGTTCCATGCAAATATTGTGCTTAGAATTTCAATTGAAGTTAGAATATTCTCGGATACAGTTGGTAGCGAATTGGCTTTTGTTTTTTTCTTTGTACTAGAACGCGGGCGAAGGACTATGTCAGTTGCTATGAGGACAGTTTGTTAGAGCCAGCCATTTTTGTGAAGGATACAAAGTATTAACATTTAGGTAATTATCAAAAGTGGAACTTATCCTGTGTGGTATGTTTCTAAGTGTAAGAAAATGAAATAAAATAATGGAAACAAAGCCATAGAGAACAATGGCAAGAGTTTAAAAACACGCTCAATGACTCCGGAAAAAGATGGTACCGAGTGCTCAATTTGGCTCAACATAATATTAATCATTTTTGATTTATAAACAAGGACTTGATTTTTAACTAAGTGCGAAACGTTTCTCAGTTCTCCATCTGTTTGTACTACTGCGACTCCATTTAATGTATTTAGTTGAGGTTATGAAGATTATATTATTGTACAGGGTATCCCACGACTATGCGACACGTAAAGAAAGTGCCTTTAATATTGTAGATACATATTATATATTATTATTATAAATATTTTGCTTTAAGGAGACATTATTTCATTAAAGTAAGTAATACTGCATCAACCCTTAACCAGGTCCCATCAAAATAGTAGTTTCCCAAAAAAAATCGAATAGAGACACATGTTTGTTACTATTTGGACAATATTTTAGAAGCAAGTTGTTTTTTCACTTTAGCATATTCGAATTTATATCAGAATATGTAGTTGTTAAAGTTGCATTTAGAAAACATGTATGTGGGAGACGTAATTACTTTAGCCTGGTTAAAAATTTACTTAAAAATTTACTTGTCCCATCAGTCTGGGGATCGAACTGACCAGAGAAAAAACATCATGTTTTTACTATGCTAATCGAAATGGGAAACGATAGCGATAAATGTCCTCTAAGTAACATACTGCTATGATCTTACTTTTAAGGAACGCTGTTGTGCTCGAAATTGTTAGATACAACAATGTTTTGCGTAGTACCAAGTTAATTTGTCACAGTTGGTTAATTAATAGGTACAGAAATTGCCTTCCGTTAATATTCGGTATTACATAAACCATTCTGGAAAATGGATACTTGAAAAAAAAAAACATAATATTTCTGAAATTTTATACGTGTATTTGAGCTCTGTCTGTTTAAAACAAATACTTTTAGTTGGATCAGTTGTGCATACTTAGCGTTGTTCACACGCCATATTTTGCGCTAGCTGGAATTCTTATTATTTCACCAGATGGTTTTTTTTATTATATGTCCAGTATTATACGTCATTGTCACACTTATACCTCTATGGTCATGATTGTGACTCTGATATTAATGTTTTTAAAATTTGAATATAAACGAAATTCTGTCATATTGATTTTTATCAATAGTAAAATAGGCTTTTTTCTGGGTAATCACGTCCCACTTTCGGGCTCGTCAACACTTTCCATCAGGTGTGACTGTGGTCATGCGAGAACCCATCATCAATAAAAAATGTATAAAAGAAAGGAAAACTTCCAAGCGAGCTACCTGATTGTAAATGAGCACAACCGCCAAAGCAAAGAAATTGCAGATGTGTTGCCAACCCAGAGGGCTAAGACGAAATACCTCTTTAGCCAGTAATTTCTCCGGCTGTCTTGTTCTTCACGCCGGAACACACCAGTGCAAGCACTGCTGTTTAGTTGCTGGATCAGCAAGCAAGTCTTAGAAAAAGTATTAACACGATCAAAATCTATCGAATCTATTAATAATTTGCGTAAGAGCTTGTGTAAATTTTTTGACTCCTTCGAGAGTTCAATTGGTTCTGTTGCTGACATGTACTTATTTATTTAGATTTAAGTCAATTGTTACTAACACTACGGATCATGGGTCTGAAATAAAGAACCTATTTATTATTTATTAATACGGCCGAGACGTCGAGGTAAATAAATAAACAGTATATTATCGCGTTAAACTCCCGTCAAACGTAATAAGTACAATTTGGGTATACGAAACTTGAAGGTGGGTATAAGATAAATAAGTATAGTAAACATTAAACTTATACTGTTAATATGTTGTTATTTTGGAAGGTTTTAGGATTAATTTAATTAGAAAAACATGTTGTTTACATAAGCTTAGAGTTTTTTTTTATGTGCTAAAGGGGTCTATATTTACTAGGACCATAAAGATACGTCTCTATTTTTAAATTCCCTAACGTTTTTAACCATAATTTGTAATGTTGAAAGTTATAATTTTGAATTGTATAAATTGCGAGGGTCATATTTGTCGGAAGTCATATTAAACTTAGTCATACTATTTGATGTCATAACGTATGATAGTTAATAAAGTCTAAGTTAATAATGGTACTTGTCACAAACCTTATTAGGTCCGGTCCTATTATTAGCTATAAAAGAACAACGGGTCTATATTGACTTCCATAAAATTTAAATTTCATAATGTATTGTTGGTCATCATTATGATGCTAAGCAGCTGACTGTTCTACCTCCCGAACGTGTGACGGGTCACTGTGACTAATTATCAAAATGTCTTGAAATGTTATTTATCACTTTTAAAAATTATAATATTTTGCATTGTGATAATGAACTTCCGAATTACTAACCAATATGCACTGCAATTTTTATGTCTACCGATTATTATGAATTTCAATAATGGAAAAAAAGTTATAGGAATGAAAGGGATCTTCTGCGAAAGTCAAAGTCAGCATAACAGGACATAAACAAAAATAAAAATACACAATATAGAATACAACACAACAAAGGCTAATTTAGATTAATCAGCTTCATTTGATATTTACAACAATGTTTTTCACATATAAAGTAAAAAGCTTCACCTATACGTGGATTAAAAAGTCTATTGACAATATTTATGTGGGATGTCGTATTTGAAGAAAAACCACTTAGATTGAATTTGAAACGTCTTATAATCAAAAAATATAATAATAACAAATCAACACGTCTTCTCGCTATCTTTCCTAAAATTCAAACCCCCATCTACTCGTATTATTTAAAACATTCGACCCTATCATGCTAACTCTCTTACACCTTCATACGTCATCCCACGCTCCTTTACACTCAGTCCTACATTTATTATAGTTTATTAATTCTTTAGAAAACCAATTGTACCATTTTCTTTATTCTGGCTATTTTTTTGAGGAAAAGCAATCTGCAGTTGCATTGTGATGTAGACGAAGACAGAGGTCGCAATTGAGATCATAAGTCTCCCGTCGAAATAGAACATATCATAGATGGAATATCTGTGGTCGCTGACGCTTAGAATGTCTAGAATGCCTCTGGATAGTTCAAAAATTTCATCTGAAAACATACAATAATTAAACTGGTAGAGACTGGAGATCAAGTGCTTGTATTTTAGTTATTGGTCAATGAAATATTAGTTTTATTTTAGTGGGATTTGACCAATATATTTGGACTTTATTACAAACCAATACAGCATAAACATGGCTAAGGTAGCCATCCAGTTTTAGAAGTAAAATACACACTGACGTACTGAGTGAGGTTTCGAACTTATAATACCATCTACGTTGTGATAATTTAACCCCATGGGGTTAAAAAGGGATGATCGTGACGAATTATTGTTTTTAACCTTATCTCCGCCAACCTTATGTAAGTTGGCGTAAGATTCTTACATTACTACCCAGCCATGTGACTTGTAAGTTTTGACCGGAGTGCTTAGACAAAGTGACAATCTGTTAGCGTCAACGCTGATAGAAACTAGGGGAATGCAAACGAGGTTATTGTCTCTAAGGAAAACCGGTTTTAACCGGTTATTACTTTGACAAAATAACCTGGTTTGCATTCCCTAGTAGAAACGACAGTTTGTATGAGTTTGACTTTGACGTTTGCCTTCGCTGCCTTACGTCAAGTCCATACAAGTTGTCGTTTCTATTAGCGTTAATGCTAACAGAATATCACCTTGTCTAAACAGGAGCGATTTTTGTATTTCACAAAGAGGTCAGAAAGATCAAAATTAAAAAAAATATATAGTTACTAAATTAATGAAATGAATATAAGTTTGGTTACATTTTAGTTGTTTTTTCGTAGTTATAAAATAGTTACTAAACTGATATAAATCGTGACAAAACCGCTACGAAACTGATTTTAATTATTCTAGTAACGGTACAATGTTTTTGTTTTTGATCCATGACGTTGAAAAGGTTGAACTCTTACCGGTGTTATTTGGTTTCAACTGGATGTAAGTGCATATTAGTTTGGTGCGCTGTATTTGTACGTAAAACTTGTCCGTTTGTTGCGTTATCCCCGCGAATATCGTCCAGCCCACGCAGACCCATACCGTTAAAGCCAAGGCCCTTGCTACGGGTACTTCCTTTAGAAACATAGTTACAGACCATTTTTTAGTAATGTTTTTCCAGTTCATAAAAAAACCCGGCCAAGTCATACATGCAGGGTTCCGTACCGTACCACCGTAGAGTATATCACTGCCATCTACGCTGAAATTAATACCGTTAATAGATGGCGTTATATTTAAAAACTACCTCTCAATTATGGAACCCCTTTTTAGTTGTTAACTTTTTTATTTGATGATTGGTTTTAGCGGTCATAGTAATACACACTCGGATTTCACACACGCACACACACACACAGACACACAACATTTCAAGTGTTAACCAGCTGTTACAGTTCAAAACATATAACCCAGTGACAAACGGACGGACAGCGGAGGCTAAGTAAATAGGGTCCCGTTGGCATCCTTTGGGTACGGAACCCTAAAAATAAGATATACTAGCTTATTTCTCTATCTAAAAATTGTGTTTAATTCAGTTTCAATATTGATTTTCAAAAATATAACCTTAGCAGTTGAATGCAATATAATCGGTCTACGTACTTCGAACATTGTGAACTCCGAAATTTGTATGAAATGCTGTAGTGTAAACGCTTTTAACCACTAACTTAATAAGTTGTTATTAATCCTAATTAATTACATACTTAAGTAAAATGAGATTCTTACCGGATCTTTTATGAGTATTATGATAGCTTGGACAGCCAGAAAGGTATCTATGACCAGTGTTGCTGTACAGCAAAATACCTGGAATATTGATTTAATATTGAACCTTTGTAGAACTGAAGAAAAACAACTAAAATGTTCATAATAATCCTAAGAGGTTTTTTTTACATAAAGCATATAAATTTTATACATAGTTGATTAGTAATAATCAACAATTATTATGATTAGTAATAATGTTGATTAGTAATAATGACAACTAATAATCTTAGGATTAATTCTGACAAAACAAAATACATTCATTTTCATACTAAACAAGGGAAAGATTGTAACCTGGACATAGTGTGCAATGGTAAACCCATAAATCAAGTGCAGAATATTAATTTCCTTGGACGTGTAGTAGATGAACACTGTGACTGGAGGGCGCAAGTGGAAGCAGTTTGTAAGAGAGTTAATAAATTTGTTTTTGCTCTTAAAAAAATAAGGTTAGTAACATCTATAAGAACAGCTCTCCTTGTTTATTATAGCTATGTTGGTTCCGTGCTAAGATATGGTATTGTTTTATGGGGAAACGCGACAGACATACAGAGGGTTTTTGTAGTACAAAAGAGGTGCTTAAGAGCTATATGGGGATTAAAACCAACTGACTCATGCAAACCAATCTTTAAGGAGAATAAGATTCTTACACTCCCATGTTTGTATATTTTGGAGGCATGTTTATTTGTAAAAAAACATATGGAATTGTTTGTCATAAAAAACAATTACAATAAACGCACGGTAACGTACAAACCTTTAAATCTCCCTTCGGCAAAATTGAGTTTGTTTAAAAGAAATTCCTATTTTATGCTTAGTAAAATTTATAATATAGTGCCAAAATCAATAACAGATTTAACTGGAAATCAGTTCCATACTAAACTGAAGAAATGGTTGCAGGAAGAATGCTATTATTCTATTAAGGAATTTTGTGATATTAATAAGTAGTTGATAAATTGAATTGGCAATGGACATTAAGGATTTTACGCATGTTTTAGATTAAGGACAATTTGTGCGCCAGAAATGGCTCTATGGCTGTATATAATTTATTTTGTAACACCTGTTTATAACCCATGCAATACAAATAAATATTGATTCTGATTCTGATTCTGATTCTTAGTTAATTTGTCAGGAAATGGTTATTCTATACGCGCGCCAGAGCTAACAGAGCGATGCTTCAACGTTCGAACGCACGTTGAAGCATCGCTCTGTTAGCTCGGACAGGACATAGCCTCGACGTTGTCCGAAGCGCTGACGCATTTTTAGAATCATTCCTCTTTCGGTAGCTTCTGTCTTCTCACGCGGTCAAATCTACGGGCGAGGTCCAAAAGTTATGTACTTTTGTAAGGTTCTATGTGATAAAACTAAATAAGAAATGATTATAATAACCTTCCGGGTTATATAGGATACGTACCAAAAATCTATAGCACTTCGTTATCCGTTGCAACTGATCGAATATCATTTTAAGGGCATCGGTGAAATATAACAAATCAGTACTCGAACGAGAGTTCACGAAGTCATTGTATTCTTTCTTCCAAAAGAAGGGATATTCCAATAGTTGTTCTATTAGATATGTCGTGTATAATTTCGCAGTTTTAACTAATGCTATGTTTAAGTAGTGAACCCTCATGCATAGGAATTTAAAGGAGACTACTTGAAATATGTAGTCGTAACCCATAGAAAATATAAGACCAAAGAAAACACCGGAAATTATGAAGACAAATATCGGAAAATTAAACGCCAATACTAGTATTACACCCAAAGACACTTCAAAAGATGCTATAAAGCTACTCCAGATCAAGGCGTCCTTATTTGAAATCCTTCTCATAAATTTAGTTTCCTCGATTCCCAAAAAAGCGTCGATCTCAATAAACTTTATAACAAGTTCGGCCCCGGAATGGCGGTTTGCAAAGTTGATGTTCAACACTATTGCATTACTTAATATCGTAAATATAATGATTGCTATGTATTCAGGCCATATTAGAAGCTTGTTATGTACAGCAGTTTCCAGTACTACAAGGTATCCTGATATGCCAACCATCAGTGTTATTATAATTGAATAGAAAAGTGACATATTCGATAAACTCGTGATTTGTCCTCCTTTGATGTCGAATCGATTACATGCGCCAAATTTTAAAAGTGGCATATAAAACACCTTTAGTTTTTTTACGTATTCTTTTACGAGCTGTGTTTTAGCATTCTGAGCCATCTTTTCATTTAAACTTTTATAATGTAAATGGTACTACCGCTGTTTGGTGTCTAAGTATTTAAAGGGGTATTGAGAGCAATTAATGTAAGTATTCTGAAGGTTCTGATCGAACCCTAGGGAGATTATTTGGTATCAGATAATAATAAAATTATGTGAAATATCGGTTTACGTAAATGACACCATAATTAAATCTCCGGGGGCCTAAATGGCCTTAATTAATGATTAATGTTAATGTTTCTACTTCGAACAAAATCGATTGTAACGATCCCACATTGAGAGACACCAAATCTATTCTATCTAGTCTATTTCGCCTACTTTAATAGCATTATTTCGTACGACCTTACTTATGGGGATATCTTACAGAGATTGAGTTAATTTTCATTTTGCAAAGAGTAATTAGAGCAATTTATAAAATGGGCACGCGTGGGTGAGCCATTATAGGAAATTTTCAAGGAAATAGATATCCTAACCCTACCATCGCTAGGCATATATTTTTGAAATAATCATGTACGTTAGGAAATATATATACAATATCCCTACCAGCGTCGCTAAGCCCAAGGCTACTAGAAATACGGGAAAGCCTAAAGTTCTAACTTAAAGACTAGCTAAAACCAAGAAGTCCTTCATGGGAAATCACGTAAGATTTTGCAACAAAATTCAAATCTACTGTCAAGAAGACATTAATTTCTCGGGTGTATTATAAAATTAATGATTGTGTGGATGTTTGAAAATGATCCCGAACTTCATTGGCGATCCCTGGCTCCAAAGAGTTTAGATCTACCGTGTTAAATATTTAAGATCTAAAAATAACTTTGTAATTTTTATTTACTAAAAAATTACACCTCGTTGAGTTTCTTGCCGGTATCTTCACATCACAGGTTTTTTCCGAACCGGTGTGGTAAAGTTTATGACATTCATAAGTGCTTTCTGTAAGCCTAATCTGAATAAAGATATTTTGACTTTGACTTTGAAACTATAAAAACTAAAGCACCTTGCTACTCCGCGTAACAATGAAAAATACAATATATTGCACAGACGCAGTTGGTTTTACGGAGTAGCAAGGTAAATTGTTCCATTTTGTTAATATGGACCTCCGTTAAGTAACGACAGAGTATATTAATAAATAAGAGATCGCAGTTATCAAATTTGCTACTACGCATTTGCCGAGTTTTTTTGGATAGGTATGTGTTAAGATTGTGTTAAGTGTTAATCTTCGGTTCGCCGATGACATTGTACTTTTTTCCCAAATAGCTCAAGAACTAGAGCTAATGCTTCAAGAACTAACTACGTCAAGCCTTGAGGTTGGACTCGCGATGAACAGGTCAAAAACACAACTTATGACAAACAGTACCAAAAGTAGGATCGTGGTAGATGGGCAGAACTGATAATGCAGTATGTTGATGAGTATATCTACTTGGGTCAGGTAGTCTCTTTCAGCAACAGGCAAGATAAAGAGGTTGAAAGACGCCTTGAAAACGCCTGGAAGAGCTACTGGTCCATGAAGGAGCTTATGAAGGGAAACCTTCCGATTACTCTCAAGCGAAAACTCGTCGACATGTGCATACTGCCCGTCCTAACCAGTTGGTTAGGACGGTCGCTGACCGAAAATCAAAAGTCCAAACTCAAGGTTTGCCAAAGAACCATGGAGCGCAGCATATTAGGTGTAAAGAGGATAGATAACATCCGGAACACCACTCTGCGCTCCAAAACGCGCTTGGCTGACGTTGGTAAAAAGACGGCCAACCTAAAATGGGACTGGGCCGGGCACGTCTGTCGGATGCACCCACAGAGGTGGGCTCACGCAGTCACTTGGTGGGTGCCGCAGAACGGGCAGCGTTGACGAGACAGACCAAGACGGCGATGGCGCGACGATTTGGACGCGTATGATAGGTGCTGGGCAGATACTGCATCAGATAGGGAGTTGTGGAGGTCAAAAGGAGGCCTTTGCCCAGCAGAGGGACACATTAACAGGCTATTAAAAAAAATGTGTTAAGATATATGTCTGACATGACTAGGAAAATCGTCTAACTACAACTCTATTGTGCGTTAATGTGTAAAATATTCAGATTTTTGAAACGTCCTTTCTAGTTCTATATTAATCTGATAAGAAGAGGGAAATAAAAATCAAAAACTCATCTGCGTAAAAAGTAAATTAATTAATTATTACATAAATTAACTTTAACAGTCGAGACCCATTAAAAATATGTACCGGCTCAAATCTTTCTAATAATGGATCCCGACCATACTTTGCGTCGCGCAGTCGGCTAAAAAGGCATGCATCCAATAAAATTACATTACTCATATATTTAGTTTATTGATCTTTTAAAATTACAAAAGTAGTATTTTCATTACTCTGGTTATGTCTATTAGGAAAAGCAATCTGCAGTTGCATTGTGATGTAGATGAACACAGATGTTGCCATTGAGATCATAAGTCTCCCGTCGAAATAGAATATATCATAGACGGAATATCTATGGTCGCTGACGTTCAATATGTCTAGAATGCGTTTCGATAGCTCGTAGATTTCATCTGAAAATAATTGTAAAATAATAGTTATTAATTGGTATTGGTAGTTAATGATGAATATTTAGACTTGCGCCGATAATAACGAATTTTGTAATCTCTAATCTAAGTAAACTTTATAATATTAATAATCTGGCGCGTTGACCGCGAATGCATATTCGCGTTTCGCTTTTGATATCTAAAATGTGTTATGCAGTCTAAGAAGGTACAATAGAACGTTAAGTTTACGTTCCTGTTCCATTTTGGTAGACTGACATTAAATAACTGAAAATTTTAACGAAACGTCTAATGATCTAATCTTTTCTTTACATAGTGTAAAGTATAAATTACTCCATTAGTAATCATATCACAATCCTCTTCATAAAGTTGTCGATAGTCAAAGGGCAAACCGCTTTTTGGTGGTGGTCCTTATGCGTATACAGCAACACTCCTGTGTACGCGTAAAGTTCTCTCAGGTCCACGATAGACATGCCTTTTGACTATTGCTAAATCACCTATCTGTGTTGAAATAAATTGTTATTTGTTAAGAGATCGTAGCCGCCCGTACCCTTCGCGAGGACTACGATCAGCAAAAATAAAGGTCATAAAAAAAGTAAGTAAACTCGCTATTTTTTCTGTCTGTCCAGAAATTTTATAGTGTATCATTGCCCACCGTCTCCTCCTGAACCACGCAATAGATTTTGATACGGTTTTGACTCTTAATTACAGAATTTATTGGGAAGTTTTTTAGACTCATTACATCCTGATTGGACCCGAGCGAAGCCGGGGCGGGTTACTAGTTTATTTAGAAGTAGTTTTCAGCGGTTGTTTGCAACTCTCACCTGTATTATTAGGTTTCAATTGGATGTACGTGCATATGAGTTTCGTGCGCTGTATTTGTACGTAAAACTTGTCCGTTTGATGTGTTATCGCGACGAGTATCGTCCATCCTACTAAGAACCATCCCGTCAAAGCCATCGTTCGTATTATTGGTACCTCCTTTACAAACAAATGATAAATATAATACCCATAACAAACGTATGTATCTTGAGACAGATAAGTCAAGATGATTAGTTATTTATTTATATATTTACAACAATTATAGAAAAAGAAAAACACAAAAGAGTTTTTCATTGTTATGTAAGTGACACAACTGAACGTAAAACAAAGGCAAACGCTAATAATTTACAATTAAACAAAAAATAAATTATTTAAATCTAGGATCTTACCGGATCTTTTATGACAATTATGACAGATTGAACAGCCATAAAAGTACTTATTATTAAAGCGACCAAGGAGGTAAATATCTGAAATATTGTAATTAATTCGGTTATAATCACTTCTGCTATAATACATTCTTTTTATATATATGGACCTACTATACTACTAATGATCGACATCAGATACCCACCAGAAATCTGTAGCACATCGTTATCCGTTGTAATTGATCGAATATAATATTAAGAGCATTGGTAAAATATTTCGAATCCGAACTCGAACGTGAATTCACGAAGTCATTATATTCTTTTTTCCAATGGACAGGATATTCCAGCAGTTGGTCTATCAAATATTCCTTGTAGAGTTTCGCAGTTTTCACTAATGCGACGTTCAAGTAATGGACTCTCACGCACAGAAATTTATAGGCGATTACGTGAAATATATTGTCATAGCACATACCAAACAGTGTACCGAAATAAATAATAGCAATAATGAAGATAGGTATCGGCACTTTAAACGTTAAAAACAGTATGATGTCCAAAATTACTTGAAAAGATACTACAAGGCTACTCCAGATCACGACGTCTTTGTAGGAAATTCGTCTCATAAATTTCGTTTCCTCGATTCCCAAAAATGCGTCAATCTCTATAAAGTTTCTCATGAGTTCGGCTCCAGAATAGCGGTTTGCGAAGTTGATGTTCAACACTACCAAGTTGTTGAGTATCGTAAATTGTATTACTGATATTAATTCAGGCAGTATTAGGTAATTATTTTTGACAGTTGTTTCTAGTAATATGATGTATGTCAAAATGTCAACTATCACCGTTACTATAACTGAATAGAACAGTGAGTACTTCGATTTACTGATGATTTGGCCACTTTTTATGTCGAATCGATTACAGGCGCTTAACTGAAAGAGCGGCATATAAACCAGTTTTAGTTTTTTTATGTACTCGTTTATAAGTAGGGACTTAGTATTTGGATCCATTTTTATCGGATTTCTGATAATTTAATGGCACCACTAGTGCATTCGACCCATATTTATAGTGATAGAAGAGCAATTTGTGTAAGTGTTCGAATTAAAGGTACCCTAGGGAGATTATTTGGTTAATTTAGGTGAAGGCTTACGTGTTTATGACTTATAATATATATCTTTAAAAGCCTGAATTAATTATTGCAATTGAATGTTGTTAATGTTGTTGTTAGGGTGATTATCCGGGCCCACCATCGAGAAAAGTCAAATTTCAATGCTCGATTTTTTTCTTAATATATTTATGTGACTGAAAAGACCAGGAAAAATATTTATTTACTAATTTTGTAAAACATTCAACATGTTCAATTATTTTTAATGTACATTTTCTTATTGTAAAAAAAAAAACAAAAAAAACAGTTTCTTTCTTTATTTGCTACTCAATTAATACAGTATAAGCACCTGTAAGTACCTATAAGCAGAGTAAAGTCGGTCGACTCTATACAGCTTTATAGTGTGAGCGTGGTACTTGGGTACCGTCTTCTTAGTTTATTTGGAAGAACGGCCGTGTTTAAGAGGAAACACAAGGGCTGTTTTTCCATACAAACGTCGTCCCCTGTTTCCTCTCTGGATAATGCCAGTAGAGAAATTTTTTTTTTCAAAAAATCGTTAGCCACTATTATGCATGTCCCTATGTTTTCCTTTTATTCATAAATTAATTATTAAAAGAGATATGAACATTCAAAAACCTAAAAAATTGGCCAGATTTTCGGCTGCGTTCATACATTCAGAAAACAAATTTTACTAGATTATATAAAAAAAGAAAAACATAGGAACACTGCCAAAGCCTTTTTTTAATTTTTAATGAAAAAAGTAGTTAAATCGGATAAGTTTTGGAGAAGGAATCAGGGGTCTACGAATCGTTGATTTTGTGTACTTTAAATAGGTATTTTCAGTCCAACCTGCAGCTGTCTCTGTTGCACTCTGCGGGGGGAGGCTTGATAGATGGAGGCAGCAATAGATTTTACAAATACCTATTTTTCAATTCTCTAGGCCTTGGTGTTTCCTCTTAATAATTCATGTTTAATACTTATATCTATTAACATTTCTCGCCACATGTGAAAAAGTTCAAATCGCACACTAAGGCAATCAGGTCTTTCAAAGTCAAAGTCAAAGTCAAAATATTTTATTCAGATTAGGCTTACAGGTAGCACTTATGAATGTCAAAAAATTTACCACCGGTTCGGAAAAACCTGTGATGAGAAGATACCGGCAAGAAAATCAACGAGGTTTAAGCGGCTCGTTCTCTAGCTTGCCGAACGGGGTGGTTGTAACGATCTGCATTGGGATACACACAACAATAGATTTGCAGTGCGTATAGGCAGTGAGTCGGATGTGTGCGTGCTGTTAATTAATGATTTAGTTTTAGTGTTAAAATAATAACGTTTAGTAGGATATAAATTACACGTTTCCACTGTTTTAAGGCTAACAAATTAATGTTAAGAGAGCACAGCTATCAAATCTACTTTTAAGGCTACTACGCATGTATAAAATTCTTACACTTTTTCTTCTCCATTAGGATAAATTATGAAAATTGGTGCAGATTAGGAAAAACGTGTGCATATTGTTCGGTAACTTGTAAAATATTTGGTCTTTGAAACACCCCTTCGACTCTGATATTTATTTGATAATAGGTGGAAAAAGGTATATGGAAGTCGATTAAAATTACACGACCAATGATCTAAAGTTTTTTATTTATCTTTAAAATTGCAAATATGTAGTATTTTCATTACTCTGGTTATTTTGTTTAGTAAAAGCAATCTGCAGTTGCATTGTGATGTAGACGAAGACAGACGTCGCTATAGAGATCACAAGTCTCCCGTCAAAATAGAACATATCATAGATGGAATATCTGTGGTCGCTCACGTTCAGTGTGTCTAGAATGCGTTTAGATAGCTCGTAGATTTCGTCTGAAAATAGTTGTAAAATGGTATTAATGAATTGGTATGTAGTTACTGGTAATTTTCAAGATTTGTACACATAATGAAGAATTTAGTAATCAGTAGTCTTGATGACCTTTGTAATGTTAGTAATCTGGCACGCTAACATGATAAAAGCGAAACGCGACTATTGCATCGCGCGCGGTGCGCAGACGCGGTTTTTTTAGTTACTAGTGACCCGGCCAGTATTCTCACGGGCACAATTAGGATGTAATTTGCATAGAAACCTTTCGTAAAATTTTCTCTAAATGTCAGTCAAAACCGTATCAAAATCCATTGAAGAAGAATAAGAAGCAAGCGGCCGAATATATGAGGATACTCAGGAACGGATAGCTACTTTATTTTAGTATTGTCAGTGTAGATTGTCAGCCGTTATTTGAAACTCTTACCTGAGTTATTAGGTTTCAATTGAATGTACGTGCATATGAGTTTCGTGCGCTGTATTTGTACGTAAAACTGGTCCGTTTGATGCGTTATCGCAATGAGTATTGTCCATGCTACTATGAACCACCCTGTCAAAGCCATCGTTCTTATTACCGGAACCTCCTTCAAAAACAAATGATAAATATAATGTCTAAAACGAATGTAATTTTGAGACAGACAAAATTCATAGTCTACTAAATTTATATGTAAAAAAATACTAAAGTTCTCACTATTGTGTCAGTGGCATAAAACTGAATATACGAATAAAACAAAAATGAATTAAATTAATACTTAAATCTAGGATCTTACCGGATCTTTTATGAAAATTATGACAGATTGAACAGCCATAAAGGTACTTAATATTAAAGTGACCAAGAAGGTAAATATCTGAAATATTATAATTAATGTAATTACTTCTGCTATGGTACTCTACCTTCTTTCTATACATATACTCGTAGCCAGAGACTTTTGGACCTACTCATTGACGTCGGATACCCACCAGAAATCTATAGCACGTCGTTATCCGTTGTAATTGGTCGAATATCATTCTAAGGGCAACGGTGAAATATTTCCAATCCGCACTTGAATGGGAATTCACGAAGTCATTGTCTCCTTTTTTCCAATGGAAAGGATATACCAGCAGTTGGTCTATCAAATATTCCTTGTAGAGTTTCGCAGTTTTCACTAACGCTATGTTTAAGTAATGGACCCTCATGCACAGAAATTTATAGGAGATTACATGAAATATATTGTCATAACTCATACAAAACAGTTGCCAAAAATATGTAACGCCAGTAATATAGAAAAGTAGTGACCCTGGAAATGTTAAGATCAAAATTACGTCCAGTATCACTTGAAAACATGTTAAAAGGCCACACCAAATCACGATGTCTTTGGAAGAAATTCGTCTCATAAATCTCGTTTTCTGGATTCCCAAAAATGCGTCAATCTCTATAAAGTTTCTCATGAGTTCCGCTCCGGAATGGCGGTTTGCGAAGTTGATGTTCAACACTACCAAATTACTCCATATCGTTAATTGTATAACTGATATTAATTCAGGCAGTATTAGATAATTGTTTTTGACAGTTGTTTCTAGTAATAAGAAGTATGCAGAAAAGTCAACCATTAGGACTGCTATGATAGAATAGAACATTGAAAACTTTGATTTACTGACTATTTCATCATCTTTAATGTCGAATCGATGAAAGGCACCAGATGAAAAAAGCGGTATATAAATCCGTTTGAATTTTTTTACGTACTCTTTTAAAAGGAGTGATTTAGTAGTCGATGCCATATTTTTATCCGAGCTTTGGTAATTTAATAGTGCTACTAGTATATGGAGTTCATGTATTTATAAGGATAGGACAGTAATCAGTGTAAAAGTTTTGGCTGTACTCTAGAGATATTATTTGGTTATCTGATGATCAGCAAATGATATGACATTTAGGTTCGCTTAAACGATGTAGTAATTTATCAATTATATTTTGTACCTATATACCATCCCTAAACGCTGCATCTATATTTCTATATTTAGTTATCAGTTACAAAATGAAGTCAAATGTAGATTTCCCGATACGGTGACATACCTCCAGGGACCTCGGTATAATATTAAATTAAAATTGTAATGACAACACAAAGAAAAATTAGGGCAATGGCAGGACTTGAACCTGCAACATTAGCATTCCGTGCCTTGCGTTTTCCAGTTTCGCCACACTGCCGCTGCCCTACCCTGCGAATTTTTCAATGTGCTTCGTCTTACGGTCATTACATTATTGATTTTAAGGGTACAACTACCCTCGGTGTCATCTGTATGAAACTTTTTAACAAAAAGTTTTATATATGTGACACCAAAAAAAAAAAGTTTCATATAGATGACACCGAGGGTAGTTGTACCTTTAAAATCAATAATGTAATGACCGTTCTTACGGTCAAACGGTGTTACGGTGTGGAGTTTCGCCACACTGCCGCTGCCCTACCCTGCGAATTTTTCAATGTGCTTATGAAATAGGAAGGCAAGCAAATGGGTCACCTGATGGTAAGTGATCACCACCGTCTATAGACACCTGCAACAACAAAGAGAGTGCATGAACGGGATGCATTTTCAAATGTCTGGCCAGAGATTGCCAAAGACAAAGGGGACACACTTGCAGGCTAACATTCCACTATTATTCCTAGAGTCGTTTTCTCCGTGTAAATAAGGTTTTTTTTTGTTCCTGTAAGAAGAAAAAATTTACCAAATTTGCCGCTCCCCAAAATCTGCCGCTCTAGGCTCCAGCCTACTCAGCCTACTGGTAAATCCACCACTGCTATTAGATACATATATCTTATTGCTGTTATTTGTTTTTTATAATCTTTCAAGTAACATTGAATTTGTCTGAAATTAATCGTTTTTTTAAAACATCGCTTCCATCCATCCATTCCATCAATTGATTGGCAATATAGGAAAAAGCCGTCGTCGATTAAAAAGACTAAACTAGATGGAATTATTTCCATATTTTATTCATCATTAAAAATGGGAGGCGTAGCATTTTCTATATTCTGGTGATTTCGTTTAGGAAAAGCGATCTGTAGTTGCATTGTGATGTAGACGAAGACAGAGGATGCAATCGAGATCAAAAGTCTTCCGTCAAAATAAAACAGGCCATAAATGGAATATCTGTGGTCGCTGACGCTTAGCGTATCTAGAATGCTTCTCGACAGCTCGAAGATTTCATCTGCAAATAACAATATAAATAATTAAATATAATTTTGTTTGAGATTAATACTCGAACAAAAGTACTTATTTATCATTTGACTCCTATCGTAGACCAAGATCCACTTCGGGTTGCTGGGTCAGCGGCGAAGGTAAGTTGATATAAATAATCCAACTAATCTACACTAATATAATAAAGACTGTTTGTTTGTATGTAGGGGATAATGTATGGAATTGCACCGATTTCAAAAATTATTTCACTAATAGAAAGCTACACTATCCCAGACGGACATAAGCTACTGATTCCACGCAAACGAAGTCGCGGGCGTCCTCTAGTGAACTATAAAAGACTGGTGTGGAAGACTAGCTTGCTACGGTGTTTTGTACGGCAAGTGACGAGATTGGACGGCCCAGCGACCGTAACATGACGGCACATAGCAAGTTTAATGTATCCCCTCTCTGCGTCGCTGTCTAACTAGCTTTACCAGAAAGGGACACACAGATAAACATTAAACTTGCCATGGGGTTGTCTAGTTAGGTGAACCGCATGCTCGATCGCCTCCACCTCCATTTTCAAAGATCGAGTAGATTGCGGTTTATGTTTAAGTTTGCATTTTTTTTTATGAAATAGGAAGGAAAACAAGCATGTGGGTCACCTGATGGTAAGTGATCACCACCGTCTATAGACACCTGCAACAACAAAGAGAGTGCAGGTGCGTTGCCAACCCAGAGGGCTAAGATGGAATACCTATTGTGCCAGTAATTACACCGGCTGTCTTGCTCTCCACGCCAGAATACAACAGTGCAAGCACTGCTGCTTAGCGGCAGGATTGGCGAGCAAGATGGTGGTAGCGATCCGGGCGGACCTTGCACAAGGTCCTACCACCCGCATTATCTATATTATTACACTTATAACTAAGAAATCGATGGCAACAGACGCAGTTCAATTAATATATAGGCACCAGCTCCCTATACCACGAAACATACAAGTGCTACAATTTGACACAATTGTAAAGTTTTTCATACAAAAATGTGACAAATATGTTAAATTCTACCACTCATGTTTTGTGGTACAGGCCCGAGGAGTCTCAATTCATACTTTTCATGTGACATACACATACAGGGCTGTATCTTTTGAACCGTAATAGGTAAACACTTGAAATATTCACAGATTGTGATGTTGTCATGTTCGGGCCACTTGGGTATAAATACAGCACTTAGTTTAATTTTACAATTTTTCGTAAACTGAGTGTAGAGTGCTACACCCGATTTCAGCAAAACATTAAAACCGGTTTCTTGAGGAACACCTTATGGTATTCTTATGACCCCAGCACTTGTGTGCCACAGAGCTGTTCCTCATAAAGGATAAAGGGAAATATTTAGAGTTGATGTCCTACAATACTACCTACAATAATTAGAGAGGTACTACAAGAAGAAGACGTTAATGCCTATTCAGCTGTAGTTGTGGTTATTCTTACCGCTGTTATTTGGTTTCAACTGGATGTAAGTGCATATAAGCTTGGTGCGCTGTATTTGTACGTGGAACTTGTCCGTTTGTTGCGTTACCCCAATAAATATAGACCAGCTGACGAAGAACCATCCCGTCAGTGAAAAAGTTCTTATCAGGGAAATCTCCTTCGAAAACAAAATTTGCATTTTTTTATTATAGTACATAAAATACAAAAAAATTAAACAAGTTTCGGTTACATAACTCAAATTAGAGGCCATTTTATTTAGTGTGTTTTCTGCTCGCATTATTATTGAATATTTTTAGTAACATAGTTCGTTCAGACACATTTCAGTATAAAACATTACGCATAATAAAATAAAAACCATTCATGCTATGGCTTTCGAATATCTGGTTGTATACTTTGGGCAGGTAACTGTTTAGCAATAAGCCTATACTAATATGAATACTAAGTATTTTGAATTAAAAAAGTATGCATAAAAAAAAGGTAAAATATATAATAAAAACAAATCCTTGATCGATGTTATACTAAATTAATAAAAAAAACTATTTACAAGTAAGGTAATAAAACTATTTAATCCAACATGTGCTTATATGCTTATGTGGAATTATTAATATAGAAGAAAGGTATAAAAACACTTACCGGATTTTTTATAAATATTATGATAGCTTGTACTGCTATGAATGTACCGAGGACTAATGATGCCGTACAGCAAAATATCTGAAATATTTTTAATAACTTTGTTTGGTTTGTTTTGTTCTACAGTTGTCGACACTACATATCTTGTCTGCTTACGAGGTACTGACATGAATATTGTTAGTTAGCTAGCTTGTACATACATATATTTAGTACAGGTCATAGTAAGGTTAGTTATAATTATTAAAAATACCAGGCCAGGTGAGCCTAGCTGAACCAAGCTGAGTAAGTAAGCTCTTCTTTCTTAAGAAAAAAAAACAAAAATCTCACGTTATCTTAGTTACTCAAAATGACAACTTTAGAGTCATTTAACCCTGCGGTTATTAACTCGAGAATTGTCAAAATTGCTGGTGCAATGAAATACTTATGTCGCCCCATGAGTTTTGCGACAATGTCGGCAGTTTAGTAGGTTCACTCTTATACATAGAGCGTTTTCACATCCTGTCAATGATCATTGATATTTCATACGTTTTACTTGCCCATCGTTTTGGCTTCCAGTAACAATATTGTATCGGATAATGTGGAAACGCTCTTAGGCTCACGCTGTATATTGTATACGCCTTTCAGTAGCAGGCCATAATATTGATTCAACATACTCGTACATAGGAAAAGTACGTTAGTAGTTCTATAACATATGATAGCTGTGTCATAGAGAGACATAATGGCATGTTACTTTTGTATACAAAAATGTTAAGTATTTGTATTTTGAACTTGAGGTTTTTACTTATTTTGTTTCATACATGATTGTATCCAGTTATGAATGCATCTTAGTTGGTATTCGGCTCCTTTTAAGGGTGATTAAAGAGATGCAATAATTAGTTTATTTGTACCTAAAAGTATCCACTCAAAAGTATGTTAATAAGACGCTGTTGTTAATGGAATTAAAGTTTATTCAGATTTTTTTGAGTAGGTACCTTATCGAACTTGATAAACTTATCAAATGGCATGGTGAAATATTGACCCTGAAGTATTTCTTTGCTGTTTTGTCTGTCTTATTTTCAACAAAATAAAGTGTAATTAATGTAAGAAGTAGTTCTTAAAGGGACCTTTTACATACTAAATATCGAAGTTTCAGGACTGTATTTAGCTGCATTTTTGGTATAGCCATAGGTACCCAGTTTTTTATCCTAGTATTTTAACATCACGGCCAATTTAGCTTAGCCTAAATTTTTGAGGGTTGCTGTAAAGATCGATCCTGCCCCTTTTCTGTCAAGCCAGTAACTTTATAAACTACTGATTGACATTTGATTTTAGATACGCACCAAAAATCTATAGCACATCGTTATCCTTTGCAACTGGTCGAATAGCATTTTGAGTGCATCGGTGAAGTATTTCGAATCCGCACTAGAACGAGAACTCACGAAGTCATTGTAGCCTTTCTTCCAAAGGAAAGGGTACGCCAGTAGTTGGTCTATTAAATATTCCTTGTACAATTTCGCGGTTTTCAGTAATGCTATGTTTAAGTAGTGAACCCTCAAGCACAGAAATTTACATGAGACTACGTGAAATACATTGTCATAACACATACATATCAGCAGGCAGAAGTAAAGAGTTGCGACGAAGTAGATGTATATCGGGACTGGAAACGTTAAGACCAGTACGACTCCCAACGACACTTGAAAAGATGCTATGAAGCTACACCAGATCAAGACGTCCTTATAGGAAATCTTTCTCATAAATTTAGTTTCCTCGATTCCCAAAAAAGCGTCGATCTCAATAAAGTTTCTAATGAGTTCGGCTCCTGAATGGCAGTTAGCAAAGCTAATGTTCAGAAGAACTACATTGTTTAATATTGTAAACTCTATTACCGATATGTACTCAGGCAATATTAAGTACTTGTTATTAACCGTAGTTTCCAGTAGTAGGAAGTATGCACAAAAATTAACCATCAGCATAGTTATTATTGAATAGAATAGTGAACATTTTGATCTACTGACGATTTGGCCATCTTTGATGTCAAACCTATTGAACGCGCCAAATTTAAGAAGAGGCATATAAACCCATTTTAGATTTTTTACGTACTCGTTTAGAAGGTGACTTTTAGTTTTTAAACACATGTTTTTATCTGGACTTTTATAGGATACCTGTAGCACTACTAACGGTCCAGACCTGTGTATTCAAGGGGTTAGAACAGCAATCATTGTAAGTGTATAGCTTGTTCCTACCCCAGGGACATTATTTTGGTTATCAGATAATTACACCCTGATGTCAAATACATGAAAAGAAATAACATCATGATTAAATCTCTTGGGACAAGTCAACTCGACCGTATACGGTGGCTTTATATCGTTGGTCAGGAGTTGGAAGATATTAGTAAAAAAATAAATTAGCTCCATGGGATCTCCATATAACTCCTCAATTATATTAATGAAAAACAATATTTACTAAATATATGGCCGTCTTAATATTAAAGTGAAGTCGTAGAAGCATTATCTCTTCAGGATTTTGCGTCAAAAAACTATTTTCTCACCTGGCTAAAAACCAATATCTAAGTATTTTAAATGAAAAAATAAGGTTTGTTTTATTTTAAAACGATGTAAACGTAATTAAGTAGCGATACAATTTAGCGGTTTTCAAGATAGAGAAAATAAGAAGAGTCTTTGTATTTCCGAGGCTCACTTGAAAGAGAACATGGTTGATCCCTTTTATTCTTTTGAATACGAAATGACCTTGAATGAATAAATAAGGCATGGATGTAGCCTCAGTATAATATGCCAAGCGTACACACCTGAAACTGTCCAGATCGTACCTTTGCTGTGCGTCACTGTGATATAGCCTTTAAATTTTTAAGGAAAACGTAGGTTATACTTTCTAAATGTACACCGAAGGAGTCCATTAATTTGACAATTTATGTGTACGGGGTGTCCATTAAAGAGGAGGTTTAGAATTCGTCTCTTTTTGCCACATTGCATTACTATTTCAAGTAAAGAGATCAGCTTCTGTAATTTTGCTTTCAATTTTAAAACGCCTGCTATGCTATACTATTTCTTTGGAAACGACGCACGAAGTTGCAAACTTGGCACTAATAGAAACTAGGAACGTGGCGCTGTGAATCAAACGTCATAGAGCTAATAATTGATCAAAATACACCACAGCTAGTGTGAGTGGAATCATATTTTTCTTTCTATTGTTCGAATACACTTGTGTACAGGCGTGTATACTACTTTTGCATACCTATCTATGCATAAATGTATTCATATTTTTAACTGGAGCGAGTAAATACCTATTTTGATTTAGCCAAGTTAACGAAAACTTCTTTTTTATTATTTTCGGTAGCTCTTGCTTAATAGAATATTATTGTACCTAGGAAAGATTTCGAATAACAACATAATTCGTTTATCCTTTACTCAGCGAAGGTGTTTAAACAATAGAAGAAGACCGGTGCCCATTTTGTGGTCGCAATCAGTAAAGAAAAAATCTTTAGTTACATTGTTGTAATTGTACATAATAATATATATATTTTTAGTACCTAGTAAGTATATAGTCAAAGTAGTATAGTATAGGTCTCTATTCAAAACCCTGTCTTGCCAGGCTCCATACATTGAAGCGTACTTCGCACCGCCATCTCTTGGTATTTTATGGCATTAAGATTATTCGGAGATTCGTCACCCTTAGAAAAGCTGATTTATGTGGTTCAATGACGTTAAAAAGCTAAAATAAGACAGTATTGCGGACGAATTCCTTTCAAAACAGTAGCTGTATGTCGTACTGAAAGGCATCATAGATGGTAAACTGTGTACCTAGCGACGCACTGAGTCACGTAGCGAGTTAACGCGTATCGAGAAGGTTCGTGCTAGGTCCACCGAATACTTGCTTGTCAAGTCAGTCGGGTTTTCAGCACCATATACCCGGAAAAACCGGGCTCTTCAATCAATTAACAAAACCTCCCTTATACCTACGTAAATTTTTACAAAATCTAGTGAAACATACTAATACTACATATAACTGTTTGAACTCTGATTTTAATCAAAATTCGATTTCAGTTGGTTGATTTCTGCAATGCGCCCAGTGAGAGCTGTTTAGGCGGCTTGATCCCGCCTAAACTATCATGCACCTCTTTAATTACCAGTTTGGTCGACTTTGATGGGCTTGCTTTTTTTTTAAAGGAAGATAAACGGGCATACAGGTCACGGTGGACAGTGATCCTCGCCACCATCAGAACTAACGACTCGCAGTAGATGGTTGAGGTTGAGTACGGTCACATAAGGGACATTTGATAAAATTTCAGAAATGTGTTACTAAGGAAAGAGTTTATGTTAACTTTGAATTCCCTGAGTGCAGCAGTTAGGATATTTTTTTACCATAGAATGAAAGAAAACAAAAAAGTCGATATTTTAATCTTTATATATTGCTTATCAATATAGAGTAACAAAGAGTAAGTTTCTTAAAAAAAGAAACCACAAATTGATGATGGATTGAAAATGCTAGTAAATGCAACAGACAAGTATAACAGAGGCATTGCGCTATCACAATCATTTATTATCATTTATAAGCCAATTTTAAATTTCAGATCTATCAAAACCTACAAAATCGTTCAAAAATACTATAAATTTCATTATCGTTTTAAAATCTCATAAACGCTAAGTAGGTACTAGGAAATTAAGTACGTCATTATGCTTTTTAATTTTGTAACTAATAATTTATAAATTTAGACATATTTACAACGTGGTCCCACAAGCTTCGCTGTGAAAGCGCAAATGTATCAATTGAGCATCGTATTCTATAAGTCGGAAGCGCTTCTTCGAGTCCTCGATATAACGACTTAAACTTATCAATATAACAATCGACACATTAAATAACTCAGTTACACAATCACAATTAGATAATTTCTCTCTCACACTCACTCACAGCACATACTGTAACCGATCAATATTTTAATTTAAATAATATAAATATTTTCTAGAAATGCAATTATACTTGGTACGACGTAGTGTGCTCCCGGAGAGTCACTATCGAATCAAAAATTTCGACGTCTATAATAAGTACAAAGAACAAACATAACACTTCATAGGTACATACTCATAAAACTTGTGACATAATTTGTGTTAATGTTTTCAAAGACAATTAGAAGCTAGTATCACTAAAACGAGGAAAGAGATTCCCTATCGTGGAATTATTTTCATCGGAAACCTTACGGGCCCGATGTTCTCCATGAATCGGACAAGAAATGTCATCCGGTTCATACCCGCTTCATTTCAAGCCAGCGTTTCATTCGCATTTAGCACCATACAATATCCTCATCTAAGCTCACCATGGCTGATTTGAAATGAAACTTACAAAAAAATCATATAAAAATTCGTAAGCTCTAACGTTAAACTAATATTTAGGCTACATTACAGGTAAACTTAAACGTAATCCCGTACCATCACCAAAGATTGCACATAATACCCGATACTTAAATTTTTTAATTGCAGTCATGCCTGGGCTAGTGGCGTTCACACTGACTGTTAAAAAATTAAGGTATTTTTATGGGAACAGAATATGAATATTGTTTCCCGAAAAGTAAGAATACAGTAAACGCAGGAGTAAAAATGCGGAATGTTTGGAAGACGACTTCGATTAAGTAGTATTGTACTCTTAAGGCGAATTTTCAAATCATAAGATTAAAGAGAGAGGTAAGAACAACACGCTCAGCAACGCATCGGCGGTCCCCCTGGTGTGCAGTCCCTATATCCGACGGAGACTGCTTCCCAACAGGCGACCCGTCTGCATGTATGTTGTCCTTTCACATAAAAAAAAGTCAATTGAGCTATACAAACACTGGGTCCATTGTAAACAAACAAATCAAATTGAATTTAGCTAAAAAAGGGACGGAATAAATTCGTTACGTAAAGACAATACCTTTCAGTCATATTGATAACTCGAATGGTATAGTTATTGGAACACGCTGATTTTAAAAACCCTTTGCTACAGGCGTAATTATAAGGATGTTATTTGATAAACGTGTGTTAACACGTGCTTTTAATTATGGACTGGCATTGGAAGCTGTCCTAGAAGTTGGTTGGCGAAAGTAGCATTCGTGAACTTAAAGTGCCTTTTGTCGTAGAACTTGAGCAGGGCCGGCGAGTAGGGGTGCTGCTTCTTGAGGTGCATGTAGTGCTCCTCGGGCTCCGATGTGGTGTGGCCGCATTCCTCGCACACGTACATCTGGAATACACAAATGAGGTTTTGATTTATTGTGGGTATTATTAGCCAATAATAAATGTTGATTTATCGGCCTGCATCTTTTATGACAATGTGTAATGGCTTTATTATATTGTCTCAGAGAATCTGAAATCGTAAGCAGCGACTCGTAAGATCAAATTGGGACATTTTAGAACATACATATATATATTTGAATACACACCTTTGTTCTTCGCTCCTTGTACGCATATGTGTGTTGTACTCCATGAACCTTCAGACAATGAGATTCTAGTGAACATCTTTGGGTAAACGATTTTTCGCAGAGATTACATTTGTACGGTCTGACTCCGGTGTGCGTCCTTGTGTGACGCTTTAGGTCGAACGTATCATTAAAGCCTTTTCCGCAGAACGTGCAAAGGTATCTCTTGACGTCCGAGTGGCACTTCATATGTCGGTTCAAAAGCCTCTGTAAGCTGAAGTTCTTTGAGCAAACTCTGCATACAAACTTCGTCGGGTCGTCCTCGCTGACCAACACTTGTTTGTTCTTCTCCTCTTCCCGTTGTCTGGCGTTAGCTTCTGTGGCCAGTGGATTCTTCACGCCGTGACCGCCATTGATGAACTCCAAAGGAAGCTCCGCTGGTAGTCCTAACTGAAAAGATGAAAATAAAAACGATTACTGCTTAGTTCTCATACGTAGGACAGCCAAAACTGTATTTAAGTACGTATATTCGTTGAATTTTTGTCTGATACTGAAACAATACTTGGTAGGCATTATAGAAGTTAAGAGGAACTTTTTTCTCATTAAATTGCAATGCTGAGCTAAATCAACAGTGGCGCTGTCCAATTTAATTATAAAATATACAAAAATGCAATACTAAAGTTAGCATAAGTTGATTCAGGCTCAGCATTATACAATAATGATTTTCATCATCAAACTTCGATGTCGTCTTTTTATTGTTATTATGATGACGACATTGAAGGAGAGAAACGAATCAAAGCTTCGCCTTAAAATCAAGTAATGCTTACCCTGTGTTGCAAGATTTGAACTTTGCTATCGGCGCCAGAGCCTTTCTTGAGACTTACAGCAGCGGCGGGGCTGAGGGCGGAGCTTTCTATGTGGCTGCTGCTGTCCAGCGAATTGTTGCCACCGGGAGACGGCAGGGACACGCCTGTAGGCGAGTCCAGCTCCAGCGGGTGACCAGAGAACGGGAAGCCCGGCGACATGATCTGCTGTCTTTGTTGCAGTTGAACGTGGATTTGCAGTTGCTGCATCTGTCCTTCACTGTGTTGAAGTAGCGCAGGATTTAGCTGCATCAGTAAATCTGGCCGTTCCTTGGCAAAATTGTACGACGAACCCGGCTCCTGGCTGGCGAATGCCGAATAATACTGTCTACTTAACGTTACTTGTTCTGCTAACGATTCAATGTCTACGGGGTTGTGTACGGAATCTGGCGAAATCGATGACGATTCCCTCAAGTCAGAGTCAGTAATAGATTCTACGTGGGTATTTAACAAGTTTTCAAAGTCTTCGGTTGAGTCCGACAAGTTTCCTAAAATGCCTTCATTTGATCCAGGGAATGTTAATGTATTAGTAAAATGATAAGTATCAATAACATCTTCTCCCATATCAACAACCATAGAATCGTCAAAATTATTTCCATAGTTTCCAATTGCACCCAAATTCTCCATTTTGTTTTCATAGTCGATTTCTTCATCTTTTAAAGCTAGTCCGTAATTTGCGTTTTGCATTAATGAATACTGTTTGCTTTGTTCGGGAAAGTTTGTTGTAGTTTCATTACTTTCGCAGTCCATGTTAAAGCCATTTATCATATTGAATTCGTTTGAGAAAGATCCATTAGCATTGTATGAGTTTTGACCGCTTTTAGTAGATGGTCCGAGGGTTTCATAAAATGGTGGTAAGCTGCCCGTGGGTGGACTATTGGGTCCGTAATTAGATCGTCCATCACGGCCATTTCCACCGCTTCCAGAGCCACCTCCGATGGCGCCACCGCCTCCAGAAGAGGGAGCAGTACTGCCACCACCTGAACCAAAATTTGCGGACCCGCCACTGTTTTGAGAACTGGCATTAGATCCACCACCTCCGGTTGAGCGGCCATGACCAGCAGCAGCACTGATTATTCCCGGGACTTTATTAGCCGGACGATTTCTTAGGATTAATGTAGGTCTGGCCAAGATTCCGTTAGCTATTTTGGAACTGCTAGTTCGTCTTTGTTCTCTGATCTTTTTTTCTGTTTCTTCATCTTCCGTTTCACCACGCTTTTTGGCTATAGCATAATCGATAGGTTGGTCTTGTTCAGGTTCACTTGTAGGTAATGTTGTGGGAATGCTGACATCTGTCAAGTCTTTTTTGCCATCTCGAAATTGTGATTGCGATGGAGTTCTTTGTATGACGGATACTTTTTGACATGTAATATTGTTATCAATACCGGGGGATGGAGAGGTTTCTGGCGATGGTGAGCTTCTGGAGGGAAGAACAACGTATTGGCCTTCTAACGGGTCTTTTTCTTCTTTGATTAAAGGTTTGTCATCTTTTTTCTTTTCTTCAACAACGACTGGTGAATACTGCTTTCTTTCGGCTTGTGTGAGAACGTGACTTCTGTGGCTCCCGTAGGGGATGTCACCGCCAAGTATTGATGATACAAATTTTCGAGGTTCTTTTTTGCCGCGCTCAAGTGTGCTTCTTTCTCCAAAAACATCGCGATCTGGAATTAAAAAAAAGAAATTATTGTAATGACGTAAAATAACAATATCAAAGAAAGTAAGATACTATAACTAAATTTTAAAGTTAATGCATTTTTAATGTTTAAGTAACTGATGCTAAACCAAAAGTTATCAGAAATAAAAGCAAATTGTAACTGACTAGTGTATCGTACATGATTGTTAGTATGGTATGCATGTGGCATCGGAGGCATGAGGTCTCGTTGACGTCACTGGTATGTGCCTCCATAACGGTAACATTCGCCTCTGCATACACACCCACGGCACTTTGGTTGTTTGTGTGTGTGTGTCACAATATTATAATTGGCGCGCCAGTGACAAATCCAATCTCGACCCAAATCTCCTAACCATTGACGCCACCGTTGGCCATTCAGCTAATGTCACTACTTCCTGCCACGCGTTTTATATTTTGTACATGTGTGGCAAACTAATATAAGTCTCATAATACCTGCACTTTACAAATAGACGCTCTGTACATATACCAAACAATAAACTTTATTCAGATAAGTAGGAATATATATAGTGCTTCCTCTACTAGTTTCATAAACAATAAAATTAGGATCGAAGTAAAAAAAGGCAAATAAATTAACTGCAGAAATGAATCACTTGGTCCCAAGACGGAAAGAAGCAATTTAAGAGCCAAACTAATTTATAAAAAAAAATTTGTAGCGAAATATGGTTAGGTAGCCAGTGAAAGTCCCAAGGTTGGCTCAAACGAGTTCCCTTGCCCTTTCTCGGCTTTTGTTGATTCAAGGACGAAGCCTGCATTGTTGGGACGCTTTTTTGTGCGTAGCCCGTAATTGTATGCGTCTAGGCAGCGAGGCGTGACGGAGTTGGAGGGACTCATATTGTACCTACCATTTTGTTGCGCGAGATAATTCTTCCTAAAAGGACGCCTTGTTGAGCATGGGCAAGGTTTACAGCTTGCAAGTCTAGAGTTTCGGGACTCATAAATGTGCGCTTAAATGTTTTATATTTGATTTTTTTAATATGCGTTCTACTACGAACGAGAGGACGATAGGTTTTTTGGAAGATAACGGTCATAGATTAATATTATAAAACTTTTTAGTTAAAAGGATACTGTGGCCCTAACATGACCGGCCCAGGTCTACCCTATCCCTCCCTGCGTCTCTGTAAAACTAACGTCATAAGAAAGTGACGCAAATAGAGATAATTTAAACTTGGCCGGTCATATTAGGACCTCTGGCCTATTTTATTTCTATTATTCAGTCTCTTAATATAATTGTCGTGCATTATTTCATTATTGGTTACTTTCCGTAGACGTATTTGTGTAACGTGATAAGAAACGTGATTTAGTTATCCCCAAAGACAATCTCAAGTGTTTAGTATAAGTTTAAGTTTTATAGGTAGCTTGTTCTTGAATAGACATTATTTATATTTATCCCCTTCTAGACAACAAACCCCATCTAAATCAAATCTTAAGTGTGATGTGTAAATGACAAAAGCTTTTTTTTAAACAATAATAAATTATCGGCTTATAAAGCTTTAGGCATAAACACAGCTGAGTATGTATCTAAATAACTACATGCAAATGTAGGTTGGCGGTAAAAAAAATCCTGTCTGAAGAGCGAATAGACTGGTTTGGTACAAAATGCACTTCAAAAGGCGAGGAATGCTGTAATTATGTACATGATGCAAATGGGGACATTATGAAGTGAGTTAGATAAATGTAAAGCCTTTTTTAAAGGCGACGCAATGCGATTTACTGTTAGCGGACATATTTGTTTTTAGAATCGGCGTATTTACAATTCAGATTAAAGACAAGAAAATAAAGGCACATTTGTAAAATTTAATCTTTGTTTGGATAAAAAATTTCGCCATATTCTTTAGTTACTTTAGTTTGTGTTTTAGTTTTTTATTTAGTTTCTTAGATGAATGTTGCAAGCCTATTTTAAGCCGTTTGAAATAGTCAATTTGACGTAAAAATTTATGTGTGTATTACTAGTATAAATGGTGTAAGTGGTAAATTTTTTGACATTCATAAGTGCTACCTGTAAGCTTAATCTGAATAAAACATTTTGACTTTGACTTTATAGTATTATATAATTAATGATGTCTATATAGATCGATGGCAAAGTGAAATAATAATAATAAATAATACGGTTAAAAAGCGACGTAGGGAGTCCTGTAATGTCGCCTTCAAGTCGTTAATTTCCTAATTGTTAGATGTTATGTTATTGTTACGTAGTTTGTTATTATTTATCAATTTCGCTTAATAATAAACATTTTAGTTTTTCTTCTTTAAAATCTTCCTACCGGAGGCAAGCATTCGTAAATTTCCTGTCATTACACCTGGCCACAATATTCAATCGTTAGCTCCAAACGTGATATGATAAATTTTTGCGGTGTGTCGATCATTATCGCTCAAAACAATTTTCGGTAATAGATAAATGGTTAATTTGTATATTATTCTTTGTACCCTCTACCTACTTTAACTTTACCTTGACATAAAAATAAATAAAAAAATTAAAGGTCCAATTTGATTGCAATTTTACATGTCATTTATTTTATTTACTAAGTTATGTCATTGTCTCAAAATCATCGATTTCTTTAACGAAAAGTTACTCCACCGGTTACTGTAAAAGCATATTGATTTTAAACGCATCTATTTCTCTAATTAGACGAATCTGCAATCTCTTCGATGTTGCTGGTGTCTATAGGCAGTGGTGTACACTTACCATCAGGTGACCCACTTGCTTGTTTTCCTTCCTATTTCATTAAAAAAAATTGATTGATTATCACGAACAATGTTTCGCTCAGAGCCAAGCTAATCAAGGGCGCGTGTGGCTGACTCGGTATTTTACGCGTTTTGTTCCGTTACTCAAAGGTTACAAGTTGCAAATAAACGTATATTTTTTTACTTTACATCATCCTTTCGCATTACGTATTCAGCGTGTGTTATCATACATTTGTATGCATCATATTCGTTTGCCCCGTGCGGGGCCGAATGGTGTCGAAGTGGATACTTTGGTTGTCTCCTAGTGCTGCCGTTTGAGCGTTCAAAATAAAAAAAAAACATTATTTTCAACTTTCGTATAATCAGTAGCAATTTTAAAGTTAATATTCACAATACAACTGGCAACCCTAAGATGGTTACAGTTGTTCGTCCCCGGTTCGTCACCGTTACCACTGCGCTTGCGTCATAAGCGTGGTGACTTTGCGCGCATTAACTCCTACGTCATGCCGATTTATGATTAGTTATGTTAAGGCCAATAATATCCTAATGAGTTAAGCGTTTGCGTCAAATACCGTTATGCGAAGCCGCTCGTTAGTTAATTTTGTTTTTATTTATGGATATTTATAAGTCATTTTATTACGTTCGACAAAGAATAAGTACCGTCATCGTGCATTCTGCGCTAAAGACTCGCCATCTTAGGTCGTTATTAGCACAACAATTCCGTATTGCTTTGTTAATCGTTCTCAGTATGGCTTAGAGTTACGCATACGAGTCGTTCTTAAATGCCTTTAATCTATTTAAAAGGTGTGCGGTTTTTATTCCAAAACGGTAAGTCAAGGTCTTGTAATTACCATGACCATATCTATTCAGAGCTGTTTCCTGTCGACGAACAGCGGGCAACCTTGGCGAACTGCTCATTATTTGGCCATTAAAGACAGCCTTCTCCGCAACAATTTCGGCAATAATTAGTGCATCTCGGGCGGTTCGACGAATCGAGAACTACCATAGATCCAGTATAAATTAGCACTAATTCGCGTAGCCGAATCTTGCAGAAAAACGAGCAAAGGCAGGCTTATAACATATTTGGCTTGGTTTGATGTTAATTGGAATTATTTTGCATAACCGAAGACTTTATTGTCTTGCTCAATTAAATGGTTATAATAATTGTTAAAATAATAATTCCATCATTACGTCGCGGGCCTGTTCGGCCGTCAACTGAAATTTTTAACTTAGCCTTAAAACATTCGTACACCATTATATTGGTGTTAAGGTGTTCGCGTTCCTTGTAATTATCTAGACATTAATCACCAACAAAATGTTATTCTAATCGTTACGTCGAAATGATTAATTATAATCTGTCTGTCCGCACAGAAAGGCTACAATGTTACAATTAAAATGCGCCACACAAAGCCGACGCTCTTGACCAAAACCTTCAACGTTGTCACGTTTCCATGGGGAACAGTCGATTGCCCTACGGTTTCCAAAATAGTTTATGTCTCAATGAGTAATATATAATGACTACTCTTCAATAAAGAGGCTGCGTCCTGATTCAGAAATGATATTATTTTTATTCGGTTTATAGATAGGCATGCTCAGAGAGCCGGCAGTAAAACTTGCCTCAGGCCGTATACTCGTTTAAACTAGCGAGCCCACCGCCGAGCGTGCGAGCCGCCACGGCGGGCGGACTAGCATGTCCTTGCGGTCGAGGTTATCGGACGCTGTTAGCATTTAACGCATTAAATAAAACATAAAACAGCTATGAAGACCCGCTTCGGACGGCCGGTACATAAAATTCCGTTGAAGCCTTTTTTCCATAAACATAAGTACCGATAGCACACGGTACGCGCCGGGAGTGCGTCCGCCGAGGATCGCTCCAAACTTAAAAGGTCGATTCGAAGGACATTTTTTGTAATGAATTGTTAATCATGGCTTCGGTCACATGTGGAGACTGTTTTAACCAGATGTAGTTGGCGCACAACACGTGGTGCGTGGACCGCTATAATGTGAAATTGCCTGTGCAAAATATTGTGTAATATAACTTCGGTTGAGGCGGTTTTGCTTTTACAGTTAGTGATGTGAGCCTCAGCGGAAAATTATGTATGTTTCCTTAAGCGTAATTTATGCGGTAACACGAATGTCTGACATTGAAAGAACAAAAGGCTTTTCAATTCGCAACAAAATTGCTCAAAGACCGTTCACGCATGCGTTAGCCAGCCATGAGTCGAGTCCGCGCAGCCTACGCCCGCGACGCCTACAAAGCGCAATTACAAGAGCTTCTGCGATGTAAAAAACGCCGGTTCTAATTCTAATACCTACGTCTTTTTAAAACGAACGGTCACAAAAACTGTTCGACACCTTTATTATTATTTTGTTCACGACGTGAATCACAACCAGATTTGGCCAGGGTTAATGACCCAAATATGTTTAGCGAACGTTCAAGGCTAATACCGCCGAGTAATTCAGATTGTCAATAGAAAAAAAACCCAGCAGCCTATAAGGAGGCCTTCCGCGACTTCTTGCTTTCGATCACTCGACCGCTCCATGGAGGAAACTTGAATTTTATTACGGCTTTATCCGTTAAGACCGTTACCGTTATTTAAATTTGGTTATGAGAAGCGATAAAGGGCTGGGATGAAAGCTCTATGGAAATATGTATTATCAGAGTTTTAAAAGCTTAAGAATGTAGAGCAACAATCTTCAATTGTAGATTCTTTAAAAGCCCGTCTATTTTGACTGCTTTTTACTTACAAGGATGACCATGCCTTTTTAAAGTTTGGGTTTTTAAAACTTTATGAGCGGCCGACCCGGATGTAGGTAAGATTGTCAAGAGATCTGCCGAGGTTTTAGCGTAATTGGCTGTACTACAGACGTCCTCAAACTTACTCGTGGGCGGTCTCTTTAAGGTTGAAGTGGGTACCCAGATTGCTCCAAAATACATGAAATGATTATCTTTTATTACTGCACGACACAACAATGGCGGAGATGACCTTAAGCGCGAGACGTGTAAGCATGCACGGTTCTATTTTATTTTATTTTATTTCACATCTTATCGCAATTTATTGAGTCAGATTTAAATACTCAACGCCTTGTTTACGAGCACGATGCTATCCGGGAAGACAATTATGAAAAGAAAGTTGGTTTTAGTAGCGTTCGTTTTGAGTAGATAAGCCTTCGTTGTTTGGTGGTCCGTAATGGGAGCCTATCGGACAAAGGCTCCATTCCAAGACAAATGTCAATAATCAGGGATACCATTACCAATGCAGACTTATTCTGAAACTCAAACAAGACAACTTAAAGGTTTAATACGATGGTTGTTAATTTTGACAAATTAATAAATGTTTGATTGGTCGCACCTTAAGTATAATAACATTATTTGCACGGATTGAACAGTGCACCTAGCACGAATCTTGTCGATACGCGTTAACTCGCTACGTAACTCAGTGCGTCTCTTCTTGACTAGCGCAGAAGAGAGACGCACTGAGTGACGTAGCGAGTTAACGCGTATCGACAAGATTCGTGCTAGGTGCACTGTTACCTCAATTGGCTCGCTTGCTGCAATACACGTGCCTTGTCATGTTGACGTACAGTAAGACTAATCTGCGTGAAAAATGCCGTTTAGCTGACGTTTAGACCGATAAAAATGAGATCCAGACAATTCAACCGAACCACAACCACAACAAATCTATGTTATGAAATGTATCATAGTTTAGAGTAAATTTCACGGAAGTATGAGACATCACCAGGTTATTTGGCGTCGATGTTTGCTATGATTACACGTTTTATAGTGCCAGTAAAATAAAATAATGAATAGGTACCCACGGGCGGCGGTGATCAATTCATATCATGTGACCCACTTGCTCGTTTTCCGCCCTCTTATATAAAAATGAATAAAAAAGGTAACTAATTCCCGTTATTATCAGTAGACCAAGTTAAATCAAAAATCGACTTAACTATAACTATGATGATGGTTTTATAATATCAATCACGCGAACGTCGTGTTTTATTGTTTCCGCAATTTAAACGATTGGCTACAGTCCCCCCTCCCCCTTCTGACCAACGATGCCCCATAGTAACTGCGATGGTAATAATGACAGCTGCCTTAAGAAAAACTTGTACGGGTATTATTGCTGTTAATAGACTCTTTGTGTGACTTTGACGTTAGAACACTTAGGCAACAAGCATTGTACCTTTTGAGACTGGCTAATCGATGAGCTATAGCAACTCGGCCAAAGATGGCGCGGAGATTATGGAATAATGGCTAAGTATTATAGAAGTATATGCCGTGCAAGTACGTCTACAGCTACAGACTATTATTTAAGTCATGCTTGCTATCAAACATGCCTCGCTATTTTTTTAAGATCTGCGCTTCCGCACTTAGTACAGAACTACTTTAGCGTAGCAAACGTGACGCACTGGCTTTAATGGCTCTTTTAATTCCATAACATTTTGCCGTAATTACATAAGCAATTTTCAAAGGACAGGTCAATAATATAATAAGCAGATGTTTGAACAGGCGCTGAGTAGGTACCTATTAATTATGGGCGGGTGGGTCCCGCATCCCAGCGCATGCGCGGCTACGGGTTCCTAGAACACAGGACATTATTGCAAAAACGAAACGGCGATGGAACGCAATACACGCGAGTGAACCAAGATCGGATGTTGACACTTCAAAACAAATTTCCTGTTGTAAAAGTTAAGTCAATCCACCAATCGAGTTTTTTGTCATAGTTTAAAGTTAAATAAATGTTTCGTTAAATTCTAAACGTACTGTGCGGTGCGATTATGTTGTAATGGGATTTGCTCAAACAAAATTATCGCAAACAAGTGCCGAGTACACGCGAAGATTTGCAGCTTGCAAAAAACATATCCTTTATACTTCAAATACCGCTGCTGACGTGTACTCCGGATCCGTGGCTCTTTCCCACCGTTTTGAGCAAAGTAATTAAAATTAATTGAGAGCAAATCACTTAGAATTGCCGACTATTATTATACGAAAACACGAAAAAGAAGCAATGCTGCCTTCCTCAAAACCAGTTGGGTAAACGTCATTTCATGCTATTTTCGAATCGAAAAGTGTTAGCAGTCTAAATTAAATTAATTTTTTTACTCCAAACTCGATCAACACTATACGCGTTCGTTTTTTGGTCAATCTGCAATCATGGAAAAGTAAAAAATAAAAAGGTAGCTGCAATACAATGGGCGCAGGATACAATAGCGCAGACGGCCACATGGTGGAATTGTTTTTTTGGAGAGATGCAGATTTTTACTGTTCGTAAATGGCAGTGGCAACATGGCTTCGATAACCAAGACCAAGTTACCAGTTGTAATAGCGTTGTTTTGTTTATTTTAGTTGTACGTTGTAGAAATGATTGTTGCGGTAAAATTTTTTTGTTACCCGTTTAAAAATATGGTTATTTGATTTAAGTGATATTTTGTATTTCCTGCGTTTTATATGTCCGGGGGCTTGCTTACCCTTAAAATGTATAGCAAATAGGTGCCACCCATTTTGTCACTGTAAGGTTTTGAAGTAAACAATTATGGAACCCTTATAGATTTGCCATGACCGTCCGTCTGTCAGTACATACAATATTGCCAAACGAGACGTTAAATTCCACATGACTTTAATAAGATATTATCTATAAATACTACAAAGCGATGGATAAGAATGTTAATAAAAAAAACACCTAAAAAGAACCGTCTACAAAATATTTTAGGTTTTAAAGTGAAGATTATGGTGATAATACTCGGAACACATAAAATTTAAGTTGTTTCGATATAATTCCTATATATCCATATTAGAACTTTTTTTTAAATATATTTTTAGGTTAAAGGCCGTTGCCAAGTTCTGTTATTGACAATAATAATCGATTACTGTGGAGATTATTGATAAAGTTACGCGTAAGTACAGTCTGCCTAAGAAGTAACTAAATATTTAAGAACCTTGTCGTTGTAACAATATGAAATGAGAATTGCTCGAATTTGTCACATTATCATTACTGACAGCGACAGGTGGGGTACTAACATGTGCAGCTACGTTTGAGGCTGACCGTACCTACGCTAAAATCCTACCCAGAATGTTATTATTTATTAAGAACGCTTTAACTTTACTAGTTCTCGGTCAGTGGGTTTTCACGATTCTTTTTTGAGTCTTGGGGTTTCTTTGTTATCTTTCTAAGAATGGACAATTTTATGCCTAAATTGTGAAGATCGTTCAATGAAGTGAAAACCAAATTTCGTTTGAATCAGTTTAAAAGGAACGTAAATGATTTAATCTTTGATTTAATCAGCATAACTAAGATGCAACTGGGTAATAAACATGCGTGAGAAATGATTCTGGTTAAATGTACATTCATTATGATAAGCAAAATCCAGAAAGTAATGATCACGAAAAAAAAACTAAACTAAACTTTGTTGGACAGATATGTACAAAACATAAATTTCTTTCTATACTTTAATTTAATATAAAACATTACATCATTCAATTTAAATAATTGACACAATGACAAAACAAAGAAAAATCTTGGACATCTGGCAGGATACGAAATTGGATCTTCAGTATTTCGTGCCTTAATATTATCAATTGAGCTAGGTGACCAACTATACCCTGCAAATTTGTCAATATGCTTTTTATTTACGGTCACAACATTCTAGGTTTTAATGGTTTAGGTGCTATCCACGCCCAACTAATGTTATCTTATTCAACAGAGTAAGGGCCACGCCACATCTGATGCTTACACGTCGCGTATGCGACACGGCTCCAACTAGCTTCGAAGAGCAGCGTTACGCGAGGATTACGCGCGTAACGGACGCCTAACGTAGCTTTACGAAGCTGCCTTCGCTAGCGATGTGGCAATATATCGAACTATCGATAGTATTGTTGATAGTGTTGTGACGTCAAAACATAGTCACAATATCGATAAGTCTATCGATAGTTTAGCAACGCTAACCTCCGCGTCGCAAATGGGACGTGTACGCTAGCGGTGGCGCTCGGCCTTAACTTTGCAATGAACTCAGGCTTACGTAGAGATGGCACTACTGTTCTTACCGGACGATTAAGGTTTTTAATTTTGTTGCGAGTGCATCTATCGTTTACATTTAATAATATAAATCTAACGATTCGATTGAACAATATTGTGACGTGAACGAGCTACTTGAAGGAAACTGGTAATTGTATAATATGTCTAGTTATAGTGACACTGAATATCAAAATATTATCGAGTAATCTAAATCTTTAAAAAAAACCGGCCAAGTGCGCGTCGGACTCGCGCTCCCACGGTTCCGTTCCATCACACATTAATTTGTGTAATATATTTGTAAAGTCTTATTAATGGTTTCTAAACAATAGTGAAATATGGAGCTATTTTTCTTGTAATATTTCCTTATACTTTTATGAGCCGTATAATTTTGCACAACAATATTGTTTTGGCATTTTCATTAATTTTATTATATTACATGCAAATTACAGCTTTCTAGCACTTATAGTCAATGATTAAAAGGCTTGTGATAAACGGACGGACGGATACGGTGCCAATTGACTCCGGGGCAATCATTACGCGTCGATTTTTTTTTAAATTCTTCAGTTTTGTATAAAAAAAGGCAAACATACACATTCGATACGAAACCCTGAAAGATAATACATACTTTTTTTTAGTCTTTGAAAGTCAGACAGTAAATAATAAGAAGATTAAGAATTTAAGACATATTCTGTATGACACTAAAATTGACGTCGTTAAATACCATAAGGCTACGTAAACAATACTGAAGTGTTATGTCAAACGAAAATACGAGTTCCAAGCCCCCTTGGCCTCAATGCGCGGGCGCATCCAATGCGCTAAACCTTAACTTGGTAGCTTTTCAAAAAACGACCTATTATGACTTCAGCGACATATCAAATTTAGACCTTACGGGTTTGAATTTTAAGTCCGATTTCAAATGAGATTTAAATGGACGAAGGACCTTAAAAAACCCGCTAAAATAGTGCACGGTGACGCTGCAAAACCGGTTAGAAGAAATTCTTGTAATGTCGTTAAAAAAAAACATCGAAATTAGAAATATTATTTGTAGTTTTAATTTGTACCCGATATGTGGAAAATAAATATTTAATGGATACAAGTCAATTAACTGCTAATAAGTTTATTGTACTTTATTAATAAACAGCTCCTAGGAAATGTAAATATTGAGGAATGTTATTATTATAACCAGTACTTAATTTAAATCTGCAATAATTATAGGAAACCTGATTAAAGTACTTTATAATGACATTGTAATTTAATGATTTCTGAATTTTTGCACTAAATACTAAAGAGGTAGTACTCTGGGTTTAGCAAGAAATGTAAATATAATTAAAAAAGCAATATCATACATAATAATTTCATAACAACCCGAGCACCGGTTGAATTAGAACCCGTTGAAGTCTTTTGTACTAGAGGCCACGATTAAACAATTTAAATAAACAATTATGTAATACATCGATAACCGACAGTGATAGATTTCGAAGCACATTAAGAAACTCGAATTAGCTGAAATATCGTACCATAGTTATATTTTTAAATACAACAAGGTTTAAAACCGTAAGCAATAGAAAAGAACAAAACAATTTGCTATTTCGTTTGAGAAATGTTAATCCTCTGTATTCTTTCTATTGTCTTTTTTCCAACATGTCTTAAATAACCTCAATATACATATATATAGCCACTTTAATTTAATTTACCAGACTAAAAAAATGATATATGAAGAATCTAGTATAAACAAGTAACAATAATTTATTACAACCGAGATGAGAATTGCTGCACTCTGACCTCCTTATTTAAAAAAAACTAAACAATATTTTTAAGCTAACAAATGTTCCTTTCATTTGAGGGCAAACGTCAGAATGACAGATAAAGACATAAAAATGTAAACTAACAAACGTTTACGAAGCGTTTATGAATAAGGGAGTGAGTTTGGTAAAGGTTCATTAACTCATTCCTAATTAAAGATTGACTACTGTAGCTACTAAAACTTAGGAATAACCATTTTTGGTCATTTGTACTTAAGCTGACTGGTGCATCAGTAAAATATGTATTTAAAACGCTAAATTGACAACTCTTGTATGAATTCCATGTAATTTAGCATCTTAAACACATTAACTTTTTGAAGATAGTCTGCTCTAATAAACATAACCATAAGTCAGGACTTATGGCAGGCCATTACCCTAATTTTTCTTTGTGTTGTCATTACATGGCCTTTTAAACACAACCAATTAATATTTGTGTTTTATAATTTTGTTCAAGAATTCGAACGTCAAATCTAATAATAATCTGATAAGTGCAATTAAGATATAAATAGTTACGTGTATGTAGTCTGATTGACATAATTCAATTTAATGAGTACATAAGTAAATGCTGATGATTCTAAATTATGTCACTTCTGTTCCCAAAAGTGCAGAACAACTTTTTGTCATTTGTCAATTCGGGTCTTTCATTTTTAATAGCATAAGGAACAAAGAAACAGATTGAAGCTTGTATATAATTCTTTGTAAGATAGTAAAATATTACTCCTCCAAAAAGATGAAACAGTTACAAAAGTTGACCTTTAGTAACCCCAATTTTTGCTATGTTCTACTCGGTTAATATGTTTAAGGCGTCAGTGCCGACCCTTCATTCGGTCCCCTTGCCTATGCACTTGCATTGTGGTGCGACCTTCATACCGCCCTTTAGCTTACAGGTGCTTCTTCACCTGTAATTGCACAATAAATTAATTTCGTCCCTTTTACGCCTCTTTATCCTACATTAAGTCGTCTACGTATAATGCCACGCAGATGCAGAGTCGCCTTTTTGTACTCGTTGCATGAATTGGTATATTTCTAAATGTTAATTTCTTTGTACTAAAAGGCTTATGTGGTCATATTTGTTATAATCAGTTTATGTGGTAACAGTAAAATTCGATATTTTTGTACAGTCGATCCGCAGAAAAAGGTGTTGCCCCGATCCAGTTCTGTTAAAATTAATAATATAATGTTATTAAGGCTCTTTAGTCTTTAGTGATATAAAAATGAAGTATTCTTTCAACTCTAAAAATATGTAACTCGATGCTACAGTTGTTTTAAGCTGTTCATATTATCTCAACACATTTCCCTAGTAAGGTTTTTCCTAGACGACCTAAACCTTAGAGTGCCAGGTTTGCTCTGGGTAGATACGATCAACTAATTTGGATATTGGGCCACTGTAGAACCCTGTTGTAAGTGACTCATTACAACAGGGTTCTACTTGTTCAACAAGGTCGTCAAGGTACTCTTGTGACAGTAGACAGTGTCATCATATCACAGTTTTTGGTTTATTTTCGCCCGGAACTATTTTAGGTATCTGGAATTGCTGTTTATTTTAGGAAAACGCTACCGAAAAAATTACAAAATTGATTAAATTTAAGGAAAGAATAGAGAAATAACCAAAAAACTATTAAAATTTTAAGGAAAATATGTGGGTTTTGATTTAAGAGCAGTGTTTCTGTGAAACGTCTTTACTATAACCACAATTAGCATGAATTTAAGCGGCCTTTAAAATTTACTGATCAATGCCCAAAAATCAAAAATCTAGCGTATATAAATATAATTTGTTTATTTTTTACATATTTTTTCACCGCCATACCAGTTTTTGACACAAGAATTAAATGATTAAACTCTTCCGACGACGGACCAATAAATACAAACTGTCGTATCCGTACGTGTATAAAGTTAATTAGATTAAAATGGCAGGGATAGTGACTAACCCAAATACAAAGCGAGTGCACCGGAAATAGCGCCATTGTCCTGCAATCATTGACACCTCCAACATCATCCGGTCAATTCCTGTCCCGTAGCAGTTTGGTGATTGTCAATGAATATTTTTAGGGTTGACTTTGAGAGCTTGTTAAAGATATCGGCACAGGTCACCTCATCTGCTCTATACATATTTAACGAGTGTGCGGGAGATATGAACGCAATACCTGCTTCAAGACCTTAAGGCTCATGTTGGTTCATCTTTTTGTTCAGTTCGCCCACACCGGTAATTAAAATGTGAATTAACTTGTTAATACCAACCCAAAGAATACACGTCTAAATAAAAAGTTAAGTTAAGTAAATCACTACAGTCTGAAAGATTTACAAGATAGTTTACACTAAAAGCTTTACCCGCTTATCGTCTTAGCTTATCTTTCTGGTAATTAGTGATGTGTCCTTCTTATTCTTTTAAAGGCTTAGAAAGATCTTATCTTCACGGCTTTTAACAGCTGATCAAGTCAAGACAAAGCTCGTGGTGATTGTGTCATTTCAATTTAGAACTGTTTTTGTATACCTTGTAATTGTTCTAATAGCACTAATTAATAGGGTCTTGTTCAATCTTGATACTGGCAGAATCATCGTCTCATCGATAATGTTAATGAAATTATTGATATAAAATCGTAACTTCAATGTTTGAAGGTAGTTTGAATGACATCAAAAATAGCATCAACCGAATAGATCACTCGAGTGCTAAATTGAGTGCAAACGATGGATACGAATTTTAACATGTCATCGAGAATAAACATGCCGCTGAAATGCGAAATAACACGACAGTTAAGAGTGAATCACGCTACCTGGACCGTTACCGACGCGGCGGAGGCGCGATTGTTTGTGATCATACGTCAATTTATAATATTGGGATCGTATATAGATTAAAACGGTACGAATAATGAGGCAACAGGCATATGAAAAGTTAGTATTGTTTTGTTAGAAGAATAAGTGCAACATTTAAAAACAGGTGACAATCATAAGAATAAAAATACACATTTTGTGGTTATTTTATGTCATAAATTCTTAGAAAACTTGCTCAATATTTTGAAAAGATGTTGTAAACATTGTTAACTACAATAAAAAGATTACATCAAAAACAAAGCCAAAATTCTAAGAATCTTTTAAATACCAAACCGAGCCATCCCACATGAGATGACAATGCCTTAGATTAGGATCGCGCTAATTCCGTCCTCAGGTAGTTTTGGAAAAGCCTTGGCCACGAGAATAAGATCCAGCCAGTTTTTTCGATAAGCAAGATTCCATTGCGAAGGCACGTTGGTTAGTATCAAATCCTAAGAAAGCATTTCAATGGAGACAGTAAAATTAATTTGAATACAATAGGCAGAAAGATGAGGTCAGTGTCAAATATGATAAAGTAACAGCAGTTAAAGCCAGGAAATGGAATCAAGATGTAATAAGAAATGAATTATTGAACAGGCAGCGGATTACACGCAGACAGTCCGAAGCAATGAATGGACGCATTGTGGGCGGCGGGTTCCGAGCTGTGGAGACTTACCAGCGCAATCGTTGTCCTTTTTGGAGAGGAGCGCGATGGGGCCGTCGTCGAGCGGAGAGCCTGGGCAGAGCGAGTCCGCCTTGCTCGTGAGCAGCTCTTGACCTTCCTGCAACCCCAGTTGCTGGTCATGCATCCGCTTCTTGATGAGAAATATCTTCGGCATCTTGGCGTGTTAATAAAGCACTGCACTCAATCCTTAAATACGTCTATATCACTAAGTTTGTAAGTTCACCCCGTCCAGATCGGATCAACACTAGCTAGCATCGTATCGCACTGCACGGGAAGGTTCCTTGTGTTTGTTTATTTGGTGCGTCGCAGCTGGCGCTGGCGGCGCACGTTCAGTACCGTTGGCCGTTGCTAGAGGACTGAGCGAGCGCCAGTGCGTGCGGTGCCCGCGACACCGTTGCCCGAACAGGTCCGCCCCCGCCCCCGCCCCGCGCCGGCGCCGCCCCTGCGCCCGCGCCGGACGGCCGCAACCGCCGCGCCGCAAGTCGTCCCGGCACCGCTCGCCACTTACACAACAGTAAAAGTGCTGTTTTGTGTTAAGACTTCATCCTGTCGACAATAACTATACCTTATTTGAATTTTTTGCACACTATATTTATCCTCGGAACTGACCTAACATTTATAAGTGTTTTAGATTTTGCAAAAAAATCATATGTATTTATAACGACAGTCAAGAGTTGTTAGGTGTCACCTTAAGTTTTTAATGTCAATTCAGTGGCCATTCAATTCGTAGAATATCTTCAAAGATTTGCAATGTGGAAAATCAGTAATATTAAAATCTGTGTCATTGGAGTCACCAATGAATCACCCGGCCTCAAATCCTCGAAGAGTTATTCGATGAGATTTTAAGATGAGCAACTGAGAATATTATAAATTGAAGTATTGGGATGAGATGAGAAATTTTTTATTGAAAAAGTAACTTTTAAAATAAATGGTTCGTTAAAGGATAATCTCTTGAATATTCATTAGTAAAGAAAAAGTTAACACAATTCAGGTATGGGCCACAGGGCGCTCAACGTATCGTCGGCGTCCTTTCAGTCAACGGTAAGTTTAACAAAACAATAGTGCCTACCCCAAACACAGGGTTGCAATCAGTGAAAAGTATTTTGGAAAAGGAAACAGAATTACGGTTGTAAAGTAACAATAAATTTTACTACCAGCATTGTCAGTGTAAAGTTTTGACGTTGGAATTATAATCTTTTGTTTAGTTCATTGCAGTGGAAGAGGCGGTGTCTTTGTTACGACAGGCAGATACATCGCATGGTCGTGGTGACGCCATGCTCGCGGCATTTCCACCAATTTCAATGTCAATAGCCCAGAATCTTTTCACTGAAACAGCATAATGATGCTGCTTCTCTAAATTCCTCGAAACGGAAAACCAAGCAAGAGATTAGCTATTTTAACACTTTTGATTTATTCAAATGTAATTGTCGCTGGCCCGCTGAGCCAAAAGCTATGCACATCCTCAGCTTAAGTATTCTTCCGGTAGTATTAGTAACTTTCCGGAAACCCAATAGGTATTCACTTCAAAAAAGTATCACCGTCAACCTCAAAGAACGTAATACATTTTAATACCAAAACTTCAAAAGAGATTGAATAAACAGGCTGTGAAGTTATCTGTCGAATACAATGATTGACTATAGGTTGTTTGTTGGTTTTGTTACATACTTTTTCTTGCAAACAGTTCGAGAACTCAAACGGTTCTGTGTTTTTTTGCCGGTAAATACAAAACGTAGGATTTGAGAATTAAACCCATACTAATCTGTAAGGGTTTGCACACTCCGTTAACTTTAACTTCGGGTTTAGCGTTCTCCGAGAAATTCCGTTGAATTGTACGAAGTTTAGTAAAAAAGATTATTCTTTAATCCTTACTTTACTATTTACTTCTAAGAAAAGACAGAAGATATCTATTCACCGGAATATCGTATAGTCAACAAATTACACTGCCGACTTTCTTGTCCTAAGTGAGATTTCATAGGCAATGATGGGTACAACAATTAGATCTCATAAAAACTAAACTTAATGATCGACGTTGAAAGGGGTTAACCTAACGACATTATTTGAACGTGACCTTAGCAACAACGAAACAAAACGTCCTACCTTCGACTTTGTAATTAACTTTACCTTTGATATATTTCGAACCTAAATCAATGTAAAGCTTATGGTGAAATAAATCTTCCGCACCGGTCATAAATCATTTTTATGTAAAAATGCAACTAACGACTCCATAAAGTGGCAAGAGGTTGTTTTGGTAACGCAAATAAAACAAAACCGTAATGTGCTACTGAATTGGTTCTGTTTACTTTTTTAAGTTTGGTAAAAAATGGAAACGCTTTTTTGCGTGAGCGCCGAGTCGTTTTTTAACACGGTCCTTACCGAGTTCACTTGGACAAACACTCCAATTAAAATTGTCAGGAGGATGTACATACATTACCAACCGGTGGTACCTATATGGATTTTTCAGTTGTAGAGGTAACAAATTTAATTGCCACGTGGTTTTTAAGAAAGTTAATATATTAATACATCTCTGACGCATACCTATCTTGCAATAGTGCCATGATATCAGCGTCAAATGATACAAATAAGCTTTAAATAATAACGCTCGCTGCGCTACTTTTGAGCTTTAAGCTGCGAGCTACATAACTATTTCGGCGGTGGATTGCGGGCTTTTACGGCTTTCATACATGCTCATTTTAATCTTTTACAAGTGGATATGATAATTCATAAACATAAAATACTTCATTGTTGCATAAAATACCACATGAGAAAATTTAAAAACTACAACTAACTACAAGTTCTGAAACGTAGATAAGGGTCTATTAGGGGTTTTACAAAATTTAATCAAAACTTTTTTTTATAATAAATGAATATCTAGTTTGTATTTGTCTTCTAAAAGTTAAATACGTTTGCATCAACATGTCAAAACGGCTGTGATTATTCCGATATGACTCCGATGCTCTCCGACCCAAAATCTTCGGCTGCATGTCCGAAGTCCGAACATCGTGAGGGTCACCGTGCAACTCCAGCATCTATCAATTGGCCATGAAACTAGAAATATGAAGTTTATTGAACTCGAGCACCGCGACTAATTTATTTCTCTTTGCACGCAAGATCTAATTATTTTTATAAATGACCAATACTGGAATGAATGTTTCCAGGCAAAATTGAGAGCACTTATCATAACGCTGTTAATTGCTGTTAAAAATATCAAAATTGCTAGCAATAATTTGTAACACGTGTATTGATCTTAAAAGTAATTAGTTGTTAAACCAATAATTTTAATTTACTATTATGTAATACTTAAGTGAAATAGTGTGTAGCTCTTTAAGTTTATATTATTGACATAAAAAGTGAAACATAGTAAAGTTAATCCTCGATTTTTCTCGTTTCTTCGTTTGGGATACGCTTTTGCCTTTGAGGCCAGATTTGGGATGCCATTTATTTTATTTTATTTGAACAACATAGTATCTATATATCTATTATTTGACACGTATCATCCCTAGATGGCAACATTTTCGGGATCGAACTCGACACCATGTGATTACGAGTCTACGTTATTCTCGTAGCCATAAACCCACCAACACTTTTAGAGCAAAATTATATTTAAATTGTAAAATCGTTATTTTCTTGAAACGTTCTCCATTCTCCTAATAATGTTGGTATAAAGATTGGAGCCGGAATCACAGGACATACAAAAATTTCCTCTTAATATTGAGCTTAGGTCCTGCTCGTTATGGCAATACATCCATCCGCAGCATATCACTAATTATTCCCTACTGAGAAAAACATGAAACTTCTCCCCTTCAGATTTTTATGATAAAATACCGTATTGCATTTCCTTATTTGTTTCTTATATCCGCTGCGCGTTCGATTGCGCAACGTGCGCCCGCGCAGCGCGGTTCCACGCCGCCGGCTCGCCTCAAGTTCTCGGCAACGCTAACCTCAATCAAGTTTAACCACAGACCTGTATTTTGTACCAACGTTGGAACCAACTTGAAGCATTATAACATGACCATTAACAGCTCATTTTATAATACTACAAGTCCGTAGATTGTCGTAGAAGCACAGGAATATAAAGGTTTTAGATTAGAGTTCAGAACTATGCCTGGTGTTAGCTCCCACGTGTTCCATTGTGAGAGGAACCCTCCATACTGTCATGTTCTTTAAAGAAATTTAGGTTAAAGTTCTAAAAATTCCAGGTGGCATTTCCCTAAATAATAAACAAAACCTATTCGCTCATTTCGAGAATTTGTTAATCGTTGGCTAACAGAAACGATACGAACTTATTTAAACTTTTCAGTCGATTTATTTATTGCTAGGTTTAAGTTCAATATATCCCAGTGAAGTCATATTTATGTACATATCACTAGTCTGCATAGTGATTGAGGCTATATTAGAGTTTTTGTTTCAAGTTGTTGGCCAAGGAACTTTATTGTCCGTATGCGCCTCAAGCATTGATAATATTTTATAAATAGTTTTGTCTCGACTCCTAGCACACACTATTGATAATCATAATCTTTAGTTTGTCAAAAAAAAAAAACATTTTAATAGCTCTTTGCTACTTACGCTATAGAGTCTATCGCGTTTCGGGGTAGGCTTTACGGCGTAAGAAATAAGGTAGTAAGAACAACTGTCGAAAAGATAAATAAATCCTTGGAAAGATTATAAATAGTAAAATTAGCCATTCGGAAACGGTATCAAATAGCAATTAATAGAAACAAAGCGATTCGACTTCTGTTACGCTGGACGATCGCCAATTTCACGGTTTTTTCTGCGAAAAATGTACTCTTAATAGTACCCTTACTTAAACTTTCGCAAGATTCCATTCAAACGATCAGTCTTTTATTAAAGGTCTATGACACTTGAGCTATCATACTCGTCATGAAACTAATTACGAGTATAACGAATAATATCAGTTTTATTAACTACTGGCGTTGAACCTTTTTAACTGTAGATGTACAGGATTAATTCTTGGGATGAAGATAAATTAAAATGTACCACAAGCCATGAAGGATGTTATAGGAGTAAATGGAGCAAAGATTGTATGTCCACCCCCCCGGGAATAACGCGTGTCTGCTTATATAATCTTGAGATTATTTGTAAGTAAATTAGATTTAATAAGTTTCGTGTTTACAAAATCAAGATGAAGAGGATAATGGTGTATTTTGTATGCTTAAGGAACTATCCATGGCACACCATGATCAATAAGTATTTGCCAAAAGGCAGAACCACTAAGGAAATAAACTTTGGAAAAGCTGAAACCAATTGATACACCGTAGACTGCGTTTGGCCCAAAGAGACATTCTAACACAAGAAAAATGCATTCTTGTTATGATTGGCATCAGAAGGCCCATTTTAAAGAGTCTAGAATCAAGATGCTGTGGTTGTCCTCCACAAGGTTGTCTGTCCACTTATTTAGATGAACATTGACACGTGATACCATTTGGATTTGGATGGATGGACAAGCCGACACTGCCCTGGGGCAAGGATATTATGTACAATTGCTAATCCTATCAGAGACCGTCTGACACTTATTTGAACATGAAGCGGCGTCATTTAGCTGGCGTGTATGAATATTTATTCCTACACTCTACAGTTAGTGTCCATCATGCGATCATGCATATTGATATAATACTTTTTGTGGTAAAACAATGCGTAAATAACAGAAAAAAACATAACCCTTCCTTTTGGCTTTGCCGTAGTCGGGTACAAAGGATGCCTTCTCAAATAAAAAATGTATTGATAATTTATATTTCTATATTATACTTTGAAATAAAAACCATTGATAAGTTACTTGGGACGGATAACACTGTCATTAAATCTCAGTTTATTGTTTTATTTAAGTAAAAAAAAAAACTTTAACTGAAGTTAGAAAGCGATCATTGCTTAAGCGAGATCAACTCAACAAATTGCAAAATATTTACAGATTTTATGTCATATTCACACTGCGAAGTAAATATTCTCTCCGCCGACACTTCAAAAAAGCCGCTGTCGCTGTTTTGCTTTGCAATAAAATCCCGTGGCTTAAATTTAAATGTCCAGGCTTGATAACCTCGTTTAATTAAGGCGACTGCCCGCTCCAATGCATCAACTGTGTCGTTGATACAGATCGAGCTGCAACGGTACACTTATGTGCATTCCCGATGATTGCATCGAACGTGCAACTAAAGCGCGAGGTATAAATTGCGATTTTCTTTAGCCAGCCGGCCGCAAACTATCGGATCTGTACAGTCCAACCAAATTAACTGGCAGTTCAAAAGGTGAAGCTCTAGATTTATAAACTGTCTGTCTACAAACGAAAAAGAGAATGAGAAATGTGCTCTGTAAATTTCGTGTTGGAAAACAATAGGTCTCGGGCTCAACGGGCCTCGTAAATCAATCTTAAGTAAGATCAGGTAAACCGATACTGGAAATGAATAAGATGAACTCTAGAGTTATTCAATTTACCACTAGATTCTAGAACCTAGAGGTAAATTGAATAAAGTAATGGTTGAGCCCAGATTCTTATAAATAACAACACCACTGCAGATGGCAAAATGATAAATGGCTGTTAATAGTCATAAATCGGCGTCGTGTGTTGCGTTTTTTAAATGCGATTGTCTGCGGCGGACTGAAATTGCAATATTAATGCTTGAACCGGTCCGATGATTACCCCTCAACTGGACAGTCATATTATTCAATTGGCCGCACGAGCCTTCCTATATTACAAACTAGCGTTACATTTACTGCATTTTATAAAGCTTGTAAGGTAACGTTATTATTATTTTATATTTTATTTGCAGTGACACTTGAAAGTGAATCGTATTCAACGTTTGTATCTCATTCAACTGCGAGGAGCTGCGTTGATAAATATGGAAATGAAAGGAAACAAATCGATAGTAAAGTGCTCATTTTATAGAATATTTAAATATACGGGCGTATTATCAGCTGTTACAATGTTAAGGGCTTTATTTATTTTAATTCTTTTTTATTTTATTTATTAGTGCTCTTGGATATAATTTTATTCCTTTTTATTCGCTCATTAATTAGCGTGGATTTAAAAAAACTAGACGTATAGAGAAAAATTTAAAGGAACTTCGCCCTTGCCTATAATACAGTATAACATTTAATTATAGGGAAAACCCTTCTCATAAATTGTATACGTTTTATACGTAATTTTATAAGTAGCTTACTGTAGATATTACTGTGTTAACAAGACAGTCTAATCAGTCAGATAAAAATAAGATTTCTCTGAAATCAGTCTCTTCTTTATTTGTTTAATATATTTTAGTTAAGTACATTTTGTGCGCTAAATTGTTCATCAAGTTTGTCGTCGCCTACCTTCTCGCGCTATCACCCGCAGGGAAGCAATGAGGCCAATACAATGACGTTCAAAAATTTCACAAACTAAACATTGTTAAGTGCAACCTATTCTAAAATGTACTATTATAATAACATATTGGTATAGGCACATTAAGTAGGTATTTACTAAGCCGCAATGTCTGGACGTTTTTACAATGCTAGCCACTTGTGAAATACAAACGTATAACTTACATTTGACTTAGCGTGTACTATTTTAACAGGTGATGTGGAGGCAAACTAAAAAAACCAGAATGTTAGAGTAACAGCGAACACCAGAAGATTTTAAGACCTGCTAAACATCAGTATCATCTTAAACAGTGTTAGTCCAATCAGGATATTTCGAGTTCCGTGTTTATTGTAATTGTTTTTCAATCGTAAACCAATAAAACGAATTGACCGCACACTGCAAAATCTCAATAGCTCAAAATTCTGAATTGAATTCAAAAAATATAAAAATATTTAGTTTATATAAGTAACGTCTTCTCCAAGACTACTAAGTAACATAACATGCGTTCGGTACTAAGATTTCAATTAAAAGTTCGCAAGAATACGTTGTTACGTGAATTAAACATCAGAAAATTCTCAAGCGGCTACAACCACGTATATACCGGTTGTCAAAAGGCTGTGGTGCGGAGCGGTGCGAGGGGAGATGGAGGAAGGGGCATAGGGTTGCCAACGACACTGTTAACAGTATCACACTTTGTCCCACCTTCAAAAACTCTGTTTCGACACGTTTTTAATAATGTAGACGCCGAGTGGGAACCAGATGTTTCTTTTTTCAGTAAAAAGAGCAAGCAAAACACTTTTTCCGCACTCCGACTGAAACTAACCTCAAAGGCCTAATGATAATATTTAGAGCCATACAATCGGTTGAACTTATCATGAGCCGGGTGCTGATTGCAACCGGCTGAGGCACGACTTAGGATGGCTCAGTGTTAAATTTCGTGCCAAAAAGCTGCCTTGCGATGCAGCTCTATTTAATACTCGGCTTTTGTCGAGATTTTGTACCTTAAATCTTTCTAAATCGTGTCACACGTGGCCACTTGCCAGGTGGCTCACTAAGTCTATAGCTACTTGACTATTTATTTCAATTTAGTCTGGAAAGTATGGAAAGGCGTATGAAACATTAAAACGACGACTCCATTCTACATTTTCTTCGAAATATTGTTTTTATCCTACCTTATTATTTTGCAAGAAATTGCCAACCCTAGGATCAGGGTACAGCGACCGCGATGTTGCCGGCGCGGGCGCAGCCACCATTGCCAAGATCACGGCTCGCGCGGCGAATGTCAGCCACGTCACGTCGAGCTTTGCGATCCGATCGTTTGAATTTAGAACTTGGAATGTAACGAGATTGAGCCACGAGTTTATTAAAGGTGTATTCAACATAAAGAAGACACGACGCTCTGGGAATGAATAGATTTTTTTAAGATTCCATGAATCTTTATCACGAAATGCGCTGTTAAAGCACGTTTTATTAATAAAAATATCGAACAGTTTTCAAAAAACCGTACTTCTGTAAATATATTATTCAAAGTCCTGACTGACTGACATATCAACGCACAGCCCAAACCGCTGGACCTAACTTGTTGTTTAATACATAGGAAGGTCAACTAGTAAATGGGTCACCTGATTGTAAGTGATCACCACCACCCATAGGCACCTCAACACCAAGAAAACTGTAAATTGAAGTTACAAGTTATGCTTGCTTTGTAATCAAAGCAAGCATAACTTGTATTAATCGTATTAATATACACGTCTGAATTTAGACTAAAAATAATGGTTTTCACCTTAAAAAATATGTTTGAAATGGATTTTTGAGAGAGTGAATAACTGTTCTACGGGTGCTTAACATATTTAGCATAAACAATAAATAATTACAAATCTATTAGCAAGCATATCGGACGCTCAATATATACAAGCGTTATTATGAGACGGCATACGACTTAGTACCTATTTTAAGCGTCCACTTATGAATTTTACATTTCTCACGAAGTACTTATGGCCTGTTTAATCAGTGTGAGTAGTGTGCACTACACACCAATCCAATCACGCTCTCTTATACCTCATACCGTTCCCCAAACGAGCGGCTATTATGCAATCGAACAAATACGTTCGTTTTTTGCCGGCCACATCCCCACGGTAAATACTGGTGAGCTTCGTCTCGTCGCCATGTATGTGCCTACATAATAGCCCTTGCCCTATCTTTATATGGGCCGAGCCGTAGTCTCGCGCAATCCCTATTCAATTCACGTAAGGTAGCGGCCCTAAGGACCGGGTTTTTGTAACAGCGCAACAGGTAGAAAGGAAAGGATTGCGAGCGAAGCGGGATGGCACGATGCCACGGTCGGCCGGCTCGCTCTGCAAGGCACAGGAATGCCGTATACGATTTGAGCTACTGCTAGCGCTTACTGCAGACGTTCGAGCGTCCATAGCTAGCTATAGCGAGCATCAACACACACTGCCCTAACGCGTATGGGTCATGTAGCGGGATTTACTCAGTTTAGCGAGTGAAATTATATCGAAAGGGAGTCTGGTAGTTTCGGTGATAATGTGATTAAAGTGCTTTATTGGAAATTATATTTGTATTATTTATTTAATAATTTAATTACTTTTTTCAATCGGAGGCGACTTTCCGTTAAAATTTCGAAAATTACCTGCTGTTTGTCTTGAAATTGAAACCGTTTTTAAGTAGGTAAACACAGTAAATACGAACATGCAATCCAGCAAGCAATACAAAACTGATTATTGTTGGTAACATCATCATTTCAGCCGAAATATGTCCACTTTTCGGAATAAGCCTCCCTAAAGATCGCCACAACGACCTCCTCCTCCTCCTGATATTATAATTCTATCCTATAAACGTTTATGTCATATTCACCAATCCGTTCAAATGGCTGTTTCTTCCGTTTATAGTTTAAACATTTTTATTAACGAGTGTACATAATAAACAGACAAATTGCCAAACCGGTACCCGGTAAGTAAACATTGCGATTATAGCAACTTTGTTCTGAGACGATAATTGGTCAAAACTCGAGGAGGAACATGACGACATGCGTGTTTTACGAGTTAGAAACAAAACACTAGAGACTCATTTTCAGACATGAAATATTCAGGAGAAGCCATTTTATTAGGATAGCACCTCACTTTGCTGTATTTAATAAATATTTATGATATGATCAGAGATTAGTTCTCTTACGATCTTTGTGTAGGTAATCACAAATATATTTGACTAATAATTAGGCTTAAACAGGGAGAAGTGAAATGCCACCCTTAAATGGCGTTTGGGTTTCATCATCATATTATTATCACAGCCATAGGACATCTAGGTCCACTGGTGGCAAAGAGCCATTTCCTGTACCTTCTACCAGAGCACCTGTGCACCTTGTTGGGTTCTGTCCAAACTTTGTCCAAGCTTTCCTGCTTGTATTTACCACTAGAAAATTTGCTCCCCCCAATGGATATTGGTACGGGTAGCAGGCATGCTCATTTTCTCGCTTCTCGCTCAATGCATCTCTCTCCTACTAGGCTAATAAGCAAGAGACTCATTGAGTGACAAACCGGGCAGAGTGTGGTGCAAGCCATACAGTTTTATTTATGGGTAGAGGAAAAGTTTTTAAGACCGCAAGGACAGAAAAAGCAAATGTTTGTTCAAATTGTTTCGAAACAGATATGCCATGATCGTCTGAACTACAGCACATTACAGTTAAATACTTGGATGCTTTTGGATTATTTGAATTTTAGACTCAACGTCGACAATAAAGAACGCAACAAAACATTTTTAGAAATTTTGCTGATTACGGTATTTGTTGTTCATTAACTAGCCTGTGGGTTGAACTGAAACAGTAATTTACTTTTAATAAGTCCGGTTTTGAAGCTGCAAAAGAATTTTTAAGCTTATAGAGTAATTAGAGCTTCGATCCAAAAAAGGTACGCTTCAACGCCGAAATCCTTTTAAATCGATTTTATGCAAAAAACCATTACAGTTCGAATACTTAAAAGTATACTTGATTGCAGATATAACTGCCACGTGTGAGCGTGCATCCAAAAACGCAAGTGGGAATTTGCATACCACCAAGCCCCATTTGACGGTCGTCCTTATTATAATTCAGGTTTCTCAGCCAGACGGAATACTTAAGTATACTAATATTGCGACACAAACATACATACTATGGTCAGCAGTAATGCTGGTCGTGCTCTTGGGTAAATATGTAACCGCTCGGTCGCTGGTCACATAAAAAGTTTCCTCCGAGATCCGGTCCCACTGGTCCGTACAAGAGCGACGACCCCCGTTCGCCGTTTGACTTATGGAAATTACTTTTCTTGCTTCACCTGACTGATATTCTGGTGTGTTTATAATTAATTAAAATTTTATAACGTCAATGAATTGGGATTGATAATCAAATTAATGGAGCATGGATGTGTTTTGATGGGAACGTTAGGAGTTGGAGCTAATGGGAGATAAGCTGATTTATGTTTTCATGGTGAGTTGCTACGTTCGGCCAAAGCTTGTAACAAATGAAACGATGATGCTTCGTAAGTTTGAGTGAGGAATCTAAAGTATTTCAATATGATAAAGCAGCTATGCACGCGTCATAAAGACATGTTGGCAATGTGGTCGTGTTGCAGTGCCTCGGCGCGCGGTGACGATGCTTACATCAGTGCAGTAGCGTTACGCTAACGTTACAAGCGATTACGTGCGCGCGCAGGACTACTTTTACTGCGAATAAAGTTTTATCTCTTCACATAACAGTAAAATTAGACAGAAGCAAATGTCTGTACATCCTGAGTTGGTACTTTAATAGCCTGAGCAGAGAGTTATAAAATATAACTTACTGGTGCAGAGTATAGGACGTCTCAATTTCACTGTATATAAGTACCAATAAATGCAATTTTAAGATAAAATGTTGAATTCTAGATTACGTCCACCTAATTACGGACACCTGCGTGTCCATGGTCATTCGTCAAGAGATATTATCGAACCTATAATAGGAATGAAGAAAGTTTTGTAACAGTTTTGAATAAAGTCCAGAGTGGTTAGACAGCTTTTACAGAGTACAATAAACTAGCTACGAGCAAGGCAGTGTTGCAATGCAAGAGACGCGACTTTGGCGGTCGCGCTTGGCGGTGCAGCACGATCTAGCGTTCCGGTGTGCGCCGGCGCAGCCCCCCCAGACTCACCGTACCCCCTCTCTCCCGTTGACTCGCGCTTGGCCCTGACCGAGACACACCGCTGAGGCGAAATGTTACAAAATTTCCTATCACATCGGAACTCGTTTCTGTACTCGCTCGGATTCCTCGTCCGATATTTTTGTAAGTAGGTATTTAAAAAAAATAGCTTCCGGAGACGTTTATCGTCAGTTGTTATTTTTGTGATGTTATTAATATTATGTTAGCTTGAGAAATAATTAGGGCAAGTCTCTTTTGTACGCAGTCGATTAAGATACACATTGTAGAGTAAAGATTCGATTATTATTTATAAGTAGTCTGCCAGTTTTCGGAAAGTACTAATAAAAATTAATTAAGTGGAACAAAACCAAAATTAGTATTCCGTGCTTAAGTGAGGAGTGAGGGCAGCTGCTAAAAATAACTTTTTGCTCAATTGATTTTTGCCGGCAATCTCAGTGGGTGGATGAAATAATGCCAGTGTTCAAGAAATAATTTTAATACGCCGTTGTTACAGCAATTATGTATTTGCTTAAGATGTACGCACAAGAGCATTGTGGATGGTATACGTAATTGACGTAGCTTTGGAACGAACAATTTGAGTGATTATAGCTCAGTGATTCTAGGGGTAGTGGCCGTTAGTACTGTCAGCTTCAAAAGTTGCGAATTAAACCAACTTAAACATTAAACAAGTTTTTTTAATAAAATGGAAGGCAAACGAGCAGCCTGATAGTAAGTAATCACCGCCGCCCTTGGGACTCCAAGAAATATTATTTGAATGGAAGTAATTGGATTCGCGTACTTTTTTTAGAAAATTGGTGTACTTACATATACTTACCAAAAAGAAAATGTAATCAAAGCTTGTTTATGTTTACTGCAAGCCCTGGTTTCGCTCAAATTTCATATTTTCTTCAACCCTCGACAAAAAAATAGGGATATTAAAAGCTTTACATGTGTATCTGCGTGTCTGTTGGTTGCATGGTAGCTCTCAAATGGATGGGCCGATTCTAATTCAGTTAATTTCGTTTGAAAGGTAATATTCTAGCTATGATTCAAGAAAATCAGTTCAGCCATTTGAAGATGTTTAGTTTACTGTAACTTTGCAGCATTGTGGGTTATTTCTTAGTAACGTAAGTACAATTTACTTTACAGTAAATTAGGCTTATTGCTGCAAATGGTAGCATCAGTTACATGCAGGTGTTCTGATTTCAAAAGTGGCCAGCCCCTGCCGGTATTTGATCGCAGATTGCTAATGATCGAGAGCCTTAAATTAAAAGTATTTCACCTGCCCTCATTTGCAGTCTTCGTTTATTACGTGACATTCTTTGATTAGATACCGAAGGGTTGTAAATTGAAATGGATTTTGTTATCGTGACAAATTACAGGAGCACCTTTAGAATGGCACTGTGTAAATTTAAATCTTTGGTTAATAATCTTACAGACTTTAACACCTGGCTCTCAATTCACGTGTTCACCGAAACTCGATCATCTCACGAGATATTTAAAGAAATTACCACACGTTGGTCACCTGCGGCAAGGCAGGCCCAGGCGGAGATGGGAAAGAGTGGCCAGATGTAGACCAAGCCAGGGAGACATGGTAGTCAAGAGGAGAAGTATTTGCCCAGCAGTGAGGCACTTAACACATTAATCTTTCTTTCTTATTTTAATAGGAATTATAAAAGATTAGATTTTGGAGAAAGAAATATAGAAATGTAGAATCTCGATTTCAGCCTTTTTATCAAACTACTCTATGATTGTTCTACTCCGTGCAACTGTCTCACACACACACACACACACACACACACACACACACACACACACACACACACACACACACACACATACAGACCTTTGAGCTAGAGCCATCTACTCTACTTTAGCATCGCGTACTTGGACTAACTGAAGAGTACAAGATTAGCGTATTGTTCAATAGTTTTTAAGGTTTGTATTTTTATTATTTCTATTGTTTCTCTTAAACTACTTATATATTGTATTGTATCTCATGAGTTACGACTAACCTCTGCAAAAGGGGCCAATGTGAAAATCAGTGCGGGGTACTTCCACCCAGCACATGCTGAGATTGGGACCCATTGCCATCAGCTACATTATATCTTTTTCACCTTCTATTGTTAGTAAATGTTATTATTTGTTTTTCCAACTACCTGATGTCTATGTTGTGGCAATAAACGTCTTTTTATTTAGTATTTTTTTTTATCTTTCTTTGCTCTTCTTTTCATTCATTGCGTACGCATATCGAAACAAATGAAACCCAACACAACATTAAAAGTAAAACTTATCCCCACAAGTGACTTCTACCAGCTGTCCCAGAAAACACTTAGGACAGATGTGTGTAAGGTTTAATAAGGAGAAACAAAAGTAAACGACTGCCTAGAGCTAAATAAAATAAAATTAGGTCAATATATTATAATTATTTAGCCTAATTTGCAAAACAAATGAATGTTTTTTATTTAAATTTAAAAGTAATTAAGAGTATACGGTTACTTTACAACTACGGAGGTGGAGGTCATTATTATTGTCACGTATAAAGTCCTACAAACTTGTGACGTACTTATTATGTACTAGCGGACGCGCGCGACTTCGTTCACGTGTAATTAGTAGCCTATGTCCGTCAGGAATAGTGTAGCTTTCTATCTGTGAAAGAATTTTTGAAATCGGTTCAGTAGTTCCAGAGATTACCCCCTACATACAAACAAACTAACAAACAAACTTTACCTCTTTATTATATTAGTGTAGATAAATATCAACCGTTAATTTAAGTTGATAAACAGTTTTAAACAGTTTATTTCCTTCTGTCAACTACAAGACATCCTCTCTTGGTGACTTTTAGCCGTCGTTGCGGTGCTCTCTAAGCTTCCCTACCGATGGTCAACTCTTCTACCTCCCTGTGCGACATAACACAAACCGTTTTCTTCACGTGATCCTTTCAGTTTCTTCTAGGTCCCTTCCTCTCTTTTCTGCTCCTTCCTTCTATTACATTTGCAATGGAATTATCGTGTCGTGTGTACCCGATGATTTTTTCTTCTTGTTTCAATTGTGTTTAATTGTCTTCTTTCTTTCACTGTCAGTAATACATCACGTGACCCGCCTCTTCGTTTGGTACTGTGTGCCTACACCAGGGGTGGCCAACTTGATTGGACCCAAGATCTCTTGTTCAATAACGAGACTCTGCGCGATCTACCTGCGTCCAGCAGTAGGTGATTACGTGGGACAGTCTGGTTTACGTATTTATATTTTTTGCCTTGCCACGATCGACTGGTCCAACAGTCGCGATCGACCGGTCGATCGCGATCGACCTGTTGGCCACCCCTGGCCTACACTATATAACAAAAATCCATTGCCGGATTTGCCGGGGTTAGAAGGAGTAAGAGGCCGAAGATACGCGGACAGACAGGAACGGTTAGCGAATTTCTTTTATACTATTTAAAAAAAGATAGATATTGTAATAGTCTTTAAGAACGTTACTTCTACAAGGTATCCTTCATTACTGCTAATTAAGGTGAAGTGTGCTAGCTTATATTACGCTTATATGACCAGATTGCTCTTAACGATATTGCTATGGTCCCTAATGCTAGTTTGAGGTCACAATAATAATAACTATGCTTACCCATAACGGGAAGATTGCAACTGTACAATAATTCCCTATGAACACTTTACTTAGTATTGAAAAGTTTATTTAAACGTTACATTGTCATGACATCTTGTTTGACATAATTTTATTAGTCATAATTTCGATAAGTACGCAGACTTTTTTACGCATAATTCTCATTTGGCATAGTTAACATTTAGTACAATGGTTCTATTGTCCTAACTATTGTTAGTAGGTGAGCAAATGCGCTTTAGGTTAGGTCAGTAGATGTCTCGCTCAAATACCAAACCGTGTAAAAAATAAGAGATCCGAATAAAAACAATATAAATTATGTTTACAATAATTTAATATACGATTAATGCAAAATGAATGTTTTTTTCTTTATTTAAATTGGACAGACACGGCTTTATTAGATAAATAAATGTAATAGAAGCGTTTGGGATCGCTGGTTAAAATAGGAGACGGGGATCACTTGTTATCAGAAGACCCGCACGCTCGGTTGGTTTTCTATTCTTCTTCTACTTCTTCTTTTTTTTTAATGGCGGCCACGACGCTTGTGTCAATGTTTGTGATATTGTTGGGTATGGGGCGTAAGAACCCGTCCGGTTATTAGCCATCGGCCAATGATATCTCACCATATAGGCTAAAGAAATCATTGACCGATGCCTAGGATTCGCCGGCCCGATCACTGCTTTTCCACCCGGAGGAGTCAACTAGAGCACTTGGGCATACGAGGAGGAAACCCGACAAGCAACCTGTTTTTCTATTCCATGAACACTCTCAACAACTAATATGTCGCAACACTTAATAATGTCAGTGTGACGTTAATGTGTAGAGTTATACTGAAAAAAAAACACTGCAAAAAATATTTGGCGCCAAGAAACTGTGACATGTATCTAGTTACACATACATTTTTTCGTTTGTGTAGTACCAAATGTATGTATTAAGAGTTCAAGATAGTTGGCTGTGACAAAGAGGGTATGCATATTCATGCGAGCCACGACCTCTTTACACGAACTAATGTCACAGACTCTCGACTCACACTGCACACACTTTTGTTAAAACTTCTCGGTTTGCATTCAATAGTGTTAGAGATAGGTTTATAGATACTTTTTAGTAAAAATATGGTTAAACTAAATGGTATGGTTCGTACGAAAATAATCTTTACAATGACGACAAAAGTTTTAGCTAGAGTTTTTTGATTAGTAAATGTAAAGAACATGGGCGTATTTCTGACGCCCAAAAATACAGCACAATTAGTGTTCGCTTGATATTTGTGTTTGGCAAGCTTGAGCAGCAACGTTTATAGAAAAATCAACATTGTATACCATAACTTCGGATGAATCTGAGAATATTTTTGATGATACAGTGTTTGTGTGAGTGCTGGGACATAATCGATAGATAATTTATTCCAAAGAACTCTTTCCGTGTCTTTAAAATTCACTGTTTTAAAAACGAAAACAAGTTTATAAATTGGGTCATAAGGTTAGACAACGAAGTAAGAACAGATTCACTCAAATATATAAGTATTGATTGAACATGAGACGTTGTAAATGCCTTGCTTTTTTTTCTTGTTGATTCTGGAAATTTGTCCCTTTTATTAGGTTGGAACACAAATATGGTAAAATTACATACAGACGAAAAAATCCATTACATATACACATGATTAAAATTTTTGTTTTCTAAACTCGGATGCGTTGTGAACATATCGTAATGTTGCGCCGCAGGTGACACGGTTTCGGCGTCGGCGCATTCACCACGCTAATTTGTCGATGTAGGTACTTAAGAATAAGATCCACCGATCACTACGACTATACTTTTAAAAACATTTTGACACGCCTATCATTAATAAGTTTTTGTAAAAATCTCATTTTTAATACATGCTTTTTTGCTGGCGGTACAGTACAGTGACTATACAGCGTAAAATAAGTTAAAATCATAGATAACCTACTTACTATGTCATTTTCCTTTGACAATAGTATCGCTTTGTTTTATACCTACCTTTAACGTCGGCTATCTCAACATTGTAATTATAGAATTACAATCAGATGTATATAGACATCTGATCTATAAAAAATAGTATTTATTTGCAAACGTAATTTTAGTTCCATTTTGTACCTTTTTCCCGAGATTTTTTTATATAAAATAGGAAGGCAAACGAGCAATTGGATCACTAGATGGTAAGCGATCATCAGCAATGCCCACAGACATCCGGAATACTAAGGAGACTGCAGATGCGTTGCCAACTCAGAAGGTTAAGATGGAATACCTCTTGTGTCAGTAATTTACTGAAAAGTTGTACTTTATTTATTGCATTGTCGTCAGATCTACATATGTACATTATACAAAATCTGAAATCAATCCATGAGGATTCCCGGAAGTGGGTAAAAAGCGATCTGCAAGATTTGAAATGAAAAGAGACAAATACCAACAGACGAACGAGGCAAGTAAATAAAAGCTTGTAAGAAGGTTGTTCCTCATACTGCCTGTCAAGTAAAGGATTCAGAGCTCTTGCCGCTTTTAAGTTGTTCGAAATTGATCTGTGTGTAATTTAATTTTGAATTTACTGTACAGTTTTCTATGAGGTAACAAAATTACGAGTAGCCTGATGCATATCTGCATGTCATTTCAACGCCGGTACTCCTTATATATTCTCGTTAAGTGAACTGTTTTAAAAAAGAACCTAAAAACTACGAAATTATAAAGAAAATAGAAAGAAAAAATAAAAAAAACAAAAAAAATCATAATATTATTATACATTATACACAGATTGCTATGATTATGACACTAGTAAATAAACCAGCAGGGAGGAATAAATTTAACTTGGGTCATGTTATGACTGCTGTAAAAATAGTGCTACTTCATATAAGTAATTATGTACAAACTGAATTTGGTGTTTGTAGCGTTTTTAGTACTTGCAAAATACTTTGACGTACTGTTTAAAATTGCAAGAACTAGAAAAAAATATGGTAGGTATTATGCGGAATGCCACTAACATGCCAAAAGCATGTTAGGTACATGATAAAAATGAAATATCTTAGTTACCAGGTAAGTTGTCTGCAATATACATTATGATAGAACAATAGAGGTACCTATTAACCCTAAAAAATTTCGTTGTACTCACATTTACATTACTAAACTGATTCAACGTGAAAACAGACAAGCACCTTATCCTGTTAGCCGGTTTATTTTTTTAATTCGGCATAATTATGTATGTATAATTCCGATGAAAATACCATATTGAATTACCGTGAACGAAAATCCTTACATATTTTTTCTCCAATACTTATTATTCATGTCGTCATTAGTACACCTATCTATACGAATATCAGTAACACCGTTCGGTCAATCATTTTGAATAAGTAACGATAATGAGAAGTATGTTTTCAGATATATTTAAGAGTAAGCTGACAGAATGCTCAAAAATATCTCTTAACGCTCACTATTTAGAACTGACTCGTGTTCACTTGTTATATTATTATAGGCCGTTAGAGTATTAGTGCTGTAGTGCTCCACTGACTATCGGGACTGACGTCAGTCACCGGTGGTTATCGCTTTGAACTCAATGAGTTTGGTTAGTAGTATACGGAACCTATGTACTCTTACAATTCAAAGCAACACCTACAAAAGTTAGATGACCGATGCCAGAGTACTGCCCGTAAAACATTCAATATCGCTATGGGCTTTACTGTAAAAATACCGACAACTTTCATCAAATATATATTTCACCGCAAGGCAGTTTTCTGTTTTATTCGTTCACTTTTCGCCAAGGTCATGAATCAATCTTAACCTAACCTTAAAAACTCTTGTTTTTCTTGTAAATTTATACGTAGATTTTTTGTAAAGTATTTTTCGTTTGGTTTTCAAAAAAGGGTATGTGTGTCTTGTCTTGTCTGATTTGTATTAGAGTTATCATAAATACTGAAAGGCCGCGGTAGAGCCATAGCTTTCAGTGAAACCGTCAATTGTCCTAAGATGCCCGTCCCAGATTTAATTTAACCCTCCTTCCGTCTCTGTCAAACTAGTGTCATAATCATAAAATATTCAGATTCAGATAAACTAAACATGGTCGGCCATGTTAGGGTACAGGGTACATTCCGCAAAACGATTTTTAACCAAAAAGGGGAAGTACCTCAGTCAAGATGATTATAGGACTATATTTAATTTTACCTTAAGGTAAGACTGATCAACAGATCAGGAAATGCCACGTAAATCTAATAATAATGTAATGTATAATAATCTATTGATATGCTTATAATAATTACTAACATGTATTTTAAGTTTCCTTGTTACTAACAAATATTATGGGACCTGTGCCTGAAATAAAGAAAATAATCAAATTAAATTAATTAAAAATGTATCTCTCCTTTAGAAAACAACATGATCTCTTCTCTAGTTATTCTTGTGTAAACAAGATACGAACAATAATAATTGTTAGAAATTCTAGATAAAATACCTGATTTTATTAATCTGAAAATAGGTTAGACGGATCCTTAGCCTTGGTTTTAAAAAAAAAAATCATTTCAATAACTTTCCCGTATTTTAATCTCTATTGCCCGCGGTTGCATTCAGCGTCTGCGTCGTAAAGTTTATTCACATTAATTCATGTAAATCTTATAACGCACTTTCTGGATATTGCATACAATCAACATTGTTTGTTTCATTGTATTTTTAAGTATAATGCAATCGTTTTGAAATAGCTCTTGCGAGTCAATTACCTTCTTATTTGACACCCTATTATACGCGGGTGGTTGACCGTATACCTTGAACTGAGGTGCTGAGCATTACTCCACTCTAGAATTACCGAGTTCAATATACCAGAATATATTTGTAGTACTTTTGATGACGTTTAGTTTCACAAACGTACGTAATGCCCGGCTTAAGAATTGTGATTCCACTGAATTTTTGAACAGACCAATAAGGTTAGATTATAGCGATACTTTCGCAATGTTGTATTTTTCTGGTATTTAAGGTCTCCAGAGCTGATTGGGTTGTTGCGTAGGCAGTAAAAGGACTATGTTTGCTGCCTACATAGTACCTCGTCCTGTTGAGTCGAGTGATACTTTTGTCCATCTAAACAGATAGTCGTGAATTTTAGCTCTCTTAAATAGGAAAAGTTTGCAACTTAGAAACGGATATCACTGCAAGAAGTAGTCGGATGCAGAATACTTATACTTAGCTGGCATCATAGTTACGAAGAGATAGCATTTAATGAAAAATTGTTTAATATGCTGTCACCACAATTTCAACACATGCTAGCAAAGACGCACAACTGAATGTTTTCAAACCTAAATTTGAATTTAAAGAACATTATTTAGATTCTTGTACAAAGAAAGTAATTCATAAATAATAGACCCATCAACCCACCTCGCGGTTCTTTCTCAACTCTAGGCCATTGGCAACGGTGTCGTTGACCTCGGTTTGAACTGAATGGCCACGGGAAATGCTCTGCCAATTTATTGTGATGACGTTATATGCGAGATCATTGCGCTATTACGTCCGGTACTTAGGTGAAATGACGGAATGTGAGATCATGAATCTTCCACCACTGTTAATTAAATACGCAGCTCTTAATGCGCTATCTTCAGTTAAGGAGAATATAGATATTTTTATTTAGTTTTTATATGATTTGAAATATTTAATGATTAATTATTTGTTTTATTTTAATGATTTTATTTCTAGTTATTGCGGACCTCCCTATTAGAGATAAAAATCATATTGATATTGTAAATTTAATTTGGCTTTGGTCTTTTGTAATGTTTTGATTTGTTTTTGGTTACAATGATATAATTATAGAATTTTGAATATCTAAAATAAACTCGTCTAATTTGTAATTTATAATGTAAATTTATATTGACTTTAAACGTGACCCTTAGGAATTGAAAGAAAAACATCTGCGCGCGGGCAAGATAAAGTTGATATTCCACATCTTTATACAGGTCCCTTTATAAATATTGCAATATGGTCTTATGTTTATAAGGGTGGAACATGTGCGCACAGTAGTATGTTACCAGCTTCAATGTACATCCCTGGAAATTAACCTTTACATCCTAAAATTAGCATCACCTGCCAGCGATAATGGATGATGCAACTGAGTTGTTTGTAGGAAATGTAGAACTTGAGTTCGTACAAAAATGTATTCTTAACCTTTATTTTGAATATTGGAACAAAAATAACAACCAAACTATCATCCTTAATTCTTGGCGTAGGTGTATTAGGCACTTCTAAATAAATGTAAATTCTATAACAGAAAAAAAACATAAATGGCAAAAATAGAGACACAATGGTGACCTTTCTGGTATTGATGTTAACTAAAACAACTTTTAAACTTTGTTGTTTAAATCAATGTAGAGTAAAAACGAAAAATTATGTTTTGTTTACGTAACAACCGTTCCTCTATAGTTACTAATTAATTGCCAGATGAAATCGTCATTTTTAGGGTTCCGTACCTAATAATTAAAAAAATAAACCTTATGACGCGACTCCGTCCGACTGTCAGTCTGGCTGTCACTGTACCATATTTTAGCAATTAATGTACATGCTACTGTAAGGTTTGAAATTTAGAAAAGTATTAAATTTCGCTTACTCAACATATAAACAGGCATTATTTACATATTAAAAAACAGATTTTTTTAAGCGTTGTAATTTTTGAATACTAATTACAAAAAAGAAAACAGGTATCCTACAGAACCTTCAGCTTATGCGTGTCTGACATGCGCTTCGCCGTTTTCTTTAACAGGTTGTTTTGGTAAATTTACAACAAAAATATGTTAAATATTGATACGGAACCCTTGGTGCGCGAGTTCCAGTCGCACTTTTGGTGGCTCTGGTTTTTTTAATACAGCCTTAGGTGTTCAATATTGCTTAAGCTATAATTAATTTGTGTTTTGAAGTTTGATAACGTTTGAATATTTACGCGAATCGTATTATTAATGTTAAATAATTATTAGGTATAGCAAAATAAATGGAGGAGCAGAAACAAAATAGATATTTGGTTTGAACCAAACACCATAAATAAAAGCATTAAATACTCGATTTATTTTGTACCTAATAGATTCTGATCTGAAAAAATCGATTTAAAAATAAATTTTGTTCATTGTCTAAATAATGATTATTTTTGAGAATAATATCACAAACATTTGACGATCGCAACATAAAAACGAGTAATTTGATATTCCATGCAATTTCATTTAGTTTTAAATATTGACTGAATGAATAAACTAAGCTAAACATGTTTTTTTAAATGTTGATACAGTATCTGAATCAATCCCAGAGTTAGCACGCGAAAATCACACCGATCTCTTTACAACCATCTTTTTTTAATGTAAACATGTTGTTAGCCTCAGATGTGTTTAAGGGAAAGGTATTACTTACAAAAAAGAAAGCCAAAAATATATTTTTTTCATGTCAAGTAGGTAGTGCGTCTATTCAGCCGATCTTTGACTTCGGACACTAAAGGGTCGTAGTTTTAAAGCGAACTCAATTTTCAGTTCCATGATATGTTAATATGAAACTCGAACTTGAGTTCGATTGTAACTAAATACGACCCTAAGAAAGAGTTTTTACCTCGACGTTTAGACTGTGTTGCAACGGCGTGGTAACGAGTAAACTGAAGTGAAGGATTACTTAGCCTAGTTTTACAAACTACCCGCACTTGGTCTTATTTATTTTCAATTGGCATATTACTTACCGAAACGACACACAATGCTCATAATGTCTGGTCATTTATCCGTGGATATGTCCCGACGCTTGCATCTGCTGATTACAGTATTCCACGCCATGGAAGTCCCGTTCGGCGTAATATGTGATGTAATATGAATAAATGTGAAAATCGCAAAAATTTAAAACAGAACAAATGTTTACATTAAGTAGTGATAACTTTAACGCGCTATAGCACCTCTGATATAGATCAGAGCACGTTCACACAAAGGCGGCGGAAGCGCCGTCGACCGGCCGTCCGGTCACCTGAACGGGGCATTTCCCTACGTAACATAAATTATTCACTATTAATCACTATTGTTTTTATACGATCCTGTTATACTAACATCCACAGATGACCTATGTCAGTTCATTATCACCATATCAGCCAAAATATATCCTGTTTTGGCTAAAAAACTGCCATAACGTTTTCAAACCGAACGTTAATTTTGTAAGTAAACAGGAGACCTTCTTAAGCTATCGAAAAAAAACTAGTGTATCACAATATGGTATGAAAACAGTTATCCACAATACTTGAAGAGTCACCGGCGCTTCGCCTGCGGGAAGAAAGTAACATGACAAGAAGGGATGAGCTTCCTGCACTCTCACTAACCGAACGTAAAGCAACAGTGGTACTGCTATTTTACGTCGATATTTCGTGGAAGGGTGGCACCCGATCGAGCTGGCTCCTTTGTACTGCAATGAGCCACTAGCTATAGCATGGCCCTACCATCGGTGCCTACCATAGATAAATAAATGTCAACAATACAATAATAGTACTTTTTTGAATGATAAAAGTGTGTTGTCTCTTTTATTTTCAGTGAACTGAGTAAGCCCACCGGTCAAAAGTCACAGGAGGAACATTATATCGCATTGGTGCAGGATGTTTTTGAGGCGCATAAGACAAATCTTTTTTGGAAATCTCAGCAACTGATTTTTGTCGCAGCCTCGACTCGAGACATTTATTGTAATGCAGATTAGCTGGAAGTTAATGTTTTGCAAATGCCAACGTCATTTCGAGAAAAATGATGGGAATACTTTTAAACTGAAGTAATTACATATCTGAAAAGTTTATAAAATAAAAAGTAAACAGCTATCTACATTTGACAATGGGTAGGCTTTACTATCATTAAATAATAAATATGTTTTGTGACCAGTATTAAAGTTAATTTGTTACTGATAAGTACCCTAGAACCAGAAAATCTTTACCCATTGAAATACACTTTAAGTAAAATGTCAATAGTATATTGTTTCAAATATCGATGCGGGCGCCCACACGAACGGAAGTAAGGCAGATAATATGGCAAACGACTGAACTAGGTAAGTGCGTGACACGCATTTGAATTGCATTCTTTGATACTTTGTTCGTTGGTGGCGGTATCGGTAGGTAGCATTTTACTATTTCCGATTACATAGGGAAGCCTTCGCTTTAAATATTAGGCTAATAGGAATATGGTCGCCTTTAACATCCATCACGATAGATATAAGAAGCTCGGTTCACAGGTAAGAGAAGCAAATGGATTAAACAAGTGCTGAATGGATAAAACCGAAGTTTGTCATAGTCACTCAAAATAAAAAGAGTCAGAGGTGAAAGAGTCGTCTTCCTGTCCATTGTATTTACATGTACGCTACACTATGCAGTCGATCAGGTCGTCCTCGTATTGGCACACTTGGCCATCAAAGTGCCGGTAAGGTAAGCCTTAAACCATCTGTTAAAGATGTAAAGGCTTTTGATAATACTTTTCATTATTTATTCTGCGAAATTTTTACGCAAAACTGTTACATCAAATAAATAATGATATGCAAAAATCGCTAGTAAGGTAACTTTATAAATTGACGAGAAGATACAGTATATATGAGTAAAAAGAAGAGATAAAAATATCAATAACTGTGGCCCGTTTCACTAAGCTACAAGTTACAATTTTACAAGTCTAAACCGGCAACATAGGCCAATAATGACCAATGGCAATGGGCATAATGATCAATGTGGCCGGTTTAGACTTGTAAAATTGTAACTTGTAGCTTCGTGAAACGGGGGCACTGGTGAAAATAATGTTCTATGCGCGTCAAGCAGTCGGATGGTTACCTTATGCCTTATATCTACACTAATAAAAAGAGGTAAACTTTGTTTGTTTATATGTAGGGGGTAATCTTTGGAACTACCGAACTGAAAATTATTTTACTAATGGAAAGCTACGCTATCCCTGACGGACATAGCCTACTAAATTCACGCGTACGAAGTCGCGCGCGTCCGCAAGTTATCAATATAAATACCTGATGTATTCGTCAGCAGTTGGTACTTCCTGCCGTGTTTTGTTCCTTTAAGTACAGTAAATAAAGATTTTACATAAACATTCGCCGTTTCGCATAATCCTGTTTACAAGTTTCATAACCTCAGCTGTCGTATTACCATCATTAACTAGCATAATCCCTCTTAAAACTGTACATTGTTGAATCTGAAATTATTGCACAATGCTTTTGGTTGCCAAAAAACCTAACGGTACATAGATGCTGTCGGCGCATGGTGATTCACATAGTTTACATAAGTAATAAAAACACCGACTGGTTTTAGGAATCAGCATGTAGGCACATAGGTATGGCTTTAGTGGGACGTTTGTCTATATGAGTAATAGTGGTATGTTAAAAAGTCTGCAATAAAATTCTTCGGTTTGCCGTAGAATGTAGAATATGTTGCTCTCAAGGGCGCTCGTTTTTGATATTTATTCAATATATTTATATTTTTATTATTTTTATTTTCAAGGCCATTAAGAGCAAATTAAACCCCTCAATAATATTTAGTTCCATAGTAATTTTTTACCATATTATAGCGTTCAGGACTAAAGAAAGTTTTAAAGATGAAGCTGACAGAATTAAACAAATAAGTCCAATTGCTAATTGACCGAAGTTATTGAAATATTTAGAAGGGAAACAAATTGAAAAGGTGTATTCAAAATACTTATCCAGAGTTCGTGTTCATTATTCTGCTGTTTTGCCTTGATGAACATTTGAACAAAAAACAAGCAAAAAAATTATAATAATTATTAATTTTTGACATATGGAAAAACCTGTTATTTACAAGTTGAGGTGAAGGTATGAAATAAGAAAAGTTATAAAATACCTATTTAGCATTAAAGAGTAATTTTGTAGCAGTCTTGTGTATGCTATGATGATTAATTAAACCTACTGATAAGATTGATGTCGTTTGTAAAAAACTTAGCCGACCAGTTTTTGTCTGCTTGCATTATGCAACTAATTTATGAGTAAAAACCTCAGATTTGCTTCTCAAAATGCATGGAAGTCGAGTGTTTAATTTTGGAATGATTTTGGAGCACTTTTTAAAGATTTAAATTACGATTCAAAACAAGTTTGTTTCCTGACAGGAAACACATATTATTTTTAAGGCTAAAACTCCCGACGAGACTAATTTGGAGCATTAAAAAACCAAAATTATCTGAGATTGTTTTGAGCATTTCTTGAAGACCACCCAGCTATCACAAAGCAACATCACCAGTATCAGAGCTCGATTAATTATCAAGTGCTTAAGTCAACTCTGCCATGTAACGATCACCCATAAAACGACGGAGTTACTAGTTACCAACATCGGCTATAAAATTAGTGATAATTTCCGCCTTGTGGTAATCAATTTTACAATTTAATTTACTTTTAACTCCCCATGGCTAGCAACAATCCGTGAAGTAACTGTTAACATGAGTTGGGCCGCGGATTGTAAAAACTCTTAATCGGTAACAACTGGAGCGAATCGGACGAGCAAGTTAATTGAGGCCTGCAATTAAGACGAGTTGTGCAATATGCGATATTTGAATCCAATATAACTTGTTAGACCCTCAAGACTACGACGCCAGGACAGGAAAGGTAGAAAATAATAAGGAGACGATTAAACGTTGATACGCAACCGTGTTCGAACTTATCAAGCTATTTTTCGATATGTGATCCTCACTGGGTCAAATTTTCCTTATTTTAGAGGAAAAGACTACACTATCACTATTGTATATAAGCTCCTTGTTTTAAGTTAATAGAAGGTTTTGTGGAATGAGACAAAAAAATCCATATCTAAGCTGAACTTTTCCATTTTCGTGTATTTTATTTATAAAAAATATTTAAAATTAAATTTTCAGACTATATTTCGTCATATATTTTGCGGAAATAATGAAATGTTCAGAATGGAATGTCTTAGCGTCGCATTAAACATTTGAATACCAAGATTCGAAGCCGTACATTCTCTTCGTACGTATTAGATAAGCCTACCATTGCGCGATGGCAGCCGGCAAGCCGGCCGGCGTTGGCGAGCGTTGGCGTTATAAAGTTGTTGGTTGCGCGAAAAGAGGTCGCAGAGGTGAGGAGGGGAGGGCCGATGACCGACGACAACCTTACAGCGTTACCAATGTCTAGGCTAAGGTCCTCGGACCCGAAGTAGAATGCGGCTTTCGGTGATTCGTTCGTTTCCGTGGGCGGATTCGACACACTTCGGCTTTTTATTGGACTTTTGAAAAAGAGGTTGCGTAATTTTTTGGCCGCCCGGTAATCAAATAAATTGGATGCATTTGTAAAAGTCTGAGCGTTGACTTCTGGCATTTGTCGACGACGAAGCTTTATTCTTTTGTAAGTATTAAAAAAAAGTACTTTATACTTGATTTAGTTACGCATGATTTTTATTAATCAAGTGATCCTTGTGGGTGTTTTTGTCAGTGCGAAATAATGAATGATTAAATTGAGCACTAATATTTATTTTCGTCCTATTGGTCTCAAAATGGGAATTCGTAGGAATTCTTGATTTTATGCATGCATATATAATCCATAATTAAATTATACACAATCAAAAAAATATATAATATTCAACTCAAAATTATAAATAAAATCGGAACCAAAAGCTAAAACTAAAATAAAAATTGAATGAAAAAAAGGAAAAAATACGTAAAGTCAAAACTATCAATATCATTGTCAAAATTTAAATTAAATTCAAAAGCTACAAAAGTTTTGGCAAAATAAATAAACAAACAGAAATAAGAAAAACTGAATGCTCAGATGAATCGTACTCGTACTGTTGGTTGGGAAACACCCATCAGAGCCGGATATTTTGAACCAAAGTGAATGTTTAGCTTGTACTTTTGGCCGCCCCGAAGCCAAGCTAGGTGTTTTCCATTCTCGAGAGAAAGGGTAATGCCCTCCAAAGTTGTTTATGGCAAAAAATGAGGACGCGGAGACTGGCTCACTTATTTTAGTTGGTTTATGAATCAGCGTGAGAAAAACAATGCAATTAATGGCTGATTATACCAGGAGTTCCCTACGATTGTTCTAGTGGAAATCACAGGGAATAAATTACCATTGCATAATTTAAAATCTCTCTCCTTCTCTACATTATTTAAATACATGTTAAATGTATTAAGTTAGGTTACGTCAGTACAAATGCATAATATCCTTATACGCATATTTTAATGACAATGTTATTTTATTATGTAACATGTTTTGCTGAGACTTATTTATTTATCACCATAGTTTTAGTATTAATGCATACCCTATATTTAATATATTTTAAAAATGAAAATTTTTATTTGTTCATTTTAAATCATAATACGGTTGTTTAGCGTGTTTATTTATTTTCAAAATTTCAGTTGGACTTACTATTAATACTAGTATTATGTACTTTGTGCTATTAATAAATCTTTCTGAATATCCCTTTATTTTAGTAGTTAGACAAAGCCACAAGGAGGGATGTATTAAACTTGAGTGGTCATATGAGGGCCGTGTACTGTGTAAAAAGCTTTATTCTCTTCATATGCTGTCGAAATATAAGGACACTTTTAAATATTTAAAAAATGGCTGTCCATGGATTTCCACAGTCAACAACAAGTACGAAGTCTTGAATTATTCAATGTTGACATAGTACGGGCCGAATGTGCGCTTATTTTAAGTATCTGAAATTCGTTTTATTTTGCTTCCGTGATAGTATATTTTTGTGGACAAATAAAATGTAGAATGTTTCTTGTCACGCAAGCCCTTTTACTTACTTAGCTTGTATCGGATAAAACAAGTTTTCCGTTAAAACTATAGGTTATTTTTTACTCAGCCGAGATTAAAATGATTTCGTGCTGGTTTCGCGATGAAAATATTTTTTAATTTATTTACGAAAAATTCAATTTTTGGAAAACTTGAGCACCTGTGGACTTAGTTACATAAAATAAAAGAAACCTACGTGAACTTCAAGTAAACTTTTAAAATAATCGACTAAGAAATTACTCAACCACTTTTCGGTTGTATTACAAGTGGATAAAGTTGAAAAGTGGCAAGCAATTACTTGGTCGATATACCTCACCTATTTATATATTTTTATACCATACCAGAAGGTGGGTGCCGCAGAACGGGCAGCATCGACGAGGCAGACCAAGACGGCGATGGCGTGATGACTTGGAGGCGTATGATAGGTGCTGGCCAGATACTGCACCAAACAGGGAGTTGTGGAGGTCAAAAGGAGAGGCCTTTGCCCAGCAGTGGGACACCATAACAGGCTATTAAAAAAATACCAGAAGTACTGTCAGGGCCAACCTGGACCAGAGTCACAATATCAAGGACGATATGGAAATCCATGGAAGAGGCATATGTTCAGCAGTGGGCAGAAATATGCTGAGAAGAAGAAGAATGACTGGGATCGAGTCAAGAGCCTGCGTGAGTTATAAATGTCAAAATATATGACGACTAGATATCTAGTGGTTAGTGAACTTGATGACAATGTCAGAAGTTGGGGATTTGATTCCTGCAAGGAGCAAATTTCAATGATGATATTAATGTTTACCAAGTCGACCAAGAAATTGCTTGACCACTTTTCGACCGTATTACAAAAGAATAAGGTTCAAAAGTGGTCAAGCAATTACTTGGTCGACTATACCTGGGTCGTGGATGTTATAATCGTATTTAAATATGTATTTATTTGTATGTACAAGCTTTGTTTAGTTAATAATGTCCTATTACCGCTTCATTAGTTTCCTTTACTGAAATACATTTTACTCGCTTTTTCCTGCGACTTCGCGTAGACTCTGTATTAGACACTAACTCAACAACACGCAACACGGGCGCAATTCTTCTGGATTTGCAAGCGTCCAGGAGCAGTGGTAATTGCTTACCACCACGTGGCTTCATGCTTGTTTTCTGCCCACGTGGTATAACTTCCACTTGATAATGAATGATAGAATTTACAAAAATCCTTTCTGAGTACACCTCTACCCCTAAGGAACACGTGTCAAATGTCAAGCCTCTAGGTGTAGGGGTTTAGAATGTGCTTTATTTTGCAGTCACTCATAGAACTCATTAATATGTAGACTAGCGTAGGCCCGCGACTCCGTTCGCGTGGGATTTGTAGCCTATGTCCGTCAGGGATAGTGTAGCTTTCTATTGGTGAAAGATTTTTTTAAATCGGTTCAGTAGTTCCAGAGATTAGCCCCTACATACAAACAAACAAAGTTTACTGCTTTATTATAATTAGAGTAGAAGTGTAGATTAGTGTAGATGTAGTAGATAGATATAGATAAAGGTTAAATATGCATCTTAATACATCCATTTCCTTATCGGAGTAAATCCCCGGAATAATACGTGGAACGACAAAATCACTTTATTTTCCGTTCCAAATGCGAGTCGTTTCCAAAGTGGCGCATGAGTCTGTGATCTCTTACGCATGCGCGCGCTGTCCCAATTTGACGGAATCACTCCGGTGTGCGATGACCTTAGTGAGCGGACGTAAACAGTGCCAACATTTATTGGGAGCATGTAAATTAATGTCATCATTCAGCCGCTGAGTAGGCAGGTCAAAAGTGACACTGGAAGGCATCCAAAGTTGCTTTAAATCAATTAAGGCACCTTTGAAGTTATTAAAACGTTCTCTTTTCAAATGGTCAGATGTGATTGGCAGAGGATCTATTTTTTTTTACAGACTTCAAATATGGAAGAGGTTCTCAATTCGACGGGTTTTTTTCTGTAATTATGTACGTTACGCGATATCCCCCCCATTTATGGACCGATTTCAACTTTTTATCTTCTAACCGGCTTCAAAAAAACCAGGATGTTTCCAATTTGGCGGGATCTTTGAATTTCCTTTTTTAAATGTATTTTCGCCTATTATAAATGAATTGGCTATACTCGAGGTTGGTCTCATTTAAATTTGGAGAAAATATTCCACCCCTAAGAGTTGAAAATTAAGGGAAGAATCGCCGTTCATATACACCCAGAGACAAAAATAGAGGACTGATGCTCTGACCGTACGTATATTCAGTTATGACGAAAATATAAAAAATGCTCGTGATTATTATAAATAAAACCAGATATGTTCATGTAAAAAACAATAAAATAAAATACAGAATACTTTTTTATAACTACTGCTCAACAGTATCTTTCTGTTCCCATGGTAGGGTTTAGAACTTTTCTTTAGCTAAAAATATCGTATCACCTAGACTACTTCGGAAACCAACGAAAAGACATCAACGGGCGCTTTTATAGAAAGCGAATGTATTAATTATTTAAGGTTATAATTAAATTCTTGGCAAACTATTAAAACTGCTAAGGTAAGCTGAAAGCGGCCTTTTTTGGGTCTCACTATTATGTTTATGGTTATTTTTGTTTTTGTGCACCTTCTTAATGTGTTCAATTTGCATTACATAAATTATTTTTCTTCTTTATTTCTCTGTCTCTTTTACTAAAAATGATTATGTCGACTTACTACGATATTTCTTTATATTTTACAAGTTGTTTTTAATTGGAAATTCTTTCTCATTTGCGGACGCGAGCAAAACCCCGCGCAGTAACACAGATATGGAATGTTTAAAATTAAACTACTTTCCCAAGTAGCATCTTAATGCTAAATTGTCTTAAAAGTCACTCAAAACATTCAAAGACATACTTGCTTACGGTAACTTAGTGAATTTAGCAGCAAAGTGCTGAACACGAAAGCACTCGACCAAAGCCAAGTGGCAAGAGGCCCTCTCGCCAGTATCGGGTGGTCAAATGGCCATAGGCTGACGAAGAAAAATATTATATTATCAAAATAACAACTACTAACAAGGTCGTCACATACATTTCAGCAATTCAGATGTTCTGTGGATAGTTTTGACAGTTAAGGAATTGGGAGTTCCAAGGAATAGAACGAACTCCCTGTCTTAATATTTCCAGGTCTTATTTTTTGAGCACTTTCAAAAAGAGAATAAAAGGGCATCTTTTGTTGGTGATTTCTTTTCATCTTCGGCTTCGTCGTCATTTTCCATTGGTTGAGATATATTTTTTACTAGCTTTTTCCAGCGAATTCGTCCGTGTAGACTTCTTGAATGAATCAAGCAAACGTGCACTCAACATGCAATCTGCGATATTTCCTGGACAAATTAATGAGAATTAGTTGCTTTGCTGCTCATGACGTCACGGCGGCGTATAACTCACTTATCGCTATCCCGTGGGAACTGTTCTATGCATTTTTATGAGATAAAAAGTATGCTATGCGTTAATCCATGTGTGTGCTAATTTTCATCCAAAATACATGCAGTAGTTTTTACGTGAAATAGTAACAAACATCCATCCATACTTACAAACTTTCGCGTTTATAATATTAGTAGGATAATAGAATGACAATGTTAAAGCAACTGATGTAGTCACAAATTAAGCAATTAAATAAAGCAAGCAACCTTTTACCTTCTGTTTTTCATTGAATAAAGTAAATAAGTTTAGGATAGATAAACTAAGCAGTAAATATCAGAGTACGATTACATTAATTTTGGAATTATAAGACCAATAGTCTCAAAATTATTTATAAAGATGTTCCACTTCAGGTATTTCTGGGTCAATTTCCAATCAGTCTACTATTTGCTGTCTCATTTAAAGTATAATACTCATTGTTTCCGTCATATGTATTTGTTTCTTAATTTATACTTAGCACAAACCTCTACAAAACAAATCTCGGTCACACTAGGACATAAACAACTCACACATATATACGTTATTACAGATTATTTCATAAGCATACGTAACGCGCTTGTATGCGTAGGAAGCACGCGTACAAGCAAACGTGCAAACGGTTTACGTGGTTTTGAACTTTATTAACCGAGCTGTAGGATCTCAATTTGGACTTATATTTTATTTTATGTAGGGTTAGCAAGAACTTTTTTTATATAAATTGCATCTGAAAAGTACCCAAGAAAAACTGAAACCCACTAATGTATTCAGTATGCATTTTATTTAAAGCATAGCTCCATTTCAGTAATAGGATGTAGGCGTTTAGAAATACTTATAATGACACTTTTCAGGAAGTAAATATAATAAATATATATAAATAGTACCCTATGTCATGTTATGTTGTAGCAACAACACCATTTAGGCCTGTAGTTATATATTGTTCCTAAATAGAGTAGCGTACATAAAATTGCATTTGATATTTAGTGTCTATAGGAATGAAACATCAAATGCGATCTTGAGAACCCAGCCGTACTTGAGAACGATCTAAAACGACGGGCCTTGCCAGCTCCGTCGTCAGTTTTCGAGCAAAATTTTCCCACTTTTTTCCCAACGCTACTGTTACACAGATTTTCCTTTCCGTGTATTGGAGGCCCTGGCGTATGCGGGCTAACGGTACCGCTCACGTGTCTCCACGGAGCCATCGACCCTCCGCGGCCTCCGCGCAATATTCTACGCGCAATACCAACTGGTTTAACCCCAAACGACCAAACCACGCAACGAAAAGCAACAACATTCGACTCTGTGGCTACTAACTAAGGTTAAAGTTCCATCGAGAGATTGGCTGGAGTTGTTAACACTGTTTTATCAAAATACTCGAAGCTTTAATCGATTCGTCTAGTATAAATCACTGTTGTTGTAATTTTGAATTCTGTTTCTTAAGTTGTTAGTTTCACGTTGGATTGTAGTGAAGGATTTTGGAAATAAAGCAGTGAAGTATTTGGAATAGTGTATGTGCAATCTTTAGAAGTAATAAGATTTTTGTTTCCATAATAAAAGAGTTCTCTGGAAGCGCGACCTAAAACTGAATCCGATTTGGAATAGTTCAGGCTGTTTAGAATTTAAAATAGGACGTTAAAACGGTTGAGATCACAAATGTGGCTCGGTGATGCAATTCGAGAATATTGCATCATTCTTTTTTGTGTGATACCTACTTAGTGATACAGAACAAAAAAACAGCCTAGTGCGAGTTTGACTCGTGCTCCGAGGGTTCCGTGCCAACACATAATAATATGTTTGTATTTATGTATTTCCCAAAACCGCCCGAGTACGAAAAAAACTGCAAAACAAAGTTTGTGAAGTATTTTTTGGTGATTTCTAAACTGTGTTAGTTATTAATATCGTTCTAATTTTCCAAAAATATTTATATCAGCCAATAATATCAATTATAAATATCTGCTTTAAAAACATTCGAGATTAGTAGGTAGGGAATAATAGTACTAAACACCTTTTTATATTTTACATGATTATTCGAAAACTAAGAAATAAATAAAAGCACTGTTTGAAAGCGTGTAAATGTTGCCTTTCAATTCATTTGACATGTAAATGATTTCAATATATGCAAAAAATACTGAAAATGTGTTCCCCTGCATCCCATGAATTAAATACTTACCTGCCAGTTCTTTAGTCTCTACATATACCACCAACTAGTCCCAAGTACCAAGTTCGTACCAAGTAAGTAGTACCAATTAGTACATCTAAAGCAAAAACATTAAAAATTTAAATATTTTTCAATTTACTTTAAGTGTCGTATCGTACACACTGTTTTAAAAGTTATCACAGGATAATTTCAAAACTTGCTCCGTTTTTGTATCTCCTCTCCAAAATTTAAAATCAATTTGGATTTGGTCCTTTAAAATAGCCCAATATATTTGAGACAAAATTGTTAACACTTAATTTCTGGTATCACGTATTGAAATACCAATGGCATTTTTAGTACAGACCTATTCTGCTTATTTTTTTATTTTCCAACAATACAAAAACCACAAAAGCAGAACAATCCATAATGCAACTTTGATTTCAAACATTTAAAGGTATGAATAGAGTCATGAGATAAAGACGTGTACATCAAGAGTACACAACACAAATGTTTGTACCGTTCTATTCTATGATAATTATTTAAAATTAGATGTACAATATTACCATACTATCACGTGTTATCTGGCTTATTACGAGTATGAGTTAAAATTCATCATGTGATCGAAATGCGTAGTCGCCACAAAATCAACTGTCAAATATTGAAATTAAATACTGAAATTTGAATTGCACTTTGTAAGCGTTTAGATGTACGAGTATGACTGTCATCTGAAAATAAGTGTAGAAATTACATAACGGCGCCACTTTGTTCGTAATTGGCAAATTTATGACGTAAAATGCTTAAATATGGGCAAACTTTTTGTATAAAATTCTTCCTTCTTGGCTATAAGCATTTTACATTTTTATCCCTACCTTGTCATAAATACAATAACATGTTTTAAATTAATAAATACGTCATTTCAGTCAGTTTCCCACAGTTAAATCATTTTCAAATTGTGAATTTTTCAATAAGGCATACATTTATGAGCTTTACAGTTAATAATCTACATTTTGTATACAGTTTAATTATTAATTAACATGGGATGATGTTATTCGATGAAGGCTACTTACTATCATTATTTTTGTATTTTGATGTGAACATAAATAATAAACAATTTTGATCTTGACTTGACTTTGATTATGAAATGTAAACCCCCCCCCCCCCCCTCACTAAAGACTAATAAACTTGCATAAGCAAATACTAAAGTTCTAAAAAACAAGTCTCCGTATAAATATTAATGTTCATCAATACATTCTTTTACTCATGGTATTGCATAAAGCCTTTTCTAATGAGAAATAAAATAAAATGAATGCTTAAAACATTTTTTTTAAACAGAACCAAAGGCACTGGTCACAGCAATTGAAAGTTCAGTTCACGTGAAATCGTCATTTCACGAGCTGTCAGCACGTGTCTTATTTAGCTTTCGAACTTACATCGGTCAAATGAAGTCACGTTGTGTAAACATGTCAAGGTCTTAGAGAAACAGAATGGGTAAGTGAAGTGACGTTGGTTGTACGTTAATATTCCAGCCTATATTTATACGTCCCCCTGTAAGGCACATGCCTTCTCTTATGATGAGTGAGGCTAAACTATGACGGATTCAATACGCAGCATGTTTTGTAATATCTAAAGTATGATTGTAAATAAAAAAAAATCGTAAAACAAATTCAAAAACTCCGAGCTCAAGTTTACAAGTTCAAGTTTGAGCTGACGACCCGCTTGACAGGTGTCAAATCAAACCGTTGGTCTATTAACTTTTTTATTGCGAGGTGATACAGTGGTAAACTTCACGAGAGTTCAGGTTATTAATACATTGATGTGCACAGGTGAGTCCAGTAAATTGGTATTTTGTAATTACGCATCGAGGGAAGTTGAAACTCACAATTTAAATACCTTGCGTGCTAAAAAGTTATGAACTCTTCAGGAAGTTCTCGATGGTGGCATAAGATAAAGACTTTTCTGTTTTATATATTTGTAAACTTTACCCCCCGTTCCAAAGTAAGGGACCTGAAGCCTGTTCGACTGCCCATTAAAAAATACCTTCGTTACAATCATATTGTTATACTTATGGTAGTCTCCATATATTCACAGAATCGTGAAAACTCATAAAATTCTCTTTTTATACTGGGATAACTTAAGTATAGTGTAAATATGAAAATATAATAATCCGTTTTCCGAAACCAACAGTGAAATCTCCTTCATGATGTGAAGGTAGTGGAGTTAAAGACTACCGAAGCTACCAAAGATCGTGAGCTTATAGGCTACTTATTATTTTAGGTCATTATTTGACTTGGAAAAGAGTAGGTTACGCGTAACCGCAATTTTCTGGCGGGATGGTTGCATAACAATTGATTTTGTATTCTGGTTTATGTTACCCTACTTATCAAGTTGGATAGATTATCGAATAAAAATTCAAATGCTACGTTAGCAACTAGAAATTTATACATGCTCTCGATTTGATAACTGTTGTGCTCTTCGGTTCAGGCAGTTTATATTTCCCAACCGTAGAAATAGAACAGTCCGTAGAGGGAGTCTTTAAAATGAAATCAATTGAAAGCGATATTTCAGTAGCTGAAGTAATACCGAATCTTCTTTACTTTAAATGGCAATTCAATGTACCAAAAAAGGCAAGGTCATACTCTGACGTGACCCCCGTTTTCTTAAGTGTATATTAAGCTAGTAAGTATAATCTACGCTTAGCTTAATAATTTAAGCCTTGACAAACACCAAATAAACACCATTGTATCAATCTCGTGTACGCTTGATATGTACTGGGATATATTCATGCTTTAGTTATTCAACCAAGGCACACCGAGGTCCCGGCCTATTAACGATTTACGACGTACGTAAATTTTCTGACATTAATAAGAGCTTCTTGTAAGCCTAATCTGAAGAAAGTTATTTTGAGTTTTGACTTGACTCTTGACTAAGTATTTATTGAAGTACCTACTTGAATTTTACGTCATCATGTATGTGATGTTTTATTATATTCGAATAAAGAAAGAGCAAGCATGGGAATGATAACGTAATATTAGAGTTAAATTTACAAACAGGTTTGTTAATCCTGTAAATAAAATATAAAAATCATGATTAAACGGCAATTGTCGTGTATTACAGAAAGGTTAAAAACAATCTGTTCAGTTTTTTCTACATTTTGCTCAAAATTACGTACGGCAGCGTATGGCAGATAGATACCCCTCATCCTCCTGTTTTTCTGCAAAATGTCGCACCAATTAAATAGTCGTTCTATAGTTATGATGTAATCTGAGACATTAAAAACAAAGCAACTGAACACACGACTAATACTAAAGTTCCCGTTATCTAGAACGAACAGATCCACGCAAAGAACAGTAATGTTATGTAAACACATTGCTTGTATTGTAACACGTATTGTACGCAAAAACATGGCAATATAACTGCGTAACAGATGTAGGCATTTTAGTGGACATTATTTTCAAAAATATAAAAGAACAACGGTTTTAAGGTCAAGATTTTAGCATCTTGTGTACTCCGCAATGACCGCACCTTGTCTAGGTATTCATGGGAAGGAAAAAACAATAAGGTTGAAAAAATATGATTGTATTAAAATATTAATGAGCAGATACAAGTGAAGAAAAACAACATGCGGAATACCGATTATTATAAACACCGTCGTCTCTACAGGTGGCTTCTTCATTCACCCATTCATTCAGGTCCGTTCCCACGACCGAGTTATAATAGCCCCGACAATGTGCACCACCCTCGTGATTCACAAAGGTTTTAAGGTTGAGGGTGATCCTACAGGTAGCTGGACCGCGATTGTATTAAAGTACGTTACGTTACGACCGTTGAGTACGTTATATGATGATGGGTATGGATGTAACTGTTGTCGCTTTTGAATGACGACGTTTGTTTTCGTCACCGTATTGCGAATGGTGGAAAGAGTGTTGATTGGTTAAGATTATCGGCAGATCTCCTATAAGGTGGATCGTACCTGATGACGATCGCGGTAAACGAATGCAATGGACGCAAGCAGCATCCATCGTGGAGATCCTTAGGAAAGGCATATGCCCAAATATGATGATGATTACGAATGAAAATTACTTTGATAATAATATTAATTAAATTTCACCCGTAGGTTTGAAGAATCCCATGTATTTACTCAAACTCTACCATAATGGATTAGGTATCTAGGCTCTTTCAAAAAGTGAGTAAATAGGTATTCGCTGCGAATGCGGTCAAGCGAAAATTCATCATCAATAAAAAATGTGCATCTCTTGTTCCCGAGAGTTAAGGACTATTTAGTTTTTCATTTGTCCCGTTATTCTCTAAGCGCATTCGAATCGAGCTCGACGTCGAAACATCGTTCTGTCTCGGTCATTCAATCTAGCGCGCTAGAGCAAGACAGGCTTTGGCGTTGAGCACATCGCTGTTGCGGTTAGAGTAATACCTCTGACCTAACCCCTCCCCCCACAATTGAAATCAACACCCAAGTTACCAAAACTATTTTCGATATGTGTCAAAAATGTGTTGGAATCGTCTCCTTAAGTTTGCATAACAGAAGAGGCATGACAACGAAAATGTGAATTTAAATTATGTCAATAAAACAGTTAAGTTAAATAATTCTAGGTAGTTATGGCGCGTACGTCTGATATTTCTAAGGGTGTAGTTCTAGACTGACTATGTTCCAATTTGGTACTAAACCGGTATGAAACTGAAACAAGAGTTCGGTCTATAACTACCACCCTAACAGGCTGCCTTTTACAAATTAAATCCAATATTGGCTATTCCAAGCTCGCACCTCGAATTCACAATACTGTTTGGTGCCAATGAACTTCTGCCGAAAATATTTTCGTTTACCTCGTTATTTTTTAAGTTTCAAGATTTATTTACTCTCGCTGACCTCTAAATAAGTCGCAGTATGTATATTTTTTAACACGCCTACTCAAGGCTTTATAAAATCAATTGTAGTTTGTTTATTACTGTTTAACCTACTGCTGTACGTATTTTTTTTTATTTGGAATCTAGTAAAGTGCAAGATTTTTAACGGATATACCGTTTATATTGTCATGGGGAATTGATTATTTTGTTTTTTTTACAAGCATAAATATAAACTTCACAGTTATAGCCAAAGCGGTTAACTTTGAATACTAAAAAAATAATATTAAACGATCAAAAACTTCAAATTGGCGGATAAGTCTAAGAGGAGATGATATTAAAAAACCAATTAATACATTATATTAACGCTAAAACATTTCGCAAAACCTATTTTAAAGGTCGTTCATTCGTAAATGGATCTTTTTCTTTGAAAATGTTGTCTGAAATAAAATATTTGAGTTTGGATTTTGAATTAGAATGTTACCCGAATGTTCAAAGTTACCCACAATGATTGTATTTAAACTAAAACTAATGCTAACAAAATCTGTCTCCAATCACAACCAATTTGGAGAGAGCTAAACTGAACTTATTTAAGGATTATAGCTTTTAGAATTGTTGCTTGAAATAGCGATGTAGCTGGAACTAAACCTGTTGATGATTATATTATTTTAAATTAACGGCATTCTTTACATTTTCGCCAGCATCCGGACATGGCAAGTTCCCATGTATCAAAAAGCTTAATTTATTTATTAAATTGCAATTGTCATGACGCGGAAATCATGAAGGCGATCGTGGCTGATAAATAATGGGAATAATTCGCATGGAACAATGCCGGGGTCACCGAACTGCAGTAACATTTCGGTGAAGGTCCCTAGACACGAGGTCAGAGCTCTTTTTGCTTCGCTATTTCTACTTTTAATTTTGTTCAACTGCGTATTTACCTACCTGGAGTTTGTTTGAAAGACGTCAACTTAATGTGAGCTACAAAAAAATTCTAAAATTGGTTCTTGATACATACTTACAGTAACTCAAGCTTCCTGTAAATTAAAGAAGCCATTACGCTATTAAACTAAATTAAAAGTTAACTTCTTTTTTGTTAATCGATATGAAGTTACTTTAAAGTTTATATAACTGACTTATTTCATTTATTACAGATGTTATATACAAAGATGTCACAAGGAACATGATACTCTAGTAGGGCAAAGCAATAACAAATAAAAACTAGAATTTATAAAAAAAAAAACTGACCCTTTATAGTATCGAAAATTAGAGTTAATTATTATTTTTTACATCAGTAACAATATTAATTAAATGTAATAATAAATATTGAGATAACTGCGACGCTTTAAATTTAATTTTAATTACTGAGTTAAAACCTGAGACACAATGATGATTCCTCATTAAGCTTGACATATACAACATCTATACAATATAAAAACATTCCATTTTAATGAAAAATCATTTCAGAAGAAAGGCAAGCTGTGCACCTAGCACGAATCTTCTCGGTATGCGTCACTGCGCTACGTAGCTCAGTGTGTCTCTCTCCTACTGGGGTAGTTAGAAAGAGACGCTTAGAGTTACGTAGGGAGTTATCGCGTGCCGAGAAAATTCGTGCACTGGTCATGCACGGGTCATACCTACAAGGGATCACGAGTCTTAAGCCATATTTCATGTAATTTAAATTTATCGCTGTACCGGGTATATATTACGGTCAGTGCGTGTAGCCGCCATATTTCAATTATTTAATCGACGGTTCGAAACGATAGCTACGGATAAACCAAAAGTTAATAGCGTAATCATGTAAACAGGATTATAATTTGTTAACCTTTACGGTGATATTAATTTTATTCGATCGGAATAATTGTTTGAATTTATCATACGATCTCGGAAATTGAGATTTATTATAACAGTTTGATATTGTTTAAGAGATCTACTTTAGTAATTGTATCATGTTCAGACACTTTTTTTAAGCATGTTTAATGTATAAAAGTTTCAGCTGACTGAAAAAAAACGGTTAATTAAGTAAAAATCTAAATTTTTGTTTGTATGGCACAGGCAGTGTGGCGAAACTGGCAAACGCAAGGCACGGAATGCTGATGTTGCAGGTTCAAGTCCTGCCATTGCCCTAATTTTTTTTTGTGTTGTAATTACAATTTTAATTTAATAATTTGAATGTTAAAACATTTAAAAATAAAATCGAAAGAAATTTCGGTTACAAAAATTTAATAACAAAAACGGCGCCATTTCTCGTCAGCTGTCGGTAGCTGTAAAAGTACCCAGTTGAATATAGATGACACCGAGGGTAGTTGTACCCTTAAAATCAATATTATAATGACGGTAAGACGAAGCACATTGAAAAATTCGCAGGGTACGGCAGAGGCAGTGTGGCGAAACTGGCAAACGCAAAGCACGGAATGCTGATATTGCAGGTTCAAGTCCTGCCATTGCCCTAATTTTTCTTTGTGTTTTCATTACAATTTTAAGTAAAAATCTGTTTTGAATATGTTTTTGCTACTTTGTACAATCGAATTTCTATTAAATACATCGTGTAAAATATTATCTTAAGTAATTGTTTGTCCTGAAATAAATGCATTTCATCAAAAAGATTAGATTATAAGTAATGACATTGTATGCGGTAATGTAATGAAATTGTTGTTGTATGTACGTTATTATCAAACATTCAAATAGTTGTAATCTAGAAACCTTTCTTTAAATTTCACTGAATTCTTTGAACCTTAACTTACCTTATTTCTGTTTTAGTTATAGTTTAAATATACTTTACTTGTTTATAAATGGGTCTTCATTTTCAATATCAGACTTGAGTATTTTTAAATGGATGCTCAAAATGTAATTCAAGATAACATATTATCAGCGTCTCTATTGTTCTTAAATGCCATCTCGGTGGGCGTCACGTATGGTAATAGAACAGCATTGGCCGTAAACATCTAGTTTTATTGTGCTGGGTCCTGCGTTCTCAATTCTAGGCCTCATTTATATTGAGCTTATTAACTGTTCTGCTGAGCTATTGAAAATACTTACTACCTGAGTCACGTGGACTTTCGGGTAAAATTTTGTAAACCGTTGATTATTTTTTTCAAGCATACTCCTATAAAAATATATTGATAATTTACCTCGACGTTTCGGCCATGTTTCAACGGCCGTGGTCACGACTAGACTACTTCAGTAGTTAAGTCTACTCGTGCTCGTGACCGCGGCCGTTGAAACATGGCCGAAACGTCGAGGTAAATTATCAATATATTTTATAGCGTTTAAGTCCTGATAACATTATAAATATGTGTGAAAATCGCGAAAGTTTAAAGCAATTTATCCTTTCATCCCCTCAAAGGCTAACTGGAAGAGACATCTTAAAGGGATAAATTTGCCTTTGTACATTACTGTAAGAATCTCTTTTTGTCGTTCTCGTTTTTGGTCCAATAAAGAATTGACATACGTGCATACATAGTTAGGTTTAATGTGAGAGATCCCGTGGCCTGTTTTTAAGAATTTATGAAAATGAGTTATAAAATACCCTTTGCGGTGAATGCAGACAGTCACGAAGTAATTTATAAAACACTGATATTTGCGAGATACCTACCTGATCAATAATGAATCCATATTTGGCCCGCATACATATTAAATATGCGATGAGTCCTATGCAACAGTATTGAGACGCAAATATGCAAGCTGGTTAGTTAAATATAAAATTTTAATACTTAAAAAACACTTTCGTGTCGCACACTATCCTATGCAGTAGCGATGTTATTTACAAAAATCGGAGAAAGATTGCAGCTCAAATTTCCTATTTGATCAGACTCTCGTATAACAAAAGCACGCTGCTTAGTTACGAGTATATCTGGGGTGCAATTTTTGAATCTCAGCAGGTGACTAGAGCTCACCAAAATGGTCGAATCTCTATAGAAACCGCTACTTTGGTGAGCTTTAGTTACCCGGTGAGATTCAAATGCAATTTTTGAATCTCTACAGGTGACTAAAGCTCACCAAAATGGGCGTATTTATATGAAAAACGGCCAGTTTGGCGAGCTTTAGTCACCCGGTGAGATTCAAAAATCACACTAATGGCTCTATTAAGCCAAACATTTCAACATTTACCTTAAAACTGTGCCAAATAGTTTATTGATTGAGCTTAGAGGCTATTCGATAATTAGACGTTAGCTGAACGTTGCCGCGTTGACAGGAAAGGTTGCATTCGATTTATCGTTACAAATAAATCATTAATTATACCTAAGACTTTTAACGATAATTATGTATGGAGTCTGACAGGCCGAGATCTTACCATAAGATGACATGCGTAGGTTTAATGTGTTTACGGTTTAATTGCTATCTAATTATAACTGAGTGCTCACTGACAGCAACATGGGTATGAAAATATGGTCCCCGCAACTAAATATCTATCACAGTTTTTTTTTCGTTTTTTTTTGCCATTATAAAATGGTATTTGCAAGTTTAATTAGTATTTTTGGGTCATAGGTAAATCAACCATTTATTGGTGTTTATTATTTTCATTTTATCGTATGGCATTCATTCAACAGTCGTTCTCTAACAACAATTATAATAAAAACAGATATTTAATAATAGAAGGAGTATTTCATTAAAATTCTAACCCCTTTAAAGAGATCTCGAAGAGGTTGGTTGACATCACGTCACAGGCTTTTGACGAGTTCTTACCTCGCATAGCGTTATAAGCTTACCTATACAGAGAGGTAATGCTGCCAGTGTCTTCGATACCATGCCAAGGGGACTTTTTTTTTTGACAGCCTTTTGTGATAATTTTAGTTTATATTTAGTGTTTATGTAGGTTATTTTAACTTATTTCTTTAAATAAGTGTTATTACTTTATTAGAATTCTCTGTAAAACTTCACATTTGGCTAAGCTTATGCTTACTTTGTTGAGTTGGCCAACTTGGATGAAGAGCCCGATGTCTCTTGTCGTTTGACTCCTAGAAAAGTGCATTTGCACGCATTGGTACATATTCGTGAAAAATCACAAAATCTCATGGAACGACTATTGGTACTAAGGTACTGTAAAGTACAACAAGTAGAGCAATCAAAAGATTATTGTTCGTTGTCTATTATAACAAATACGTATAAGAACGTCTATCTGATAAGGCGAGTCATTAACAGCCTGTTCTATTAATCAAGATAATCGTTAAACAATAAAAGGGACCTGTTAGCACAGTCTATTAATTCCAGAACAAAACGAGATATCCCACGCGATGCTTGTATGTTGGCAGCCGACTAACTGTTTACGGAAAACAACGATAGTGCAGACTGTTAAATCATTAATTTCGCTTTTATTTGTTACTTGCTTTTAGCTGTCTGTGACTCCGTCAGCTTGGAATTCCATTATCGATATTCCACGGTAACTTTACATTTTCCCGGGATAAAAACTATCCTAAGTTTTATTCAGGAAAAGTTTGCTGCCGTTTATACGCGAAATGGTGGAACAAACATCCAAACATACTTTCACAATTTTATAATAAGTATTAATAGAATTATTTTGATAGTAAAGAAAAAATTGAAACCGTATGACTTATTTTCTGATTGATCAAGTTTTATCCCGTATTAAAAAAAATCTCAATCTGCCTACTACATCAAATTCTATAAAATACAAATAGATGATAGTGCCATTTTTTAAGAGCATCTCTACATTCTCCAAATAATAATATTATAAATTAATCCCTTTGTCATGCTTGCTTGTCATAGATTTTGTAGATGAAAATTACTAATACAATAATTATGGTATTTTATCGGAACGAACAGAAACCGCGTGTTCTAAGTAGTTACTCACAATAATGCCTCGACAAAAAAAAAACAATTTGTCATTACCACTTGCCGTGTAAATTAACGAATTATCCCGTACTCAAGGTTCTGTTACTTAAAAACATAATGTCAGGTGCGAAATTGCTATTCTGGCCGGGTAGACGGTACGTGCTCTATATAATTTCTTTGTTTCTTGGTGATTATGGAAAAAATGAAGGATAAACATGTTGAACTTTTATCTCCGGTGGTAGATAGGTACTTTCGATTTCCCAAAATACACTAATATTGTACTAAAGGATCAGCAATACTATTGGGGCCACTGGTTTCCTGGGCGGTGGTGATCACTTCCCATAAAGGTTCACATACCCAATTTCGGCTCTTTAAAAAAAATTAACTTAATATGTTATTTAAAAAAACCTATTTAAATTGTTAGTACCGCGTATATTACAGGAAATTAAAATCCCGACGTTTACAGACCTGCCTCCTGTACCACAAAAATTACAAGTACTACAATTTGACATAATTGTAGAGTTTTTCGTACAGAAAATTGTCAAATATGTTAAATTGTAGCAATTGTAATTTTTGTGGTACAGGCTTATTTTTTGGATCTCACCGGGTGATTAAAGCTTACCAAAATGGCCGTTTTTCATAGAGATTCGGCCATTTATGCGAGCTTTAGTCATCTGGTGAGATTCAAAAATTGCACCTCTGGTCTCGGTCATGTTTATACGGAGTTGTTTTATTTCAATACGAACCCACTAGTTGCGAAAATTTATTTAATTCTAACTCTTGAATTCAAGTACAAGCCTTCCTTCCTTTAGCACAAAAATGTTTGTATTTTGTTTAAAATTGAATTCTTTACACTATGAAAACATACCTATGTACAATGAAGAAAAACAAGTTTATATGCTCCTAAAAAAACTATTTCTATCATGAAACTATCCCAGTCCTTTTAATTACACCTCAACACGATTTTTTTTAAACTGAGGTAAATCTAGGAATGTAATTGTCCGTTTTTAGACTTCCATGCCCAAAGGGTGCATGTAAGACCTTATTACTTGATATGCCTACGCCGTCCTTCAATCTGACCTTTAAAGATAGGTAGATCTATCTAATGAACCGTAATAAGATAGCTGAAATTTTCACGAAAACATGCTACTATGAAGAATATCTTAATAAATAATAAAAACAGTAAAAGATAGAGTAAACTTGGTGTAAACATAAGACTATTAGGTTTTTTTTTTAAATGTCTTTTATTTTTGCTGGTCGTAGTCCTCGCGAAGGGTACGGGCGGCTACGATCGCTTAACAAATGACAATTTATTTCAACACAGATAGGTGATTTAACAATAGTCAAAAGGCATGCCTATTGTGGGTCTGAGAGAACCTAACTATTAGGTACAGTCTTCATCTTCATAAAATTCGTTTATATCGCGCCATCTAGTAACATCCGACACAAACCTAGAAGTACGTTTGTATGCGTACCAATACAGGTACACATTCACTTCTAAGCACCCACACACGCGCATTGGCATAGAAAAACAAGCATTACCAACTCACACAAACAACGGGTTACAGCCTCTTACGTGAAGAACATAAGCGACTGCGGAACTCAAGATGGCTGACATTGGCAATGGCAGGTCATTGAACCGGCGCGCGGGCAGCCTTCAAAGCTTAGAATTCTAGAGGTAGTAATTTCCGTCGTGTTTCTTTATATAACTTTTAGAGCTGTGTCGGATGGTGAGAAGTATGAAACTTTAAAATTATGTTTTGTTTCTAACAGACGCATTTTAAAAACTTTGTGAGTTCTTGAGACAAGATAGAGTTTTACAGGCATACACTTCATGCACTACTTGCGTCTATCAATTCGTTACTTGAGACTTTGCGTCTGCGTACGCTCCACTTAGCATACTTGAGCTTGCACTCTTTGTGCCCTCCTTTACATGTTTTCTTAAAATATATGTATTTACTTAATTTTATGTTTAAACGAGACCTCAGAGGTTTAACTTGTCGGCAACTGTTATTTCTAAAGTTGGTAACATTTAATTATCTTTTAAAAGGAAAATTATTATAAATTCGTCTAAAGGAGGACGCGAGTTTTGTCAAGTATTTTCTATTAGATCAAAATATTATGCAGTGACTATTTTCCTTATAGGAATTATTATGCTTATAATATTTAAGCGTTATTGAACATTAGTAGCTATTTCTAAAATGTCAGAGGCAATGACGAGGCTCTACATACCTATCTACTAGATTGTTTGGACCTTGAATAGTTGAACAAGAAAAAGTTTTAATAAAATGTTGAAAATAATAAAATGTGTATAACACGCAATAGGAAGGCCAGCGGAGCTACGTTTTTATCATCCGGAGTGTCCGTTCTAAATCACATAACCAAAAAACTTCTGAAGACAATTCCCACCAAACTTAGAACGAACAAGTTAGCAGCAACAGGAAGTTGGGTTATCTAGAACGTTGGTAATAAATATAAAATTGTATTACACTAGAGATCACACGGCTGCGCTGGCTCCGTCTCGCGGCGGCCGCGGTAACCGCGGAATGTAGCTCAAGCTAACGGTAACGGAAAAAACACAAGTTCACTATCACGGAAGATTGCGCGCTGCCATTACCGCGCGGTTACGTTGTCGCCGGCTACACGGTGTTATGCGGATACTGTAACTATTATACAAGCTGATAACAGCTACCCTAACGTCCGGGGATGTTTATATAACTGCGATGTGTGAATTGTTGTCCATTGGGAGCCGTATAAACATCAAATACTTAAAAAAATGTTTTATTTACCCGTTTAATTTTAACTGTAATTCAAACGCTTTGAAAACATCACTAAGCAATTATATTTCACATATTTATTTAAAAAAACATGTTATTTTTATTTCATGCAATTATGTGCCTACTATACTGTACACAAATAAGTATTTCAAAAGTTTATCGGTTGTATCTAATTTGATTTTCAAATAAACCGATACGAATTGTAATTTCATACCACAACTATATCAACAGTAGATGTTCAAACTCACCTGTGGTTCTTCGAACCATGCAGCGATTTTTTTACGTAAAAACTCGACGCTTTAGAACAAGCTTCCCGTAATTGCACACTATTGCCAGCTATAGGAACTATAGCTTGACACACCTAATATGGTAGATAAAAACAGCGCTAATGTGCATTCTAAACGGTTCGCATCGGCGTTAGATTCGCTCTCGTGGCGATGTTTTTAGACCCCATCCGTTGCCAGCGTCGTGATAAGAAAAATGTGTCAGGGGTATGCAGACAAGAGAAACCATCTTATGTTGGAAATTAAAAAAATACCATCATCTCCGTTAACAAATATGATCACTTGCAAACACCTGCAGCTGTTACCAATTCTCTATCATAAAATAATACTAATGAGATGCCATGTTTAAAATAAAATAGCATCAGCTGTACTCATCTTAACGCAGTAAACAATAAACTAACTCTATTTATAAACGCTTAGTACCTCCATTTGTTACGTGTTTCGTCTTTATCTGTCACGTTTGCCTTCGATTAAAGGGAACAAGAACACACTTATTCTATGTAGAAGAGGTTGGAAAACTTTTATAAATAAGAGAGTAAAAAAATAGCCATTTTGTATTTCTTTCTTTAGTTTTGGTCCTTGTTAAAATAACATCTGCATGCTAGTTTTGTTTTAAAGTTTTTTGATGCGTGTACTTTACAAACACATAAACGCTGTGCGTAGTTGTAATTGGGTTGGAAACTTGTTTATGCTTGTGCAAGGTCCGTCCGGATCGCTACCACCATCTTGCTCGCTAATCCTGCCGCTAAGCAGCAGTGCTTGCATTGTTGTGTTCCGGCATGGAGAGCAAGACAGCCGGTGTAATTACTGGCACAAGAGGTATTCCATCTTAGCCCTCTGGGTTGGCAACGCATCTGCACTCTCTTTGTTGTTGCAGGTGTCTAGAGGCGGTGGTGATCACTTACCATCTGGTGACCCACTTGCTTATTTTAGTTATTTTCCTTCATATGTTGTATAAAAAAAAATGTATAAAATGCTTATGTTTGTGCCCGCATGCTTATTTGCCTGCCAATAAAAAAAGGTTGTATTTTGTAATTACGAGTATGCTTTTTCAAATAAAATATGAAAACAGCTAACCAATAAAGACTAATTTTAATGGGTGTAAGACCCAGTGACGGAAGAGCGGATTTTGGATTTTTGTGCGAGAGATTTTAGTAATTTTGATCATTTGATACGCCTAATATACCTTATTGCGTTATTCAACGGTGTTTGTTACATATTGATTGCATTTAATATTACTTTAAATTTCTCAGTTTTTTTTTTAAATAGTAAAATTTTCAGGAGTCGCTGTCCAAGACTTCAAAAAACAGTCGATATGGTTGTATGAGAAAAGTGGCCAGTTCTTTTCTCCTATGATTAGCAATACAAACTGAATGATGACGTTCGCGGTGATCACATTCGAAATTAGCTCAATTTCTCGGAAGTAAGCGAGTAAGTTTTCGTTTGAGATGCGCTACATTACATTCTGGATTCACGGAACCCTACGTTAAATAATCGAAAACTAGCGTCAACGACTAGCAGCATCGATCAAATATAAGTAGAGCCGCACTGTAGCCAGTTCTTGGTCGCTGTACAAATGGGCCGGCTCCACCAGGGTAGTACCATGCTCTTCAGAACATCGACGTGAAGTAGTAGCTTACAGACCCACGAAGGGGAGCGATTGAACGATTCTGGAGGTCACTGGTTCCTATCGATGGTTAACGCATCTAATCAGGTGACCCACATGCTCTTTTACCTCCCTTTTCCATAAAGTAAAAATAAATAAACCGGCGGAACCTACTACCAAAGCTGTGATCGTACTTTACTTAATGATATCACGGGCAATATTATCTGGAAGAATCTGCTATTACCACTGTTATGATGTGGGAACCACCATTGTTCCCGCCCATAACTACACGCCGTGGGTAACTAACATTCTCTTAAATTGTTAATTACGTACGACTTTGTACGTATTTATTCCTCATTGTCATGCGAAAATTGCTGTTAGTACCTCCACCTCTTGAATAATTACGACAGGAAGTCTATGCACTAAAATTTTGTAAAATATTAAATATTTAAGTTGTATTATATCTGATGGCCCAGGTTCTATTGTACTATTCACATCTGCAATTTGTTTCGGGAGCAAAAAACCTTAGCAATCATCACACATAATTAACTATACTTAAAATAGAACAGTAGCAGAAAAAAGATCAGCCACAAGAAACAGATATATTTTTATGGTTAAATTAAAAATAATAACTCAATATCCATTTCGATCTCGTTTAAAAAACGACCACTTGCAAACACCTGCAGCTGTCACCAATTCTCTACCATAAAATAATACTAATCAGATGCCATGTTTTTAAAGATTCATTACCACTGTCCAATTTCGTTCTAAGTATTTCAAACATCCTTCAATAACCCACAAGAGAAAATGACTCTTAAAGTGTTCACGATGAAGTCGATGGTTTCATAAACGATTTAAATTATTGACCTATATTTGTAGCATATGGGTTGAGACAAGGCAGGTGATGGTAGGTCAGGAATGGGTTACCGAAGGCCGTAATTTTGAATGCGATTATCTTATAGTGATTTGTTTTGTTTTTGGGTTCCGTTGAAGGGATAGCCGGGGGTAAGTATTCTAATAAGGTGTTCGGTATCTCAAAGTTTTGCACCTTGTGGTATCGAGGCCAAAAAAGAGGTTTATTGAAAAACTTGATTCAACAGGTGTTGGGAGGGGTTACGCTGATTTCTGTTTCATTTGCTTTTAAAAGTCAGGCATAAAAGGCAAAGGGAAATGGCCACACATGCGTTATTTTTTCATACTTGTATGTATAGTCGATAAAATAGTTACATAGCCACTTTTGAACCTTATCTCCTTGCAGTAATATCGAAAAGTGTTAAACAATTCCTTGGTCGACTGTATATATGTTGCTGGTTTGATAAATACATAACGCTGGTAATAAAATATAACAGCGTTCGATGTTTCTTGTAGGATCATTATTATTGTTGGCTTTACTACCTTTTTTAGTACTGTGAATCAGATTAAGCGAAAAATCGTATATTTTAATGTTGGTTATAAAGTTGTAAGGCGAATTTTAATTGTATTAACGAGTCTTTAGAAGCAAAGTGGCAATAAGACATTCGATTCGGGAAATATAGGTACTGGATATTGTATATTATCAAAGTGTAAGCTGGCATCAAAAAATTGTTATAAAAATCAACCGTTTCTTTATTTCTTATTTAAAAAAATGACTAGCTCATACCCACACCATAAACTTTATGCACCTTTTGTGACAAAACCACTTGTTAATCATGTCTAATTTAAACTAGTGAGTTTTCTAGCATAAAGAGCCATAATATAATTTGTTTTTTGGAATGATGTATTATTGCCATATTGTATTATTGCCGTAATGTACTATTGTGCGAGCTATTAATTAAAGCCATATATTTTCCTCTTTATCGTTATGCACTAACTTTGTTTCTCATTACCCTCTAGTTACCTACATATTGAAACAGTCAATTGTTCCGAGATGAAAAATATCCAGCTATGTAGGAATGACTCCTAACCCGCGTCATCACTTTTGCTATCCCTATTTTAAAATTCGTTTTGAAGTAAAGCTTTGAAAGATTTGATTTTTTGCACGTCAGTCTTTAACTTTATTTTTAGTAATTATTCAAATTGTATATTGCGTTATAAAACTTAGAATGTGCTGCATGTCCTAAAAGAGTGCACGTAAGAAAGTAATTTATCAGGCAGTTGCACGAGTAAGAAAGAAAAAAAACATACCTAACGCGGTTTTAAATTACAGGACAACCTTATAGCACTTTAACAGATCAAAAATAGTTTTTACATGTCAAAGAGAGGCAGAGAAAATGCCCTAATCGCTGATTTGTCGCGGGTCTTCAGGTCGCCTCTGTGGGCCTCCGAGTTGTATGCTAACGAACTCTTTGTTCGTATATATACTCTATTATAATACTAACTTTGTGGTATACAGTAAATAGACTCGTGAGTTCGGTAATAACAAACTGTAAAATCACACCGAATTTTAGCACATTCCTGTCAATAGTACTAACGCCAGCCTTCATCTGCGGTAGGAAACGTGTTGCAGCGTACACCTGCGGCGAACTCCCACGATCGTGAGCTATCCGTGTGTGCTATTATCACGTGTAACACACTAAACACAAAGCTGTGGAGTCGCGTTTCCAATACGCTCGTACTAAGAACCAAAGTCGGGTGACTTGCAATTTCTACAGACTCTAACGCAAGGGGATAAGAATGGCTGTTGATATAAATGCAGATAAGATCTTCAAGCTACGTAGGTATACAAAATATGTATATATGCGTGCATGCAAAGTCAATTTTGTTTTAGACAAAGTTTTGTATTGGAAATATTTTATCTCAATTTGAAACTGTTTCTTGCAATCAATTTGTACAAATTGCAGAGTTACTTGTAACATTTTGAAATAAAAATAAAAAATCATTAAAATTATCTCGGTTCTTAAAATGAAGCTTGCTTTATTGATTGTTTTGCTTGTACATATTTATGAAGATAACGTATGGCCAGCCTCAAAAGTAGCTGAACATTTTAGTACCCCGTCGTTGTCAGTAATGTGACAATTTGAGCAACTCTCATTTCATACGTTACTTCGATAAGGTTCATAAGTGTTAAGCTACTTCTGAGTCTGACTGTACACTTCGGTTTTGTAATATAGATGGGAACGACCTACAATTAATTTACGTATGTTCCCAAATCAAACGGAAGGCATTTGCTTTAAAGAAGTGATAATTTTGTGAGAAAAATTCAATGCCGGATCTTACGTCAGTGCGGAAGACTGTTCAATTCCCATGTTAGCAATCCATTTAACCAAATATTGAGAAAACTGGATTTACTTATTTTAAGTAAAACACAGATGGCATATAGTATAGGTATATACCAATGGCATTAATTTCAACATTACGTATAAAAAAAAACGGCAAGTCAAAGTCCCTGCCTACGCGTATGTTGTACCTACTTAAACAAAAACCCATTTACCATACCATTTCAAATATTGTTTCTTTTTTCTTCAAAGATCTCACTTTTTGGACGTTTGACTCGGTTTCATACGAAGACAAGCATTTATAATCTATTTTTTTCAGTGTTACTGTAGTTTTTACTTGAAAAATATCTGTTGCTTGTAGCATACTGCAGTTTATTTTTCTAAAGTTAACGTAACAGCTTAAAATACGCACTTGAAGCGTTAAAAACTTTTTAAATGTAAGATAAACAGTCAAAATATGATGGTATTTTGCAATTACATTCATTCACTTCTTTCCCGAGAATGCGTTTAAAAATACGTGAGAACCAGATTTTTGGTCCCGCTTGACTTTGTTTCAACTGTTTTTTTTAGTATGGGGAGGAAACGAGAAGACGGGTCACGTAATGGTAAGCAATAACCGCTGCTCATAAAGACCAGCATTATGAATTACACTTGAGAAATCTGATGAGTTTCTAGGCTAAGCAATTTTAGAGTCATGAACGCTAAACTTTTGACTCCTCAAAATCTCCCAATATAAAAAGACAGTGTCGGAACGAGAAAAATCTGATGTTAAGGAAAGATACATCTGCTGTCAGCCATTTGGATGTATCATTGACTACGTGGGGACCATTAGGTTGTAAAGATTTTAATCTCGATAGCTACTACTAATAACACGAGATCGCCAGCCATGTTTAACACGAAAACGTAATCTTCTCCATTTATATTCTGTCGCAATCAACGTCAAAAATGCATATTGAAAGCATTTTCAACTTGAATTTATGGGTCATCTCCCGATGGAGGTAAGTGATCATTGAAATCTGGTGTACCTCATTTAAGTTTGTTTTAAGTTATCAAACGGGCTTTTTATTATTTTTAGTTTGCACAAAAATATTATTAATTTCATTATGAACTATGCAGGAGTTAGCAAACCAAATTTTCGGACAGAGTTAAACAGCCAAACAAGAAAGAGGTACAAAACAAATAGCCTATTTAACTCGTTTATTCATTATTGGTTTCCCTGTTTGATTACAAACCACCACATTAAACTATAATGTAATACCTTTTAAATTATTTCCTTTTTTCGTAGCCTCATTCATAACTAGAAAAAAGTCATCGTTGAATTATGAATAAGTAAACTAACTTAGGATAGAACGGAAACCAGCTTTCACTGTTTTTTAATCAAAAAAATAATATTCCCACAGGTTTTTTGTTCTATTGAATAAATGCAAAAAACTTTAGAAAAAAATCCCTTTCGATTTCCGCTCCAGCGTGGAGGCGCCATCTGCCTTTATCCTGGTCATGTTTTGTTTGGATTAGTTTTTTGACCAGATTTCACCGGAAGTCGTCGACTCAATGAATTGATCATGTGATTTAACAGAGGGATGATTACAACTAATTTAAAGACAATGGTAACTACATGATTACATGTTGTTAGGCGTTAACGATATAGGTATTTTGTTGTGTTTTCAGTTTTTAACGTTGTAATAAAAATAAAATGATGAAGTCAACTAGCGAAAGCAACTAGCAACTAGCAACGAAGCAACTAGCTAAAAATTGCGTTAAGGGAGATTTTTGGCGCAGTACAAGAGAGGTCCGTCCAGATCGCTACCTCCATCTTGCTCGCTAATCCTGCCGCTAAGCAGCCGTGCTTGCACTGTTGTGTTCCGGCGTGGAGAGCAAGACAGCCGGTGCCATTACTGGCGCAAGAGGTATTCCATCTTAGCCCTCTGGGTTGACGACGCATCTGCAATCGTTTTGGTGTTTATAGGCGGTGGTGATCACTTACCATCAGATGACCCACTTGCTTGTTTGCCTTCCTATTTCATAAAAAAATTACGAGTATACTGCTGAAGTGGGTTCCTATATTTTTGCGATGAGTGGCACTAAGAATATTTTTAATTTTTTTTAGTCTGGTTTTTAATGAACTTGACAATAATGTATATATTTGATTTAATTTATGAATCTTTTCCGTTTTCTTATTTGTGGTTTCTAAAACATTTTTTTATGCAATTTCTTAAGAAAAATTCATTTATGTATTTCATGACAAAATAATTTCAACCGCGTCCCGTTGGACATGTCTTTATCTTTCTACGTCGGCTATTTATTTATGACTCGTTGTCATTTTTACACGACAAAATCTATCTATCTACACTAGAACATCTGGAGTATCCTTTTCACATTTAAATGTAGGCGTCTTGCACCAGTTCAACGTGTTAATTACCCCTTTCAAGCTAACTGTAAAATGATATTAAACCCTGTTTACCGTATTCATTCAAATTATGTACATCGGCAAACCATTGTCAATATTTTACTACCCAAAAGGAGTTACTTCAAAGCAACCGCTTTCTTTCATTGTCGAGCAATACTTAAGATAAGAAAATATTTATGTCGTACCTATTACGCTAAAAGGCTTAAATGCAATAGATGGATTTCGGCCGTTAGCTTGGAATGTAAGTAATAATATTTTCAAATTTTAAATAAAATTCGGCGACATAAAAGTTCTTGTAAGACAATTAGGTAAATATGCCAAGTTTAGTGCTCAATTACGGAAAAAAAGAATGGTAAACAAGTACAGACAAATTAATAAAGTATATACATTGTATTTTGATTAAAACACGCGTAGCTAATATATTATAACGAGGATTTAAACACCTCTTAGCTGGTTTAATTGCCATTAAGGCCTCTTACATGAGATTAACTTGACGTATTTGTAGGTACTATAGTTAAGACACTTGGTAGGATAGTCCAACATGACCAAAGATAACACGATGACAGCCGACTGAAAATGAAATGCGTATTTCATTTGAATTACGCATCTACTAGATACATACAAATAAAATGCTTCAGTGCTTCAAGGTTCGTAAACCCCCGTGCCTAGTAAATTTAAATTTAGAACATGTGTTCATTAGTGGTGTAGAAGTGCATTTAAATTTGATTCTCAGAAATTCCTCCATTAAGATAGTTAAAAGGGTGCGTGGTTCCGAAAGGCTTACGAAGTCGCCGGGAAAACCCAGTTATGTATAAACGTGATGTATTACATCTCCTAGATAGCTATCTAGGAGATGTACTTAATACATCAAACCCAAAAGCCCAATAGGTTGTTATTCGACACTATTACCGAATAACGACAACTATTAGGCTTTGTAAAACCCCTTCGACTTATTGAGTTTGAGCACAATCATAAATTTCAAAATGTTTTGGTGGTAAAATAAAAATCATCCTCAGACCATTATATCACAGTTCACCACGAATATCTTATACTTTACTATTTTACCGGTTTATTAACGCTGTAGTTTTATTTTCAACAACCATGGGAAACGTTACATCCTGCGCCAACAAGAACGTTGAACGTAATTACTTGCATCTCTGCGAATTCGCAAAACGTGCGAATCTCACAGTACAGCCGTGGCCGGATGCACAACCCTTGCGAGAAAACGTTATAAATCAATAATTTGTAATAGAAACTCTGTTTTTGAAAAACTATCAAATTTGGTGTTTCCTGTCTCATTGACGGCGTCTGTTGTAGGGTGACAACGTTTGCTCATTTTGAGAGGACAATGCAAAATCAAGATATTTAATTTAATAGACCAAATCCATAAAATTAAATTTAGAATTATGATATTAATGCTCATGAAACGTTGCTTGATAAAGATTTTTGAATAAGGTAGGTGCCAATTTATTTGACACTAACAGAATGGGTGTGATAAATGATACGTGTTACATTAGCTGAACAAAACTGTGCCCCATTTGTATCCAAAAAAGATTGTGTTTAATTTTCTAATTTTAGCATTTCTGTTTATCTGGGAATCTCTGTCAATAAGGTCGAATTTTGCATGTTGGCACTATTGGTTGTCGCAAAAGTTACGCCGTTCAATTCTTTTTGACATTAATTGGTAATTTCATCGTCGCTTTACTCATTTTTTTTCTCTATTTCAGTATATTCCCAATTGTAATAACAGTTTTCATGCTGATAAAGACGCGAACAATAATTAACCAAATACACTAACAAAAAATACACATTGTAATGTATTCTCAAATTATTTTTTTTGTATTTATGGTAACCCTAGTTAAGGTTAGAAAAAAGCCTTACTCAGTCTAGGTGCATCTGTCGTGATTCCCACGATTAAAGGATTGTACCTGCGCCGGCGCACCCCCGGTGTAATCAGGTCAATCCTTTTGTATTGTGACTTACAGGAAATAGATATTGAACTGTACATTTCATTTGGCTTTGTTTGGAAACGAATAATAAGGCCTTAAAGAGTTAACAGGTTCCAGGAAAGATAAATTTTAGGTAAATGCTCAAATAAGTAAATAAAATATAATATACGTCGGGACGATTTTACACCAATTGACGTAGTCATCCATTGAAATAGTAATTCAACTATTTTTTATAACAGTTTAGCTTGTACGCGTTTTAAAATTCGCTACAATTGACTACTGTACAAAAATCATTCCATTTTAATCAACCACTGATCGGCAGATATTTTGCAAAACACAGTATGCCGAGATAAAATAATGCAGCCACGACGGTAACAAGCTACACTTATTGCAATTATTATCATATATATCGAGTTTTTGACATGAATGTTAAATAAAAATCTTTTATTAAGTAAAAATTGTTTTTCGCATGCGACGAAAGCTCTTATCGGCTCGTGAGTCGTTTATGAGAAAGACATCAACGCGTTTATATTGCAAAGCTTTCGGTGATAATCGTAAATATGGCTAGTTATTTTATTTCAATATATGTATATTTAAGTTATTCAGAAACCATTTTTTGCAGTTTTTGTGGCTACTGCGCCGTAGTCGCGTTAGTTGGACCTCAGCGGGTAACTTATTATGTTATGTACATACATTTAATTTTCTTAAGCGACCATGCGGGTCGCTGATTGGAAGTGACCACCACCGCTAGTGTACCTCCGGATACCACCTAACGCCGTGTGAAAGAAGAGCACTACCCCGGCCGTGCAGGTCTATACATACTGCAGCCAACCACCGACTACATTGTGGCTTCACTATTTTTGAAATCACTATCATCCTACTAATATTATAAATGTGAACGTTTGTATGTTTGGATGTTTGTTACTCAATCACGCAAAAACAACTAGATGAATTAGGAGGAAATTTGGCACACATATAGTTTATAATCGGAATTAACACATAGGATACTTTTTATCCCGTAAAAATTCATAGTTCCCACGGGATAGCGATAAGTGAGTTATACGCCGCCGTGACGTCATGAGCAGCATAGCAACTAAATTTCATTAATTTGTTTAGGAAATATTGCAGATTGTATGTTGGGTGCACGTTCGCTTGATTCAATTAAACAAGTCTACGCGGACGAAGTCACAGGCAAAAGCTAGTATCTTTATAAGTTTTTATGTGTTAAAATATTTCTGCTTAAGTTCGGATTTATAACATAAATATGTAACCTACTTACCTTCATTTATTTTTATTAGAATTTTGCTTGTTACACGAACGTTAAGTATCATTATTTATAATTATAGTTTAACAATACTTATTAATTGTAACTTTTTCACATAAAACAAAACATCACAAACATATACAGGTTGTTTTTCCAGAATAGATTTTTTGTAAAAATTAAATAACAACATTTCTCCGAAATGTTAAACCAGTTTAAAAATTTGCATGTGCCTGTTAAGTGTCGGTTCGCACGAACGGTAATAAGATCGCTTATTACACTTAAACATTATCTGGGACCGAACGTTTACCACGTGCATTGCGGTGATTCCATATTTTTTCCATAGTACCCAGGCACATGAAATTCGTTTGTAATAAAATGTAGGTGCACCGGAATTTTTCATCACTTTATTTTTTACAACAGAAAAACAACATAAACAAGAAAAATAAATATAACTTAATAATATACAACAAACTTAAGAAGCGTTCATTTACTCGAAACTCGTAGCCTTACAAAATGTAAATTTAGGTACCTATCAAAGGTAAAAAACATTACTACAAGAAGCCGCTTTTAATAGTATTTTATGCAACTGTAGCATAATGAGGGGTCTTAAAACACGAGTGTGGTTTTATGAAACGAGCTTCAGCGAGTTTCATAATAGGATCACGCAAGTGTTTTAAGACCTAATTATGTACAGTTGCATACATTACTTTATCTACACACATATCATAAGTACTCTATGATGGGTTCAGACCCCATAGGGCAATGACCTGCATTGCTACTAGCTACCAGTGTTCGGTACCTATTAAATATCTAATAAAAAATGAATTTGAACAAATATAGAAACAAATTAGAAAAATTCTCATAATAATATTTGGTGTTATAATGCTGGTCATTGCCTACGGTTTCTGAACGCATTATAGAGCATTTATGATATATGTGTAGATAAACATGGTTACAAAATACTAGTAGCATGTTCTCTCGGAAAATCAGTGAGCAGTGGTTTAAAAGATAAATTTCGTATTATCAATTATTATTATCAAAGGCATTATAACGACAGATTGCAAAAAACAATGTTTAAGTGAAATAAGCTACTTGAAGAAAATATAAACCAAGAAATGTATTTGAAAGAAGAAAAATATTTTTTGATAGATAAAATGTCATAATATATTAAATAAAAAATATGTACAATATGTTTATACTAGAATTAATTTCTCAGTTCCGAGAAGTTTTTAAATCGAACTGTTTGTAAATACAGATACAGTTGCGGCCAAAAGTTTATATTGCAATAAAAATGTATGTGACAGTATTTCAAAAGAAATGTGTTATTTGGCGGCGATTAAAAGATACCAAAAACCATAAATACTGTAGATAACGATAAGCTTACTCGTCTGGTAGAGTAATTATAATTTATGCTAAAATACTATAAAAAAACCGGCCGATTGCGAGGGTTCCGTACCACCACACTCCGTACTTATGTTATATTTATCCGTGAAAGAAAAAAAAACAAACCAAAAAACTAAGTTTGTATTAAAGTATTTTTGATGGTTTCCAAAAACCGTGCTAGTACGAAACATTGTCATTATTTTAGAATTATAGCCTTATTAACTAACTAATGGGGAAAATGTATTACGTTTATTAAAAAAAAATTTTTTGGAATGTGTAAATGAAAAGCTTTTATATGATTACATACCTCTCTTGGCATAGTAGCCTCAATTTGAAATTTTGTCCCTCCTTCGTGGTTTGTCCCACAAAGTACCTAAGCGTCAAAAGTGTAGCTGTAGTTAAATAAAATCTTGTAGAAATATAACAAAATATTTACTTACTCGCAATTTCCACATTTTCCCGGCTATTGAACCATAAAATAAACATCTTTTTTAAAGTAAAATTACAAAAAAAAATCCGATCTCATTAACTGTCCAAATTCGACGACAGCCATCTCCATTAATAATTAAGTAAATGTTGGGTTTCAGAGCCACGACTCATCAAAATAAGTACTTAAACGTTTCGAATTTTCAAGCGCTTTAATCATTTAGTCAGTAAGATGTTTATTTTACGCAAAGCAAAAAACAATCCGCATTCAAAATGATTGAAAATGTTAAAACCGCTATTACCAACTGTATGACAATGCTGCAATATCAGATACCGTGAAAAAACCGCCAAGTTCCTGTTATTACAGGGTTTGGCCGATCCGCAATGTGTAAGCCATAGACCTCCTTGATCCAATAACGCGCTGGTGATTTATTCCTTCTATAACCTTAGATTGAGTCAGAGTTCGATTTATTTATTTTAAGAAAAAAAAGATTCCGACGAACTGAGAAGTTGGTGAAAAATGCGTACGAGTTAATTAATACTAATAGTACTTAGTAGCTTAGTAATGTACCCTAATGCTTACAGGGATTATCAAATCGCGTTCGTTCATTTTGCGATTTTATGAAATAATCGAAAAATGGCCAGAACTTAAAAATCAATAACACTAGCAATAGCAATGATCGATAAATAACCTCCTCCTGTCCCCATTCGATTTGATCCTTATTTCCACGGACACCCTGTATAGCGACAAAGCTACTTTACTAGCTGTGTAGAGGCAACTTCGTGCTATCCGCGCAAAGTACAAAGAAGCGAGTTTCAAGCGGATAACCTGCAACCCTTTGCACGTCAGCAAGGGCCCAAAAGTACAAGGTAGCGAGTTCCAAGCGGATCACATGCAACCCTTTGCAAGTCAGCAAAGGCCGCCGTCCACATGACGAGTGCATTACGCGACCGCAGCGCAGATTGCGCAGATTGGACACAATTGCTTTCTTCGCTCCATTATTGTGGTCGCCAGATGAGCCTATTGGGTTTGTATGGAAAGGTGTACCGATGCATTGCAACTTAGTTAAAATGGTTTTTGTTGTAACCGCGTTTCATTTATGAATAATAAGAGGGATTTTAAGGGTCATAATTTAGCGGCTTTGTTGATACATTATTCTTTTATAATCACGATTAAGTCAGCGATTAAAATAAAAAAAAAAAATTTATACCCCCTCTTTTTTGGATATAAAATTCGTCATTTTCAATTTGTTTACAAAAAATATAGCCTATGTCTCCCAGACTACAATTACGAACCGTTTGATACCTCATTCATCAAAATCGGCTCAGTCGTTTAGTCACTACAATGAAACATATGTAAATCCAAACACATATATAGGCTGCTAAAAACTGATAGTGATGCTGTTGAAAAAAGTGTCAGTTTCTTCAACATTGTTACTAGTAGGTAACTATACTATTCATGCTATTGATTGACAGTGACATTGTTCTTTAAGTGGTAAAAAAATATATTGACTGCAAAACCCAAAGCCTCGGATGCGAAATTCAGAAAAACAGTTCAATAAAAGCGCAAAAGTCAATTTAAAAACGTATTACAACTTCTCATACATTCACATGTTCAAAACACTTGGTGGAATAATTTTGTATACAATTGGTGCCCACGTATATCAAGGTGGATTTACACAATTCTGAATAGTGCTTAAAAGTATCCGCAACTGACGTAGACACATTGCGTATATTTATATTAACAATAACCACAATTCATAATACAGTGGAGGCAAAATGTGTTTGCAACCATCAATCATTGCTTATGCAGATACAAAATATCAAACGCAAGATGTTATTTTCTAAAGACTTGCCAATGTAGAGACATTTGCTACAGTTTAGTTCGATTATTTTTCATAATGGAGAACAGCTGTTTAAAAATATGATCAAGCATTGGTTTAGATTAGAATTCAAATATTGAAATAACATTCTCACTTCCAAACTTATAAGTACTTTTTTAGTATTTGTTAGGTGAAAAATTAGTTATGGTTCAAGATTAGGTACATACTTGATCTTGGAGCATTCGGTTTGCTATTAGACATAAGAATGAAACTCAAATGCAGATTTGCATTATTATAAACGGCTATCCCTGTGGATTCCAGTTAGTATGAGAAACAACGTAAAGTGGATGGTAAATAAATACGAAATTTTGGCAATTATAACAAGTTTAATTCGTCAGAAAATATTCAACTACGACTGATTTAGTATTCTCTTATATTTTCGCGACATGTAGACATTGAAATAAAACAATTTAAACGGAAATTAGATTTGTTACAATACACGCGATATAAACCGTTTAAATTGTTTTATTTCTTTGACTAATTTGTCAACATAAAAAAGCAATAACAATTTGTCACCTTAGATATTATAATATTCAAAAAAAATTGAATGCTTGTAAAAATAAATCACAAGGACGTTGTCATTGAAAAATGCTGTTTTTCGCTAACTCTTTGGCATTGTTTATGCTATTTTGTCCAAGCTGAAAATTTATGGGTATGACTCATGTATTGACGTATCTTTACTTATTGGTTTTACCGTTATAATTAACTTATTAAAATATTAAATAATGCTTCAGTGGTGTAAGAAATAAATCCCAAAGAGTTGAACTTTTTTATAAAGTCAATACCACCATGTCATAGATTTTACACATCATCTATTATAATACAACTGCTTAGATAATTATACATATTGAAGTACCAGCACTTACGTCAAGTTGAAAGACCGATAAAATGTATGCTCAGCCTTAATTACTGTACAAATACTCGTCACCGGACCACGGATTGCGAAATGTTTGAACTCCACTGCGATCTCTAACTTATTTGTTTATTACAGGAGCTCTTATATGCATTGAATAATATGCTTATAACACAAATTAATTAAAAGATTGATACTAAAAGCCTCATATAAACAAAACCATGAAATAATTAGAACCAGTATTATTCATTTAAATTAGTTTACATTAGCTCACGCCTGTTTTCCTTCAGGGTAACGTCATTAGCACCGGTCCTGGCATCTTTCCCTCACCCCTTCCACTTACATTTCTGTCTTCATCCATGCTCGACGGTGCGGTTCCAGGTACTTCTATTTTGGCCCGTCTTGAGCACATCTACGTAGGTATGTAAGTTGTTATCGCTGTAGTGTTAGACCCCTAACATGTCCGGCTAAGTTTAGTTTAGAGTTTATTTCTATGGGCGACCCTTTCTTACGACGTTAGTTTGACAGAAACGCAGGGAGAGATAAATTAAACCTGGATCAGCATTTTAGGACCACCGGTACAAACGGCGTATAAGAGTTGTTGCTACTACATCAGTTACAACAACTTTTAACTACTTGAAGGAAAGAAAAACAATATTTTTGCTCGACTTAACTGCGACACCAAAATTGCAACATTCACGCGATTTATTGCAGCTTTGAACATAACACGAATTAATCAAAAATAACAAATGGCTGCTAATTGAGATTCTTTTATCTGATTATATACCTTAGCAGACGTAGTTAAGGCACTGTTTTGTAGAGCAGCGTAGAATTAACAAATTAATCTTTTTCTCCGCAATGATCGTCCAAATCAATTGAGTTTTGCGCTTAATGATGTTTTTTGCTGTCTTACAATTTCCGCGAGTTATCTCCGTCCTTCGCAGCTGGACTAGTACTACTAGCGTTCGTCATAATATGGATACGAAAGATTTTTTATTTTATTTACATCTTAGGGAATTCAGATCCAGCTAGTAAATTGCCTTCTAATCTGGCCTCCTCTCAAGATATGAACAATGATCAAGATGAGACTACACAAACAATATTTCTTCCATGAGATAGCAGAATCGTAACTTCAGAGAAAATCGTTACACTAAGTTCTTAATAGGATTTTTCAAAAAAATTATACAAGACCACAAATAACCTCCTTAGTGTGTTCGCGGACCGCTGGGACACCGCGCTGATGCGCCGGTGGACTCAGCTACATGTTCTCCGCGATCCGTAATTTATTATTAAATATTTGTTGCCTTACCTACCTACTAACATTAGTTTTTAAGTCTTTATTGTAACTAACTAACCTTATGGACAATGTCTGAAATAAAGTGTTATATTATATATTATTAATAACACATAGTGATGGCAATATTTGAGTGTTTGTATTTATTACCTAATTATGAAAAAAACCTGGAGGCGATCGGTCGAGAAGGATATCTCTTCAATCGGCGCAACTAGCAGGACCTTGAAGCTACTGCGCAAGACCACAATGCATGGAAGTCCCTACTGGGAGCCCTATGTCCCTGTTGAGGCATAAACAGGAAATTATCACCATCATCATGAAAAAGTATACGTATAGGATCTTAGAGCCTTTTTTAAACAATGAACAAACATAAACTGTAAATAAAAATAAGGCTTTAAAAAACCGCTTTTTGTTTAACGTCATAAAATTTTATACAGGCTCAACTTACCAGCTAAATTCACAAATTGGGTAATTATCCTTGGGTACCGTGTTATAAAAATGGAATAAAATGTATGTGTTCACAATGTTCTAACGTTCGTAGCACAGGGTGAGTGACCTCTCTTGTCCTCTACGATGCCACTGAAGTTGAGTCTTTATTTACTAATGCTTCTTTGAATTGAGGTTTAAGTTTCAGGGGTCAGACTTGCTTTTTTTAAATTCTATTAAAACTGAGGCATTGACATGTACACTTGTAAGCGGTTTAAGTTAGGAGGTGAAGGGCGTACTCGTACCATGTAAATATCAACCACAATAACTCATTATAAATAGCATGAGTACTACTAAAACTCGTATAAAATGTACTGGTTCAATGATTAATTTTATTTATCGAGACCCATAATAGCACCTTTACAGCAAACCAATTGACATATAGATCAGTTACTCTTGGGTAATAATGGTTAAAAAATATAATTAATTAAATAATAATAATAAATACTTACAGAAAGAAATGAATAAAATAGAATGTATCAAAAATTTTATTCAAAACAAAATTTAAGTATGTTAATATTTCGTCATGCTGCCCCTTATGGGTTAAGTTCGGGCCAAAAAACCCATAAATTGTTTATTGATACTATTTTGAATATTATCGCATAATATATGGTTATTCTAAACTTCGGCACGCATATTTAATCTATTAGGTATACATAGCATTGTTTAGACAATATTTTATTCACAAAATCTTCGACGCTGGATAACAAAAATGGCATAGTTGCATCGTCGATATAATTATGTACACAAAATTTCAGCTTTGTAACTCGGATAGTTTTCGAAAAAACTTGGAAGATATTAGAAAAAACAACCTGCTTTGGAATGAAGTCCTTTCGATCCCTTTTGTAAAGCAGCTATTTTTCATTTACAAAAACTTTATTGCAAAGTAAATGTGTAAGCAATATTTGAAACTTCTCCAATGCCAAATCGATAACAGTGGCCCTAACATGACCGGCCTAGATTAAAGTTATCCTTCTCTACGTCTCTGTCATAGGAAAGTGACTTATATAGAGATAAACTGAGATAAACTAAACTTGTGCGATCAATGTAGATGCTGGTAAAGTAATTCATTTCTGTCAATCTATCCTGAATTCAAGAAACATACAAATATTGCATGAACTAAAGAATTTCACCAAGGCTGTGTTTTACAAAGGTCTGTTAGACCAAATTTCAGTTAGTAATGTCAAAAATGCTACTGAAACTTGAGTTGTCTTTTGTTCTTGCTGACTTTTATAAAACCGGGCCTCAGTCGTAAGCAAAAGCTAGTAATTTATATACTTAAGCATAGTAATTGTGCTAACCAAACCAGCAAGGAGCTGGTCTTGGGCCTCTCGTGCTCATTTGTGACCTACTCCCGGAGTATTGACCTCCACATTCACTCTGTCACTTCATTAAAGCCTTAACACTGATAAAAACACCCAACACTCTTACTTCATTTTCTATGCCTCGATTTTTATTGAAAAAGTTGCACAACGCGAATTAAATTATTTATTCATTTATACGCAAATATTTTAAGCGCTTCAGGATTTATGGAGATTAACTGAATTATGTTTACATTTAGCTAAGCTGATGGATAATTCTTTATTTTTTTGAATGGAAACTGTATATGAATTAAGGCACGGTGCCTAGAATTATTCTCTAGACGTCATGTTTTTTAAAATCCTTTCTTTACAATTTATGGTAAATACAGGCTATCCTCAAAACCGAATTTAATCGAATTTTTGCGAGTAAATTAAGTTGCCAACATGGCGGCGTGCTGGGAGACATGTAGACCACTGCGATTGGTGTGTTCGTTTGCGGTCGTACACGACTTGAAGTTCATATTCCAGGCTTACAGTTTTTTTACTTTAAGCTTGGTTAAATCTATTTGTAGTGGTTGATAAACAGTGGATAGAGAACAGCCGTTCAATAGTTTTATAGTCTTGCCCTGCATAATGTGTTCTCTTTATAGTTTCAATTTTAAGAATATAATCAACTGAAGATTAGGACTGACCTTAAAAAGCATATCGTATCGTATCGCAACAAAGTGATGTCGTCTATTACATTGGCTATTTAGCATCTTGCTTCTTTCTTTTGTTTTTGAAAAGGGCTAAATTCTTGTTAACGTTTCCTTGCCATACAAGTATTTAAGTTCTATGTGTGTGCAGACGCTGGTATTATTCATTCACGGCACAGCAATGAGCAAGGATCGGCAGGGCCGGCGGCGCTGACCCACATAGCCAGGAGTATTGACCTGAACTCGCTTCGTATAAAATTAAACAAGAATTTGCAACGTGGCTCCAGTGTGGGCTAAAGATAGTTCGAGTTTTTAAAATACAATTTTGTTGGCCAAAAAGACAGCTATTTTTAATGGAAAAATAACCAAACGTGCTTGCGGTTTAGCTGATGGGAAGTGACTACCACTGCCCATAGAAAACCAGTAGAGCTCGGGATTCCCGCTCACTGTAGTGCAGTTGCAAGTTCGACGCCGATATTCTGTGAGAATGTAGTACTACCGCGGTTTAGCCGGCCCAGTCGTACTGCAACCAGACTCTGACTACCATGTGGCTCTGCCACTATTATTTTTTTGAGTTTTTGGCTTGCTAGTTGTTATCTAGCGACCTTAACTGACACATAATTCATCCTTTAGTGCAACTTTGTCTGACTTAGTGTCATAGGTAACTCGTAAAATACACACTGAAGGATAATTTACACATGTAATAGGCTAGTAAGCACCGCTCTAATGCGATTGCGAAAGGAAAAATGGATTGATAGGTATTGTATCAATTTGTATGGATGAACTAGTTTAAAAATAAGTTTACCTGGAAGTCAACTATTTATTTATTTATTTAATCTTTATTGCACAGTTTACAAAAACAAATACAATGGCGGACTTAATGCCAGTAGGCATTCTCTACCAGTCAACCACACCATAAATATGAATCCTATCTTATTTTAACCCTGATAGAAATGTAACCAAGCTTAAATATCTATAGAAATTTCAACATTGCATGTTCCCTATTATTGTGATATATAATATAACTCGTACTAACTATGAATATTGTTATCCGTTAGCAGTTGAAAGAGCCTTGTTATGTAGCCCTAAATTTCTTTAAGCGTTATAACTTCACTGTAAATATTAACAGAATGACTTTGGTAAGAAAACAACTTGTTCAAAGTAATGATAATTCTCGTTGTAAATTAGTTAATGACTGGAGAAAACTACAAGTGCCTTTTGAACATGCACAAAATTGTTTCATTTTCATTATTTGTTTTTGCATCCTAATTTTGTGATGACGAACAGTTTTTACATCTCGTGTTTTCAAGTTGAGCGCAGTACAAACAATTTCACAGTAGTCCGTCACGTCTAGTTGGCTGCTTCGACAAATTTAGCACGTTTTTATGTCGTTTGTCGTGACGTAGAGGTTGTAGACCCTTCGTTCGCTTTGCTTTTTCATTAGAGCGTTACATTTCTGTATTTGTAACCACAGCGACTGTCGCCATGTTGGATGTGATTTTCTTGCGGTTATTTAGTGTGTAATGTGATTTAAAAACCTCATTTAAACTTTAAATTTAGTATAGTAATTGCACTTTGTTCATGCAGTCATCATGGGTTTATAAATGCATTGATTCTCATTTTTCTTTTTTGGTTGGAAATATTTTTGTTGGATTTGTCCGTAGTCTTCGACCAGAGTGCTTTTTAGGTCCTTTAAATTTATTAAAATATATAGTTGGGTAGTAAGTAGTCCCAAGATCTTTATGTTATTTATTTATTATTTTATCCAAAAGTGGTTGGTAAACTTAAATTAATAAGGGGATTTTTCTTACCCTTAAAGATGTATTTTTTTCTGTTAGAGCTAATTACACTCTGGTTAAGAACCACTGATCTATTGTCAGTGTACTCGTAAGGCAGTCCTGAGGGTAGGCTCAGCACATGTTTTTTCACCAGTTTCCTTTTGCTTCACAGCCATCATGAACTCGCTATGGTCAATGCATCAGGTTGGCATTTTATGTGCTTATTGCAAACCAACAATGCTGCGCTACTAGTTCCTGACACGGGGCAAGCAGGATGGGAACCGGTCTACAGCAGCTTACCCGGGCAAAAACATCGATAAGTACACGTTTTATTAGCCATACGGAGGGTTCCTTGCAAACGTTGTAATGTTTGACTCATGTTGCGACATGACTTGTAATTTTGGAAGCTTGTGCTTCCATTTTGAAACAGCGTACAATAAACGTAAGGCACTCATATTTGTTATATGTTTGAGTGTTCCAAAATAAGTTATGTTATGAATTTGAATTGATTTGATCAGTTTTTTCAGAAATCTTGTTTTCTACCCTTAGGGTCTTAGGGGTTACTTCGAAGCCTATAATATGTATGTGTAAATTGCTTATAATCGTCAGTGCAGTCGCTCAGTCGTAACGACTCATTTGTTCTTTCTACAATATCCAAGGTCGCTTGCTCTACTAAGCATCTTAAAAAAAAGACCACGAAATAAACGTGTTCAGTAGCTAATACCTACTAATTATAACTAACCGAAACTTATTTGGTTATCATTTCATATCGAAACTGAGGAACGGATCAACAATTTTTTTTAACAGTGATATTATATAGGAAGAAAACTGTTAAAATAAAATAAATAAACCAGCGAGCTAACCAAGGCAGATTTATTCAATGATTACGTATTTTGCGAAATCAAATTCCAATATGTAATTGTGAATTCACTATCTAACTTGCTAAGAGGGTCGCAGATCCGAACTATGATTTCCGTAAGGCAACTTCATCTAAATGAAAAAAATGTGCTGTAATTTACAGCCAAGAAATGTAATAGTACACTTCGATACTAGTGCGGAACGTATGTCATTACTTCACGAGTCACGAGATATCTTGCCACGAGCCGTAGCTCGAGCACGAATATTTTCCTTCTATCGAGTAGTTACGTTATCGTATCGCCATCGAGAAGATTTGTATGAAGATTGGAGCAGCGCCCCCGTGGGCGTAATTAGAACTAAAATTTGGTAGCACGAACTTTGAAGTTCACTTTCGTATCGTCATCGAATAGTAAACGTGAAGTTTGCGTGAAGTATTCGTCACAGAATGTATGGAAGTGGTAGCACGAATATTTTTTCCTTCTATCGAGTAGTTACGTTAACGTATCGCCATCGAGAAGATTTGTATGAGGTTTGGAGCAGCGCCCCCATGGGCGTTTTTGGAACTAAAATTTGATAGCACTAACTTTGACATTCACTTTCGTATCGTCATCGAGTAGTAAACGTGAAGTTTGCGTAAAGTATTTGTCAAAAAGTGGTAGCACGAATATTTTTTTGACGTAAGGTAAAGTAAACTTACGAAGGCTGGCTATCGAGAAACACGCAAACTTTCTCACTGTACTTTTGATGGTGACACAATTTGCGAGAACAAGTTGCGGTTAGTTTTTGGTGTTATTCTTTCAAAATATCACCGGAAAAAATCATAAGATTGCGTAAAAATTCGCATACTAGTGCCTTGCGCTATTATTTTACCTGGGTTTAATCAAATAATCCAGAAATGAAGAACGAGAAACGAGGTAACTAATCTAAGAACATTACTTCTACTTTTTATTTTTTTGAAAGTAAAATAATTAAATTACATTTATAAATAGGTATCTTTCTTTAAAGGGGAATGAGTCAACGAGTTACGATGAGAAAAACAACACATCCTCTGGATATATCAGATGCCAGTGAAATTGCATTTTGTCAGATGCAAATAAAGAGGCATTTGCGTTCCTGTGCGAAGAACTCCGCAAAGAAACAAGTTTAAAGTCGATTAATAGAATTCTCAAGGTATTTTATTTAATAGGTACCTAGTTTTCAATTTGAATAAGGTATGAATATTGAAACAAATTATTTTATGTTATTTGTCTTCATATTGGGTTTTATGTGCCTTGTCGTTCTTGGCTACTAGCTCATACCAGAACAATGTGGGCAGGAATATAATAGAATAGAATAGAATATTTCAAGCTGCATAGGCCCATAGATAAATACCTTAAGAGGAAACACAAGGGCCGTTTTTCCATACAAACGTCGTCCCCTGTTTTCTCTCTGGATAATGCCAGTAGAGCAATATTTTTTTTCCAAAAAATCAATGGTCACTAATATGCATGTCCCTATGTTTTCCTTTTTTTCATAAATTAATTATTAAAAGAGATATGAACATTCAAAAACCTAAAAAATTGCCCAGATTTTCGGCTGCGTTCATACATTCAGAAAACAAATTTTACTAGATTATATAAAAAAAAGAAAAACATAAGAACACTGCCAAACCCTTTCTTTAATTTTTAATGAAAAAAATAGTTAAATCGGTTAAGTTTTGGAGAAGGAATCAGGGGTCTACGAATCGTTGATTTTGTGTACTTTAAATAGGTATTTTCAGTCCAAGCTGCGGCTGTCTCTATTGCACTCTGCGGGGGGAGGCTTGATAGATGGAGGCAGCAATAGATTTTACAAATACCTATTTTTCAATTCTCTAGGCCTTGGTGTTTCCTCTTAAAGGCTAACAATCACATTAGCGTTACTAGTGTCAGAAAATGTTAGAGAAGTGATGGATGTTCTCTGCAGATCACCCATTGCTGAAACTTTCATAAAGTTCCCTAATACAAGGGCAGAGAGGGATTTGATTAAGCAAGGAAAAGTGTTCCAAGTTGTCTTAAGAGGAGTGTGAACCCTAGCCAAAAAAGCGCTCCCCATACAAACAGTGATAATAGTTCCCACCGTCTAAACCCTAACCTATGGCAATGGTTTTTGGTATGTTGTCATAATGCCTTAGAACTTGGTTTGTATGTTTTGATTTTTTCATTATTCTTCATAGATTAGACAATATTTGCATTGGTGCTGACAATATTGCAATATTTGGTTTGGTGTTTTATACAAAACACAAATGCGTTAATATTTTTGAAACTTTTAAGAATATTTAAAAAATCAAAACATACAAACCTAGTTCTAGGGCATAATAATAACATACAAAAAAATCCTGGCTATAGGTTAAGGTTTAGAGGGTGGAAAACGTTATCGCAGTTTGTATGGACAGCGCTGGGTTCACACTCCTCTTAAGATTAATTATTTGTAAACTGTGTTCAGTACAAATATTATCTTTTGTGGTAAAAACATCAACAGTTGCCCATCTCGAGCGCACTTTTTTTCCTAAAAAATATATTTCTCATCTAAATTACTAAGTACCATTGAGTACACTGCTGAAGATTTCATTTAACTTTAACTCATATATTATAGATTTAATTTTCTTAGTTTATTCTACCATTATTATTGGTACTACTTATTGCTTGTCTTAATATCAATATTATCTTATCATATTTTAAGCAAAATATGGAATATCGGGTGTTTGTGTCTGTATAGATGAATCACACTTCCAAATAAAGGTGTTAAACATTAACTCCTGCTTACTATTGTAGAAAACACTTTCACTCATTGAATATGTAAAAATTGTAAGGACTCCATGTAGTTAATTTATTTTACTAACTAATAGGCACTATCTTAATTGTAAAATAATTGCTTAATTATTAATTTATTATTAAAGATTGTGATTTCCGTTTTTATTTTTTGTTTTATGCAATATTATTTATTTATTAGGTAGGCAGTGCGGGACACAAGAGAACCACTAATGTGTTGTAAGCCCTTAGGCCTCCGGATCGATCACCCACTGTACGAAACGCAGTAGCAAGCTACTACATCACGCTGATGTACTGCGAGTGTGGTACTACCCTGGTCGAACCCGTTCATTCGTACTGCAAATATATACTGGCTTCACAGTGCGCTTCTACCACTACAAAAACTAACCCCCTGATTCATAAACGTGTGTTGTCTTCACAATTGCCCTCGAATGAAAGAGACGAAACATAAGTTACGTTATGTAGTTAAGAGAGGTTGGCAAACTTGTATGGATAAGGTTAATCTTATTTATTACTTAAAAACCTTCCTTAAAAAAGCTCTAAATGAGAGTGATAACCATATCAAAATCCGTTATGTGGTTTAGAAGTAAGGGGTAGGTAAGTTAAAAGGAGCACCTATGTTTGTAAATAAATAAAGGCTTTGTTATTTTATATTTATTCGTTGTTTTTTTTTATTTAAAATAACTACATATATAATTTTGTATAGTGTTTGCATGGGGCGATATTTCACCCAATAGTGATAGTAGACAATAACTAAAAATACAATTTTTCTTCTTTACTAGTCATCATGCTAATTCTAATCTACTCGCGATCTAACCTGAGCGCTCATCTCACATACAGACTTACATTTTGCGTTCATTCATAATCTCAATTATTCACATCTAAGAAACTCGTAATAACATACATCGCCTCTTTCATTAATTCAAGCCATCGATCGAACTCAAAGCTGGAGCTCCATGTCTCTCTGCCGAATCCTCGCTCTTTCCAGCACGACGAACATTTAATCCCTCTCTCTGAGACTCCCTCGCATTCTTCTCAGGTCTTAAAAATTGTTCTTCTGCAGTCAGTCTCCTTCTCACAGTGCCGGATTAGCCACATAGCAAGAGTAGCTAATGCTACGGGCGCCGCGCTCCTACGCCTGTCTGACCGCAATAAAAAATTATTTAATACCCTAAACTTGAGAACCTAAAGCAAACTAAGGGCCTCTTGACAGAATTTGCTACAGGCCCCGCGCTGGCTTAATCCGGCACTGCCTCATAGCCGGGCTGCTCGGTCCGACGGCGGGCTGCTCGGCCCGGCGGCCCGAGCCGCCGCCCAGCGCGGGGGGGGGGGGGGGCGGCCCGCGGCGCCGCTCGGCGCGGGGGGGGGGGGGCGGGCGCAGCCCGGCAGCGGCCTGCTCGGTTTGGCGGCGGGCTGCTCGGCCCGGCGGCGGTCTCCTCGGTCCGGCGGCTGCAGTCAGAAGTGTTCCATGTATCTGCATCTAAAATTTATAGAAATAATTTATGATCTTTACATAGTATAAAATGTCTGTTCTCATATTTGCGGCCGCTTACTCCTTCTAGACAACGCGACGGATTTTGATATGGTTTTCACCGTTTCATTTTGAGATTTTTTTTCAAAAAGTTTTTACGTGCATTGAATTTAAATTGTACCCGTGCAAAGCCGAGGCGAGCCGCTAGTTATTTCATAAAACCTTTCAAGTTTTAAAAATGATAATGATCACCCTATTACCGTCAGCCTCAGAAGTAGCTAAACACTTAAGAACCTTGTCGTAGTAACGTATGAAATGAGAGTTGCTCGAATTTGTCACATCACTGACAGCGACAAGGTACTAAAATGTTCAGCTACTTCTGAGACTGACCGTAAATGCTAGGGTAACATAAAATAATAATATTTCATAGTATGCCCTGCATAAAATTTAATTTGTAAATCAGTATTCAGCTTTGAGTAGAAATTTTAAACAAAATATACAAAATTCCGTTCACAAGCTAGTGACCGAAATGTGGTTTTGTGCTTAGGATATAGAAACGTAAAGACTACAAATTTTAATTTCATACCTAAGCCACTCGATCCAACTTTAAAAATGCTTACCAAGTGATGTCTTGCTTCTCCATTTGTGGTGGCTGTGTGTCGTTGTCTTCAGACATAGCTGGTGGCATTCTTCAATCTGTATATAAGAATGGCAAGTAATTAAAATATGATTAAAAATTAATTATAACCTTGTTTTTTCCATTATAGGTACAGTCAACTAAATTGATTTCTGACTACGGAGATTCTTTTCACAATAAATTTAATTTTGACTCTTCAGATAGGTAGACAGATAAAACGTTTATTTGTTACTGCAAGCACACACAATCAAATTTACAAACAATTGAGAAGAAAAAAAACGAAAGGTAACAAATTAGATGAGTACTTATTGTCTGTGTGTGCTGCAGCAGTACAAAATGCCATCTCACAACAATAACTCAATGCGACAGGATTCTAAATGACCAAGAATCCAAATCCGTTAACCATAATTTATAGCATGATGGAGATAACTTGTCCTTCTTTTAGGATGAATATAAGCTACATTTTACCCCAAAAATCTAACACCCTGCAGCAAAATTGAGATTTAGCGAAAGACTTGTAAAATGCACAATAATTATTCTCAATCTACACTAATATAATAAAGAGGTAAACTTTGTGTGTTTTTTGTTTGTTAGTTTGTTTGTATGTAGGGGGTAATCTCTGGTAATAAATAAATATCTTGGGACGATGTACACAAATTGAACTAATCTGTGCTTCTGTGAGTGTACTAACCAATATGTCAAAGTTAACACAACAACACAAAAATATGGTGTGGATACATACTTAAATACATATAACATCCATGTCACTGGTACAAACATTTATATTGAACATTCAAACAAGTACATTTAATGGTACTAGGCATCCTGATAAAGCCAGGCATAATTAGGCTTTATGGAGATGTCTTCAGGCAAGTTAGATGGTGTTCCGCCTGTCCAGCTTTTTACATTTGACCAGTCAAATCACTAAATAATACAGTGAAAAGTATAAAAAGGCTGGTTTTACAATTCGTTTTGTCATATTAAACTAAGGCATAAGATCCTTAAAAAGGTGGTAATCTGGTATATCTGGACAGATATTTACTCAAAAAACAGTGTAAATAAAACAGGACCTTGTCAAGTAATGCAGACATTCAAACTTTAATCGAACTGTACAGTAAGTAGGTATATTTTTATGACATTAATATGTGGTACGTTATAAAAAGGTTGGGCGCATTTACTATACATATAGTGTTTACCTTTTGCTTGTTTTCTTCAGTTCGGATATCGCCTGTCTCGTCACAGCCTAGCCTGTCGGCTAGCTACACTTGGTGATGTGCACCAGTGGCGTCTCTGCAGCCCTGTGAGGATTTAGATAAATTTTCGTGTCTTAAACAAATATTCACAATATGGATATCCGTAGGTAGAAAGTCTAGGAAAATAAAGACAAATCACAATTAATGTTTACTGAGGGACTAAGGAACTACATTAATTTCTATATTGTAAAGTATGAAAATGGATGTTAAATTAATAAGGACCTAGTCCTTGAGTGTAGTTCTATCAGTTGTAAGAATGAATTTAACCGCTTACCTCTCCATAAAATCTGCCAACTGCGAGAAACTGTTTCTTGATTTCATTTTCCAACACAAATTATTCACTTTTCATCCTTACTTTAATTTAAATTATGAAAACTGATACATTTCGATCGAACGGTTCGATCTTTATAATTAAAGTACAAGTGTCAAAATACAACGTTCGAAAATTTAAACTCTTTCGGCCCAATGATTAAATATTAACATATTTATTATTTTCTTGCCATATTTCAACATTTCCTTTTATTGTATAAATAAATATACAAATTACATAGGTTTCCGTAATATTCATGCTGTTTCCTGTATTTCTAACATATTTAAAATGATCCATAGTAACTTACTATGATTAGTGTTAGGTTTCTGAACATACCTAGCCAGTAGATTCATGACTTTATTTGAATATCGTCGCTTGATCGTCGCGTTTACGTATCGAGCTAACGTGAGTGAGGTTTTAAGATTCGTGCTACCGATAGCTTTCGTAAAAGTAAAGTAAACGTTAGGTTATCGAGTAGTAAAGGCGATACTAAAAAGTTACTTAGGTATGACTCCAATATTCTTGCTCGGGCTTCTGTTTGTGTATCGAGATTGTAAATGTTTTGTGATTAAAAATTATTAATCCTTCGTATTACAAGTACTGTATGCTGCCCCAGTGTGAAAGCACAAGCATTTAAACACCAAACAAATTATTTATATTTGTCCCAAGTAAACAAGAAATACGGAAAAACACTTGCAAGAAAAATGTTGCACATTGTTTATCAACATATTCAAGAATGTATTTATGTAAAGGTCATTTCTATGTAAGTATTTAACAAAATGTAATTTAGGAAATACATCATTATAACAAAACTGATGAATTTTATTTGACTATTGTAAATATTGTTTGAGGTTAGGTTTTTGTTTCTTTTTAGTTACCAAATGATATGCTCAATTATACCGCTCAAGTATCAATATGATACTATATTATGGGAACAGTATCAGAAGTGCGCTTGAAACCAGGATGTAGGTACTCGAAGTAAATTTGAATGTCCAGAAGACAGAAGAAAACGGACATGCAGCAGCTCAGAACGACCATACATGATAAAAAAAACAAAGACTGGAGATAATAGCAGTCATCATCATCATCGTCATGTCAGCCACAAGAAGTCCACTGTTGAACATAGGCCTCCTCCATAGATTTCCAAAGTGACCGGTTGGAAGCAGCATGCAACCAGCGCCTTCCTTTCACCTGTATGAGGTCATCCGATAATAGCAATGCCTTAATAAAATAAAACTAGTATGTAATTTCAAATAGGTTTTTTATTTAAATAAACACTCATTTACACATAAGCACACTCACTCTACACTTTGATATAATAATAATATATAATGATATAATAAAGGGTATATATTTGTTTTCCAAAAGTTTAATAACTTATGGTTAACTTATTAATTGTTAACTAATCTTCAACATATGCAAGGTTGAATGATACATTTATTATATTCACTTTTTTATTTTTGGGATAGTCTGGGTCAGCTACACAATAATAAGTTTTTCTTTTGTGATAAAAACATTTGAAGCTGCACTTGGGGATTGTATTTTCCTGTAGGCTTTCCATTCTTTACATAGGTAATTATTGTAGGTCTTTTCGTTCACTCAACAAAAGTGCAGGAAGGTTCCTCACTTCTGTGATGCAACGGCATGTTTACATCCCCCTGTAAAGCTACACAGTCTTCGCACCTCACAGAGAAAATCTTTTCTTCCTCTTCGCGTCTAAAATGAGTGCGCATCTATTTAACTGAGCATGAACTTTATGCTCCGGGCATATTTTACACTTCACAGTACACAATTTTGAACTTGTATGTAGGTGACAGCATTATCTCCGTAGGAATCACGTGAGGACCTGAAATAAAGTTTATTCATTTATATATATATTTTTTTTATACAACATAGAAAGGCAAACACGCAAGTGGGCCACCTGATGGTAAGTGATCACCACGGCCTATAGACACCTGCAACAACAAAGAGAGTGCAGATGCGTTGCCAACCCAGAGGGCTAAGTTGGAATACCTCTTATGCCAGTAATTACACCGGCTGTCTTGCTCTCCACGCCGGAACACAACAGTGCAAGCACTGCTGCTTAGCGGCAGGATTAGCGAGCAAAATGGTGGTAGCGATCCGGACGGACCTTGCACAAGGTCCTACCACCCGCAAATTAATCACGTTTTTAACATTTACAGAGTAAAGGTAACGAAAACCCACATTAGTCATATTATTAGGTGTCAATGGCATTTAAGATTGGCTAGTATTACTGCCTATGACATGATTTCTGAGAAATTTGTCCATGCCTGGGGTTGGCTTTTACGATCTGTGCAATAAGTGAAGCAGCTGGTACATTCTATTATTTTATTATATTTATTGTTTGTTACTAGACGAGAATGGAAGTTAATTAAAGTATCGTTCATAAAACTCAAATTACAATGAATGTTTACTGAGAGACTGATGAACTACTTACTTACATCAATTTCTATGTTGTAAAGTATGAACGTATCAACAAATATTTAATTAATTAGAAGATTAGGAGCTAGTCCTTGATTGTAGTTCTATCATAGTTGTAAGAATTAATTTAACAGCTTACCTCTCCATGAAATCTGCCATTATGGCCAACTGCGAGAAAATGTTTCTTGGTTTCATTTTCCAATACAAATTATTCACTTTTACTTTTTATTTACTATCTTAATAACGACAACTAATAAATTCCGTTCGAACTTTATTTATATTTTGAGTACAAGAGTACAAGTGTCAAAATACAACGTTCGAAAATTTCAACTCTTTCGTCCCAATGATTATTATATTAACATATTTAATTATTTTCTTACTGTATATATATTTTTCGTATAATTTCATAAATAAATATACAAATTACACAGATTTCTGTAATATTCAAGCCGTTTCCTGTATTTCTAACTTATTTAAAATGATTCTTAGTAATTGACTTCGCTCAGTGAGGTATCCGAACGTACCTATCCAGTAGATTCGTAGCTTTATTTAACTATCGTAGCGTGTACTCGATACGTTAACGTGAGTCAGATTTAGAGATTCGTGCTACCGACAGCTTGCGTTAAAGTAAAGTAAACGTAATCGAATAGTAAAGGCGATACGAAAACGTAACGCATGACTCCAATATTCGTGCTCGGGCTACCGAAGGCAAGTGGCAAGACTCGGGACGAGTGAAGAATGACATTTCCGCGCGTGTATCGAAAGACGTTTTTCAATACAGTTGCGAAAAAAAATACAACAATCAATTTGCGACTTTTACTGAAGCTTTTAATTAAAGTAAAGTAAGTACAAGTTTGTACTCAGACTAAAGATATTCCGTTCCATTCAGCCACCTTAATAAGAATTGTTTTTAGGACTGTTATTATTTAAAAAATAATGATGAACAGGCTAGAAATAAAATATAAAATCTCAATATTTTGATATTCTTACATTAATAATAGGTTTTTAGTTTTATTACGTCTTGAAACAAACTAAAATTATATTATAATAACTCTTTGGTAAGTAGTCGTGAATTGGAACAAGTACAAATTAAAAAAAAAACTAGAAAAGTAAATCGCACTAGTTCGCAAAAACGAACTTTGCGCACGCAGAACAGCCAAAAAAGGCTTGGATGAAGGACTAAAGCATGGATGTAGCCTCAGTACTTGTCAAATGTACATAGCCAAAGCTGTCAAAAAGGTCTCCTTTGTGTGCGTCAAGGTAGTAAAACCTGCAAATTAATAAGAAAAACGTAGAGTATACTACCTTAATGTAAACATTACCATAGCCAAAGGTGACCATTTTGTCTATTGGTCGTGTATAGGATGCTAATTGAAGAGGAGTTTAGAGTATGTAGTCATCTCTTTTTGACACATTGTATTGCCATTAAAAGTAAAGAGATCAGATAATAAAATAACGCTTTCAATTTTAACACTACTTCTATGCTGTACTATTTCTATGAAAAAAGGGCACTTTTTGAGCAACTGTATTGAAAAGGTTTATTACCATTTCACTCATATTGCAATAGGGCGCAAAATTGTCAAAAATTTGAATTCATCACAATTTTCGCGACATAAACCATTTACTTTTTTTTAAGTACTACCTTATTCGAGTAGCTGCTTTAAAAAGCCATGCCATTTCAATATAAATTCATATAGTTTGACATTTTGTGAAATTTATAATGTAAATTTATATTGACTGCATAAGTAAACAAAACTAACATGTTTAACAAGTATATAATCATTGTACCAACTTTTTGACCTATGTTTGACAAATAAATTATTTGAATTTGAATGTTATTTTACTTTCCTTTGCCTCGGAACCCTAACCGCTGACATCCTCGCACATCCCTGTACGGCGAGCGTTGCTGATGTTATGTTGATGCATTAGTGTTCGTGAACATAAAACTTCTAATGAGCAGTCTCCTACTGCGTAGCTAGTTTTACACAAAGTAACACAGATTAATAGATTCAGGCGTTACTTTGCAGAGGTCCATATCACAAATTGGAATTTAAAAAAAACTTGCTACTCCGCGAAATGTGTGCGTACACACGTGTAAAATGTCTGCGCTTATATATTTTTCATGCATAACACACTGCATGATGAAAGCGTGTTTCGCCACTATAAGACACATCATTGTGATCTTAAATGGTGCGACCATTAGCTACTTGAACTAACCATATTCGAAAGTAAAGAGGTACAGTCAGCAGTAACAGTAGCTGGGACTGGGTTATATCCAAAGGGCTCTGGGCTGCAGTTCAAAAAATCCCTTAAACAGATCCGCCGCTGAACTTAAAAAACAAAACTCACATGTTTAGTGATTTATTTATTAAGCTTCATTGCACAGCACTGTTTACAAATCCGATTCCTGAATGGCGCTATCGAGATTTTTCTTGTTTTCATATGGTGGCGTCACTGCGGTGATAAAATTGTGATCATTTGTACGCACATTAAAGCTCTACTAGTTATTACTGAGTTTCATTCAACTTCGAGACCCTGGTGCGCTATTGTACAGACGTACTTACTTAATATCAAATTATCTACTAGTTAATCATAGTATAGATGTGAAATGATGTGTATATTTAGGTCCGTTTTTTTTATATTTTTAATATCAAGTATAGCGTTCCACCCCGGCTTCGCATGCGTACAATTATCATTTAATGTACATTAAAACCTTCCGTAAAAATATCATGACAGTAAAAACCATGTTAAAATTCGTTGTGTGATGAGACCAGACAAACGCGGATAGCGAATTTGTTTTGTACTATGTAAACAAGATTATATGGAAATAAATAAAATAAATAAATACGTAAAATGCAATAATATGATTTTCATCGCAATAAGTGAACAGTGCACGAGACATCATAATGATAAGATTGCACCGCATTACACAAGAGAACTAACGTGACGTGGATTGGCGGCCGGCAACAGCTTGCGCTTGCGCAGACGGCAAAGACTACTGAAGTCGATATAGATTGTACACATAAAAATGGATTTACTCTTTTCTGTTCCCAAATGGAATAGTCAAAATCAAACTGTAATTCTGAATATACCAGTCATGTAGTATGTTCTTCTTTTTGAGCGAGTTAGCAATATTGATATTAATTGTCACTCATGTTAGATATGACAGTAAAAATGCAATTGGATGTTTATGGATGAAATGAAAAAAAAATCATTAAAATGAGTGTCATTTTAGCACATTGATCAATTCATCTTGTATTAATTATTGCAATACTGACGTCACTATTGTTGTATGAAGCGCGACACAGCCATTTCGCGAGACTTATCCACTGTTATTTCAGTACTAGTGATACTATGTCAAAAAATAAAGATCGTAGAAACAAAAGTTTTTCTTCTTTCAACGAATTAATTTAATTTAAAAATAAAACAAAAACACAAGAGTATCGTACTAATAACAAACTTCGATGCAAGAATAATTTAGGTAAATAATATTATTTATTTATTCTATGACCATGAGCCGGTGAGTGGGGGGTGCGCGGGAGTGGAGCGCACCGCTGCAGTCACGGTCAAGGTCTGCATTAGTTTCGATGGAAATGAATCTCATCGCATGTCTACTTACTGTTATGTACGTACATTATGTAAGGAATTGCAATTTAAGATATAATGGACGGTTTATCTAATGTTTACCTATCACACAACACATTATTACACTCAAAAACGGATTTTTAGGAATTCGTTACCTAAAAGTTATAAAAAGAAACTGGAAGTTTTATTTTTCATAGAAACTCACAAGCCCTTATATTTAAAATTAAAACCGTTATAATTGAACTGAACCTAAAAGAAAAATTAGAAGCTTATTAAAACAATAAAATATTAATAAATCGATGGCGGATTGCGAGTTATCATGTATTTACATATAAGTAAACGCAGGTTATCGACTGATATGTCGACTTCTCCTTCTTTTGACCTTCTTCCGGGCTTGTTAAATTTCTTCAGTTATTGACAATTTATGTATAAGTTATACAACGACGCAAAACGTGTCTTGTACAAAATATGTATAAATAAAAAATATGAGTTACATTTAAAGAAGTAATAATTAAACAAAAACTTAGTCAATAAATAATAATAATTATAAAATAAATGTTATGTATGAATTGAGAACCTCTTACTTTTTTGAAGTGAATAAGGTTATCCGCACACGAACCGAAGTAACGACATAGCCCTTAGAATTGCTAGACTTTCAAACGTCAAAAAGCGGAGTACATTGCACGCAGAATTATTAGCCGGAAAGACCAAATAGTTCTTAGGGGCTAGTACCACAAAAGTTACAAGTGCTGCAATTTAACATTTTTGTCACATTTTTATATGAAATTGTTTACAATTATGTCAAATCGTCGCATTTCTAAGTTTCGTGGGAGTAGGGAGTAGGTGGACCGATACAGGAGCCCGCTGGAAGCGAGCAGCGAGGTCCGACTGTCTCGGCGAGTTTTAGGGGAAGCCTATGGTTTTCGCTGAAATAATTATGATGATGATAATGAATTAAACCTAGAAATAAATACATCATCTAAGATAGGGCGTAGTACTATCATCTATTCTCTGTTTAGAGTCAGGAGGTAGAGTACAAAGAACGCTCCTGGCATTTTCACACTAAATAATAATAATAAAATCATTTATTTTCAGGCAACTAAGGCCCATAGACCTTAGACCATAGACCTTACAGACTAACATACATAAAAAGTATTTAACAATATGAAAAAGAAAAAACTATTTTGGCGACAAAACGGCGTGGCCCCGAAGCGTCGTCACTTCTGATGTCGTGATCGCTTTTGGTAAGGTGCCCTGGAACCGCCGGAACATAAAATCCTTCGGCCAGAAGGCTGTGCACGCGACGGATTCCAGCAGCGGCCGAAGTGAAGTGCACGTAGTGTCGTGACTGCAGCTGGAACACCCTCAGCGTGTAACCGGTCTTCCGGCGGACATGCTCCACCATACCTGCGACTGCGGCGGTGTGATGCAGGCGCGATACGTAGTACGCCTGCATCCTGCGTAGAGCGTAAATGAATCCGTCATTGTTATTTGTTATATTGTGGATCCAAAAATCCACAATAACAACAACAACAAATACATTTATTGATTCACACAAGTAAACAAAATAAAAGAACACACACACATGTATTTAGTCCCAGGCCACAGAAAAAAATCCAGAGATATCTTTTATCTATCAAAATTGGTCTGCGAAATCGTACGAGGGAAAGCTTCGCCGCAGTCGGGCAGAAATTACATCTTTTCCTAACGGCAAACTCTTAAAATCTTAACATATCAATCAAATTAGAGATAAGTAATAGTGCAGTTTATAATAATCAGGATTTTACCACTTAAGTCATTAATTACGTGATGACTTACTAGTTAATTACGCAGCACAGGATGCACGTGTCTTGTGACCAGGAAAAGCCACCTGCATCCTCGCTAAGCGAGGCACGGAGGCTTTTCCATCTGCCACGGGTACGCAGCCAGCAACAGAGGTAGCTTAATACCCTGAGAGGTCATAAGTTTTAATGATTATATATTTTTTGTATCTACTAACCTGGTTTGTCAAATCGTTATTTTCAACTTGTCATTATGAATGACGGTTTGTTTTTAAAATTAATTCAAGATCGAACCACACCGGTGGCGTACACGTCGCATGGAGCTGCGTTACCCAGCCATGTATTATCAAACCGTGATTAGAATATAATTGGAGGGCAACGTCAGCACGCTCTCAATTCATAGGTATAGGAATGAAGCTTGAAAATGACAGTGTGCTGACTTTACTCTCCAATTGTATTCAATATTCTTTGGCCAATCAAAATCCACTCAACTAACATTGGTACAAAGCCCGCGGCCGCCACAATAGAGAAGAAGAAGAAGAACAATTATATTCTAAACACGGTTTGATAATAGCATACGCGACATGTACGCAACCCGTGGAGCCTGGCCATTAGTCTACAGAGGCTAAAAGCCTAGCAAGGCTAGGAAGCGAAAGAGGCACCTAAGGCCAGGTCATCTTATTTTTCATAAAACAGAAAGGAAAACGAACAAGTGGGTAAGATGACAGAGGGGCACAAAGGACTAAGATGGAATACCTCTTGTACCAGTAATTTCACCGGCTGTCTTGCTCACCATGCCGGAACACAGCAGTGCAAGCACTGCTGCTTAGCAGCTGGATAAGCGAGCAATGTTGCTTTACGTTAAGTACCTATGGCTATTATATATGACTTTAAAAGCGTGGCACGAGAAGTGAAAAACTATTTAATCATATTTATATCGATACGAATCTAAATCCTAACGTGTATTGAATTAAAATGGTTACTTCGCATATGCTATATTTCTGAACTATCTAGGTTTTTAGTATTCGTCGAATGGCCCATACAATAAAGTAATTTATTTTATAACAACCGTTACATTTTTCTTTGCTGCCCCCAGCTTGCAGCTGTCAAAACAAATGAGACTGTTTACTATCAGGCTCTGATATAATAATTATACTATGTTTAACTATGTTACACTTCCAGAATCAGTTTAAGCTTTTTACTTTATGAAATCATTTATTCTACCTGCTCATATACGTGCAAATAACCGAACAGGTTCTCAATACAAAGAAGCTGAATACACAAAAGCTTGCAAATGAAAGCAAAGATTACTCCTGACGAGCGCATTACTCATGCAAAGTAGGGTATAAAAGGTCACTTGGTTTTGAGTATGTATACAATGTAACAAATGATGTTTGTATGCAAAAATAATGATTGACGGGTCCTTATGTGTGCCGATTTTATATTTGGCGAAAACAGGTACTGCTACACCAATAGGTAAATATAAATAATGGCTTCATTATTGTATGTATTGTAAATAACAATCGCATTCGAAACTGCTTTAATTAATTACAGTTGCCCTGGGTAACTTTGAACCCTAACTTAAGAAACATTAAACGTCCTTAAAAATAACTTTTGTAATGCATTTATGGTTTTACAGCGTTACATCTGTCTTTAATCTCATCTCGCCTTTGACTTTTTTACCAAGTATTTGAACGCTTAATATTATTTTTAAGACCAAGAGGTATTCCATCTTAGCCCTCTGGGTTGGCAACGCATCTGCATTCTCTTTGTGGTTGCAGGTGTCTATAGGCGGTGGTGATCACCTACCGTCAGGTGACCCACTTGCTTGTTTTCCTTCCTATTTTATAAAAAAAAAAGATTTAATTTTACCCGAGTGTTAAAAATTACTCGGTGTGACAGTACTTATATTAGTAAACTTTTTTTAAATTAAGTCGTGATACACTCTTTAGTAACATAATAGTCCAAGTTTATTTAATGTATTCCTCCTTGTGGCTGTATCTTACGAGTATTAATACACATAGAGGTAATTTAAACTTCGGGGGTCATCATCAAAATCAGGGGTCACAGGCACAGAATCAATAATAATATTAACAGTACAAGTATAGTCGACCAAGAAATTGCTTGACCACTTTTCGACCGTATTACAAATAGTTAAGGTTTAAAGCTGGTCAAACAATTACTTGGTCGACTATACGTACAGAAGTTTCTTTCTAATCAAAAACGGCGTTTAAGTTGGTATAATAAGCTTCTTACTATATTCTTCTTTGTTTACCATAAAGCTGGTACCTATTCTATTGCCGCACGAGCGGCAATTCAATTACGGCGACCCCAGAACAAAGGTGTGCCGCACGACTTGTAGACCCGCGAAGTGCACCACGCCTGGCTCAGTCCTTAAAAGGAGTGTGAACCCAGCCCCAAAAAGCGCTCCTAATACAAACGGCGATAACGTTTTCCACCCTCTAAACCATAATCAATGGCAATTTTTTCTTGGTATGTCTTATGCCTTAGAACTAGGTTTGAATGTTTTGATTTTTTAAATATTCTTCATAGATTTGACAACATTTGCATATTAGGAATTTCATACAAAACAAAAAAGCGTCAATATTTTTGAAACTATTAAGAATATTTAAAAAATCAAACCATACAAACCTAGTTCTGTGGCATAGTGACAACATATAAAAAAATCATAGCTATAGGTTAAGGTTTAGAGGGTGGAAGACGTTATCGCCGTTTGTATGGAGAGCGGTGGGTTCACACTCCTCTTAAGGAAACTTTCGTGTTCAGCGCAGACACGGGGATCAGAGTTCTATTCACAAAACTAGTTTCAATAATTCATGAAACTCGAGTCAGTCATTGTCGTTTTCAAATTAAACCAAATGGCTTCGCGGTTTCCTTCATTACGTAATCGTTAAGTATGTGAATTAATTTAACTACCGTGTCTGGAACATTTTCGATTCTTCCATGTAACATGTATGTAGATATTGTTTTCCCCAACACTGATTATATTGACTTAAATAAGAGAAAGACTGAATTTTAATGAAATTATGTAACAAAACTTAGTTGCTATTCGGGAGGAAAGTGATTAGTATATCATTAAAAAGATGAAATAGCGTTATCATGTTCAGAATAAGACAAACTTAAATTCCCCTTTCCCGGTCAAATTATATGGACTCTCAAAGCTCGTTTGTAAACCTAGAAATACTTTATAAGTAAGCTATATTTCTACAATCAACGGTGATGGTAATTTATTTGACCGCTATCTCACACAGATCCTTAATTAACTTTATCTTAAAACGTTTCCAATGCCACCTACGACACGAGACTGTAATAGTCTATTTATGCATTTGTCTTGAAAATTTTAAATTCCCGACTAACATTTACCTCACGATAAATCCTTGTAACAAAAAAAATTGCAAGCCCGGTCTTGTCAAAGCGAATTAGGTACCTATGTTAATCCATTTAGCGACCCTCAATTGCAAAAAGTGGAGCCTATTACATGTATATTATATGCTATATAATGACAACACAAAGAAAAATATCGGTAATGGCAGGACTCGAACCTACAATGTCAGCATTTCGTGCTTTGCGTCCGAAATAGCCCAATACTTTCGTGAGTCCACTTTATATAATTATTTATATGGTAAGTAACATCAATAATTTTAACATATTTTTTGGATTTCTTTTTCAAGGGCCTGGTAGTATGGTTCGCGTATAGCGAAAGCACATTTCGTAATAAATCTGTGTCCCAGCTTTCACTGAGGGCAATAATAGTATATTGCACGTCAATGAAGTGTGTAGTGGAAACCTGTCCTGTATTTATTGACTGTGAACAGATGGACCCAGTTGCATCAGTCAGGTCCTAGAACCATTAAATTGACTAAATTGACTCTACTTACCACTATCTTCGACCTCCACGCGTAAACTACTTATGCAAGATAGTATAATTGCAGTCAGCTTACCCTGCTCATTAGGCCATCAATGTTATTTTGCACTCAATTTGTTTATTTGTCAATGAACGACTTATTTCAGTGTCCATTTGATCGGGGTAGTACCGCACTTCTGAACATTCATGTATTGCGTTACGTTCGTCCAGTGAGAAGTCTCAAATTACTACTTCTTTTTTTAAAAGTACGGCAACGTGTCTACAATTTTTATCGTGTATTGCGGATATCCATGGGCGCCGGTGGTTACCTACCTTCTTGTTACCTAATATCTCATTTTTCCCTTTTAATTTACAAAAAACCGGCCAATTACGATCGGACTCACACACGAATGGTTCCATACAAAACACCGAAAAAAAGACGTGACTTGTTTAATTCCTTATTTATTTTTTATTTATGTTATTCGTTGTTGTAGCAGCGTGTCTACCTATTAAGGTTCAAAAGATTTATTACAGCCCTATGACAAACGGATAGACAGACGGCAGCCTTAGTTATTGATTAGAATCGTTTATATAAGGCTGCATGTGCCAACAGATAAATGCTTTAAAGAATAACATAAATATTATACTTAATTAACAACTTAATTACTAGCACATGAAGTCTGTCAGAATGGTCCCGTTGGCACCCTTGGGGTACAGTATCCTAAAAACATATCCATTACCTAATGAACTACGGTCTTGTAGGTTCGTAAAGTCTTCACTAATAAACAACGCATTCGGGTAAAAAGTTGACCTTACTTCTACGGTAAAACATCGAACGGTAACATCGTTCATCGTAAAACAAGCGCTAGGCCAAGGCCGAGTGACATAACACGTTATGTGTCGCCGTTACCTGCGCCGGCGCCGCTAGTTACGGAAATGCCACAGTAACGCGGCACAGAACACAACTCTTATGTCATCGGCGTAGAGTTAAATATTCACTGCTTCTTTAACTTAGTGGCTTGGTTTTACTACACTCTGTTACCAACTTATGTGTACCGTTGGTCAAAATTGGAAGTTGTCGAACTACATAGAGTTGGTTAGCTCGTTACTTGGCAGTGGCGCTTCTCTTAACAGCAGGAATAACGTTGTAGCGTAAAGATGCGCCGATAAAGCTTGTCAACAAACAATAACCGATTTTATTATTGTTTATGAAGTTTGCGAATGTTAAACTCGTGAGGTAAATAAACTAATACGTAAGTACAGCTCTACGCAGGTATATGTACAATGTACATAGACAATATGCAGGATGATTCAGGAAACGTAATCAGGATCAATTCTACACAACTCGGTAAATTATTACGAATGATTTTTCACCTTTTTTTATTTCTCTTTAATTCATGAATTGTTTACAGCACCTGCTTAGTGTTCGGCCATCCTCTCTGCTAGTACCTACTTACCAATTGCGGAAGTTTCAATTTGTTAAAACATTACAGTTCATTTTCCTTAAAAAAAAATCATAATTGCTGCCTTTAAATCTAATGGCTCATTGAAAATGGTTTTATCATGAACAATTTGTATTAGTAGGATGACCATTATTTTACATTTGTTCAAGAAATAGAAATTAAGAAAAAAATATTAAAGCATTTTAAGATTTTAAAGTAAATCTATTTATTGTAAATAATTCGCTATCATTTACAGTCAGAGTAAAGTTGGTTATATTCATGTCTCCAGATTTACCTACTTATTATGTTTTTATTTATTTAATCAATAGTTGTAGCGATCAATATTATGTACCTGTATAATACAGATAACGATGTCTGAATAGAAAGTAATTGCAATCTAGCCGCTGATACTATAAATATTTAACAGTAGGTAAGTATGCAGATTTAGTCATAGGTCACAAAAATATTTATTAAGAATACTATTTTATACTAGCTGTTGCCCGCAACTTCGTCCACGTAGCATTCCTTGATGAAGCGTCCTTTTGTTACTAATCCAATATGGGTTAATAATCTACAGTAATCTACATGTACACTATCTACTCTACGCTAATGTAATAAAGAGGTAAACTTTGTTTGTATGTAGGGGGTCATCTCTGGAACTACTGAGCCGATTTAAAAAATTCTTTTACACATAGAAAGCTACACTATCCGTGACAGACATAGGCTACTATGACCACGCGAACGAAGTCGCGATCGTCCGCTAGTCTGAAATAAATATAAAGAGGTATTTCATCTTAGCCCTCTGGGTTGGCAACGCATCTGCAATATCCTTGGTGTTGCGAATGTCTAAAAGCGGTGGTGATCACTTACCAACAGGTAGGAGGACCCACTTGCTTCTTTTCCTTTCTATATGGTATAAAAAATTATTGATGCAAATAATCCTGAGCATCTTGCGTGCCCGGATCGCGAGCGGCGGTATGACGTTAGCACACAACCCCCCTCCAGCGGGCCTGAAGTGCGGGCTCCATGTAAGCTCGTGCGATGATGCGTCCCGCTGTTATAAATACTCTTGAGTAACTTGCGAGACCCGAGGGCGACCAGTATTATAACGTTAGCAAATGTCCCCCTATCTTTGTTCCTGCTCAAGTGAGCCCAAGAAACTTAAAGGAGCAAAATACAACCTATCTTTTTGCCAAAATACATCAAGATTATTTGCTGCTCGTAACGCGTAGAAGTCGTTTAGCGTTGTCCCGTAGGAATTTTGCATCTCTCCGATATTGATCCAAGGTTTCAGCTGTCCCCATTCCAAATTTCGTCTAAATCCGCCCAGCCATTTTAAGGTGAAGAAGAACTGCGCACAACTTATTAATCGTTATCCTGCAAAAACTATGCATATTTACGGAAAAAAAGTATGCTATGTATTAATCCAGGGTAGGGCTATCTCCGTTTCTCATCCAAATCCGTCAAATATTTAATGGACACTTATAACTAATTAAACTATAAATAATTAATTATTTAATTATTAGAGCAAAGTTAAATTACGGAATAAAAATGATCCTGTGTTAATCCAGGATGATTAGACCGTACCATTATCGCGATATGGTACTGCAAGTTCATGTACTGAGAAAAACTGTTTTTTTCTGTTACACTCTTTTGTTCAAAATCGCCATTTAAAGCATATTTCTGGAAAACTGAGAATTTGTATTCATCTTTATTAGATGTTGATTATGTGTAGCAAGTTTCAAAAGTCACGTTTCATTTGTTTCTAAAATATAGTTGTATGACGTTAAGTATTTTTAAACCCTAATTCCACTTTTTTGCTTTTCTGAAAGCGATTTGGAAAAAATGCTGAAACATGTATTTCTTTATTTTAAATAATAAGTATGAATTCTGAGTTTCATGATTCTAGAACAATCTTTAAAAAAAATTCCATACAAACTTCACCCCCCCTCCATTTTTCCCCCTTCTTCCCATTTTTTTCAAATTTTTTATAGCCTAAAACCTATTCTGGACTTATTTAAACAGATCTGTGAAAACTCCATCTAAATCCGTTCGGCGGTTTTTACGTTATTGGCGTACAAACACACAAACAAGACTTTTTTGTCTTAACGATTTTATTATATGTATAGACTATTAGCTACCGTTAAATGCGTCTGTCCTACCTTTAGTAATTAAAATGTTTTAAAAATACTCATTCCAAGTTTTACATGACATCTTTCCTCAGGTTCAACAAAGATATAAAACAAAAGGATAAGCAGCTAAACTTATTTTCATATTTATTCAAATAGTTTTTTTTTTGTATCTACGTTACATTGTCGTTAAGGCTGGGTGGTTGATCACGTCTTGCGTGGGCGCAGAATGCCGGCCAGCGGGACTGCCAATCAAAGATTACGGGGAACATCGCAAACACGTCCAAGGGAAGACGAATATGCATGCACACTCAGATAACATGTTGTGTTCCTTGTTTATTTTATCTAATTAGTAAAACAATTAAAATACACAACACAATTTGACAACAGTTGAGTTTCAAATTAAATTACTATAGCTGCTTGTACTAAGGATGACAAGAAATGGATATGCATAGTTGCATACTTAAATACAACATCCATGACTAGATTCAGAGCATTCATATTTAACGTATAATTCTGCCGCTAGTAGGGTTCAAACCCTACTCTACCCTACTCTAGCTTCGTATTCAGGCTCACTGACCACTCAAATGTATAATTTTTTCCATCTGGTAAGTAAAAAAAGGTATTTGATAGTCACAGTCAAAGTCAAAATATTTTTTTATTCAGATTAGGCTTACAGGTAGCACTTATGAATGTCATAAAATTTACCACCGGTTCGGAAAAACCTGTGATGAGAAGATACCGGCAAGAAACTCAACGAGGTATAATTTTTTCAATAAATCAAAATTACAATGTTATTTTACATTTCAATATTTAAAAATTTTACAATTTAACACAGAATGTACAATATTTGGAACCAGGGATCGCCAATACAAATCGGGATCATTTCCAAACAATACGTTTAATACTCTAGTTTTCAGAACTATAGTCTCTTCACATCAGGCTCTATTTTGATCTACAATAACTAGGATTACTATACTATACTAGAATGATTGTTATGTCCTTGAATTTTATACTGCTGGGGTGCAATTTTTGAATCTCACCAGGTGACTAGAGCTCAGCAAAATGGCCGAATCTCTATGAAAAACGGCTATTTTGGTGAGCTTTAGTTACCCGGTGAGATTCAAATGCAATTTTTGAATCTCTTTAGGTGCCTAAATCTCACCAAAATGGCCGCATTTCTATGAAAATCCGCCATATTGGCGAGCTTTAGTCACCCGGTGAGATTCAAAAATCGCTCTCCTGATCGCCGCTTCGAACCCCGCTCTCTCCTGTATAGTATACGTGCGTGTTGGTCTGTCGTTAAAGTTCACTTATTGATATCGTATTAAGAAATTTAGTTAAAATTGAATTATATCCTTGATTACTAAGAAAAACGGCAATTTTGGCGAGCTTTAGTCACCAGTGAGATTCAAAAATCGCACTCCAGATCCTGTAATTTTGTGTAAAACAGACAAACCCGATCCAAACATTATGATCATGATAAATGGTATTGATAAGGTTTTTATTGTCCTTCCTGGAGCTTGCGAAGAGACTTGATACAGCTATCTTTATTGTAATCTTATAGCAAAAACGAGACTGGTTTATTTTTTACGGCAAGTTTAAAACAGAGCGGTACGTAACGTAATATTTGCTCACTTAAATATTTTAGAACCGACATTTGATACAACCCAAACAATTTATTATCATCAAGCTAAACTGTCATTGTTTTTTTAACGCACAACACCTGCAGAAATAGGATTGTAGGTATGTTTTTAGAAAACATACAAGAAGAAATTAGGATAGCTTCTTTTGTTCCTTCAGCTAGCCAGCTAGCCACATCCTGAAACTCCTTTCTAGATTATATCACCAATAATATTATTAAAATACTGTAGTCTATAGTACAAATAGACGATCTCATACTAACTCGGGTTACTTACTTGCACACTTGGCAGGTGGGACGTGCTGTTTTCGTTTCCTAGTTGACTATAAGAGGGCATTAGTAACAATGGACTGTCCGCAATTTTTTACGTGACGAGCTATCTATTGAAAGTTAATTTAATACTGCCATGTCTGCCATGTACCTGGCATAAGGACATGGCATAAGGTATCTTTATCTAAGAAGGTAACTGTGCAGCTAGGTTGCCATCTATGTTAATTTGATTAAATTTTGAATGTTTTGGGACTAGGTTTTGTATTTATGCATTTTTTACTCGAAAAGCATTAATACGAGTACCTAAAGATTAATATCGTAGACTAAAATGTAAACTAAGTAAGTAATTTATAATCCTTTAATGAACATAACATATCATTTGATTCTTATGAGGATAACTTAAAACGGATAAAAAACTGTTATAAAAACCTATTACAATATTAAACTGTAACATGCATTATGAATCGACTTCCCAAGAAAAAAGTTGATTTATTTGCGTCAATACTTCCACACACGCGAAACAATGATCCACACAAAACATTATAACGTTTTGTTGCGAGTAATCGTCATCAATTAGAGTCATTCATAGCTTGTATGTTCTCACCATGGTTAATGTACAGTACTGTACTATGAATAAATCGTTAATTAACGATACGATAAACAAACTTATTAATATTATTTAGCAATTTAGAATTGGCGAGAGATATAACTGGTAAAAAGAAACATAACATGGATAAATTGTTACGATTTTAGTTTTTTTTAAATTCCAATAATGTGGTTCGTAATTGCAATTGCAAGAAACAACATAATACCAACAATTTAAAAAACTAAATTCCGGGCAAGAAAAAGTTTTAATGAGTAGCCGTGTTAAACATTTCGCAAAAGGTTGATGCCAATTTAGCTCGATTTGTGTAATGCCATTAATTAAATTTTGACCTCCTGTTCATTAAAGTTTATAAACCTTTAACTAAAATATATGTATTTGTTTCCCATCTTTCGAAGGCAAACGTCACAATGAGGGACAAAGGACAAATGTATTTCAACTAACGTAGGTTTAACGGTTATAACAAAAAAATCTGGAGCTGCATTTCCTTGGTATTTCGGCCCAATGTATCATCATGCATTTAACTGTATGTTAAGTCTAAAATGGAACCCTGACATAGTGACATAATTGCTTGTGATTGTAGTGAGCCATAGTATCAGGCATCAACAAAGTTAATTGTTCCATAGAGGATTTAGCTTAACACTGTGATGTGTCGAGTAAAGAGTAAATGACAAGTCTAGGTTTCGATGTAGACTAACTTATTTATTAAAGAAACTTAGCTTATATATACGGTTACACACACGGGAGGCGTAGGTGCATACATATATACACTACAACACATTAATATCCGAGATCGTAGATACCTAACTTATTGTAGAACGGGAATTACACTAATATTTTATAAATTACAACGATCATCTATTGAAATCAGTTTTTGTACTTACACAGCTTGTTGATAAAGACGTTGGTTCACGTTCGTGTGTAAAGTGCGGACGGACACACAATGTGTGGGTTGCATGAGTAATGATTGCAGATTCTTCATACCTACAATCTTGTACTCGAGGTTTCTTTCAATTACAAGTCCCGCGTTTGGATGAACGAGATGGATTTTTAATACTCCATTATTATTTTTAAAAGGTCAAATGATGTCATGTTTTTAGGGCTCAGTATCGAACAGTTACAAAGCCTTATAGTGCATCTCCGTCTGGACATCTGTCTGTCTGTCATAGCGGGATATTTCAGCGACGACTAATGCTATTAAATTTGAAATAATGTAAATAATAATGCTTCTTCGGACCTAAATATATTTAATGTTTGAAAAAAATTTCGTAAGTCGTATAATTCAAACTCAAATACAATTATATTATTCCCAAAAAAAAATCGAATTATTTAATGCTACTATGTCAGTTGGGTATCATATAAGTGCTTCATCTATACACTCTTAAACTTTTTTTTGACTGCCTAGTTTTTAACTAATAATGAAAAAGGCAAGGTAAAAAAATACCATTCCTCCCTTATCTCTGAAGTTCGGAAAAAAAATATCTGCAATAACGACAGTTGATAAAGACGCATCAATTTTAACGATAAAATAAAACAATCTTGTTACTTAACAAGGGCCGTTTTCTAAAGTTCAATGGAAATCGTTTACACGCAGACTTAGTTTTGCGGTTTGGTTTTTCTTATAACTAACACATTAGTGAATTAATTTAAGTAAAAATTATAGAAAAAATTACACCTCCTTGAGTTTCTTGCCGGTATCTTCTCATCAGAGGTTTTTCCGAACCGATGGTAAATTTTTTGATATTCATAAGTGATACCTGTAAGCCTAACCAGAATAAAATATTTTGACTTTGACTTTCTCGACCAAACCATGTACTTAAAAGTATAATATATTATAGCCTATATAATATAGTTCATCCTATAGGTCATCTTATGCGTCAATATTTTTGGGAATTCGTACATTAATAAAAATACTAGTAGCATAACCTTATTCATAAAAAGTTAACAATCTTTTTAAGCTTACAAATGTTTTGTCCCTTTCATTTGAGGATAAACTTCACAATGACAGATAAAGACATAAAACGTGTTACCTAACAAACGTTTACGAAGCGTTTATGAATAAGGGGGCTAGTCTTTGACAGTGATCCAATAATTGACGAAATGATACGAAAATACGAGTAAATACAAGAGACAAGTCAACTATTTGTACAACAATGTCCAACACGTGTTAACCACTGAGTCGCTTTAGTTACCTTATTAGGTAAATAAAAATGTCTATTAATAGTATCGCAATTAACTCCTTATCTGCATGCGTAACGAGTTGTACTTGGCGAGTACAGGATCGAGCTGATGCAGCTAGATTGCGGAACATGACGCTAGTCCATTACTCTGCCAACTTTATGAGCCACTCGTCACTGGACGGTTAATTCCAAGATTCTGCAACTGGACTTGTAACAAATGCGTTTTAGATGAGATAACCAGGGACTGTAATAGACTCCCTGATTTGGATTACGACTTACTCAGTTAAAATATAGAGGTTAACATAAAGATCTTCCACGTTTTTTCGTTGGTTAAAAATGGAAAAGTTTTCAGCCGTTGGCCAAAACGACAGATCATGAGCTGTAATGAGCTCAAATCGTTCTTCCCTATTTTCTCTTTGAATTTTCGCCGTGGAATGACGACTTTTACTGCGTATATTTTTATCATACCTACGCATGTTGCGTGTGTTTTGCATTTACAAAGATAAAAAAACTTCTTAAAAAACTGACTGCTTTAACATGCTGAAAGGTTGGGATAGGAAATACATGCATTTAAATTAGTTAAATAAAATTAGTATGCAGGTGTCGTATGATTTGTGCTATTTAAGGCTCTACTCAGCTGCTATCTATTCCTTTGCAGCTTGATTGCGTTAGTTTAGTTTATTTATTTAATCAATATAAAGTTGTTCGTGCATTATTTAAATTGCATAGCATGTCAAATTACACAAATTTATAAGGAGACCATCAAAATTGTAATAATTTTAAAAATTTGAGAAACAAACAAGAAAGAATTAGATTAACAAGTGGTGTTACTTAAATTAATTCGCTAATGTGTTAGTTGTGTTACACATAGAATAAAAACTTCAGTGTATACTAAAATACTCTTTGTTTTTCGAGTATTAACAAGTTGGACACTATTTTTGGTTTGAAATCTCTATCTAGCACTATTGAGTCTTGACATACGTCAACACAATATAAAACAAACAACGGCGTCACTTAATACAGGAACACAATGCAAATTGTTGTACAAAATATTAAATATTGTTACTGATTAAATGTAAAAACTTTAAAAAATATTTAGGGCCCAAAAAGGGTCCCATATGTCTAGGTTTAAAAATTGTGTCACAAACTTCTTGATTCTTTTGCGTATATTTAAATCATAAGAGGCATAATTTACTGAAAAATTATGGTTCCATGTTTTAACGTTGATTAATTCAGTTCCTTTCATATTTTACATAAACTCTTTGGTATAAGAAAGGTGACATACATTTTACAATGAAGACGTTGCAATTTAAATTACTAATGTCTCTTTAATTAATTTTCATCCCACGTCCTGCAACTAAAAGGACACGCATCTCCACTTACAGCGAGTCCTTTTCCGTCTGCCAAGACCCTAAAAGCAACTCCATTCGCCATTGTACCTCTCTCGAATCATTCACGAACTTGAATCGCCAATATTTGGCAATGTGAACAGTTACTTATCGATTCGGCATTGTCTCGTCCTGGCATTCGGAGGCACCGCGGTGCGCGTGAGCAGAATTCATTGAGGAAACGTGAGAAATATAGTTGTTACGTAGCTCACGTGTTGGAAAATTTGTGGCATTTTAAATTCATGCTCTCTATAATCCAGTAGGTAGAATTATGGGAAACTAGTAATACGGCGCGGTGTGGGTTGTGGGTATAAAAACGCACAATTGTCACATATCTATCTGTTTTGTCCACTGATAAGAGTGGTGTAGTAAATTATGTTTTGTAAGTATTTAGACCTCGTTATTTTAACCGTGTTGAACTGCCATTAAATGATGGTTCCATCTGCCATTTGATTGGATAAGTTGATACTGATACGTAATAATAAGAAAAGGTAGGAACTATGATTAAAATGTCAAAGCATCGACCAGTCATTTCTTAAAAAATGGTCAAATGACTATTCAAAAGATTTGAATATTTTCGTTTGAAGATTGTAAAAAGATACATCTTTTTTTATTGGAAATGGGTTTGCGTTTGGCCTCAATCTCACCTGATGGTAAATGAAGATGAAGCCGAGGATGTAGCACGCTCACCCAGAAAATGCTTATTCACTCTTACCTTAAAAAGGCCAAGTTTATATTTTTCTGGAAATACAGACGCAGGAAGAGCATTCCAGTCCTTAGCGGTGCGGATCAAGAACGACCGAGCAAACCGCTACAGCTGAAAGAAACAATAACACACCGTGCAACTTACATGTACGTTGAATATGATAACTGACATGTATCATAATTTCTAGTCGAAAGGGCAAGTGTGCTCTACATACGCGCATTACCATTGATTGTCGTCAGTGGCGCGCGGGTCGCTCGCCCTCAAAACCTAGCCGCGAAAGAATACATGAATGAAGAGTACTGGTCGCGGGGGCACATAGCTCAAGGCGACACGTGCCTAGGCACGGGATCTCAGTTCGCGCCACAACGTGACGGCGGCACCCTAGGTCCACACGAGCTCTGGAAGCGGACCCCGCCGCGTGACCGCCTCTTCGAAATACCGTGACCTCATTAATACCTAGCTTTTGCAATGCCGTACGGGCTACAAGATAGAAAACGCATTTCGTAACCTCTGACTGATAAATAATTATATGGTAATCCGGGATTGCGATGTGTTTTATAAAGAATTCTTCTAGTCTCGCCGTTAATCAGATGGCAAATGTTTTAGAATTGTACTTGCTTTGTTGCGATTGTGAAGGATTTATTCAAGATTGATGATGATGAGCGCAGGCATATATCTGCTTCATATTTATTTGGGGCGCGCTTTAAAATTCTAGTTAGCGACTTTAATAAAGTCTTAAGGTCTTACTGTTTTTCATCCTTGTGCGTAGCATGCATTATATGCACATTTACAATAAATATTAATTAGGCAGTGATGACTTATAAAATGACATTGAGTGTGTCCTTAGCGACATTCGGCAGTAGGTTCAGGCCAACACATAATGCTTACGTAATGTTATCGTAACGTTCTGTGAGGTTATAATATGTTAATGAAAGGTGAACAGAATCGCATTTTGGCCCCTTATTTTCATAATTACTTTTTTACTTTGTATTCATGAGCATTATACTTTTTAACTGATACATTGGTCCAATAGTATTTTATGCAACTGTTGCATAATGAGGGATCTTAAAACACGAGTGTGGTTTTATGAAACGAGCGTCAGCGAGTTTCATAATAGGATCACACGAGTGTTTTAAGAGCTAATTATGTACAGTTGCATACATTACTTTATCTACACACATATCATAAGTACTCTATGATGGGTTCAGAAGCCATAGGGCAATGACCTGCATTGCTACTAGCTCCTAGTGCTAGGTACCTATTAAATATCTATAGACTGTACACATTAAAATAATGTAATAAAAAATGAATTTGAACAAATATAGAAACAAATTAGAAAAATTCTCATAATAATGTTGGTTGTCATAATGCTGGTCATTGCCTATGGTTTTTGAACGCATTATAGAGCATTTATGATATATGTGTAGATAAAAATATTTTTTAAATTCACTCGGCAGCGGATCTTACGTATGCCTTATTTTAATACAATAATTATGTTTAATTCAAAGTATTATTTAAAACATAATTTTATTTCATTAACTCACAACTCGCGTATGAAGTAGGTCGAGAAGGTTAATTTTTTTGGGTTCAGTAGTCAAACCAGGAGCCGTTATAGTTTTGCTATTTTCGTCTGTCTATTTATATGTATATAGAGAAACAGTGACTACTGTTTCTCGAAAACTATCAAACTTACAAAATTGTCACAGAAACTAAGAATAATAAATTACTAAAAATGTATTAGGGTACCTCTCATAAAACATTTGTAACGAAATGAAAAACAAAAACTAGCACGACTATAAGAGGTGCAAGAGGTTTGAATTACAGTTAAGGTCACTAAAATATTTCTACCTGCTGAAACTCATTGAAGGTAGCATGAATCTACATCTACACTTATATAATGAAGTATATCTTTGTTTGTATATGGCATTTTCTTTTGTTTTACCAAAAATTATACAATCATTATTTAGGGTTCCGTACCCAAAATGGTGTTTAGGGGATCCTATTACTAAGCCTTCTCTGTCCATCTGTCATAGAGTTGTATCTTTTGTATCGTTATGACAAAAAAATATAAGAATTGCGGTTTTTATTATAATGCAATATGTTGTAGAGCTATATTAAGTCCGACTCGTACTTGGCTGATTTCATTTTGTTTTCTGTTAAATGTTGCCCCGTTGCGTTGTATACATTTTTGAATTTCTTGAACAAATGGCGCCCATTAGACACGGTTTTTTTCAGCCTGTTAACAGCTACTTGTTTATGTCAGAAAAAAATGGATTCCATTTTTGAAATGTTTGAAAGGTCTAACGGTCCTTTAAAACGGAAAGTTGTTATGCTGTTCGTGGTATCCCTTATAAAAGTGCAATAGAAATATCCAAAAACAATACTTTCGCTTCGCCGTAAGTACTTTCTATTTCTATGGATATAATTTATTAGTGTAAGTAATACTATAGGTTGGGATGGGGTATTGATATTTACAATAGAATTTTTGTTTAAAGCCTCTCTCCCGCCATCGACCTTGGGCCTTGGGCATAAGGGCGCCTCGCCTCACAACACCCCTGCTGTTGTATTTTTTTTTTAATATTAGGTATTGTCGACCAAGTAATTGCTTGACCACTTTTGGACCTCATCTCTTTGTGATAGGGTCAAAAACAGGTCAAGCAATTTCTTGGTCGACTATATTTATACATTACTTTTTCAAGAATTCCAAAGAGTAAGAAAACTTAAACATTCTACGTTCCATTGTGTTTAACTTAATTCAATTTAAAAATTAATGTAATTGCACAAATTACTTAATAATAGGCTGTGTGAATAAACTAACACTGTGATCCAAGTTGGTCTAAATATATTTTTTTATTTGATTTGTTTTCATATTGTATTTTTAAGTATCTACTGTAAACAAGATTAGAATGTTCATATTATTTCGATTAAAATAAGCATATTCGAAATGTTTTTTTTTATAACATACATAAGAAGGAAAGCAAGTGGGTCATCCGATGGTAAGTGAGCACAATCATCCATGGACACCCACAAACCAAGAAGATTGCAGATGCATTGCCAACTCAGAGGGCTAAGATGCGAGGGCGAAACACAACAGTGCAAGCACTGCTGCTTGGCGGTTGGGTTAGCGAGCAAGATGGTAGTAGCGATCCGGTCGGACCTTGCACAAGGTCCTAACACCCTTAAAACATGTAAGAAATGTAGTAAATAATTAAATACAGAGGTTACATGTGTTAGATATAAAGAAAGTAAGGTTAAGGGGCGAGTTTGGTTTCCTTTTCTTCAGTGCATTAATTAAAATAGAATTCGAGAAAACCCACAATGATTAGGTACAGTCAACCATTTTGATTCATCCATCAGCCACTGTAGAACCTTTTCACAATGAATGTTATATTATTATGACGTCTGATTAAATGTCATAATATCTCAGCGATGACACATTGCGACAACGTTCTACAGTGGCCTATGAATCAAGTTGGTTGACCGTACGCATGTCTTGTAGATTATTCTAAAGCAATTTTACAAAGTTTTAGGTTACAAAGTTTACAGCTTGCAGTGAACATCGGCAACGGTTCAGCGATTCTTTTAAGGTCACTGGTTCCGATGGGCGGTGGTGATCACTTCGCATCGAATGACTCGTAACTTTGTTTTCTATCTTTACCTTAGTATATTATGTTTCTAATTTTGCGGGTGGTAGGACCTTGTGCAAGGTCCGTCCGGATAGCTACCACCATCTTGCTCGCTACTCCTGCCGCTAAACTGCAGTGCTTGCACTGTTGTGTTCCGGCGTGTAGAGCAAGACAAGAGGTTTTCCACCTTAGCCCTCTGGGTTGGCAACGCATCTGCAATCCCTTTAGTGTTGCAGGAGTCTATGAGCGGTGGTAATCACTTACCATGAGGTGACATTTGCTCGTTTTCCAATGTTGTATAAAAAAATATATTAATATCATTACATTATTAATTACCTTACCTTAAAAATATATTAATATCATTACATTATTAATTACCTTACCTTAAAAATATATTTACTCTGTACTTTCTCGCATTAGTATTACTCTTTTCGAGACCAATATAACAATTACGCGTTAAATTCTTACCCACGAAGATTGTCTATCATTCCTTCCTACTCTACCCCATAAGATAGTAGATGGCAGAGAGGGACGCAGCACTGTGTACTTTGTAAGTTGGTCAAAGAGAAATGACCGCTGTTGACCATTTTGCCGTCTCTTGCGTCATTTTACGATACTTTACCCACTTTTAAATTCCAAGTTTGTTGCTTCCATAGCCTCCGCAAAGAGAATCTTAATACGACGACCTGCGATGATGCAGATTTGTACAAATATTTGATAAAATAGTTTTTTTTTTGTTGTGTTGTGGATCTTTGATGTGTTTTTGTATTTAACTGTATTCATTTCTAATGGGACTGACATGTTCAATTTTTTACTCGTGACCACGGGCATTGAAACATGGCCGAAACGTCGAGGTAAATCAACAATATATTTTTATCGCACTAAAGTCCCGATAATGTTATAAATATGTGTGAAAGTCGCGAAAGTTTAAAACAATTTTTGTTCAAGTTTGATCAAAGCCCCTAAATAATTAAAGAATACGACGACCTGTATGGCACAGTGGCACATGTGTCTGCTTACTGTGCTGGTCCCGGGTTCAAATCCTGGTATGGGCAAATATTTGTGTGACGAATACAAATGTTTGTACCTGAGTCATGGATGTTATTTGTATTTAAGTATGTATTTATTTATATAAGTATGTATATCCGTTGTCTAGTACTCATAGTACAAGCTTTGCTTAGATTGGGACTAGGTCAATTAGTGTCAATTATCGCATGATATTTATTTTAATGAATTTTTTTTAATAGTTAATGCATGACATTAAAACCCATCGCAGTTTTGGTACAATAAAACTATAGTATAATATGTATCTATCTAGTTGAAGTGAAATTATGAAGTCATGTAAAAAATTGTTTTATTATGTTGGTAGAGCGTATTTACAAGCTATCTGGGTCTCTTAGTATGAGACGGTCTAAGGTAGAACGATTAGGCCCCTATATCTAAAAAATAACAAGTCCTACAAATTGACTTAATTGTAAAGTTTTTCATACAAAAATTTTACAAATTTAGTTAAATGCAGCAGTTGTAAGTTTTGTGATACAGGCCCTAAGAGTTCATTAAAAGGATCAATTTCTGTTTAACCAAATTACTACATAAATAGTGACTCGAAAATACCTATTTTATGCATGGTTTATGCTTCTTATATGTTTTGGGTACGAGTATTTATATAATGAAACCTTATTATTCGATATTAAAAAGTTGACGAAGAGGCGGACTAAATACTTTAAGGCATATAATGCACTTACTTAATATGTCATGATATTTTTATAACGGCTACTAGGATATACTTACATCTATTCATTCGTTCGCGTATTTACCCCTTAAGGCGTGAATTTCACAATATCTTTTCCTAGCGCACTCTACCCTTTGATAAACATTTTCCTTAGTGCCTTACTCAGGCACGGGTTTACAGATTAATTGAAATCACATTTGAGCTAAATTAAATTGTATTCAAGCAATACATTTTAATAATGCCCACTAAACACTGGATCCGTCTATCAAGTAATTACTTGTAGGTACATTACTTTATGTGTCAAAGGACTTTTTTAAATACCAGATAACAAAAACAGTTGACATAAGTGAAGTGCTTTCTTTAAAAAAAAAACAATTCAAACTTCGTTCTATATTCAAAAACCGTGTTTGCGCGCGAACGCGTCCAAGTTCAACAGCCACAGCCGCGCCCGCGCAAGCCACAGACATGGTAGGAAGGATGAAGCCGACCTACTTGCGGTTCCCTGACCTCCACCACAGCCTAGCATAGCGTCTCCTCTCTCCGTCGCACATAAACATACCAGTACTTCACCGTCTCCCTCACTCCCGGAATATTTTCGCACTAACACAAGTGCGTTCGGAAAATGGCGCAGAAGACGCCGAGGTAAGCTTACGAGTGACAATGAGATTTTTAAAGGTACGTTTTACCGTTAGTTTCTAAGATCTTGTAGAATTTATTTTTATCTTATGAATATTGAATAAACATGTCTATCAGGCAACTGGTGGAACCAGTTATTAATAACGCGAGGGAAAATAGTTTTTTAAATCGACTTCCTCTATTATTCCGCGTTGAACAGCTTCTTTAGAAGATTTTTCGGATAATTAATAACTTAGGTAAGTATGTTAAAATATTATAGAATATGGATGTTGATATAACATGCTGCTGCAACGTGACTAAGCAAAGTCATCTCGACCCAGACTGTCGCGTCAAACACAAAGGCAACCACAAATGGGACGGAGGCTCAAAAGAGCATAACTTCGCCATGTATAGAAGGACACGAACGTACTGAATTTCATTTTCTAAAGCCCGATTACACGGAGGTGACGCAAGCCGGGCTGGAGGTCGGGTAACGGCGACACGGGCCACGAAATCGAAAGGCATTCGAAACTGAAATCGAAGGGAGCGATCCCGTTATCCTGCCGGACTGCTGCAGAGATGGAAAGCTCCCGTTACCAGCGTCAGCGATCATGCAACAATGACTCACGGGTCCCCGAGGTGGCCCCCTTCTAGCAGCGAGATACAACTGACACGCGATTTTCAAGTTCAGTCACAGTGGAGGCCACAACTGCCAGTTAACGAGCGAGCAACCCTTGTAAACTACAACCCTAGACAAATCCTAGTCAAGGACTTTTAGAAATTTTAATCCCTATGATGATTATGACAATTATTTTAACAGAAGGTATGGATTGTTTATTTTTAATCATCAGCCTAAATGCCAATTTTTGCGTTTCTTCAAAAATAAGGGACGTCTTTTAAAAAACAGCTATTTTTATTATAACCATGGGAGTTGATTTTGTAAAATTGTTGTAAAACCTTCTCATTTTATTTAATGATACAAGCAATGAAAACACTGAGAAAAGTATTTTTACTGAGATTATTTTCTGTTGAATTATAAATAAAAATCGAAAGATATAGCAGTTTCATAATGACTCAGCAGCTTATTTTAGTCATCAGCCTGAATATCAATTCTCAATATTCTCATATTTCTATCCTCAAAAATAAGGGATGCGTGTAAAACCTCAACCCCTTTTTGAACTATTTAGGGATTGAGTTTCTTTAAATTTGTTCCTATTACTCCACTCCTTCATAAAATAAATTTACTGTCCAAATTTCGACGCTACGGCATTGAGCCAGTCCATTAATTATCTGATAGGCGTTCTGCCTTTAATATTTTAGTACCTCGAAGTTTGGGAAACAAAAGACATTTTGATATAGAATATTTATCTACCTTAGAAAACTAAGTCAGATCTCATAGGAACTATTACACTCGACCTAAAAAAGGAACCTAAGTGCTAGGTGCGTATTCAAAAGCTGTTAAGTATGCGGGTGGAGTTCGTACCTAGCTATCACTTCTGGGAATGTAAATGCTACCGAATCAATTTAGTGATGAAATGTAGCCTATTTAAAGCTCTTTTCACGTATTTACAAGGAAAGGCAAGGTCTTTAAACCTTGAAACCTTAAAGAAAATAAGTTTTTTTATCTCATGTGATTACTATTCTATTCTATCGTATGTCTATGTGTCAAAATAGCTGTGTGTTGAACAATACGTTTAATTTCACTTCGACGCTACAAAGGGACCTTCGAGTCATTCCCCAGTTATACAGTAAGCGACGAGACACGCCCCATCCACTCGGTAGACGACCGAAAGGACAATGACGGATCAGCGACTCTCTGCTGTTATTGATTCCTATGTCTATTTTAAGAAGAAATCTTTTAAAAAAGTCTCCTGGAGCTATGGAGCAATAGTTTTGGAGGCTTATGGCCGTATGGGAAACTACATATATATTTTTAAATGTTTTGTGGCAGTATGTTTTAGGTTGCCATCTAACCACATACCCAGGTAGGTAAACATCCCATGGCAAATTTAAAAATGCGAGATTAACTGATATATTTTTAAGATTAATTACCCAATGAAATACTCATTTTGCCGAAGAAATCACTCAGTAATCAAACACAGGTAAGAAATTATTAACGTATATACACTTACGTCCAGACGTTCTGAGGCTCCTGAGCTCTTAGCAGGTATTGAATTCATGAAAAAGTAGGTAAATAAATATAAACAATTAAAAACACCTGTGAATGAGGTAAAACACTTTTTTCATTAAAAAGGCATTTGCCTCTAAGCAACTACACCACCCTGTGAAGGCTATGAAGACCACTAAATTAACCTGAGAGCCACATTCGGTTCTTACGTCTCTAGGCGACGTCTACTAGCCTAGAAAACTTTTCTGCATCACCTTAGAACACTTTGAAGGCACATAGCCAAGTTTCGTTTATCTGAGTTTACCCCTATGTGCATCACTTTCTTATAACTTTAACTTTAGCTTTTAGCAGGGAGGAATAAGTTTGCGGATAGTAGGACCTTGTGCAAGGTCCGTCCGGATCGCTACCACCATCTTGCTCGCTAATCCTGCCGCTAAGCATTAGTGCTTGCACTGTTGTGTTCCGGCGTGGAGAGCAAGACAGCCGGTGTAATTACTGGCACAAGAGGTATTCCATCTTAGCCTTCTGGGTTGGCAACTCATCTGCACTCTCTTTGTTGTTGCAGGTGTCTATAGGCGGTGGTGATCACTTACCATCAGGTGACCCACTTGCTTGTTTTCCTTCCTATGTTGTATAAAAAAAAAGTTAAACCTCGGCCGGTCATTTTATTGCCACTGGAGTAATCAAAGCTTCAAATACTCATAAACACCTCTCTCTACCAAACATGTGGTACCATGCAGAGCATAATTACGTCACTAAGTCATCTCAATCCTTTCACGTTGAGCCGTGTCCCACTTAGAGGTAACGGTACATACCGGCAGGTCCTGCGCAAAACAACACGGGGCCGCAATTTTTTTCACTAATTAACCTGTTACGCAGATAGCAGACAATAAAATGAATTATAACTACTTCTCTTTAAGGTAGGTAGGCGACTTATTTGTGTTAAAAATACAACTGTCGCACGAGCTCTTTTGATTACAGTGTTTTTTTAATATAAATATTAAATCAAAAGAATGTGATATTAAATTAAAAGTTATTCAGGTATTTTTAACATCATAGTCATCAATCAATCAATAATTCTTTATTTTCAGACAGCTAAGCTATAACAATGGCAATACATTATTTGAATGACATAAACGTATATTTATTTACAAATTAACACGTATTTAAACAACAGCAAAAATAAATTAAAATAGGTATCTACATTATAAAATTTCGAAATTAAAATGAAAAAAAAAACATATTTGTAATAAATTAGTAATCTAAAATTAAAATCAATGAATGCAACTGAAATACAAAACATAAAAATTTATAATTATGAAGCTGAAACAAAAATATAACTTGGCGTTTAGCTATAATATAACGCCTAAATGAAATATTTAGCAAAAATCAGTGCAAACATTTGTGAATGCGTAAATTAAGGCGTTTATACATTTACTAGACTCGTATGCTTAAATCCCTAAGTAGTATTTCTATGTGTCCGCAACAAGCAAAATATTTTCAACTAATATTTTGCTAACTACTAATACAATAAAAAGAACTCACTCAAAGGTTAAAAGGAATAGATCCCTTAAAGGGATAAGTTCGCCTTTGTTCGTCACTGTATTTCTTCTTGTCATGTATGTTATTTTGTACAATAAAGAATTTACATACATACACACATACATACATAATACATTGTTGTAACCAATCCATTAATCAGTTTCAAAGGTGTTTTGATAAAAGCGCCATCTAGCCGAACACAATGAAACTAGTGTGTGTATGATGTAGGTGAGCAAAGTGGTATTAACAAAGTGCACACAGAACGTCGTAATGAACTAGGAAGGCGTCGTAAAAATATTATAACTTTTCTGTAGATGTCGCTATGTCTTGAAGCTTGATTGCGTATAATTTTCCACAACGAAAAGAGGAGGAAATCGGAGAAAAAATATTATTTTCGTATTACGAATGAAACGAAATATTTGAGGCAATAAGTAATTAAGGACCAAAGACGATAAGACCTTTGATTGTTTCCCGTGCAAGTTTAGGTAAGTAACTATGTGTTATCTTGGTAGTCTACAATAAAGAAGTTTGCATAAGGTACTTAATACCTACGCCTATAATGAATAATTTTAATACAATACAAATTAAATAGGTACCTCCCTAATAATAACTTATAATTTTTCCAGATAAATATTTTTTAAGCAAGGAAAACAGTATCTTATTAGGTAATGTGGAGTCGAAATATATTATTCTGTATGATTTGCAGATAGGGTGTAGATTATGGTAGGCAGCTAGCCATTGAATTTCTGTTTATTCATGTCAAAAACCATATTTAAATATGCATTACGTTCGTCTCGTTCTCTCTTAGTAAAAAATCTAGACTTTCGCATAACCATTTGTCACTTGTCTTGCTAACTTGATGCCGTGCTTTACCATTTGCCTAATCCGATTTACAAACATCAAAACAGTATATTACATTGAGCCATCTTCCTCGCAAACAACTCCAAGGTCACCGAAAACCAAACTAATTAATAATCCACTGATTTAAATTTTATAGCTGATGTGCGTCAGTTCACCTACTGATACGATCGTCATTGTACGCCGGAACTGGTTGAAATGGGAATTAAGGGAACGATTTAATTTTGTGAAATGTTCAACTTTAGGCAACATAACAATTTGCGTTATTTGGTTGTGTAATCTGTGACTCGTTGCAGAGCTGAGTAGTCAAACTTGGAAAAAGTATTAAATTAGGGAATCACCATAATGAAACTGAATGATGAAAATTCTCAGCAGTAGTGCAATTTTTGAATCTCACCGGGTAACTAAAGCTCACCAAAATGGTCGAATCTCTATGAAAAACGGCCATTTTTATGAGCTTAAGTCACCCGGTGAGATTCAAAAATTGCACTACTGCTGAGAATTTTCATCATGAAATTTTCAGCGCATTTACTTACGCCTATTTAGGTGTTTGTGTCGCTTGAAAAACAGTCACAATATAGTTCGATATATTGCCCCAACACCTATTCGTCGTATTTAGACGCCTGCAGGCACTGCACGCTTCTTTCATATATACTCAACGTACTTATACATATATTCGTATTTGGTATGCTTTGTAACATTTGCTCATTACACGTAAATAATACTCAATTCTATCACCACCTTAGCGTTTCAACTTGTACGGATAATTCAGAAAACAATTCAAGGCAGTATTCTAAGTCCCTATAGAACTTCACTTCATAATGGGTATTGTTAGTACTTAGAAGGTTGAAAACCTGTATTCTATAAGGAACCCTGAGCTTTATAATAAATAAATAATAATAAATAAATATCTTGGGACAATTAACACCAATTGACCTAGTCCCAAAGTAAGCAACTGAAGCTGCTTGTGTTATGGGTACTAGACAACGGATATACATACTTATATAGATAAATGTATAATTAAATACATATAACATCCACGACTGGGGCACAAACATTCGTATTCATCATACAAACATTTGCCCCTTCCGAGAATCGAACCCGGTACATCAAGCTTCATAGTCAGGGTAACTAACCACTAGGCTATCCGGCCGTCCGGCTTATGGGAGTTCGATACACATTAGTGAGCCAGCTTTCCTTTTCGTGTTTACTTTCATAGAGTATTTTTTATTTACGTTGACAATACGATACGCTTAGTTAAATACCACATTAACAATTTCACAGAATTACAGATAAATCTTTAATATGGGTGTCCAAAAGGCGGTTTAACAACAACATGACATGTGTGTGTTCATTATGGTTGGAACTCCAAACAATCGCACGTTAAAACCACGACGGCATTTTCGTCTGCAGAAGTCTATTAACCTAAACTTATAAGTCACATTCTAAAATTATCGAAGCTGCCCCTGAATTACCAAATGTTAATCATTTGAATTTAATCTTCCATTTGGTTACTACATCTCTACAATAACCCGTACAATTATTGGACTTCTAGAGACGAAAATGTCCAGTTCCGAGAGCTTGTTTATGGGTTAAAGGTCATGCATGTCTAAATAAGTAGGTACGTAAATGATTTGAGTAACGTTTGAATAAATTGCATAAGCAGTAGGTAGACCATTCTTTAAGCACACCCTAACTGTGAAAAATATTTTTCACGTTAAAAGAAGTACCTTTGTACCTTCCTTACTTTTTCGGATTTGTCGCTTTTCGGTTAGGTTGGTTGAAAGATAATTTTATATATATAACTGTAACTAAAGAAAAAATACTTCTTTGTAAAAAAAGTGTAGTTATTATTATTATTGTTGTAAGCTCACGCTTGTTCCCTTTGGGGTAGGCAGAGACCACAGAACGCCATTTGCTCCGGTCCTGGTATACTTAAATTCCCTCGTGTAGTTCAGTAAATATTAAAGGTTGTCTAATACTTAGACCTCCACTTGAGTTAACTTCCGATTTTTCTTATAAGGAGTCATCCACACAGAAAGAATTTTAAGTGTCATTTGCCAGAGATTAGGATATTTCTCGTTACTAAAATAAACTTTATTTCGTAACGTATAAAGTTGTTTTTATCATCAAACGGGACTTGATTGACGTTGTGTGAACGCGTCACCTCTCTATTCGTATTGGAGACACGAAAACGAATCTGACAACTGACGGGTCGTTCCAGTTTTTAACCACAGTAAAAAAACATGGCAGCCGCTAAAATCACCTGAGACGACCACTCTAGTTATTCGCTCGGATAAATTTGTCCTTTGAGATCCTCCAATGGGGCTAAGCGGCCAAGTTTAGTTTATCCCTCTCTGCGTCTCTGTCTAACTAGTGACATAAGAAAGGGACGCACATAGAGATATAGATACTCAGATAAACTATACTTGGCCGGTGATGTTAGGGGCACAGGGGTCCTAAGATGGCCGGCCATGTTTTTTAAATCTCTATGTACATGTCTTTCTTATGACATTAGTTGACAGAAACGCAGGGTGGGATAAAATAAACTTGGACCGTCATGTTAAGGCCGCAGGTGATTGAATTGCAATTGAATTGGACGGATCTTTAGAACGCTCCCCCGGTTGATTTAAGTGGACAGAAATTTATCCAGTGGGATACCGCAGAAAATAAAATAATACCTAAAGTGACTCTAACAATCACGTCCAGATATTTTTTGTTTTGTTTTCCTAACACTTGAAATGAAGAACAGAGAGTTTAACTCGGGCGAAAGTGACCATTACAGTGAGGTTATGTTCCCTTTCCGCCTTTATTTAACAATCTACTATTATAGTTTGATTTCCTTACACTCAATGACTGACAATTGTTTGAAACCTCATTTACATTCTTATTCGACGGGTTAAGTAGTTAAACAACTTACGCAAAAACAACTGCATAGCTGTAGCTGTTGTGCAGTCGGGAGAACTGCACGCCGACTGTAAGCGGACTGCCCATTTCGTTTGCAGTTCCGATGCAGTTCTATTAACCGCATAAACTGCATTCAATCTGCAAATTTGCAGCTGGCTGGCGGCTCAAGCGCAGTCCATCTGTAATATACTTTAATTAAAAAAAGGCCAGAAATAACAGTGACTTCCATGTGACTTTACTGGCCTCTCCAACTCTGAAAGAGAGTATTTTTTTTCTATTTACACAACAACTCAACGAGCTATGGAAGTCATTACCTCGGCAGCATAGAAACACATAGTTGTATATCGTTATCTGTAAAGCGAGGGTCCCTCATTCAGTTCGATTTCAAAAGAAATATCCGGAGTGCTTTACACCTCTCCAGCGTTTTTAAGTAGATAGATAACGTAAAATATATGTAAAATTGAGTTTGATTAAGTACCGACCATTGAACCGACTGTTGTTTTTAACATTTGGAATTACTAATTTATATCACGGAAAAGAACGTATGACGCACTAAAATAAAAATTCCTCTGCTTGATTGGTTGTAGATTCACTTAGGGCAGATAAATATACTAAATGCTGGGGATCTATCGATATCATTATTTTGTCTCGGAAATTAAGCTTTTTAACTTTAAGTATTTTTTTGTTATAGTTGCAATCTGAAAAATAAATGAAGACCGTTGTTGCTTTTTAATCTTTTCTTCCTTAAATTAAACATATAAATTATAAAAATGACTCGATGGCTTGTGAACCTCTCATTTTATGTGAAATTGATTAAAATAATAAAATATAATATTTGGTATTGTATTATATTGTATTTTGCAACATTTTTTTCCTGTTTGGAAACGGAACATTTCCACAAACAATGTTAGTGCGAATATTCTCTTAAATAACCCCCTCCCCCTTCCACTTTTATCGCCGCCTTTTATACACAACGCAAAGGTGGAGTTTCCATCGTGTTTGTCCTATGACTTCTTATCTTTAGATGCAATTAATCAAATTCAAGGCTTCTTTTTTATGCGTTGTAGCTGAAGCTTGGTGGTTCTAAGACGGTAGTCTTAACTAACACACACTACACAGTACAGTACACAGTACAGTGCAGTACAGTAGACAGTAGTCTTAACTGACAGTAGTCTTAAGTAGTAACTTAGCCACGCTTAGGGCAAAGGAGTTACTGTTTTTTTTAATATTAAACTTTTAAAACATGGCGAGGGTAGATTTTTAGTTTTGATTTTATCTGATTATCAAATTTTTACCTGTAGGCGTTTTAATTTAAAATTTTGAAGTACAGTAGAGTTGGGTCGAGCCCAGCGTAGCCACCACCAAAAATAAACATCGGTCGACATTGACGTGACCGGTGACCACTGTACGACGTGACTACATCCATACGTCCATATGTATCAGGAATCAACTGTTCCAAATACTTTCATACCAATTTTTTACTTATTTATGTCATAAATGGCAAAAAATAAAAGTCTTTAAAGCGCGGTCTTTTTTCCATACAAATCCTCGCGCCAGTTTTCTTCCTAGATTTCGGCTCTACATGATTTATTTTCCTTACAATCAAAACGGGTAACTTTGAGCAATCGGGGAACCATCGAACGGTCTTAAAAATGTTTTCAAAATATTTTACTGATATATATCTTTATTCATTATTTCTTTCCCCCTTTGACTAGACCGCCAATTACAAGTATTTGGCCATTTAATGTAACCCGAGTATTCAAAATTATCCGCATTGACTGTATGGGTTCGTCTTCCCAATAATTTGCCAAGTATTAATTTATTAATTTATTATTATTGTATTTTTATGTTGACAATTTCTATTCAAATGGAATTTTTATCGCAATTTATTTTATTTCTACTTTAAGTATTTTTGTGCTTTTTGTTTTTACCTTGACTGAGTTAAATGTAATTTAATTTACTTAATAATAATATGGGTGGTATTGTGCCTGCAAATAAAACTTTTTTTTATTGGGGCCAGGTTTTTTAAACGAGACTAAAAATCTCGGAAAATTTTCTAGAGATGTGTGTATTGGAAATACGGAACAAGTTTTGAATTTCACTTGATATTGATAATGCTATCAAACGTGCAAGTATTATAGCGGACTTTCAGTGGTCATTCAAAAAGAAGCCTCTTAACTCTCACTAGAAATTCTTCTTTGATTTTTATTGAAGTTAGAAGACCATTTTTGTTTAAACATGATAGGGTATTTATAACATGGCGAGACCACATACGAGTATATTTCATGAATTTATATCACGAGATTGTTTGATTTGATACTAACAACGCACCCCTTTAGCATTCTAAGAACGCCACCTTGGTTTACCGTACATTGGCTACAATAAATCGGTCTAATCTCGAAACTCTGTGACGCAGGATTGATGACGGTGCGATCTAAATTACGAAACAAAAGGTTTCCCTGTACCTACTAACAGTGTTGTTTGTCAAAATGCCAACAAAATAGTGATAATATTGCGTTCGTTATTATATTCTACTTTACTTGCATTTCTAAGCCAAGTTCTTCGAGAATATAATCTGGAATCTATTCGAAAAGTTTCAAAGTTGTATAGAACCCTTGTGTTAGCGCCTCATTTTGCTGTATTCGTCGAACTTCCGGAGTTGCAGCTTTTTCGTTATACACGTAACAGAATATCGAAAATAAATTAGATCATGCAAGTCGTAAGGAAATGTTTCCATTTTTATTATTTCTAGTGCTGTATATCGTTAAAGACTCTATACAGTTTTATGATCCCTAAAATAATACTGTAAAAAAATACGAGATGAAGCAGGTTTACATTTCGTTCTGAATGTTCAGACGTTAAGTTTAAATGTAAATTAATGCCTTAAAATACAAACATCTTTTTGTCGTTGACAGTAAAATCTTAACAAGTAGAAGTGAATAAGTGATGAAGTAAGAACTTTCCTTTTTTTAATCATAGTTGGTCTAAAATAATCATGATCCTTGATAAAAACGTGCGGTCTGCAATAAAAATAAAAGCTCTCGACGAATACTGGTTTGTGACACCAGATAAATATATTTCGAGTACAAAATAAATATTTGCTAATAGTATACGTTATGTTATGTGTAGGTAGTAGTATAAATACATGTTTCTGTTTTCCTTTATTTTTAACTTTTGTTTCCAGTTCCCTTACCTAATTTTAATCACAGTTAACATAGTTTAGAAATGCAACGAGGAATTACAAAAAAGGAAAGCATAGGAACATAGTACAACTACTTCTTATTCTATTTACGAAATACCATTTATGTAGGTCCATTTTAGGAAGAGAAATTCGTCGAGAGCCAGAACTCGAATATCGTCTTTTTTATTATTCACCGGGAGCTACGGTTGTCTTAATCACACAATATGTAGAACAAAACAATGGCAATACTTTTTCCAAGTACCAACTTCTCTAATGTTTCGTCTCTCGCCACTACCAGAATACATTTAAATAATTGTCAAAGTCCAAATATCTTTGTTTATAACGGTAGAGATGTGTTCTATCATTAGATTCTAAAAACAAATACAATTCGCATCATCTAAGAATAGATACTTTAAGATCATACGGAAGATTCCGCTTGAATACTTGTTTACCTCCTTTAGTGGGTTTGCGTCCGTTAGCGGCGACAAACAGGATAATGTCACTTCTTAACGCTTGAATGAAAAACTAAAGCATGGATACAGCCTCAGTACATGTGAAGCGTACACACTAAAAACTTCCAAAATTGGTTACCTTTGGTGCGCGTCAAGGTAGTAAAACCTGCAAATTAATATGAAAATCATCGATTATACTACCTTAATGTACACCAAAGTACATCTATTGATGTGTGTACAGGGTGTTAATTGACGAGGAGGTTTAGAGTATGTAGTCGTCTCTTTTGACACATTGTATTGCCATTTAAAGTAAAGAGATCAGTTAATAAAATATCGCTCTAAATTATATTACTCTTCCTATGCTATACTATTACTGTGTTTCAACGCCACCGCCAACGATGCAAGGACAAATTTTCACTCACCCACCGCGTCGTCTTAATCTAACATGAACTTAAACCTAAAGCTTAGCACACGTAAACTTTCTTTTTTTATGAAATAGGAAGGCAAACAAGCAAGTGGGTCACCTGATGGTAAGAGATCACCTCCGCCTATAGACAACCGCAACACTAAAGAGATAAACAATGTATATTTTCATCCTTAAATGTAACATGGAGTATTGAGAACACGTTGCTTTTGCAATCCGGTTTAAAAAGAAACGCAGTAACAAGAAAATCTGATATTTTGGGAATTTGGTATTTCAGAAATCAGGTGAATCGGCAATCTTGTATTTTGCAATTCTGGTATTTAGGGAACGAGCGGACTTAAGTGGTAAACAACATTGTGACTTAAAATTTCAGTTTTTTCCATTAAAATATTTTTCATTGTGTAAATGAAATATTCTAAAGCAACAAATTATAAATTAACCTTCTATTTACAGCCTCGATTTGTTTTATTTAGGCGATAGACAATGTTTAGGTGATGAAAAATTAAATATTAGGTTAAAATTTTGTTTACACGTTAAGACAAGTATTAGACTAGGAGGTCACGACAAATTTGGCAATGATCACCAATATGGCTGATCTGAAGTTCACAAGATAAAGGGCAACTCCGTGATGCCAAATATGTCGGTCTGCCTGCGCTAAGTGGTTGCGTTATCGAAATATGGCGCCTGCAAAACCAGTTATCGTTCCCAAAAAAAAACGATAAGGTAAATGGCTGAATAAAGTACAGAAAGGAAGTACCGGTTGCACTCATGTGAATTCTGCTAAAACTGAACAAATATTTGGTCGCGTTTCGAAGTTCATCTCGTTTAAAGACCCTTGATCGTTGCCAAAAAAAAACGATAACGGAAATGGCTGAATATGACGTGGCATTAAAGTATCAGTATGTACGAGCTTAATGCACCAAAACTGAAAAAATCTTCGGTCGCGTTTCGTAGTTATGAAGCGGTCTAGGTTACAATATCTCATACATTGTTGGAGTATTTTTTCAAAAGCATTGGATAAATCAAGTTCAAACATATTTTTGGGGAGTAAGCACAGTGTCAAAAACATCCTCCTACACTTCTCTAGCAAACCTACCCTCCTCCGGTTAGGGGTACGTAAGATCTGGTATCCAAATAGAAGACAAGTCCTTGAAAGAATTGCTGCGAATGTAAGATTTTATTTGTATTGAAATGAGAAATCATTTGCGTTAGCATTATTTTTTCGAATATTTTGCTAAACACTGGTAGAATGGACACTGGGCGATAATCAGAATGATTATCCTTATTACCTGATTTAAAGATAGGAACTACTTTACTACATTTCATTAGATTGGGGAATACGCCTACGTCTATACAGTTATTAAAAATGGTAGCCAGAGTTGGCGCAATGACGTCCAAGATGGCATGTAAAACCTTGACTGATACGCCCCACAAGTCTTTCGTCTTTTTTATTTTTAATGATTTAAAGGATTTAAGAATATCGAAAGGAGAGACTTTTGTAAATTTGAATTGACTAATGTTTTGGATACTAACATTTTGTTCTAATAGGGCTTCAGCGAATTTTGAAGAGTAAGACTCGACGCTAAGGCATCGCCTTGTCTCGCTCACTCGAGCTAGCACGCTAAAGCAAGACAGGGCGCTGCTCCAGCGACGACCTCATCGCTGTTGCGCTCAGATATTCACTCTCCTGCACGGAACACGACGTAGCGTTTTCATTTCATTACTCATGCATGATATTTAAAAAAATAGCGAATAAATTATTAGTACATAATAAGGTCTGTGTATCTATATCTGCCTTAAATTATGTAAACAAAATTCTAACTTGATTCCTACCTAATACATACCTATACCTAAGTCGGGTTCCTAATGTTGTTACCTAAAAATCAATAATTTATAGTCTAAATAAAACAAATCGAGTTTGCAAATAAAAGACGTGGATTATATTTTTTCCTTTTAGAATGTTTTGTTTTATTTAAACAATACTGCAATTTAAGGTTAGAATGTTGTTTTGTTGTCTAAAGATAAATAATGTTTACGTTCCTAACTTTTTTGACGGATAATTATTACAGTACGTGGGGCATACTGAAAGTTTCTGGAACTAGCCATTAGTAATAAAAAAAATAAAAAAATAAGTATGGTTTTTGAAAATGGAACTCTCTGGGAGTAGAATACATTTTAGTTTGTGTCGTTGTCATTTGTTTTTTTATTGTGGTATCGTTTTGAAAATTTTGTGTCGACATTACTATGGATTTAACTCGATAAAATATTCGCGCCATGATTTTCTATCATTTTCGTTGCGGCCCAAGTCACCAAGAAAGGTGCCAGAGACTGCAATTGGTATTTAATGATGCAGCTCCATCTCGTAGCTCTGTGTATTCATGGTTTGGTGAATTTAGACGTGGACTACATCACCACTGTGACGATTTTCGTGAAGGTCGGCCGGCGACTGCTGTTATCGAAACTAATATTGAGATAATACGACAATTGATAGAGACTCATAAAAAAATACTTTTCAGAAAATTTGTACTGTTTTAGGTATTACTATGAGCTAAGTGCAAAAGATTTTGCATGTACATCAGAAGGTTCGGAAACTTTGCACTCGATGGACACTGCATAATATAATGGATGACCAGAAACGACTGCGTACAGAGTGGTGCCGTGAAATGATAAAAAAATATAGTGGAGGACAGTCATTGGTTGTATATAATATTGTCAGAGGTGACGAAATCTTCGTGTACTGATTTGAACCTGAAACTTAAAGCCAATCAGCAGATTGGGTCCTTCCTTTTAAAGATTTGCCACCGAAAGTTAAGAAAAGTAGAAGCATGGGCAAGAAGATGGTTGCTTCTTTTTTCGGCAAATGAAGACATTTCACTACATTGTTGCTAGAAAACCAAAGGACAGTGACTGCAGATTGGTATGTAAACACGTGCTTGCCCACAGTAGTTGAAAAAGTTCTCGAAAAGCGTCCTCGCAGCAAAGTCGTCCTTCACCACGACAACGCGTCCTCATATTCCGCTAAGGTATCAAATGAGTTTTTGAAGACCTCAAATCTCGAACTGATGATGCATTCGCCACACAGTCCGGACCTTGCACCTTGTGGTTTTTTTCATTACCGAAAATTAAAGATAAGCTTAGAGGTATACGATTTACAGGCCCCGAAACAGCGGTGAATGCGTTCCAAAAGGCCGTTGAAAGCGTCCCTACGGAAAACTGGGCAGACTGCTTTTAGCAATGGTTCCAAAGAATGCAAAAGTGTGTAAACAGTGAGGGAATAGACTTTGACAAACAATAAATTTACCCTAAACATAATATGGGGTCTTATTAATGAGAATCCAGAAACTTTCAGTATGACCTAAGTATGTACATAGGGGTATATCTTAAGATAAATGTCAAGTTAGTTATTTTCCACATTTAACTAAGCGGAACAACTTTGCATTTATCGTGTAATTGCAACTACCGGTTTTATTGTCAACTTTGAACTATTCGCCTTTATGCGTCATTTGGATATGAGATGAACAGGTTTGTAGGTACAATAACAAACTCAAAGTAAGTTATTGAGTCATCAAAAGCTAGCGAAAAGATAAACAGCACACTCAAATAAACTGTATAATATTGTAAACAGTATTTTTCTTAAAAATATAGAGAATATAAGCAAAAATTGTAACGTACGAGTATAACAGGTACCAGCGAGAAAATGTTGACCATTGATGTACAGGGAAACTAAATGCGATATTTTTTCTCGTATTATTTACTAAGTCTTTAGGGAGGAGATGATGTTGTCTCTTGTTTTACCTTAATTGGGCCACCAACCTTACTTTCTGAGGTTCAATATGCATTTCGATTTCACAAACATGATAGCACGGGGTGCTACTTTTTCTGGACGCGACGAATATCATCTTGGCATTGCACGCCGGCTTTTCGTTCACATCGTCGTATACAAAACCAAGGTTAAACGACAATCCTGGAGGGATCCTCATACACCTTGATAAGGATAGATTAATAAACTTTAATTGCTCCAAGTCAGGGGTCACTTTATAAAGCTTGATGTAAACCGGTTCTAAGGAGAGGTTTGAAAACCTGATATGTTCTGTCGTAACGCCGCCTCGTTTGTATTCAATTCTGCAAGGGTTAGGATACTCAACAAGCTGATTTTCGCAAATATATGACGCTGTTTTTCGCAAGGGGCTTGAAAAGTATTTGGAAATTTCGATAAACCTTTCAATTTCGGATTTGAAGGCTGCGTTTGCTTTACACTGTGCCCTAGAGTCTTTTACGCTATCATTAGCTTCCTTTGTAGAATCTTGGAAATTACTTGATTTGCTGTCAGCCTCCTCAGAAGTCTGATCACTACTCGTATTTAAACTTGGTGAAGGTACCGGCTGTCCTGTTTTAGTTGATGATAAAGTGGTTGAAATGCGTTTTTGTCTCTTCATTGCAATTTTCTTTGTTACGATAATTTGTCAAAAGCGAAATTTTTAAACGTGTTGACGTATCTATGCCATGGTGTTTAGCTCACAGTGTAACCAGTGTAAACATGATTTTTGTTAATAGGCAATTAGATATTGAAATAGGTTGCATAGTAAATGGGCACTAGACCACACTTAGTTAGACATAACAACAACCCGTCAACAATCCGAAGTTTAAAAAATACGCTGCCTTTACGTAAAGCTGCGACCACACCAGTGCGTTTACGCAGTAACGCGTCTTATGCGTTATATTTAAAACGCAACCTCCCATACATTTTCACTGCGTTTACGGTGCGTGAACGTTTTTTGAGCAGCGGTGTTGTTGATCCTTACTTAATCCAAACAACGGATTTTATTACTTACTAACAGTTACAATTGTATAGTCGACAAAGAAATTGCTTGACCACTTTTCGACCGTATCACAAAGGAATAAGGTTCAAAAGTGGTCAAGCAATTACACGGTCGACTATACATATTCATGTTCTGTGAGAAATCTGACAAATTTCAACAGCTAGTAGTGAAAATGGACCGTGGCTTATTGAATACTACATATTAGGAACGCGGCATTTTACATGGATGTGTAAGCCTATATTGTAGTAATAAAATAAAATGAGATTACACTATTAAATGTACCCTTAAAGGATCTTTCTCATCGGAGCTCAAAATAAGCTGACCTTGAGCAAATTTAGCGCGTCAAAATAATCCTCAACATGGCGTCACGACGAGATTGCCACGTTTTTTTGCACGCCAGTGTGATTACCAATATGCAATGGTGCTAATGCATTTTGAACTCCAGTAAAGGGGATCTTTAAAGTATCTTTCAATTGAACGCTATTACTTGACATGCATTTCACGCAAATTAAGGGTTAATTAGTTTCAAAAGTCCGTGTTTACCTTTTAATTAACGCCAGTGATATTTGCTATAAATAGTGTAAAATGCAGACAGGATTCTAGGCTCCATTATATTTTATGATTTGCTAACAGGCTATGTTAATGTTAGGGACACAAAAAATTAAAGCGATATGTCAGCTCACTGTAATTATAAGGGTCACATACAAAGGTTTTTAATAACAGTGCATTATTTCAGCCTAAATAATAGGTTCATGGTTTGCATCATTGGATTCGTTTATAGCCACTATTTTGATAAACTGTAACGCCATGCTAGTGCCAGCTTAGTCCGCGCGCCGCCAGCCAGCTATGCTAGAGATGCCATTCTCTACGCCAGCCAGCCAGACAGCCTGCTAGCCTTGAGCCTCTTCCCACTACCGCCCTATGTTCGAATTGAGAGTTCGGAGACAATTGACGATGACGACGACGGGGACGCTAAAAAAGTGGTCGTGAGAAATTTCTAGTTTTTCAGGTGTAGTAACGTTGAGTTTGGAAAAAGTTAATCAAAAAATGTAGTACCTACTTTCTTGATTTTTTTTTACTTTTTTGATTTTATTTTTTAGATTTTTTCCTTCCGTTTCAAAACAGAAAAGATACAAACACGCAAAGAATGAGAGAATCCCCTTTTTGGGACTCTGTTCCTCAATTAGTAAAAACTGAACCCTTATCACTTCATTGTCCGTCTGTCTATCAAAATAAAAAGATACTTTCTATTGGCCTAAGCACATAAGGCAAGAATGGTCAAACAGGACAGTAAAGGGTCAAAACCGGAAATAGCTGATTTTTAGACGCGTTACATTAAAAAAAAATGCCTACACGCTCTCCCTCGAAAAACGTAACTGGCCAGGGTCTGTTTAGATATTAGCGTGCGCTCCATTGCGGTTTCGGTCTTAGGCAGGAGCAGTATTAGAAATAGTATTACATTGCGTGGCTCGATCGATTGATCGATTATCTAACACCTTGGTAGCCCGCAATGTAATGCTACACGCTTGGCAAGAACTCGCACCATGTAACTTCGGCCATTGTGACACATGGTAGTAGCCATGTCGTTCTACGGAACTAGGAGCTTTAGTTAGTGTTGTTCTCCATTAATAAATTCAAGATCGCACAACCTGCTAAACTTGTTTGCAACTTGTCTTGTCTTGTAATGATAGCTCAATAAAATATCATACGATCGATATTGCACGTACACGTGCCTACAATAACTACGTTCATTGTCCTGATATCCATGCAATTTTGTTACTGCTTGTTTATGATAAAATAGTTAACTTCTGAGTAATAAAGCACTGGCACGGGCACGAACACTTAAATCGTATTGAAAGTTAAAAGAAGGAGAAAGCTCGTGCGAGGAACGTAGCAGTTACATATTAAAAGTTTGTAGGTGTTTGATTTTGTGAAAGCGGAATTGTGCATCATCGTTTTTACAGATTAAAAACCCAAGGTCGGGGTTCACAATTCAATGTGATATATACAAATTAATGATGCTATCGGATTTACGTGTAGAGAAGATAACTGTCAAAACATACAACTACTGGATTAAATTTTTTTTTGACATTGTATGTTTTTTTTACTCGTCCAGTCTATTGATAAAATGAGATGTAATTAACAAAGAGATGTACAGTCCGCAATAAGAGTAGTCAAACGGACAAATAATCAAAAAGATCAACGTTAATAACAGAATTATCTATATCTTTTTCATTCTCCCATGAAAAAAGAGTCACGTGCAGAACTTTTTGGACTCTACATTCATTAAGCTACTTTTGCTGTTCACTGAAGACGTTTGTTTTCGATATACGAAACCTTAAATTAAAAATAAAAGAAAACATTTACGTACTTTATTTATTAGTTAAAAAAAGAAATAATGTAACACTCAAACAGGTTCTGCGCACGTTTGCGTCAGCACTACAACCGTCCACACGGATAAAGAGTCGAGCAACTAATTGTCATTAATAGGACGTTCACGCGAAGTTCAGAAGAACCAGTAGTTGTGGTCCTCTAACGTGATAATGACATACCTGTGATTTAGACTAAATCCCTACACAGGTTTGGGTGAACAGTGGTTGGTTAGGACCTTTTGCAGGGTCCACCCGAATCGCTACCACCATGTTGCTCGCAAATCCGGCAGCAGCAATTAAGCAGCAGTGCTTGCTCCGTTGTGTTCCGGCGTGGAGAGCAAGACAGCCGGTGAAATTACTGGCACAAGATATCCATCTTAGCACTCTAGGTTGCCAACGCATCTGCAAACTCCTAGGTGTTGCAGGTGTCTAAAGGCGATCGTGATTACTCATCATCAGGTAACCCTCTTGCTAGCTTGCCTTCCTATTTTACAAAAAAAGAAGATTTAAACTCGAGTGATATTTAAGTATTAATGTCAAATAATAACAAAATACTTTTTTGACAATTGCTACCACCTGTAGCCCTAACACGATTAACATAATGCTAACGTAACCCTCAGTGTGGCTGTAATAAGAAAAGAAAGCAGCATGCACACATGGAGGATGTTAGGCCGATGTAGTCATATGGATCCTTCTATATAAAAACAAGCGCATACAAGCATCATGTCGCGCTGTTTCCCTTTAGGGTAGGCAGAGACCACAGAACGCCATTTGCACCGGTCTTGGCCTACCTCCCTCGCTACCTCCACATACTTGGGCAGCGGTAATCACTTACCATCACGAGATCCGATTGCTTGTTTGCCCTCCCATTTTTTATCAAAATGCATTCTTCATTAAATATATTATGTAAAAATCGATACTCCATTGTTTAATTTAAGTTTACTTACAAAATTGAACACGTATCAAGTATTGTTTTAATTTCGGTTCGAGGCCATTAGTAGTTATTAATTGATGCTCATGTGTAACTAACATTAATATAAGTTTTGAATGTAAACTACTAGTACCAAAGTAATTTATGACCAATGGGTCATAAATTATGTTAGTACTAGTGGTTGAAATAAATAATTCTATTCTATTGTTATTCTATTAGTCGGTCTCGATGTCATTTTGACTAATCTCCAACGTAAAAGATCGCTTCGTATGGCGGGAATTTCGAAATTTTCGCAGTCTTTTATTCAATGGTGTGACTTTTTACCAACTCAAGTATTAGTAGTTTTCCGGTAGTTTTACGCGATTGTGCTATGATTTTGGAGTTTCGAGTAACTAATTTTAAATAATTATACTCTTTATGTTTCAATCAACTTTTACGCATTTAATGTACAAATCATTTAAAACTAGCAGCTTGGTTTCCAAAAAAAAATACAGGGCCTTAAGAAACAGTGTTTTTATACCGAAAAACTACTTGAATTTCATAAAAAGTCACACTTTTTAGGTAATCTAAATAAAAGCTGCGAAAATTTCGAAATTGCCTCCTCATTTGGAGCGTTCCAGCTTAAGATCGTATTACTTCCGTGCACAATATGCGGTGTTATGTGACAAGTTATTGAACCTGATGACTCGCTTGCATCAGCAGTTCTATTTTCATGTTGGTCTGCAATATTTCTTAACCACACCGTGTTGTTATGTCAGTGGAAAAGTTGCCGCCGTGCATTTCGCCAAGATGATCGCAGCAAAATTTACTACTACAGCCAAATAAATCTTACCGCTCCGATATTACCCTGTTAAAAAAATAACAATTCATCATTCTGGTAATCAGTTATTCTGCCGCAATACCTGTAAATACCTAATTGATTGTAACTACGTACGCCGGACGTAGGTGACATGTATACGGAGCATATTTTATGTAGATGTCATTCAAATGGCGTACAATTTGGTAGGTCCTGGCATCAGTCGCCCGTGAATATCAGTTTTGGGTAATCGAATCACGTGAAATTCATTAATTAACCGTGCTCTTTGACTCGTAATGACGCGTCTTGGAATAATTAAAGCAAGGCAAATCATTGGTCAGAAATATTTAGGTATATTGGGAAACGAAAACAATCGGACCTTGTATTTTTAATATCTAATTTGATGAGAGTTTTGTTTTTAGGAAAAATGAAATAGACATCTGAGGACAGAGAGGAACGGATAGCGACTTTGTTTAAAACTATTTGAGAAAATACTATACAAAATCCTCTTAATAATAAGGTTGTGTTAAAAAATACATGTCTGAGCTTTTCAACTGCGTATATATTGTATAGGCATGTCTGTTTTTTTTATGAAATAGGAAGGCAAACAAGCAAGTAGGTCACCTGATGGTAAGTGATCACCACCGCCTATTAGACACCCGCAAGACCACATAGATTGCAGATGCGTTGCCAACTCAGAGGGCTAAGCTGGAATACCTCTTGTGCCAGTAATTAAACCGGCTGTCTTGATCTCCACGCCGGAGTTACAGTGCAAGCACTGCTGCTTACCGACAGGATTAGCGAGCAAGATGGTGGTAGTGATCCGGACGGACCTTGCACAAAGTCCTACCACCTGCAAAATGCTGATGCTGACTATACAATTTAAACAAGTATTTAAATAAATCATACTGTCTAAAAACTAGAACATGTAGATAGGCAAATAGTCGTTTTCCTTTAGCCCGAACATGACCGGTCAATTTCAGTTTACCTGATTTTACCTATGTCTGCGTGCGTTACTTTCTTATGGTAATTAATATATTAAGGCGTTACTTTGCGGACCTCCATATCAACTATCTGAAACAAATCCCCTTGCCCGTGCACGTCCAAAATAGCTGAGTCTGTGTAAGATATATTTTTTACGCAAAAAACCCATGCTCCTCAGCTTCCACACGAAACAAAACATATCACACAGACTCAAATATAAACCACCACCTTTATACGCGATCTACGCGCGTATATACGCGAAATAAACATGATTTTTTTTAATGTATACATTTTTTTCTACAAACTTAGCATAGGATTTTATTGCCGTTCCAGTTTTTTATACATTCATGATAACACATTTGTTTTATTAAATTTCTCCCATCTTTCTTTTCACACTTTTCGTGTGGTGTCCTTTAAAACACCAACTTAAAATAGAGAGTACAAAATTAATCTCACGCGATTAACGTTTGGTATAAAAACTAATTGCTTCTTTCATTAGAGTACTAGCCACTACTTTTTTAATAGCTGCGACAGTTAGTGAGAGATCCGATGTCGGTAACCCATGTGACGTCACAGACTGCGGTTGCATTTATGTCGATGCGATATTAAGACAACGTATGAAGGTATATATAAGCCACTCGCAAGCGATATTTCTGTACAGATTATAAAGAAATCGGCTAATTAATTTACTAAACAAATGATAACCCTTGGAGTTAAGGTAGAGTAGACCCGCCACAAGATGGACTAAGTACCAGAATAGCTGGCACGGCGCACCACGGCTAGCTTCGTCGCTCAGTGCATCTCTTTGTAAGTTTGCGGCTGGTAGGACCTTGTGCAAGGTCCGTCCGGATTGCTACCACCATCTTGCTCGCTAATCCTGCCGCTAAGCAGCAGTGCTTGCACTGTTGTGTTCCGGCGTGGAGAGCAAGACAGCCGGTGTAATTACTGGCACAAGAGGTACTCCATCTTAGCCCTCTGGGTTGGCAACGTATCTGCACTCTCTTTGTTGTTGCAGGTGTCTATAGGCAGTGGTGATCACTTACCATCAGGTGACCCACTTGCATGTTTGCCTTCCTATTTGTCAGTTGAGTTGGGGAGAGACGTACAGTGCACCTAGTACCAATCATCTCGATACACGTTTAATCGCTACATAGCTCAGTGCGTCTCTCTCCTGCTGGGCTAGGTAGAAAGAGCCGCACTGAGTTACGTAGCGAGTTAACGCGTATCGAGAAGATTCCTGTACCTTTACCATGAGTACAGTCCACCTGGCCGTAACCGTATAGGGATTTGTACAGCGCCTCTAGCGCTCACTTAGAGAATTAAAGATCGCTAGTATGAGTCCAACGGTAAATTACCTATTGAAGTCTAAGCGCTAGTGATTAATGTTTTGTAGCTTTTTGTCATAGAACATCGGTAGGTACCATGTGTCACAAATTTGACACGTCATCAAAAATTACGGTATCAACTAAGGTTAACTCTTTCACTGACAGATTGGGGCGTATTTAACCGCTATCGACTGTAATGACGTAACAAAATATGAAGTTTCGATAGAAACTCATGGTAGTGGTACTGATAGGTGCACAGAGCGACAAACGAGAAAATAAACTAGTATGCTACCCGTACGTCCATTCCTAACTGGAAGAGTTTTTATATTGCCGGGCTACCGTTTTAGACAGATTCATTTTTGCGGGTGGTAGTACCATGTGCAGGGTCCGTCCGGATCGCTCCTACCACCTTGCTCTACTAGGCCCTGCGTACCCTACTATACGCCTGTTCTGTCCTGGAGTAACCACTATTGGATACTTTCACCCTGAACAAGTGCAAATTTCCTATCGGTTCTAGCAAAGAGAAGAAACGAGCATGCGGCACACCTAATGGGAAGTGATTATAGCCATCCCTGATAACCAGCGCCTCTAAGAGAATCGCTGATCCGTTGTCCCCCCCCCCACGCCTCCGGATCTCTTCGGATCTGTCTAACTACGGGCAAGAATACAAAAGGCTTTCTTATCGCCCAGGTTTTATATTTTTAATTTAATAGACATATCCATTACTGCGATGGAACTAGCCAAAGGTTAAATGATTGACACTACGCCGGCACGTGGCAGTCAAACGTGGTGGTGGCAAAACTGATGTTAAAATTATAGCAAAATACATTAACGCATAAAATATAGCGATAAAAATAAAGATTAACACCTATAATTTAATTTAACCCTTGTACATTACGGGTTAATTATTAAACTAATTATAAATGCGAAATTTTGTTATAAGATTGAGTGTTCAAAGACTTTTTGATTTTAACAGCATAAGACCAATAATAACTCAATAAGTTATCGCATCGCATCTTTAAGACTTTAAGTTTTATTAATGAACGACATGGCCGTTTACCTGATGCCCAATAAATAATTAGAATAGGCTTTTCACTAGTAACCGTTTAATGTAAGAACACAAAAAATCTCCCACGCTTCTTCTCTGATTTGCAAATGCATAAATAAAATTCTATACCTTCGTCACTTCCACACTTAAACGAATCTAACGACACCTTATATGTTAAAGTACATCAAGCCGTTTAGGCTGCAGCAAATACTGCATATACTGTGATGGCTGTCGGGTAACAAAATAGAGTACGATTTCTCAAAATTTGCCTCTTCGTATAGTCCACTAAGATTGTTTACATTGCTTCTTTGAACCACTGCATGACGCTTGAGCTACTTTCTAAAGGCAGCAATGTACTTCATTCCATTTCATTTGCTATGGCATTTCCAATGACAGCCAAATCACTTCTTGAAATAAGTGTACTGTGAGTTTAAAATTTCTGGTGACAAGGTTTCAGCTAGCTTATGGCATATTGAAAACTATTTTGATGAATGACTCAAATCTGAATTAAGTACTGGTAACTACTGGGCCCAGTTACGCAAAACAAAACACGGCGCTGTTTTTAAAATTTCCTTCGATGGATTATATTTTCATGTTAAGGAGGTCCAACGGGCACTTTGGAACTGTTTTGTTTTAATTGTTGTGATCACAATCGAATTACAAATGATTTACGCGAAACCAAAGCATTTGCATAATATGTATTGATTATGTACGGCTTCAGAGCACATTGTCGCGTCGGCTCGTGACGCCACAAGCGTGTATATTAGATGGGTGCGCGGGAGTTTCGTAAATAGTCTCGCTTGAGACATCGACGGCGGCGTCCTTTGGGGATATAGTGCTAGTGTTAATTTAAGTGTCGACCGAAGTAGAGGGGTGTACAAAACATAAGGTAGGAAAACCTTATTTTACGGCTACATTTTGTGTAAGAGTGACAGTTTAATTAAAAATTGGTTTTAAATTAGTGACACATTTAACTTTCAATTAATTAAAAACACTCTTTTTATGTGATGACAAAAGTGTTTTGGTTTTTTTTTGGCTTTGTTTATATTTTTTAAATGAAAAAAATATATATTATTATGGTCTCGGTTGTGCCTAAATAAATTATATTGATACATTAAAGTATTACCCAAAATATTAAATCCCAGTGATAAACGATAAATTTTCAAGATACATTCAAGAATAATGGCTCAACGAAAACTGACTGAGCTTAACATAACTTCTCAGTAACATTATCCAAAATATTTTTTTTTCCGAAAAGCAATTAAATTTAACCGTCAAATTATTTTAAGGATTAAATGACGCATTGTCATCGGATCCACATAAGTCAATCACATAAAAAAAAGGATTAAAATTTATTTACACATTTTGTCTCAGTTAACAGAAGAAGTTAAACAAAATATAAAAAAATGACATACATTCATGACATGCATGTCATACCTATATCTCTTTCCTTTTTCATGCATGAGCATAGTGTATTAAGATTAACTGTTATCAAAACAAAACGAACGAGAAACAATGTTTTTTTTCGCATAAGTTTATTTTGTTGTTTGTACTTTTCTTAATTGGAAACTTGACATAGTGTTCTAAATATAATAGCCCGTTTTGACCCCGTCGACTCTTTTACTTCTTCTGCGCCCGACTATACCTACATACAGTTTACACTATAAATAAAAATTCTAATTACAGTTTTTCTGGAATTTCAAGCCAAACAGCCCACTGAAAGTATATTTCAACCAAACGTGCAAACAAATTTAAAAACCAAATGAACAAACTTATTACACAGCAAGTTATATCTTGCCGTGAAATCGTTATCTTAAATAAGATAAAATTAATTAATTCATTGCAACAATTTAGTACATGGATCAGAATGTTTTCGAAGAAGACCAAAGCACTCTTTAATAAACTAACGTACTACATACCTACTTATTACCATTTCAACATATTTAACTAATTCAATCGTTTCGTAAACCCTTGTGAAAGAAACTAAATTATAGATTTTGCTCAGTTACTTTCCGAAGGTCAATTTTGTTTACTGCCGTTTCGATCGGATTACGACGTTCCGACACACACGCGAGAGATTTTCTAATCTATCAAATAAGTGTTATGGGGTCTCATGTTTTACTTAACATTTAATATTAGTAGCTTTTGAAAGAAACGGATCACTCACGTATTTGAAGTAGAAAAGTTGAAGTTGTAGTTGAAGTTTTATGTCGGAATCTCACGGCAGTTTTATGGTAAAAATTTGTAACTTTTTTTTAAACTTAATGTTACCAGCGTTAAAAGATTTCAAAGACATTATGGTCACACATATAGTGGACATTAAATATGGGCGGTCAATCTGTATTAGAGATTTTACGGATTCTACGCATACATTGACGACCGGATAGCCTAGTGGTTAGTGACCCTGACTATGAAGCTAGAGGTTCCGGGTTCGATTCCCGGGAGGGGCAAATGTTTGTATGATGAATACGAATGTTTGTACCCGAGTCTAGGATGTTATATGTATTTAATTATGTATTTACCTATATAAGTATGTATATCCGTTGTCCAGTACCCAAAACACAAGCAGCTTCAGTTGCTTACTTTGGAACTAGGTCAATTGGTGTTAATTGTCCCAAAAATATTTATTTATTTATTGGATGTCTCCAAATTGTCTTTGGCGATACCGCAAAATCATGTTTCCAAAAAGATAATTCACAAATAGGTTTAATTAAATTAAAGAAAAAAATCATTTATACTAATAAAAAATTGCTAGTCTTAAAAATGATGCGGACAGACTAGAGCGGGTAAAAAGATGATTGGCATGTCACTTGCTTGCCCTTTTCTGTATTAGTATATTAGATACACTAAACGAGGCAAACGAGAAGTCTCAACGCAATCATACCTTAGGTAGACAACCTAAGGTATGATTGCGTTATTCCTTTTGAGATGCGCGAATAAAATGTGTCGTTACCTTGTATTGTCCTTTTTAACAGTTATGTAGTCAACCTGTCAGTATTAAGTAGATACATTGAGAAGGTCTTATTTGTCAATAAGATCTACACACGACCATAGAATAAAATATGTAATGGTTTAAGTACAGAAGTTTAACTTCGAACAAAAAAGCTATTTGGGTATAAGAAGTGACCTACTTGTATGCCTCTAGGTCTATCATATAATTCGTATTCATTTGCATGCGCTAGTGCAGTGATGTGCCGATATTCTGCCGATATTCAAGCCACGCCTGACACGACTCTATTATCAAGGGAGTAAGAGCTTGTGTAAAAACTTTTGACATCTCCTAGTGTTTAGTTACTTCCTCAAAACTGAACTTGAACGCTGAACCCAGAGCAAGCAAAGATGGCGATAAATAGATCTATTATAGTAATCGTTCGTAATATTCATGAAGTAAATAAACGATATTTTAGAAATTATAGCGAAACAAAGAAAAATATTAAAAAAAAGTTTTGTTTTGTTTTGAAATATGTTCATTAGAGTTGTTTTAAAAAACGTAGAAAGTTTTATTACGAGAGTAATTATTTAAAAGCCAACAGAACAAAAAACCGATTTAGTTTTGGCTCCATATACTATAACGATGGTGACATCACTAGTTGGCGATAGAGCGTATTTGCGAGGCTTGTCCCTGTAATTTTTTTATTTAGGTACTAGTTTTTACCCGTGACTGCGCCGACGTGACTTTTAATCGGGATAAAAGGTAGCCTATGTGTTATTCAGGGTATAAGCTATCTCCGTTCCAAATCTCATCCAAATCTGTCTATGTCTAGCCGTTTTATCGTGAAGAACAAACCAAATTCTATGTCACACACAATATTTCAGCTTTATAACCTTAGTGTGATGATATTTCAAAAAATGTTAATCTAGACACAACCAAAACAACATTTTTTGTTCGTTTAACGAATTCTTATCTTTACATAGTATATAACAAAGTCGCTATCCGCATCCGCATCATTCGGCCGCCTACTCCTTTTAAACTACGCAACGGATATCAATACTGTTTTCACTGTCATTTAGAAAAAAAAATACAGAAGGTTTTTATGTACAATATATCCCAATTACACTTGTGCGAAACCGGGGCGGGTCACGTATTAAAGAAAAACTTGCGTGTACCCTAGGTATCAGCTTGTCTACGTATAATAGTAATTATGAATGTTGTTACAGGAACGCGTGATATCTATGATTTGTAATTACTTATTAGCATGTTACTGCGAAGTTCCTTTAGATGCAAAACTAGTTATGCGTACCTTGATTATGAGGTTACAGTGATAATTAACTGCATAGGTATCGTATTATACTAACAAAGTAGTGACGGTTGCAATTCGCAAATAACTTAGGTATTTTATTGCATTAGGTATCGACTCAACATAATTTCTGTCATCTAGAGGACTTTATAAATAAATAATCTTGCAATAGGTTTCATCATTCTTTATAGACCTAAATCCTAAAAAAATTTGTAAAGCTTAAACAATTCGCTTACTTTATTAGTAATAATAAGAACAGCAACTTTAAAATTTACATATGGGACCAGTTTTATTGTCGTCACTGTGTGAGCTTGCTCTAACCTGTTCCAATAATTTGAAGATTTCTCGATCGGTATATTATATTATTGCGATGAGTTTTAAAGAATTTTATTTTAAATACAGGTCTCGTAATTTATTACATAAAAACTGGTTAATTTTACAAAAAATGGTGTGGAAGGTACGTGACTGCGAACCGTACGCCAATGGTCGAATTTATAACAAACATGGGGATTTCCATGGATACATCAATTAACAAACATTATGGAATAAATGTTTATCTGAAAAGCGTTGGTGGCCTATGGCTAGGGGGTGGGCTGGTAATCGTAGGGTACCAAGTTCACAAGCGGTACCTACCTGCCATACCATGGTCATGATCAAAGGCGAACAATGTAGATTAAATGTTGTGTTTTTTTTTCAGACGTGATATCTTCTCAAGATGAGTTACGCAGCAGCAGAAAGTGTTGCCGCGAGCAGCACATGGGCGGCCACCAGCCTGATCTACATGCTCCTAGTACCGGCCCTGATCCTCTGGTACGCTTACTGGAGAATGTCCAGAAGGCACATGTATGAACTCGCTGAGAAAATTGACGGACCTCCCGGCCTACCCCTCATTGGAAACGCGCTTGAATTCACAGGCGGCTCAGATGGTAAATAAAACACAATTGCATACTCGTATGTAGTAGCAAATAAAATAATTGATAGTTAAGAAAAACCATCCAAGTTGTTTGGTGGTAGTCACATCAGTTAATTCTCGGGCTTTACTTATTCCTATCTTTATTCTATTGTTGACAGATATCTTCAAAAACCTCGTCAGCAAGAGCATGTCCTACGACAAACAGGGTATGGTAAAGCTATGGATCGGCCCCAGGTTGATGGTGTTCCTGTACGATCCCCGGGACGTTGAACTGATTCTTAGCAGCCACGTCCTCATTGACAAGGCTGACGACTACAGATTCTTTAAGCCTTGGCTTGGAAACGGTCTTCTCATCAGTACTGGTAAGAGCTTGAATTGGACATAATTCAGCAATAATAACATTAATAAGATTGAATACACCCAGTAAGCCTAATATCGATTGTTTGTCTCAGGTCAAAAGTGGCGCTCTCACCGCAAATTGATTGCCCCAACCTTCCATTTGAACGTCCTGAAGAGTTTCATCGACCTTTTCAACGCAAACTCTAGAGCTGTTGTCGACAAACTGAAGAAGGAGAGTGCTGACTTCGACTGCCATGACTACATGAGCGAGTGCACCGTCGAAATCCTTCTCGGTACGTTGCATGAAGAAAAACATAGGTACAAACTAAAATAGACAAAAACGACTCAGGGATCTTAATGCGTTTAATATCAAAATCCAGAAAAGGTCAACGATTACTAGTCAAATCACGTTAATATTCATGGATTCGCTAAGATATCTAAATGTACGTCGCGTACGAAGTAGTACGAACTGCGAGATAAGAACGTCATAACTTAAATTGGAATCCAATTGACTTAATCAAGAACCTATTAATCATTGTCTGTAGAAACTTTAACTAATGAATGATTTATCACACAGTTCTTAAAGTTAAATGATTCTTTTGTCATCCTATATTTCCATTCAAACATGTGTTGTCTGAATGTTAATATTTTAATTATTTATGTTCAAAACTATGTGTCACAAACGAAGAGAATATATAATATCAGCAAACGGTTATCATCAGAATTGTTCCTTGTGTAATAAAATTTACTTTCGTTCATTTTGCTGACCTGAGGCATGCCTAGTTATATTATTAAAATCGGCAAAAAGTTAACATCTGAATCGTGATTGAATTTCAATGGTATAAAGTTGCGATGCGTATTACTCGAAGCTTGTCAACATATAACGTGGATTTTGTAATGCGGGAAACATTTTTTATTCCAAAAGTTCCGGAGGGAACTATTGAACAATATTTACTTACCAATGAAACGACCTAAATTTTTGAAATCGCCCATGTATCTTAGAGAGGGAATATAAAGCTATTTCAATGTCTCGTCACGTAGCTGTCCACGCGGGTGACACCACAGGCATCGCCGCCATCGCGGTTCGTGATCTTCGCGCAAATTGCTCGCAAATGTTCTACCGTTTGCGAAATCAGCGAAGCTAAAACCAACCCAATCTGCGAATATATACGAATTAGAAATGGAAATATATAATTCATATTTATATTTATACATAAAATTGCGCAGCTGTTTATTGCGAACATTGTTTTATTAAGTTAGCAATAATTATGACGACACGCTCAGGTAGAGTGACGTTAGCAAATCCAGTTTGTGTTCAGACTCATTTAAATAATAAACATGTTTGTATTTCACGTTGTTATGTTCGCGAGCTTTCCATAATTTTTATTTGGTTATTAACAAGATACGTGATTAACGACAAACGCTTTTTTTAACATCAATACTCGCAACAATCTGTGACGATCTTCCTTCACACAAAAATATAACGAGTTAAAAAAACAAAGCCTTTCGTTAAAGAATCTAGTCTCGTTCTCAATTCGTCCGTAGTCGTACGATTATAGTCCATAATATGATACACTTATGCTCAAAAGATAAAATTACCTGGATAATATTTAACCGAGATAACTAGAGCATACTAAGTACCGTGTTACCTTCGTACGTTAACAACAGCTAGCAATTATACAAATTATACGGAACAACTTCCTTATAATAATGTGTTCAAAGAGGAGATTATAAATAGTACTGAGAATCACACATTTATTACTATATGGCGTTCTAAAAGGAAACATGTGTAGAAGGTAAACCGCGTGTCAAGTTTGGCGACCCCCCACGTTCGCACGTCGCAATGCCTAATGGGCAGTTTTCGCCATCAGCGGCGCTGGCTGTTACAAGCCCCTATTACGATCCTCGTTAAGCAACATATCTAATCCTTCGAAGGTTAATAGCTCTTTTCACTTGGAGAGGAAATAAATATTAATATTTGTTGCAGAAACCGCAATGGGAGTAAGCAAGAGCACCCAAGACCAAAGTGGCTTCGAATATGCTATGGCTGTAATGAAGATGTGTGATATCCTCCATTTGAGACACACCAAGATCTGGCTGAGGCCTGAATTCCTATTCAAATTTACGCAATACGCCAAGAACCAGACGAAGCTCCTCGACACCATCCACGGCCTAACTAAGAAGGTATGTATTATGGTATTTTCAGCATTATTATTTTAATTCAGAATAAAAAACATGTACTAATATGATAAAAAATTGGTTCCAGGTTATTTCAAGGAAGAAGGAGGAGTTCAAATCTGGCAAAAAGACCACCATCTTGGAGGAGTACACCGAAAGCTCTTCTTCTGAAACCTCCATCAAGGACACCTCTGTTGAGGGTCTGTCCTTCGGTCAGGCCGCCGGTCTTAAAGACGACTTGGACGTTGAAGACAATGACGTTGGACAGAAGAAACGTCTTGCTTTCCTTGACCTGCTTTTGGAGAGCTCTCAGAGCGGAGTTGTAATCTCTGATGAGGAAATCAAGGAACAAGTCGACACTATCATGTTCGAGGTAAATAATGTCTTTTTAAAATTTTTATTTTTTTAAATATTTTGAATCGAAAGTAACATTTCATTTTGAAATATAGGGTCACGACACCACCGCTGCCGGTAGCAGTTTCTTCTTGTCCATGATGGGCGTGCACCAAGATATCCAGGACAAAGTCATTGAGGAACTTGATCAGATCTTTGGAGACTCCGACCGTCCTGCTACCTTCCAGGACACCCTCGAAATGAAATACCTTGAAAGGTGTCTTATGGAGACCCTGAGAATGTACCCACCAGTACCGATAATTGCTCGTCATATCAAGCAAGATATTACTCTGCGTAAGCATTGAACCAATTATGAATGCTGTAATGTTTTTTGTAACCTGCTTGGGTGAATTTACCTAATTGTTTTCTTGTTGTAGCATCTAACGGCAAGAAGGTGCCGGCTGGGGCCACCGTGATTATCACGACATACAAGCTGCATCGCCGCCCTGATGTTTACCCCAACCCCGACAAATTCGACCCTGACAATTTCCTGCCTGAACGCTCTGCCAACCGTCACTACTACGCTTTCGTGCCCTTCTCTGCTGGACCTAGGAGTTGCGTCGGTAAGTTCTACTTACTATTTTATTGCTAGATATCTTTGTTAATCAAGTAGATGTTTGAAGGACCTCACATAATATAATTATTTGTCAACAGGACGTAAATACGCCATGCTGAAGTTGAAGATAATTCTATCGACCATCCTAAGGAATTTCCGCGTACAGTCCGACTTGAAAGAATCCGACTTCAAACTGCAAGCTGACATCATCCTTAAGCGCGCAGAGGGCTTCAAAGTTAAGCTACAGCCACGCAAGAAGTTCGCAAAGGCGTGCTAATTTAAGGACTTTGAAGTAATTACCAAAACGATTTAATCAATTGTTAGTACCTTCTTTAATCTGTAATAAGTGTTCACATTTTTTGCAGTTCTTAGAATTATATTAGAGCTTGTGATACCAGTACTGACTAAATTATTGTTAAATATTATTATTAAGGACGACAAATTAAATGGTGGTAGAATTCTTCACAGAATGCAAATGGAAAAGATGACGGTGCAAGGATACATAATTTGCTCAATCGTATCAGGTTGTGTCGTTTGCTCAAATTACATGGTATTTGAACTTTTGTAAATAGCTAATTATTATCTTTTTATGAAGAACCAATAAAAATTGGCAAAGAGGCTTGATTGTGTCATTGACCTTTACAACAAAGGTTACCGTACTACATTCGTGGATAACTACTTCGGAGTTTCTGGATGTCCTCTACGGTGTCCATTCTCATAAGAGAGATATTGGATTCAAAACTATGTTTTTTCATTTCCTCCGCTTTTTTCTTTTCAAGTTTGACTCTAAAACAGTAGATACTTTTACTAAGAATTCTGAAGCCGTGTACAATATAAAAAACAATTAAATAAGTATACATAATATTAAATCTGTACCTTAAAACATCGAGTGGGGTACGATTATGAGCTGGACACATACAAGGCAAAAATTCGTGATGGTTTCTTTTGATCCACCATGGAGATTTTGATAGTTTCCATTCTATTGTCTTTATTTGAGCTACGGAGCAGTGCCCGGCTTCTCTTAGTAAATCAAAATAGGAAGCCATGAGTTCTTGACCTACAAAAATAGTGTTTACGCATTTCAAAAACGTACATCTCAATTCCGATGCTCATTTTTATTACCTCGTAGTATGATAATCGAACCCTTAAACGTCTCACTACTGGGTTCGGGCCTCTCACAGTGAGAACGTCCTAATAAAGTACTACATAATAGTGTCCATAATAACACACAAATACGCGACAACACGCAAAGTATTAAAACACAATTGATAATTAGAAGCAATATGAGCAACAAACTCTCTGCTATTAAACATTACAATTCGTATAATGTTTTTGTTGTTTTAACCGATCAATATTTAAAACCGTGTTACTTATAGAGTAGTTCCGATCATTCGGCACATTTGCAATCCGCTTACGTATAAATTTTTACATTTAATCCTACGTTGAATATTTTTTGGGGTCGATCATTGTGTTTTACTTAATTGTAATTTCAGTTTTTCCGCCAAAAAACCTAAAGTGATAAAATCAGTTACTATTTTAGTCTATTTTTATTTGTACAACAGAAGCTCCTTGAAATAAATGCACTAGATATTTTTGGGGTAAAAGCTGAAATTTACATTAACTAAAACATGATTTATAACAATAAAGAATAGAATACTTTAAAAGTGAACTTTTTCTTAGAGTATTCCGACTTAAAGGGCAAATGTTTGAGGAAGTAGATATGCTAATCTTATAAATACTTTGAATAAAATATAAAAGTTTAATATAAATCACCCGCAGATATTGCCATCATGAGCCTGGATTGTTCCGCTTCTTCTTCATATACTTCCTTTTTATCTGCTTTGTAAATAACATCTAATGCCGATAACGCGGGCGCCTGTGATTTAGCTTTTTCGAGCGCAGGACGCTGAATTGAACAAAAAACTCACCTGATCAATCTATTTGTACATAATTAATCAATATTACCTTACTAGAAGGCAAATTAAGAGCTATATAATAAAATGTAATATACGAGAATTAAATGGGCGGAAAATAAAACAAGGATATTCTAACATCTTGCCAAGTACGAGTTGATCCCATGAAGCAAAAGAATGCTTCCTGCAGATGTTGGGTGCCCAATTCAGGCCGTTCTCTCCTGAGGTGCAGCTCTCCTAACAGATGCAGGGCCCGACCCAGGTGTCTTCTCAGTCCGTACTCCATTGCCATTGCACCCATCTCCGTCAGTAACTTTGCTGCGGTCTCGTGATCACCTAATCTGTTGATATCTCGTCCAGATTTAGTTATATTACGCATACAAAAGTTATCGCCCACAGGCCAGGTCGCTATTATGTCAAACACGAATTTGAAGATTAAAACCATGCACATAGATCGCTATTGCACAATTTCATCACTACATAGTATAAAGCAAAGTCGCTTCCCGCGTCTGTCTGTGTGTATGTATGCTTAGATCTTTAAAACTACACAACGGATTTTGATGCGGTTTTTTTTTATAGATTTAGAGTGATTTAAGAGGAAGGTTTATATGTATAATAACATGCTTAATATATTAGAGACCCACTGATAATTTTAAGATTTGTAATGTGAAGTCGAAAATAAACACATTTTTTTGCGAATTTAACGCGTGCGAAGCCGCGGGTAAAAGCTAGTCTATTACATGTACATATTTGTAGCGTGATGGGCGTTCTTGGCGTTCAAAGGGTTAACGCATTTAATGCCGCTCCTATGCACCTAGGTGATTCTAAATCAGTGTTGCCAGGTCCATTTTTGAAAAATCAGTAGATGTAACTAGAAAAAATCAGTAGATGTATGGGGAAAATTTTCAAAAAATCAGTAGATGCATTTTTGATAAAAAAAAAACAGTTTGTATATATTAGATACAAATACGCATTACTGAAATAGAGATGGAATTGCTTTCTCATCATAATCAAGTAATCATTTTGGCGTAGTGTGTTCAAACCAGTTTATTTCGCTGACTGCGGAGCAAGATTAACTATGTGTTCACCCCATTAAGTCCATTTTAGGATGACAATTTTATAGTGCCAACCAAACTATGATAATTTTGTATGTCATTTCACTCAGATTTATATATTACATATCCTCTTTTAAAGATAAGCTAGCATTTGAAAAAATCAGTAGACTTTTAGTTAAAATCAGTAGATCAGTAGAATTATGGAAAAATCAGTAAATCCCCCGAAAAATCAGGAGATCTGGCAACACTGTTCTAAATGCCGTGAACGTACAATGTATTCAAGTTTCTGCAAAATTGTGAAAGTGGCGCTGGGTGTACGTACCTTAAACGCGTAGGGTTGCTGGCATTAAGTACTTTAAGGAGTGACAGTATCTAGGGCATTTTTTAAACCGCGATGAGATGATTTGTGATTATGGGTGATTTGTGGCCAACACTTTAGTTACGTGTTTATGTTAGTACTCGACTTTCAAATTTGGCATGAAATATGCAATTTTAGTGAGAATAAACTCTCTTTAGGTCACGGCTCTGTACATTATAAAAAAAAGGAAATTAGATTTTAGATAGATACCTCTGCATAACGGCTGCCATATGCATTCTCGTCTCACACAAACCCTGGATGTTATTGCTCTCAGAATGTATGTGAAAGGCTCTTTCGAAAGTTTTATGAGCGTTATTCAAATTGTTCATTTCTAGCTGACAGATTCCAATTTCAATGATCGCCTCGGCTACTTTATCCGTTTGATCGGCTGAAAAATATATTTTTAATGTCTGTGAATGTTATCTAAATAAATAAATAACCTTCACGTATTCACTACCGGCATTGTTTTTCGAACTTTCCCCAGATGCCGCGAAAGCACGTGCGTTCAAATTACTGGGAAATTTGACAACGACACTGTGTAAAAGGACGAAAAACGCATATATGAGTTGCCTGGTCCTTAATAAGTTAAATACCTATTATGATAATAGTATATAACATAGTACATATTAAATAACTGGTACTGGTACTATGTCTACACGTTTACCCAAAGTACAGACTTTGGAAGGTGAAAATATTATTGAACATAATATGTAAATAATAAACCCAAATCTTGACTTCATCACAAATAAACATGAACATAACTATACGATCGCGATACTTTAGTGGTCATGGACATGGCATCATGATCGAACCGTTCAGGTACATTTAACATATTTCGGAATATACACTGGGTACTCAAAATAAAATAGGGCCCTCTCGATTTTTCTCAGTAAAACAAAGAAATAAAAATATGTATGTGCCAAAAAATATTGTTGATAGTAGGGTTTTTTAAATGTTTACACAATAAAAACAATAAAATAGAACCCGACGTGCAATAATAATATGTGCATTGGTAAGTAATGCAAACTATTTTGTTTTGAATAGTTTACTATATAATATGAAATGTTTATGTACCTTATAAAGTCCCATGTTTTATTAATGTGTATATAACGTTAGAGTATGAGGTAAGGGGTATGGGGTAGGGTAGGGGCACTCCATGTGCGCACATTTTGTCGAGCACATTTACTCAAACCCATAAAGAACCTTCCCGAGAATAAAGTGAGGTACTGAATGAAATTTGCACAATATTGTGATAGAAAAGGGCTCTCTCCACGCTGACCTACGCGTACTCAGTATCAATTACTCTTAATGCCGCTTTATATCCTGAACTTCCGAATTTAGGTGGGCTTAAATACAATTTAGTACTTGCCGTCCTTTGCACGCCTCTCCGCTAACCGACTGAGCCTTTCGGCCTTCCCCGGGTCTTGGCTGCGAATTTGCCGGGCTTGACTGAGTAGGACCCGGTGCAGTTGAATTGCGGTGGCTTGGAATAGTGTATCTGATGGCACTTCTTCTTCCGGGTCGTCCTCAGAAGGTTCATATAAAGGCCAGCTCTTTAAACAAAAAAAAATGATAATTTAATATGACAAAAGATCAACTACACGACATTACCGTACTTTTAATTCCAGCTTGTAAAAATATTCCACTGCTAGGCAGCAGCAGTTATCATAAACTGGACTATAAAAGCCATGCAGACCTAGTGCGGACTTCAGTATTCAAATACTTACTTTGAATTGTTTTGCGAATGTGCGGGTTCCTTAGTAATGTTTTGTTTACTCGAAAAAGTCACGATGAAACTCAAATTCTAGTTCTGACATTAAGTTCAAAAAATATAAAAGTGTGTTACCGGAAATCAAACCGGGGATCGAGCTGGGAGATAAAATCTATAATTTTTGTTTGCAAGGCGACAAAATGTATGCCTTATGCTACTACGGATAATAATTTATATTTACAACATATTAAAAATACTGCAATTTTCCTGATCAAAAAGTCATCCCACTCGATTTACTTTATTGAAAAAAATAAAGCTTGCTTTCATTATTTGCAGCAACATACACTAAAGTAACTGGACTACGTATGTAGTACGGGCTGTTTATTAAATTTCTAATTGATTTATAACATTAAGACAACTTTGGGTGTGTCGTGTAGGTATAGGAAAGTGTTACGAAGGTTCCTTCGTTGAATTATAATGAGGTTCCTTGCGAAACCCTTACTAGAAGGCGTTTTGATGTTGTGGCAAGGAGATTTCATAAATATTTGTGAGCGAGCTACCTTCACTTGATAGATATCTAGCATAAAATATTGAAGCAAGTCTACAGTCTTTGCAGCAATGTTACGGATAAATTAATCTACTCCCTCACAAAGGTAGAGGGACCAGATCATGGTCCTTACGCAAAAAATGTGTTTATATATTCTACACTATCTAATCAACCATTTCTGGAGTACGCATTCAATCCGTTAGACCACACAATAGGCATGATTCATCATAACGATTTATTATTTGATGAGCCATTTCGTATGATCGTACGTGTCCCTCGGGCAAATGACTGTGGCTCGATATTCGCCTCTCACAAAATAAAATTGATTACGTACACAGTATCCTCTGGGAACAACTTTTCATCTTATATTAACCAGAAATAAAAGCCAATACGACAGCAAAATAAAACAGTGTCATACTCTGTGGTGAACAAAGAAAACATTTACGCTTTATAAATGAGTATTGAAAAAAACAACAGATGAACAACGTGATTTCTACCTTTTTAAGTCCCAAGTGTGTAATGGACATAATGAAAGAATATACCTTTCCGATGGAAGTATCCCTGACTTCTGTTAAAATTTGAAATGGTTCCTCCGTTTCGGCTCCTGGAACTGAATTGTAATAGAATAGATATTTTTTGGAAGAAATCGATCCTAACAGTTGAGCTGATATTGTTAAAATGATTGTATGTAAGAAATTGCTACACCACTTTTCAATCGTGTTATGCATGAAAAGGATAAGGTTTAAAACTCTAAAAGCAACTTTTTGGTCGACTATAATATAATTATTAACTATAAATTTTTCTCAAGAAACATAAATTTATGAAAAAGTGAACGTTCTCTACAATATTGAAAATAAATTTTGGACATGGCTAGGCCAGGACGCACAAGAAACACTAGACGGAGAAAATACACTGCAATTGATGGCATTATACGAGTAAATAACCCAAAATATTTATTACAGATTTCTTTAACATGGTTATTCTGGCTTAAATCATAATTCTACTAGTGAAATCAAAATTAACCATAAGCTGCGGTGTCTAAAAAACTGGTAAGCCAAGAGCGCCACAAAAATGGTTCTAATTTGGAAATCCCTAAGCATTTCATATTTATTTGAAGATAATGACCCACAGTACCCACAGGACCCACAGTAACGGGTTATTCCTACTTACCTGCCGTATGAACAGGTAAACTCGCAAAACCACGTTTAGTTTATTTATGTAGAAACCACTACAAATACAACCATAGAAGGTTTCAAAAACGTATAAATCCGCATTAGCCTGCGTATGAGTAACCGAAGTCTTGATCTGTAACCTACTGATAATTGTAGCGTTTAAAAGATATAAGGAACTCACATTTGTCTATCAGAAATTTTGCATAATGGTATTTGCAGCAGCCTTTTTGCCGTCCACCATCGATCAGGAACTGACTACCAATAGCTATGGCGGCCAGGTAGAACTTTTCCGCTAGCCACAGTACTCCTTTTCCTTTTTCAGCGTAGTCCAGAGCAAGTGTTAGCAAACAAAGGCTTTCCTTTTTTATTTCACCTTCAAGGTTAAAATAATTTTACTTTTGCTATTTCTCAGTTCTCACGTCACGCTTTGTTGCGTGCTTTTGATAATATGGTTGAAACACTCTTTTTTTTTTCATTTTGCGTTCTATCAATCCTATTATTAATTCACGTATACTGATAAAAAAATATGCTAATAAATATAGATATTTATTGCTGTGCTATTAGTTTTCGAAGGAATTACCTTTATCCCTTAGTTTTTCGGCTTTCACAAGCACAGCAGAGATGTGCTCTAAATAATCTTCTCTCTTTCTAAGATCCACTACTATACCAATTTCATCATTAGCGACTAGTTGCACATTATCATACAGAATGTCTTGAAAATAATCCGAAGATTCTGAAAAACCAGCCTCGCGCATTTCTAGAATAAGGCACTCGTGTAATGGTTGTTTGCGTCTGAAATAAAACGTTGTCAAAGCAAAAAACGCCTTAGTATATTATACTCGGCAGTTATAATTTCCAGCTGTAAAAAATTACCTGTAGCCAGCTAACACTTGAATATAATAGTATAATATATAGCGATATTTGTTCGTCTACCTTCGAATTCCTTTAGCGTCGAGGACGTCCATGCAATATAACGCTCGGTTCCTCATATTTTCTAAACTAGTTTTGGTCATGCAAGCCATTAGCTTAGGAAGCTGACGTTTCTTTAGAGAACGGGATTCCGAAATCATTGGGGCGGCAGACATGATAGTAAGTTACAATTAAACTCTATCTGAAATAAAGGACTCTTCAAAAACGTAGAAATTACTATCTCTTCAATTATGTAATAGTCAAATATGACAACATTGCGCTGTGATTGCTTTGTGATTACAAAACATTACAAAACCTCACGTGTGTCATTTTTAGTGCTTGCCGCTTTTTTTATCTCTATGATCTGATTACAAACCTTCATTAAGTGACGAAACAAAAAAGGAGGTTCTCAATCTCTATGTTAAAATCGTGTTAGAAATAGTAATAAAATTGAAAGCGATATTTTATAAGCTGATCTTTTTACTTTCAATTGCAATACGATGTGCCAAAAAGAAAAGATACTGTATACTCTAAACCTCCTCTTCAATTGACACCCCGTACACCGTCTGTACGTCTGTACACACAGGAATAGATAAAATGGTTACTTAGATTTTGATGTACATAAAGATAGTACAATCTACGTTTTTGTTATTAATTTGCAGGTTATACTACCTTGACGCACACCAAAGGTAACCATTTTGTCAGTTTTGGGCATGCAATGTATGCTTTAGTTCTTCATCCACGTCTCAAACGGACCCGTATACATATATAATAATATGTATAGTTATATTTTACTTGGTCACAAGTTACAAACCAACAAAGCTAACCATTGCTCCAGTCTTTTTCACAGGCACTTACGAAAAATTATGGTCGCCAAAAACCGCACAAATAAAATCATAACAAAGAGCTGTGGACATCTCGTTACGTTTATATAGGCCTTGTTAAATTTTACTAGCGCAGTCAATGTTGCAGCAAAATTATATCCCGAGGGAACTAGTTCCCTGTTTCGGGTAACAATGCTGTCGCATTGCGAATGTACAGTTCTTCAAATAAATGTAAAAAAGAGGCCAAGACTTCATGTAAATACTGCCCCAACAAAATACGTGAAATCCAGGAAAAAGTCAATTTAGACACACCGATTATTTAAAAGCTAACATTGTTGAAATAATTTGTCTCGTCGCTGATTTTTATTGCGTACGTTTTCAACCCTTACTGGTAGTTTAATTTGTTTCTAATTCAACGGAAAGTGAGTATTTGGTTTGTGACTTGAGTCAATAAATCAGTCAATTAGTAAGAATCAAACTGATAACTTCTGAAGATTAATTACTTATTATGAGGTCAAGTTAAGTACAATATTTTACGAGCTGTAACCACAGGAGTCAGCATAATGTTATTAATTTAAAGTCATTAGCCGTGATAACAGTTTTTGTAATAAATACTCGTAAGTGCTTAAGTGGGTTTGTGCAAAATAAATGTGCATGGTGATTGTTGTCGCCTGTTTCGTCGCACTTGGCCTAACACACTGCCGAGAATGTCTTCATAAAGGCAAGCCAAACTTTTTGACCTAACGAGGATTCAGGACAGAACTAAAGATTGTATCAGTTTTCATTGAGTTGGTTGGGCGTGGACTCAGACGATTCGTATTCAGGCGTCGAACACTCACTCGAACTTAGTCGAAATAACTTGCCAATCGTTAAGCCTTAATTGCTCCGATTCTTCACGAAATTCTCTCGGGCGCGAATGGCAGGGTCCATCTACATTCAAATGTACTTCGATAAATCAGACTTACGCGACAGGAACCCGGGTTTCTAACATCAACATTGACTGCTAAATACGGGGTTTCGTCTTATTAAGAAAATTCTTTGCATTGCCTTCTCACACGAGAGTTTATACGTTCCCAAATGAAAGACATAAGTTTTAAGTTATTTACGACGTGAAGGCACGTCCGTTTGCAGAAGATTGTAAAACCAGTTAAACTATATTTTTAACTGTAGCTAAAAAGCAAATACAGTTTGTGACAAGAGTTTTTTCTCTACATTAAAAAAACATAAATTGTTTTCCATCCCTTATCTCGATAAATTTATGTGAGAGTAAGGGTTTACTGGCACCTAAAATTTGAGGTTGTCACAGGAAAAAATTGGTTTAGATAAAACTTTGGGAAATTCTCAACTTTTGTAATAAATTCAAATCACGCACATTTGTCACAAGCTGATCAATCCAACAGAAGTGTACGAACTGTAACATCCCATCAAAAACATCCATATAAGAAATAGCCAAGTCTTATCGAATCTTATCGAATCTTACGATACTATTATCACTGAGATCTAACAAACGATATTTGGCACTTGTCTATTGACGTTTGTAGTGACGAGGCTAAGGCGTGTTGATTTACGTATCTACCGATTATCGACTAAGGGTGGCAGATTAATGCAATCGATTATAGTGACGATTTAAAAAAATATTTTTATCTGAGTTACGACGATGAACCTCGTGCAGGTTCCGCCCGGATTGGTACCATAATTTGATATTGTTTCGATCAGAAATCCATGCTTTGAAAATTCAAAATTCGCTTTTTAGTGAGTCTGGTTGTTTATTTAAGTAACACGCCTATTGTCAATTGCTCACCACCCTTTACAAAATATTGGTTTTCCCAAGGGACGTTAATTCTTGAGGAGTTCTCCTGGAGTGCGATTTTTGAATCTCACCGGGTGACTAAAGCTCACCAAGCTGGCCGTTTTTCATATAGATTTGGTCATTTTTGTGAGCTTTAGTCACCTGGTAAGATTCAAAAATTGCACGTCTTCACCATCAGCCTCATTTAACCAAATGCATTGCAATAAGCATACATTGCCTTCGCAACTGTATTAAATTAACCGCGCGTATCGCCACCCGTAAAATACTTATTATTGAGTGGTTCCGGTGGCCGTCTGTATTCACCATCAGTTCCAGTTTTCCAATAGCAAAAGTACAAGTTACTATAAAATATATCCGAATCGCTACTGGTGTGCATATATCTTTTAAGATTTCCCTCGATTTCTCCAGGATTCCACCATCAGATGGTGACCTGATTGACAATGGAACCAACTTGAAAGTATACCCTTTCAAACAAAACAAGAATTTTTCAAATCGGTCCAGTAATCGAGTAATCGCGTAATCGTGGAACATACTCCTCCTTTTTTTGAAGTCGGTTAAAAAGGGCGCGTTCTTAGTCATGGGGATTTTTTTGGTTCATTTTAATGTTTGACTTAATGTTTTGATATCTTATTGATTTCGTAATAAATTAATCGATTTCAACAAATTTACGAAAATGTTATCTGAATCGAAACAAAGAACTTGGTCACTACACTAAGTTTAAGAAAAAAAAGACTTAATATGTAACTGTTTACGTGTTGAGTTGTTAGTATGAAATAGTTTGTTATTACGATAGAAATAAATGTAACAACCACTTAGTTGGACCTCAAAAGAGCATATACATAGCTTTTAGGTATCTGTGAAGCTCAAAAGCTGTTGAATATTTTATTTATAATTTCAATGGATAATGCATATTTACGTTATATGGGTGTTGTCATGTGTCAAATGATGGGTCTTACATATATACTTCTGTAAGTCTGGTATCACGCCGCATGAGAATGTAGTATTGTTTGTAGTAAGGTAAAAGTAGCCTCATATAATAGTACGGATATATATGCTGCTTGCATGCAAAGTTAGAAAAATATTTATGTAAATAAAATTAAATAAAGTTGTGTGCCACTAAATATATCACGAATAGTCAGCCTTGGTACAATAAAAGAACTAAGAACTTATTCCGAATGACGGTTAAATATTATCCGCATTTACTATGAAATATTTACATATTACTAAAATATTACAGATTTTGGGCCACTTTTTTGGGTAATTTGTAGCAACCATATTTTACAGTCAATAAATAATTTACTGTAAGTAAGTACCTACCTAAAACTTTAATATTCTGAAACATGTTGGTACACCAACGCCAATAAATGCAAATGGAATGTCTTATTTTTGAAATGTTGGCACTCTTAACGCCATCTTGCGTCGAAAAGAACAGCATATCCTATTCACCAATAGATATCGCTGTTACATTGTGTTGTTGATCATATCTGTAAGGATCTGACCAGATGCATGACCACTCCTTACGCACTATATCTTGAATAGGGGTCTACGAATAATGAGACTTATCGTTATTCGTAGATAAAGTTGTATATTTTGTAACATAATTTTCCAGGCTTTTGCTCTTTCTATCTCTCTTGTGTCTCGAGTTACTTCGAGGAAAGGATGCAATTGGGCTTACTTGCCTTGAAGTTTAAAAAGCAATATCACGTTCTTTTCCTTTTTTATGGGAAAGAGAGGCAAATGAACATGATAGTCACCCTATGAGAAGTGATCGCCGCCGTTCATGGGAGCCAGCAACCGCTAGAATCCTGATCCCAATTGATGAAGGTTTTATTTTTTGTTGTGTTGTGAATCTCCAATGTCTTGGATTTAAACATACCGTTTCCTAATCAGACCAACATATATTCAAATTTTGATCAAAACCCTTAAATAAATAAAGATTAAAAAACATACATACTTTAAGTGATTATTGACGATAATGATATCTGAAACCTAAAGAGGACTAATAAACTTTATATATCTCAGTGTGTTTTCAACTTCACGGGGCGAGCGAGACTGGCGAGGCGCCAACCCGACGTAGTGTCGCGATCAATTCTCAAATCCATCCCCGTTCTCAAGTTCAACCAGCCTTCAAGATCGCAAGATAAATACACGGGAAATAACGTGGAACATAAACCCGAAAAGAAATAGCAGCAAAACTGAGAAACTGGTGAACGAATTGGTTCGATGTAAGGGTAGAAAATATAGGTGTGCAATTACAGCAAACGCAACTAACTTTTAGTTTCATATGAGATTAATGATAGGTTAATAAATTGTTAGTGTCTATTATTAATAATAACTTAAACTAATTATTTCGGTTTAGTTATGGTAGTTTTAAAGATGGACGCGTTTGAGCCGGGTGCGATGCGGAGTGGTTTTTTTAGGTTAGGTTAGTATTTAAATGATTTTTAATTGTGATAGACTTGTAATATTAAAAAATTGTAATTTTGAAATTTAAAATTAGGTAATTAAATGATTTGTTAGGAAGTAATATTCTGATTAACGAGTCATTTTTGTCTCGTGTAAGTTGTCTTCGCAAATTAGGCTACATGTGAGCTTTAGGGGACATTTGTCCCGCAAAGATAGATTATTTTGCGCAAGATGTATTACCATAAATAAATACAAACGAACGCACCCATACAAGAAATATTTAAAACGTGTTTTTATTCATAAATTAAGAAAATTTCTAGAGTACAAATATGTATGTTTATATCATACAAGTTGGCATGAAGTAAAAAACATTTTAGCGTAGGGTGTGTGATGTTACAATAAATTAACGGGAAGAACACTTCATTTTTGGGATCTTGTTTTGTCTGACATATTGTGTGTGTCCTGATTTTGCCCACTGCTGGTCTGGTCATTCATTTGAAGAGCGCGATTGGAGCTCACCGGCTTAGCCAAGACCTTGGAGCCAGATCTGACAACTTCGTCGCTGTCAGCACTCTCAGGAGTCTGTTCATCTGCAGATTGCTCTTCTTCGCGTTTCTTTTTCTTTGCATTTTTAATCGCTGTCAGCATTTCTGGAATCGAAACAGAACATTGTTAAAATAAAAAAGTCAACTTTCTCGTCTATCAGATTAAGAAGTAGCTTAATATTAGCCATTTATTTTCCATTTGTATTTACCAAAATACCAATAAATCAATTTTTAACTGTTGATACAATACCACACTAATTAGTAAGCTTGGGAGATATTCCAATAAAACTTACCCCGACGAAAATTGGCAGAAAGTGGCATAATTTCTAGTTGTTCCTGTATTTATTTTCAGCCGAAACTTTAAATATGTAAAATTTTCTTTATTCCCATAATAAAGACATCGAGATTAATGAAATTTGTCAAACTGACAACTTAAATTGCGCCAATAAAGCTGAGCATGTCAAGAAAGTTGGAAAGCCATCCCTCATCCATTAATAACTTTTTCAATAGACATTCATAGACAAGAATGTATCAATTTTCACCACCCAAGGCTATACGAACAAAAAATGTACGATGTATGTCGGTTTGTGAGTTGGTTGTATAGCTGAAAGACTACGACTGAATGTAGACGATACGTTTTCACAATATGATGAATTTACTATGTAATTCCTTCTTTATTTTGTTCAAACCGCTGAATCACTTAAAAGTAATCAAGTCATCGTTTAGAAAGGGATAGCTATTAATAGCTATTAATAGCTCTAAATCAAACAATGTTTAACTTGGTGTCAAAAGTAGGTGTTGAACTGTTTGGAGCTAAAAAATATTCAGTCGAATTGAGAACCTCATGAGGACCTCCTCGTTTTGAAGTCCGTTAAAAATGAAGAGTACGTAGAAAGAACATGTCTTTTTCTTTTTACTTTAAACTGAGTTTTTAATCTGAAAATGTAGTTCATTGGAGGTCTTCATTTTGAGATTAAAATCCTCTCTGGGTACCCTTCATGACTTTAGCTTGAAATCTTGTGAATCACTACGAGACAAGAGGGTAACACACGTAAATATAAGACAGTAGGCTTAAAATAGATGTGCAAAGTTTGACACTAAAATTCGGGTCAAAGCGCAGTGATCTTAAAAACGAAAACATGTCGTCATGGACGTATTTCTACAGCGAGTTGCATACTAGATTTAATAGACCAATGGTTGCATTACGAGAGGTCACCGCTCTGAATGGCGTGCCGACCGCATGTAGCAGTGGTCACGACCATCAACGTCGCACATTAATCTTGCATCACGTGTTCGCGATACGACGTGACATAATGCTGAGTTTATGTTCATTCAAGAAATGCTTGCTCCAGATACAAACAATGCAGGCAATTTTTACTACTTGCACTCTACATACCTCTACATTTATTCAGCGCTTATCGCTTGGCTTGTTTTGCTTTTCTTTTCTAAGTTTACCATAATACAATGCTATAATAATGCATAAGGCATGCCAAATATTTAAAAAGGTTTAATCTACATTTAATGGTATTTATCATGACGGTTAGTCATGCGATGCAGATTTAGTTAAAATCTATTCAAATTTCTATACTGTTTCAGTTGGACACTTCTGTGACCCTGGCATGACCGGTCCAGGTTTAATTTATCCCTCCCTGCGTCTCTGTCTAACTAGTTTCATAAGAAAGGGACGCACATAGATATAAACTAAACCTGGCCGATCATATTTAGGACTAATGCTTACAAAAATCAACACAAATACAGCACACAGACCTAATAAAGATAAATTTAGCCGATCCCATAAGGACAAGCCTACGACAAAAATATAGGTCGCTTACCTTTCTATTGAATGGAACGATATAATTTACGTAGCATAAAGTGTTACTTCAATAACCGTCCTGTGACTTGCACCCTACAGAGCTAGGAGATTAATGGTTCTATGTCACGAGATTTGCTTCGCGAGCTTATGTAAACCAAATAATAGGTTAGTTTGCTGCATGGCTAATAAACAATGTAGGCCCTTTTAATTTACTAATCCCTGGCTCCAAATAATGTATACCTCATACATTATTTGGAGCCAGGGATCGCCAATGCAAGTCGGGATTATTTCCAAACATCCCTTGTCAATACCTGAAATTTTACATGAAGCAATATTTCTAGTAAGCACATTACAACTTTAACACATATATGAGTATATGACGCGACGTTTCACCCCATGCTTTCATTAAAAGTAATTCATAGAAGGTTAGCAAGGTCATGCCATGTTAAAAACTAATTGTATTTTAAAGAGGAAAAGAGTTTTATAAATCAACAAGCACATATATAATTTTTTCGCGTGATTACTACAAATGCGTGTAACATATATGGGGTTTCGTTACGTGTACACTGGAAGTGGCTAATTTAAGTGCCCATTTGGTACACATAACGAGCCTAATGTAAAACTTTGACAATATTGGTCTCCTAATGGACATAACTTTATGACCCTAATTTTTGTTAATAACAGTTGGGGAACGAGCGGAAGGCCCCTGTCAAAGTCGTTATTTGCTGCGCAATAAGTTTGATTTTGCTGTGAAGCGAGGACCGTCCAATCATTCATTAAGAGGTTCCATCTTAACGCCGAACCACACCGGATGCGTACACGTCACGTATGCGACACGGCTCCAACTATAGCTCCGTAGAACTAAGTTACGCGAGTAGGACATGTATGCAACGTGTGGCCTGGCCCATAGCCCTCTGGTTTGGCAACGCATCTTCATAAAGCGGGTTGCTACTCTTTAAACAACATAAGCTCTAACAATTCAAACAAAGGGAATTGTCAGAGAAACCTAATAGAAATCTACTTACGTAATTATATCGTTGACCTTATGAAATATCTGTTCAGTCTAGTATCACCCTACAGTGTTATTTATTACTGCCGGTTTAAATTAACATTAGCCTCCGACAACCTCTTGGAAGAGCGCCAGCAAAATCAATGTGACGCAAGACAACGTAACCCCTGCCCTAGCTAGACTGTCTAAGTTTAATTTACGTCTCTATGCGCCTCTGTCTTATTAGTGTAATAGGAAAGGGACACATAGAGAGGTACGAAGTAAATCAATCGTCGGTGGTCTCATTATGGCCATTCCGTCCTCGCGCACTTTGCAAAACAAAGGTACTTACGTTTTTTATTGGTAAAGAAGGAAAATGCGCACGAGGGTCACTTGATTGGAAGTGGTTACCACCGACTATGGGGTTCAGCAACCCTAAGAAAGTTACTGATTCGTTGCTGGGCCTTAGCTCGCAACTCCCCTCCGGATTTCCCATTAACTATATGAAACGCACTAGCAAGCTAATACTTCATGCCGGTATTCAGTGACATTAACGAGAGCTGTATGGGTTTGATAGTTTAAACAAGATTTCTATTAAATTGATATTGATACTGTGGAAGGTAGGTCAATAGAGAGATCTCTCACCAGGCTGGTCTTATGGCGTGGGGAACGATGTCCGAAGGATGAAAGTTGGTAGTCTTCACCAATCTACATGTACACTTATATAATAAAGAGGTAAACTTTGTTTGTGTGTTTGTATGTAGGAGGTAATCACTGGAACTACTGAACCGATTTTTTAAATTATTTTACGAGTAGAAAGTCCATTATTTTTGATGGACATAGGCTACGCGGACTAGCGCGACTAGTTATATACGTCCGTGTTAAGAAACTTCGTAAGCGTGATGTAGCGTAGCGAAAGTTTTGCTATTCGGAACTAGATGGCGCTAGGAGTCGCTACATTACTGGGTAAAGGTTAAGCTGCGCTGTCATTTTTTTATGAAATACTTTTGAAGTATTTTACCTCCGATATTTATTTGAAATTTTGTTACGGTGCTTTTATCTATATTTGGCTCATAAACGACTTTCGGTCTAGTAATTGGGTCAAAGTTTAACTTCAGTTTTTATTACTTTGCGTTCTCTTGTTCTCGTTCCGCAAGTTAAGAACTAACAACAGTTTATTTCTTTTAGTACTGAAAACAAAGTAAACAAAATAATTAAGTGACCTTACTTATGAAATTAACCTTTACATGTGTGATGATTCAAAAGATTGGTCTGATTGCCTTTTGTTTTATTGTTTCCATTACGGTCGCTATCAAATACATCGGAGTGGTCAAAAATATCCAAACTTGACTCTATTAGGACTACTGGGTTTTTTACCCGACTTCGGCAAAGCCAAATGGGAGGGTTGTGTTTTTAGCAGTCTATGTATGTTTGTATTTACTTATGTTCCATCGTAATGCCTAAACGATTGAGCCGATTTTGATGAAGGTGTCAAAAGATCCGTTATTGTAGTCCTGGTGTTTTGGTTACATTTTATGTAAACAAAATGTTTACTAAACTTAGCATTAGCATCGTATGAAGTAGGTATTTTTAACATAATACTACCGTGAGACTCCGACATATTGACGCCGCTGTCGCGTCGTCGTCGCGCCACCGCCGCAGGGGCACATGATTAAGGACTACGGACTAGTCCGAAACGAAACGACTTTAAAATACGTGAATGATCCGTTTGTATTTGTATGTAAGTAGTAGTTACAACCTTATAACAGTAGAAAGATATCAAACTCTCATCAAAAAACATTAAGTGGATGCAAATATCCCTAAACGTTGACTCAAGTACCTCACCATTTTTCCCCTATCACATCAATACCCTAATAAAAATGTCGCACAGTCATCGGCAGCAGACATTAAGAACATTATGATAATGTCGTCGGCTTTGCACGAGTAACGTTATGGCTCTGGTGACTTTGAGAAGGGCAATATATTTAATAGATACCTAACTCTTTGCTAATAAATTGTTATTTCCCATCTCAATATCGTTCCATTATTTTCTGATGTCAGTAGACCTACAGTCTCGAACGAGCAAAAGAATAAAGAGAGTTACGTCATAATAACATACCCTGGCAATTTCCAAAAAGGCATTTAAAAGGCTACAAATAATTCAAGTTTTAAATAGTCGTTCCACCTAAGTCTAAACTTTCCACTTTGTTACCAAACATAATTATGTACATAACCGTCACTTACCGCTGAATTGTTGGACTTCTAAAAACTAAAATGCCCATTGGACCTTACAGTATTAAAATTATGATTCAAATAATATTTAGTCTAATTGAGAATCTCCTCCTTTTTGAAATCTGTTAAAAATAGGGGATTTGGCTGAAAGCACCATCTTACACTTGCTTAATCCAGTCGTACTAGTATGTTTTACCAAATTAAATTTATCTCTCTGTGCGTCCCTTTCATGTGACGTAGTCGCCAGAGACATAAGGAAGGAAAAATTAAATCTAGGTGGTCATATTAGGACATGTCTACTACAGCTAAATCAAATAGAATCGTATGTCAATTGAATGTAACTACGGCCTATTTTTCGGGTTCCGTGGCGAATTTTGAGAAAACGTAACGATTATACAGTAACTTTGTTATCCGTCTGTCTATCAGTCACACTCGATTTGAACAAAAATTTGCCATGCTTGTATTAGTTGGAAGTTCGTACAAGATTAATGAAACAACATAGACAAACTAAGACTAATATGTGAGTAATCCTAGAAAACCTTTTTCCTATACGTAGTATGTCTTAGGAAAGATTATGGAGCGTAATCATAATTTTCATATTTGAAAATTAAAATGTTTAGAAAGATATTAACGAAACGGTAAATTCGCCAAATCCTCCCATTATCTTAGAAACTAAGACTAAGAGAAATCTCAAAAAGTAAGAATAGTAAAAATATATTTATTATTGTATCAGAAAAATACGATAGTAGTCAAAAACAATAACAGTTCAAGAGAAAATTAAAAAGAAACCGCATCGTTAAAGACATGACAACGTGTCACCAAAAGTTATCAATAAAATTATCTTATCTTATCTTATCTGGTGGTTCAGAACCCTTGGCGTGCGAGTCTGACTCATACTTGACCGGTCTTTTTGTACGCACCGGAATCCAGGGAGCGCTTCAAATGTAATTTATGACCGGAAAGTGGCCAGAGATGCTCTGTCGTATCAGTTTGAATAGGACCAACGCTGACGAAGTGAATGTGGTTTGTTTTTGAGTCTTTGATTGTCGAGGAATGCTTAAGTTTTATTTTCTTCAGCTCCCCCGACACAGCTTCTGATTGGGGAGTTAATGTTTTTCCAATGCAAATTTCTGTGTTTTTCTCATTCGTATTGTTCCAGCTTCATTTAATTTAAGCGAGTTTCACAGTTTTCCACATTTCATTATGTTCAACCGTCGACGAATAAATCAGAAAAAGGTCGAGTCGCTGTTAAATTTTAGTTTTAAAAATATTTTCTCTGAACAAATGGCAGTTATGTAATTAAACTTGGCTGGTTAATAAGAGCCTTAAAAAGGCTAAGTAAATGTTAAAGAACTTCGAAAGTATCAGATGACATATTATACCTTTTATTTATCTTCACCTGTTAGTGTGTTAGTTTGTCGGCCAATAATGCATGGGTACGAAAGTCAGGTTACTTGCGTAGTTTCCGACATAGGAACGATGAGTCCACAAGTCATTGTAGTACTACTCGCACCTAGGTAACGTATTAAAAAATGCCTAGACAAATTTTTCGAGACAATTTTTATTATTTTCTAAGAGAGTGATTCTCTTTAGCGCAACAGTGACGAACTCGACGCTGGGCTGGGGCAGCACCCTGCCTTGCTCTAGCGCGCTGGCTCGAGTGAGCGCGACCACAGAATAAATAATAGTACTAACGTACAGAAACTTCTCTTTTTCGACCACCAGTAAACGAATTCCAACTTTATGATCAGGAACAAAAAGTTCGTATTACTTCATAAACATTCGCCAGGCGGCATGCGTCAAAAGGAAGACACAGAGTGAGCGGGCTCGCGCGCGGCAAGCCGGCAACCTACTGCGATTAACCTATGCCATAGGTGATGCGGCGAGCGCACCTACAGTGCGGAGTGAAACCCCCCTGGCGCGACAAAGCGATGCCTCGACGGCGGGCTCGAATCTAATGTGCTAAGAGAATAAGGGGGCAGTAGTTGGATTGACTTGAACTACACATACAAGATGTATGCAGCTCTGACGACAATGTTATACATACATACATATAAAATAATTCCGTTACTGACTGAAACCCTTAAAAACAGCAATGTCAAGTTTGGAACATGTGTTCCATAGGGGATGAAGAACTTAAAGAAGTAGGTACTACATTAACGAAAGATTTTTTTGGAACTTCCACCAGGAGTTAAAATGAGGGTGGAAATTAGTATGTAATCTAAAATCTACGTGGACGAAGTCTTGGACAAAAGCTAGTGCAAAAACAAAGTACTATCAACAAAAAACTTTTATCAAAAATGTAAATTTTAACAAGAACTTTTTCTGAATACCAAAACACAACAACTCGAGAACCAGTGTTTATGTATCTGTGTAAAATGTAATCAACTCAAGCCAGCGAGGTTGGGAAGCATCTGTAAAAGTTTCACCGAGATAAGTAAGAAGTTGCTGGGACGTCGTCACTAAAGTCTGATTATGTTTTGACCCTAGCTCAAGTAGCTGAGCAGCTGCTTTAACTACTAAATTAATGACTTAACTTTCAAGAACAGTAATGAGCTCCTGAGAATTCTTACTTAAAATCCTGTTTTATGGCATACTTATGGACGCGGAATGGAACTATTACAGCTACAACTACGTATATTTACTCGTTTTTATAGCGTCTCTGTACAAGGGCAGGTAGTCTCAATGTTTTATGGCACACTTTCTGTCTCACAATACATTATCCGTTACTTACTTACTTAATAAAGACACTTACTTAAAAAGGTTTTTTACATTTATTTTCAGGTTTTTAAAAGTATCAGCAGACACAACCGCGCAACCGCACCTTCCAACACTTAGGCTATTTTAAAAAGCTCTTAGGTTGTTTCTGTCTAAAAATCAACTTTCTTGGGATTATAGGACTTGTTTTTCTTTTTCAGTTATTTAATTTTCACGATGGTTTTATTTGTAAAGCTAAATTGTAAACTAACAATACTTGAACAAACAGTGATGCAGTCGCATTTCTGGGTGACAAAATCTTATTAAACTTTGAGAGCGTCTACACTTATCTACACTAACATACCAAAGAGGTAAAGTTAGTTTTTGTTTGTTTGTTGGTACAGTCATGAGCGCCAACATGTATACCGCCAATCCTTCCCAACCTGTCAAAATTATGTAAACATCAACCTTATTGTTAGAGGCATAAGGTCTGTGTATACATATTTATGGAAGATTGACTGTATAGATGTTGGCGCTTGTGACTGTACGTAGGGTAATCTCTGGGACTATTGAACCGATTCCAAAACCTATTTCACTATTAGAAAGCTACACTATCCCTGACGGACATCTAGGCTACTAATTCCACGCGTTCGAAGTCGCGGGTGTCCGCTAGTATCTAATAAAGTGACATAAGATATTTCTGGTTTGCCACCAATTCTAAATTTTCATAATCATTTTGAATGTTAAAAAGTTCCTTATGTATTCTTCATAGACCGCTACATTGGTTACATCAGATGATTTACATTTCAAATAACAATTCCTTTTATGTACAAAACGAATTACTTAAACAAGTTCGACTGATTTTTCAGAAATCCGACTTTAAAATTTGCCTACTACCCACAGAATGCAAGACGTTACTCAGATGTGAGTAATTACTATTCAGTCTCTTTGGCAGAGTCTGCAGGTGAAACGGCTGAATGGATTTTAGTGTATGACATGTCGTTAGATTCATTTAATGACGAAAAAATATAACTGGATATTTTTTCGTTAAATGCAGAAAAAGAGATATGAGTATGCCTTCGTTTGTTACCAAAATCAAAAATACATAAAAGCTCACCTTAACTGCTCTCAATTGAATTATTTCAACACTACTAAATCTTTATAGTGATGAAACGAAACTCGCATTTATATTTAATTTTGCCTTAACGCACCTAGTACTACTGCTAAAATAAATGTTTTCCAAGTATACCAATAAATAACAGGAATCTCATTTCCTCCTTCCATTCTGATCTAAGTCCGAAAACAAATACATATACGGGTAATAAACAAAAATAAGGATCATATTTTACGTCAGCTTATACTATATCTCCTTGACGCGTATTCTATAAATGTTCGTGAACATCGGACACCAATAGTTCCTAGCGGATATCAATTCTGCGTAATATCTTCTGCTTGCGTAAACAGCGATGTTTAAATGCTCTTGTAAACATTCGCTTTTACATATGTAGCTGTTGAAATAGTATTTGTGAATGAAAGGAACACTCACACGATCATGAGGAGTTTTTATTTAGCCACAAAATTAAAAACAGCATAATTCAGTTTTTTTTAATGAATAATAGTCAATATTCAACCAAATATTCGGTCAAACCCATATTATGCGTATCTCTACTAAATATCATATACATACTCAGTAGAGCTTATACATAGACATAAATATATTAAACTTATGTCATATTGGTATGCTCAACCGGAACATTTATGAGCCATGTCTTCAGAGACATAAACAAACATAACTATGAGTGTAGCTTGTCGACTTTATGGCCTCACAGAGTTTCCGCTTTTTTAACGGTGTACATAACAATTACTTAAGAGGAGTATGAACCCAGCCCCAAAAACGCTCCCCATACAAACGGCGATAACGTTTTCCACCCTCTAAACCTTAACCTATGGCAATGATTTTTTGGTATGTCATCATTATGCCCTAGCACTAGGTTTGTATGTTTTGATTTTTTAAATATTCTTCATACATTTGACAATATTTGCATTTTAGGAGTTTCATACAAAACACAAAAGCGTCAATATTTTTGAAACTATTAAGAATATTTAAAAAATCAAAACATACAAACCTAGTTTTAGGGCATACTGACAACATACATAAAAATCATGGCTATAGGTTAAGGTTTAGAGGGTGGAAAACGTTATCGCCGTTTGTATGGAGAGCGCTGGGTTCACACTCCTCTTAATACTATATGGAACCTGAAATTTACCTGTAGTTTTTTTATCGTCTACTCTTCCTAGTTCATCCACTTCTTATCTCTTGTGCCATCTAAAATAGATAAACCGTTCCATATAGCAACCTACTGGATGACACACGAAGCATTTAGCTAGGTTAAATATAAATAAACTCGTATAAAATAATAATATCTAAAAACGTCAACTCAGCCTTAGGTAGAGTAAGTATATGGGTTAAGTAATAAAACCTACGTAATATACTGGCAACAACCTCATTATAAGAGCATATTAACCATTAAATTAGTCACTACTAGCGTTTTATATGCGTATTAAAACTCCATTCCTTCCCAAAACCTTGAACCACTGCCTTATATCACAGAAGGGGATGACGTCACTCGTGTCTCATTGTCACTTTGAAAAGTGTGTATAATTTCTACTCGGGACTCGTCACGTTTTAATGTTACGCTTCTACACTTACTACCATGTTATACTTAATACTTTTTTGGCCCTTGCCATGAACGTCTTCATTTAATTTTTTGTTTGTTTATTCCAAAGCCGAATGAAACTGGCAAACGATTTACCTGATTTTAAGAGATCATCGCCGCCCACGCTACATTTACACCATTGAGTCTGCTTGTGCGCTGGCGGCTTGACATGAAGCGGTACACTCGCCTTTTAAAAGCACTTATGTCGTTTCAAGCGTTGCTGGACTAATGGTAGTTTGACTATCGATAGTCGACCTTAAAAAATAGTCACAACGTCTATATTATCGCTAAGCCTATCGATATTGACGACGATGATTTTTCAAGGTCATGATACTATCAGCAATACTATCGATAGTTCGATATATTGCCGCAACGCTAGTCGTAGCGATATGGGAAAATTCCACCCGTCAGTAGGTACGTCCATTTCAAATTTTCCACGTCCGAGGCCAAAAAGATGCGGATCCATCGAGATGAACTTAAATTAAACAAAAAAAACACTTCCTCCTTAACTTGGAGAAAATTGGTTAATTTTAGATAGTGACCGACCGAAACATGTTATTTTGCCGAAACCGAAACCGAAACCGAAGGTTCGGTTTCATTGTAGTTTCGGCCGAAACCGAAACCGAAACCGAACCTTTTATAAAAAAAAAGTCCTTAAAAAGTCGAAAAAATGTTAGTAAGCCCGTTTTTTTCTAAAATTAATATCTCGCCGACCTATAATTACAGGTTTCTACTTTCAAAGATTTATCACAATGAAATTTCAGCACAGTTACAGAGGTTTTGTTTGAAAATTTAACTACCCTATAAAGTGAAATAAATACATTATTTATTTGTAACACAAAGTTAGCGATTTTTTAATGGTGGTATAAAAATAAAAGTTTAAAAACTGTTACCCGGCTACGTATTTGCTGTACTTGATAATTGTAGTTGACGCACGACCAAGGCATTGAATTTGAATTATTACGCTATTAATGGGACACTGCCAGAAGACTTAAACAAAAGTTAATTAACAGTAATGTCTAACACATCATAAGACATGCCTTAATCTATAGGACAATTATAGTGATCAATTATAACTTATTTTTTACTTTTTTCCGTAGTCGGGTTTTCACATTTTCGGTTTTAACTAAACTCATCATCATCTCCAAAAGAACCCTTACAGAATAGTCCGTTTGTCAAGACCCTTTTGCTCAGGAAACCCGAAATCAGGAAATTCATAAAACTAAACTTAAAACCTAGTGTTGCCTCCCCTAGCCCTAATTACAGCCTCCATGCGATCCTTCATTGACCTCACTAATGTCACGACACGTTCTTGAGGGATGTCATTCCACTCCTCGATGACGGCGTCCCGAAGCTGTTCAATGGTGGCAGGGGCAGTATCACGAGATCTCACCCGCCGTTTCAGGTCATCCCAAAGGTGCTCTATGGGATTCAGGTCAGGACTTCTCGCTAGCCACTGCTTCACAGAGATCCCAACCTGATCCAGATAGTCCCGAACGATCAACGCCGTGTGGCAGCGGGCGTTGTCGTGCATGTTTGCTACTTGTGAGATCCTATAATTGGCTTTGTTAATGTTATTGAAGATGTTTATGTGTGTCTGTAAGCTGTTGGTTCTCCGAAAAAATATAAATAAATAAATAAATAAATATAAATATAAATGTGAATTCAGGCCCGACAAAACCAGCATATGGGACCACATGGTCGTCCAGGATCTCTGTGATGTAGCGATGAGCATTCAGGGACCCCTGGCCACGTCCACCTCCAGTGCGGGAGACGCACACAGGTCGGTTTTGCCCTGGGTTGAAATACCGCCCCAAAACATGCAGGATCCTCCTCCGTAACTGACGGTCTCTTCAATGCAGACTTGTATCACGCCTATCATTGCAGAAAAGGCACACTCTCGTCTCGTCGGAGAAGAGGACAGACTTCCATTGGTCAAACGTCCAATCCACGTGGTCTCAGGCCAACTGAAGTCTGATTCGCCTATGCTCTGCTGTCAATTGCGGGCCCGTAGCAGCCCTACGGGGCAGCATTTTTTCTCTCGTAGCCTTCTCCTGATTGTAGAGACGCTCACCGACGTCCTCCGAGCTGTTCGGAGCTGCTGTTGCAGTTCAACAGCATTGGAGAATCGACTCCGCAATGACGTCGACGCAATATAGCGGTCGTCCCTGACGGAAGTGCAACGTCGTCTCCCGGGTCCATGCTTTCTGATGTAGCCTCTAGTCTCCTGGAACCGCTGGTATACTCGAGCCACCCGTAAACGGCTTAAGTTGAGTTGCCGAGCAACATACGCCTGCCGTAGTCCTGATTGCAGTAGTGCTACCACTTGAGCTGCTTCTTCTGCCGTGGTATCCATTTTTCAAAGTTTTTTCTTACTGGAGCTGTTCAGGTGTGACCTCTGTGATGTCTGGATAGTAAATGACCCATAATTCATCGTTACCCCCACTTTTATACGTATCCAGGGTGGCACAATCAGTGATCCCACTAATGAGTATTTCAGCACTTTTTTTTAAGACTCCAACATTTCGTGGTCATTGTTATTTTGGCAAAGAACGATCCTTGTTTTTAAAGGTCATTAATTGTGCTTTTAAATGATACTAATACTGATAGGGTACAATAAATAAGTTAAGAGCTATATTCCCTTAAAGTCAAAATTACAAAAGGTGCGATTTTTTTGACGCCGAGTGTAGTTGCCGGCGGAGTCAGGCGAGCGACGCCATATTGCCAGTCGTGGCGAGCGCGCCCGACGTTAGCCGAGCGCGACCCGAAGGTACGATGTTGTAAGTTTCGGCGCGGCCGAAGGGTTCGGCCGTTTTTGGCCGAAACCGAAACTCGGGCCGAAACTTGATTTTTTGGCCGAAACTGGCCGAAACCGAAACCGAAACCGAAATTTCGGTCGGACACTAATTTTAGATAACAATAAATTCAATTCCGGGTTTTCTATTCTAGTTAGCATCCCTTAGGACGAATTTGTGTTGTGAGCACTCTGCTACCGTGCTCCAATCGAAAATTCAACAACACCATAAGGCATACCTAATTTGTTATAATATATTATAGGACAAGTTCTAAGAAGTTTATGATATGTGCGTGTCTACACTAAATTAGTCCCTTAGACAACGTGGTGGATAAAGTAACACACGCTATTTTACATTGTCTAGATGGACTGTCTAGTATGGTTACTAGCCGTTATCATATTAAATGTTCATAATTAAAGTAATAAAAACGTTAACTCAATCTACCCTAGCTATCTTGGAAAAGACAGGCCAAGCTTTGGTATTTTTCCGCGATGTAGTAAAACGAAGCAAATGTTATAAGACCATGTTACATTATACACGACTTGTTACACGCGACTTCGCTCGCGTAGTTTTATAAAAATTAATATCGAACGTTAATATCTAATAGATAAGTGTAGGTCATTTTGCTTGAGGGCAAGCATTTTATACGCAATTGACCCTCTAGAGATGAAATCATAAGTAAAGTGCATAATTAATATCCTTAAACCGAAAGTTGATAGTTGACCACAAAAAATACAGAGCACAACTATTGTATCTAAGTTTTCCCATCTACATCTGGCGTTATGATACCAAAATTATACTTGTTGCGATTTTTGAAGTCTGATACATGCAAACATGCAACATCTGTTTAGATCAATTTACCGAAATCGTTTTGTTTTCTTGTAGCTTACTTTTAAGCCGAATTTATTCCCATCCGTGACATTTATTAAAATCATTAATTTTAAACAAATGCATTTTCCATTTAACTTTCCAATCGCATTTATCTCATCCTATTTTTTTCTTCGGGATAAAAGTAATCTGCTTTCATCCTAGTAACTGCACTGCCTTTTCACATTTTTCTAAGACCGGTTCAGTGGTTATATAATAGTTATATAATTTCAGGCTGCATAGGCCCATAGAAAAATACCTTAAAGACTAACATACATATCTATATAACAAAAACATCTATGTCATGTCATCTATGTCTATGTATGTTATGTCTTAAAGAGGCAACAAACAGTTAGAAAGACGGACTTCACATTAATAATATTAGAAAAGCGTGAATGTGTTTATTTTCCTGAACAACCTAATAAAACATACTAAACAAATGGCGTATAATACTTCATCCTGATTAACTACAAACTATGAACATGTTAATGTAAACAGCGGCATATAAACTAGCGTTTGAACCCTTAAAAATAAACGCCGGTCAACCGCTTGATTGTGTGTATCAACACACGGTTTAATTACACCAATTTAGGCACACCCGGTAATTAAGTGGCACGCCTACCACACTTGCTGTTTACCAAAACATAGATTGATTTTTGACGCCTTGTTTATTTGCTTATATTAACTACGAAACGTTTTGACTGAAGTAACTATTTGGCAACATCATATATGAAAACTTGTTAACATAAATATTGCTGATGGATGAATATTCTAGCTTTTGTTTTGTCCTTGTACTTTGTAATATCGTCGGCGTTAAACAGAGACAAACGTGCGGATAAAATCGATTAGATTCGATTGCAAACCACTAACAATACTAGTGTGTTCATAAAACTGTTAAAAATACGAGTTTATGCATTCTAATAACGTTAACAATATATTCTTGTCCCATACGCATAGTCTAATAAATTGTATCCTAATTTTACGGCCGCATAGTTATGCCATGCCTTTCATTTTCTATTCGCTTTGATCGTTAAACAAAATTTAGACAGTCATAATACTTCTAGACATCAATACACACTGTCAACAGACACGTTCACCAGAAAGCTATTATATTGTCAAATAGTTTACGATATTTGTTAGACATCTGTTGGGAATGCGGTGTAAATCAGACGATTTTACGAGTGGCGATAGTCATTCGGATTATTTTATTGTTGTCTGGGCTGCACGGCTGTTGCGGACACGCGGCAGGCACATACGCGATCCTATGAGGAATTCAGAAGCAGTTTGACACGCACAATGCATTTCGTCAGCCATTTTGTTAACAATGTTTTTTTATTGTTAAAATTTGATGTGTTTATCTTTCAAACGTATGTCCGATACGTCGCTCTGAAAGTGGATATCGGTTGTTCAAATCAAAGAGTTCTTCATTTGTAAAGACGGAAGAAGATACACACACAATAAATAATAAAACTAGGTTACGTTCAGAACTATAAGTTTATTAAGACACTACCGTAGTAAATTCCCCGTGCTCAATCTACTAATTAGTGAAAAAATTATTTGAAAGTGTTACCAAGTTTTTAATTTCCTTCAGTGTCTACTTGCGGTTATACACTGACTGAAGAAGAGCGAAGTAAGACCACGAAGTGCTTAAGATCTGAAAAATATTGAATTGCAAAAATAGGCGTTAAAATTCCGAATAACACATATTACAAACATTTTATGTCATTAATTAATCTCTTTTTGGAAGGAACTACATTTTCTTTTTCATTTGCAACAATGTAACACAATTTGTTCAGATGGACCTCCGTAAAGTAACGCCTGAATCTACTAATTAACGAAATTGGAAGCAGTATTTGTGTATAACCATTTCAAGTGACAAATCCATCAACGATAGCAATCAATAATTAGTCTCTTGTTTACGACCGGCCGTGATCCGAGCCGGCAAATTTGTAGTTGAAATATGTCACTGTGACACACAGACAGATGGACGAAATCATAGCATAAGGGTTCTTTCTTTACCTTTTTGGTAGGGAACCATAAAAGCAAAGTTTGATTCATGAAGTAAATGAAAGTTTTGCATAATAAACTTTTTGATTTCAGGCTAAGAAATTTAGCTACTCAATGTTTTATTTTATTTTATTTTATTTATTTATTAACTAACTTACATGTCTCTTCATAGCCTTGTTATTGATGTTAAATCAAAAGACACAAAGCCAAAATTTGTTTAGTCACCATAAACATGAATTGTTTTACGTAGCTAGAGGCTGCGACGCTTGCCTTTCGTTTGTTTGAGCAAGAGCCTAATAGTCGTTTAATTTAACACTTGGTGCGTGATTTCATTAACAGTCTCAAGACGACAAACTTTGAGATTCCACAACGCTACTCTACACGCGATTAAGAGGATTGTGTACCAAGCCACAATGAGCACTCTCCATTCAGATGTCGGTAGCGTTTTTCATTCTCTGAACCTTACCTAAAGCCATTATATTTTAGTAGGTATGTTGATTTTATAAGTACGCTTTGTCAGAGCTAGGTTTTTGTTTTTTTTTTTATATTCACAGAATTGATAATATATGCACTTTTAGAGTTTCAGACAAAACAATAATGTATCGATGTTTTCAAATCTAAAAAGAATATCAAAAAATATCAAAACCATAGACTAATTCTTCGGCATACCAACAACATACTAGATAGCTTATACAAATAAGAAACTTAATTCATACATAGAGCTTTTCAATGAGCCTAAGTACCATAGACGACTACCCATCCCTTAATTTTCTACCCTTAGAGGAGGATAATCTTAGGGAACGGAATATCTTAGGAATATCTTCTCAAATTTAAATGGAAGCAATCTTGCGTTATAACTAATTCAAAAACAAAAAATAAACTATTAGATCAGTTCGCAATTGGCGGAGCTATCGCGTAACATACACACAATAAACAGGCTAATTGAGAACCTCCTAGTTACTTGTGGCTATAAGTTAAGATTTAGAGGGTGGAAAATGTTATACCGCAGTTTTTTATTAGGAGCTTAGCCCTTGGGTCTTGGTACACGCAATTCCTCTTACTCCTTTACTCGGGCAGTGTGGTAAACATACAAGTCTGCTGCCAAACTCGTAAAATTTGCATGTTATGAGAAAGGAGAGAAAAAGAAATTACCCGAGTAAACGCGGTGAGATTTATTTCAGTAAAGCTATAGGCGGTCAGCTTGCATGGTTTTTGAGATCTGAAAATATAAATGAAATATTAATTGTAGACTGTATAGGTATTTTCTTAAGTCTTATTCCAACAGAGCTTTAGAAAATGGATGACTCTGCTACGAAACTGCGTCGTAAGAAACGCAAAGCAGTGTTTTCTTTTCAAAATTAAATTCATTAATTAATTTCTTAGCAATAAAAGCAAAATATATAACAATAAATAGCACATCAACTACTAGGCAACTGCCACTAGTCTGAAAGCAAAACATAGTTATTATTTAATTATATTTAAGCTATATCGAAAATTCATATTTAATTCTAGATTTAGTTTGCAATGGGTACCGACCTGGTCAAAACCATGTACAAATCTCTTGCCGTTTTTGCGTCGAGATTGTACCACTGGCTGTTATACACTGCATGACTTATTGCGATACTCTGAAATTATACATATGAGTAATAATAAAACTATAACAAAATATTCTTTACTGATTCACTCATGAAAACGAGAGATAAAAGTAGAAGGGATTCAACAGGCTGTCTTATCGCTAAGTCGCGATCGCGAATCGCGATCTCTTTCAGACAATCAAAAAGTGTAATATGTTAGGACCTGCTAAGCCGACTTTGAAAGAGTGGGGATCAGATTTTTTAAGTGTGTTTCGCTAACCTGATCGATTCGACCCATTTGTACTGGGACTCATCGGAAATTTTCGAACAATAATGAAAAAATACTATAACTAGCCTATGGTTTATACTTCGTAAGGTTTGTAAAGTTGACAAAGGTAAATAAAAGAAGAAAGTATCTAATTGACTACACACGCACACACATAAATACTACACAACGAACACAGTAGACCAAGATTAAACATATGCATATGAATGTAGTCAAGATCTTTATTAAACCAAACATTTTTTTTTACTCGTAAACTTACAGCTCGAGAGACATTATCCCCATAGTAGCATATCAGGTATATTTGCAGCAAACACATGACGAGAAAACTGAGGAAATTACCAAGCATTGCTAAGTCCTCATAAGCCTGGAAAAAATGCAATAACTTCACTCTTTACACAGCTTTACCAAAGCTTCTTATGCAAATTGAGTGCGCTTTAAATAACCGTCGACAAAATTTAAGCTGCAGGGAATGGCTTTATTTCACGTTTAACTAAACTACAACGTGATGTTTTCGTGCGTTTAAGTAACTGTAAATGATCTTACCACTATATTAAACCCAGCAAGACAAAGCAGCAGGGAGCTCGTCATAAAGTTGAACAAAGCGGACTTGCAGTAGACAGTTTCAACTAAATTAACGCATCTGTAATATATCAAGATAATTCATTAATTTAGTGATTGTAATAATGTTTGCAGTAGTTCTAACGTCACGTTTCGTTTATCCATCCCTGTGTCTCTGTCTTACTGATGTCATAAGAAAGAGACACACATAAAGATAACTTGAGGAGGTCGTGTTAGGGCTAATGTGCACTTTTATAATCCTACAATAATTCTAATAGTTTAAAATGTACAATCACACTTGAAGGCAGCCATAGTAAAGAAAAACTTATGCTTGAACTTGGCTTGACACGTTGCCGCGTGTCTAGATAATGCCTCTACACTAAACAATGAAATGGTTATTGGGTTGTGCTTCAGACACATTGCAGCTGTAACATGACACAAACAATCATACACAACGCACAACGCAATCTGTCCTTCTGATTATTGATGGCGTCGTAAAAGGACAGTCGCCGAATTAGATAGGCAAAGTTATGTTTAGCATATTATTATAATATGCTACATATAATACGCTACTCTTCATATTTTTCCTAATTTTACTCGTGCATTGTATAGCAGTTCACAGAAAACACCAACTTTTCAAATTTCATCAGTATAATCTCAGTTGTCTCCGAGTCAGGCCGACGGCCAACCGGATAGGACGAAATTATCAGGGTAACGATTTTTATCAGTTGTTTACGGAATCCTTTAGAAGTAAAGTAAGGAAGTGTATTTACATTGTTGACATTTAGCGTCTCGTTGCTAACTTGTGTGGCTTATTAGACTTATGGACCATGGACTTTTAACTAACCGTATCAGCTCCTTGTGACGCGTAATACAAACTCTGAGTTTCTTGCGATATTCATCTTTCTCTGCTCGAAGTCTTAAATTTGCACTTGCTGGTACCACTCTCTCCATGTCATATTGAAGAGAACAGAATTGAACTTGAATGAAAGCGCAGAAAAGGTAGTACAGACAGTCTGGGCCAAATATTGTGTAGACTGCAAACACGCCTGTAAAAGTGGGGACAATATTAATTAACTTTTGGTAAAAAAAATGCCAAGTTATCCTTCTTTCAGTTACTCACCTCCCACCATCTGATGAAAGTACACAAATGGGTAAACCCTTAAATCAAACGCGTTAAATGGATACAAAATAAGAAACGGAAACCTTAATGTCATTACTCCTGTTGTTTGATATAAATATCCCATTATCGCAAGTGGACCTAATAAAAATGCAATTAGTCCGCAAGTGTTGAAAATTGTCAAAGCCTTAATAGCCAAGCCCAATTTTCTGACTATGTTATGGATAACTTCATATGCGACTGGATCTGCGTATATCCCAGATTCAGCATCGACGCTTTGTAGTTTCCGTAGCGTATCTATCAAATCATTGATATGGTGTCCGTATTTCATTCTGTAGTAAGTTTTAATAGTACCAAGAATGCAAAGAGTAGCGCAAGGTAGCGTGTATGTGGCTTCAATGAAGGTACTTCCCATCACCCCTTTTTCAACAAACCACGCTAATTCGCCCAACAGTTCAGAATATAGCATGAGATTAAAAAAACAAAAGAATTTCTTGCTTTGTACCCGCTCCATCATAGTTTGATTGGTTTCTTCTTCGTCGGTTTGCAAACCTATGTATTTTAATACTTTATTTGCTTTCTCTAAATTTGCTTCAAACAACGCCAACTCGCGAGTTTCCATTTTGATTTGTCACTTGATTGATGCTTCCAATTCGAAACTTGTACGCGTTTTAAGACTCAAACATATGTAACTGTCGTAAAGTAATATTAGGTAATTAAGTAATTAGTCTAATTACATTGTACACGCTAATTAAGAACGTTCGTTTATGTCAGCACTAACCATTAATTTAGTGTTTAAGAGCCCCTGATTTATTCGAAATTAAACGCATCATCTGTTTTAAATTGTAAAAGGTTCGATTAAAATATTATTAGTAGCTTATCGGCACAATATTTGCCTTTGCTCATAAATACTTGATTTATACTGTGTGCATATGAACTCTCATTTGTAATAACCATAAGGGTTCAAGCTTCGAAGCTAAGACTCCTTTACTCATCAGATTTGTTGGTCCCTTGAGTCGTCCGTTCTTTACAAATAAGAAGAAAATCCGATGTAGTATCAGCTTTTTGACTTAGCTTGAGGGCCATAGTTATGTTGAATCAGCAACGAGAAGTCAAGACGGGATAAAAAGCTCTTATGAAAGAATGTTAAGAGCTAATATAAAATTTAATAATGAAATCCGCAATGGAAGCCATTCCTCAAAATTTAAGATGGTTCAGTAGAATGCACATACTGGGGGATTTTTTTACCCCTAAGGTAAAAATGGCGGATATTGATGGCGGTGTTTTGTAGTAGATGATCATTAGCTTCGAATAAATACTTAATCATTATTTATTCATAGACCATTAGTCAAAACAGTAACACCATAATGATAGTTTAAGAATGATGGTTGGCTATAAACAATGAAATTGGAACATGACGTACGTAGACGTTTACAATATCTTATTAACTATTGATCCATTCCACAACTTTTAGCATTCCAGAACTCAATTTTTAAAGTATAGCCTTATCCATAGTATGGTGGCATAATAAATTAAATAATGATTCAGTTTAGTTTTCTCGTCAGTTTCTTTAAGTTTATACATATGTAAACGAGCTATTTAATTTGGGAAATTTTCAAAGGACTGTCTAATGATCTTTTGAAAGTCCCTCAAATTAAACAAATGGTGGTAAATTTCTTGACATTCTTAAGTGCTTCTTAATAAGCCTAATCTGAATAAAGATATTTGACTTTGGGGGGGATATATTAATAAATTGAACTTACCACATAAATTCTGAAAAACTTATTCATGCAAGCTCAGGTTCGAACTCAGAACCCTTCGCTTGTAAGGTGGCAGGTCAAATCATAAGGCTAATTATTTATCACTGGGTTCTTTCCAGGCACTTGATAAAAGCTCAAAATTGTTCGTGTTAGTCCAAGTTGAAAAATATTATTTCAGTCTGAGCTCTCGGATAGTACCTCTATAATTCCTACCTTATCGTTATGATGTATGGCAAGAAACGCGAGATGACCGTATATCTTGATAAATCCCGGTTCAGATATAAGCTTAGGGAGTGAGATAATCTACCTTATTTACATCTATATGAAGGTTTGTTCATATTCATTAAATGTTGTGTTTAGTACATTATTATGTAACAGTTATGTTCAAAAATATTAGTGGATGTACAATAATCTACTATTATCTATCCACCATGATAGTGACAGTAGTACAGAAAGGTTGGGATCTTGGTTACGTTTTATGTTTAGTCAATAAGTGCATTCAAAATACTCAATAACCTGTGCTGTCGCGCACCGGCGTTATGAAAACGTAGACACAGTCATATTTTTGGATGTTTTTCGTACTTTTTATATACTTCACTGAACACTACCAGTACAAACTAGTTTTCTATATATACGTGTAAGTATATCAGTATATATAAAGTCGGATTCAATAGAAATGGCTAATGTTGTAAACAAACCAATTTAACACTATCATTCCGTAATCGCGCACTTTTGAACAACCAGTATGGTCCCATTACCTATTCTCTTAATTATTAGGTATTTCAATAAACAATTTCGTTGAAAATTTAAGATTATGTGTCAAATACTAGTATTAATATTTGTTTACAATTTTGGCCATTTCTGCTGAACTCTACTTTGAGTGTATGTTTTTTCCTGTCCTTTTAAATGGTATCTATGTATGAAATACCTAATATTAGATTTTTTATACCTTAATACTTTCTTCTTAAATGTACCTATCCATAGACATGTTATATTTATAATTATGTTCGTATCGCTTACTATTCACCTAGAAAACACAGTTTACATGAATACACTCTATTTGCACCTGCATTAATACTGAACGTTTATTTAGCATAGCAAAAGCCATTAATCTTGCTTTGTTATTGTTCACACGAATTGTGTTGATCGTTTGTTTTGAACTTCACTTAACCGTTTTAGTATTTTTACAACGAAGTAGGTACTGCGAGATTTATTCGGTTTACCTTTTAACTGTGAGACTTTAAGAGTGTGCCGATTTACATGTATGTAAATACAAAAAAACGGTCATATTACAAGTATGTAATACATGAGTACCTAACTAAAGCCATGAATAACCACTTCGCTTTAAAAAAAATTGGTTTCTGGCCATTGCGACAATTTCGCCAGTAACAAAATAAGTACCTAAATGATTATAGTTTCGTAACACCATGTTGGCCATTATGGTTATAAGGCCAACATACACCAAAAAGGAGGTGTTCGCGATCGACCTGTGATACCTTCCTTAACAATGTCAGGAGACCATTAACCAATGCCCAGGGTACACCGGCCCAAGCATTGCTCTTTCCCTGGAAGGATCCAGAAAGAAACCTCGGCATTTTCAAATTCAGGCACACAAGGAGGTAACGACTCGCACCCCTGTAATCAATCACCAGCAAAAACAATTTTGAAAGCTATTTAAACTGAGCAAAGAGTGTCGTTTAAATTCCTCACGCCTCAACGCGACATTTTAATCTTTCTACGTATTCATAGTAGAGTACTCTTAGAAATTAAACCTATAATCTTTACCAACGGATGGTCTTAATATATGGGATTACAGGAACTCGAAAATGTAAATTTAGATGCATTCAAAGTTGGAAGTAAAGTATACAGTTTTCCGGTCCATTGCAATGGAGTTAATTGTAATAGTACAATTTTTATGCCCTTGACTGCACACTAAATATGTTTATAGGATTATAAGAATATAAGTGGAACTTCTCCATGACATGGGTACTTACATAAAACATTAGTGTGTAAAAATGTAAAGATTTATAAATGTGGTCACAGCTTGCAGCTTTAAAATCAAAAGCTGTACTGTCACGAGTTTCTAAAAGTGATAAACGAATTTTACTTACACCGGTTCTAATATGATTCCCCTCCTCTAAATAAGTTATATTACTACCGAAAGTTTAATGATAAGCTCCAACCGTTTTAATTTTTTTATTCTTGTACTTTGAGGAATATGAATGAACACAAGGTATTTTATTTTTCTGCGCATGCAGATCTAGCGGGAATAGATGGACCAATATCTATCATACTATTGAGACAAACTGGCCCTCTTTCTGCAAATAAAAACTGTCTTATCTTATCTTATCTTTATCATTATCACCCTTCGCTTTACATAATGTTGTCCATTTCGAGACAACAGCTGGATATTGTATACCAATCATTTGAGCCATTTTAATTGCTAAGCATTCGCTGCCGCCCGTACCTCTCGCAACGACTACCATTTGCAACATATCAAAATTTAAAGAAAATTTGTATACCCTATCGTATGAATTGCTGCGTCGAATTTGACACGCTTTCGAATTGGGTCGAAAGCCTACCGGATTGCGTAGGGAGTGCCGCTGGCCAAGGCATTAAATCTGAATGCCGTCGCTTTGACAAATCGTCACCCTCCTACAAATCCTATTCCCAAAAGTCAGCATTGTAATATCCATTAGAACGTCGTCCTTGGTTTCCACAATCACTGCAGCTATATAGAACGGAGGAAAGACAAATTGGAGGGAGCTAGATAAAGCATACTGATTTCACCTTTTGCCCTACACAAAATCGAATGCCGGTAGGGTACCGGCTTGAAGTAGTAGCTTGGTACGGTACTGCGTTACGTACGGTGACTAAGAGATCCGAAAGCCCTTGAGACTTAAGGCTGCCGAAGCATCAGTGATTGTCTTGAGACTGCTGGGTCCAATAGTTGACAGTGACTTCCCGTCATGTGACCTGTATGCAGGTTTTGCTCCCATAAAAATACATAAATAAATACGAGCATAATTTGCCATCAATGTCGTATATTAATGAATTTGTTAGTCAAATTAAATTAAACAAAATGGAAAGCTCATCCGAATCACTGATCTGGATAGAATATTCCAGATTCTGATAAAGTAGATAATATCCGGACTTTTTAGTCTGAAATTTTAATGACCAGTTGCAACAATGGGAAGGACTTCTGAACTGATCAATTGTTTAATTTTATTCTTAGAAGATACAACAAGTTGAAGCTTTGACAATATTTTAATGTGCAAGTATATGCAATTGTTTCCTCAAATATACCTGCCGAAGTACCTTGATAGTTAAAATTTTAGTTTATCTTGTTGTAGCGGTCTTTTAACTTTCATTAATATTTACAGCCGTCGAGGAAATTGCAAAAGTGAAATTCTTTTCATTCTTTTATCGTATATATTTGGATTACGTTTTCTATCGATAAATAAATAAACATCTCAGACCTTGCTATTATAAGTAAATACATATGCTATTTACACATTTTCAATAGGTAAATGGAAAGTTTGCTGGCTGTATGAGCAAGATTGTAAATTTCCAATCTCTTTGAAGTAATTCCGCAGAGTGAATCGGTTTGCTATCTTAATATTACAGGAGTAACATGTAGCAAACCCACATGCATTTCTGCAAGTAAGCATCGAAGTTCGTGACTCGGGAGTGTTAGTTAAGTTTATAGCTAGCTGTTCACTGTTCATGAACGATACCGTTAGTGCGAATCATGCATGGGCACGTCCAACATTATCTTGCCCTACCGTTTCCAAGCTATCAATTTGTTTACTTTATTTTAATGACCACGTAAGTTCATCGAACTCCAAAATTGTCCAGTAATGATTTCGTTTCATTTCATGTGACTGTTACTAGATGCCGGATGGGACTAGTTGTAGTCAATAATTAATATATCAAAATTGTTTCGGATTCCTTTCAAATCTGTTATTTTTGACATTATTAAATTATTGGTGAATGGAACGCGACGTTTTCTATTTTTGGTTTTATTTAAAACATAACTTTAAACATTTAATCATAATTTTAATAATTTTTTCATTGGCGTTTAAATTTAACTCAGATCTTCTCTCCTAATTTCAGATCCATTTCTCTTGCTAAATCCAATCACTTCTTCGGAAGGCGTCGAGAACGTTTAGATGACGTTTGGCCACGCAGCAACGGTGATGCCAAATAAATATGTTGCGTCGTATTGCGTGGGACTCCGTCGGTAGCTGTTGCGGCCCACAAGCCGCTCATGTGTATTTACACATGTCCGCCCCATGCCATACTTTATTATTTTATTTATCAAAATTTGACTAAACGTTTATTTTTGGCCTATTTTTAAAAGAGCGCGTCATTCCCGACATTCTCAGCGGTAATTGGAAGCTGATTTGACTGAAACCTCAAACAGGAAATGACTCACAGACATGAGCGCATCCCGTCGCATTCACTCAAAATAGAACAACTGAAGGATACCCACCTGAATAGTCAGCAGCAAAATGGGGGGCGCAAAGGGGGCATGGCCTTGTTGCATTTAGCTATCCTATCTTGTACCCTTTAACCGCCGATGAATTTTCGCCGAACGTGTCCGTGTCGTCATCTCTACAAAAACTGTATGACTTGTCCTAAAACTATAGCGAAATGAGGTGGATTTTTATTTATCTTACAATTCAGAGAGTGGCGGTCAAAAGGTTAATCATTGTCTGGCCTTGACTTGTCTGTTAAGAGCAAACATATGTCCCGGAGAGCCCCCTTAACATGCAGAAATTCTTCCATTAATGAATATTCTTTTACCAAATAAACACGTTGCTAGCTCTGACAAATTCAACGTTCGGTTGTCCCTACATGTTATATACAGACTACTAAGAGATACTACGTATATGTTATACCATAATAGTGTTTTACATTCTGTCAGTCAGTCAAAAGACGGGAACGTTATGTTTACACTCGATTCAGTCGGAACGTCAAGCAAGTCTCGGAATAACATACTTGATAGGAGTAAACGTCGGTAAAAGCTTGATGGGTAGATATAATTTTCTTTTTAAATAGTGATTGTTTTGTACTTTGTCCTCCTAAATAAATCTCTCTTAAAAGTCTTGTGTTTCTATGCTGTTTAAATAGCTGTCAAAAACTATAAAAGAAATACGAAATACTTAAAAAGTTATGAGCAATTAAAAAACGCTAATGCTATCATATAGATCTTAGTGATAGCATCAGCGTATCTTAATTACTCTCTAAACGTATGTATCAACCTATGTATCATCGCGACACTAAGTACCCATTTGGCTAGTTGAATTATTAACAATCTCATTTATTTCTTCCACAATGTTTTATACTCGTCAGTTTCGCCACTCAGGCGCACGGAGCCGGCTGGTAACGTTTACACCATAAATTATGATATTACACAAACATCGAGATATATTTTATTGCTCTATAAAATCTAAACACAAGGAACCGTACGTAGCATTACCACAATATGTTCCTAGAAAACAACAAAATGTATCGAAGCATTATTTATTTTTAAATTGAGTTATTGTTTTATTTCTGGCGATTGATTTGGATGGCTGAAGCTGAAGTGCAGACGTGAATAATACGGAGAATGCGTCTAGCTTTTAGCTCTTTCTTGAGAAATAAGATTCTACGTGGTTAGTGGATTCTATACCCACGAGTGCATTATCTGTTGTATTGAAAGCTTTTGTCTAGAGTTAACTAATGGACGGAGTGTCTTAGATGCTGCCAAAGTGGAAGTTATATTAAAAAGCTTTTTCACACCACAATGTAACCTTTCTCTATATAACAGAACTTAAAAATGTATTTCCCAATGAGATTTCAGTACATTACTTTAAGCTTTAAAACAGCACACGGTTCGTTTCGCACTTAAAAATCGAGAAATGTAGCATTTTATTTTGTGGCAATTTACTCCAGCCAATGTTTATAAAAACTTAACGATAGTTACAGTAAGTACTGGGTATCTTTTCTATACGAAAGAAACAACACATTTGAAACGAAAAAAGTTTATTGAAAATTATTCAGCTGATTTTATTGTTTTTATGATTCGTGCATGACTATCAACATTATGTTTTAGTTCTATGCATAAATTTAAAATTCTAAACAACCACGGTTTTTTTAACATAGTAGTACAGTCAACCTCGGAAGTAGCTTAACACTTAAGAACCTTTTCGTAGCAACAAATGAAATAAGAGTTGCTCGAAATTGTCACAGCACTGACAGCAACAAGGTACTTAAATATTCAGCTACATACTTCTGAGTCTGACCGTACCAATAAAGTAACAAATCAAGTATTCATGTAATATACATAGATAGGTTAAAAAAGTTCAATTGTCGGCTACTCTCGAACCATGGCAGCTTTCGATCTTTTTGCAAAGGGAATAGTATGAACAATTCAGCATAAACTTGGTGCCCATGTTTGTGCACTTTGGGTGCTAATAATTAGATCATTTCCTTGATTCGTCCCACGAACTTCCTATAGCATATGACAGAGATTTAGTATCTATGACTTAGTGGGTTTGCTTTCAAACAGACTTGCATTTTTCAAAGAACATAATGCGCATAATGTGCATTGTCAATCACGCCTTGTTGTTAACAATGCGTGATGGACGTCATTAATAAATAATACTTAACTCACTTTAACTTCAAAAGTTTACGAATTAATTCATCAGGACACACTTATAGGACATATATATTTAAAAGTTGCATTATTTTTAAGAAAATGTTTAATAAATAAATACAAAATTAAGCCAGAAACAAACAATTCTCTTAACTTTTTTATGGCTTTTCATTCTTAATCAGTGACCCTTTGGTTGACTAAATTAAATACATTCTACCTATGGGGTTTAGTTTGTGACAAGTACATTAATTTGAGAAGACACCAAAGTTACCCGCCCGCCAATTCTTAATTTTTGTGTTTTAACGTTGAAAAATAGAAAAGGGTAAAACAATTCCAATTATGGGCCTTTATTCCAATTAACGTACCTTCAAGTTCATTTCAAGGCAATTTTAGTGATTACAATCTTGCAAAAAGTTGATGCCAATAAAAGTCGCTTTGTAATAAATAAAAATACAGGGTGAAATATCTATATCGTGAATCGCAGTATCTATTCTAATTTAATACACAATAAACAATCACTCACACCTAAATAAAGTAAAAAAAAATGCCAGTACAGATTTTTGTAGAAGTCACTTGTCATGAAATTCAAGATAAAAGTATTATTGGGCTAATATTTTGTTACTGTTTTGGCATGAACTGACAATAATGTCGACATAATCAATTATTTATTTGTTTAATTCAGACAATTACATATTATGTAGCACACAATACTCTTATAATGCTTAAAAATATAATACAATAACTTTATCATTTATAAAATTAGTCATTTATTACTAAAATTAACAAATAATTAATTATTAAAATTAGGTTACGTGGATCGAGTAGGGTGAACATAAATAATGACAATTCAGGCCCAATATTTTTTAAAACTCATAATTAAAGAGTAATGTGCGTGTGAAAAGGATAAACCTAAGGTATTTAATTCTATCGGAAAACGTGGATTCGATTCGCGACTTAGATTTCACCCTGTGTACATGAGGCAGTGCAATGATAAAATTTAATCCGCAGAGCAATAACGGAGCGATTTATATTCTTGATTTGCATATTAACAAACTTTCACATGTTTGCTGGGTAAACCTTCTGGGCTTTGAGCACCCGAAGGTAATCTGCTATAAGCTCCAAACTCGATAATCTGGTGATGGTGTATGAGACGAGATCAAAGATGAGATATGTAAACCTACTGCATGTTTATTTACTTTAGCAAATTCAGGAATATGTGTCAATATGTACATGAGTGATAGCTGATATTTACATGATGTTTATAAACTCTAATAATATCGCGACTTAGATGATAATGCACAGACATCGTTGAAGCAAGTTTAAGTTTTTTGTAAACGTCGTCCATACCAATAAATGCGTAATTGTTTTAACTATTTCTTTCTTTATAATGCCTAGTCTAGAAACCTAATCTTATTTTATCACAAATCAAATTGAACGCGTGCGAGGACACAACGCACGCTTAGTATTAAAGTGACTCAATTCTGAATTTGATATTTCCCAAAATTAAACCCTATGTCTTTTAATTAAGGTGATATTTTGGGACGTGTATTATTCAGAAATGGGTCACTTTAATACTAAGCGTGCGACAATTTATATTTGCTGCCAGACAAAACATCTTCATTCAAATCGCCAAACAAAACAATAAAGTTTAACCCCCGCAGACAGAACCACGTACTCTGCATTTGGCACGTTGTCACGCACGAAAGTAACAATATTCTGTCAATTTCTGTCTCTGTGTCACCCACTCATACTAGAAAATATCCGAAGTTCAAAGTGTGTGATATAAAAAAGATGCCTTATAATCGGAACTATAAAGTTAGTATAATTCCCGGCAAACAAATTGAGCATTGGCCTTGACTGCGCAGTAGCCGTTTCTAGTACAAATGTGTATGCGCAAACTTACCCCTTGCACTCGATTTATGCTCAAGTTGTTTCCCTGCAACTATATATAAGTATAATATAACTTGCTCACTTGTTCACACTGCATTTGGTAGCACAATATCGTTTCACGCGGACATAAAGCATCCCACCCCTTCTCACACGCTATTTGGTTAAAAAGGGATATAAGTTATAATAATATGTTTCCGACAAAAACTAGCGTACTAGGACCTCTGGACGTCCAATATAGGTATTCTAAGTTTTATGCTTGGGACGGAACCTCGTGTCATGTCTTCAAAAATCGCATCTCATACTAATTTCTTTTCAGCCAGAACAAAATTTGTTTTTCGGTAGCCGTAGCGCCATTTGGACAACTTTTAAGCACTTTGATTTTAATAAACTAAAGAAGAAACCTTGAACATTCGGGTCAACGTTAATTATGCCAAGCGTCCGAGGCTCGAATGACATTCAATGCCAATGGCATTGGGACGTCTCCCCATTTCATTGTCTTTAAAAAGATTTGAATGACAGCACATTGGTCACTTTTTAATTTAGACGTATCTAAATAATCTTTTCGCAAAAACTGAAAGAGTAAAGTAAAAAATAAGATTGAAGTGAAAATGTTTTCTTGCAAAGTCAGTCCTCGTCATTTAGCTCTGATTGTTTAAGAATTAGAACAAATAAAAAACGGCAGCCATTTAAAAAAAGCTGTGGTTGGTCAAACTTTGTTGTTTGCTAGTTATAAAGCTGAATTATTTAAAGAATTAACCTTTGACAGCTGTTGTTCCTGAATAATTTATTATACTCACACTCAAAAAATTTGTAGGGGTGGCAGCTGCCAAAAGTGAATTCTTAAAATATTTCAACAGCAATGCTCTAGAGAAAGGTCTATACCTACTAGGCAAAATTAAAAACAACAGCTACGTTAAAGCAACTCTTGTACAAAATATTGTTTCAGGAAATAATACTGCGAAGTAAGGCACTGATAAGTTTAATGTCTTAAGAAAACGCGGAAAGCATACAAACTGTCGGCAAACGAAAATAACTTGTGTTATATTTAAATGGAATACTTGCAGTTTTCTTTCAACACGTTTAGTTCAGTTGTTTTTCTTATAACAAAGCAAAAAAATACTTCGTAGCCTGGAGTTGTGTACGGCTCGAAAAAACTTTTCGTAACTATCTTAATTTTGAACACCGTATTTGAACTTAGAAAATTATAATTTTAGCTTACATCACGGCAAAAGTGACTTGAAAAAAAGGGTTTTATATTTAATTCGTTTCCAAAATATCTATGGGCTTCGTACCGGCCTATAATGTATTTTTTTAAATCTTTTTTCAAGAAATTTATCTATTTTAATAGAGTCGCTTTAAAACATTTAATTATCAATGCAATGAGTGAACTTTATCGTATGGCAATAGTCGAAAAGACTCAACTATAATCGCAGCTCTATACCATTTGTGTTATTTTTACACTTGAACATGACAGTGACTGACATTTAAAAAAATCATTTTTTGCCTCTTTAATATCCATCATGTCGCGTAGCAATAACCCTTCCGCGTTTCGTGTCATTTCCATAATCATAACGCGTCATATGGCAGACGGAGAGCGGTGTCAAGTCAACCTCCGCTGCGGATCCACGGTTCTTACATAGCTAATTACTTAGTGACTAAACAGATGATTCGTATATGACAATCTGAACAATGGGGGGTTTTTGTTGACTAGGTATTGGCGCAGTGATGTCCCTTATAACGGCTTCTACAGCTGCCTCCCATTCTAGTTGACGCTTGTCTGTGAGACCGTCCTTACCGCTAAACCGAGGCATTGTTACCTGTAACAAAAGTTCAAGTTAGAAAAAAGTGATACGTTTCTTACAATTAGCTCTTTCCTACGATTTGCGTAGCTGGATTAGGCGCAATTACAAATGTATCTAAAGTACTTCCTAGCGAGTTTCAGCGGTATTTTATCTGTGGTGTGATTTTCTAACGTGATATCGTTGGGCTCAATAATGCGCCAGCGATAAATACTGAATCCTTATACAGATTTAAGCGTGAGCGAGCGAAACAGCGCTGGCGCAGCATTGAACTGAGCAAAACAATTTTATGTTTCAGTAGTGTTTTTCAAACTTATGTGGACCGTGAACCCCAAAATGACACAAAAAGTCTCTTATCCTCAAGAGATCCGTTAAGTTTTGGTCTAAATAATCACACATTGATATTCTTGTTTAATTATTTGAAGAGAAGAACGGTATTTTCACAAGCAATGATAGTGTTATAGAGTTAATAAAAAAAAGAACTGTGGAGCAAGAGGAATATTTATTTGGCAGTACCTAAAATTGAAATTTTCGTGACTCATTTTGACCTTCTCGACCCATTTGGGAATTGCGTGCGCGACCCACATTTTGAAAAACACTGTGTTAGAGAATCGAACCCCAATTGTAATTGTTGAAACTAATAAAGATGGAAAGGCACTGCATTTTGTAGCTGCACGTACGTGTGGATAACTCAGTATATTTCACCAACTCCCGTGGATCAAACAAATAAATTACAATGCGAAAAACCTGCCACTGAAGTCGGTGGGTGTAATATCCGCGCCTAATCGACATTAAAAGAAATAGCTCGTGACGCCAATGGCAGGGTTTCTTTGTTTCCCTTTGTTGTCATTTTCTTTTCCGCCAAATAAAGAAGGCATTGAAATGCCAATAGAAGCTAAGTATTTTGATATTTGTGTACAAAAGTCAAAGAAAAGCAGGTTAATGCGGAAATAAATGAGAGTCAAAGAAAAGCCGAAATATGGTTGTGAAAGATAGGTGTATATTCCCATTTTCTTTTAGATATGCGAACAAAAATTGACAAGAGACTATTATGAATTATTGTTTTAGCACAATAATTTAGTTCCAAATTTACCTGACACTAACATAACTCATCCTCAATAGTCATCGCCGACGTTGCCGACGGAATTATTGCTTCTAATGCGGCGAAACGAAACAGTTCCTTTTCGGATATTTTTCATTTACTACCACAGCAGGTACGATTGTAATTGCACTAAGAAATGGTTCGTCAATTCTTCCTGTTTGTAGTAGGTAAGAAGTACGCCAACATAAATAAGATCAAAAGCAATGTAAGGGGCTTGGAAAAACCAAAAAAAGTAGACGCGTGACTGGCATAGATAAGAGAAAGTAAACCCTGTTGACGTAATAGCTCACATCAGCATTTTCTTACCGGCTGCAAGTGATCCATCGTCACTCTTATGAGGACGAAAATAAATTTTCAGAGGCACAACACTTCCTGACCTATTAGTGAGGTGAAACAATGTTTAAATATAATTCACCTATTCATCAGACAACGAAGAACTGGCATTACTCTTCCAACCACATTTCAAGCTCGAGTGATTAGGGAACTAATGAAAACGTTTGCGTAGGTGTATAGTTGGAGTAAAATCATCACTCGCATCTTGTTGTACTTGCTGTTTATTTCAGTCCGCAATGAGGTACATTCCGACCACTCTTAAGATAGAGTGACCTTTTTACTCGACGCTGAAGCAAAGTAAATTACTGTGATTTAAGACAAAGTTTTAATGACTAGAATATTAAAGTCGCGGCATAAGTTTTAATGCGAAACAAAACCAGCTGTGAATAACGATGCCACCAACAATATTTTGCTAATTTATGTTTTGCATGTTGCTCTGGCTAGCACTTTAGCGAGCTTCCAAAAAGTAAATGTCTGCGCAAATAATGTTTCCAGAAAAGCTTATAAAAATGTGTTATGGAAATTGTGATTAATGATCATCGTAGATTCGATATGCTTACGTAATCGAAAAGCAATTCATAAGCAAGATAACGCATAAAAGCAAATGTACAGCCATTTCTGTAAAAGTATCAAACACATTAAAAAGACGTTGGCCCAGCTCGAGAGTTGTATCGATATAAAATCGTTGCCACTTGCAAACTGAAATTACTGATATCGCGAGGCTTTTAAATAACTCTTACGGGTGGTAGGACCATCTTGCTCGCTAATCCTGCCGCTAAGCAGCAGTGCTTACACTGTTGTATTCCGGCGTGGAGAGCAAGACAGCCGGTGTAATTACTGGCACAAGAGGTATTCCATCTTAGCCCTCCGGATTGGCGACGCATCTGCAATCTTTTTGGTGTTGCGGGTGGCGGTGGTGATCACTTACCATCAGGTAACCCACTTGCTTGTTTGCCTTCCTATTTCGTTAAAAAAAAAATGGTTAAATGGCTCCTTATTACTCGCATGTTCAGGGTTAAACTTGGTTAAATATTCTCCGCCAAGCCGTTAACAGTTACGGGGCATAACTTTTGTGGGCTCCTTACGATAAGGTGCTTCACGTCCTTTTACTACTGTTGGGAAAATTATACAATTACCTACTCGTTAAAGGAACAAAACCTACATTTTTTCTAAAAGAAACTGATAACATCGTAATTTATAAGTGGATCTTTTGAATTCAATCAAAAGTATATAGCAGTTCTCACTGAAGGCCACGGAACTGTATATCCCTTTCATGTGAGATCAATTTTATGACCACTAGATCTGAATCATATAAAAGTACACTATGGCATTATAAAATACCGCCTGTAAAACGTAACTCTATTTTTGCTGTACACTTTATTCACAAGTAGTTTATTCACGAGAACAGCAAGTGGAAATCAAATGGTTGGTACGTGTATCAAACGAGCATTATGTTGCTCTGATTTATTCGTGACGACTGAAAAGTGTAAGCTAGGACCATTAAAATTATCAAATTGCATATTACATATCCTCTAAAAACTTTACTTTTAAAGCATTATGGAAACCGACCTTGTAAGTAGGTACTTTACTTGTCATTTAATGCTTGACTTAAGACTTAAAGTCGTTGCCATGTTGCGGACTTTTTCAGTACTTAATTCTTATACTGATAACAGTTACGATCGTTACTCAGATTAAACATTCTTATTATCATTATGGCGGATGAATGGTGTGCAGCGGTGTCACTATTTTGTATAAAAATATCCATACCACTGAAGTAAAAAAAATCCGAAGAAATTTCGTGAACATGGAAAAATAATTATGCACAATATCAATATAATGATATTTTAAATTACTTTTGTGTATTTCCCATTATTATTAGTATTTAATGTAATAAAATAAATAAGTATACTTGACATTTAGTGTAGGTAACTCATATAGTAATAAAAGTAATTCAAGTTTCAAAATGGTTTTCTTTTATTTTTAAAGTACATAATGTGATTCGATATTTTTTTAAATAAAATCTAAATGTCATACAATAGCATTGTTGTCTTTGATGTATACCTGACATGCTACCTGTTGCTATATTAACGTAGCGTCCTAGTTGCAGGGTTTTTAAGACTCTGGTCACGCTATACACGTTGGAATGTAAAGATAAGTTTATTTAAATTGAAAAAAATAAATAGTGCTATCACCCAGTTTTAATTAAAGCAGTGATCTGCTATATTTCTTCGATGTGCGTTTAAGCATTAGTAAATAAAGTTAGCATTACTGACGCGCTCGACGAATTTTATTGGGCAGTAAAACTAAAAGGTTGGCCATTGCGACATTGGGAAATGCTGCGACCTCGATCGGGACTCCATAATGTACAAGTGTTATGTGGTTACTCGTATGAAAAGTAAGGTAATCATTCCAACGCGACATTGTGAACACTTGACCAGGTTTTGCCGCATTGCTGGTTGCTGGTGCTTGTCTGCAGTATAATTCTGTCTTGTGTATTCTGCTCATAGCGCAGGATCATTTATATTATAAATACATTTTAGGTGTGTTCAGAATCCGCACAGGGCATAGCGTGAATATTACCATAAATAACGCTTATAAATGTTTCATTAATTTTTGCATGACCTAACCGAATGCAACGGTGTATAACGCTAGAACGATGTGCAATAGCATATGTATTCAGTTAGCTGAATTGCGTAAACTACCTACTATTTATTATGTTTAGAGGATTCAAACTTCTCAATTGAAATAACCCCCAAAAATCTTAAGCATTCAAAGGTTTTTGTTTTACTCACTGGTCTAACGGGAAGCATAGGCATTCATTAGCAAAAATAAATATGACTCATTACAAACTGCAGACAGACATATAATCGTTATTAATATTTATCCAAATACTTATAAGAGCATTATTAGACTTAGCAATGCTTACGGGCATTGCCGTAAAGCAGAGACTGGGTGGTTACCGAATTCACGCGAAACCGTATTTATCGTCTGCAATAGAAAATATACGACCCTGTCTGTTTTAAAGATTTAGGACATCTTTTATCTCCTAATGCAATCATTTATGCTATTCCTAACCTTTTCTAAAAAATAACAATCCGCTTTTTTACACAAGTCCCAAATTTATATTGCTTAGTTCACGAACTGCTTGTAAAGACCAAGTAAGAGGCAGTTCATTTTCTTAGCGAGAAAACTAACGACATTTCGTGGCATACAGTTTTTCCTTATATTTCAGCTATATTAAACATGTGATACTATGTCCTGTGCACATAAACACACTGTGGCTCCGCCGCAAGCGTCGAGCATAACATTCAAGAAAACCTGACGAAAAAATGTATCCCACTTTGTCATAAGGAAAACGGTCACAAACAAGAAAATTGTCACGTCCCTAGTTGGGGACGATACAAAAGATTGCCAGATGCCTCCGTCAATATGTACAAAGTATTCGACTAATAATATAAAGATCAATGCTTTTCTTTTATCAAGATCGAAGCTAACTAGGTCAAGCCTTTGGAATTAACTCGACAAGTAAATTAGGTTCAGACCGATCGAACGGGAACTAAAATAGTCTAGATTTGATCGAATACCCTACGTTCGATTAGATATAATACACTGCTATATGCAATGTATAGTACAATATTTATTTGGGCCCAGGTAAACAAATTTCAAAGAATGTAATGTTTAAATTAGTTTTTTATCGCCGAATAAAATGTAAGAGCTTTTTCAACATAAAACTAAAAGCCTAGATACAGCGGAACCCTTCTTTGATAGTGTCCTAAAAATACACGCGCGAGTTTAAACAGCTGACTCCTTCCAACATATTATGTCAATTGTTTACATTAGAAACACAAGCCTCATCCGGACGGCTCCATCAATCACTTTAAGATCTTACGGAGATCAGTCGACAAGTCCGGACATCTGTTTATCGATGGAAGCGGCGTCTGCCAACAGATCTGCCGATCAGTCGACGGGTTTCTTTTGAATTTTGCAACTTCTTTCAGTATCAATACTTTTCAGACAACCCTTATTTTCATTCCGTTTGCCTTTAATCTTCAAAATTACTGCAGGTTTAAATTGAATTCGGAGTGAAAATCAAATTACTTTTATATTTTTTAACTATATAAACTAAATGAGAAATAATTGCTGTGCTACAAATGTGAAGAACTTGAGCATAACCCGTTTTAATAGTCTTTAAACAACTTTAATCATTAAAAATAGATGATAAAGCGATTAGGCACAAGCGAGAGTAGTTAAAAAAATAATTGTGACAGTTTTATGCCCCTAATGATGGTACATGTAAGTACGTTATAGCACGCGTTTAATTATCTTCCAAATGAAACTGTAAATAATAAAATGTTTTGATAATAATGCTGTAAGCGTTCTAAAGAGTTTCGGCCTATTTTATACTTTGATTGGAGGCAGCAAAAGCGAGATTCGGCTAGCGTTTGCTGCATTACAATGAAATATTTCTTGCTGTAATATGTTTTTCGGCTGACTAGAGTAATAAAATACGCTGACCAGGAAAATTACTTACAGTTGTACCGTTCTCCGATTTCTGTTAGAAAAAAAACTGGCATGTGAAAAAAGAGCTCTAAAGGATTTCCTTTTAATTTTTCACATTCTGCGGCATGGGTTAGACTGAGATTAATGTCCAGTCCGCACAGTAACAAGATTAAAAACGTTGTTAATAAGATCTGGTGGGTCCAATAATTACATTATTAATCCGCTAAGCCGATTGACAAAACAGAATGTTTTTTAGAGCCACAGATAAATTTATATACACTCAAACCTAATATTTAAATTTATAATAATTCGTAATACTGCCGACATCTTATCATTATCCTAGTTACGCACTATGATAGCAAAAAACAGACTTAACTGTCAACCTCATTTACTTATGAATCTCTATAGAAAACGCATATGTGCGTTACCGGTAGTGAGTTCCTGTCGATATCTTCGTAACGATAACACTCACCACCGTCAGCACCTTCCTCAGATCATTGTGCAGCGCGGAGACGTCAACTCCTCGGCCGGCGTCCCCGAGCCTTCTCAGTGTGTCTGCCAGGGGCCCTGACAGCGCCCGCAGCTGTTGCCAAGACCTGGCATACTGCCGTCGCACCAGCTCTATAATTGTGGATGTCAGTGCCAGACCAATCAGGATGTAGAGCGTACACAGAAGCATGTACTTCGGTCTTTCTGAAAAAAAAAAAATATTTGAGGTAATCTAGCAAAACCAGTCGAATAAATTGGGAATTAAATGTTTTGGTTGTGGTCTTCATGTCATTTTTCCCATATTTTTGTAATGGTTATATGTATTTGGGAATAACAATTGTGACGGTTATGGCATGGTTGTCGTTTTTTGGCTTATCGCCCAGTGGGTCTCTTTAGAAACAAATTTAAGTAATTTAGATTTCGTTTGACCTTTCGTGTTTTAGAAGGTCATGAATGCGAACCCAAACTAGCATTTCTGAGTTGTTTTTAAATTTAGTTTAAATTTGAAATGACCACGAACTTTTCGTTCATGGAAAACATAGTGAGAAACTCCACGAAATAATTTAAAGGAGTGAAGTTAGTTATCCGCACTGGGTCCACCTGGGAACTAAAGGCCAAACACTCTCATTGTTAGACGATACCCACCCAGCAAGCTATGATACGAATGATATTACCACGATAGTTGTTAAATCATAATTGTTAACGTTATAATTATAATGGCTGACGCAAGACTGAAGCGATAAACAAAATAGTTTTTTCTTACATAACTTTAGCGATTCAGCATGATCTTATATAAACAGGACCGGATAGACAAGACAATTTATTCACTTTATGAAGAAGAAGGTCGCGGTCAGGGCCATGTCTAGATACTCGAACTCGTGCCTACACAAAGCGCGCGCGCGAGTTGATTGCAGAGTTTATGTATGCGCGCTTATACCAAAACCATGCGATCAACTCGTGCACACTCTTACTGGACTGACTGCAGTTCGACTAATGGTAAGCAATAATGTACCCCTGCGTACATGATTTCATATTCAACGGTTCCGAAGACGCTTCTAACTAATTAATTAATTCTTGATAGGTACTATCTCAGAAGAGACCCTGCATAACTAGTTATTGCGCATGTAGTTAGCAAAAGAGTTATTTTACTGCGCTGCCTACGTTGTTAAACTAGAACCAGACAGCTCAAATTCAAGCGCAATAATCCACAGTGGGCACTGAAAATGTAAAACTTAAATAAGTATATTTAATTATTAAAAAACGATTACTTACTTGGCACCAAGTCTCCAAAACCTATTGTAGTCATTGTTATGAAACAGAAGTAAAAACCGTCATAGAAAGTCCAGTCGTCCTCCCACATCTTGAACAGACCGGCTCCGGCCGACAAATAAATAAATAGGAAGCCCACTGCCCAAAAGGCGTACAAGGATCTCTGGCTCGTAGGATTAGCTTCTGACACTTTACTGCAACACCCTGTAAGAAACGTATTTTATGATCAACTTGAATTCTTTACTAATGCCGCGTGCACACAGATGCGGTAGATGCCTACCGGCATACTGAAAAATATAATAGGTATAACAGTGATTGGCTGGCGCTCCTATACCCGCATCTAGTGCTGAGGGGTACGACAGCTACATAAGTGCGACGTGGTTGGTACCGTTCCGCACCGCAGATAGAGCGGGCAGAGGGACGTCACGCATTAGCCCTAAACGGTCCACTCGATTGACCTGTCGCAAACTGCGACTCGCAACCGGTCCATGATAATCATTTCCTACTATAATACCGGAGACGACGCAAAGGCGAAACCGTTTGTTTTCCTCGACTTTGTATAAACACTTGCATATCATTACATGATTTTGCCTCCCTTTGCTCCGCTTTTTGTAGATATCGTCTTTGTGTGTACGTGATTTCAAATAAAGCTGACATCGATTAGACCTACCGAATCGAATCGAATCGAATCAGATTGCAAATAATTCGCCTCTTGTATGTACATTTATTTGCTGTAATAATGTTAATAAGCGACGAGTCGTGCTGCTACTATCGACGGGTAAATGTAGAGGTGAACTATTCCAATGTGATTTGGTTTGAGGCTATATGATGGCTACAGATAGCCTTAAAATCTACTTACTAGGCATAGCTGGCAATTGCTTAGCAATAACAGATACAACAGTGGCGAAGACTCTGCCCAAATCTGCAATGACCGTAAGTGTCAATGGTATTCCGATGAGTGCGTAGAATATGCAGAATAATCGGCCCCAAAATGTTACAGGAACTATGTTCCCGTATCCTGGAAGAAAATTAGAATATTAGTAAAGTCACGATTGCTATATAGAAGTCCTTTATTCAACCTAATCCTACAAATATTTCTCTAAATGTGAATGTATGTACAAACATCTAAATGTTTGTATATCAATCACACGTAAACAATTGGACGTACTGAGAAGTTTTACAAACAGATAGAACATGTGAACCCGGAAAATGCAAAGTTCGCGTAGGATAGCGATATTCAACTTTTACGCAAACAGAGTCGCGACCACATCTAGTTACTAATAATATGTCTGAGATAGGTACCTAAGTACCGCGTACAGTCAACCTGGTTCAGTATTAGTTTAGACCTGTTTCTTCATTCGGAGTACACTTTCAAACATGAACCACAACCGTCTAGAAACTAGATCGATAGGATCAAAGTGTAGGTCATGTGTTTTCTTACCCATTCAGCTGTATTTGAAGGTTTCCTCACTATGTTTTCCCTTACCATAAAGAGCGTTGTTTATTACAGGACTTAAGCAATATACATACGTTTATAAAAATGGCACGTAACGAATGCTGAGGATCGAACTCAGTACTTTGCGATTAGTCTTCACCGCTACGGCACCAATGCCCGAAGAATCGGCCAAGGCGTGATTTTTTTTTAAATTCAATTTGATGAATGTTTCATACACTGTACAGTATGCTTACATCTTCGTACACACCTATAGTGGTGAGCACAGTTGATGAAAAGAAGACAGCTTGCAAGATACTCCACTTTTCTTCAGCAGCTGGGAAATTCTTCTCTACTTCCAACGCTAAACCACTTGATGATGCTTCTTCTAAAACCTGAAAAGAAATAAAAAGTTGAACATACTAATAAGTAAAATGGCCAAATACAAGCAAATGTTAAAAAACAATTTCATCAGGCGTAAAGATCGAATTCTTGCTTTTGACATTTTAGATACAACTATATCTACAAGAACCTATATAAACAAAGTGACCGTGTGATTTACAAACTGGCGAAGCTTTTATATACTCTCATTACCAGTTTAATTTATTCCCTGCCGCCTTTTAAGCCATTATACGCACCTCAAAGATTATCGTTACGATGGGGTGCAGGAGGGATTACATTATATACCTCTCGGACCTCAAGCCAATCCTCTTTGTGGTGCATCTTGCTTAACAATAAACGAGACTCTGGCAACGCATCAATCTCTTCATTGCACGGGGAGTAATAACGTAAAACAGGTAGGGTCACATGAAATAGATGGACAAGACATAACAGTACGTCGACGAGTACATTTACTTGGGCCAGATTGCGTCCATCGATATCCGGCAGTGGAAAGTAATCGACAAACAAATCGAAAACGACTGAAAGGGCTAGTCCATACGATCGTCTTTGAATACTAGCCTTCCCGTGTCGCTAAAGCGTATGAACTCGCTGTCATGTGTGTTCTTTTTATGGCGCTCAAACTTGGTCATTGACTGAAGATCCAAAGACCAGGATCTAGGTTTGTCGAGGAGGGGATAACGGTCTTTGCCTAGCTGTGGGCTACAGAAAAAAACTGTGCAGATCACTTTGAGCCGCTTTGTAACGCCAGAATATCTGAACGATTTAGCCTCCATACGGCAGATTATGAAGGCAAACCAATCTGCACAGTTAGATCGTAACAATAATCGTCTTGGTGGTAGCGCAGGCTTTAACTGTCCTTACTCAGAATGTATAGTGTTACAAATAAAGAAATAAGAATTCCAAAAACTTACTTTCTCGTAAATAGCAAGCTGTCCGCTAATTGCATCTTTTAAAAGATCATCCGTCCAGTTGGTCTTCAGTTCGGATACGAACTGTATAAGGTTCCATCGCTCCGTGAAAAGGCGCTCCCTGTGGAACTCCTGCTTGGCTAGCTCAGCTGGGTACTCCAATGCTTGAAATACCTAAGGAAATAAACACAAACGTCATCAATGGTTACAAGAAAACTATTGACAATTTATAATGTGTAGGTACAGTCAAATCAAATTGAGTTTAGGACCACTATAAAACCGTTTTACAATAAATTTTAGTATGATTCTTCACAATCATAGTACTGACTCATTCTAAAAAGTTCTACAGTGGCCCAAAATTCGAAATGGTTGACCGTACCTGCTTAAGTAGCACCGTTGCGTAGTAGTACTGTAACTCGTCTACGTTGTTAGAGCGTGCAATTGTCACTTTCGCAGAAAATGGTGATTTGACAGGCTTTGGCGATATACAATGATAAGAAGTAAAATAAAAGTTTGTAATAAAAGTGTTTGCATATAGATTAAATTGTTTCTATATTTAATTATAAACAAAATATAATGTTAGTTTTAACTCTAGAAGTCTTCAAAATACTCTTCATAAAGACAATGAGGTGACGTTCGTAGTTTAATATCACTTTCGTCTGCAAAATTCTTAGCGGATTCTCCGACGTATCGGGAAATGGGAATAAAAGGCGGTGTCAGTTTTTGATTAAGCAACAAATTCCAATCCAGACCAAGAAACCATGCATGACTCTTTATATCAAATACCCCCGCTTTAAGCGCGCCAAATCGTTTAGTGGGATCAAGTTGCAACAATTGTTTCACTAACGACTTGCAGTGAGATGACATCGCTTCTGGATTTTTGTATTTCCCAGTCAGAATTTTTTCGTACAGCTTTATCGGGTCGGAACTATAAAACGGCGGGTACCCAGCATTCATTTCAAATATGAGAACCCCTACCGACCACCAATCAGCAGCGTAAGTATATCCTTTGGACGCTATAAGCTCCGGGGCTAAATATTCCGGCGTTCCACACAACGTCCACGTTCTGGACTTTATTACCTTACAGAACCCAAAATCACCCAACCGGAGATATCCCGATTCGTTGATTAAAATATTTTCTGGTTTAATATCTCTATGCATAACAGAACAGTGGTGTAGATACTCAATAGCCATTACAACCTGAGCGGCATAAAATTGAGCTAGTACTTCTGATAGAACTCCGAACTTCTTAATCAAACTATACAATTCACCTCCAGATTCGTAAGGAGTAATAAGATATAAGTTAACATTATCCTTGCAGCAGTAATCTAGGGATAAGAGGAATTCAAAGTCTGCACTTTGTAAAATTTTCTTTTCGTTAAACAATTGTTTAACGTTCTTCTTCTTGACTACTTCCCCTTTGTCGATAACTTTCATTGCGTGGTAAGCGAATGCGTTTTTATCACGAACTAATAGTACGGTCCCGTACGCACCATGTCCCAATATTCTTATTATATCAAAATCTGTAACACTTTTTTCATACTTGAATGGATTTGTGAAAATTTTATGAAAGTTCACTTTTAAACCGTCCAGATATTGTTTGTGTCTGTGTTGCAGTTCATGGGTGAAACTCGGTGTTTCTTGATTTTCCTCTTTATCATAAGTCATTCTTAAGCAGCTACGAGGCTACTAATTTTAGTCCACAAAAGAACTCAAAACACAACGATCATCGACACATTTCTTTAAATAAGAAATAAATTAACGTTGTATCCTTCATAATATCCTCGCATTGACATAAGTGACGTTGTGTATGGACTATTATGTCTATGTGTGTATGTAAACAATCAAAAAACAACCTTTTTAAGACTCTTAGAATAGAATAATACAGCCACATCTGCCAAAATCTTGCTTGACCAAACTATGCAACTGAAAAGGCTGCTTAGATTTACACTTGTTGACCATTTACGCGTTTTGATTTGTACGCCGCTAAAGATTACGTTTTGTTTTTGTTAAAACATTTACAGCTTCAAACGCGTGTGTGTCCAAATTTATTTCTAGGCCACGTCCCCTGACACTGACTCTGCTTAGTCCTGAGGTTTAGTCAGAATAACAACGCACTGGTCACAGTAGTCTTAGGATAATCATGATTTATGTGCGAAAACCCTCGTGCATATAAATAAATTGGAACCAACTATGAGTGTTTCACGTCAACATAACTTAGTCTTGCTAAATCGAAAACAACTCCACTCTCAGTCACTTCAGTAGATAGCAACGCTGCCAACGTAAATGGGTATTGCTAGCAGACGCAATAATAGTTCAATACAAAAACAAAACGAGAATTTCTTATGTTTTCGCGTTTTTTTTTCATTGAAATTGTATAAAAAAGTTGATTTATATCGTATTGCGTAGCCACCGACTGAATTCTTGACGAGGTCACGTGTTCACGGGCAGACTTCAGCAGACTGAGACAGCAAAAGCATATGCCGAAATAGTTACATAATATTAAAGTACCTAATTTTAAGGGAATAAAATTAAAATTAAATCTTTTCTATCCATGCAATAAAACTGATTCTACCACCGCTTATATAGGTATCAAATGTATCGAATGCGCAACAAGAAAATCAGCATTAAACTTACTTTCAATTGAAAATTTACCAAATTGACTATAGTCTAGTAATTAAAGATTTTTTCATGAATAAAATATTCTATTCTATTATATTCAAACAACGTCCAGAATTTGATTCGTGGCAATATAGGCAACAAAAATATATTGACAGTGAAATTTTCAAAGGATTCTCAGTACCTAACCACAATTTTTTTAGGGTGAGCGAAACGTTTAGACATTTAGCCATAACTGACTCAGACATAAGCATAACAAGTACACTGATTCGAAATGTTCCCTGTATTTACGATATACAGTGCAGGTCGGGTCGCGTCCCAATGTAGTCGCAGCCTAAAGAATGATTAAAGTGAAGATGGTGCATAAGAGTTTCTTTCAGCTCGACGACCAGTTAACAACTGATGTTCATCCCCATTTCCCAATGTGGGAACGGCCATGAGAATAAAAAGGTTAAACTATATTATGTTTTCCTCGTTGAGACATCGGGGCTGAAACTGGAAACACCAGGGGTGCAATTTTTGAATCGCACCAGGTGACTAGAGCTCACCAAAATGGCCGAATCTCTTTGAAAAACGGCTATTTTGGTGAGCTTTAGTCATCCGGAGAGATTAAAATGCAATTTTTGAATCTCACCAGGTGACTAAAGATCACCAAAATGGCCGCATTTCTATGAAAAGCGGCCATTTTGGCGAGCTTTAGTCACCCGGTGAGATTCAAAAACGCTCTCCTGATCGCCGCTTCGAACCTCGCTCTCTCCTGTATAGTACACGTGCGTGTTGGTCTGTCGTTAAAGTTCACTTATTGATATCGTATTAAGAAATTTAGTTAAAATTGAATTATATCCTTGATTCAAGCGCTTCCTCTGCTTTCGCACGAGGAGTGTAGTTAGTCGCTGTTAGAATCATTACAAATGACATCAATAAATAGAAATGGTGTGCACTCCTTCTTACCATGAAAGAAGGTCAATGTTGCCAGCAGTAGATTACAAGGATTTTTGTTATCTAAACGCTGCACTGGTTCTCCTTATTACTTATAGTGAGGGACGATAAAAATAGTCACTGTATACATACCACCCTCGGTCTGACAACAGCTTTAATGACACAAATCTTTATAGCGGTGTCGTAACATGTGTGGTACAAGTAAAACTAAAACGGAATATAGTAATAATAAATTTATGATATAAAACTTCGTTATTATAAAAATGTGGGACCAGATCAGATTGTCTCCTAATATTAAACGGAAATATATCTCAGGTACATAACACTAAGTACATTACATCAAATGACAAAATATACGTAAATGCAAAATGTAATCAAAAATCTTCAAATTCGTTCTCATACTGACATTTTGAACACTTTTTCAACTTATTTTGAGGAACATCGGGAAAATTGCTAGTGTCTCCTGGTGACGCGGTGATTGGTACAAAGGGAGCCGGTTCCCTTTGATGCAGGACTGTTTGCCAGTTGACATCATAGAACCAATTATGACTTTTTATGTCGTACGTGCCTGCTTTCTGTGACCCTGTACGTTTCGTTGGATCAACTTGAAGTAAACCTTTAACTAATTGTTTACAGTCAGGATCCATTGCATCCGGGCTTTTATATTGACCTTCTAGTATTTTCTCGTACAGTTTACTCGGATCCGAGGCGAAGAACGGAGGATGTCCAGCTGTCATCTCGTATATAAGTACACCCAGCGCCCACCAGTCGACCGGGAAAGAATAGCCCTTGGACAGTATCACCTCCGGCGCCAGGTACTCCGGCGTGCCACACAACGTCCACGTTTTTTTTTTCAACACTTTGCAAAATCCATAGTCACACACCTTCAAATACCCGTTCATATCAACTAATACGTTCTCTGGCTTTATGTCTCTGTGAACAATGTCACAGTAATGCAAATACTCTAGTGCGAGAACCACTTGAGCAGCGTAAAATTTACATAAATGGTCAGAAAAGTTACCATATTTCTGTATATAGGTAAATAATTCACCTCCTGATATAAAAGGTAGTACGAAATAAAGGTATACGTTGTCTTTGAATGCAACATCCAATGTAACAACAAAAGGAAATTGAATACTCTCTTGAATTTTTTTCTCAAGTAATAAATGTTTGACGTGTTTTCTTTCGACGACAACTGCTTTATCTACAACTTTCATAGCGTGGTACGTGAATGAACTTTTGTCTCTTACTAGATATACTTCTCCGTAAGCCCCGTTACCAATCGCTTTTACTGTATCGTAATCAGCGGGTGATTTGTTGTATCTAGGAGGTTCTGAAAACTTCTTTAAAAAATCTTCCTTAAGCATTTCCAAATATCGTCTATGATCTTGGTGATTCTGTAAGGTGTATGATTTAGCCATACCCTGCCTGTGAAATTAAATATCCCATTTAAAATACCTAAACAACAAACTCACCTCATTACAATGACACTGTTTTGACAATTTCAATGTCTTGCGTTTAGTTGTCATGAGTTTTTAGATATTGAAATCCTATTCAAATCATTTTACTCTGATAGATTTGAGACAAAAATAAAAACGGTTATGGTGTTTAGAAAGGTAAAAAATTAAATAGTTAACTTTGTTAAAATTACAATGGCTAAATATTTAACAAAATGAGATCTGCCTTTCGACCGATCGTCAACCAATCGCTTCATAGTTTATTCACTCAACCTTGTTTTACTTGATTTTATTCACAACATTTTAATAAAATTGGTCTTTGTTATAAAAAGAGCAATTAAAATTAGAATTTAAAACACTTTGCAGTTAAACATGAGTAAACCACGATATCCAATAACAAACAAAAGAAGAATTTTCAATGTCACGTTGACACGTACCAGATTTGTGGAAGAATAATTTGGTCTGCCCAATTGGTTTCATGATTTACTAAAAGCAATCAGATTTATAGTCTTTTTAAAATATCCAAACTGATTTCTGAAAAGGCTATTGATAGAATGACTTCAGACGAACCAAAGCGGCGCACGTTCCCGCAGTACCAAGGAGGGTATGCTCAAACAAAGCAGGAACAGTACTCACTATATCTCCGCAAGCTACACCAGGATTTCATTGACTCTTGGAACGAAAAGACCGAAAGTGATGGGAAGTCAGAAGACTTTGACAAAATAAAAGTTCTTGGCACCGGTGCGTTTGGCGTAGTTTACTTAGTAAAGCATAAAGTGTCTCAGAAATATTACGCCATGAAATTGTTAGAAAAGGAGAAAATCGTCAAATTAAAGCAGATTGAACATAGTTTCTACGAAAAGAAAATTCTTTGCGGCTTAAACTTTCCATTTGTGGTATACATGAAATATTTCTTTAAAGATAATGTGTATCTGTATTACGTGTTGCCGTTTATAGCGGGTGGCGAGATGTTTTCCCACTTGCGCAAAATGGGCAGATTTGAAGAAACTTCATCAAAATTTTACGGCGCTCAGGTTATTTTAGCATTAGAATATTTGCACGCCTGCGATTTGGTTTACCGTGACTTAAAACCAGAGAATATTCTCATCGATAGAACTGGCTACATCAAAATTACGGATTTTGGGTTTTGCAAACTTATACGCGGAAGAACATGGACACTTTGCGGTACGCCAGAATACTTGGCTCCAGAAATCATTTTGAGCAAGGGCTACGGCATGTCCGTTGACTGGTGGTCGCTTGGTATTCTGCTGTATGAAATGAGCGCTGGCCATCCACCTTTTTATTCTTCTGACCCAATGAGGATTTATGAAAAGATTGTATCTGGAAAATACAGGTGTCCAGCGCATTTTACACTAGAGCTTAAAGATTTACTCGTGCATCTTCTTCAAGTAGATGTCTCCAGACGGTATGGAAATCTCAAAGACGGAGTGATGGACTTCAAGAACCATAAATGGTTCAGAGAGATCGACTGGGACAATATTCTGAACAGCCGAGTGCAGCCGCCGTTCATCCCGAAAGTCCGTTCGCCGGGGGACACTTCCAACTTTGAATCGTTTGACGAGGAAAAAATAAAAGAAAACCCGGTTTGTTTGTTTGAGGAAGAATTCCAGGATTTTTAGTATTTCGCTACTACACAATGTTTATACAAGTTAGGTTAAAAGGACCACCCTTTTAGTAGAATATAATTTAGTTTAGTGTTTAAGAAATGGTTAAGTTTTACGTTAAACAGTATTTCTATTGTGATATTATGACAGAGTCTCTTAAATATAGTTGTGGTATGTATAATTTATTTGAAAGAACTTCGTCAATATCCGCTCACCATAAGCAATATAATATGGTTTTTTTAATAAAATCGCTTTTTATTTCCTAAATACGTTGGCCAGGATGTTTATTCAAATAGTTTATGGCAAAGGAAACTCGCGTTACTCAGTCAGTAAAAATAAGAATGCCGCTTGAAAATACAAGCTGTGGCAGAGACATGATTTAAATAATTTATACAACTAGAACCTGAAGTTCATGGTGAGCATCAAATGTTAACAAACTTTTGTTAAACTATCAGGCCGGTTTGATCGAATCTACCTATTTAATTTGTTTAGCTACGTTGAAATTAAAGCACATAATATCAAAACAACTCAATGAATTTTAAAACGGGAAGAGGAGGACGAATAAGTACCACCTACTTAGTCCTCCTCTTCCCCATTGGATCAATTTGTACAGTCAGCAGGAACAGTAGCTGAACCCTCGAAGGCGGCAAAAAGATGTACACAAACTCTTCGTTATCGGCGATAGAGCCGTGTGCAGATAGATCTTTTTGATCGCTTCGAATGTATAGACTACAGAGATTTGCTGCTCACTGTAACACTGAAAAAGTCTAAAATTGTTTGCTATTGCATAGTATGCATTAATAGCATTATTAAGTAGGCATAACTGTATAGTCGACCAAGTAATTGCGTTGCCACTTTTGAACCTTATCCTCTTGTAATACGATCTATAGGTGGACAAGCAATTTCTTGGTCGACTATACATGAATTTAAAATTTCTGGGAATCGTAGCTTTACAAAGACCTAAAATAATATTCTTCTTTTTAGGTCGCCGTGTCGGGTGAGTAAGTAAGAATTGATTATTTTTAACCCTGTCGCGGCCGTCACCTTTTCGTCTTGCACGCATTGGCAGCTAGCGCGCCGCATTGCGCCTAACTTTAAACCTATAATTCTTGATGCGTCTACACGACTTAAGAGACGAGACTTCTTTGGGAGGTAAATTAGAGATAACTTAACGAGTTTACAGTAGGAATCAATAAGAGAGTTACACACTCTGTGCAGAAAGTACCTACCTTAATATTTATAGGTGATTACTTTATGTAGAGTTTTAGAGTTTTTAGGGAATAGACAGTTTTTCTCAGATAAGAGCAATAACGAAGATAAAATTGGTAAATGTGTCAGCTTTTACGTTTTAAACGTAATTACAATCGCTAATAATAGTTTTGAGATGAGTATTTGTCACTTTTTTCTTCAAACTACTAAGAAACGTGTATATCTCTAAAAAAGAACGAAGTATAGATATGAAGTACCATCGGCGTGCAGCACCGCTATATTCATGAACGTCATTTTGCTAGACAATATGTAATCTTTTTGCTCTTTTGCATACATATATGTATATACATATTATAATAATGGTTGGTTGGTTTCTCGGAAACGATTTTGTTAAAATCTTCTAGTTAGCTATGATTTTCACTCGAATTTTATCTAGATAGGTCTCATTCCTAAAATAAAAAAATAGCTCAAATGAATGTTATTACCTACATTTCCACAGCAAACTCGAAAGACACCAAGCAAATCTTATCTTGTAAAAACTGTATTGTGAAAAATTTTCATAGTGGCGCAAATAATTTTAATGTGCATTAAATGCATAATTGTTGTCGATTTGTGTAACTTATATTAACTCAGTGGCGTTGCCAGAAAGTTTCGTATTTTCAGTAAGTTAACTTTTAATGAACAAAATTGCTATTTGAGGCAATTCAAAGACATTCTTTCCGGAGTGAGTCAATCGCGCCTTGATATAGAAGAAAACTCTGTTTAATTTTGTATCGGAGCTTCGTTTTTTCACGCCCACTGCGCCGCGGGATAACGACCCGGGAAGGATCAGTGCCAATATTGTAAATTTTTATTTTTGGTGATTTTGGCACGAGAAACTTATCCTCCAAAAATATGTTTAACCTACTTGCTTCTTATTTGTGGTAGGCACCTGTTGTCCTAAAAATTTATTTATTGGGTTAGACTCGTAAAACACATTTTCCCGAAATGTGCACTTTCTCTAAAGGTGCACTTTCCGCAAAATCTACACTCCCAAAATGTACACTTTCCCGAAATGTGCACTTTTTCAAACAGTGCACTTTTCCAAAACGCATGCTTTCCCGAAATGTGCACTTTTTCAAACAGTACACTTTTCTGTTTGCATTTGCACTATTTCATAGAAACCCTTAGTACGGGAAGTGCACTATTAGAGACAGTGTACCTTCCGAGAAAATGACCCTTCTAAAGAAATGCACCTTTAGAGAAATTGCACATTCTGGAAAAGTGCACCTATTGACAAAGTGTACATATCGGGAAGTGCAGCCTTAGAGAAAGTGCACATTTCGGGAAAGTGTGCTTTACGATCCTAACCCAATTTATTCATGTCGTAAAATTAATAAGTTTTTTATTCATCATCATCATTTCAGCCGAAAGACGTCCACTGCTGGAGATAGACCTCTCCCAAGGATCGCCACAACGAGCGGTCTTGTGCTGCTTGCATACAGCGGGTTCCCGCAACGATCACCAGGTCATCGGTCCTCCTTGTGCAGGGTCTGCCCACGCTACGTCTTCCGGTACGCGGTTTTTTTTATTACCATCAATGATTTCTATACGTAAGTAATTTAGTTAAGTTAACGACAAAAACCGTACTTCAATAGTAGGTTGTTGGAGTAGTTTTTTTGTCTTTCTTCTCTAGGTGTTACTTTATTGCCCTAGTTGAGTTATCATCCTAAAAGCAAGTTCAGAGTAAAGTCACGTTTTACACATAACTCGCCTTGTGTCTACAGTACAGTGAAACACACTAATTCCACATCCATAAACTTTTAACTAAATCCATTACCACTTAGCTGAGACAACTTTCTCTTTTACGTTTAAGAAGTAAAAACAAAGCGTATTTAATGAGCTTTAAGTCTGATTAAAGCTCTCTCAGCATCTGGTTCCATTTTCTAAATTGTCAAATACAAAGCAATGACCCCTTCAAATCGGATGATTAATGATAGTATGGATGCAAACCAATACCCTGAATTGGATTTGAGGTCTTAAAATACGACTGGACTTTTTTAAATAAACGCTTAATAAGTAAATCCAAATCAGGAAATTTGATAACTTCTTAGCATCAGAACTCAAGATCAAATGTACAGTAGGAGAAATATATTCACGTACCACCTTAGAACCCTATAGCAATGACTCGACGCGTTTAACGCAAGGCTACGTCATACAAATGTCATGCGTATGTCTCTTCGACTAGATTCTACGGTGGTACGTGTTTCAATTTCCTTGACTGTACCTAAGGAAGGACACTAGTATTGAGTGAGACAAATTCTAAAGAAATTGTCACGGTTTTCTTGTTCTTCTGAAAGTAGAGAACTGAAAATACAATAAATGGTCCACCAAAAACAGTGGAGTTTTAGATAGACAGTAACAGTAACCATAACAAATTTTCTTTGTAGAATAATTAGTTTAAATGAATTTTTGTTGCTGTATTATTTCCATGTCGAATAAAGCAGTGTTTATACCATAGACATATTATATGTCTGATAGTCATGTCACTCACCAATCCTCCGCCAGCAGTATACAGCATGAGGGCCACCAGCAAGCCGACATGGGACATCGCCGATCGAGGGCAGAAGCGACTCCATGCCGAGGGCTTCGGGATGCCCATCAAAGACTCCGTCTCCCATGTCACGCCGTTCACGCCTTTGCACATTATGTCACGTAGTCCTTGGCACTCGCACTCGCACTAGCATTGTTTAATGTCATTGATGTTCGAGTAAATTGAGGGTTGGTTTCATCTGCAACACAAAATTGCTCCGCTTTAGTACAACGCAGCAAATAATTGTTATTTACAAGACTTTAACCGCATTGTAACGGCTGAGGTCACGCAACCATAATCATCAGGTGACCACAACTGTTGCAACGCAGTTGAAACCACGAGCCTTAAAAAAAGTGAACAGCCGTAGTAAAGTCGTTCACCATGATTCTCTAACATAACATCGTTGCGTTCAACGATAAGTTGGCGATAAAGGCTGAATCCGTACATAGGGATTCGAACGAGAGCAATTGAAACGAGTATCTAGCCTGCGTTTGACGCAGCGATGATTTGAGATGCTAGAGAATCACACTTATGTTTATAGTAAACGTATTCATGCAACGTTTTTAACGGTTGTTAAAATCTTCTTCAGATTACGCCCAGTCCCTTCTGATACAATGATGTTCAACAGGTAGTATATATCGTTATATCTTTGACCTGTTTCAAGAAGCCAGCGAGTTTGATACCGACTGCCAGGAGGTGCCGGGGTAATTGTATGACGTGAATTGAATCTAATGAATCTATTCAAATAAAGCGTGAATCTAACGTAGATTTTGTACCTACGTTAAGCAAAATACTCTGCTCGATTTGGCTTACTTTACAGAGGTTGATTAGCAGTTTATAGATGAATGAATACAAAAGTAAAATCGGTAGTTTGGTCATGAATTTACATTAGCAAAACCAAAAAGTTTGTCTATAAATTCAACATCGATCACTGCTCTCCCGGACTTTATTAGATTAGGTTTCCTCACTATTCGGACACAGTGGACAGCGTTCTGTTTGTAGTACACGCAAATTAAGTTAGGAGTTGGTTACAAATAAAGTTAGGGTGTATGAAGCCGAAAGTTTTTAATTAAATCCATAAATTTTACTCACGCTCAAAATTTTAAGGACCACTCAAAAAAGTTTTACAAATGTTGGCGAAATTAAGGGTGCTGTCCTGAAGTGCTCGTAGGACTTGAATGTATTATTCTAAATATTATTATTCTTATAGAATTTTCTTACGCAATCAACTATATAAAAATATGAACGAAGCAAACAAGATTACCATTATACGAGTAGAAGATTTTTGCGCCATTCGTACGATAAAATGTCAGGATTTCATTTCACATATGGGACTTACCAAGAGATGAATCCCTCATTACTGCATATTTGAGTATTGATACGAGTTGTGTGATAGTAGTAGTGTATTTATCTAACTTTTCGTTTATTAAAAGTATCATGAGGATTGAGTCAATCTGACAAAACATTTCATACGGCGAGTAAGATTATTTTCTTAAAAAAACAAACAAGTTTCAACTTGGCAAATAAAGCATCGCGTCTGTACATTGAGTTCTAGCCATTGGGGTGCCCTAACTATTAAAATAAGCTATTTTGACTATTTCTACTGCTTTAGCATACGTTTTCAGCGCAGCAACTAATAAATTGCCCGCGGCTCCCATTTATTCCTCGCAAGCGATTTTACGGTCAACGTTTTAAGTTAATCACGACAGTTAATTATGAAATTGGATAAGCGTTTGCGCTAGTGTCCCAATCATTTTAAAAGCGATAAATCGAATTTAACACGAGCATGTTCGTAATAAAAAGTTTAATGATTTTATCGGACAGTGGCGTAGCCTGGCTTTGTAGCGGGTTGCGGGGACGTGCGTGCGGCCATTTTCACTCGCATCACGTGCTGCGGGCAACTTTTTTCATTACTCCTTGATGTAGGTTTTATTTTTCATTCACTCACAAGTCAAGCACTGATTTAAATAACACTATCCCTACTACCTACTATACTAGTTCTTACTACCTACTAAAAAATGTTCTCCTGTCCTCATAAACGAGTGAATTGATAATACTTAGGTGTGAAAACGGATTGAAGTCTATATTACCTTAATATGTAACGATCCATATTTGACAACAGGATAGCCTAGTAGTTAGTGACCTTGACTACAAAGCTAATATATGTGACTTTGACAGCCACAAGAGACAAATGTTTGTATGAAGAATAATATGAATGTTTATACCCGACTCGTGGTTAAGTATGATTATCCATTGTCTAGTACTCTTAGTACTCGCTTTGCTTAGTTTGAGACTAGGTCCATTGGTTTTAATTGGTCAAATATATTTAAACTCAGCTAAATCCATGCAAATTGGGATCACAATACCAACTTCTGTAGCCTTAAGCGAGTTGGATATGTATCGACATCGGATCTATATCAGTATCCATAATAAGCTAATAACGTTTGTCCTAATCATCGTTTTTTTTAAAGGATTTTATGCTGAATCCGTAAACTATTATAAAACAAACCTAAAACCTACAATAATCTGGAAAATATTACGGTCCCCGCCAAAAATCCTCCACAAAAATGTACCTAATACAAAAATAATTAAATGGTCAAGTGTTTATATTCGCCCTTGAAAATGACTAAAAATAAATAATAGAGTAACTATCCATCTTGTTAGTACATTTACAACACAACTCTGAAGTGTTTTCTATCGCAGCACTTAACTTTCAATTGAACTATGGTCTGTATTGTTGCTACCTACTTCTTTCAATTGGATTTATCTCCTAGGCCATTTTACAAAACTAGTTTGCATTCATTAAGCTTGTGAGTGCCTTTAGCATGACGACGTTAATTTATTCCACAGTGCGGCTCTATCTAACTACTTTCATAAAAAAACATGAAATAAGTTTTTGGATTGTATTAGGACTAAGACAAAGGACTTATACCTCTAAATTATTTACTAAAAAAAGGAATGCACTGAAGAGTATTACCGTTGTGTCAGTTATGGTAGAGCCACTGGTTAATTTCGATGACGATATACCTACTTAATTTGTTTTGCTTTACAAAAAACTATTACATACTTTGAGGATTTTTCTAGTTCAGTTTAATTTATCATTCTTTATTCAATTTATAGCTTTCATAAATTTTAATACAAAAGTTATTGGTTACACTAAGCGGCATATATAATAAACCACTATACCTTGTTTTCTAAAATGAAAAATACAGTGTTAACAATCTTGATAAATATTTTTTGCCAAAATGCTATAATAAAATATATAAATACGAGTACCTACGAGTAGCTCTTTTCAAAGATATTATACTAAAGTACCATGATTTATATAATCTACTAGCGGACGCCCGCGACTTCGTTCGCGTGTAATAAGTAGCCTGTGTCCGTCAGGGATAATGCAATTTTCTATCCGTGAAAGAATTTTTAGAATCAAACAAACAAATCTACATACAAACAAACAAAGTTTACCTCTTGATTTTATTAGTGTAGATTATAATCTTTTTGAGTAGCTCTTAGTTATTTGAAAATAGCACGTTGCCAAAAAATACTTACTAAAATTGTTTACATCATTTGTAAGCCTAAAAACGAGGTATCTAGATTCTACATAAAGACTTTATAGCAAGCTAGGTATAAAGTATTATGAAATCTGAGATATTACGTATTCATGGAAAACTGATAATCTGAACGGGTTTGCATCCACTCTGTCTGAACCCGATTATGCATACAAGTGACCTATTTCAAATTTTAAGTGGCAAGCGGCAACTACGAGTATGAGCTAAGCAAAAAAATAATCTGCAATGGCGAAGAATTACATAACACGAACACAATGGGGGCTCTGACCTCTAAGTCTGGACAGCGAATAGGTCTCATGGCAAGTTTCCAGACAAACTGTAATTAGGCTTCTGTTGTGCTTACGAGGAAAATGATTCATGTATTTATAGTTACAGAAAGGACTGGCAAATGTTCCAGATATTATAAGGGAATGCCTAATACAGAAATGAATGAATGAATTTGAGCGACGGTGAGGGTTATCACACCACTGAGTTTGGCTGTCCAACTTGGTTTGTGTTCACTAACACAACAAGAATAAAAAAAAAGGCGTCACAGACAAAATTCAATGTAAGACCAAAATCCGTAACTACATATATAACTGTTTTAAGCTATTTTAGATGCATTTCTTAATAGATTCATAACACCAAGTTGTAAATTGGCAAACGTATTCCCCGCAATGTAGAGACAAAAAACACGCTTTTTGTTGACCTTGTGTGAATTTTATGTTGAGTAGGTATCAGATTTAGCATTTAATACGAAATGAATTAATTTAAAATTTCATTTCAAAGATCAAAAAAGAAGATGCTGAATTTCTTTTAGGTTGCTTTTATCATTCATCGTAATTTACTATCCAGTTTCTAAGCATAGATAAAAGAATATGTAATGTACCGACCAACGTAGTAAAGTCACGGTAATTTTTGAGTAATTTTTATAATATACCCTGTTAAATTTTAGCAGTTTTAGCCTGCTTCAAAAATCTTTTTTTAGTCGGCGAATAAAGACGAAAGAAGTGAGATTGGAGACAACTGGTGACAGGTACGTTAAAAAAATATTAGAGACAGCGGAGCGGCGGCTTCTGTTCTGATAAAAAAATATTCTGATTCAACAATTCCACGAATTTTTTAACACAAAAAAAATAAAAGAATTCTAGAACTCACTCATGTATAATTTAACACCTGTTTGTATGTAAATAGTGCTATGCGTTTAGTGCAAGCAGAGGAAAACAAAGTTACTCACTTCAGCTCCTCCAAAATAAAACTAAATTGTGTCCGCAATCCTCTCTCCGGACTAAAATGAACACAAGAAAACAAAGTCACTAATTTATCGCTGGTTCAAACTAACTGCAAATTCCACTTTGTAGTTTACGATAACGGTCGAGTTAGGAAAGTTCGCGCTGGGTCACGTAAGGAACATGCTTTCGCCGCCGTGGTCCGCAAGGAACTGAAACTGATTACAGCCAGCTTTCGCTGAAAAGTTACTGTTTACGGATGACTCAACTGCAAGTAGTACTACGTGATGATGTGCGAGCTTTAGAAGTGCCAAGAGTGTTTAATCATTGTTTGCTAGAACATGCGTTTGCTAGAATTAACAAAGGCTAGCGAAGACCGTTTCTTAGGGTGTTTGGTTTCCTTTTTTGTCCATGCCATTATATAATTTTTATGTAACTATGTTTTTCAATCACTTGCACTTAAAAATATTTTTAATCATTTTACAAAATAATAAAAAAGGCTCTATTTTTTTGAAAACAAATATTTACCTAATAAACAATTGATAGAAAAATCATGACTTAGCTAACGTTGTTCTTGATTCCTTGAATTTTGTATTTGCCTAAACGTCTCAACTGCCAATCATTTACCGTTCATAAAATATTCAAAGCCCTATAATTATTTCATGAATACGTAGCAGCGAATACCGAAGCGTAAGTAATTGCCCGGAAGATTTCCACAGGGTTTTTTGAAGAAGAATTATTGCTTATATTGTTCTTTTTTGGATTCCTTACCTCAAAAGATAGAGCACACCCGTATAATATCACTTTGTTGTTTGTCCGTCCCTTTCACTTTCAATACCCCATTCCTCAGGACCGGGTAGAGTTATCATAGTTGACATTATAATTGAAATAGCGACACACCGGTACTTTGCTCAGATATAATAGGATTTTTAAAGTATTACTGTTGGTTATGTGGTGTTGTTATGAAGTGCACCGTTATCGCATCGTCGTACAAAAACAGTCCACCCTTGTTTAGTGGCTGGTTTCTGCAATAATATACTATTAATTGAGCTTGGGGCGAAATTATTGCCATTTAATATAAATTAATCGTAAATGAGTCTATAGAATTCCTTAGTGAAAAATTAATTATTCAAACGAAGTACGGCGCGATTTATGTTAAAATTTAATAAATGGTGGAAGCCAATCAACCTAGAAATTCTACATCATTTTCAAAGTACTTAGGTATTGTTTTTTTTTTGTTTATTTAGTTGTAGCTGGCATTTGAAAGTTGCTTTGTTATTAACCAACTTCAAAAAAGGAGGAAATTCTCAATTCGACTGATAATATTTTTGTGTGTACCTGCAAAGATAAATTACTCTTTTGAATAAATTAATGGTAATGTAACGGGCACGTGAGAGTCCCTAGTGATACATTACCTACCGAATTCCTACATTAGCTACTGAATCAAATCACTCGGAACCTGGTGTCCAGGAGTGCGATTTTTGAATCTCACCGGGTGACTAAAGCTCGCTAAAATAGCCGTTTTTCATAGAAATGCGGCCATTTTGGTGAGCTTTAGTCACCTGGTGAGATTCAAAAATTGCATTTGAATCTCACCGGGTAACTAAAAATCACCAAAATAGCCTGTTTTTCATAGAGATTCAGCCATTTTGGTGAGCTCTAGTCACCTGGTGAGATTCAAAAATGGCACCCCAGCTCATTTATTAGGGCTCCGTACCAAACAAGTAAAAAGGGATCCCTCATGGTGTGAGTTCGTTCGTCCGTCTGTACGTGTTTGTATGTCTGTCACGTTATCGATGTGAAGTTTGGAATAGTATAACGCAGTGCCCACGAGGGGGGGGACCTATAGGGCGGCAACGCATCAGCGGTTCTCTTGAAGTCGCGGTCTTATGGGCGATTTTTAAATCTGTTTTTTCCCAACTACTACGTACTGTAAATGGTTTAAAAATAGCCCATTAGGCGACCTGTTTTTCTTCTTTCCAGCTTAACTTCTTGATTCTTCTTTGTTTACTAAAGCAATAATATGCTTTAGTAAACAAAGAAACGGTACTTAGATTGTTTTCTATTCTATAACTAAATCAGAATCCAATTTTATACCAGTCCGTAAAACGATATAAATTTGCCGACAAATTCCTTTCTACCTTACCAATACTAAAGCTCCTTTATCAAAGACAGAATACCGCAAGAATAAAACATCTGACACTGAAGTGATACTTCCTATTATCCGGTTTGTCGATCCTGAAAATTAAGATCCGCCGTTTTCTTTCATGGCGTTTAGGTATTTGTGCCTGACCACTTACTTTAAGTGTGACGTGTGATCAATTGTTGGCAAGGTTGTTCTAGTAAAAAATCTGTCAACTTATAATAAACAACTCTCACTGATTAAATGATTAATAATAATCTTGGGACCGATCCCTTGTAAAGACGGGAGGCAACCAGAGCAAAAGCGTTTAAGTACCTATTTTCTTTTTTTTGATCACCCATCGTAAAAAAAAAAAAAACAGGGTTGTTTGCAATCACTTACCGTACTGACCTGTAAAGGTGTTTTGAAAGAGTTTCAGGCCATCTTGTATAGTAACTGTACATGTCCCAAAATCTAAGCAAAGCTTTTACTAGGCTACAAACATATAAAATGTCTAGTACAAACGGTCATATTATTCATCATGAAACCGTTTGCCCCTTGCAGAACTTAAACTCTACCTCTAGCTTTAAGAAGGGTTACCACTAGGCTATATTGGTAATTCAAATACATTAAACAGATGTACAGTAGGGGAAATATATTCACGTACCGCCTTAGAACCCTATCGCAATGACGCGACACGTTAAACGCCAGGCTATGTCATACAAATGTCATGCGTATGTCTCTTCGACTAGGTTCTACGGTGGTACGTCTTTCAATTTCCTTGACTGTATATCATACCCAAACTACAGTAGGTGCGGTTGACTTCGCGAAGCTATAAGAAATTGGCGCGCCACAGCACTGGGGCCGACGCAATTGAGTTATCATGTCATTTATTTATTGTATTCATGGGTAAGTAATATTTACATTTCAGATCTTATACTATGAATTTTCCAAATATGAAACCCTGTAGTTGAGGGTACTGCAATATACTTAAATATAACTTAAACACTACTCACACTGTACAGCGTGTGACTTACTACATCTTCAAATTATGTAATACTATAAGTACTCTGTATCCTAATACTAAATACTTACTTACAGTTTTATAAGCTGTAAGTTATCTACTTTACTTATTTATTATTCCTTTTGATACATTAAATTTTAAACCTTAACTTAAGAGGAGTGTAAACCCAGCCCAAAAAAGCGCTCCCCATATAAACGGCGACAACGTTTTTCACCCTCTAAACCTTAATCTACGGCAACGATTTTTTGGTATGTTGTCATTATGCCTTAAATATTCTTCATGCATTTGACAATATTTGCATTTAAGGAGTTGCAACTATTAAGAAAGAATATTTAGAAAATCAAAACATACAAACCTAGTTCTAGGGCATACTGACAACATACAAAAAATCATGGTTATTGGTTAAGGTTTAGAGGGTGGAAAACGTTATCGCCGTTTGTATGGAGAGCGCTGGGTTCACACTCCTCTTAACTAAAATATACTACGTCAGATAAAGACGAAACGTATCTTAATATCGCAGACTTATTAAGCGTTTATGAATAAGAGGATAATTATGTGAATTAAATGAATTATTCAAAAGTGCCTACTATCTTTCCTTAAATTTTCATACCTAATTTTAAATACAAACATTTTGAGTCTATCATTCGCATCCTCTATTAGAATAGTCATTAGCTTTATCGGCAACAACCAGGCACGGGTCCAACGGGTGGTCAAGGGGGTCGAGATCAGAGAACACAGGTATAAGGTTAGAATAGCCAAGTGAGCAGAGGCAGCGCGCGAGCAATTTGGTGCAAAGATATAAGTTTGATGATACTGGCCTAACGTAACCGGCCAAGTTTTCCCCGTTTTCTACCCGAGTTTATTTCTATGTGTCACTTTTATATGACACTTATTTGACAGAGACGCAGGTATGGATAAGCTGTCCAGCCGATATTGACAACGGCTCTTACAGGTTTAGGAGGCGATGCATCAGCGACAGTGGATTTTAATTTAATTTTGAAAGGCCATTTTCATCATTTTCATTTATTTCTGTGTTCTATGGCCGTGAAAATTTATTTTTCGGGCGGTGTCCTAATAGCTACCCAAATAATTTCCAATTTTATCGTGGTACAGTCAACTTCAGAAGTAGCTGAACATTTCAGTACCTTGTCACTCTCAGTCATGAGACAAATTCGAGATATTGTCATTTCATACGTTACTGCGGCAAGGTTCTTAAGTATTTAGCTACTTCTGAAAGCTGACTGTAGCCAGATTTAGCTCCAAGATGCGGCAAGATTTATAAGATTTTGTTAGGCAACCCTGCGGCGCTGCATGTCACCACGTGTAACCTTTTATTTGAATCACATTTCGATCAAATAACAGATAGGTGCAGAACTTAGCAGTGGGATCTTAAAATATTAGACTAAAACAAAGCCACAACATGCCGTATGCCTTCCTAACACAAGAAATATATCCGAGTATACATATTCATTTACAAGAATGTGCTGGTTTCCTCACGATATTTTCCCTCACTGTCAGAGCGTTGGTTACTACAATGTTTAGGTAATGTACATAAGTTATAAAAACTCATTGGCACGGTCAACATCACTTTTTCATCTTATTGCAATGGAATGGAATACGGTAGTAAACTTTAAATATATCTTTGATGTCGAGCGTACCTTCATGGCGACTGCTGGGAATCGAACTCAGTACAGTTAGCCTCAGAAATAGCTAAACACTTAAGAACCTCGTCATACTGATGATGAAATGAGAGTTGCTCGAATTTGTCGCTGACTGATAGCGACAAGGTACTACAATACTACTACAATGTTCAGCTAAGTACCTATATCTGAGTCTGACCGTACCTCACAATCACAGTCCACCCCCCTTAGTTGCTAGGCCAACAACGCTCTTGAGTTTAAATATCCACAGAAATAGTTAATATTTTTGTGGAAATGCCCATTATATACATTTTTCTTAATATCCCCTATGTACAGTCAACCAATTTGATTCATAGGCCACTGTAGAACGTTGTCGCAATGTGTCATCGCTGAGATATTGTGAAATTTATTCGGAAATCATTATGACGTGTATTGTGAAAAGGTTCTACAGTGGCCTAGGAATCAAATTGGTTGACTGTACAGACATCGGCCAGTTACAATTTTACTTATATGTCACACGCCGTAGCATTGTCCAGTCAATCAAGCCAGTGGCTAGTACCATCAGGACATTGACCTTATATATTGACCTATAGTGTCCTTTAATTCATTGAAAGTAGGTACTCGCAGAATGTCAGTCGATATGCCAATCGCTTTTATCATCGTGCATCTTCCAATTAATTGTCGGATAAAAAAGACTGTCTTTAAAAGATCCACTTACTTATTAGGACTTCCTCGTTTTTTGTTTTCCGCTTCATTCGAGGTTGTGCGTACTGTATTTTGGATTGTGATTACTGTGGAGTTAGTGGCAAACTGGTGGTGATACCAATGATAATTATAATGCATGGATGTACAGTGTCATACTAAATGACAGCAGAAAAACGGCCCGACATGAGAATAGAGGTTGACGCTGACGCCAATGTTACAAATGCAAATTATTAGATCACCATTTAAAGTCATTGGATTTACAATTTTACATTTAACTCCATAAAATAATAATTTATTAAGTTTCATTGCAAATAGGTTTTTTTATAAAATAATAGTATTGACAGCAGCGCCGTCGGTCCGATGGACTGATAGCACGAGCGATTGTCGATTTATTCTACTTTTTATTTGATTTTTGATGCGGCCATTTTTTAAACTCTGACTCATTATTTATAGGTCAGTGGGTGATACTAGTAATTTTCGACGTTTTTACCCACCTCACATTCTGAACGAGAAATTGTTGAACTAATGTCAGCGCACTCTCATTTCATAGCTTTGCGTCTAGTTTCATTCCTATATCTATGAAATAACAGTGTACTGACGTTACCCTCCTATTGTATTCTAATCACGGTTTGATAACAAATGGGTGCATTAAATAAATGTGAGCATCGAAATGTAACTACTTGTATTGTATTGTAAACTCTTTATTGCACATAACAATAAAAAATAACAATTTACAAGAAAATAAGTAACATGTAAAAAGGCAAACTTATCCCTTTAAGGGATCTCTTCCAGTTAACCTTTGAGCAATTGACAGGACATTTGAGTTGAGAGTAGACACACAAAAGAGTAGATAGGGCAAAAGAAAACAAATAAATACAATAAACACAAAACAATAGATGCATAAACAAAAACACATGTAAAAAAATAAAACACACATACGCACGCAATGAACATAAACCCATAGATAAAATAAAAATAAACACACTCAAAATGACACACAGTATGCGGTAGTTAAGAAAAGTCAAGCAAGTATAGTCGACCAAGTAATTGATTGACCACTTTTGAACCTTATCCCTTTGTAATACGGTCGAAAAGTGGTCAAGCAATTTCTTGGTCGACTATACTTCTTGAAGTTACTACGCAGTGAGGCAACAGACTGCGACTGTCTGATATTTGTTGGCAGTCGATTCCACAGCCTGACAGATTGAATAGAAGGACTTAGAATAGAATAGAACCATTTATTTCAGGCTGCATAGGCCCATAGAAAAAATACCTTAAAGACTAACATACATATTTATAAAACAAAAACAAACAACACAAATAAAAACATTAAAATTAGCACGTTACTTCGGCGGCTTAGAGTAGGACTAATCAAGGAAGGATCAATTTTTTAATAAGTTTTTATTCTTAAAATGTATCATCATTACGTAAGAAAAGAAAGAAAAGTGACTAGACATGTTTATTCCCTGTACTCATAAAATTTCCTACACTAAACAATAAATATATCTGTTTTTGTTTATTATGAAACTTAACTACCTAACGTAGTTCTATCATACATACTGATGGTAGGGTACCTACCGGAATTGTTTTGGAGTACATAATAATAACAAAGTTGATTGAGTTGAATATAGTCAACGAAATTGATAACTGGTTTATGAAAAAAAAAACATTGCAAAATAATAAGTGTCATTAGGTTTTTACAACAAGAGCTAAACGGCACAGCGATGACTTAATGAGACAGGGTTTTACATTGGCGCAGAATTCAAATTGCTATTGCAGTTTGGAATGGAGTAATTATTTTACAGATAAAATCTTGGTATGGGCATAATTATTAAACAAAGTTAGACAAATTTCCTTCGTAACGTGTATTAATTAATTCTATCACGTAATACTCCCTCCTGCTATAACGTTTTGATTAAACTTGCAGATAAAGAATTTGCTCGTATTTTGTGCCCGGTAAGAAATCAATAAAACACGCAAGCATGCAATCAAAATCTTGAGGTCATGCAAGATTACTTCCTTTGGAAAGCCTATGTCGGTTGAGGGATATTTTACAACAAACTAAAACTTGACCGGTCATGTTCGGGCCACAGATAAAATGCGAACAAAATATTTCGTAGGGACGACCGTCTCTCAAATACCGAACTTGGTACGTTCCAAAAGTTTAAAAAAAGTTACTATAGAAGACATGGCAGCACAATATGATATGCATGACTAATGTTTGCGTTTAATTTTGACACTACATTATTGTAAGGCATTCAATTTATTGAGAATACCATAAACACTAAACAGTATTGTATACTTCATCTCAAATGTATGCAGTAACTTTGTAACGTTACCGCCGCATGACCCAAGCCTCGTCCATAAAAAAACAATTTTATTTGCATAGAACAGAGAAGGGGAAACTTTATCACAACCTTTACAGTTACGTATAAGTATGTCCGTCCCTTCAATGATATACAGACTAAGTGAAATTATTCCGAGAAGCTTTTGTATATATTTTCAGCACAAGTTTTCTATACAGCTTTGCCCGCTTCTAGTTCTTTTCTTTGTGTGTGTTCTCTTTCTCATCCTTCTCTCATCTCAATTTCAGTAATTAAACTAGATAAAGTACTTCTTTTTCGTAATGAAGTACTTAAGATACAATATTCAGTGTAATTCTAAAAAGTAATATGTGTAAAAACCCATATTATTATAAAACCCATATAATACATGTCCAGCGACTCATAGGTATGTAGAGTAGGAGTAAAAATCGCATAAAGGTATGCGCAGGCAACCAAATGTTTTTGATCTAATTATTTTATTGATTGTATGTATAATAACTATCAACCAAATCAACCAAAAAAATAACGCATTGTGAGACAGTTCTTCAGACTCACTCAATTGAAATTGGCAGATTGTATCTCAATCAAGTCATTGCCCTACCACTTTTGAACTTTAACCTTATCCTCTAATAGTTGTCAAAAAAGAAAAACTACCTTGAACTCCAACAACTTGTAGTGTCTAGTCAATTATTTTTCTTGTAACATCGGTATATTGCACTGAAACCATCTAGATTCTACCGGCTAATGACGTAATTTTTCACTGACGCACTTGAAAATCAGCAGCTCTTAAAAGCAATTATTTGCTTTACCTAGCATACCTAGTAAAAAAAAGATTTTTAACTAGTTAATAAAATACTAGTAGACTAACCGGGAAAACCAAATGGTATATAAATTATGTTCAAGTTAGTTAAAATTTGCAGTCTGCGCAATTTGGAATATTCTTGGTTTTTCTGTGTAGGTATTACGTATAAGTGCTTGGAGCATGTGTGACAGACAATTTGTTCAAAGTTGTAATGTTCCACGTTTTCTTTTTTTACAATCGCTGGAGGTATCCGCCACATATCCACATACACCTTCGTTCACTCATTCAATCGATTCATACTCGTACATACACGCTGTTTTGAAATAAACCATAGTCATTATGAGTAGTAGCAGTCGAATATTGGTAGGTATCTAATGTCACATGAAAACCTCCAAACAAACAACATAAATACTCTTTTGCTGCCTACACAAAAGCACGTCCTCCGAGTTTGGTAACACGCAAGTGGTACTTTAACCGACGTTGAAAGAAACAACTTACTCAGTCACTGATTCTGAAACGTCAAAACCATTGTCAATGTCACACGCGCTATTAAAGTCACGCCACAGATTACCCAAAATTTATTTCGTTTGGTCACGCAAAGAAACATTACAGCTTAATAACGAGGGAGGCTAAACGAAAAAAGAAGTGGAAGACCCCTTTTGCCACAAGCGTTACACCAATTGAACGGTCTCTATCTATACCTACACCTCGTGTAACAGGTGTGAGTTGCTTTTAAGAGGAAGACGGTTAAGATACCCAACCTTAGTGCGTAAGTACTTAGACCGTAATCTGCTTAATAATGTATTCATAAAACAACATAAACGCGACGTTAGGTCCGGGGGCCGCTATCTCTTCGATGATGATGGCCGCCATGAGACAAAAAAGCGGGTTGATTTTTGACTTTCGAGCGCTCGACATTAGCCACGAGAAAATAAAATAGGCGAGCGTATATTTTAGCCAGCGTTCATAGGAGCGCGGCTAGCGAGTATCGAGCGTTCGACAGTCAAAATCACCCCACTCTCTAAAAAATCTACAGAGTCAACAACGGGCCCACGTCGGCCTACCTCTCCTGCTGCATTGCTCGGTCCTGCTGGAGGGATACTAAGGCTACTTTTCCACCAGAGATGTGCGACGATGCGTTGCGAGGGATGAGTTTGTAAGAACCAATAGAATCGGTTCATTTACCTCGCCTCGGTCAGCAAAGCTCTGGTGGAAACTGCTCATTGGTTCTTTACAAACAACACATCCCTCGCTACGCATCCTCGCACATCTCTGGTGGAAACGCAGCCTAAGGGAGTAGTTATGGCGAATGCTTCGGTGTTTCCACGTGACGGTGCCTAGAAACGAAAGAAAGAAAGAAATCGGCTATCAAGTTAACCAGAGAAATTTGTAAATTGGATAGATCCCCCGTAGTTGCCGAGCTAAGGCAGAGGATACATCTAACTACCGTATGGGAATGGGGTTGCGTTCCACATAACCCACGAGTCCCACCAAATTTGTGAATATCCACGAAAAAATATCTCCCGGTAAAAAAAGTATTCAGAATATCAGAACTCATACAATACCTCGCTCATCTTCGATAATTATTTATGTATAAAGACAGACAGTGAGCAAAAACAAGGAAAAACAAGTTTTAATAATACGACAACAATGAGAAATGTACACACAGGAAATGTATAATGGTGAGATTTTTAAACGTCGTCAAAGCGATCGTAGCATGACGTCATCATAGTCGAAAACTCCGTTAGGATATTGTTTGTTTTTTCTTGTTTTGTGTCTTTTCTTTACCATTTAAGTTTGAATATGTTAATTGAGTTGTCTGTAAATAAATCTACTTGATTTATTGTTTGAACTATGACCATCTAAGATGATAACCACGGAACTTAAAAAAGATGTAATATAGATACCTACTTTAGACTTGACTTCACAGTGCTGTTTCCGTAAACACAAAGTTTGTAATAAATCTTTTATACCTTTTATTAGAAAAATCTAAATTATCTTTATATACCTCACAACATTTCAATGGCCTTAACATTACCGACCAAGTTTAGTTTATCTCTATCTGCGTCGCTTTCTTAAGACACTGGTTAGGCAGAGACGCAGGTTGGGCTGAGTTAGGCTGCTTTTCCAGCAGAGATTATCTTGTTTTTACCAAATAAATCTGAATCAAGGAGAGTTCAATTAAGTCGACGATGACACACACAACTACACAGCGCCATACAAAACCAACAAAAATTTGAAAATCGAACTTTTTAACTCGCCGGTAAATGGAGCAGTGTGCGTGAACTCAGCTAGCGTTGCGTTACCGTCTTGCGTTGCGTTCCTTACGTCCATTATAACCTCTTAATTTCAAGACATTATTGTAAAAGAAATATTTAACAAATTAGGAAACCATGAAAGACTTTTTGATTTTAGATTTTACATAGTCTTATGTCAAAAAATCGTAGATACGTTATTAAAACTTAGTTTACTACCTTAAATTAATAGGTATAAGGAGACTAATTAAGGACTTGTTTTTTTTTGAAATCTAATCACTGCGGCCCTAACATGACAGCCCAGGTTTAGTTTAACCCCTCCCTGTGTATCTGTCTAACTAGTGTCATAAGAAAGGGACGCAGGTAGAGAAAAACTAAACTTGGCCAGTCATGTTAGGGCCACAGATGTAGGAAAAAATCATAGGGTCCCACTTAGTACTAAATAAACTGTCATACTCATAGATGGCATCATGGGAAGCATATATGAATAAGTATTAAACAAGAGAAAACCAGTGGCCCGTTTCACGAAGCTACAAGTTACAATTTTACAAGTCTAAACCGGCAACATTAGTCATTATGCCGATTGCCATTGGTCATTATTGACCAATGTTGCCGGTTTAGACTTGTAAAATTGTAACTTGTAGCTTCGTGAAACGGGCCACAGAGAATAAAGAAACGATTGAATTTTATGTTCAAAAATAACTATTAACCTACACGAATTTGTCCTCTTATTTCACGAAATCATTATTTCAATTCAACTTCTATTACAAGTACCTTAACATGGCAGACATGGTAACAATAACAAATGTCAAAAAATAGCGTTTTCGGATCAAGAAAATTTGGGACAATGATATTAATTCCCATTTGCGACCGCAACATGACCGCGCAACGTTTAATTTTTCTCTATGTGCGTCCCTCTTTTATAATACTAGTTAGATAAAGATGCAGAGAGTGATAAATTAAATTTGGATCTTTGTGGTAGGACCGCTGGAAACAAAATATAGCAAGTCCCGCCAACCAACCAAGTAAATAAACAAATAACCTGATTTCAGAAAGTGCACTTTTTTGTATAAGTACTGCTTACTTACGAGTATAGCGTCGTATTACAAAGGTGTATTTGATTTGTTTCTCTGCCAATCTCTCGCAGTCAACCACTTCTATTGAATTGTGCATATTAAATGTAATTTTGTCATTATACATTGATACAACTATGATTATTATGTCCTTGCTTTGATGTTGCTTTGCGATTTCTACAAGTGTCTGTATATACGACCTCCGTCTCGACAGCCTCCGTTCTAAAAAAATATATTTTATTTTACCTAACGAACTCGATAATTACCACTAACCTAACCTTACCATGACCTAAGTAATTATTAAATAGAAGGATGACAATTATTTTTTTGAAAAAAAAAACACTTGCTCCATATCAAGTCAATGTTTGAAATAATTTTCTCTACATCACAGAAGACATGAATAACGATAGAGAGTCCTTCGCCGTGACTTTGAGCACGTCATCAGCCAACCTTGTACTCCACGCCTTCCAACGCTCCGCTTTCCGGAGCGCGGTCGCCACTCGAGAACCTTTCTTCCCCAACAGTTCTTCTTAGACCAACCCCCATGATGACCCCATTACATCATTCACGATTGACATGAGCATGCGTATTTTATTTCAGACTGCAGTAATAAACAACTCTGAATACAAGTAGAATATATGATTGTAATTACTCCCAAAACATGCCTCAATGCCTCCTACATTTACTCCATATTATTTACTCTATTCCATATGCCAACAACAGCCAAACTCTTGACAATCGTGTTTAATTTTATATGGAATGGTTTAATAAACGTGTTTATTACAGACATAGGATCCAGATATACAAAAAAGGTTTAAAGTAGGTATATTATTTTAAATGTTTTTTTAGCTCATGCTCTTTGTCTGTCCCTACTATGTTACTCCTTTCACACACTCAAAGGTTAACTGGAAGAGATCCCTTAAAGGGATAAGTTCGCCTTTGGACATCACTGTATCTCTTTTTTTAATTTATGTTTTTTGTACAATAAAGAATTTACATACATACATACATACATATTATTAGTGAAGTGATAGAGCCATGCTGAAGGTAATCGTAAAATTGTTTACGAATTGAATAAACCAGCTCGAGTAGAGTAACTTCTCTAAGAAAATTAACTTAAAGGAGAGCACCAGAGGCTAAAACCCCTAGTTATTGTTGTTATTAGAGAAAATAATGTAATTTATTCTAGTAGTATGTTGTTAACTTCTGCTGCTCATCCGATGTATTAAAAAAATTATCATTTTTACTAAGTATTATTTTATGGACGCATAGCGAAACACTTACTTAGACAAAATTGTTTTCACATAAAAACCTATTGGTTCCTTAGATTTTCCTTGTATACAAAGCGATACACACATACCTACAAATACAGAAGAGATTAAGTAATGAAAGTTTTTGCTCAATGATTAAAAAACCCGATTGATGTTACTTTGCATTGTCATAAAAACTGTATTAATTTGGCTTTAACGCTGACGAGCACTGCCTTGGTTAGTTTAAAAATAACGAATAAATTATGTCAAAAACAAAAAAAAACTTCCCTACAATATGATTGATTTCGCGTTGTAGGGTAAAAACTCAATAACGGGTCATATTTGCTTGGTATATTATATTTAGGCTGGTACAAGGTCGCTCTTGTCACTAAATAAGCCAATTCCCAGCACGAAATTTCTTGTTCCATATTAAATATCTCGTGAACTCGCATGTGTGTGACCAATAGGTTTATGTGTATTATACATTGGCATGGCCTTTCGTCATGAATTGTGTAGCCGATGCATATGAGCAAACGCTCAAGCTTGTATACCCCCGCAGTCACTGTCAGCGGCGTTTAGTCGCATGCGAACGTATGCATCGGCTACAGCGGTTTCGGTACACGCACCTAGCAGGAACCTTTTCGCCACTCCATAACTAGCTGCGTAACTCAGTGTGTCTCTCTTCTACTGGGTCGGTTAGAAAGAGACGTACTGAGCTACGATATGTCGAAAAGGTTCGTGCTAGTTGTACAGATCACGGTGGAAGGCCGCTTCAAGTGCTCCATGTCAGATATTGAGCATTTTACCTTACTTGCTTCCGTCAAGACGTCAGACCGTGCAAGTTTTATACATAAAGGTAGCTTCGGCGCGTTGCGACACAGTTGACGTTTGGGTGTTGGCGTGTCGAAGCATTGTTATTTATCCTGTCCCAGTGTTCGGCGTGCCACGATGATCGCTGTTAGTTTTGTGTTACTAGTTGCGTTCTTCTGCAGCGGGAACGGAGAAAATTTGCGTAAGTTGTTTTAGTCGATTTGTTTTAAAGTTAATTTGTTTTAAGATAAACGTAAAATGCAGACATTTGGTACATTTAAGGGGTATATTTCGAGTTCAAATATAAATTTAAACTAAACAGCGTAAAACAATGCGAAAAAATACATTCAATGCAAATGCAAAAAAATAATTTCGCGGTGTAAATTAAAGTAACTAAAGTTCAAGTAAAGGCACACCCAAAGTACCAGTGGCTTACTTTGGTTGCTGGTGCGCTAGACGGTGCGGTAATTTCTTTCCATCAGGTGACCCGCATGATTCTTTGTCGTCAGTTTCCATTAAAAAATAAAGACCTAGAACTAGTAACCAAGCAAAATATTATGGCAAGTAGGTAACTATATTTTTAAGAACGTCAAAGTTATTTCTATACGACTAACTGCTCGTGGGTATGTAAATATTATCTATTTTGTGTTTAAGAATGCAACATAACTCAGATAAAAAAATAAAGTTATTAGTACCTACATAGAAGCATACAGTTTTAATATGAGCATAAATATGTTAGGTTAATATGTACAATGTCCTCCAAAAAATGTTAACAATTAAGTGACATTGAAAAAGAGCCTTTAATAAAAACCGACGTCATAGAAATAACATTTGCCTTTGTAAAATAAAATAGACTGATCTTAAGATGAATTTAAGATCTTCGGCTTCGGTCCGCATGAAGTTTGTTTATAGAATGAAAATAATAATAAACACTTTTACAAGTCTGATTCGGACCGCCAGACGAGAAGACCGACGAGAAGTTGACGAAGAAGCACCGCAAGAATGTTATCTAGCATTTTTTTTAAGTTGTATTCAGTTTAGTTTACTTTTTTCTATCCCGCGGTGTAATTATCATTTGATATAAATTAATTTGTCGTTTACGTAACAAGTTGTAGGTACATATGACCTTACAGAGAAATTTAATAAAATATATATAAAATAACAACAATCAAAGGCGAAGAAAATTAAACTAGAGGTAATAATAGGTAATAAATAGCTCCATTGGAAAACGACAAAACATTACAATTTAGGAAGGTAAAATAACGAAATACATCAAGCAGTCGAAATAAATGCTAAATGAGAATAAAATGCCTACATACATAAAAATGGTTTATCCTTTCAAATATAAAATTACCGCGTACAGTATAAAAAATATAACATAAAGAATACAAATAAAAAAAATGATCAATTTGTGGATACCCCAAGATATTCATTTATTTAATAAATAGGTAGATAAAAATACCTCCCCAGTGACCCTAACTGACTGGCCAAGTTCAGTGTATTTAAGTTTCTATTTCTATGTGCGTCACTTTCTTATGACTCTAGAATAACAAAGACGCAGGGAGGGATCAGTTAAACTTAGGTTAGTCATGTTAGAGCGACAGTAAAAAAGTAGATTAGGCACAAGTAAGTAAGTAACTAATTTCATAACTAAAACCAGAACCGACTAAATACGTTCACTATAGACAGTTGCAACAGGCTAATATCTAGATACTTCAGAGTACGTTTAGTATAGCGGGTATATTATTATACTATGTATAAATATTACTTAGATAAACAGAAGACTGACCACAAAACAAATGTCAAAGGAACAGTTTGTTTAAGCGCGGACAAACAACAAACCACTATTGTTAGTAAATTTGTCACCAACTCTGTTACGGAAATCGATATTTCGTAGAAAACAATAAATGCTGAGCTGTTGGAAATTAAACTAACGACTGAACGAATATCAATCATTATTCAAACAAACATTTATCTTTATTTGAACCGCTGATTATACGAAGTTCAAGATCAGAACGTCTAGCGTGCGTGCAATTTTTCGCTTGTCGCGCAGTGTATCTTCCTCTTACTGATATAATTAGTTCGAAGGAGACATAGTCAGTACTGGGCGATAATACGAGACGCGGTGTATCCTCCTAACTCTTTCTTTTAACATGTTATGCTTGCTTCTTTACCAATATGATGCACTTAATTTACACTTTTTTACACTAGCTTTTGTCGTGGACACAATATAGCATTAGTACGCGTGTGCGAAAAGTACAGATGCTCTACAAATACTAGTGTGCTACGAATGCTGGGGAGTGATTCTCTAAGCCAGGGATACCGGATTGGCAAACTTTTTCCTACGTGGGGCAATATTTACAAACAGAATCTATTTGGGGTAAATTTTTTAAATTATTTATGCAGTAGGTATAATTACTTCGTGATTTATGTCATGTTCACGGGCCGGTTGGCCCGCGGGATGTTGTTTGCCCATCCCTGCTTTAAGCGGAACAGTGTCGAGCTTGACGTCGATATAACGCCGTGTCTCGCTTGCACGAGTCTGCATAGCACTGTTGTGCTTACAGAATAACAGAACAGTACACCTAGCACGAATCTTTTCGATACGCGTTAACTCGCTACGTAACTCGTCGCGTCTCTCTCCTACTGGGCTTGTTTAGAATGAGTCGCACTGAGTTACGCAGCGAGTAAACGCGTGTCGAGAAGATTCGTGCTAGGCGCACTGTCCCCAAAAGATAGCAAATAGCAATGCTGCTATTTTAAGTATTTATTTTTCAATGCGTGATAATTATAGAACAATCAAGAAAAATCCCAACGTAAGTTTTTTCTTGAACGATTTTAATCAGCTATTGTCTGCTTCATTTACTCAGAATTGGTAGAAACTGACACTATAGGTCACTTGTTTCTTACGAGCCGCAACGATGTTATTGTCATGCCAAACTCGTTTTCCGCTATTCCTTTGGAAGCTGTTCAATTTTCCGGGACAACTATTTCCAGAAGTCTAATTGATATTGCCACACTCAGAAGAGATGAAAAAAATATATCATTAACTTATCTACCTCACTAGTTCCTTTTTAATAAATTTTATAACGGTTGTTTCTCGCTACAAATTCTGTATTAAAGCTAGAGAAAGATACCGTTTGATATTGAAATAAATTACTCTTAGGCTCTTAGCTGTCCCGTTATTTGTCTAATCCATCGATCTAAAAACTCCCTAAGGGTCCAAGGGTATACTGTAACAACACTTACCACTCCTACAGAATATTACGTTAATAACTAGTACTCTTGAAACTCTAAACCAAGCTTGGTACGGCACAGAACCATTATTGCCTTTACCGCAATATCGGATCCACTTACATCTTCATTTGTAACTAAGTCGTCGAAGTAATTAAGAATAGTAGATATTCTCAGGAGTCTTAAGATCAGAAGTGTCAATTGTTTAATTTGTTTTACCGTCAACTAATGAAGCAATAGGTTTTTTCTACAAATGCACGTGTATACTGTAGGTACCTACAAAGTATACAACGTGTCTCTCTAGCCTATAGACAACAATTAATACTAGACAGCGTAGGTTATTTAGAAAAAAAAACACTTTTGCCTCTGATACACTGGTGTTCATTCGATCATGATCACCGATATTTTAATTTATCCCTCCTTGCCGCTGTCTAACCAGTGTCCTAAGAAAGAGACACACATAGAGAAAAAATAACCTTGGGGGGTCACATTTGGGCCACAGTGAGTCAACCGGTTAGACAATCAATAATCAGACAGGAGATCTCTTTTATAACAAAATTGTAAGGTATGGATAGATGATTATAATTATTATTATACTGTAGATTTAGCATTGCATTAACCTGATCTATGATTTTTTTCGATGTTTTTGTTTTACCCCATTGTTCTTTCCTTTCCTGCGATCTTTTTCCTTGGTGAGGGTATTTAATGCAATGTAATATTTCCGATTTATTTTTTAAATATCAGTCATACTTGTTTAGCTATCCATTGTTACTTTGGTGACTTTATATCTTTGATATCAGTTTCCAGAAACAATGTCAAAGTATTATATCGTCCCCACCAACTTGATCTTATTTTCACCCTTGTTTTGAAAGAAGAAAAAAAAAGGATAAGCTGCTGAGTTTCTTGTGGCGTCTTCTCAGCAGAATCTTCCATTTTTCGAAGCGCTCATTCATTTTCATTAAACGAGTACCTAATCAAAAAATATAAAATTTCTTTAATCATTTTGTTTTAAACTTAATCTCAAAAATACTGGAGAAAGGCCGTTAAATACAAGGACGCCGGAAAATACGTGTTTAAATAAATCAAATCAATATTCAACGTGATATGTCGCCGCGGACAAGCGCTCAAGGTGCTAAAAATATCAAAACACGCTCAAACACACAATCATACATTACTATTCATACTTGTTATGTAAAAATTAGCACATATAAAGTAGTGCACTATCCGGGTAGGTACTAGGTAATAAGGTTGTGGAATGTTCGTGGAGATATGGGATATTCAAGAAAGACGTGAAAAGAGTTTGCAATAAGGCAATGGTGGCCCTAAGCCCTTTGTCTCAATTAGTGTTTTAAGAAAGATACGCATATACAGATAAATTGAACTTGGTCTGCTCCTTCCTTTGTTTAGCGTGGAAGCCCTCGCATTATAGACCCGTAGCGCTGAATTATTTTGAGGGCAAAACCTTCAAGAATTCTAATGTTTGATAAAATCTTGTCTGTGGATACATTTGCATATAAACAAAATATATTTGCGTTTTTGTGTCACATCCCGGTTGTGCATTTTTAGAAATTTGATTATTTGTAGTGGATATAAACAATTCAAATCAAAACTGACAAAATTGATTTAGAGTTCAAAGATTTAATGGTTTTGTATTTTAAATAGCCTGTCTAGTGTACAAACCTAGTTTGTGTCATCTTCGTCCAGCGAAAACTGACTTGGGTTCAGTACATTAAAAACTTCGACAAAAAAAAATTACAATTCCAAAAACTAGTACCATATACCTCAGATCACTTAAATATCTCTATTAAATAAATTTGTGCCAAATTAAAACACGAACTTTTAATATTTCAGATTTTTTTGCTTCTCCAAGCTATAAAAACTTAAAAAGAATATTACAATTATTAGACATATCCAATATCATAAATGCATAAAAGATCGACACTGTGAATTTGTGTCATTTTCTTGCATGCTATATTATTGAAAATAAAAACAAAAGAGGCAGCGGTCGAAGCGAGTAGGAGCGAGCGAGAGGTGCCGGCAACCGGCAGCGGGGCGCGGGCGGCGCGACATTCGGTCCGTCTCGATCGGGTACTATACTTACTATTTACAAACGAACACGCGCGGCGCCTTCGTTCGGGTTGGCATGATTTCTTCGCGAAGCGTTAATGTAATGTGCTGAATTACATTCCCTTTTTAACAGACTTCAAAAAAAGGAGGAAGTTTATGTATGTTCACGGATTACTCGAAGACGGCTAGACCGATTTGACAAATTCTTTCTTATTTGAAAGGGTATACTTCCAAATTGGTCTCACTGCCTTCAAGTTTGGATCTGATGATGGGATCTTGGAGAAATCGAGGGAACTCTTCTAAAATGGTATGCACACCTGTAGCGATTTGGATATTTTAGATAGTAACTTGTGCTTTTGCTCTCAGAAAACACCATTTGGTGAAATAGAATTGATGATAAAGACCACAGACGGTCACCGGAACTACTCAATAATAAGTATTTCACAAGTGGCGATACGGTTTTTTAAATATAGTTGCTTAGCAGTTTAAGCTCGTTGCAAGGCATATGGTAAAGTGGAGCTGATCTTGAAGTACCAGGAGAACTCCTCAACAATTATCGCCCCAGCATTGGGAAAAGCAATATTTTGTAAAAGGTGGTGAGCAATTTACATTAAATATGCAATTGTAACTTAGATAAATAAACCGACCCACTAAAAAGCGAGAAAAAAAACTGAAATTAAATTTAAAATGCTAAATAATGAATGACAACACAAAGAAAAATTAAGGTAATGGCAGGATTCGAACCTGCAACATCAGCATTCCGTGCCTTGCGTATTCCAGTTTCCGCCACGTTGAATTAGATAACTTGATTAAGTTTCTCATAGATGACATCGAGGGTAGTTTTCCCAAAGAAAAAAAAAATCAATAATGTAATGACCGTAAAGACGAAACACATTGAAAAATTCGCAGGGTATGGCAGCGGTAATGTGGCGGAAACTGGAATACGCAAGGCACAGAATGCTGATGTTGCAGGTTCGAATCCTGCCATTACCCTAATTTTTCTTTGTGTTGTCATTCATTATATAGCATTTTAAATTTGATTTGAATGTAAAAAAAATACATAAAGAAAAATCGAAAAAAAAAAGTGATTTCGATTACAATAAAAAAACTGACATCAAAAACAACTAAAAAGCAAACAATAGTCTGTTAAGTACATCTATATCCGATTAACGATCTAGCAATAAAAGTTTATTCATACAATTTCATGATAGAATCGGAAATCGGATGAAGATGTATGTAACGGATTATTCTCTGCTTTTTTTTAACACAAAACTACCGTGAAACTCGGACATATTAATAAAACGGATCACTCACGTATTTTTGCGTCGAGATTCTCTCTCGACGCAAAAAAAACGTGAGTAATCCGTTTTATTAATATGTTATTCTCTGCTCTTCAGTTTTTTGGTTGTTTTTTACTTATACCGCTTTTTGATATGTTGGTTTGTTCCCGTCGAGTCACACTCTCAACTGTCACACTGTGACTCGTTGGGAATATTTTTACTAAAAAAAAATCCCAACCAGTCACACTGTTACTAGATGGGACAGTATTTAATATTTATTCCCAACGAGTCACACCCATTGTGACTCGTTGGGAATACTCTTTTCAAATTAAATTTAAAATGCTATTTGTATATAATGAATGTCAACACAAAGAAAAATTAGGGTACCCTGCCATTACCCTAATTTTTATTTGTAGCATTTTAAATTTAATTTGAATGTGTAAAAAAAAATACAACAAGAAAATCGAAAAAATTAAAAAATAAATAATTTCGATTACAATAATACTCTTTTCTTCAAAACATCCCAAGTAGTCACAGTGTTACTAGATGGGACAACATTAAGTATAATTTATTCCCAACGAGTCACACCCGCAACTGTCACACTATGACTCGTTGGGAACAATTCTTGCTGCAAAAAACCCCAACCAGTCACACTGTTACTAGATGGGACATTTTTTTATATTTGTTCCCAACGAGTCACACCCGCAACTATCACGCTGTGACTCGTTGGGAACAATTCTGGCTGCAAAAATCCCAACCAGTCACACTGTTACTAGATGGGACATTTTTTATATTTGTTCCCAAGGAGTCATACCCAGGAGGGGGCAACTGTCACACTGTGACTCGTTAGGAACACTTTTTGCTACAATAAATCATTACCTAATAGTAGACTGTGAAAAGACAAATCAAACAACGACGAACTGTTACCAGAAAAGTACGTTAGGTTAGGTTTGAACCGCATCACCAACAGAAACGAACTGCTACCAGAAATGTAGGTAAGGTTAGGTTTGAACCGCGTCCCCAACAGATACGAACTGCTACCAGTAAAGTAGGTTAGGTTAGGTTAGAACTGCGATCCCAACAGAAATAAATTGCTACCAGAAAATTAGGTTAGGTTGGGTTAGAACTGCGACTCCTACAAAAAGTAGGTTAGGTTAGAAAAGAATTGCTGCTAGGGAAAATAGATTATGTTAGGTGAATACTGTCATTTCAGTCTTATTTCATCACCAAACTCCAAAGAATCGCTCAACAACTTTAGCGGTGTATAAATATACTAACAAAATATTAAATATTATAAATGAAAAGCAATACGCTGTAGGTTTATTATTAGATATGAGTAAGGCATACGACCGGGTGTCCTATGAGATTTTATTGAGTAAGCTATTTAGTATCGGAGTAAGATAGACTGGTTCACTTTTCTCAAAAGTGGCCATTTTTTCACTTCTAGCGGCATTTTGGGAAACATTTGGCCAATTGTGTTTTTTTTACTGATTCGGACCTGCTGAACACGAATATCGAGGTTGGCATTCCTGAATTTTGACCGGAAGCTCAGAATTCAAGATGGCGGCCAAGATGGCGGACGCTTTCTTACTAGTACGATTTTTTTCGTGTAAATGCCGTTTTCGGGGTTATTTTTATCATAGAATGCGAAAACAATTGTTTTAGAATGTTCAACCAATTATTTAGCCCTGGCAGAAGCTCAGAATTCAAGATGGCGTCCATGATAGTGAACGTTTTCTCAATTTTTCGATTCCGGACCGACCTTCCGTTTTAGGACTGTTAATCGGGTTATATTTGTCGAATAATACGATTATGATAGGTACACAGTGTTTAAGCAACTACTTAAACGTTAGAGAATAAAAAACTACCCCCAAAACATGAAATTATTTTCAGTGGAATGCCCTTACATTTGACAAAGTTCATGTTTTGATATGATGTTGCATGGATAATCTTTGTCTTTTTATTGTATATATTTGCCGATATTTCTGGTTTGGCCCTTAATTTGACGTTTGATGAGTGAAACTAGGTTGTTGAAGCTATTTACTACTTTTAGGTAAATGCAATAATATACAATATATGCCGCGAGAACAGGTAAACTACGCTGCCCGAAGGTAATGACGAATGAAATATCTTGGAAAGATCACGTTCAAAAGGTAGCTTGCAAATTAAATAGTTTTACGTATGCCTTGTACGAATTAAAAAGAACAACTGACACCAAAACTGCCACCTCCGCATACTATGCCTACGCGCACGCTTGGCTGCGGTATGGGATCGTGTTGTGGGGGAACAGCACTAATGCAAACAGCCTGTTCATCTTGCAGAAAAAATGTGTTAGGACACTCGTCAATATAAATGCACGAGAGAGCTGTCGAACTCATTTTAATAAGCTAGGAATTTTAACTTTAACCAGTCTATACATTTTGGAAATTTGCCTTTTTGTAAAATCTAATATGTCATTTTTCTCTCAAGCAAAAGACCAATATACGCGACCCCACAACTTAAGACACCAAAACCTGTTAGCCCTACCTAGTTCCAGCCTAAAAATATTTCGTTCCGGACCATATGTTATGTGTATAAAGATATACAGCAAAATTCCAGCCACAATCAAAGATGTAAAAGATCGCAAACTGTTTAAAACAACATTAAATAAGTATTTACTGCCAAAGTCCTATTACACGCTACAAGAATTTTTTGAAGATAAACAGTATTTGTAGCACTTAGGGATACTTAGGTAAGTTTGCCTGCAATAGAAATGTATAGATATTTATTGTTACCTTAGTTTAAGCATATGTCTATTAAACAAAAATAAAAAGTATATCCTGTTACAAATAATGACACGACTGCTAATGTTCCGTCATAATGTTTCGGTTAAGTTTTTACTTTACTTTATAATGTATATTTTGCAGTGCCCTTACAGGGTTTCGAAATGTTTTAAATGTTTATGAAAGCAAATAAATATTTTGAGTTTGAGTTTGAGATTGTTAGAAACAAATAAAATTAACTGTCTGATCGAATAACAGTGATAATTGATTGGAAATTCGATACTAAGATACCTTTCTATAGTTATATTGTGACAGTTGCGGCTGTGACTCGTTGGGAACAAATATGAAATATTAACCCATCTAGTAACAGCGTGGTTGGGATTTTTACAGCAAGAATTGTTCCCAACGAGTCACAACGTGACACTTGCGGATGTGACTCGTTGGGAACAAATATAAAAAATGACCCATCTAGTAACAGTGTGACTGGTTGGGATTTTTTGTAGCAAAAAGTATTCCCAACGAATCACAGTGGGTGTGACTCGTTGAGAATAAATATCAAATACTGCCCCATCTAGTAACAGTGTGACTGGTTGGGATTTTTTTAGCAAAAATATTTCCAACGAGTCACAGTGTGACAGTTGAGGTTGTGACTCGTTGGGAACAAAGGCTTAAATATGCCAATCGTTGTTTTCAAGGTATTAACAGTGGTAAGAGGTAAAAACAATTTGTGGATCATAATACAATATTTTTATTTTTATAATAATATATAAAGCACAAAATAATCGTAAGCCTTAAAAGTTATAATTTGTTGTTACATAAGAATTTTTTTTTAGGTCCGTGTTACAAACACTTCAATTCTTTTACACATAATATAATTTTACCACCGTCGCCGTCGCCGTAATAATTGTTAATTGTCATAATTGTAGTTTTTATGGGATCACTTTCATTCCCATTTTTTTCTGAATTTTGAAAGTCAGACATTGATACACTTATTCTTTGTGTTCATACTTGTCGGTAATGATCATAAAAATTAGAGGCCGTCATTGCTAATAATTTCTTCTAAAATCACTTTTAGTCTTGAACACTACTTTTAAATTACACAAAACAATCACATACTATCTATGACAATGTCAAAAAACTTTTAAGAACTAAATCACAGTATACCATTATTTTAAAACCTATAAAGTTTTAGGGCATTTTCATAAACTATTAATATTTACATAATTATACATAATCTTAATATGTCGTGTATCACATATTTTAATATCTTCACTATTTATGCCAATAAATTTGACATTACAATCATTTTCATTATTTTTATATTCTTAACTACTAATGTACAATTTTTTACCAGCTTTAATAGATTTATTAATAAAAAACAACTTAATATTTGAATAAGATACATACCTGATTAGTAATATTGGTACAAATTTGTATCAGCCTTAGGAGATTATTATTTGTAATACCTTGTACTTGTAACAATTTGTAATAATATTATTTGTAACCTAAAACTTTCATTTTTAATTATTTATTATAAAGTGTCGTTAATCAGTCTCATTTGTAAAGCGAACTTAAGTAGTTAAAATTTCGGCACGGTCCTTAAAACAGTCTACTTTTCCGTCATCGCTAGCAACGCTCGAGTCAATGAACTTTAATATTCCTTTTCTTTAACGATCACAATATTTACGTCCAGTATGAGCCCACATACAACACATTTATTACTTTCAACTTCCATTTTAGTATTTCACAGCTTCATATTTAATTCACAACGCGGCCACATTGCACTTCGCACTTGTCGCAACTCGCAATCGAATGTAAACAAACAGCAGGCACGCGGCCTCGCCGCACCCTGCCCCCCGTTCCCCGCGCGTGTATGCTTTCTCCGTCCTTCGCGCTAAAAAGTTATCGTCTTTCAACTGTATCTTAATAATAAGATTTCATGAATAAAAACGACACAAATTGTGAATAGTGTTTCGTTACACCGTAATAAGAATAAAGACATAAACTCTAATAACTTGAATTTTCTTTTGTGACTTTTACAGGGTGTTTTACAAAAAAAAATAAGTAGCTAGAAATACCATGGGTGAATTCGACACAGAATACTTTGTACAACAGATATCATTGACCTAAAACATCTAACACTTATTTGACCAATTGTAATATTCTTTTAGAGCTACTAAGGCGACATCTTAGGTAGTGGCTAAATAACTGTATTTCCATTGACAGAGATGACACAAAAGGCTCATGTACCACGATTACAACTTCATCATCATCATGAAAGTAAAATTTTCATCTCTAATTTTCTTTTCATCCGATATTGTTAGAAAAGACAAAAACCTGAATTACTACTTATGCACAACCCTAAACTGACACAAAGTCATGGTGTTAGGTTAAGTAAATGGTCAAGAAACTATATACAAAAAAAAGCTAACATTAGTATTTTTGAAACCTCAAAACCCAGCGCTACGCGTCTATTAGTGTGGGCGGTCACAGGGCATCGTTTTGGAGCCTCTTATAGGTTCCACGGCGTCCGCCGAAACCATGTAAGGGCAACGCCGAGGAGGGTTTCCGCTTAACCCTCGAGCAGCCCCAGGTTCGAGGGTAGCCATAGCTTTCACTTTCATCTAAAATAGTGAGAGTACCGGAGGCCCACAGGGGGAGGGGACTTAAAGGTGGGCAACGGATCAGCGATTCTTTTGGGATGGCTGGTTCCCATGGGCGGCGTAGATTATTTCCCATTAGGTGATCCGTATGCTCGTTTGTCTCCGTATTTAATAAAAAAGGTGATAATAACATCCCAACTTCATGTAGGTACGCGGTATCTTAACCTTTCGTAACGTGTTTGCTAATGCTGAATTATTTTTTTAATGCAAAAATTTTAATTACAGCTTCATACATCAAACCGTGCCAACTCGACGATACATTCGAAAAATGCGTCAAGGAGCAAATGGTTACAAGTCTTCCGCACTTCACCAAGGGCGTCCCGGAGCTGGGAGTCCCGTCGTTGGACCCTGTCAACCTGGATGATATCGTCATTGACGGAAACGGACTGAAGTTGTCATTGAAGGACGCTAAACTGCATGGCCTTAGCAACGCTGATGTCAAGGAATTGAAGTAAGTTGCGAGTATTTTCTGTTCATATTTGGAAGTCTATTTCCACCGACTACCAGCGGTAAGACTGACCTAAAATTTGGTGTGTATACGTAGATCCGACAATAATGCAATAGGAAAGGTCCTTCAAAAAAAATCTAATTTCCTACTTGTTAAACTTTACGAGTATGAGTTAGTAAACGTTTGTTTAAAGTTCGTTGATGGCGAGGCGTAATAAAATTAGAGTTCAACAAGATGATCAGCTTGTTGAATGCTACTTTTTGGTTAAATACTTATTGTTATAGAATAGAATAGAATTATTTATTTCGACCATGTATGTGTCATAAATTCTGTTAGTAGTAGTTTACATCCAAAACTTAATCTAATGTTAGTTACACATGAGCACAATTAATAATAATAAATAGAAATTTTAATCAAGAAATACAAACATGTCCGCAACAAGCCTGTATATCTCTATACGGGTATCTGATAATTTTTTTCTTAGTGCCCCTTTCTGGTCCATCTTGAATGACTGATAGATACATACAATATAATCCCACCAATCCTTAGAGGACTCAATAGGCTTAGGACTTTTCAGCTGCCATGGCATAGTCAAATTGGGAGTTGACTTTAGGTAGCATTAGTTGTATCTGACCCGATGGTCGAACAAACCACGAGGTATAAGAGGGGCTTCGAATAATTCATTACTTGTAATGCATTGTTACAAATATGGCGCTCAGGTGTCTCAATGCTCTAAACCACAGGAGACCACCTATATATATAAACAAGGATGATGGCATAAAAAAATCGTGTCGTAAAGATAAAGATGAATACTATATGCATAGGTCTACAAGGAACAAAACCGATCTGGCCAGGAAATATGGCGGTTAAATTAGTCTACAAAAATATTTAGCATACACCTTCTGAAATACTCGAACTATGTTTAAATATGGTGCAGCCAATGCATTTTTTAGTAAATTTAAGTGTCGTGTCGAAGTGTCGCGCCATATAAGTTAGGTGTTGTTGTAAATGTCAGCATAGCGCCCTCATAAACGAACAGTCCGCTGAACTCCTAGTAAACCATTACGTTTAATAAAAAGTGGACATATCTATTCAATTAATTAGATATTTTATTTTATATTCTATGTGCACGGGTTTAAATTTAGAACCAGATATACCTGTACCATTGGCATTACTGCAAGGTCAAAAAAAGTTAAATTTAAGTCTTAATAAAATGAAATTAAAGCTATAAATTAATATGCATCGTCTAGACTTTAAAAACCAGCCAAAGGCACGAGTAGTGAATCTGAATTTTGTACAGTGCTACTTTGAATTCACTTGCTACCATAGCGTCAAGCACTCACATGCAAAACAGGCAGTTTTAACTAGACCAGAGTTTTTAAAACCTTCTGAAGAACCTTTTCATAATAAATGACATCATGTTTTCTTATGACATCACGTCATTATGAAAATAACTGCGAAAAATTGGTTAAATGGTTTTACAGGGGGGTTCAAAACCTCATCAGAGAATCAATACAGTGCGTGTTCGAATCATGACTACCATGAGTATTATATGGACGTGACTCTACCATCAAAGACGGGAATGACTAGGACCATGCCCGCATCAACATGTATATCTTACACTAGCTAGCTGTTCCCAAAGCTGTCTATCAAAACACAATTATTATGTGTAGCTTTTTCAATACCTACCTGACGAACTAGGTCGTTAACTGCGAAAGCAGCTTATCTTGAACAAGGTTTCAAACAAGCGCTTAATTGATATGGTTACGTAATATGTATAGCCAATTTTAGCGGCACTGCTAACCTAGACCTTGAAAAATTAATGCTAACGACTAAATGATCAACCTTAGTTGACAGTAAAGTTATCGTAGCAAGATGCAATGAAATTTAATCAAAAAATTTCATGTACTGCAGTTGTTTAAACGTTATTTACAAAAAACAAGATTTAAATGTACAAATGGTGGACCTAATGCCTTTACCTTGCCTCGGTAATTTTTATATCTCTGTTAGACATGTATTATAGTATTTATATTTTGTACAATAAAGATTTACATCCATACCTACCTATTCAATATGTACGTTACGTATTATACGTATGTATATTCATGTATTCGTAAAAAAAAATATTTTGGAGTTCTTTACACGTAACTGGTTTTCATAAGAAATAACTTAGTCCAAATCGCTTTCTGGACGAACGAAGATCAACTCTTAAATCGCCTGAAAATTGACGTCTTAAATAAACCTTTTCCATACATGAGGTCATGTATGAAAAAGGTTTATTTATTATCATGGAAATTATAACAATGTTTTTTGAGACCACATTATTATCACACAATATAGGAAATGAGCTAAAATTGTAGATAATTAGTTATAACGATAATTTCTGTACTCATGGCTTTATCATTATTAAGTGCAACTTTATAATGAACGGTCAAAGGTGCCTTATCATTCCATCATTATACTCGTAATCGGGGTAGCTGTAGTAGGGATTATGCAAAATTATACAGAAAATGATTTCCCATTTTATGTATAAACTAGCCACATAATCTAAATTAGAGGTTATATTAGGGTTTAACTGAACAATGAACATACACCTTACAATTGTACAATAGTAATAATTACGCAATGTAAAAACTTTCCCCGTAATTCATAAATGCTCAGTAAACCTATGTTAGTCAATACATAATACATATGTGTCTTTATCTGTCATTGTGACATTCGCCATCGAATGAAAGGAACAAAAATATCTACAACTATACATCATTAAAAAAAGTTAAAAAACATAACATCCAATCGGTTATCTTGATTTCGACGTCAACTGCATTCTCACTCTTCTGCTCACGTACCTTGATTCCGGAATTGTATCTTTTTTTTTATACAACATAGGAAGGAAAACAAGCAAGTGGGTCACCTGATGGTAAGTGATCACCACCGCCTATAGACACCTGCAACAGCAAAGAGAGTGCAGATGCGTTGCCAACCCAGAGGGCTAAGATGGAATACCTCTTGTGCCAGTAATTACACCGGCTGTCTTGCTCTCCACGCCGGAACACAACAGATCTCCCTCACACCTTTGACATGACCGCCCAGATTTGATTTATCTCTATGTGCGTCTCTTTCTTATGATACTAGTTAGACAGAAGCGTATGATATTTCAGCTGTCACATGCCGCTGGTATTTTACCAGGCCTTTTATTGCACGTTTGATCGAGAACAGGTATATTTTGAAAATTTTGCTTTAAAAACAGGCATACATACATTCCTACAATAAAACGAAACAATAGAAGCTTGATATCTTCAATCGATTTGTGATAATGGATGATCTGGCAGCGCTGGTACCAGTCAATCATACAAGTATCGCTATAAGCGCCCAGTAAATGCGCACATTGTGTGCAAATAATTACTCTGCAATATTATAATTGACTACTAATGAACCACTCGTCTACACCCCGATCTCTGACTAATATGACCTTGCGGAAGATTTTGCATATCTGTCTAATTATTTACTTTTTTACGGTTCCGTTCCGTGCCTCAAAAGGAAAAACGGAACCCTTATAGGATCACTTCGTTGTCAGTCTGTCTGTCTGCCTGCCAAGACCCTTTTTGTCAGGAACGCGTAGAGGTATCGAGTTGCAATTAATACCAAATACTCAAATCGGTAGTTTCTTGGAGCCGTGAAAAAATTCAAGTTCTAAGTCAACGGAATCAAAAGATACGACCGTTTATGTCACATGTTTCATACATTCGCGAGGCACTTGAAAACCTATGGGGTACTTTCCGTTGAACTAGAACTATGAAATTTGGCAAGAAGCAAGGTCTCACAGCAAAAATAAACTAATAAATCTGATAACCATACATTTGTAGTTACAGCCCACCAAAAAAATATTTTGGATTTGTCCTTTTTGCTATTTATTTATTCATTTTTTTCATGTAATTGCGCAAAAACAATACATTTAAATGTAGAAAAGGCAGTTTTAATGTCTTGAGGGATTTAATTTATGTTCTGGCACAGAATAGAAGTTGGTTCGGAACTCGGAACTCTTGGTGTGAGAGTCCGACTCGCACTTGTTTTTCTCCGAAATGCCCTGAAAGAATCTACATAGGTACCTAAAAACTCTCACATAGTAATTTGCGTTAGAGTCTGCATTGCTTATTTGACGCCTTAGCCGTTGCCCATTTCATCTGCGTATCATTTATTTTTCGCTTAACCTTTAACACCGTAAAAGAAGTCTAATTGTGTCCTTGCTAAATTTTATCAAGATACATGACATAGGTACAGTCAGCCTCCGAAGTAGCTAAACGCTTAAGAATAACCTCGTCGTAGTAACGTGTGAAATGAGAGGCGCTCGAATTTGTCACATTACTGACAGCGACGGTACTAAAATGTTCAGTTAAAATTATCAGCCAGACCCCCAGTACATCGCTTTGTACTAGTTGGTAGTACGGTCAAGTGTAAAAAGCCTATCGACCAAACGACTCATAATTAGGTAACGGCGGTCTCATTACGCCTACTACGAGTAGGAAGGTATATACAGAGTTTGGTACATATTTTCTGGACTTGACTAGGGATAGGTTAGGGATAAGTTTTTTATGTCAGTCATTTAAGGTCCGCAGTTCAGCAGTTGGTCATGAAAAAGTGAAAATCAGCCAGAGAGTAGTATATTATAGGTAGTTGTTGTCAGTCAGTCGGCAAGCGATTCTCTGAAATGATTGAACGTCGACAGCTGAATGGATTTATTTTATTTTCAACTAGATAGATGAAATAAGGCATTTTAATGTAAATTTAGCTATTTTGCTTGATGTTTATGGCAATATCATCGATTTTAAAACACCTAAAATCATTTAAATAAAACGTCGCCCAGAATATAAATTTTTACTTCAACAGCTCAAACAGGCACTTATGGCCTCTGGCCGTCTATGGGAAACGTGAAATCTTTAGTATCAAAGTCGGTATACATTCCTGTCTGCCCTAAATCTTTATAATGTATCTTCAGCCAGCTTCTTCTTCTATACCACGCAACGGATTTTGATACGGTTTTCAGTGTCAATTAGAGAATTTCTTAAGGAAGGTGTTTATCAGAGTTCGACCGAAAGTTCGGTTTCGATTTCGGTTTCGGCCGAGTTTCGGCCAAAAATCAAGTTTCGGCGGCAGTTTCGGTTTCGGCCAAAATTGGCCGAAACTTTTGCCGAAACCGAAACTGATTTCGGAAGTTGTCGTGCACGCTCGCCTAACTTCGTTTCTCGCGGCAACGCTTTGGCGGACTTTCCCTGTTCGAGAATTGTCGTGCGCCGTTCGGATAGCTCTGTAGCAACACAACTTAGTAGAGTAATTGGTAAAATGCACCAAATTTCAGTATTTTAAGGACTTTTATACTTGACCACGTGAGTTTCGGTTTCGATTTCGGCCGAAACTGAAGCCACGGCCGAATATTCGGTTTCGGTTTCGGTCTCGGCCGGAAAACCAGTTTTGGTCGGACTCTAGTGTTTATGTACATTACATTCTAATAAACCCTTGCAAAACCGGAGCGGGTTACTAGTATTAGATATGAACGTTTGTGTTATTATTTCAGATTGAATATAAACGACGAGAAGTTTTCACTCCAGTTCATGGCCAACATGAGTGTCACTGGACAGTATGTCATCGATGGAAGAATTCTCATACTGCCAGTCCAGGGAAATGGGGATAGCACTATTAAATGCGGTAAGGCTATTTTTTACTATTATATAAATACAATTATAAAGCAGGGTTTTTTTAGGTACAGTAGAAATTATTTCAATCTTATCTAATTTATTTATCATAGAGCCTGGATGGGATGAATTCATTAGTAAGTCTTTAACCGTGTATGTATGTGCATTAGAACTTAATCGAATTGACCAACATCTTGTCTTTTATTAACTAATAAAAATGCATAGAGCACTTATTGCAAATATTTTCGGCCGACTAAAACCGGTTAAAAGCAAAAAGCGTAAGAAGCAGATTAACGAGTCAATACGATATTTTCGTACCTACTTATGCCAGAATCAGGAAATGATAATATAACAGGTTCTGTGGCAGAACGGATACCCGGATAGAATTAAGTGGTATTATATTATATTACATTATTACAAAGCTAATAGAGCGACACTTCATCCTCTCCACATAAATGTGCATTAGTGGGTACTCCGGGAACGTAAGGCTGAATCGCACCAGAGCGGTGCGAGGATGCGTAGCGAAGCTGTGAAACGATGTGAGCGTGTCCACCAGAGATGTATGAGGATATGTAGGGAAGCTGTGAAACTGTGTGCAGATGAGCAGTGCGAAGATGCGTTGTGGACTCTTTCCAGATACATTCCTCACACACGTGGATAGCATTTTGTATATGAAAAAAAACTCGCTTCACAAGCCCATTTTCACAAGAGCTGTACTGAACGAGGATAGGAAAATTTACCTTATTCTGGTTTCTTCAAGCGCACCGCTTAGCTACCTCGCACAGCTTTGGTGGATGCACAGTCTAACGAATGCCATGTGAATAGTTTATTAGAAGTGTGACATCATTTCCCTCTACGGTGACATTTAAAGTTCAAAGGCCAAAAATTGTCGCTACTGGGTCAAAATCAGAATTGGTAGATAGATTCGCAAATGTCTTACTTGTTAACAACAGTTAAGGTGAATATTTGATTATATAGTGGATACCTATAGGTGCCTACTATATAATTATCTGTAATCCAATATTTTTTGGTCTAGTCTACATACGCATATAAAAAGCCAAGGGGAAGTTTTGGCCTATTCAAAGAAAACATACATTGTATGTACTCAGTCAGAGTCGTTAACATTAGACCACAGGAGATACAAAGTCAAAGTCAAAGTCAAAATATTTTATTCAGATTAGGCTTACAGGTAGCACTTATGAATGTCAAAAAATTTACCACCGGTTCGGAAAAAACCTCTGATGAGAAGATACCGGCAAGAAACTCAACGAGGTGTAATTTTTTAAATAAATCAAAATTACAATGTTATATTGATTACTGTGCCATTACTGTGTTATTAGGTATTTATTTGTATGGCAATCCATACATCCCAATGGCTGTGCCGTGAACTGACAAAAATTGGCAGTCAGAAATACTAAGCAGCAAATTTAAGATCCGAAAAAAAACTATAAAGTAACATTCCGAACGTGATTTAGTAACTTCCGGGGGTAACAATTGTGTTGTGGTTAGGTCCATATTATGAACAGTTGCCAAGTATTTGAAATGAATACAATTGTTTAAAAGTTTGCTAGTTTTAGAGAAAGAAAATGTATTCGATTATTTTTTCTGCGGCATCACTGGGGTTTTTTGGCAATTCTTGGCACAATTGCACTGCTATAGTTGTTTTTGACGAAAGAGAAATAAACAGCTTCTTTTTTCAATTCTTTATCTTAAAGGGTCATTTTTCCTTCCCTCATCCTACGGCCGTTTGTCTACGATTTTTTCCGCAATTAGAGCTAAAAAATATCGTATTCAGGATAATTTTCCGAAATAAAGAATACCTGTCCTACCATGCATTCGTGTAACTATTCCTATTTCAATAATTATATTATGAATAATTAGAATTAACTAATTATTACTAATTCGAGATGATCATGCGGCTCTGACACGGCTGCTTTAGTAGACGTCCAGGTTAGCTTCCATGAAATCGCTCTAACGATACTGTGGCCCTAACATGACCTCCTAAGTTTATTCTACCCTCCCTTCGGCTCAGCCTGACTAGCTGCAATAAGAATGGGACACACATAATTAATTAAACTTGAGCAGTCATGTCTGGGCCATTGACGCGCTCCACCAGACTACGCGCTGTGATCATCTCCCATTCATTTTATAAGGTATAGCGGCGCCCGCGACTTCGTTCGCGTAGAATTAGTAGCCTATGTCCGTCAGGAATAGTGTAGCTTTCTATTAGTGAAAGAATTTTAGAAATCGGTTCAGTAGTTCCAGAGATTACCCCCTACATACAAACAAACAAAGTTTACCTCTTTATATATTGGTGTAGATGTAGACTAACGACCTACCCTGGCTTCGCTGCGGTACAATTACAATGTAATCTACATTATAAACCTTCCGTAAAAAATATCTAAATGATAGTAAAAACCGTATCAGAATCCATTGCGCGGCAGACAGGTGGATAGCACCTTGTTTTAAGATAAGGAAGGCGCTTAATATTCCTAATTACTTTTCAGACAACATCCACGTGGAAATCCGAAGCAAGCTCACCCACGTGAAGGACGCCAAGGGCGAGCATTTCAAACTAGTAACACCGAACTACAATTACCAGATCGAGAAGACGACATTTTCGTTCAAGAACCTGTTCAACGGAAACAAACAGTTGTGTAAGTGCACCTATAATTATAGTTTTATTGAGAACTAAGTGCATTGTTCGTCTTCTATTACTAGCACAGATCATAAACAACAATGTATGGATAGGTAATCGTAAATAACCAACGTTAGGAAGGTATAAATATACTACGGTACAATTAGGTACTTAAAGTTAGGATCTTAGCATTAGTCGACAACTATAATTTTTGATTTATATTGCTTCTTTGGATCATTACGTGACATCACGTGACATTACGTTGACAGTAGTAGTAGTAGGTACATCTACTTCACTTAATTCTATTTAACGATGAAAGCCGAAAAAAAACCTTGAAATAATTGCACTGTACGTAGCCTATTTTTAATCCAGAGATTAAATTGACATTTCGTCTCATAATTTTTTTAACATTTCCTATATTAGACTATCAACGTAACACAAAATAAATCAAAACAAGATTTAGCATTCACGAAATTAAGTATTCAGACCGAATAAACCTTATTTTAGTATCTAATTTCGCAGTGCCCATACAAATATTTTGAACACGATAAAATTCCGGTTGGGAAAAAATTACCGATCGCTACATCGATGATGTATAGTAAACCAAGTAATTGACCAGTTTTTGACCGTATTACAAGGCAGTGTTCAATTAAATAATACTTAGGGCTAGGACACAACACTGCGGTGCGTCTTCGCATCGCTGCGGTGTGGCCTGGCTCTTATGTACTGCCGTAATGGCGGTTTCTAATCGTATAATGTTGGTTATTTATACGTGAAAAAGGGTGTCCTTTACTAAACCCCAATCCCGTATTTTTATAAATACCAATTTTCACGTTTCTGACTTAAATGAGGGATGTTGCAAAAGAACTTTAAAATTTTGTTTTTTTGGGTGTTGATTTTATTGTTGAACACGTATTTTGTTTATTTTCAGTCATAAACCTGAATTTATTCTTGCCTCCGTAATAAAAAAACAGATGCACTCGGAAGTCAATAAATGTAAAATCCCTTTACCTATTTAAAAGTGTCACGAGAATTCCGGACTTTGATCTAGTCAGTTCAATAGTTCTCTTTTTATAATACTTCTTTCCAATTAAATGAAATATTTCTTTTTAAATAAAATAGTAGCTACCCTGGTTAGTAATATTTTCTATCGATTGCTAGAAACCCCATTGGAGTCGGTGCATTCATTCTCTAGCTGGCAATCAGTAATTAAGTTTTTCAGTTCTCTACAGGAGATGGATAGAATACAGATAGCTACTTAAAAGAAATATTACTAGGTATATAGTATGAAGACAACAAGACTGTTTGGTGTAATGTAAATTTAAGTGATTCATCATCACATCACACTGTATAAATTATCAACCCTTCGAGACATTTGTCAGTTCGAGTTACAATTATAAATATTATGAACGCGGAACCAAGATAAGTGAACACATTCAAGGCAATCGTCATTTAAGGGGCCGTATAATGCCAGATGAGAGATGCCAAATATTTATAAAGTGTTTTACATATTAAAGATGAATTGTCCTGAAAAATATATAGATAGGCATGTTTCAGAAGCAAAATCACGCCAGATTCATACAATAACCGGCAATTTATCGTAAAATAAGAAGCTAATCAATCAATCATATTCGAATATTGGAAGCTTTATGATAAATACTTAACTAAATTTTCACTCCAATAAATCATTAAGTGTATGATAAACAGTAATTGCGGTAGTTGTTATTTAATAACTGAATAGTTTAATGTTTAATAAATTAAATTGGTCTTAATTATCTTTCAGTAACAAATTAATGGAAATAATTTCTGCGGATAGCCCTTATATAGCATAACATTAATGTCATAATATAAAGCCGCACTTGGTACCTAATATAAAATATAGGTAGCTAGGTAAAATAAAACCTTTGACATGTCAAAGTCTTTGCGATGTTGACACAAGATCCATTTTTGCTTGATTCATGTAAAATATTTCACACTATCAGTTTAACATAATAGTAACTAATCTGCATACTTACTATTATTGAATAATAAACATAATTTAAATGTACGCAACGTTATAAAGCATAACTTAGAGTTACATAAAATATCTAGGTCATAATAGGTTAGTATTGCAACTGGACCAAAAGTTCAAAAAACCCAAAAAAAGGCAGATACATAGGTTTAGTATTCTTAATTATGATTATCTATCTATTCATAAAATTCAAATATTAAAATCGTAAAAAAAACATCCAGGGCGATTTAATATGAGTAACCATTTTTTTTTATTGTTTTGTGATATAGGTAACGCAAACTCAATTCACAGCAAATGCTATCTATTATTCGAAGCGCTGGTAGAGTTTGTCGTCTGATTAGGTTATTTGAAATGATTTCATTCTCAGTTTTAGTAAATTAGTAGTTTTACTAAATTGGGTATTTTGTATTTTTAATAATTTCTGTCAGTCTGCCCGCCGTGAACAGGAAACCTGAAAAGGGGTCGAAACGTCGGGAATTAGATTTTTTTACAATAAAAAGGTTAAATTGTTTTATTTTAATGGCTACAAATCGCAAAAAAATAAGAATGGTCAACATCTTTGTAATAAAAAGTAAAATTTCCGAGTCTCTAAGTTTTATTAAATAGGTCGCAGATGTCAATAAGGATTTTAATAATTCACCTGATTAGATTCGCTCTTACACGTGCAATTTAGAGATTATATCTTTCTTTATCTTATTTTTAACATTATTTCAGCACGGCCAAAATTCGTGCTGCATTATTATCATTAAGAGTAGGTACCTAATCCCAATTTTTATTAAGTATTTTTTTATCAATCAAAAATACATATAAAAAAACAACTTAGATGATGTTGAGAGATTATCGCCGCCCATGAACACCTACAGCACTAATGGGACTGCTGGTGCAAAATCGAGCCTTGCAAAATGATCACACTCGCTTTTTAATAGCAAATTTGTTAGAGCGAGACGGAAAACCCCAGCACATTAAGATGGTGTTGATTAAAAGTAAATGGGTACTTTAATGCCGAGTATGTATATAATTTAATGTCTGGGATGAAGTAAAGATGCGTAAAGAAAACCAACGTCACTGCAAAGGGCAAGAGGTTCAAGTTTCCCTGTGACCCTAAAATGATTGGCCAGGTTTAGTTTATCTGAAATTGTCTCTATGTGCGTCACTTTCTTATGACACTAGTTTGACAGAGACGCAAGGAGGGAACAGTTAAACCTGCGCTAGTTATATTAGGGTCGATGGTTCGGATCGCCATTGCGTTTTGCATTTTTCGCATTTGCATTGATCGCGCATCTCAGACATGAAGTGCGGTTGCAGCCCAAATTTTGATGGTGAAGGGTTCACAAATGGGCTTGACTTCCATCACAGTAAATTCTGATAAACACTTGAATGAATATTAGCAAGCGATTCGCGCCTGCTAGAGATGTGAGTAGTACTCCAAGTGATATAAAATCTGAGCTAAGCCTAAATAAAACGACACTTTATCCTCTCAACGCTTCATGTGATGCATCGGATTTTTTCTTTACATAGGATAAAATAAAGTCGCTATCCGTTCCTGTCTGTCCTCATATATTCGGCCGCTTACTCTTTTTAAACCGCGAAACGGGGTTTGATACGGCTTTTACTGTCATTTTGAGATTTTTTCCCGAAGGATTTGATGAACTGCCTAAGTCCTAATTGTACCCATACAAAGCCGGGGAGGGTCTCTACTACCTACTTATCCAATAAAGTTATCATCTTATCATCCTTGTTACAGCGGATGCCACTCACGAGTTCGCAAACCAGAACTGGCAGCAACTAATGGACGACCTCGCACCGCCCGTGATCAAACAAATCGTCCGGACCTGTGTCAAGGCCATCAACAAATTCTTCAACAAAGTCACCATCGAGCAAATCATAGTCGGATACAAACCGAATAACTAAATATTCATTAGGTATCTACAAATAAAAACCATGTGATACTCAATTAATCCTTTAACCGACCCGATTTATAGGAAAATGAATAAAACGCTCAAGTTTTCGTAGCTTTTTTAAAATTCTACGCGATAAATAAAGTACGTGAAATTGGTTATTTGTTTAAAGAAAGGGACGTACAAGAAAGGTATTAGTTGCAAAAAAAAGGTGCAAATAATCTTGAATTCTGAAATTGTCTTCTTGCTTAGTGCTTTTAAAATGTTAACATTTATAGCAGTACGCGGTTAAGGTTGAATTCGATAGATGATATGAGTAAGAATTATATAGACGGATATATTTATTTAAATTGGTAACGGAAGTGGACTTTTGTATATTTTTAAACCCTTTCAAAGCTTAAAAGTCAACAGCCTAGAATTTATTTAATGACAAGTTCGTGACTTTTAGTTACGTATACAATTAAATATCACGAACTTAAGACACTATTGCAACGTCTTGTACAAACTCGTAAAACATACCAATGCTTGAAACATTATTTTTTCTAAAATCCTCTGGAATGTTTTTACAGCTTTAGACGGTTCGAATGTTAGATATAAAAGCACTCGATTATCGGGTATGTACTTACGATACTATGTACTATATACTTATGATAATTTTAAGTAGATCAATTGTAATGTCTTAGGCATATAATACGACTGCTGATTTACTGATTTGATTGTGCCACAGAAAATTACATTTGTACATATGGTTTAATACCGTGTTTTATATGAAAAAAAGTTTGAAATAATAATAAAATCATTTGTTTTATTGAGCATAATGTTTAATAAAAAGAATTGTCATATAATTATTGTTTAAATATTAGGCATGGTATTGTATAATCATTTTTCAAAGAAAAGCATAAGCGACAATGGGTCTAACAATTCCAATATTTTTCCAACCACTACTGAGTATTATTTACCACTACAGAGATTTAACTAGCCTACGATTTTAAACTTACTCACCCATTATCACTTTCAACGTTTTAAAGTTTACTTTTAACGAACTTTGAAGGTTATTGTGGAGGTGGAGGGTCCATATTGCGTATCTGGACCTCGAATTCGGTGCCACTGCTGTTACTGGAAGTAACACTGCCAGCCGTCGACATTGTCCGTGCACTGAAGGCAATGTTGGGGGCTGTGCTGCTGTTGCTTCGTGACGGAAAGAGTTTGTGTCTCTTGAACCACACGACTCCCGCCAAGACGCCCAGGAGCCCTACCAGACCTATGACCATCCCTGCTATGCCGGCTTGAGACAGATTTCGACCGCTAGATGATGAAGACCCTAAGAACATAAAAGTAATGAAAGTTAAAAACGTTGACCTTTATTGGACACTATCTGAATTATTTGTTTTATATTTTTGCATAAAAAAGTTCAGGAATAAACAAACCATTTCATGAGAAGTGACCGTGACAGACAGACGGATATAGCGAAACTATAAGCAAGGGGCGTTGCGGTGTAGGTAGTTAGATACGGAACACTAAAAAGGATAATTCTACGCGATTCAATAGTCAATCTTATTTATTGGCTACTTCTTTAACACACACCTTCTGAAATTAGCCTGTTCATATGAGAGAACAGAAGATGTCGTCTTAGTTCGGTGTTTACTGTATTGTACAATCGACAAAATGAAATGTTGACCCACCATGGAACTATTTCAAAGAGACGTTATAAACCAAATTGTACGAAGCCACTTACTACTTTACTTATTATGTGATTTTGACACAGTTCTATGTTGGGTCAAGATACGTCTTTTCCAGGCGTTGGCTCAGCAGCTTTAACATGACGGCACAAGCTTTGTTTATCTCTCTTTCCGTCTCTAACTAGTGTCATAAGAGTGACGCACAGGGATAAACTAAACTTGGCCGGTTATGTTACTCACCTCCAATAGAAACTGTAATAGTATCGCTCGATTCAGCGGTATCTTGGTCAAGCAAGGCGGCGCACGTCCAAACGCCTATGTCCTCGTGTTGAACAGAACTTATAGTCAACGAGCAGTCTCCATAGTCCAGATCTCGACCAGGAGTAAAGTAGTAGCGATTAAGTATTGCACTGCAAAAAATAACTTATTGAAATAACCGAATCACTAACCCCTCCAAATAACACCGCTCCAAATAATGTAAAACCGACTATACTACGATTTAAGACGTAAAATATAATATTTTAAGTTGTTTATTGACAAATTGATACCTCGTTACTTTCTGGTCTGTTTTTTTATCACAAATTTTGCCAAACCTTAATTTAAATAAAGATATTTTGATTTTGACTTTGAAAGATTCATCTCGAAAGTCAAAGGCATGCCAACCTTTGATTGTTCTCAAACAAAGGCGAGACACATAAACCAGCGCAAACCCAAACAATTATTTGTTATCGGGAAGCGAAGTCGCAGACAAAGATAAATAATAAGAATTTACAGATACATATCTTATAATTATCAATAAAAAATATCTAACTCTATAATTAAAAGGATACCCGAACGTAGCTTTAATTTATACGGAGATATTTAAGAAACATTAACTTCTTTTCATAATAAAAATAACGGCAGTCAGGACTTACTTTTCCTCCGTGACAGTGGCATCAATTCTCAAGCCGACCGAACCAGGCGTCCTGAACCGGCAATAATCCAATGGTCTCATACCGTTAGCCGTGTGACAGTACACTGTGATACTGTCACCGATTCTCGTCTCTATTGCTTTCCTGTTGGCCGCCAAAGGCCCCGTGACTCTGACATTGAATCTGTCGGTGACTTCTAAGCCAAGTTGGTTGTTTGGACCCATGTGACATGTCCACTGGCCGCCGTCGTCCTCTGTAGCTTTAGCGAAGGTTATACCACAGTCGCCGACTTGCAAACTCTCGCCCGAGTACCTGGTATGTACGAGCAATAATCAATACGACGATTTATATATGATCATAAGCAGTAAGTTGAATTGTCTAATGAGGAGGTTAAATTCCAGCGATAACAGTAACCTAAAAACGTTTTTTATTAATAATCTATGCACCTTATTCTAAGCATTGGAATAGATTATACGTCTAATAGGTAAACCCCAGCCTAAATGAGCAATACTTATAGACAACCAGATAAACCAGTGGTGGTTAGTGACCTTATCTGAAAAAAAAACTTCAAAGCAATTTCTAGGTAGAAAATAATAATTATTAAGTAAAATTAAAATACAGCGTATTTTTCTTTATGCGTAATTGTGATCAATCAAAAATGTGATCAATATAAAGTATTTAATCGGTAACCAATCGATCTTCAATTTGAAATCAAGATCACTTATCTTATTTTTCATTAATCAATATTAATTATGTGAAATGAATATATGTTAAATTTAGATTTGGTTCTCATTTCTACAATAAATTCTTCGTCTTTCTACATGTATGGAGTGTCAGTTTTTTTAATAACATTATTTTACTATTCCATTGTATGTTCACAGAAGACGTTCACAGGAGAGAGGATGTTCACAGTGTGTCTACCTTCCAAATTTTAATTTTATACCAATATGGTCAGACAGAACGGAATTATAAGCGTTGCGTTTTGCCATTTAGCTCTGTGACCCTAAAAGGGGGCGCACAGAGAGATAGGTAAGTAAATTTAAGCAGTCATGTCATTGTCAGGTCATTAGATAGACTTAAGAGCGTTTCTAAAAGAACCCACCAAAACTGTTGTTCTTCGTTAGTAAGCGGCTGCGGTGTGAACTGTGATCCATTTGGATGCTGGAACCAGCAGTACCGCAGGGAAACGTCACCATGACACATTATACTGAATTCCATGTCAAGCTGAGTGAATACCGTCCTTAATTCCCCGTCTGGGTCCAGGTCCCTCTTTAAGGTCCTAGAACCTAAAAAAAATAACCGATATTGAATTCTGGAGACCATTCGGTATAATACGCAAGAAAATTTAAATTAACTACATGAAAGTGGCGGCCCCATCGTCACCAAACCCTTACCACTTTGGTACCTGCCTTTTATTAACAGCACCCAAAGTACCACTTATATTGAAACCAAAACTGGCACCTACTGTTTAACAGATTGTTACTATTGTTAACTTGCTGATAAGACGAGTGGTCCCAACGCTTAAATAAAAAATGTTAATTTCATTTTATCTTCAAGCGTACTTGTACGTGGAAGATAAACTACATGTTATTTTATGCTTTCAAAATTAACAACAGGCGGTATTCCATAGAGTCAAAAAAAAGCGAATGTCTTGAGTTGGTCGATCCGGCTCGAAAGTAGGTACCTAATTTGTAAAATTGCACCCACCTGAGGATGTCCAGAAGGACATCATTACTAACCAAATACCGCGATGAGAAAAGTTATCACATTTAAATAAAACGCCCAGAAAAGGACTTTTACTTTCTTGTTTTTTTTTATCTCAAAAAAGAGTATAGAAGATTTTTTTATACAACATAGGAAGGAAAACAAGCAAGTGACCACTTGAGTCAACTGATGGTAAGTAATCACCACCACTATAGACACCTGCAACACCAAAAGGGATTGCAGATGTGTTGCCAACCCAGAAGGCTAAGTTGGAATACCTCTTGTGCCAGTAATTGCACCTGCTGTCTTGCTCTACGCCGGAACACAACAGTGCAAGCACCGCTGCTGAGCGGCAGGATTAGCGAGCAAGATGGTGGTAGTGACCTTGCACAAAGTCTTACCACCGACATATAATGCACATTCGTATACACCGAGGGTGCAAAATCCGATTTGTCTCCGAATATATTTATTTTCTTTTTTGACCACGGTCGTCTACCAGTAGTACAGCGTCACAAAAAACAAAATAACCCGCTGTAAAGGCGGCAGTCGTGTAACATGTTTCGCAAAAAATCCGCCATTTCCGTCTACCACTTACGTTTTAGAAATACCTACTTCGTGTATCTGGTGCGACGCTAATCAAAGCTTGCAGCGGTGTTTGCGGCGTGATTGTGGTACCAACCCACATCCGAACTCCCACCGAGCAACGCCAAGTGCCGTAGTCTTGTGCCGTCGGCTGCTCGATCGTCATACCGCACTGTCGGCTGTCAAAACCCTCGCCGTAATAACTGCAATAACGAGAGACTATAATACAGATCAGTACAACATAAATACTCTAGAACAGAATGCCCCGCTCCTATCTTTCCATACTGCATGTGGAATATTTTCTTCCAATTTAAAGGGAACCCTTAAGATATAGATTATTAAATTTAAAACAATCATAATTATTGGTCTACAGGCGAAGATATTGCGTAATATACAAACAAGCAAAAAGTCGAATTGACATTAACTAGTACTTATAAAATGAGCTTATAGACGATAAAATATCACATTGACGTATAGTATAACCATTTTTGATCTGTCAAAGTTTGATAAGTACAAGGTTCCAAGTAATATTCGACAGTGCATACTAAAGCAAACATACTTGATCTGACCTGTCATTCAAAACAGGGGGCCTAGCACGCTAGCTTTTATCGATGACATAAAGCATTTATCCCGTTCTAAGTAGTGTGCGTGTGCGAGAGGGACCAAAGCGTTTATGTGTGCGGTAGCGTGCTACTATAGCAGGGTACCAAGTCATAACGTTTGTTTTCTTTTTGATTCTTGTGTAACTGCCAATTACTTTCTCAGTTTCACACGCAAAACGTCTACAGTTCCCGGCAAACATCTTGAGCAGACCTTGACTGCGCAGTAGCCGTTTCTAAATTTGTATGCGCAAACATAACCCCTCCACTCGATTTATGCTCAAGTTGTTTGCCGGCAACTATAATAAAGTGTATGCTAATTGAGAACTTCCTCATATTTTTGAAGTTAGTTAAAACGAAATCGATCACATGTTTTTGTTTACCTGTGATGTCCATCACTCAATCCGTCCATAATATTGAATCCCGACGCACTCGTTGTTTTCTGGAATCGGCAGAACGTAACATTCTTCGCCGTGTGCAAGATGTTACAGTACAAGTGTATTTTGTTATTGTTAGCGTTATGAACATATCCAACATCCAGACGTTCCGCTAAAAAAGTCAAAACAATATTCGTTAATCAAGAAATATCAAACGATTATATCAATCAGGGGGCCTAGCACGCTAGCTTTTATCGACGACATAAAGCATTTATCCCGTTCTAACCAGTATGCGTGTGCGAGAGAGACCAAAGCATTTATGTGCGCGGTAAACGCTAGCGTGCTACTATAGCAGGAAATAATGTTTTCAGTTCTAGCGTGAATCTTTATACTCCGTTTAAAAGCCAAGTTAAATAGATACTTAATTCCACGCGTACGGAGTTGCGGGCAAATACTAGTACAAAATACGCAACAATACGCGTAGTTACTACAACTACATGCGCAATATGACATTTGTATACGCATCAATGTGTGCGTGTTCTTTTTTTAATCAAAAGTCGTCTTTATGCTATCGACTATCGCACATCAAAAAGCTTGCAAAGCAAAGTCATGATGACTACGTGATAACTAGATTTTTAATAGAAAACTCATCAAGAATTATACTTATCGTGGTTTGCGCAAACACTATCTATGTAGATTTAAAGAATAATACCAATGGGGGTGTCATGAGCGCTCAAGTACAATTTATCAGTCCTTGCGTCTCTGTCTAACCAGTATCATAAGAAAGGGACGTACATAACGTTAAATTAACTTGAGCGACCACAGATTATGTATCAGAAATTTACATCCATAAGAAAATTCGCTAGCTTACTTATAAATATCAGTCGCTGGGCAGAACGGCTTTCATCACAGAATAAAAATTATACAGACTATGCCACACGGAGAGAAAGAACTTATAATAATTTAGATAAGAAATGTTTCATGGTGACTTCATTTAATTTTATAAAGTCTTTTTAAATTTGCGTGCCTCATCAGGGAATCGATCCGACTAAAACACCCTGCATTGTATGACTCCGATCGAAAGGGTCAATTGTGAGGAGTAATTTTAAACACCAAAATACCTATCTCCAAAACACTTACCGTTAACAGTGACATGCCTTTGCACATGCAACTCCTCCACTTGTCCGGGTATGCCCAGGAGAACGTTCCAATTGCCCTGGACGGCTCTGGTCGTGTGGTCCAGCGTGACTTGGCAGTGGCCTGGGATGAGGGAGCTCTCGGAGAAGGGTTGAGCCACCATGCAATACGCATTGTCCAGGGTGGTGAGCTCCACGTTATTATGGGTGGCCCCGTCTTGAAGGTTTATCGGCGGGCCGGTGTAGGACGTTGTGTCCTCTGAAATCAAATTCGACCATTAAAGGGCTTTTGTTGAAAATATCATCTATAAAGGCTTCCGTGACTTATTACCAGACGTAAAAATCTTCAAATTTGGAAGTTTTATAGTTCTTTAGTGGATATATGCACTAAGAAACGTTTTGAAGGGGATAAAAGGGGAGGGTGGAAGTTAATCGTCTACTCAGACGAAGTTGCGAGAAAAAGCTCGTTTTAATTCAAGCTTTTTTGTTGACGGTACTCTATTATTACAGTGTCATGGAGTTGCATACACATAGAAAATTTGGAAACAATCCGGCCACTGAAAGAATGTCAAAATTGACTAGCAAGATTTGAACTAAACATTAAATTCAATTCAACAATACATATACTTATATCCATACCAAATTACAGCTTTCTAGTACAGTACTAAGAGTCTCTGAGCTAAGCTGCGGACGGACGGACGGACAGACATGGCGAAACTATAAGGGATCCTTGTCCAGAATACGGAACCATAAAAAGCCGACACATAACATCCGTCATATTGAATTCTGTGTCGTCATGGATAGCTACACCGGATTTATGTAAATATAATTAGTCGTCACGATAAGACGGCTTGTGCACTCGCATTAAGCGCAGTGTCATTTTTTCCCTTTGCCCGAGTCGGGTATACTCTTTGGTTGAAGTTCTGATTTTCTATATTTTTTATAGCTATAATCAACCCCCGAGACGGATTCCAGACAAGGTTACAAATACCTATGTAATAGTCGACCAAGAAATTGCTTAACCACTTTTCGATCGTATTACAAAGGTATAAGGTTCAAAAGTAGCTAAAAAATGACTTGGTCGACCTACAAAGTTTTTTATCCTATTGCAATCAAGGGCGTATCCAGGGGGTCATATATAGGGCCATGGCGCATGATAAAGCAGTGGGGTGAAAAGTAATGTAATCTAAATCTACACTAATATAATAAAGATGTAAACTTTGTTTGTTTGTTTTTCTGTTTGTAGGGGTAATCTTTGGAACTACAGAACCGATTTCATAAATTCTTTCACTAACAGAAAGCTATACTATTCCTGACGGACATAGGCTACTAATTTGGCGCGCGTCAGCTAGTCAAATAAATATATTAACAAGAGGCTTGGCCTGTTTCTTTGTATTTTGTTGCAATAAATTAAAATGAAGTGTTTACATACCTATTTGTGTCCTTCACTGGACAAACGGGCATTTAAAAACATCATAGGAGATTATTATGATATCAAACACTTGATAAGATACTAACATAGCTCAAAAAGAAAACAACAAGGGGTACACCTTCAAACACTCAAAGTTTAACTGGAAGAGATCCCTTAAAGGGATAAGTCCACCTTTGTTCATCACTGTATCTCTTTTTGTATTTTTTTGTATAATCTAGTATTATATACTTTGTGGTATAATGAAGAATTTACAAACAAGCATACATACAAGAGGTCTGGACGACTGGCACGCTAGCCGTTTTTGGACCGACTACAAGCAAGGCGGAGGTTTTCAATTCAACAGATTTTTTGTTTGTTATACGATATCTCTGCCAATAGTGAACCGATTTCAATGGTTCGACTCTTGTTGTAGGAATTAAATTGGTCATACTTGAGGTTGGTTGGTTGGGCCCATTTTTTGGAGAAAATATTCCACCTCTAAGGATGGACAATTTAGGGATGAATACCGCTTATTAAACTTCAAGTAAGGAAAAGGTTCACTATTCGACTTCATATTTTTTCTATACCACGATAATGGCAACACTCATAATTATGGTTCACCGTCTACAAAACATACGAATCTCGTCAGAACTTCTACGTTTGATGTCAATTTTTAAATTAAATTCTAGGTAAAAGCTGTACTTGGGTTTGTGTTTGTAATTTTTAAACCACTTTGCCAGTTCTGAAGGTGTGATATTCCATAATCGTGTTCGACGTTGCGCCAGCGCGCTGTCTCGCGCGCTTCCGATCTTTGCGATCGTGATAAATAATGACTTAAGCAATGCATTAGGACAAACGTTATTCGAGATTCCGAATAGGTTTCCGGTTCAATAGGTACAAAGATTACAAAATTACGCATCTATCAATAAAAATCCGAGATATTTAGGCATACACCAAAAGGAAAAAAACCCTGATTGCATTATTGGATTACAGATAAACAAACAGGAACAAATTACAGAAATTACATTTCCAGTTTGTTGATATGGACCTCCGCAAAGTAACGCCTGAATCTATTAAGGATTACAGATAATAACGATCGACAGATAATGCTTCATAATTACAAGATACTGCGTGACGTTTGCATCGTAACGAGTGTATGACGAATAGATCAGTAGATCACGAACCGACAGCATTTTTTGTACCTGGCTGAACTCTAGGACCTGTCGGCCCGAGCAAGCGGCCTCTACGCCCTTAGAAAGATAAATCCCTATGGCCTAGCATGACCGGCCAAGATTAATTTATCTCCCTGTACGTCCCTTTCTTATGATGCTAGTTAGAAAATGGCCCAAGAAGGAATTAATTATACGTATAGTGGTGTTAGGGTTAATAATGTATTGAATGGAGGCACACATCCGTACATTAGCATACGTACATCTACGTACATACGTACGTTACGTACATATAATGGCGGTCTTATAGACCCGAAGATTCGTACATTTACTATGAATGAACGAATGTGAGGCCTGGACACTGTTCCAAAAAGAAGGGAATTGCTTCGGAAAATCCTATGAGCGAACAGAAGAGACGATGGCACTTGGAGGATCCGGAGAAATGGCAAGATAGAGGAGGTTGTGGGGGTGCCTAGCATCATGGGCGAAGCTTAGTCTTCACTGATTCGGTGACTTGCAGAGAGTGGATAAAAAGAGCACTCTTGGGAAGACCAACTGGACGTCATCCAGTTGGTCGTCCGAGCAGTCACTGGTGTGACACAGTAGAAACAGATCTACGTCAACTTCAAGCTAGCATTTAGTGCGATACTGCGCAGGATAGGAATAAGTAGCGCGCTCTCGTTTCGGAGGCTATAATCCTTCATGGGTCACTGCGCCAACCTGGTTAGTTGATTAGATGAATGAACTAGATATAGAACAAACATACCTTCAACATAGACCTCAGTCCAACCCGTAATTGACACATCACCACTGGTCGATGTTAGTCTCCATCGACCTTCATCCGCTAGAGCTATATTGTGAACACGCACAGCGCATCCATCACCCCAGCTTTCGTATCTGTGGAAAATTCAAAAGACATTGTTTTGTGCCATTATTTGGCATTCAAAGTGTCAAACATTGGCACTTCATAGTTTTGCGATTGATGGACCATTTACACTAGGCTATTCCGTGAGTGAGCCATTCCATTTAGTCAGTCGTGTTAATAGAGAGACGTCTACTGACTTTCAATCCGATCCCTGTCCCTATTAACACGATCCCATTATTGGATTGGCTCAGTGGAATAGCTCATGGAATGGCTTCGTGTGAATGGTCCGTTGCGCTTGCGTTTACACTAAAGGAGAATCTCAATAATTTCATTTTAAAATACTTAATTCTAAGATTACTGAGATTTAGTATTGAGATTTATACTAGCTAGCTTTTATCGCTGACATAAAGCATATATCCCTTTCTAACAAGCTGGCGCGTGCGAGAGAGACAGATGCTTTTAAGTCTGCGATAAACGCCAGCGTGCTACTATAGCAGATTTTCTCTGCGGGTAACTATTTATATTAACGAAATCCTTACCTATTGCTAGGAGGTGACTGAATGTTGAACGTAACTCCCATAGGTGTGGTAACTGTACATTGTTGTTGTCCTGGCAACTCGCGACGCAGTCTCAATAGGGCTTCATGGCCTACAGCCACCTTTAGAGAATGAGGCAGCCCCAGTCCTTGTTGCATTTGCAGAAGATTATTTAGCTCTATACCGTATACAACTTGGGCCACTGCATTTTGAATGTTTAAAACTAAAAAAAAACAATAAATAAATCAATGTTTTGGGACAATTTACAACAACTGACATAGGTACTTAGTTGGAATGCAAAATGTACTGCGATAATTATTCAGGCGCTTCAATTGACGTCGTTAAGGTCATTCGTCGGCGTTCAGAACGCTCGTCATTATCGGAACTAGCGTTGAAAAAACTAGAAAGAAACCAATTTTTTATCCCATATTTCTTTACAAAGAAGAGATAGGTAAATGGGATAAAAAAACATTAGAATTTTTTAGCATTTTTAACGCTAACCGGGACCCGATTACCTATTGACTACAAAGATACTGAAATCAACTCTTAATAAGACTAGAGTGCTCCCAATAGAAGTTCTATTATTTTTAGACACAGATAACTAGTTACTAGTTATGTATCCTATTCTTGAGTATTTCGACTGTAAATAAACGAGGTAGTTGAAGCTTAAAAGGTCCGAATATTCAATCAATACCGATCACAAAATTTGTCGAGATAGAATACGTTTAAGTACAGTCAGCGTCAAATATACCAGACCGGGCAAGGTGGTCAAAAATATCTGCACACGCCCGAGCGTATTTGACAATAGAGTCGAGTTCAGATATTTTTGACACCTTGCCCGCTCTGGTATATTTGACGCTGACTGTACAGTCAAGGAACTTAATTCCCTACCCATTTCGTTGAAATGTCGTCTGACATTCGCAATGCATTAAGGTCGATATGTCAAACTAACGTCTTGATCTATAGCTCTTATGGTGACAGTTTGCTATATGCTATTGAACCTTAGGTGGGTTGGAAATTTAATTCCTTGACTGTACATTGGATAAATCACTTTCTTTATTATTAACAGCTGACAAAATCAGATCACTTGTCCTCCTTTCTAATGAACGGATTTGTAATAAATAATTGTTTTTACTAACCACACAAAGCAATGGCTACAAGTGATAATCTTGTATTTATCATTTTATTTGAAATTTAATATTACTAAAAATCACTCAGCACATATCGACAAACCAAGACATTGTATTATGACGGTCCAGAAACATATTAACTTCCATCGTGCTCATTAATAATTCAATGACGACGATAAGATTAAATTAATTTCTATCTTATCTTATCAAGCCCAAATCATTTAAGGTAAGAGGAAATCAGACATCAGTCTCCAGGTGCAGTCCACGCGTGCATGTTTTATCAGAGATATTGCATAGCATATATAAAAAAAAACTTTAAATTTATGTTGAAAGTAAAACGATTTTTGATCGTATATCCAGTGTTAGAAGTCTATAGAGTAACATCTGTTTACTTTCCATCAGGTGACCTGTACTTATGCTTATTCCCTTCCATTACCATTAAAAAAAAAACAGAAATATGCTTGCAGTGGTATCGTGCCAAATACAAGGTGTTTTTAATTTATTTTGTCTCCTTGGTCTTTCTTTAGTTCATATCCACCACCTGGATTATGGAAAGTCAAAAGCACAATAGATAAAAATAAACTTACATTGTTGCAAACTTCAAACTCCGACACACTAAACCTTTTATCCTTTCCGATTGACTTGTACCGCCGTACAATAATTGATTGCCGATACTATCATGAAAAATTATATTTATCTTTTGATCTATATCAACTCATTGTATATACTTATGCGAATACCCTATAGCCTACAGCACACAACCATCGCTAAGATTATTGCCTATTTAATATACTGATAAATTTTATGTTCAAAGATGGCTATGTCATAATTCTATTTACTAACCAGATTTAACCAGTATAATGGATTAGTCTAAATAAGATAGGATATCTATAGCGAAAACGCTACGGCATTCAATTGATAGTGTTTTTTTTTTACTATTGTCCCTACACAAAAAATGTAACTCTGGTAATGCCTTGCCTACTACTAAAACTATTGCTATTCTGTATGCACTAATAATATTTTATAGGGGAATAAAATTTATTGCTAATTTTTTTTGAGCAGGTTAGTAATCGTATTAGTAAAATTTGATTAAAACCTCCTTATATAGACATAGACACTTTATTACACTATACAGCTTAAAATAAAATAAAACTTTAATTATTGTTAATGAATTACTGTCGGAAAGCTGTAACTGGATCGCTATGAACTAGAATTTGACTCGGAAGCAACTATAAGTTTGTGAACTGTTTTCTCTTTTATTGGGAGGAATGGAATGACGTCGTCTGCCTCCTTCATTTGCGATGTAGGAATCTAAAACAGAAAAAATACTCGTTAATTAATCATTAATAATTCCACACTTCCACTTTGTTTGTTTGTTTGTATGTAGGAGGCAATATCTGGAACTACTGAAACAATTCCTAATCGACTCTTTTGCTAATAGAAAGCTACACTATTTCAGATGCAGATATACAGTAGTTAGGATTCAACGCAAACGAAGTCGCGGGCGTCCGCTAGTACGTTCTAATACTGTCGCGAGAGTAGGTACCTATGCAGCTACGGTATTCCTCTCAAAAGACAAATGGCATTAAAGTGTAAAACTGTCGTAAAGAATAAGATATAAAAACTGATACCTACTTTAGAATTTATAGCAATACAATGTTACAAAAATGACGACGAAAAAAGTTATTTTTTTGTTTCGAAAAATGCTCATTATAATCCAGATATGGAAAATTGTATAATGAGAGTTATTAGTTTAAAGCTGGCAATATTAAAAAAAAGTTATTTAGTGCTGGCTCCATACATTATTGGGATGAGCACGTCAGTGGTGTTGTATGTAGCGCGATAGAGCGTTTCCGCGACGCTGGCCCACTGTCATTGTACTAATCGTGATATTTAGAAAAATAGTAATAGTAGAAAAAAAAACAACTTTTCTTCTTTAAACAAATTCTATTAATAAAGCGGATCACTCACGTATTTTTGCGTCGGGAAATGCCCGACATGTTAACATGTCGGGCATTTCCCGACGCAAAAATACGTGAGTGATCCGCTTTATTAATATGTCTGAGTCTCACGGTAGTTTCATGTTAAAAATTAAACAAATTCTTTTAATTTTGGAAATAAAAAACGTTAGAATAACGTATTGCCCTAACACCAAACGTCGCCAAGTCTAAAGATTTAAATGAGTGAGATCTTTTTCTTGCTAATGGCATTTGGTAGCGTTTTGTATTATCGCCGAAATAAATTTCGCTGCATGTATTTTTACTACATAAACATACAAAATTATAATTGGCTGTATAGACAGTAGGTAGGCATACTACCGTGCTATTGAATTGACTTGAATATTGTTTTAATGTATTCGTTTTGTGCTATACATGTGAATTTGGTTTGTTACCTGCAAATCTGCAGCTTTCGATTCTTTGACGGTATATTCTCTTATAACATAGTTGGTGTTCACCATATGAAACATCCTTGTTTCATTTGATCGTACCAAGACATCATCCACTCTAAGGAAGTACCTTAGAAGAACAAACCAATGTGACGGCATTACTCTCTGAAAAATTGAGATTGAGATTAACTACAAATGGTAAAATAAAATGAATTAAAATAAATGAATTTTTGCAATCGAAAGATATTTTGATTTTTGGTACGGAATGCTTCGTTGTAGATTCGAGTCCTGCCGGGTCACCAAGAATTTTTCTTTGTGTTGTCATTGCTTATATTAAAAAAAAACAGTGGTAGAGCCACACTGCAGCTAGTTGCTGATTGCAGTACCAATGGGCTAGCTCAACTGGGGCACAGTACCACACTCTCACGGAATATCGGAATATGAAGTAGCAGCTTGCTACTGTGTTTCGTACGGAGTGTGAGTGATCCGGAGCCCAACTGAGAGCGAGACGGGACCTTGAAGTCGGCAACGGATGAGCGATTCTAAAGGGATCCCTGTTTCACGTGGGCAGCAGTGATCACTTGCCATCAGGTGATCTGTATACTCATTTGTGTCTCTTTAAAAGAATACTACTTGAATAGTCATTATTGCGTCATGCACATCATAATGTATGTATATGGTATGGTAAGTTTTTTTAATATTTCCTTTTTAATGCAAGCTTGTGCAGCTTATCTATCTCTATCAAAATGTTTGTTTCTTAACTTAAGCAGAGAATAAATAATACTATAAGAACAAGAGTCTCTCTTTGAACAAAAGCATCCTTTTGTATGCCTCTCTGTTTTTAGTAAAACACATATTCATTCACACGCAATGTTTCGCCTGCTAATTTCAAACCAGAGATGCAAAAGACGAACTTAATTAGGCGATACTGACTGGATTTTTTTGCCTTTTCCAATACCCAATGAAATAAAATAATGGTCAAATATTGCTAAAACTGCTACCTGCATTGGTTAGAAAAATACTCACAATTTTAACAGATAATTTGGAAATTCCATGATCATGCAGTTCATCCTCAAACAATGTAAGGTCATGATAGAATAGTATCTGGTCTTTGCGCTTCAACAAGTCGAAATCAATACCCTCCTCGCTGGGTTCAACAATGATGTTATCAGAAAGGGTCCCCTGGTAGTTTGTAGAGAATGTCCAGTCAAAGGATTGTTTCTTCTTGGCTGCATCTGGTCTGAAAATAACAACAAAAATTAACACACTACAAGTAACAGCCAAAGTAAGTGCCAGTAATGCAATTACTGTGGCAACACCACTAATACTAAATAATGAGTTCCATTTTTTGAAAACCAGATGTTTGACCTTTTAGTGTCCTTTGGCCTCCAGCCATTTTTTATTTTCTGAAAGTAATCCAAAGGCATGTCTTTCATATGGCATCATCCTTTTAAATTCAAAAACAATAGATTCACCATTGGACTACTTGCAGAACAAAAAACATGGTCTTATTTAGCCCAAACAGTTTTGGTACAATCATGGAAATTAGTCAAAAATGAAATTGTAAAAATTCTCTATAATTCTGAAACTGAACATCGGCATTTCGATTTTCTTGTTTTATGGTCAACTTGTATATCCGCAACAGAAGCTACAGTGCTAGAGCCCCTATAGTAAGGCAAATTTATATGTATATATCACTCATTTAGTATTTTTTCTGATACCGTTAAACAAAAGCAACTAACCTTGCTTCTTGCCACACCTCAGCACAAGAAACCTCAATAGCCTCTACGGTACAAGCTACCATTCTCAAAGCATCCAAAGGGTTAAAGACGATCTTAGCACCACTGTTATGTGTCAATGCCAAATTGTTCTTGGGAAACACCATGTCAGGGAAGTGCGGGATATTAAGTTCTTTGCAATATCTGAAAAATAGACAAGAAAAAGTTCATGAATAAATCTGAAATTCAAAGGCTCGTTCGAGTTTGACATTCTGCCGGTGCGCAATGAGGCATGTGACAACTTTTCTAGGAATTGCCATTAATGGTGTTAAAAAAGTTAATTAATTAGTAGTCAACACTCCACCCCTCCAATGATCTGCATGTTCATTCTTAGTTCAGGGTATACACGGGCAACAATCAATTAAAAATAGCTGCCAATGTACTTTGGGTGACAATAATACGGGTGGTTATGCTAATTAAACATAGCTATGATTAAATGCTTGGAGGAATATTGGCATTTTGTTCAGCAGAAAAATTATATTCTACCAGCAAAAGCCAAACTTACTTTACAGCGACACAATATTTTTTCTGCTATCAAAAAACAAATTTCTGCTGATAATAAATTTTACAGAATTAGTAAATTAAATAAAAAGTGACACTAGCATAGACTTAATACACATATCATTAGCGTAAAGTAGTACTTCCATAGTTCTATCTGATAAATGACAGTTCATGTGGAGATGGAGTGTCATTTTTGTCGTCTTTATTCATTTGGTTAAATTGTGCTTTTCTAGAATTATTTCTAATAAATACATTAAAATGCTTTTCAATGCTAACAATGCATATAAAAGTTGTTACTCACACCCGAGATCTTCAGAATGTCAAGCATCAACTAGAACCTTTACAACATGCACTTAGGTTGCTGTTGCAGTGTATAGTTGGCCGACAATATGGGTTGGTGTCATGACAGACGCAACCGCTCACCTCACCTTTAGGCGTTGTTTGTGTTGAAAAAGGTTAGTGTAGCAAATACCCTCTAGGAACAGAGAACTTAGTGATGTGCCAACTCGTAAAAAACATAACTCGATTTAACCCGAGTTAAATTTCACTTAACTCGAGTTGAACTCGAGTTACGTAACTTGGGATAACTGGAGGAAACAGAGTGAATAATTTAAAAAAAAAATTACCTATTTTATCCCTCAACTTCGTATTAATAGTTAAAAAAATTGGAACAGACAAATGATATTTATATCTGTTTGAATTCTTTCATTTTTCATATTTTTTATTGTTTATAGGTTGTTGGGAGAGTACTAGCTTCGGTTTTGTTCGGTTTTCAAACTCGAGTCGGAGAGCATTCAACTCGTGTTGATTCAAGTTAAGCCCAACTCGAGTTGACCATCACTAAGAGAACTCACATAGCGAGTTTGTGGCACTGAATGTGTTAATCTTAAAATTGGAGCTTGTGTTAAGTTGAAAATAAAAATGATACTGCAAAGGTGACTCCTCCATATATGTTCTTAGTGGACTTTTTTTCTGCATTGAGGAAAATGTGACTTTGAAATACAATGGGCAGTGCCAGTTTAACAGACAGACTTCTTGTTGCAAAATTTGAACAAATTGTATTATTATTATTTTCACCTAAGCATCTAAGTTTACTCTTACTGAGTTTTTTCTTCTAGGAATGAATGATAAGTATTTAACAACCTTTGTCTAATTACAAATAATTTTACAGTTGTCTTTTTAACCAAGCCAAATCCAAAAATTTTCGTGTAAAAGCGTTGTCTTATCTATCTTTCTCTTCAATCAACTAAAACGGGATACCTACACACAAAACTGACAAAATTGATCGTCGTTCCTCTCGCAAACAACTTTTGTAGAACACATACTGGGCAGGATGCAGCTCATATCGTAAGAGATATGCCACGGACCGAACTCTATCGAATTCAAATTGCTCGGATGCCGCTTCGCATCGACGCTCGTCTCCTGTAACACGGATAATGCAGGTCGTTTAAACTATCTTCTGCTTATTTTACGTCTAGCAAGAATTAAACAAAACACACCTCCAAAGTAAGCATTGCTGTAGAATTAATATGAGTTTATTGGGATAGTTGATTAAAACACAATAGGTTAATTTCCAGAACCAAAGGAACACAAATACGATACGAAGGAATATGTATGAAAGAAAACTGACATTGACTTTGTTCGGTTTTTGTCTGACATTGACAGAAATGAATATGGATTAAGCCGGCTCCCCACGTAACTACATGTCATTAGGTGTGTAACCGTTTTAAGCAATGTTGCTGTCACAGGGAATCCTACACTTCAATATTTATCGGTATGGTTGTATTGTGCACGTATTGTGCGAAATATTATAAATTCTGTGGCGATATAGACGTCAATACACTACTTTATAAGAAAAAATCATTATGTTGGTATAAACTTGTCAGCTCGTGTAAACGAATTTTAATAGACGTAAGTATTTTTTATAACAGCAACCCCGTGCCAAGTTTCTGATTCTGAAATCAATATGGCCGATTTTTACCGGTCGTGTTATTGTGTTTTGCTATAAGTTCGTTGAAACAACATCTTCGGTCTACATAGAACTTACAATCACAACGTAACTACATTTGTCGTGTGTATTAAATCTGCTAGTTAATTATGGAAGCACTTATACCTGTTATTAATAAATTACAAGACGTATTTAATACGGTCGGTGCAGATGCCATCCAGTTACCTCAAATCATAGTTTTAGGAACACAGGTAAATATTTTTCCGATTGTTGCGTAACTATAAGTATGGTGCTCATTGTAAAATTGATATAATTGAGCCATGTGCCGTGGCCTCTAAGGAATTGGCTGTTATGTCACATAAAGGTCTTTGTCCCCATTTCATTTCAGCGAACTGGGTAACCGCTGTCATTGACCATTATCCAGCCTCATTAACGGACATCGTTACTAACGCTACGAGCTAAAACTGTACTTTCTGTTTTGTACCTGATGGCTAATTATTTATTTATGACAAAGATATTTTTATTTGAATGTAGAGTTCAGGCAAGAGTTCCGTGATCGAGAGTCTCGTTGGACGCTCGTTTCTTCCTCGCGGCACTGGCATCGTTACTCGTCGGCCACTCATCTTACAGCTAGTATACAGCCCCAAAGACAGCAAGGAACATCGATCTGCTGAAGAAGGTATGTTATCTAGAATTCCACACCACCATTTATGCTTTTGTGGTCAACAAACTATTGGCTGTATACATTAATACATCAAAAGTAGATATACTTGTGTTGTGCTTGTGTAAAGATCATTTGGAATGACCAATTTTTTAATAGTTTTCTGTCTGTAAACATTAGTAACCCTTTGAGGCTATGTTGATTGTGAAAATGTTGTTTCTACATCACAAAGCGTGTTTACGTTTTTTATATCATGCAACATTGGTTTTTATTGTGCCTTTGTGCTTCTTCAAGGCCAACATATAATGATACGCTGATCAGGCTATTGTGTCTATCGTCTTGATAAGTACTTAGCTATTAATTGACACTGATCTAGTCCAGGGATGGCAAACCTTTTATTGCTGACATGCCAATTTTCCAAAAAATTTAAAAGGTTACACATTAGTGCTGTTATGTTACCGTCTTGTCAAACAAATTACCTAAAAGGAAAGTAGCATTGATTGCAAGGATTTCATATATGTGTGCCATAGGTTCACCATCCCTGATCTAGTATGTAACATGAGCTTTTTAAGAATTGACTGCCAATATTACTTTTCGAAATTTCACCAGGTGCATCAATAGCACATGTATAGTCTACCAAGAAATTGCTTGACCACTTTTCGACCGTATTACAAAGGGATAAGGTTCAAATGATCAGAAAATTGTGTGTGCAAAAGTAATGAAAACCCATATATGCTTTGGCAGCAATGAATGCGTTAATTGATATTAACGCGTCAGAAAAGTATGTAAGTGCTGATATATTGTTTTGTTTTAAGAACAAATTTTATATACAAAGAAGTAATGATACTTATTCAACAACAAAAATTGGGGTTGGCTGACACTAAAAATGACACTTTTCAACAATCTTTTTTATTTTGTTGCATTTACCACAGTAACACACAAAATCTCAATAAACTGAAATATTTTTTTGTGTGTATTTTACGCGATGTCACCATCAATTGTGAACCAATTTTAATAGTTTTTTTCTATTGTATTGGCTATACTCACGGTTGGTCCCATTTTAATTTGTAGAAAATATTGATAGGTAGGACCTATTTGCCACCAACTACAGTAATGTGATGTAGAAGTGACTCCTATCTTTATACATAATAGCCTTAAGAAAGCAGGTGACAGTGCCAGCCTCGTGGAACCCAATTTCTCAGCTATCCAACTCTATATTTGGATCAGGTTGGTATCAAGACTAATTTGGATGCTGTGTGACTGCAAGCTTCTGTTAATGTTATTGTCATTTTACTAACTCTATTTATTTCACAACATTTCACACCATGTTTTGTAATGTCATTCTCTAGATAAATATAATCAGTTGAAGCAAATATCTGCATTTGTCATAGTAGTACATAAACATAATTTTCTGTTTTTGGTTGTCCTTCATTAATTATATATTATCTCTGTTTGTTATTAGTCCATAAACACTGCTTAGCTTTACTGATTTGACATCAGATTAAAGGACAAAGATATAGTCAAATGTTTATTTATTTATCAAAAATTCTATGTACTCAATATTTTTAGCCGTGATCTGATTTTGTCTCTAAAAGCTAATAGGCCTATTTTTAAGGTGTTTAATGACCCCCCCCCCCCATTTTTGACTGTATGCAAATGAAAATGAAAACCGCTCATAATTTTTACCACAATTTGGGTGCCTTTCATAAAGGCGGGGTGAAGCGAAGATACGCGGCGTATTCATACATTTGAAACACTCCCACATATCTCTGCTCTTTCCAGCGAAAAGGCAGCATTAACCCATTTTCTGATTCATAATTCCATGAAGTTTATTTACATCTATAGGAATGTGATAAACTTATTCCATAAGCAAGGAGGTAAACAACTAGATTAACTATAATAAGACTTTCTTTTGTTACAGGTACTGTAAACTTAGAAGAATGGGGCAAATTTCTGCACACAAAGGACAAGGTCTTCTCAGACTTCGAACAGATCAGAGAAGAGATAGAGAAAGAGACAGACCGCATGGCTGGCAACAACAAGGGCATATGTCCAGAACCCATAAATCTGAAGATTTTCTCTACCAAAGTTGTCAACCTTACACTTGTGGATCTCCCTGGCATCACCAAAGTAAGCAATAGATGAAATAAGCTTTGTAAAGGATATGTTATGCTTTATTTTACCAATATTAATCGATAGAAAACTAAATTATGATGCTTTTATTATACTTAAACTTGCAAACAAGCATAGGGACACAAAATCGTCAACATAAAAGTTTGACGGCTGGCTTAATTTCAGAATAATCTTATCATTTATGGTGAAGTAAATTTGAAATTAATATTTAAAAGCTCAGGACCACTTTTGACAACATAGAAATGCGCTAATAATAACATGTTTCACTAATTCAAGGTGCCCATCGGTGACCAGCCAGAAGATATAGAGAACCAAATCAGAAACCTTATAATTAAGTATGTAGCTAATCCAAACTCGATCATTCTGGCTCTGACCGCCGCTAACACAGACATGGCTACCAGCGAGGCTATCAAAATGGCGAAGGATGTGGACCCAGACGGAAGGAGGACTTTGGCTGTGGTCACTAAACTTGATCTCATGGATGCAGGTATAAATATTATCATCATTATTACTGTGGCTTTTCCTTGCAACATAAACGTAAGTCTGATTCATACTAGTCTAATTAGTAAGATTGCTCATAGCCTAATGAGAGTCACAACCTTTTGTAAATAACGTACATACGTATTTTTACTTCCTAGGCCACAATTGGAATTGATACATTTTTTGACCACTTAGAATATTTGGAAGTAATAAAGACAAAGCAGCGCGACAGTCCCGAGGTGTCAATCAATCACATTGAAGAACGGAAAACGCTATTGTAATACGGCGCTGACATTGCCACACCGCCGCGGCGTTTTGTATTTCAGCTAGCCGTATATAAGATAGCAATTCGGTTTATTATCAGAGCTTACGTTTTACTGAGTTGGTTTTGCTTAGTCATTTTTATCACATACTTTAAAATGGCAAGTCAATTTACCCACGCATGGTATCTAAGCTTTAGAAAATATTGTCGTTGCTAAGAAACTATGCATATATTTTATGACCGCGCTTTGCGTCACTCGAACGCTCAGCGGAAGTTTTGTTTATAATTAACTATAAACTTCGGCACATTATGTCACATATTTTAGAAGTAAGCATTAAAAAAGCATATTTTTTTGTGTTTTAGGCACAGACGCGATAGACATTTTGTGCGGGCGTGTGATCCCCGTCAAACTAGGAATTATCGGCGTCGTGAATAGATCGCAACAAGACATTATTGATAAAAAATCCATTCTGGTAATAATCATTATTTTTGCAATCTCATTCAGTACCTATCAAACAATTTGTTGCTCAAATATTTACTTTATCAGGACTCCCTGAAAGACGAAGCCACATATCTCCAGAGGAAGTACCCGACGATCGCGACAAGGAACGGGACGCCATACTTGGCTAAAACCTTGAACAGACTGCTTATGCATCATATAAGAGACTGTTTACCAGAACTCAAGGTGACCTACTGATTATTTATTTAACAATAACAATAATGTATAAGTTTACAAAGAAAGGATTGTAAATACTTGGCCTAGTCACTATTTACGTTAATACAATTGAACTTGTATCATACGTTTAGCTATTAAAGTTTAATTTTAAAAACGTGTATGTGGGGGACATACTCCCTTAGCCTGGTTAAGGGTAAAAAAGAACTACTCTGTAAAAAGTTATACGTGTTCATACATAAATAAAAACAAACATACCGATCGAATTGAGAACCGCGTCCGTTTTTTTCGTCGCTTAATAAAAAATCGAAAGAAACTTGTAGATATTGAATAAAGACGTTATAAGGAAAAACGAACGAGTGTTTGACACGCGTAATGTATTGTTTTTATAGTGGTTGACATCATTGTTTCTCGTTTCTACTCTTATGTTTCCGTATCTTCTCGGCAATCATTGCGTCGCTGACTGTGACCATTACCTTAAATGTGGTTAATACTCCTTTTAGGTTCGAGTCAACGTAATGATCTCTCAATTCCAATCTTTGCTCAACTCATACGGCGAAGACGTATCTGACAAGTACCAGACATTGTTGCAAATCATCACCAAGTTCGCGAGCGCGTACTGCTCGACCATCGAGGGCACCGCTCGCAACATCGAGACTACCGAACTCTGCGGAGGTGCCCGCATCTGTTACATATTCCACGAGACGTTTGGTAGAACTCTGGATTCTATCCATCCGCTAGTAGGTGAGTTTGACCCTAAAATCATAACTATAATAAAACTAGCAACCGCTCAGGTTTTAAGGATGTAATGTAGATAAAAACCTGCTATAAAAATCATTTATCTCCACATATATCATAAATGCTCTATAATGCGTTCAGAAACCGTAGGCAATGACCAGCATTATAACAACCAATATTATTATGAGAATTTTTCTAATTTGTTTCTATATTTGTTCAAATTCATTTTTTATTACATTATTTTAATGTGTACAGTCTATAGATATTTAATAGGTACCTAGCACTAGTAGCTAGTAGCAACGCAGTTCATTGCCCTATGGCTTCTGAACCCATCATAGAGTACTTATGATATGTGTGTAGATAAAGTAATGTATGCAACTCTACATAATTAGGTCTTAAAACACTCGTGTGATCCTATTATGAAACTCGCTGACGCTCGTTTCATAAAACCGCACTCGTGTTTTAAGACCCCTCATTATGCAACAGTTGCATAATAGTATTTTATGAAACGAGCGTCAGCGAGTTTCATAATAGGATCACACGAGTGTTTTAAGACCTAATTATGTACAGTTGCATACATTATTTTATCTACACACATATCATAAGTACTCTATGATGGGTTCAGAAGCCATAGGGCAATGACCTGCATTGCTACTAGCTACTAGTGCTAGGTACCTATTAAATATCTATAAGACTGTACACATTAAAATAATGTAATAAAAAATGAATTTGGACAAATATAGAAACAAATTAGAAAAATTCTCATAATAATATTGGTTATTATAATGCTGGTCATTGCCTACGGTTTCTGAACGCATTATAGAGCATTTATGATATATGTGTAGATAAAATACTATTAAATGATAGTGAACACTGTGTCAAAATCCATTGCGTGCGGGAGTAAGCAGCTGAAGATGTGAGGACAGACAGGCGGATAGCGACCTTGTTTTTTACTATATTAAGAGACTAACTGGCCGATGTCTGAATGTAAGAGATATTTAAGAAAATATAATTCTTGGGGTATAAGAACAATAAAAGTAAAAAAAAGTTTAGCATTTTGGTCTGTCTATCGATATGTTTGTACGCGCATATTCTGTGGCAATAATTAGTGGTTTTGGTTTTTAAATCTGAATATATTTATTTTTGGACATTGACTCCTAACTTGGCTGGTGCTAGGGTTAGCTCTATAAGCCTTCAAGTCCTTGCCTACCTACATCATTACATCCAGCTCGGGCTTTGAAGGTCCCTCTGTTTGTAATTGCTTTATTACCGCCCTTGTTATACAAATAACTATTGTTACTGTGTGGCAGGTTTGACGCGCATGGACATACTGACGGCGATACGGAACGCGACCGGGCCGCGCCCCGCGCTCTTTGTACCGGAGGTGTCTTTCGAGCTGCTCGTCAAGCGGCAGATCCGCCGGCTCGAGGAGCCGTCGCAGCGCTGTGTCGAATTGGTAGGCTGTTATATATTTTTTTTGTAAACGGATTTTTTACTTTCGAGATTCTAATTTAAAAAGAACATCATTTTACGCCAATAATAAATGCTACTATCGGTTAGATTAATTTAATAATACGGTATTCTAATGACTTTTTTATTTCCAAAATTGATAGAGTTGGTTAAAAGAAGAAAAAACGTGATTTTGGTTTTTTTTACGATCATTATTTTTCGAAATATCACGAGTAATAAAATGACAACGGGCGTGCGTTGCGAAAACGCTCTATCGCGCTGCGTACAGGACCAGTGACGTCACTATAGTGGTTTTGTATGGAGCCAACACTAAATCGTGTTTATTTTAATACTGTAAGCTTTTTAACTAATTACTCACATACTAATATTTTCTACATTTTTTATCTGGATTCGAATGACATATTACGAAACAAAAAAAAAGAACTTTTTCTCTTCATCATCTTTGTAACTTTGTATCACTGTAACTTCTAAAATATCAGGTTTTTTTACCTACTTCTTTGTACATTAATATGTTTTTAGTGGTCGTCTACAACAATTTTGCACTTTTATGCCATTAGATTTTTGAGTGGAATACCGTATTCTTCCTATTTTTGTAACGCGCCGTTATATATATAATAAGTAGGTTCGTTGTCTAGTCTAGTACCAACGATATTATAATGCATGGATGTACAATGTCATACTAAATGTTAGCCGAAAAACGGCCCGACAAATGAGAATAGGTTGACGCCAATGTTCAAAATGTACACTCTTAATTGACTTTTTATATTTTCTTTAATTTCAACCTTACTACGACGCCATACTGTATAAAATGGTTTACAATTATCATTTATAAAGTTTTGTCGCAAATAGGTTTTTTTATTATTGCATTTCTAAAAATATGTCTGGCAGCTTGAACTTATAAAAAAAACATTGGCATTGAAATGGCGGTTCTCTTGTCACAATGAACAGAGACTAATAGAGTCGCAGTTCTCCTAATTCAACAATTAAATATTTTAATTTTAGATAATTGTAGAAACTATTATTAGTTTTTATTTTATTAATAAAATAATGACAATTAAATGTAATTTGAAGCATAAAACTAATTAAAAAACCACCACAAATACCATTGAAATGAAAGAATGAATAAATGACTACCCACCTACTGACTCGAAATTTGGTAGCTGGACAGCTTTTGTTTTGGATGACCAAACTTTTTTTTTATGGTTTACCACCATTTCAGTTAACATTGTCAGTTATGGAGATAAAACATGGTTTTGCTAAGTTTCTTCATAGCATGGAGAGACTGCATCACAAGTCTGAAAAATACGCTGAGGCTCATGAGCTCAGATACAACACGACCACGAGTGAAATGATGGTTTTTGAGGCTGGTAAGAGGACATTTTCCAAACTTAAGTATCTACGCCACTTCGTCACTAAAGATCTGATTATATTCTTTTTGTGTACCACTGGACTGGGAACATGTAAAATTATAATTATTTATTTTGTAAACTAAACGATTATTTAACACGTCCCCAGTGGTATTTCCGTGAAATCAAAATAATTCTAAATTGCAATGTCTTTATTTACAACCATGTACAAACATAAAAGTTAAATATATGCGCCCAATCTATATTTGCATATAATAAAATCGTTAAGACAAAAGTCTGTACATTGAAGATTAAAAAAAAAGAACCACCCAGGGCGACTTAAAATGAGTAACTGAACACAATAAGACCATTTAAAAAAAAATTGTTTGTTTGTTTGAACGCGTATCACGTACAAACCGCTGAACGTATTTTAATGGAATTTTCGCATGCCTATTCAAATAAATCCAGAATACAACTTAGGCTACAAAAAAATTTAAAAAAGGGGAGGAAGGGGGAAAAATGAGGTGGTGAAGTTTGTATGGAAAAAATTAAGAGATTGTTTTAGACTCATGAAACTCAGAATCCATACTTACTATTTAAAATTAAGAAACACCTGTTTCAGCATTTTCTTCAAATCGCTTTCAGAAAAGCAAAAAAGTGAAATTAGTGTTTAAAAATACTTAACTTCATAAAGCTTATAAATGCAATGAAGTCCATTCGTCTTTACTGAAACACAACACTTTAGTCCTATTTTTGTTAATGTTCCAAAATTTTATTTTCTAATTGATTCCAAATGTTACAAGTCCCAAAAACTTTATTAGGACTCTGTTATATTTTGCGAATATTTTTCAAAATGAAAGCAAAAAAAATTGGTTGACCTAGGTAAAATTAGGTAGGTAAAATTCTTGATTTCTAATTTTAACATTCCTAATTTTCTACTAAACGTGATTTGGGGCATATGGAAAACAGCAAAATCAGGCATTTAATAAGAATTTGCATGAATATAAAATTAACATCCAAGCGGCTCTATAGTTTCTTTGTTCTGAATCTTTCAATCATTGATATGGTAACTTAATTCGAATATAAATGAAAGACTGAGCAATTAATTACTTCTGAATTATAACACAATAGATTAGTTACTAAAAATACGATATTCCATCCTTTCTTTTGGCTTTGCTACTGTAATTTTTACATGTTTTCACAGTGCAGTATGGCATTTTGACAGAAGTGCCGTCGCACGGAAATGAGAGCACAATTCGCACCTTTAGAATTAAAACGACTCATTTCTGAATAATACACGTCCCAAAATTTCACCTTATTTAAAAGTCATAGGGTTTAATTTTGGGAAATGTCATATTCAGAATTGAGTCGCTTTAATTCTAAAGGGGCGAATTACTCCTCTTTTTACTCCTCTTTCGATAAGGCCATTTTTTAAACACTGACTAGAAGTCCATTACTTATAGGTCAGTGTCTAGTACCCATAATACAAGCTTTGCTTGGTTTCGGACTAGTGACTAGGGCAATTGTTTGAATTGTCACTAGGAGATATTTATTAATATTCGTATATTTAGGTGCATGAAGAGATGCAGCGTATTGTGCAGCACTGCGGCACCGAGGTGCAGCAGGAGATGCTGCGGTTCCCGCGCCTGCACCAGCGCATCGTGGACGTGGTCACGCAGCTGCTGCGCACGCGCCTGCCCGCCACCAACGCCATGGTAATGCAAACTCACTAACTATAGATAGTGCAGCAACAACCAGCGGGATTTTTTTAAACCTTAGAAAATTTTTAGGTGCCCAAATATCTTTGCTGTGGTGGACAGTTAAAGTTCTATAGTCTAATTTTTTTTTTTGTCAAATCTATGTAGATATACATAAACAAGATACGCTCAGCCTCAGAACTAGCTGAACATTTTAGTATCTTTCTGCTGAAAATAATGTGACAAATTCGAGAAACTCTCACTTCATGGGTTACTGCGACAAGGTTGTTAAGTATTTAGCTACTTCTGAGGGTGACTGTACCAAAGTCGTTAATTTTTGATCACAAGACAGCCAACTTTTGTTTTTAATGTGATTAACCGTATACGACTCGCGGCGTTTCATATGGATTTCGAAGTTCTAAACTTTCGAACTGGAAAGACCAATCCTATTGAAACTTTGTATGCATATGCTGGGAACATAAATCTAGGTCGTGCGTGATGACATTTTTGAAAATCGGTATTGAAACTAAACCGTTTACTTATCTTTGTATGAAGATTGAACGAAGCCATAAAGGTTAGGCCTCCGCCCCGCCCTTGAGATTGACTGACGACTTTTAGCACGGCGCGCACACATGGACACATATTCAAATGTCACCCTGTGCATGTAGTGGTAACTGCCAATCAACTATTTAATTTAAACACACTTGAGATGTCTTTAGCATTACTAAAATTTTCACTGGCGTTATCGCAAAATCGTGTTCCCAAATAAGAGTATACACGTAAGATAGCATGAAATCAACAATCATAATTGAAATCGGAATTTATTTTTATGACTTAAAAATCTGCCTTATATTGCTTAGAAAATATTGCGAATAAATCAGTGTAGGTTAAAAAGTTGATTGGGTCAACTACGTGTATTCTGTATGTCGTAGCCGCCCTGTGGCATCATAGCAGATGCCGAACACTGCGACAGACGAATTCAAATCTTCTTTCATCTTGCGGGTGGTAGGACCTTGTACAAGGTCCATCCGGATCGCTACCACCATCTTGCTCGCTAATCCTGCCGCTAAGATGCAGTGCTTGCACTGTTGTGTTCGGGCGTGGAGAGCAAGACAGCTAGTGCAATTACTGGCACAATATGTATTCCATCTTAGCCCTCTGTGTTGGCAACGCAACTGGAATCTTCTTGGTATTGTGGGTGTCTATAGGCGGTAGTGATCACTTTCCATCAGGTGACCCACTTGCTTCTTTCCCTTCCTATTTCATAAAAAATCCAATGGCCTCTATCCGATGCAGAACACAGGGCAGTCCCAACAGTATACTCAGGGTGCTGGCCGACAGACTTGACAGTCCTTTGCAGAGGTACTGGGTGTCTGCATTAATAAATCCGCATGCTGAAGAAATTTATTTTATAAATTAATTAGTTATTGAGTAGCTGTTGTTATTAACACATATGGACCTTCGTTGTCATAAAATAAAAGCTTTTGATTTTTTTTTGATAAAAAAAACATCACAATCTTCCTCAGGTGGAAAACCTAGTAGCAATAGAGCTGGCTTACATCAACACCAAGCATCCAGACTTCCACCGCGAGGCGGCGCTGGTCTCGGGCCTGCTGCAGAGCACGGACACCATCATAGACGACAGCCCGATGTACCGCCAGAAGAGCCGAGCCACCCCCTCGCCGGTATCCACGCTGTTCAAAGTAGATATTGCTTTTTTTTGCATTATGAGCTAACTGACTAACGTAGAGTAAGTAAGTTACTAAAATTACTGAATACCTATTTTGCATTAGGAACTAAGTTTCTTTAGTAGTATGTTTTTCTATTGGTTGATTATGTGAAATGCGCTTGCATCGTTGGTGTTTTTTATGATTTTTTTAATTCTAGTATTGATGCATTTCCACATAATAAATAACGCTGTGTCTTGTGTTTGATGCTATGTTCTAATACTTTCGCACTTAGCTAATCATGAGTATGGTAGTATTTTTTTGATGGCACATAGTTAAGAAGTTTATTTTCAAGTAGAATTGAATGAGTTTTTTTACTGCTATTTTTTGGACTTCGTAATACTTTTTCTATTATATCATCAACGTATGTATCTATAATGATCTACTAGTTATTTCAATTGTATTTGAGTAACTCTTGCCAATTGTTTGTAGTTGCTTCTCCGTCAAATGGGTGAAAGAGGGTCCGTCCTAGTATTCATGACGAATATTTGGGACGCTTACAATCAGGTAAACTAGACACCGCATACATTACGTGTGAGCTAGGAACTGTTCACGAACTCATTATAGTAACATTTCTCATCAAAACAAAAATAAGTAGCGGTTCATTTCACAGCTTGTTTAATCAATACTATATGGGCTCTCTTTCAACCATGTTATTGCTAATAAATTTCATTAGAAGTCATACATTTTGTGATTTTAATAATGATTCTTGCATGAGCTTTCATAGCGGCGGTATGGACCGTGTAGTCAGTTGTTAACGCATCGGTATTTATAATACAATATGCGATTTCAGCACGTCCCGGCAATCACGGACGGGCAAGAGAACAAAACTCCGATACAAAATAATAACAGTGAATCTCCATCCACGCCCCAGGTAAAATACTAACTTCATTTTGATTCTTCTTAAGTACCTACAAGAAAAATTGACAGGACTAATTTTCTAAATTATTAAAAATTTATGGGAGAGATTATTAAGTTTATTACTAACCTTTCATTAGGCATGCATATTTCTAATTTCGCCTAAATCAAAGGAAATTATTATATTCCATTTCTGCTTCTCCGTTTGTGTTTGACGGCCTATGCTTGCTTTTTATTTCGTTTTCATTGCAAGCAATATCGGTATAGTGGTGATTGTTTTTCAGATAATTTTCACAGCAAATGAAACAATTAGCGTACGCGAACAGTTCACGCTAATTTTTGTAATGATTTTATTAAACGGGTGCTAACTGTCGATTGTGTGCTTAAAAGAGTATTACTATTAAATTCTGCAGGTAAATGGTGGTACTCCACCTGCCTTAACGCCTCAGAAACCGGTTAATCTGCTACCCGAAGTTCCGAGTCACACGTCACGTAAACTCTCCGACCGCGAGCAACACGATTGTGATGTCATTGGTAAGTAATTTATTAACACTGAGCCATGGCTTCTGGCGACATTTTCCATTGATGGAAACGAAATTCTATAAGGCTTCAAAGTCCCATGTCGCGATATAATAACCAGTCAACGAAAGGTTACCTACCTTATTATGAGTTCCAATAACATTTGCTAGATATATCGCTTACCATGATCGTTATTGGACCTACATAGTTTTTTGTTACAATTTTAACTTTCTGGAAAGTGTATAAAACGATACAACAAATCCAGAACAATCCGAATATGTTGTTGTTTTAACAAAAAGAAACAAGGTCAAATTAAATGTATGGCAAGCCATAATGGATCTTCAAGAAGCTCTTGATTGCATAGTAATAAACAGTCCATGTGATAAAGTGCCCTTAGTTTTGCTAATTAGATTGCAATTTTTGGAGGGGGTTTGGGTCTTTCAGAGTCGGAAAACAATCAAGATAATCAATCACAACTTAAAAAAAATCGAATTGTACTTACATCTAAATAATGAAGTAATAAAAAGTAACCTTTAACCTGAGTTATTTTTTTGGTTAAAACTACTATTAACATACTTGTCATTCTTTACTTGTGACACGAAGTATTATTGTGGTGTCACCGTGTTAGATGTAATTTCAAACTCGTAACTAATAACTGTTAGCGTCACTTGTTTGTAAATGTTATTGTTATATTACATCCTCTGCTGTCTTTCATATACATTTTTGTGTGAGGTGCTACGCATTTTAATTTGTAGCAATATACCTCACACAATAAATACGAATATTTAAAGCAATGTCATTATAACAGGTCCTGCGACAGCTTTTGTTCAGATTTTAATCGTAATTTTAAACATATGGTGTTGCCTTATTTTTTTTGGTCCTTTGTGGCTTTGACCTAAATGTTGAACATTGTAAAATGATACCATCAGTAGCATTGTAAACAACTAACTGTGAATTTGGTCACCATCTGTTGTTTTGTTTCACGGTGACAGGTGGACGGAGCGACAGGAAAGCAAACGATATCGCTAACTTAAAGATGGTAGAAGGCATCAGCATGATGCATTTGAACTCTATGGGTGACCTAGTTGGTGAGGACAGCATAATAGTGCTACATGCAAAATTTCGCCTTATTCCGTTGCACCAATTGCTAACGTGTTCATTTGGCGCTTGTTTTTGGGGACAAATGTAACGAAAGCAATTGTCGTTTCACAATAAGGCATCGGCTTTTGTCATCTTTCACTGTTAGGTTTCCGACCACCTGCCATCTGTTTTTATGCTTTTTGCTGTTAGTGTAGATTAAATGTGTTATAATTTGGATAGCTGGGTAAAAATCACATTAGAAAATTTTTTTTTTCTCTTGCGGTCAAAAAGATAACGACTTGGGTACGGTCAGCCTCAGCTGAACACGTTAATACCTTGTCGCTGTTATTTATATTGATAATAAAATAAATAAATATTGAGCTACTACTGAGGCAGACTGTACATACAAGTTATGTATTATTTGAATACGCCAAAACTACTAGGCACCGTATTTGCGTATGTACACTTGGCCATTTTTTTTTTCACAATTAGACCCCTATCTGTTGTGTGTCCTCGGGAAAGATTTTGATTTCGACCCATCTGCGTTATTCACAAAGTTTGCTGAAAGATAATGTATCTTTTTACTTTCTTAAAACATTAACGGCTGTATTCACAAATGATACTCAAGTGCAGCAGTTACTCAAGCTCGCGATGGAAAGGGCTTAAGCGCTGTATAGAGTTAGGTGCTTATGTTTTTGCACCTATTTTGCACCTAAAAGGCGATTTACACGAGGTAGGTTCTTGTATGCGAGTCGTTCTTGTATTACATTGCGGGCTATAAGGTATGATGTGATCGATCGAGCGATCGATCCGCGCAATGTAATGCAGCTCGCATGCGATAACTCGCTCCATGTTAATAGCCCTTAAGTACCGTTTATGAACCAACCACGAAGCGGTGGGGAAAGTGAACACATTTCTGGGAGGGCCAAAAGCTACCGTCACGCTTTTCTTGGACCGATTTCAGTGTGCACTGATTCATACAATTCCAACACTACACAAACATGCTTCAGCCCCGCTTTCGGTACCGCCTCTGTGTTTAAAATAATCTGACTGATTTTACCTAATCTTAAAAATGTGTGTAACTAGTAACCCACGTAGCACAAAAGCGCTATAAAAGCTGTATAAAGGTGATCGCTTCTATACAGCTTTTATAACGCTTGTGTGCTACTTGGGAAAGTAGCCTCAATGCATGTACAACTAATTCGCCTAGGATTATCTCACCACATATAGTAGGTAAGTTAGGTTCGTAGTTTCTTATGCCCGAAGCGAAAGTTGGTCAAATTTGAACAGAGACCTTGGGCGGGGCTTCGTCTAATATAAAATTAAAAATTAATTTTAAAATTACGGATAAATGAATCCAGAATAAAAAAACGCTGGGTGCATTAAGTCTACTACTGAATCTAAGGGTTTAATTTTTTTTTTTACTTTTGGGTAGTCTATACCTTGCGACTATTTGGTATTTTAAAGTCTTCGTGTTCCTAAAATCGTAGTTATCGTAGCTTTACTTGTTTTACTTTCTTTTAAGCAATAGTCATTAGGGCTATTTGTGTACATGGAGCAGAACTCGTTCCATGTAAATGGCCCTTTATGCATGATAATTTAACTTATCGTAGATTGAATTCATGTTTTCTGTGATGTCAATTGTAGCGTAGTCAGTAAAGTAAGAAATATTTTTATATAATAATGTTAGTGTTAGTAATAATGTTTGATGACAGACGTAGGTTAAAACGATTGTTTCAAACCAAACCTTAACAAATGGATCACGAATCACCCTTCCATCAGCAGTACAACAAGCACGAACAACGTCAATGTACCCATTGCTTTTAAATATAGACAACCTACTGGTCTTGAACCACTCTATCAGCTCCCTTCGTTTTATGGTTAGTTTTAAGTACACCCTGTATATTAAGAACGAGGTCAGTCTTGAAATCTGAATTTGTCGCCACAAATCTAGGCGTACGACAAACTTATAATATGCTAGCGTATAGACGAACAAAGCTTATTGGCGTGTGACGATTTTTGATTTGTCGTAGTTTCCTACTAAGAATTCAGTTCAGTTCTCCAGGAAGTCCAACCTAGTAGCTGGAGGAGCATTTTGACGTTTCAACCGCAGTCATTGTTCGCCGATATTGACGACAGAGATAACCGATGTAATCAAGCTTTGATTAAAAAAGTTATGGTTTCGAGCAGTTTCTGTTTTTGAGTTTTTTTTTCTACTATATTCCGCAGATAATAATGACGGCGGTTACACCGCTAGTATGCTCGCCGAAAACATTACATAGCATTTTTGAGAAAAACGGGTTATAGTGTCGTGTTTATTCTCTTTTTCTCACTTACACTAATTGAATGACGCTAGTATATTATAAGTTTATACGAAACGCATATTCGGTTCATATAAATACTCCATTCACTACCTTCCCTGCCCTTCTTCCATCGTTTCCGTAACCCCGCTACTTATAATGGTTTTGAATGTTTCTCTCCAGAACGGCTGATCAAGTCATACTTCTACATCGTTCGCAAGTCGATCCAGGATTCCGTCCCGAAGGCTGTGATGCATTTCTTGGTGAATTACGTGAAGGACAACCTACAGTCGGAACTGGTCACGCATCTGTACAAGTCTGACCAGGCGGATTCGCTGCTCAACGAGTCTGAGCATATCGCGCAGCGGAGAAAGGAAGCTGCCGATATGCTGAGAGTACGTATTGTGGTTTACCAAGGGCCTGTTTCACCACCCTCAGATAAGTGTATATCAGTGATGCCATCTCTATTTATTCTATGAACGCAAACATAGACGATATGGATATAATATCGGGAACCTTATCAGAGAGTGGGGAAACAGCCTCAAAATATTTATTACTAGCTTTTACCCGCGCTACGGCTGCGTGAATCCCGCTCTCCCGTCAGAAACCTTCAGTGACCTCACAACAGATCATCTAAACTTAATCGTTGTGTTCTTAATCGTTGAAACGCGTTTAAAGACGCATACGGGACAAACAGAAAAAGGGGGGAAAACATTGTTTATACTTTATACATAGATTAAGGCGTTTACTGTCATAACTGAGACAAAAATCATTGCCATTAGCTTCCTGAATATCTCTTGATCTTGATTGTTAGCGTTGACAACTATAAGTCATTGCACCTAGCATTTGTTACGATGTGTTTTAAGAATATTCGTTTGTTTTCAGGCTTTGCAGCGAGCCGGGCAGATCATAAGCGAAATCCGAGAGACGCATATGTGGTGATGGATGACCGACAACGAGGAGTCTAGTCTGTGAATTAGTGAAATGAGCTCCCGAGCTCTGTACATAGTCCTAGCGTAGGTAAAGACGTGCATCAGGCTTTATACTTACAACTGTTGCATACATTTGCTTTTACTATGATCACAATTTTTGTAGCTCTCTTTGCTAAGTCTTAAGTATTGTATTAGTGACGCTATTTTGATGACCCAAGTTTTTATGGTTTCCAAATGGTCCAAACCGAATTTTGTGGAAGCAAATGCATGTTAACCGTAATAGTGCACTTTTTGAATGTGGCACTGCGAACTGGTTTGACCGAGCTTTTATAATATGTTGAACAAAATGTTGCTGACTATTGTTGATTGTTTGATATGGTGCAGGTATTTCAGATGATTTTACATAGAACCTATTGTGTGAATATTTTATATGTGTATATTGTATGAAGGTCTAAGCAATATCGTGCCAACACAATTTGAAGTTTATACTTGCTCGGTTACACATCAGACTGGGTGAACTTAAAGTATGTTTTACCCAAGAAACACTTAAGGCCTTCGATAATGACTGAGGTATTACACCGCTGACTTGTTAGAATTGAGTGAATCAAGAGTAATACGAGAATGAGTTATTACCTCGTTTACACCGCCTTCACTTTATTGTATTTGTTATACCATCTTGAGACTACCTTTTTTTCAAATTCTAGGTATATAATATCGTATTCCCTCTTTCGTTTTAGAGCTAGTCTAATATAGCGTATAGGCATGTTAAATGCACAAAACGGATTACTCCTTCAGTTACCAAGTTTTGTTTCATAATATGCACATTAAGGCATGGTTTTATAAGTCCGTTTGATCAAACCAAATCACAGTAACACAGTACAATTTTCGACATTACTGACCGAAATCTGATCTAACAGACCTTTATAAAATTCAGCCTTACTAGGTTAGATATCAAGTGTATGTAATTTACTCATTATTACAATCTAATATTAAAGCAGTGATATTATGTACTAGATGTACTCATAATTTACGGAATATATTGATAATTATAATCCTAGGGCTGGTCGATTGTGAATTTTCTTACGTTTTACGAATGATGAGTGAGAGATCAACATTTCAATCCAGTTTAGTCGCGTTCGCGTTCTACAGTTAATATTTTAGAATGATTGTTGTAATTGTTTTCGTATACAGGGTTAGTTTAGCCAATAAAGTAGTAGTTGCATGTTTTTATGAAAGCGTCGACAAATTTTTGTATTTTCTAAAATGAGTTCCTTTGTAAATGTTAAGTGAAAATCGCGCAAGCTGTGGTCCCTCACCACAGTCGAGTCATTTGGTGTCATGTCTACACGATTCGTAATTTATTTGTTTTACTTGAACGTAGCGTAGCGAGTATTCCAATGTATTTATTGTTAGAGACAAGATGAGTGACTTGCTTTATTATCTATAACCAATTGAATGTTTCAGAAAGTAAATTGTATTTAAAGTCTGTTATATATTAAAATATAGTAATTTCAAGGTCTGGTCGTTTTTTATTCACTAACCTAAAGTTTAAGAAAAAGTATTAAAATCGTCAGTAATTAGTTTGGTTTATTGAAATCCAAAAATAAGGTATTTACACCCAGCTTATAATATAAAAGACTACAAATTATTTGTTACAAAAAGCAATTATAAAATTCTTAATAAGTGTCAAGACGTTGGTATACACTCCTACTGATATAAGCATTACAGAACCGCGTAATTAACATAATATTGCCATGTGTGAAAAATATACCAACTAAAACTAATCTGACAAAATGAGATAACAATTAACCACTACCATTCTACTCAAATCTCCCATTTCTAACAACATGCCAACTATACTAATCCGATTTATGACACATATTGGGTGGGCTACTACACTCGCCTTACTAATTCCCTGGTTTTCTGACACCTGTCAATATTAGACGTTTCGGGGATGATAAACATTTTTTTCTACTGTACAAATTATTGGCAGAAAACAGAAACGTAACAAAAACCAAACCAATGGACTAGCAGCAATAAAATCAACGAAAACTGCAAAAATATCACGGACAAAGAAGTGCAAGCTTATTCTAATTAAAATATCAGAATGATACCCACAGCAATTAATTTTTTCCACAGAATATAATTAAATATTTTATTATGTCTCAGTCGTGTGATTTAAAATTAAATCCAGTATGTTATAAGTAATAATAATACGTTGAAGTGACTGTGAATTTATATATTTCAATTATAACATTTACGTTGTGCATTTATATTTTTTTGCGTTTCTCACCCCAGTTTCAAAAAATATATTTTTGCCTGGTTTAGAAACTTCAGAATTCCAGGAAATTATAAATTTAACCTTAAGCACTTGCTATTATTTGTTAGTATATTTCAGCTAACTTCATTCTATGTAGCAATTATAATTATTGGCAAAAAAATTACCCAACACTAACAAAAAATATGAAAACTGGGTCAGTTTTTGCCGGTGAGTATATTAATGAGCAACTCTACCCTAGGTGATGTATATTTGAATGATTGACAAAGAAAAACAATGGCACATTATGTCAACTGAAACAATTATTTGCTTTAAACTTTTGCGATTTTCACACATAATTTTGACTACTCGTGACCACGGCCGTTGAAACATGGCCGAAACGTAAATTAACAATGATTTTATCGCGTTAAAGTTATAAATAACAACTATTTGTAACATACTAAACATGGCTACAGTCAGCGTCAGATGGAGATTTATCCACGATGTAAACACTTCCACTATCAAGGCCGTTAACGCATGGCGCAGATATTATTATTATGTTGAGTAAACTTCATAATGTATACGTAACGCAGCGAGAGTTACTAAAGTAGAGTAACCAAAAACTTCCCTGATTTTGGCCTCTGACCTCTTTGCCGGTTTTTACGGGTTCCATAGGTAACAGCACCCGCCGGCCATCTCGGCCTCAACCAAGGTCCCGCGCCCTACAACATGACCCTGACTACTTGACATAATAGTGGTAAAGTGGATTTTTGACTAATATGCAAAGTACTTAAGGCAATCGATTCATATTTACAAAAAAAAATCATGATTCGCACTTAATCATCAATCATCATGGAAGTATGTACAGTATTTAACACTAACGCACACTTCTTACCACTCGGTGCGTTTGTCACTTGCATGCCAGTATGATTTAATAGTTTTAATTAAAATATTGTTGAATTAGATTGAAAATTAAGATCTTTATTTTCCTTCTCGTTAGATTTTTTATTTTACAGCACCTTTGAAAAGTAAAATTAACCGGATTTCAATTTATTATGTAACGGGTAAGGTCGTGTCACGGTGTACATAGATCTCGCGTTGAAGTACGAACACAGCCAATAAACAGAGTAATTGTATTATATCGAAATGCGTTTCTCTTGAGCTGTGCAAATACGGATTGTTCCTTTGTACAATACTTATTCACTTTTTAACCGTTTCAACGCCAAAGATGCATAGAAAAGTTGTCACACGCACGCCACGTTGCCACGGTGCCAATCGCGAACTTGAACCTTAAACATAAGCCCGTAAGTCGCTTTTAAACCATGTAGGTTTGTGTTGTACGACTATATGGATTTGTGGCGTGGCAGTCGGCGCTTTTAGGCGTCTTTGGCGTTTAAAAGGTAAAATTCAACTTCATAAAAGATGTTTATAATCCATACAATAGCTAAATAAAATACAATAAACATGGTATGCCCTTTGAACTCCAACAAGGAACTCAAGTGAGTTATATCGGAGCCGCTTCAACAACTCAAGGTAAATTTTGTAAAACGTTAATCTTTCGTACACGCTAATTAGTTGGAAAGGTACAAATATTTCAAGTCTGCGAATCGCAACACTAGCCGATATTCCGTCGCCAATAAATTAATAAAAGCCATATGAAACTCTACGACGCAGACGAGTGTGTGCAGTACTTAAGTTTGTACAGTCGGGTGTCAAAACAATGGCGCATTCTACATACCTACTCAAAAATATGTACCAACGCTCTTATTACATTGGTATACAAGCATATTAATACAAACGGATCAAGCGTTGGTACATTTTGAATGCACCCATATTTTTACACCCGCCTGTGCCTGACCAAATTTTAGAACGTTAGCGGTCAAAAAAACAACACTAGTGCTTGAAAAACATCAGTGGAAGAGGCGTGGGTATCGACAATTGAGGCAGAGGGCCCCTCTGAAGATTCAAAAAGTCAACCAGTCCACTTTCACCATTTGTATCACCACTCCAACTCTACTTCCCCCACCACCCAGTTTGGCTTTTTCCTCGCAATGTCGCTTAATCATCTGTGTCCCTGTTTAGGGTTCACATTAGTTATTTAACCTATGAGAATAAATTGCAAAGAGTCTAATTTTAAACTGAACATAGGAAAATTGGAAGTATTATTTCACAACACATCGATACGATACTTTTAACTTTACCTACCCTAATGTCATGGTATATAGAACAATAATGGCAAGTATTGATTTGTTACTCATTTTTAAGATTCTGTCACATTCAGTTTCAGACGTTCTTCGCCTAAAAATGCGTATTTCGATTTTTACGCATTCTAGCAGACATTTAATGGTCGCAATTTGCGATGTTATGTTACTATAATGCTCACAAGAAAGACGAATTCTGAATTTTAATATCAAAAATACTGTAAGATTATCATCATCACATTAGATAATATATTGCTTTTCACGTTATACAAAATGCTCAAAACATTAAAATTCCATTTACGTACTAAAAATTATAGATAGTTTTAAATACAATTATTACAATGGCGAGATTCTGTAAGGATTCGTTTGTACTTCTCAAAAATATTTATGTAATGCTCAGTCAATGGATGATATCTTAGCTTTAGTTCGGCGAAGGAACACATACTTTTCACAAAAGATCATTGCTTAGTAATTTTCTAGTTCTATCATTCAATTTAAGTCCTACAAATTATTTCAGTAAATGAGCTAGTATTACTTTTTGCCAACCACTTAATACTTTTTTAATGTTTACATATCAACTATACATTTTTAACATCGAAAAACAAAATTGTTTCGTTAAGGGCCGATTTATGAATCATTTGTAAGATTTATCTGTCGGTCAAACATTGCAAAATCGACCCGTACGTTCGCTAGTCCGGTACTCAAACTTTATTGATACCTCACTACACGGCACGTCTACCTACGAGTATTACAAACTTCCAAAAGCCGGTTTGCTTTTGTCTAATTATATTGTTTTGATTTATCACTATAACTACGATTAATTTTAACGTGCAATGTTCAGTGTTACATGGCAACTTTATAATACCACTGCGACGTCACTTTTATTAGGGCTCATAGAGATAATAAAGGGTTCAGTTTTTGAGTCGGGTTCGCAATCCGATTTGATAAATAATTTGTTGTTTCACATTTTAGAGAGCACGGACTATTTAACGTTGGCTGAAAAATACACTCTTAGGACCAGGCCACGCGGTTCGAACTGGCTTCATAGTGCTGAGTTAAGGCAACTCTATAAAGCCAGCTGTATACGCATATAGTGTGGCTCGGTCAATTCAATGCTTTAAAACGACACACTAATAACCTTTACCTTTATAAAAATGGTATCTATCCGCTCTGAAAATCAGGCCAAATGCGGATGAAACAACAGGGGTCTTTAACAACTTACAGATTTAAAGATACTAATTACATTTAGTGCCATTTTACTGTTATATTGTGTCATTACTAAGTCAGATAAATACCGCAAGTATTCGCGCGTAACATGCCATCTTTTTATAGAAAAATACAACCGCTGCGAACCCGGATCTACCACAAAACCACAGATATTACAGTAAGTAAAGTTGAGTGCTAAAATTTGACATAATTGTAACATTTTTCCTACAAAGATGAGTCAAAACTGTTAAAGTGTAGCACTTGCGCGTTTAGTGGTACAGGCCCTGCTCTCAAACAAGCCCCTCAGCAAAAGTGCGCTCACACGGGCGTGATGAGTTTGCTGTGCGACCGCACGGCCCGATGCTAGGAAGCAGTTTTCCTGTCGCCGCTGTCGAGCATTTTGTCATCGCTGCAGAATTTCTCTAGCTGCTTCGCGTAGTATGTGTTGAAGTTCAATCTGGAAACAGAATGAACATGTTTCAAACCCACTTAAAACTATGGACGTTTTTAAAGAGCCAAATCTACAGCCAATTTATTACCGTACCAAACCACCGTCGTCAAATGTTTCATTCTTGTCATAGGTTTTTGTACTTACATGAGTGTTAACTGGCTGTAATATAATAGCATAAAAGTAAACGATTAAATCAAAATACGAAATGTCAAATAAATACATAAGTAGTGAGTTTGACTAGATTTATTTACAAGGCAGATAACAGTTTCAAAGACTGGCACAGTGACATAAGCAAATTAGTAAGTAAGAAGTAAATACTTTATTGTACACCAAACATGCAACACAACATTATAAGTAAAATAAATTAAAACAATGGCATAACTCAATAAAAAGAAAAAAGTTTTACCATCTGCATACGTGTGATATTGACCAGCCGGTTTAACATGAATGAGATATGGATGACTTATGCGTCAAACTAAGAAACTAATAGCGAAATACCCTTCCCCTCTGGCGGCAGGCGGGTTAATAGACTTCTCGCTAGGCGCTAAACAAGACGCGTGTCAGTATGAAAGTGCGAACGATAGAACCATACTGTAGCCAGTTGCTAGTTGCAGCACGAATGGACCGACTGGACAGGGGCAGTGCCACTCTATCACAGAATACATTATGAAGTAACTTGCTACTGCGTATCGTACGGTAAGTGACGAGATCCGGAGGCCGAATAGCTAGTACCCATTGATGCACCCTTATAATAAAAAGGAAAACTTTGTATGTAGGGAGAAATCTCTGGCACTACTAAACCGATTCCAAAAAATCTTTCACTAATAGAAAGCTACACTATCCTCGACGGACATAGGCTACTGATTCTAAGCGAACGAAGTCACAGGCGGCCGCTAGTTGTTAATAAAAAGTCATTCCCCAAAAAACAGGATATATTCTTAGACGCAGAAGCCCTGGTTGAAATTGGTGCACAAATGGCACGGGGCAAAATAAGGCTCGCGTTGAAAGACAAAGCAAACCCCATGGGAGGTCACTTCCCATTAGGTGAACGGCACGCATGTAACCCTTTCTTCTTAAAAAGGTATTTAGAGTACTTCGTTAATCTCTTGGCCGCCATAGTTATCCAGTCGTGACAGCTAATGAAAAGGCTCACACGCCAACGACAAAAATGTAGGATGGTGCGTTGATTGATAAGAAGGGAGTTCAAGGGAGGGGGGATTTTGAATTTAAGTTGAATAAAATAGTCTTAAAGTGCATTCTGTTTCCTTCCTTTGCTACAATCCGACATCAATGCATAACCATATCATATGACATGATAAATCTGTGGCGTACAGAGCACGTCACTTAACACTTCACTCGTAGTGTGGCGATCAATAGGTTAAAGCGAAACGCTGGCAGTACAGTTCCCGGCAAACATCTTGAGCACTGACCTTGACTGCGCAGTAGCCGTTTCTAGTACAAATGTGTATGCGCAAACATACCCTCTCCACTCGAGTTTTGCTCAAGTTGCCTGCAACTATAACCTTACCTGGAGGATATGTTCAGCAGCTTGTTGGCGTTGCTGTCCCGGACCATCTGGTCGGTGATGGCGAGCACGGAGAGCAGCGCGGCGGTGAACCGCAGCGCGTACCGCGACACCGACCGCGAGAACGAGTCCGCCGAGCCGCCGCCCGCAGCCGGCCCGCCGCACCCCGGCTCCTGTATATACACAAACATGTCCGAAAACTGATCCATTCAGTGACATGCAACTTCAGAACCCGTGCAAGTCTGCCGAGACTAAATAACACAAATTGTACAAAAATATCGCTAGAACAGAACTAGAACGTGGGTCCTTCTACTTTTCGTGCCTTGCTCTCCGAACTGAGTATAGAGACATGACTATGTATTTGTAATTGTGTTATATTTTGTCTTTCTGCCCAAAGCCAGTGACAAATGAATAGTTTGTTCAATTCTTGAGAACGCGTCAACTTTTTAAGGCTATTTAACGCGCCACGTTGAGTAGTAGTTATCTAATGGGACTGATATGTTCAATGTTAACCAAACTAAATGAAAAGCTCTTAAATAAATAAAGATTCATTTTTATAAGTAATACAGTTAAACCTTATGCTTATTCACAAGTCACTTTTATATTGTACGCTTTGGATACACCCAATATTGAACCTTTAGTGACGGATATAAATATTTTTAATACTTGTGAGGATAGATGTGTGTTTTAATTCTTTCACGCCAAAGGTGATGGACGGATTTTGATGTAACTTTACAGCAATATAACTTATACATCAAAATAACATATAGGCTAAAATTTATTTGCACAGCGCACGGCGTTTTTGAGCTTACGCGGATAGTTATTTCATCACATGATGAAATAACTATTAGTCTCTAAGTATTGTCATGTTAAACCATGTTCAGTCCTTATTAGAACACTTTTCTGCTCTAAATGCTCTAATATTCCTACTATTTAAATATATTTAAAATCTAAAGATTCACAAATAATAATATTTACGAGTAAAACCAGAAAACAATTGTATCCATTACGTGATGCTGAGTTTTAGACACAAAACAATGAGCTACAATGTATGCAATGAAATTAATTTGAAGGAAACCATTTCACAAGGCTTTTTAACAGGTCTAAGTAATGAAAATTTAATATAATTGTTACTCTGAAATAGAAACGATACTTACCACGGTACTCTAAAACAAGAAAAGTCATGAAAGTAATAAAATGCGAACATTAATGATTTTATTGTCATCACAAATACTACATGGAAGCAATACACGTGACAGAGCTCTAACTATTAGAAATGTGAACGCAGTTCATGTGTGAAATACTGAACGACACAGAAATGACAGCGCAACACTCTACTATTAACGTGACATAATTAAAAATCGCGACAGTTTTAAATATTTTTTTTGCAAGGACAGTGTGGGTTTTTATTTATTTTTAACGCCGGGGGGGTCATGACCCCTAAGATCCCCCCTTCTCCAGACGCAAAACTTTGCAAATTAAGCACAAGCTCCACCTGTAACGCTAGAGTATATTAAGGTAATCTGCCGGTAGCATAACCCCCCAGCATATAACGCCTCTGAACTTGAAATATGGTAATTGTGCAATTTGGTTGTCCACGCGGCAGCACGGCACAAACGCATAAAACATCAAGGTATATTTTCCCTTACAACTGAACATTGTCAGCCTTGGTAAAATTTACATTAAAAAGGAATTGCTGCTGAAACTAACAAAGTACTTTCGTAGTCTACTTTACCTACAAAATGGTCGCCGGGCAAAAACTTCGTACAGTGATCTTTCACTGCTATCCGCAGTTATTATCTATATTAATATTATAAAAAGTTAAAGTTTGTAAGTTTGGATGTAAGAGGTAATCTTCCAAAGTACTTATTATCCGATTTCAAAAATATTTTACCAATATTTAGAATGGGGTTTTAGGATGGACATAGGCTATATGTTTCACGCGGATGAAGCTGCAGGAACAGGTAGTGTGTATTATAAAAAAAATACCAATAAGGAGACGTCTAAAAAGCAATATAAAATGGAAATATGCGTATGCAGTTTAAAAAAGAGCGTTTTCAAAAAAGTTGTCCGGTTAACCTAAACTTAGTTATATTTAAATACTAATTGTCAGTTTTGTTACGAAACGTACATCGTTTGACATTAATCGCCAGTTTGGTGACGGCCACTAACCACTTGTACAGTACAGCTTTAAAATGAAAATTCTCAAAAACACTGCTCATTTCGTGTACCGATTCACTATTTCACACCGAAACCCATAAACATAATGCTGCGTTCACATTACAAATTCCATGATACATGACGTCACATGAGACTGGTGTTACATGGTGCGTTCGCGCAACTCGAGTGCTAATGATGTGGATACCTCGCTATAATCTGTACTGTCATACGTCGATCCGAGCATACTGTTAAGCTCTGCGTCCACGAAGTACTTGTGCATCTCCTTGCCAATTAACGTGTAGCGTTAAAAGAAAACAAAATAAATTCACGTTAGAAACAACAGCTACAAAGCAACTAGGAAATTATTACATAGATTTTATATCTTACATGAGAAAAGTTGGTTGAAATAAATACATTTAAGACATTTGCGTTGTCATAAAAAATATCAATTAAAGAAATAAAGGGGGTTTCATAAAAGAAAAATACTCGAATACATAACATGTACTAGTAATAAGAAAACAAATTACAACCTCCACCAGCTTTTAATACGTATGACTGATTAAGGCGCTTTGTTCAAGATTTTTAAAAAGATTGCGACGAACTGACAGCCTCTTCTTTTTTCGAAGTTATTTATTTATTTATTTATTTAATTATTCTTGTACGTAAATTGCTTTGTCATCCTTACATGTATGTATACGAACATTACGTTGTATTTTTTGGTTTCGTTTGATGCACTATTTTATTTACCTACTTAAACACTCCTTAGGTGCTCAATTAACAGTTTCGCTGATGGTAAACGGCTATAGGTCTTATAACAATAGAACAATCTATTGTGTCTGGGTCACCAGCTGCGAAAGCTATAAGTAAGTTTCTTCTCAAAAGTGACCAGACCAATTTGCAGCACACATACGTTTTGGTTGAAAAAAGCTTCTTCAACGGATTTGAGATCTCAACCCTAATAACCACTATCTAACACATACGTAAATCCATGAAGAGGTGACTAAACAACGAGTTAAAATGAATTTTATAGTTTAAACTCTAAGGCATTAACACGTCCCTCTCGAATAAACGAATATGTTAAACCGTGTACAATCGGCTTTATATTCATTTCCAAGCAAAAGCTAATGATTGCGTGGATAGGATCGTTTACAGTGCTCAAGTGATTCTCATTAAACAGGCCAAGCACACTCTTTTTATTAACAGCCATGTCTTGACTCTGCTATCTTTATTGCTAAGTGGTGTTCATTGTTCTACAATAAATACGGACCTTTCACAGATGAATTGTACCTAACACGGGTAACAGATACCCGGTGTTCACTACATATTAATCTTAAAGAATCTACTACTACTCTGAGCTTGGAGCTAAATCATTATGAAGTATGCTATTTTATACATGCTGGGCATTTTTCTGATTTTGTATGATACATTTTGTACACATAGCATTCTACGTGCAACTAACTGTATTAAACTGTTTAAATAAGAGATACTGAAGTCGATGGTTTTATTTGAGCCAAGATATGGTAAACCACTATAAGGTGATGGTAAAAGGTATTAGAGTTCTTACAATACCAAATCAAATTCAGTACATGGTCTGAATCACCCTATTTACTAAATCAGGCGTTGCTCAGCGGAGCTTCATTAATAAATTGTAACAAATTGCCTTGCTACTCCGCGAACGCTTTGCTTTTAGGTTTTGCGGAACAACAAGGTAATTTGTTCCAACCTATTCATTGATTTGTGATGTTATCTACGACTTTACGGTACCTGTATGAAGGTGCAAAACTGCACACAGACTTGGCACAGCGTGGTGACCGCCTTGAGAAGCTGCGGGCTGGTGAGCATGCAGTCGCCCAAGCACTGCTCCAGAAAATCGCTGTGCCGCTCTAGCACCTCATCCACGTTGTTCACCTGAAAATTTAATTTATTTTTATTTTTAACACATTTTCTTGAAAAGGGGGCCCCTTGTGTGCTGCTAAGTATACGCATCGTTATTTTTGCGAACTCTTTAGCGCTTTTTGCTTTCTAATTTTTTTATTTTACTTGCTTCCTTGGCCTTCTATGCCGCCATAACGCATTAGTGTTAGCAAAAAGGTCTTTACAGTTTTAATTATATTTCTTCTTTTTCTTTTCCTTTTCTTTATGTACGTTCTTAATAATCCATGAGTGAATAGTCCATTATACTTATAACAAAGCGAGACAGGGTCAAGCCCAGCGCCATCGCTCGGGTGAAATAAAATATAGAAAAAAAGATATTAGTAGACTCTAAAAAACTTTAATATAATTTAAATATGCCTCAAAGTTATGGATAAAAATTTTGTTGCCACATTTTTTTTCTTGCGTATACACACGTTGGAAACGAGTGGTAAGCACTTGTGAAAGTTGCTATTCACTGCACAATACGTTTTATTTTGTTAAGACGCAGGGGTTTCCCGTGCATTTTCCAAGTACTATACAATATATTTTGTAAACCAAGAGAACCAAAATCTGTTTTACACTGACTTTAACTTGTAGTTATATATCAAGGTGCATGATTATGTTATACCCTCTACAGCTGGAGTGACTCGTTCACTGTGCAAACATAAAGTTTGGAAGAAATTCTTATAAAAAATTACTGCATGCGACGAGTGATGATCCTGTGATCTCTAGCTTGCGACCGACTGGAGAAACTTTTCAAGGGGCAGCCCAGATACTTACAAAGATTCTTTGTTTATGCAAGTAAAGCATTTGAATTAAATTAAGCCGTGCAATGAGTAATGTAACCTTGCGGTGCGAGTGCCATAGCACCGCCCACGAATTAACAACAAGTCGCTCCGCCCACTGCAAAAAGTTAAAGGCTCGAGAAAAAATATATAGAACATGGTTGACCAAAGGTTTCAGTACGCGTATAGCTTTTTCTTTCGCTTAACAAACAATTGGAGCGATTGGTTGTATAGTGTTAAAAGAACTTTTATGACTGCCTCGCTCTAGCCCGCGAGTTTATATCCGAGTTTCGATTTTCTATGACTAATGTTTATCAAAGAATGACTTAATGGTTAACAAATTTACTTCAAAAACGGCAATAAGGGGTTTCAATTCTATGTGGCAAATACTATAAATGCGTTTATATTAAATACATTTATTTCTTAACTCTACAAACTGAAGCAACTTTGAACAACCAAAACAAACGTTTCTCTTTAACAAGTAAAGCCAACCATTAGCTATCAGACGGTCATTAATGCAGCATGGCTGGTAATTGGCGGCGGTGGCAGGATCCGCGCGCCCACACTCGCGCTCACTCTGACGAATCCCAGCGGCGCAGGCGCACCGTCGCCATGCGAGCCAAGTGAGCAGTGACCAAGTGATTGTGACCAGTGAAATACAGTGAAAAATCGTATTCAGGTGGGTTTCGTACAAAACAAAAAACAAGTTTTGCAATTCAAAACAAGAGTTAGTGAATTTTTGACTCGACATAAAGAATAATTTTAGGTACCTACGTCGCAATTTTAAACCCGCGCTACCGTTTATCACCTTAGGTACATATTAAATTACTTTTAAGAAGCATCCGCAAATAGGTGGGTTTTCTTTGTGATTTCATAAAGCAAATGTTAGATCTCAATTTCAGTTAGACTAAGAACACAAACATACAAAGCAGTTGAAGCGAAACAAGCGGAGAAATACATCATTACTAAAATATATCCTTCTAACTTTTTAAGGAGTACCATATAACATATTCGCAGCAGAACAAGTGTAAAACTAGCTAGCTTTTATAAACACGTAAACAACGCGTTTCAGCCTTGTCGCGCTTCAACAAGTGTCTAGCTTCAAAAGCAGTCAAAACACAAAACATAACGTGGGTGTAAACATAAAGGAGATCATCACATGTGTGGACTGTCAAGCCCTCACACAAGGTCAAAATGACGTCACTTATGATGCGGGACATAGCCCAGTGTACAGATAAACCGCGGGAAGTTGTGTCATGACGAGTGTAATTGATCAATTGCCACAATATTATAACGGGCAGGCGCATATCCGGTGAAGGTTTAAATATATTTTCAAACACAATGAACCCGACCCGTTTGATTGCAAATGCGTGTTTAGCAATGCAAGAGTGCGGTTAGTCAGGTGTCGAGGTAGGGGCTCAAGGGAACTGGTTTGCAAGTGAATCGCCTGTGTACCTAATGCTGATTCTTGTCTTGAGTTTCCAGGCGTGAGTTCGGCATTAGACAAATGTCGACACATCTTAAACAGGGATATAGGAGTCTGGATTTACTACCTAATTTAAATTGTAAGCTTAATTAAACATATTGCAATCAATCAGACATCCAGAGTTCTGTTAGTTATGCTATGTGATTTTTCAACAATTCATAGTGATTTTGTCCTTTTAGCCAGCTTCTAAGAATAGCTCGAAAAATTGCAATACCTAACCAACGCCACATTAAGGAAAAATTATGAACTCAGTTTTAACTATTTCACGACTAAACCGCTGAACACTGTAATTTAACAACAGGATGTAGAGTTTGTAGTCTTGAGAAGGATATTTGATAAGGACCTCCCGATTTGATAAGGAGTCCTGCGAAAATCGTTATTCTATCTGAGCGAAACTGCAGTTTCTCTTTAGAAGTACATAATTAAATAATTTATGTGAACGTTGCTGAGATTCTTTAATATGACTTGATGCCTAGCAGGATTGATGGTCAAACCGACAGGTAAAAAATCTTGAAATACTAAACTTGACGGACGCGAGGTGACCCGCGACGACCTCATAGCCTTTATTGAACAGTCATCAATAAAAATCAGTTTAATCATCCACATAACCGCTTACCAGGCGACCTTAAATACTGTTATCTAACCTGCTCTTTTACAAACTGGTCAAACAGCAGACCCTGTCTGGTAGACTTTAATTCGAGAATTATGTGTGAAACGACTATTAGTTATGCGTACTAACGAATGCCAAAGATTTGTTTGGTATAATGTGTTATTTTCCATGGTTTTTGTAGTCGCACTGTATTTCAACTTAACCACACAAGCTTGTCTGGTTCTTGCATCGGATTACATTACTGGAGGAAGGATAGGTTATCATATTATCTGCATATTTCCATATTCAATAACAATCGACGGTAGCAAGCTCATGAAATACACAAACACTGGTGCAAATGTTGACAAAAGATGACGTCATTCGCCTACACGTCCCGGCATAGCTATAGTTCCGCCAAATAGGGACCTCCGGCTGATTCTAAACATAATGTATTCACACTCGTCCTTAAATAAATTATCGACTACCATATATACCCCAGTAAACGGTTTCTTGAATATACGGACATAATTTGGCAGAAATTACTTATCGCTTCGTGACATTTGGTAACTTTACAATAAGTTTCATTGTTTTGGATGTGTGAAAAGTAGTAATTTGCAGATCATACAGTGCTATTGACGGCAAATGAATCAAACAAAGTAATTTGAAGGAGCTACCAAGTAATAATTTGTAATCATCTAATGATGCATTACATTAGCTAACACAGACCGCAGGCATTATTACAAATATGCCGTCTGAAAAAGTAATAAACAGGGTCGATTCCCTTCAACTCATGTCATAGAGAGTTTTCTCTGACTTCAGATAGGCGATTTCGATTGAAAACCAAATGAGTTCCAATTCACTAAGAAGCGACCCCGGTAAAGTGATTGCAAGGCTTCATTTCAATGCAACTGTGTAAAAACTCGAATGAATTTACGAATCCCTGACGTGCGTAACAACTATCAGAAAGTGTTCAAGATTATAAATAAGAATAAAAGCAGCAAAGATCAGAGCAAAAACTGTTAATCACAAGTACCTGCGCAAGCGCGCCGGTCCATCGATTCGAAATAGCTCAAAGAGTTTCAACGCTCTCTCTCGCCGGTACTTCAGCTCGGGGTGTCGTAAATGACTGAGTAGATTGCTCGATCTTTATGGGCTATTAAGTACTTGGTACGGGGAGTTGATTTGGAATAACGTCATTAATACAAGCTTTCCGGTCGCACTCTTAATGCATCACGTTTTAAAATAAACACTCCAACACGCCATATCTTCATTGCCTGTTTGAAATATGCAAGTTGTTTATTTATCAACATCTCATCATATTAGATTCCAACGGATGCTGATTCGCTGAAAGACAGCAGTGATTTCTTGGAACTTTATTTGACGATTTCTAAGAAAAGTGGGGGTATAGTAAGGTCGCTTCTCTTTTAACGGCAAAGCAAATTAAGCACGAAGTTGACAAAAACGCCCGTCTACCTTTCGAGGCTGGGTACGCGTGTTGAAATTGAAATTTCGTGTGTGGAACGGAAGGCTTTTTCTGTTTAGTTTGTCAAGCACCGGATGTATAGAACCATGTACTTGCACAAGCGACGCCAATTCTCTACGGTTAAACCGACATATAGGTACCTACGAGAATAAGCGCATCTTATAGATATACAGATATTAGTTTTACAATTTCGGTCTAATGGCAAATTATACGTCACGATTTAGACATAACCATAAAGGCAATCTTCTTAATGCTTTATATGTCGAGTAAATTATGCGTGGAAGAGTCCGGTACGGCACAAGATATTTGGTGATATAAAAGTCAAGCTCCATTAATCTAAATGATTTATTTACATTAGAAGACGAGGGCAAAGTTTTGTAAACATAATAAGGAACGTTTTAATAACTACAAAGTCGGTTTACATTAAACTTAATAGTAACTAGATTTTGTATAGTAACATTAAGTACTCCGTAAGTACTTTCTTCGACTCGATAAAGTTTTCAATTTAATCAAATTAATTAACAACTTCGTAATGTTTGGTGTTAATATTTAACGCCTAATTGACCGTTAGTGTAAAGTCAACAATTTTCCTCGTATCTATACAAACGTAAAGGAAATGACAATGTAAAATTAATTTAAAGACTTATATGTATAGCAGAGAACACAGGCTTAACTTGATGATCTTATTGCGCTGAGCAAGTCCGATAGCGCGGTTGGTCAAGGCAACCGAGATGCAAGCAGGTTGACTCAGAGTGCACAATATTTTTATTACGCCTACATATATCCAAAATTCAGTAAACCCACGCATGAATCACAGTCACATAACCAAATCAAACAATTAGCAGATTAGAGATGTTATATTTTATCGGCCAAGCTGAATCATTGAGTGAGATAATTTGAACGGATTGTTGACAGATACACCTACTGACGAGGGTATTTGTATACCTATAATCAATATTAATGCTGTTCAAGCTACTAGGTAAAGTAAGGCGTGGTCATGGTCATTAAACAGAAGTCAACAGGCGGACTAACTAACGCGGCATGCGTAACAGACAAACAGACCAACACCACAGGCTTACAGCATAGAGATAACTGTAGGTATTCAGAATACCGAAGTACACTTATGATTCAATTTTTAGAATTGAAACAAAACATTACTCTAGATAGAATATTGAATCACGTTACTGATTCAATTTCAAGAAAACGTGCGCGAATAAGCTTATTATATTAATTCAAAACCGCTTTCACTTCCTCAGTGGCAATATGGTCTTATAACATATCATAATCAAATCATCTGGAGGTACCGCCAGCACCAGTTATAGGAGACACTCATAAATTTTGAACATTAAATCCTGTGACAATTTACACCAATAATTGATCTATTCCCAAACTAAGCAAAGCTTGTACGAAAGATACTAGATAACGGATACACAAATCTAGACACCAGAGCCAAAAGGTCGGATTCATATTCGGACAAGTAAAGATTTTCCCATAAGGGGGAAATAACTCACAACCCCTAGCTTCGTAGTCAGGGCCAAATGGCTTAAATACGTGAACGCTTTCATATTTTGTGCTGCCGGTACTTGTTTTTTGTTAATTTATAAAGAAGCAGGCCCGTGGAGGCGTGCTCAGCAATTAGGGCGTAGCGTACCGCCGGTAGCGCGGAGATAAAGCCCGCTTACCGATATCTTTGAGAAACAACGGAAGGGGCTAATTGCGCTGACCATTAGAGAACATTTCTAAACAACAAATTAACAAAAAAAAAGCATAATATGTTAAAAACAGAGACTGTGTAGCTTACTTGATAAAAATGATATTACAAAACTTTGAGAGATCTTAACAATGTTTAGAGCATAAATCAAATAGCATCTGACGTGTTGTATAAACACATTCGCTGTGCAAATATAAGCGTTGGCTGCTACTGATAGATAAATACGTAAGGGAATATAAAAAAAAGACTTACATAATTCATACTAGTCAGATTCTTGAGCTCTACAAACTTAAAAAGTTTATGGCGTTTTAGTTCCTTTAGCCCTAAACTACGAGAATGTTTGACATTTTGTAAGTGTCCCTTAGAACTTTGATAAATTATCTCATTAGTTAATCCCATTACAGACTTAAAGTTCAGAGCGTCTGCGTCCTTGATTATTATTTGTAAACTCCTTAGCTCTAACAATACCAACATTTTACAATCAAACCATGCCAATTTGAATAATCGAATCAATGCAAAGAAAAGGTCAAGTTTAGAAACTTTGAAAGACATGGGGGTTATGATTAAAGGGCGCTTAAATGCCAGCCAGAAGCTGATAGCAAAGCCTGATGGCCTTTTCCTATGATCGCTGGCCGTAGAACAATAAAACAACATTATATAGAAACCTATTATTAGGTAGGTCTGAATTAAATCTACAAGTAACCACCCTTATGAGCCATTTACACAGTTGCAATACATTGCGGGCTACCGAGGTACGATGTGATCGGTCGATTGATCGAGCCGCGCAATGTAATGCAACTCGCATACGAGAACTCGCTCGATGTAAATGACCACTTAAGTTCTTTCTTATTGTAACTTAAGTTCTGGCATCAAATAATGAAAAGTGGAAATAAAAGGCTAGAGTAGATTAGCCTGTAGGACACCATTATTTACGAAGTAACTAGTCTTTAAAATACATTTCAGTTTGGTTTGGTTTAGTGGACGTAGACGGCGATGGCGGAGCACAGACTTCTTCTTGAGGAAATGGCCGCTGTGTGCAACAGCGAGAGCGGCGGAAGCGTTGGGGGGAGGCCTAAGCTTGGCCCAACCTTGGTACACATTAGGCTCATAGTAATAATAGTTTTGTTACTCTAATGTGCATTTCGACCAAAATCATTTAAGACTAGGTTTTATAAAGCCTTGTTAGACCAAATTATACTGAGTTACTGAAATTAGGTCTAACATTGAATCTTACGGGTTTTATAAAAGCTGGTTTAAGAAAGATTTTGAGAAGAAGCACAAAGAATGAATTTCTGAGATGAAGTGTTATTTAACTCAAGTTGGCTCTAACAAATCCCATTAGCGTATTGTTATCGGCTATCTCGGCTCGCACGTCATAATGTGCTGATAATCTATTCAGCTTATTGTATCAATGCATTGCCGTTTGGTTTAGCAATGGTGAAAAGGTTGTTCAAACAGCCTGATAAGATAGTTGGAAAACTATTAAACTTCGACTTATTTGATTTACGATTTGGTACAACGTTTATTTTTATAGAACTCTATGTTACAACGAAGTTGTGGTAAATTTTCTGACATTCATAGTGCTTCTTGTAAATCAAATCAGAGAAAAGATATTTTGACTTAGACATTTTAGACTTTTCATCTCTTACACGCCTTTTCGGAAAATATACTTTTTACTTAAATACTTTGAATATGCGCTTTTAAGTAGGTAAATAACTAAAAACAAAGTCTTATAGTATCGGCTTTATCTTTATTTCTTTTGTCTTGCGTAAAACAAACAGTAGTAAAAAACCGGCCAAGTGTGTGTCGAACACGCGTAAACTGAGGGTTCTGTAGGGTACCCGTTTCTAAAAGCTCATTTTGGGAAGCGCACAGATAAGTTTGTTAGCAACTGAACATTTCGAATTTATATCTCATATGTGTCGTCAACATCATGCTCAAATATTTTTTGCTAGACGATTTAATTTATGAAAAATATTCAAAAATAACCCACACGGTTTTGTGTACTTAATTATTTTTCGTCCCTCAGTTCCAAGTATTGGGGGGATACCCATAATTTTATATTATTTCGCAATTTAACTACTCCTCCATTGTATTGCAATTCACAAAAGACCTACCTTCTACATTTCATCAGCATAGTCCTATTATATAGTCTCACAATAAAGGAGATAGACATACATAGTATAAGGTATAAATTTTTTGCCATTTATCTACGGAACCCAAAACATGCTTCTTTTTTTGAATTCTTTTTGTCATGTCAATCTCTCGAATATTATGAGAACGTGTTTATGTTTTACTTTTCTAACAAAAAGCCGATGTTAAAAAAGGGAAAAGACAGCGTAACGTATAGATTTAAAATATGACAGAAGCCCCGAGGTATCTTATGTTTATTCAATTAAAGCCTTCAACAGTTCGGCGTGGAATTACCGTGACCGGTGGCTGGCAGCCGCGGCGGGAGCAATAATGGTAGGGCAATTGTTCCGAATTTCTCCTACGCCATTAAATTAATGCTACACGCGTGCTGGTCTCTCTCACTTGCTAGAAACAGGTAATTGGACCGATTTACGCACCGCATTAAATTATTTTTAACTACCATTACAGACTACAGACAAAAATGACCCTTGAAATCTCGACGTTGTTATTGTAGTAGCTTGTTTTCGCTTGTACGTTTTTCACTGGTTAATTTGGACATGATTTTATTGCAGTATAATTGTTGTTAGTGAAGTGTTGATGAATCGATGAAATACAGTCCGTGTGCTTTGTTTCACAATTTGCATACTAAGCACCCGTATATGCCGTTTGTAAACTTTCATCGAAAGGTCGTTTTGTTGCACATCCTACGTCCGTTAAAGTATTTAAGAATACAAAATGAGAAAAAAAAACTCAAACTTCTTGTTAAAATGTATATAAAGTCTATTCATCCTGACTTTTCTTTAGTACCAACAACATTCTAACCTAAAATTTGACTTTTGTCACCTAAACAAAACATCGTTTATCGCCTAACTAAAGCAAATCCAAGCTTCAAATTGAAGAGCTGTGTTCTGCAATTTTTTGCTCTGTAATGTTTTATTCAAACAATAAACAATATTTTGATGGCAAACACTGAAATTTTAGGTTAGAATATTGTTAACTACTTACAACCAGTGAGGATGAATAGACTTTAAATGAACTATGTTATGCCTCTACTTCTCAGTTATCAAAACGACGTAAGAAACGGCTTGAAAGAACCATTGTAGTATAGAAACTTCTAGTATTTTCGTCGCTTTATAATACTTTAACTACGTCGGATACAGGTCATGGTTAGGTCTTACTTATCCCCTTTCAAATTCATATTTTAAAGGCATTTTTTTTGTAAAAGAACACACATAGAACGTTCTTTGTTACTTTTTAAGTCCCTGGAGTTAAGTTTTGTTAGTCACTAATTGAAATTAAAATTCAAAAACGCGTTGTATTTCTAAGAGATTCCTTGAACTATATTGAATAATCTTAAATTAGTCTGCGGTGCTTAATTTGCTACGCTTGCCGGCTTTGTCAGAATAATATTTGTCTTCGGTTTTGCTAGTTTATGTAACCAGTGACTAACCCTTGCTTATGGATTACGTCGCAGCTCAAATATGGAAACAGTAGGCTAACTTCCATTAGGAAAAGGTTATCTCTTTGTTAAATATAGTTTAATATAAAATGTGTATTACTGAGTTTATTATGTTTAGCCTGTTGTTAAACTTTACCACTGAGGCGCAGTTTTATAAAAGTCCGTCAGTAAAAAAGTAACTCAATACAATTTTAGACATAGCTGAAGAATGTTTGATCTTACCTTTGGATTTTTAAAAATCCAACCCACACTGTAAAACGACCTGTCTAGGAATATAGGCAGATCGTTTTACAGTTAATATTTATTGTACATATTAAGTGAAGTTCACATTAATATTAACATAGCATTTATTAGGCATTAATTTATCCATTACTGAACATTTTACAATTTCCTCATACTAATGTGCATTATTCTGAAAATCCACTACTTATTTATTGATTGAAGCTTCAAGTCACTATGCAACAAAATCTTCAAATAATTTTAATTATCTCGCCAAGCTTAACAACCAACGGCACGTTACAGTATTTAAAGTAACTAAACACCCGTTGTAATTTTCGCTTCTACACGCCACGCGGTTACAGAATAAAGATGAAAATAAAAAGTTCAAAGAGCCATAAAGTGCTCGCCGACAACAATACAAGTGCTCGGTCATCGGAACGCAATGAGATACTCCACATGTTCCACTTGTATTCGTACGCTACCAGCATACTACCAGTTTAAAAACATTAGGTACTAAGTTTTCAATGCTTGAACCTTTTGAAAATAAATTAGCGCGACTTTGCGGATGTTATTTTAGCTAAGCCGGCACGCTTAACGGATGCTTTAACAGCTCTTATTTAGTATCTGCCTAATGGGGAACTTTCGATTTTTTTTCATAGGGTAGGTAGGTTCAGATGCGTTCCAATACACCACAGGTTGCTACAATGAATAGGACGACCGGATATTCTAGTGGTAATTGACTCTGACTACGAAGCTTGACGTGGGTCGTGGGTTGGATTCCCAAAAGGCTTGGCTTAACTTGCTAGCTTGTATGAAATCTCATCCTTACTGGAGACTCTTATAATCTTAAATGTTGCAATGAACAATGATTAGCTTGACCAACAATATTTTAGAATAGTTTTGGAATACTCATAGCCAAACTTATTTAAAAACACGTTTCCCGGTCTGATTTCTATAAAATCGAAATAAATTATCGCAAACAGAAAGCCAAAAGAGCCTTGCAATCCAATCCAAAATACGGCTATGCTAAATTTATAAATATGAACACTCCTAAATGTTCTTGGTTTATGCTAGTATTTTATTTATTTATGTATAAATAAAAATTGTACTGGCCTTCAATTCTCTCCAGAGACAAAACCGAGAGATGTACTGTACCTCTGTGTCCGGCGGAGGTTCCACCTGTTCATAGTCAGTCGAACAACTGACTTTTTTACTAGCCATTGATTAATCGACCCAGACCGGTTCGAGAATAAAACATGCGTTAATTTAGTGGAAGTAATTCAATTTGTATACGTGTCGTTAAAAGATAAATTATCTGGCATTCCGTTAGGCTTTTTTCTTGCTTGGAACTCAAGCGTGAGTAAGTCGAGAATAGTCAGCATTTGAGCCCAGTGGGCCTAAAAAGATAGCCCAAGTTTGATTTGTCAGTTCGGCTTTATTCTACCTTACTAGTGTCATAAGAAATGAATGGTGAACATACTTTGCTATCGCAGGTGCAAATGAAAACATAATCTTTCAGTACCACCAAATCGTAGTTTCACCCCCAATGAAGAAGTATGATGGATGATGAACAAAGGATAACTTAAACCTGGCCAGTCATGTTAGGGCCGCTGTTTAGTCATCCAAAAAATTGTCAAAAGACTGAATTTTAAAATAGGTAGTGCGTGTTTTTTCTTGATCGTTTGAAATACTTAATACTACTTGCTTACGTAATAAAGATGTCATAGTACGAGTAGATATATGGGAGAATATTCGGCCGATTTTCGGCGACATCTTGTGAACAGGACTTTAAGAAAGCGATGACCATCCAAGTCCGACATAAGCCGGAGCTGTGCCGGGAGCAGTACCTGGCTTGACTAAAAATGGACATAAGTATTCATATAACTCTGGTATATAAGTTGTCACCGAGAACGCCGGCGGTTTAAAAGCCTGATCATTTTCTATGTGATGAGTTCAAGTCCCATACTTTTTATGGGAATAGTCACTTTATGTTACGTTTAGATACTGCTACTCCCGACACTGCTTCCTAGCTGACACCAGTAATTTTCCAATTCGTCAATAATTACGTAATCGAGGCGAAGGCGGTCAAAACTATAAAAATGACCGGTGTACATTATTGGTCACTATATCCGCATATTTAAAACAAACTCTGTATGTTCAAGTAAACCGCAACTTAGTCTTTATAACAATGAACATTTGTCGAACTGACAAGTGTTAATATTTGGTGTGCGAGCGTTGTTAACACATTCTACAAAAGATTATAGACAACTAACGACGCCGCCTTGATACATCACGGTCGTTTCACACGAATGTTTGCACAATCTTTTAGTATTTTCATTAAAAACCTCGTTGACTTAAGAAATTAACGAGACTTGAGTAAAGACTAAATATAGCAACACGAGAAAGTGTAGCAGATGTTTTGAAGCAAATTCAATTCAATTAAACAATCGACGTAACGACCGGTTGTAATACTACACAACGGTATCAACAACAATTTGGCCCAATGAGATAATTGGGCGATCAATTATAATTAGAGGTTTTGTATTTTTTACAGATGCCAGTGTGGTGTGAGCCATGACGCGCGACACTTACGAGATGAACGCCCGCCAACTGTCTCGGGGAGGCTCCCTCTTCGGCACAGACCCTCAAGTGCAACTAAGAACCGCCCTGCGCACTAACGACTTCATAACGTTCAAAAAGTTAGTCAGCTACGGTGCCGTTGATCTGGAATACGTCAATCCCTACCCGGACCACAAAACATGCCTCGAACTAGCAATATGCGAGCCGAATAAACAGGAATTCGTGAAACTCTTACTACAGCACGAAGTCCAAGTCAACAAAGTGAACGAAACGTTTGCTTGTGCTCCGATACATTTTGCAGTTGAAAATGGAAACATAGAAGCGTTGAAAGCACTTTTGGATGATGACAGGATAGATGTTAATATTAAAAGTAAAGGCAACACAGCTCTATTGATGGCAATAAAGAAAATCGAAGATTTAGAAGATGATCGCGAACGAGACCTCTCTATTTATGAAGACATGATAGAGCTTCTGTTGAAAGCGGAGTGTGATGCTAATTCACCTGACCTTAAAGGAATAACGCCAGTTTATTCCGCAGCAAAGCAAGGACTTGAAAGAGTTATAACTTTGATCATTGACTATGCGAGAAGCCCAGTGGACATTGATACCTACAAAGATAGAAGAGGGAAAACAGCTCGTTATTTCTTAAAAGAGGCATTTCCTCATTTGGTTGACAAATTTGACTCTTCGGCACAAACAGAGGAGGTTATCAACAGCGACACACTTTTTTCGTATCTGAGTCGACATGACGAAAATAATTTCATTCGCGACTTCACTAAACTTGTAAAGAAAAATGAGCATCGCCAAGTCTTAGCTGCTAACAATGGAATGTTTACAATGTTACAGTTTGCATCAGAAAAAGGTTTTGAAAGAATAGTAGGGGCGTTGCTAAACGCAGGAGCAGACCCTAACGCTACGTGTTCAGGAGAGACCAGCCGGCCAGTAGCACTTGCTTGTAAGAATGGTTATTGTAAGATATTGAAAATGTTCGTCGAAAACGAATCTACATTATTCGAACCCGTCAACGGTGAATCATTAATACAAGTCACTGTGAGAGGCATGAGATCTTATGCTAATAATTCCAACGCAGATTACAAAGGATGTTTGGAATTATTACTAAAGCATCCTAAAATCAACATAAATGTCAACCATCCAGACATTAAAAATAACACTGCTCTACATTACGCTGCTAGAAATGGTGACAGTGAAACGATTTTGGAGCTACTGAGGCATGGAGCTTGCGTAGGTTTACGTAATAAATTCAACGAACCCCCTCTAGCAGACATTAGTGCAAAAACACTGGTAACATACTTGGACGAATGTATCACAACCAACGGCGAACGACCAAGCGACGACGACTACGAAATTCACATGAAGTATAGTTTCCTGGTTTACCCTAACAATTCGATTGAAAATGAGGTGTGCAAAGTTCCTCTTATCGATACTTCAAACAACAACGTCAAAGAATGTGACGCGATTCTGGCTCCAGAAACTGATGCACTTTTATACATGACAAGAAACGAAGAGCTTAGACCGCTTTTGAAACATCCGGTTATAACCAGTTTTCTTTACTTGAAATGGCAAAGAATAAGCTGTTTATTCTATGCAAACATTACATTTTATTCCCTGCTATGGTTGTGCCTGATTCTCTACATTATACTCGGATACGGCGTTAAAAACCAAAAATCTAGCTCCATTGATGCATTGAACGTTGTAACCCATATTGGTGCCTCCATCGGGTTGATCCTTTTGGTAATAAGAGAATTGTTTCAACTGTTAGTATCACCGACAAGATACATGCAAAGTATAGAGAACTGGATGGAAATATTTCTCATATTTGTTACGGCGTGGATCGTGTGTTATCATTCAGCAGAAGAAAAAACAAAGCAACAACTATCAGCTGTAGCCATTCTATTGTCATCCGCTGAATTAGTTCTCCTAATTGGCCAGTTTCCTACTTTGTCAACGAACATTGTGATGTTGAAAACGGTCTCTTGGAATTTCTTTAAATTTTTACTATGGTATTGCATTTTGATTATTGCGTTTGCTTTGAGCTTTTTTACGTTGTTCAGAGAGGAGCTGGTTAGCGATGACAAAACAGCGCCAGACCCAAATAACACGGGTAAGGAAGGTGAAGAAGAAGAAGATTTCTTCGAGGACCCAGCAAGATCGCTGTTCAAGACCATAGTCATGTTGACCGGAGAATTCGACGCCGGATCCATAAAATTCAGCAAATTCCCAGTAACGAGTCATATAATATTCATTGTGTTCGTTTTCATGATTCCGATCGTTCTGTTTAATTTACTCAACGGTTTGGCGGTAAGTGATACTCAAGAAATAAGAGCAGATGCTGAACTCGTGGGACACATCTCCAGAGTGAAATTGATATCTTATTTCGAGAGTGTTCTCATCGGTAACACCAAAACTTACTCGAAACCTTCAGCTTGCTTCGCGTGGCTACCCGCCTGGCTTCAGGATCTCAACATAATAAAACCAAAGATGTTGTGTATGAAACCGTTCGCGAAACGCATATCGTTGTTTCCACACTTTCTACCCAAATACAGGATTCTAGTGAAACCGAATAAGGACAACATAATAGAGATCCCGCATGCAGAACCGATTGGTAAATTTGGCGATGACTATGAGGATATTGAAGGTGGCGGGTGCTGTTTTGAGAGATGTCAGAATTACAGACTTGACAGGAAGATTGTGAAGAACGCTAAGATGGTCATTAGTAAGAAAACGAATGTTTCGGAAATAGATGAACTGAAAACTAGAATAGATGAATTACATAAGATGCTGAAGGAATCACTGCAGATGCACTAATAACTGCTTCCCAAAACGATTTCACATTGTTTTAATTTTAGTTTTAGTAATCCTAATGAAAGCTTAAAATATATTGTAGTGTATGCAAGTTGTCTATTTTGTAGACAAGAAAAAAAGTATTTCTAACCTTTCCACGACCTTTTAATAAGTATTATATTTATTAACTTTTAAGTGGTAATGTAATTTTATGAATCTCATATTTAAAACTGCCTTCCATAATTCCATGTTTAAAATATATTATATTAAAACACTTGTTTTTTTATTCAAATTTAGATCATTTTAACTTATTTCAAAACATTAAATGTATTTCTAGTAGTACTCAAATAAGATTTAAAGGTATTTTTGATCAAGTAAGCGTCTGACAAACGAAAATACACACATGCTATAGTAGCACGCTAGCGTTTATCGCGCACATAAACGCTTTGGTCCCTCTCGCAAACGCAAAATGCTTTATGCCATCGATAAAAGCTAGCGTGCTAAGCCCCCTGGTGTAACTGTGAATCAATGACAAACTCAAACAATGTTGGCACTTGAAAAAAATATATCATAGTCGAAATCCAATAAGGTCTTTGTTGAGAGACCAATATCAATTCACTTACCTTCTCAAGACTCTGTATAAGATGGCACCAGGAGGGTTCAATGACCTCGACACACATGTAGTACTGTAAATGCTGGATGCAGCTCAACATTCGCTGACGGAGCGCAAACGCGTCCGCGTATAGGCGGGCTTCGGAGAAACGTTTCACCACTTTGTTGTACAGCCATACTCTGGAAATAAATATTTTTTTAACCCTAATTCTAACAAATCGGAATATATTACCTTGCAAATCCTCGAAAACTTGCGTATTTACGTGACTTTGTTTTCGCAAAGCAAGTAGCTTTGTTTTAGCAAGGCATTTGTTCCACTCCATTATTTATTATTTTAAACATTTATATAAAAGACCGAACGGTTAGAAGCGTTGTCCACGTTAGAAAATGTGATATCATCTATGATAATAGCTGCCCCAACAAGCAGAGCTCAAAGTCATTTTGTGGAAACTTGTATTCACAAGTTTCCAAACTTCACAAAACTCTGTGAGTTGTTAGCGTCTGATCCTTTTCCATTTTAATGATGGTCAACCAGAAAACATTCGATTGAATGACTGAAATCTCAAATAAACAATGGTGTTACTCACTTGCAAAGCAGCCTCTCAACATGTTTACAATAGAAGAGATGCCGGAATATCATCTGATAGCAGGCGATCGCTTTATGGTTGAGAATGAGGGAGACCGGCCATTTCACTTCCAAGCCAAATGTGAAAGTTTCAATACCGGTTAGTGGTGGACTGTCCTTGTTTTGTTTGTATTCTGTAAGGCAATAGAGGGATAATCTGCAATTGGGGCTGATCTGATTAGTTCTAAAACATGCCATCCCTTAGAGTAAATTCTAATTAAAACTAATAATAAAAAAGAACAAAACTAAAATGGCGATATATAATGTTGTAAAAAAATAAATATCGAGTACAAGTGTATGTTTGGTTTTATGAGTAAAGTAATAACGATGCCGTAATTCATGCTATTTGGTGCATGTACTTATAGGTACATTTTGACAGATTAAGAGTGGCGCCACCAAGCGGGATAAAAGGTGAATTACATGCTATTTTAAGAGCACGATATAAATCTTGTTTGCGCATCGCTACCACATTGTATGACTTGGACGTTTGCAAATAGAGGCTCAGGGTGTACAAAAAGATCCTAATAGGTACCCCTCTTTTTGTTTAGTCTCTTTTATCAAACTGCCAACAGCAGGGAGGGTAATGTTTATACCCGACTGCGGCCAGAAAGAAGAGTTATTATTTTCATGCCTTAGACTTGGTGTACAAAGTTACCATCTCTAAGCAGGATTAGTGAGTATGTAAGTGAATATCACATTAAATTAGGCTAGTAATTAATATAACACTTGACCCAATTACTTTAAGTTATAATCTAAATCAAAATATATTCAGATACCTTTTTCATCCTCCGTTTCTATGTACAATATCTTAAACATCTGGAACTGGAGATCGTAAGGGAGCAACTCCACTCTCATATCCTCATTATACGGATCATGACTTGCCGCAGAAAGCCTAAAACAAATTAAATATAAAGATGCATAATATTAAGTTAAAAATAAACTATTGGGGATTTATTGTATAGGTAACTAGCGACCCGCCACAGTTGAAAAATACGAAAACTTAATTAGAATGTATTCGTAAGTAAAGAAACATCTCTTAATGACCGTGAAAAACGTATCAAAATTCGTTACGTGCTTAAGGAGTAAGTGGCCGAAGACATGCGGACAGACAGGAATGGATAGCGACTTTATACTATGTAGTGATGCATCAGCAACACAAATCATGGCTAAAGATCATTCTACCTTATTTAATAAGTTCTGTGACCATGTCTATGCAAGTTAACTTAACAATTGAATTCAGATGTAAAAAATAACATTGTTACTTTGTTCTTTTATGAAAAAAAAACACCTCATTGAGTTTCTTGCCAGTACCATTTCATCGCACGTTTTTAGAGCGTAATCTGAATAAAAATATTTTGAATGTGACTTTGAAACTTACCTCAAACAGAGTCCCAATAAAGACTCCAACTTAGACGGCACAATGTCATCAATTTTCTTAGACAGCTCCTGTTCGGTCGCGTCCATGAATTGGACGATGAAGTCGCCCTGACACATGAAGAAGTAATTCTTGACGGACTTCAGTCGACCCATCAGGTCGTACTCTTTGAGTAGAAGCTCCAATAGCGACTTGCTAGCGAACGCGAAAGCCTTCTGCACTACGCCACTGTAGTTCTGCTCTATAAGTGAGTATTTGATTTCTTCTATGTTTGTCTTCATTATTGCATTACCTGAAAACAAATCATTATTAAGTATTGGTCGTCAACATAGGAGGATCTTTCCTACTGAAGGGTCTTCCAATACTTGTTCAATGACCGGTGGCACAATGATGGATCACCCCAAGCAAATTAACATATTGGAACAAATTACCTAGCTATTTCGCGAAAGTGTAACATGCAAAACAGTCGCGTTTGTGTGACATATTATTCGCTTCCACACGAAACAATATACATAGCAATGTATTTTGTACCAATTTGTTAATATGGACCGCCGCAAAGTAATTCCTGAATCGAATCATTATCAAAGTAAATCATCGGTCCCAGATGAAAATTGAAACATGTAGCAGAATAGAACAGAATTAATTTCAAATGACTCAAGCGGTATTCTATGTTAGCTCTCTGGGTCGGCAACGCATTTGCAATATCCTCAGTGTTGCGGGTGTCTATGGCTGGTAGTGATCACTTACCATCAGGAGATCAACTTGCTTGTTTTCCTTTCTAATAAAAAATATGCACGACTTGGTGTGATTCACGTACAACCATGTCATTTTCATACATGTTCACAGTTTGTATGAAACACTTACTTATGCAGTTAATTCGTTATTCACAAACTATTAAGAATCATTTTTAAAACAATGTTTTCACAGAGTATCAAGGTAATTTGTTCCATTTTTTAAAACACCTATGTTTTTTTGTTTTGTGGATACATAACTAGTATATATTTAAAACCTTACCGCACTGGCTGATGACGTTCAAATATTTCCCAGTCCTGAGTATGATGTCCGTATATTTTTCCAAAAACTTCGGCACCCTGTCCTTTTGTATGCTGTAGCGCTTCTCCCAGTAATCCGCCGAGTAGTCTACCGGTAACTCCTCTTTATTTACGAGCTCGTTATCTTCAATCATGAACTCCTGCAAGGGTGAAATAAAATCGAATTAATTAGTGGTTAGGTTAGACGGCTATACCCGTTACTATCATTACAAGTTGAACGCCAAAGACGAGATCCGTCAGCGCATAGTTTAGTTAGTTTAGTTTTAGTTTTGCTTATTCAGTCAATATAAAGTTACATTACAAATTGCATTGCATGTCAAATTACACGAACTTATACTGAGATCGTTAAAATTATACAATTATAAAAACTAAATTCAAATCAACTAAAATATTTATAACACCGTATTAGGTACAAAATTATGAAAATTACAATAGAATGTCAAGGTTAATTAAATTAGTCTCCAATAGGGATCGTCAAAAACACAAACAAAACAAACATATAAAAGCGATTTACGTGCATTCGTTTAAGGTTAAACTTCGTTACCTAAGCATAGCTTGACTTGTTTTAAAATAAATAGGTACATAATTATACTTAGGCCAAACTGAACAGCAGTTTGTTGGTAGAAAATAGAGCCCTTATACTCAATGTTCCGCCTATAGCCGAGTAAAATATAAGTACTGTCAGCGTCAAAAGTAGCTGATCATTTTTGCACTTTGTCACTTTGACGCATTCAGCGTCGCGGTATTGTTGTCACTGCGACAAAATACTAAAATAAGCATGTGCTTTCGACGATGACGGTGCGTTTCGGTGTTGATGATGGTAGCATTCCATCCGGATCGCTACCACCATCTTGCTCGCTAATCCTGCCGCTAAGCAGCAGTGCTTGCACCGTTGTGTTCCGGCGTGGAGAGCAAGACAGCCGGTGTAATTACTGGCACAAGAGGTATTCCATCTTAGCCCTCTGGGTTGGCAACGCATCTACAATCTCTTCGATGTTGCGGGTATAGGTCGTGTTCACTTACCATCAGGTGACCCAATTGCTTGTTTGCCTTCCTATTTCATAAAAAAAAACAATGCAACATTCACCTGAAACGGATCAACAATGATGCCCTTATGGATCCACTGGTCCAAGATACAGAAGAAAGGTTTGCAGGCGCGTTCCGTGAGGAACAGTGAGATCTCTTGCGCCCGCGTGTCGCCTAGCAGCTTGTTTGTCTTGTCGTGGAGGGCAGTTAGGACGCTGCCGCCTCGGAGTTCACTCTGAAAAATTTCAACCCTCGTAAACGAATGGTGCTGATTAACGAAATATCGCTAGTCTTCGGAAATGCAGTCACTGGATCGTGGTCGAAAAAAAAAGCCCGCGGAGAATGTGCAAGTTGCATGCATAATTATTTTATACTTTTTAAAGCTTTTCACAGCTATTCACTAAGCTACAAGTTACAATTTTACAAGTCTAAACCGGCAACATTGTTCAATAATGACCAATGGCAATGGGCATAATGACCAATGTTGCCAGTTTAGACTTGTAAAATTGTAACTTGTAGCTTCGTGAAACGGGCCACTGGTCATCCAAGGCCTAATAGAAGGCAAACGTTCACGTGGGCGGCTTGACCTCATAAAATCCGTCACGCGATGTCTCATAACCGAATGTTCCCGAAACACTACATATAGAGACAAATGGTATTGCGAGAGCGGCGGCCGTAATGGAGAAAGAAGACAATCCATAACCACGACCACGACTGTCAAGAATGCTTGGCTGAGAAGAATTTTAACATCCTCCTTTACCTAAGTTAACCTCCTTTTATCGCATTTACAGCCGGCAACGAATATATGCGTTTTGCGTACTTTCATCCAGTGCCGCTGTCACAGTTTTGTAGTAATTTTAACGCACCTGTGCGTTTGCGGTATCAGGTAAAATTTTTAATAGCAATTCCTGCAGTGAATGTAATAACCCCTTTAATTGTGGAAAATCCAATTTTTTTTTTCTTATGCCGCTTTTTTATACTAACAACGGATCGCTATTGAGATAGGATTTTACATCAAAGAGGTTTATGCCAATTAGTTGTATCTATGTCTTTTAGAAGACAATGCTTTTCGACAGGTGTGTCAGTTATGTCGAATTACCAGCTAAACATAGTTTATTAAAGAAACCCGTATTAGAATTTCTTGCTCTTTTATTGATATTATTGCAGATAGCTTATTAAACTCTAACAATCGCTCATTGTAAGAATAATTTATGTTCATCATATCAATACTACCAAAAAAATGTTTTCTGGAAGAGATCCCTTAATGGGATAAGTTCGCCTTTGTACGTTACTGTATATCTTTTTGTAATTTATGTTTTTTGTACAATAAAGAATTTACATAAATACAACTTTTTTTTATAGGTGTATAAAACATCTTACCTGTCCTATGTGAGTGACAATAGCAGCCAAGACTTGCATTGTGTGCATGGTCGGCAAAACAAAATACCAGAGCTTCTGCAGCGTCAACTCTCCAGATATATGCTCTGTCTCTAGTTGGGCAATCATTGTCTGAAAATAAAGTTTTGAAACTCATATAAAATTAGCTCCTTTTGTTGATGGTACTTTATTTTTGCATTGTAATTACGTCTCAAATGTTGCCAAAGCTTTGCAAGTCTTAATCCTAACTTGCATGATTTCAAATTACAAATCATACCGAGAGAATGAGATATTTAGGTTTGGCGAGGCGAAAGATTATTAACGGTCGCCGCGCGGTCGTGTTTATCCGTGTGAACTCTATTTTCTATTCAATAATGTTCAAATTTCTCTTGTTAACCTAACTGTGTAGCAACGGCGTTGAAATTTTCGGTGAGACAATACGCGCCGCTATACTTAACTATGGGTGTAAATGGGTAGTAAATAATAAATAAATAAGATAGTATAAAAGTATCAATAAAGTAACAAAATTGTCAACAAAACTGAATCAGAGATAAACCATCAGATTTAGAATGAGATTTCATTTCTGTGTATAACTGGTAAAAGGTAACAAAATCTCAAAATCAAAAGTTTTCAATCAAATATTTAAATTTTTGTAACTCAACTCGTCAGCCAATGGGCCAAAAATAAATAATTTCGATTACAATAATTTAACAACAAATGGCGTCATCTCTCGTCAGCCAATGGGCATTCATAAATGACCAAGTTGAATGAGAAAACGTGATTAAGTTTCTCATAGATGACACCGCGGGTAGTTATACCCTAAAAAAACAATAATGTAATGACTGTAAAAACAGAACGCATCGAAAAATTTGCAGGGTATGGTGGTGGTAATGTGACGAAACTGGCAAACGCAAGGCACGGAATACTGATGTTGCAAGTTCGAGTCCTGCCATTACCCTAATTTTTCTTTGTGTTATCATTATACAGCATTTTAAAATTATTCAAGTATTAAAACTTATGTTTGTACAATCACATTTATGATTACATGATGGTAGTTTGTATGTAGATACTTACATAGTAATCCTTGAGCAAAATCTCAATAGCAGCAACCAGTGCATGGAGCACCTGACCAGACCACATGTCACAATGTTCAATGAACCGCCTCACAATCGAGTAGTTGGAAGCGAGTGGTAACATCTGTTGTACTATTTGCTTCAACGCATCGTCCAAGTCCTCGGATATGGTGAAGCTCCGAGGCTCATAGGTGTCTTTAGTTTGCTGATGGACTATGTAGTTACCAGGGACACCCGAGAATATATACAGTAGATCGTCAATGATTAGGTTTTCTTGGGAATCTAACGGTACATTTGCTGGAAAAGTTATAAAAATTAAACTTAACTTTTAGAAATCAAATTACACAGAAAAAGAAACCCTACTAACGTTCTGTAATGTTACACATCATCAACATGCTAGTAGCTCAATTACGTTTCACTATTCAAAAATTCAAAGCACCTTTCAGTAGTCTTAAAAAAGTTTCACTTATGGGAAATCTGACTTGTTTAATATGAACAGATAGTATGAGACCAAAATAACTGCAATGCTTCTGTACTTTTACACGGTCCAAAATATTAAACAGTAAAATATCTGTTGGGAAACAAAATTTTCAATAGCACCAAAAACAATTTTGGTAATGCTAAAAGCATCAAGTTAGATAACATACTTTATAGAGCCTTATAACTGCTGTTGAGTACAAGAATTTTGACAAGTGTTTATAAAAGCTTACCTAAAGAAGAAACTATAGGCACAGGCTCTTTAGGGAAGTCCCATGACATGGCAGGATGGTCCTTCTGCCAGTTAGGAAGATCGAGGCTACTATACCAATTTGGGCGCAGCTTGGCTTCTTTTTCTTCAAAGGACTTCATGACATATTTCTTGCTTTCATCTACAGCTTTAAGTAGTTTATCTTTAATCTGCAAAATCCATGATAAAAGATGATTGAAAATGTGTTCATATCGCCTCACAGAATATACATTTCTCCGTATTTATCCTTTTCAAATGTTATTTATTATTAAAAAAACATGTATAATTAGCAGGATGACAAAAATTTTGGCTAAAACTTAAATTCTGAACTAAGTACCTACTAAGTTACTAAGTAAGAAAAAATGGGTCCTGGATACCAATTACATGTTACAATTATAAGCTGTATAGCTGAGGCAATTGCTGTATACAGCTACTAAATACTTTTTTAGGGCTTGTGAATTGGGATAAGGCTGGCATAGTAAACAAGGTATGCCTAAGTCTAAAAAAAAGATTCAAAGAAACAGTAAGTAGTGCAAACTTTTAATAAACTTTAGTCTCTATAGTTTACCACTTAAATCTGTCAGTACCTACAGGCGTTGTACAGCGTCCAGTCAACAGTTGACGGGAAACCTTTATATTATTTAACAAGATCCAAAATTGGACTACAATCAATCAACAGTGGGTTTCTAAAGGTTTAATCTGATGAGCAAAAACAAGTCCCCCACCTGTGGAAGATCTTCTTTGGTTATTTGGTGTTTATTGTCTCCTAATATAGGTTTTGGAGCCACTTTGGGCTTAGACGCTTTAGTCCTCTTCTCATCAAAGACCAATTTGTAGAAAAGCAAGATGATGTCTGGTAAATTATCTGTGCTGAAATGTTTAAAAACAACTCTTAATCTCAAACTTAATTGATTATTTTTTTGTCAAAGTATACAAATAATGTAGTTCAATAAAAGATATTGCGTAAACAAAGTCAGGAGTGCTTACTTTCTACTTTTTAGTTCCTCATACTTCTTGATAAAGGTCTTGGAATTGGAAGCCTTTAGCGCCAATCTCTGTGCGTAATCATTAACTTGTTTGGAAGACAAATTGCTGTTGCCATAGTTAGGATCATTCTGAATGTAGTCAAGCACCGTATCCGCGTCTAAACTACATCTGTAAACAAATAACAAACGTTTAACAATAAGACAATCCAACCTATGAAACTAATAGTATAATCAAGGAATCTCCTTCGTACCCAAGGGCATCCAAGAGCTCCTTGATGGTGGTTTGCATTTTATCTTTGGGGAGAATCCAATTTTGATACATTTACGACCGTAATATAATTTAATTAAAAGTTATAAGCATTATTCCAAGCGACCAACTACCATTTGACAGATGACTGATGACATTAGAAACGTTAAAAAAATTACAAACGGTCCCAAATGTGATCAAAATAATCAGAATAACAAACTTACCTTTACCAAATTTATATCATTATTTAATATAAAGTGAGCATCATACTCTAAAACTAATATACTAATACCTTTACTAATAATAAAAATAAATTCATTATAATGTCTTTTAAAATAACCGTCACAGCATGCGTTTCCCAAGATTTCTCTAGTATTGCTACTCAGCACTAGATGTCGCTACAGAGTACATGTATGTACAAAGTTTCAGCGATCGAACAACAGATGGCGTTAGAAGTACTGAAATACTAAACAATAACAAGAAGTGAAGTAGCCAAGACCCCAATTCTCGGTTCCTGCCAGATGCATCTCACGTGCGAGATCCGTCAAAAACTGACATTCTCGGTTTATGCGAGATTCATCTCGAAGCACTCTCTAGAAGCACTTAAGTAATTATGAATGCCAGGAAAACCACTGTTTTCCATGTTATAGACGAAACAATTTTAGGGATTTAATTTAAGCTTACATACATAAATTGACTTACACATACTAACCTACTATTGGAGTTGAATAAAGCTCTATTAATATATTTTTATGCTTTGCTTCGATTGTCTAGTAAAACTTAAAGACAACGAGCAAAAAAGCACAAAATAGTGTAATAGAAATCGCACAATAGGTTTTTTTAAGCAAACTATAATCCGATTTTTATACAGAAATACGGCAAACAAAACCGTGTAGGAAGTAAGCGTAAAAAGCGGTTTCTCACAGAAGATAAATGTTATGTCATAAGCGTTAAACTTTTTTCAGTATCGTCGGCATGTCACAAAAGCTTCGACAAAAGCTCTGACAAAAGTTCGGCAGCCGTTTGTAGTCACAAAGCAACTTGAGTCTGTTTTGATTGTTTGATAGGAAAACTAAAGATCCGCCACTTGTACTATAATGCCGATTGATGGAAATAAAAATGTCGTGATTGTGTTGTCATACAATGCAGTCGCAATGTGTGAAAGGCGAAATATGCGCTTTTTGTGACTCTAATTTCAAAAGTTGCGAAATGTAATATTTGGGTGTCAAGTCAGGCAGCCTTAAAATATCCACATTATTATTTGGAGCTACAAATTTTTAACTGTAAAACATATAAATTTATATCAAAACGGAAATAGGAAGGCAAACAAGCAAGTGGGTCACGTGATGGTAAGTGATCGCCACCGCCTATAGACACCCGCAACACCAAGAAGATTGCAGTTGCGTTGCCAACTTTTTATGCAGAGTAAATTAAAAAGACTGAAGATTTATTTTGTTATAATTAAGTTAATATTGTGAAGTAAAAGAATCTGCGTAAATTTGATCAAAATTACATTTCCACGTTAATCCCTGACGGTTAATTCCTAATAAAAAAATAAGCCAAAAAAATATGACGTCGCCCATAAACACCTGAGTTTATGGACCGAATGAAAAACGATGTCTTAAGAAATCCGCTCCTCTGATGTTGGACAGGGATCGGGCTATTCTTTTGCCTCAGATTTATGTGTTTTAGACGGCCAGTCTATAAATGCCGCATTTTTATTAGCCGCCAGACGTTTACTGATTAATAAAGTGGGTGGAGACGCGGAAGAAGCGATGGCGCTTCCTAGAAACCCGAGATTAACTATACGGTGAGCTTTTTAAAACGGTATATCGGGATTGAGGATCCATTTTCTTTTCTACTTGTAATCTCTACCTTCTTCTATTTATACAAATAAAAGACTGCCGTGACTGACTGACAGACAATTTAACGCACACCCTAAACCCTTGTACCGACCTAGAGACATGAAATTTAGGATATATCTTCCAAAAGGCCGGGCCACACCGGATGCGTATGCAGCACGGCTCCAGCTCGCTTCGTAGAGTTGCGTTATGTGCACGCAACGCAAGCAATTTTACATCTCAACATTTAATTCCATACACTACCGACCTGCACGCACATGTCCCTGGGGTGCAATTTTTGAATCTTACCAGGTGACTAGAGCTCAGCAAAATGACCGAATCTCTATGAAAAACGACTATTTTGGTGAGCTTTTGTTACCCGGTGAGATTCCAATGCAATTTTAGAATTTAACCTAGTGACTAAAGCTCACCAAAATGGACGCATTTCTATGAAAAACGGCCATATTGGCGACCTTTAGTGGGTGAGGTTCAAAAATTGCACTCCTGGAGCCGCGCTGCTTACGCATCCAGTGTGGCTCAACCTTAAACAGGCGTAGAGGTACACCAACGAAAGATCTTTTGGAAATACAAAATTAAGTGGGTTAAAGCGAGGGGGTGGAAGTTTGTGTGCAATCTATGCGGATGGAGTCACGGGGTTAACCTAGTCCAAAATATAGGTACTTATTAAGTTGAAATTCAGTGGCACGCATTTCTTTTGTTTATTCTAACAATGTATTCGTAAACAAATAAAGTAAAAGTTCCCTTTCAGGAAAAACTTTCGCAGTGTACTGGAAACCTGGTAAATTTCATCCTTATCGTAACTTCCATAGCTTTTGTAATGTTCTTTGATATTATTTTTTTGAGCTTGAAAACCTTTTTAACCGAATTGAAAAGGCGAACGAGGAAGTTTCTTAATGTGACGCGTACTTATTTATTTATTTGTTGGCGAGTATTTTTCATTTGCATTTTCACCACGTAGGTACACGATTGGGAAAATTATTTTTTAGTCGACAGGTTATGCTCCGAATTGGTCCTTTTTTTGAAAATAATACTAGTATTATGGCTTGATGTTGCGACCTATGACAAATAAACAGAACTTTTCAAATGTTGAAAGTAACACAATCAATATAGTCATTTGGTATATTCACCTGCACAGCAGCGCCAGACATAAGAGAAGTTGCATTGTTACGACGTGTATAGACATCCTCTTCATACCATTATGTGTTAACTAAGGTTGTAAATAACTTAACATATGCATAATAAATAAATAGCAGCATCATTTGGCCAATTAGGATTGATGTTTGGAATCCACTAATGGTTACTGAACTCTTTGATTGTTGGCTGTTTATGAATTATGATGACATTTATTGTGGATTTATTTGCGAACCTTGCTATTCTCTTCAAGTTTTAGCCGTTCTTGCATTTTGATAGCAACGTTTTATAAAGGTTTATCACTTATTATTTGGTGCAATTCATTTATCTTTACGTACCCATAGTATAAAACAAAGTCACTAACCACCTCTGTTTGTTCTCCTATCTTCGGCCGCTTTTTCACGGTTATTTAGTGAATCTTTTACAGAAGGTTTTTTTGTAAATATACGTTTAAATTAAGTTTCCGTATAGTAGAGAAGATTAAATTTAAGTACATACTCGTATAAGAGGCACAGTTGTATTTGTCTAGCTTTAAAGAATGAAATGATGCATTTGGCACAAACCACTGAATTTCAAAAAATATATGCATAAATATTTTCGAGTTATCTATTTATTATTTGATTATTTTTTAATTGCGTGATATGGTCCTTGATGTCATAATTTATGTTAATAGTTACGAATACAATGCTAATATTGTACATCAAGTAGATACTACATCGAAACACGATACGCGAACATGAAACATGAAGTGAAGTACCACCATTATATTCGTAAGCAAAGCTGTCAAAGTTCGAGGTGCGTTAAATCGAGTCGTAGCATCCGCATTGTCGCATGCCGAGCCGTGCCTTGCGACATCCAATCTGAATTACAATGTACGGAATTTACCGACTCCAGTCGGTCCCTCCGCGGAGCCCCTGTGTCCGAGCGGAATAAGAAGCAGCAATACTGTTACTCTATTGTTCAGGAACATACCAAACAATGTATTTTTGCCCAATATGGAGGCGCGATTATGTCAACGAGTGTGTTTTGTTTTTAAATAATGATCCACGTCGCGCGCATCAGGCATTGGCATCGCGGAGGGGAGCGGCGTGCTTTCAGCATTTTAAGTTCTGTTTATGTAAAGGCATTGCTTATTCCATTGTTCTTCGGAATGTTAGGTATTATGTACGCTTACATTCCCTTTATGTAATTTCCTGAACCCTTCTATGCAGCTTTAAAAAAAATAGTGCGAGAATATGAAACAATTTCTTTTACGCGGGTTAACCTGTTGTGACAGTTCAACATTATCAACAGGAGCAGCCCGAAGCATCTTTGTTAGTAAACATTCTGCAGCAACGGAATCTAATTTATACGTTTCCCGACGCGTCAGAGTTCGCGGGTGATATATTAGAGATTAAAAATAAACTGGAGTCATTTGTGAAGTTTATGATGCATGCGTACGTTAAACAGGCGTTTGTGCGCGTTTAAGCGGACCACGTAATGGTGTAGTAATGTAATTATTTCCGCATCGGCCGGGGCTGGCGGGCTGACAGTATTTAGTGCGTCGGCGGGAGCAGCTGGATATTGCGTCAGCGGAAAGGTTGCGGTACTTGAGGTTACATCAAACGCCTTGCGCCACGGTTACCCAACGCAGCCAGAGACAACTCCTTCGATCCCGCAAACGACCAACGAACTCTGCGTGCAGTTACGCACTTTCCAACACGTGTCAATAGCTTCAAATCAATTTGAGCTAAAGCCAGGGTTTAGTCTTTTGAACTGCTTACAAAAAGCGGTAGTTGCCGAGGAGGGAAAGGAACTGTTTATCTTTATTACTTGGTTTTAGACGGTGAAATAAAACATAAATAAAAAGGGCACCTGTTTGTAAAACAAAACTGTCCGTCAGATTTATCCACTGTCAACCTATTCTTATGTAACTATTATTGCGTGATTATTGCAATCAGAAACAGGACAATAGCGCGACTGGTTCGCACATTAAGTTCTAAATGAAACATTGTAAAAGCCTAAAATGTTAGGCTCGAGGAAAGCAACAGACTACTAAGAGATAAGTTACTACATAGCGTGCTACTGCTACAGCCAATGCCATCTTTAGACTCAGACTTTTTAAATTATCCGCGCGCGAGCGGACATGTAGGCTTTTCAGCTAAGCTACGCCCCACTTTCCTAATATGAGAGACGAAACTAAATGTTCTAAGTATGAGTCGATTTGGACCCGGACGGATACTCTACAAGTCAATGTCTGGTCACTCTAGTAACCTTTTCAAATTATTTACATTATTAAACGTGTTGTTTCGTTATTAAAAGATTCATACATATGAACAAATTCTACATAATTAAGACCTAGCTATAACGAACTCAAAACCATAGCTCGTAATAGAATGTACCCAAGTTCCGGTAGCTTCGTGGAAATGTCCATATTCGCGGTAAGTGCGCGCGCGCACGTGGTCTACGGGTCCGGAGTCGCTGACCGCGGCGGGCGCCGTGCATAAGGAGACCCGTCGGCTTTGTATTCCCAAAAGGCCACAGCATGAGAAGAAATAAGGAATAGAAGCGAAATAAAGGAGCGCGATTTTCGGGTTTCGATTTTTTTTTATGTTAAGTCGAATAAGATTAATATTTGTAATATAATATAGTATTAAACATAATTATGTATATGACAAGTACGTAAATACTTTCAGTCATCTTATCTAATTTAGCACAGATTTATTCTTACTTACGTGAGCTTGTGGAATCTAAGAATCATTCTTTAATTAAATGTAACAGCAAAGACATGCGAGACTACAAGGTTTGCTATGAGAGGTATTTATATCCGGTTCGAAAGATCATGGTCCAAAACCATTCAGTAAATTTTTCGTCAATTAAGAGGGCGGGTCAGCCAGGGATGGAGGATTGTAATCCCCCGCAGGGCGGTGTGTGACCATTCTGTATGAAAATTGTACCTTTTAGTCTATGCTTATGCATCAAAGGCGTAAAAGAGCCTTCTGTGCGTTTATATTCTTAAGCCTCCAGCAGCTCAGCAAACTAGAATGGCGCGAAACTATTATTCATGTTGACACTCCTCGGGTGCCTGTTAACGATTGTTTTTTTTTTTTCATTGTCATATTCATGAGCCCCATAACAGTTCTACGAAAGCATAGCGTATTCGAACCGTGTGTGTTAATAATATCATTTGGGCAGGTAAGTGCTTTCTTATTAAGTACTAAGGTGCCGTGGTTTTTGCGAAGTTTGGAAAATGAAATGAGGTTTTAAAGTCTATAGTGTCAAAGTAACGGGTTAAATTCTTAACTAAATATTAATTGAGTACAATTGGGTAACCTCTTGTTCTGGCCTCGGGAGTTACCCCAATCCTCACTAACTTTTTCTTTCAAAATGACGTAAACGAGCATATAGAGCACCTAATGACAAATGATCACAGTCGCCAGGGAGCCAGCTACCCATGAGTCGCTGATCCATTGCCGACCTTTAGATCCATCGTTGGTCTCCGTATCTCTCACTGACTTGGTTGCTTTTTCAGTTTATAATTTTTTTAAGCTTCTTGGACAAGGAAATTAGCAAGGACATTAAACATGCCGTGTCCCTATTTAACAAAGGATTTTTTTAACTACCAGCCGTCAAATTGTGACCGATATACCCTAGAAAATTGTTTTTTTTTTTATTCTATAGGAAAGAAATTGTGGGTGATCACCACCGTCGATAACATCATGGAGACGCAGTCTGCAGATGCGTTGGCAACCCAGAAGGCTAGAATACCTACTTAAGTCTAGAACTTTACTGGCTGTCTTGCTTTTCACGTCGGAACACAACAGACTTGCATTGGATTAGCAAGCAAGATGAGATGAGATCCTACCTTCCAATTTTTTTACGTTGGGTAATTTCGTAATTTTTGTATTTGTTTTCAAACTGTGTTTTGTTATTGTTTTTTAAATGTAAATAATGGAAGGTTCGTCTGTCACCCGTTCGATCATCGGTTGTTTGCATATAGAAACCGGTAATTAGTTAAGAAACAACCAGAAGGAACCGTTCGCACCGCGTCAACAAGTCGTTAAGTAAGTACCAGTAAAATTACAAGGAGTCAAATTAACGGCGTCTAAGCAAATTATTCTCCCTGAGGAAATTGTAACCCGCGCCGTGACCCACTTCTCGGATTGCCTATTAATGTTTACACAAAACGCTCACCGCTGAGACGGGCACTAAACGTCCCTGTCGCAATTAGGACTGCAAGGCATGACATTAAAGTTTTATACCATACAAATAATTTTATATATGCGGACTATACTACACTCGCGTCAGTAGAGTTGAAGTCACATTAAAACTTTGCCCCCTTTCTCTGGTAAGCTGACAAAGCCGTCTGGGGCTACCAACCATTCATCCATAAAAAAAACACGATATGCCAATAAGGACTTTCCCTTTGGAGTCTATAGTTTTGAGGGTGCCGTACCCATAGGGTCCAAATGGAGCCCTTATTGCTCTTGCTCATGCATCCATATGTTTGTCAGCCCTTTGTCACAGGGCTGTATTTTCTGATTCGGAACAGGTAGAAATTTGAAATATTCTTTATTAGTATGGCCGCTATAAAAATAAAAAGTAAAAAATGTAAGGCGGTCCCCATATAAGAAATAGGTTAATTTCGGAGATTTTCCGCGAGTCCTACTTGCACTTGGCCAGATTTTAACATATAAGTAAGAGTCGCTACGTAGTTTTTGTTAGTAAGAAGAGGCAAAATATGATAGGTAAAATGAATAGCGTTTTTTATGGATGGTTATTGCAATGACATCAGATATATGTGTAACATACCAAATTTCAAGTCAATCCGACAACGAAGAGAGTTAAAATTGATTAGCAACGTACAAACTGACAAACAAAGAAATAAATAAACTAACCGACTAATTCCACTGATTTTAGTTACTGTTTGATCACACTATTTAAGCTAGCCTATAAGCTAAGTTTATTTGTTTGTCAAGGCATAGGCTTGGTTACATTTTCCCAACGACCTAATCAAGGAGAATCTCTACATGATTAAAGTATCTAATGAAATGTCTGACATGTGAGGACAAATGTATTATACCTGGTTACCCTATGTCGCGACTGCTGCGATTACTCAAAGCGACAAATCGCAGTGCTATCTGTACGCGGCAGCGTCGGCGCTTCCTGCTGGCCGCGTTCCCGCAGCCGCTATGCTAATTTAATTGTATAATACGGGCACAGAGTAGCTAAGGTAACTTTACCTCGAGTCCACCCTTTTACAAGGAAAATTGTCACTGGCGCTATAATAGTCAATAAAATAAAATAGCTTATAAAAATAGGCTAAGGATGACAATGCAAAGATTCCACATGCGGAATTCCTAATGACGTAAACTAAGTATCTGGAGTATGATTTTTGAATCTCACCGGGTGACTAAAGCTCGCTAAAAAAGCCGGGTTTAATAGAAATGCGGCCATTTTGGTGAGCTTTAGTCACCTGGTGAGATCCAGAATCTCATCGGGTAACTAAAGCTCATCAAAATAGCCGTTTTTCATAGAGATTCGGCCATTCTAGTGAGCTCTAGTCGCCTGGTGAGATTCAAAAATTGTACCCCTATTCTTCAGGCAGCGCCGGATTAAAGAGCCAAAAACACATTTTCGAAAAAAGCATGCTCTGTCTTTTGACATACTGACTTAAAAATCTGATTGACTTCCATACAAACCACAATTCCAGACTATGGTCACGCTGTACTTTCAGCACACCACCTTCCGCATGTGTATCAAGTGACATTGCTGGATAATCAAATCGGATTGATTTTCTAGCCATCAGACTTTGAAAAAGCTTCCTCGAAACTAGCAAGCAGTCGATAACGCATGCTTCTACAAAAATGTTTACAAAACATGCTTTGCCATGATGGCCTAAACATTCAAAATTCTTGTCCCAAGCAAAGCGTATTGTGTGGTTCACCCAGCACTGTCTCCATGTATTTGCACACTCGAACCATAATAAATCATAAGTATCAAACTACTTTTCAAAGGCTCTATAGCACCCTAACTTTCTAGCCAGTTACCAAAGGGATGGACTTTATGTCCGCGGTTAAAATTAGTATGTTACTTTAAAACCTCGTTTTTTAGGATGAGAAATCTAGATAGTAAGTCTTTTTTTGCAATAGTGTTATTTTAAAATAAATAAGAGCTGTTAACAAAGATAAAACAAATAAATCATCCTGTTTTTGTATAATCTATTTGAAAAAGGCTATTTATATATTTAATTGAAGCACTTTCGCAAAAAAGACTAACCAAAATTGTTAACAACATTTCTCATCTTAAAAAACGAGGTATAATGCAGATTGTGGTTTATTATGATGGAAGAAAAACGAAGCAAGGTCGGTAGACTTTGCCGCTCAGTGCATAGTGCATGTTACTTTGAATCTGTGAACTGGGTTTCCCCATTTGACGCGGAGCCCTACGGGGTCGACGACTCGGCCTTCTCGCCACGCCAAATGTGAATAATAACTATGTAAGGAACAACACGCGGCACGGACACTTCCAAGCATTTATATTGTATCCTCGTTTAACGATTGAATTCAAATGCGCTACTGGTAGTTATAAAAGTATTTTTACATTTCTTCGTAGTGTAAACGAAACTTTATACCTTATGTACATATTACTTGCGCAATGAGGAATACTTATTGGAAATTATAAAGACCTTCCTATTCTATTTTTGAAAATTATACATAAGATATTAGTATTACATGCAATCGTTATATGTGTTTAATGTCAATTATCAAATTATTGGGTAAAACGATGGAATGTGTTCGAATAGGTAAGTGGAACGGAAGCAGTTATCGCATAAAAAAATATATTCAGGTGTCGATCTATAGAAAATTACAATATTTCATGGTACAAATCACTTTCCCTATTGCTGACTATTTGGGACTAATGTTTTACCTTTGATTATAGTTAAGAATAAGATGTTAGTGTAGTTTTTTAGTTAATTTTGCTGTTAACTCAATAAAAGAAGTAAAAGTTAATATTACTAGGTAATTAGTATTAAAATTAAAAACGTCGGATCTTAATTATCGTTTTCGATGACGCTCTGTAAATCATTCACAGGTACTTACTTATTTATAAGTACCTGCCTTAATCCAATTTGGGGATACGTATTTAAATTTAATTTGCATGGATATCCCAGTGCATCGTATATGGGACGAACGTTATAAACAATGTTCAAAAACAATACAAGCAGTTCAATATACTATTGAAAAGGAATGTGAATGACTAACGCTGTATCCGTTCTCAAAGTGGTTATAATATAATAGATACAGAAAAAATAATGAATGCCTAATAAAATAAATTTGCATTGCAGCTATTAGTAGTCACATAACCATAAGGACTGGCTGTACTCAAACACTACACATGGCGTCATGACAATCCATAACCCTTTGTAGAATTTACAATGTAGAGTAACAAAATAGTAGAGTCCAATTTAATTGTGACACAATTAATACAGTATTATTAAATGAATAACTAATCTCTAGTTTTATATGTACGAGTAAACTGTGCTATATCCAGTGGCGACTAATTGCCATAAGACAAATAAACTATACAGTTATGTATAGTTTAGAAAACCACGTGTAGAGAGTGCTGATACAAACCTGTATTTCAATTAACAAAATTGAAGCGTACTCCAATCTGGCGATATCTTTGCAGGAAGGAAATAAATGGAGGTAACTGCAGGGTAACCGTCACACAGTCTGCGGATTCAGTCAAAAATCACTAGACTACGAATACATATGCTGCATACTAAAATATTCTTCATAAAATGAATAAACTATAGAAACGACTGTTTATTCATTCCCTCCTCGCGTTTTTCATTGTTTTTGACAGCGTGGAGAGAATGAACTGAAAATGAATGAAATCTTTTATTATATCGCATTCGTACGATTTTGCGATTAACAGCAGACCGCAACCGCAGACGACGCTGCTGCTCCGTGTAGCTCTGGATCTTAATTCTCGATTCATACGGGATTCATTTCGCGCGAAATCTATTATCGAACCCTTTTAAAAACTGTCATTTTCGGACGCACCTCAAATGCGAGATAAATCTCGCATGATCAGAGAATTAGAGCCCTATCCATACAGACCAGAGGTGTCCCTTCGGTCGACTGCAACTGGCATCCACACTCATACATTTCTTTGTACTCACAGTGTGCCGATCCGTTGAATGGCACGGAACGTGGAGGGGATGAAGTCGCTTCAAGTAGTATATAATGATATACCCTGAGTCCCACTGTTCAATGGAGCGATACAATAGCCACGCAACAAACATGAAATACAACGCGAATATGTGGATCTGAAGACCGTCAACCCTAGTAACCAATGAGATAGATTTAGTAAAAATAATGACAGGCTTTTTCTAAACAACATCTGTGGCAAACAGACATGCTTCTTGCATAATGGTAAACTATAACTGCAGCCTATAAACGTTTTTAAAACCAGAAGTATAACAAACACATTAGCAAACACGCAGGACGAGCTAAATTTGTAGAGTTTTTTGTAAGGTTTAAGGGCCTTCCTTAGACCAGACGGCAACTCAAATTCAAGCGAAACTTAATTCGCAGTGCCCTAACTCCCTTTAAGATTAAATTATGTCCCATAATCACCGTTATAGAATATAGGACAAGTCTAAGGGCACAATCTTATTTCCGGCATCTTCATTTCTTGGCCAGAAACTTTAAACCTTATAGATGTACTTACATAAATCTACCTATGTTTAAAAAATCCCCTAAGCTCACGACGGATGTCCGACATTTGATGTCTTACCATACTGATATATACTCTTGCTTAATGGCAAAAGAAGTTAGGTAACTTTAGAGAAGGTAGAAAGAAGGTAGAACATACATGTACTTAGTTAATTATTTACCCTTAAGGTCGGGGATTTTGTAGAGTAAGCTGTAGAGTGCATTCAAGTACCTAAGTAATCATCATTACCAAAAGCCAAAAAATTATGAATACTCAAAACAAGACCACCTAACGATAAATAAACTCCAACCGGAGACTGTAAGTCGACGTTACGAGTACAATACTTATCCACGTACTCGGCTATACCCAGGGAATACAAATGACGACATTTGGCGGTCAAATGAGAAGCCAAGTGCTAGGCGTTGAAGTAAATTTACGAAGTAAACTCCGAAGTGAGTGTGGTAGCAATATGAATACCTCCACATGTCATCACGTACGTACGTCATGTGAAATTCGTAATAAATAATGGCCGCAATAGATACTCAGAACTTTGAATATAATCGTAATTGCTTCCGGTCACGTATTTCTTTGGAAAATGGTCACAACAGAACCTAAGTATTTGCTGTCGTTTTTGATGTTCGTAACTGTTATATCAGTATGTAACGTTAACGTAATAAAAGTATAAGAAACTCTACTCTACTTTCGAAAATGTTTTACCAAAAGTTCATTTTTAGAACATGGTTTTTAGTAAGTGAAGGTAAATGTAAAAAAATATGATGGTTTATCGCTCGACTTGGCGTGGCACTACCGTGCCCCCTGATTACTACGCACGCCATCTTCTGTCGAACGATGAAAAATAGCTTACTCTCTACTTGACACTAGATGGTGCTTGCTACGTGCTGCCTAATTTTGCAACATTTGGGACCTGTATCACCACTCTCTGATAAGTTCCTGGTATTTATCCAACAGATATATGTGTTGTCGACTCTGTGTATTTTATGGACACAAAAAGAGACGGTAAGTATTACAAATATCTGTTTGACATGATATCGGGTACTCATCAGATATGGAGAAACTGCTTTAATATTCTATTTATACTATATTTTCTATTATTACAATGTCAAATACGTTCATACACACGTCACACGTGGCTTGATTTCTAAATTAACAAATTCAGCATAAACATGAAATATGCAAATAAAAAATAGTGTTTCAGTGATGACCAGACTCTACTCACGATGAGTAGGTACCTAAGTATTACGTTTTCGAAAGGAACAACATCCAGGAAGAAACGCCTACAACAATCATTTATATTAATTTAGTAAAAATTAATCAGGAATCAGGATATCCGTAATTAAAATCAATAATTGAAAGTAACACCTAAATAGTAGCTACAGTTACGTAATTAACCCATTACCTAGTAAATACTAATTACACCCAGACGTAAAGAAATCATTCTCACAAAATAAGATCGATTAGTAATACCTTCTTGAAGTACTCGTGTATAGATGCACCATGACGTTTATCTCGTTATTTATCACTCCATTTCTAGGGTATTTCCCCGAAACAGAAGTATGAGTGGTTTCCGAGAAATTTTATGTCAATCTCAAAAAAGGTTGAAAATGCACTCCCAAAAACATAACCCTCCGTTCTGGCTCATGTGTCAAAAAACCTGTCAGGGCCTTTCAAAATCTGTATTTGGTCTAGAGCACTTGGTTCGGGTCAATACTATCAAGTAATTAACAAATGAACAACACAAAGACATAAAGTATTTCCATTTGTTTCCACTTGGCTGGGTTTTTGTTCCAGCAGTTCACAGTACGGACTTAGAAGTGAAACAAATGCAGCCCTATACTTGAAGCGAGGTAAGGTACAGACTCTAAAAACATCCTATATTTGAGGTAAGCATGGATACATTTTTCGTAAAAATAATATACCTTTATTATAATGACATTCCCACGGTAAAAACCGAACGCGTAGACCAAAGTCGTTCATTTGTATTCGAGTCGGGTGTCACATAATGACATACCTATCGGCCTCCTTGCTATGCGAGCGGCGTCACCGGTGGCCTTTTAGGTTCCTAATTTAGGCATCCTGTAATAGCTGCAATAAGACTAGTTAGTAGACTTACATGTCTTACATGGAAAAAACTGTTCGACGCAATAATTATACATTATCATTACATCCTTAGATCGCTAATCCTTAGAGTACGTAAGATCAAAATGTTAGACCAAATTTTAGTAACGCAGTATTTATTATGCATTACATTAACCATTATACATTAAATTCAAAAGTGACCTATATGATCTTCATTATTCATATCCTTAATGTAAGACTGTATAATAGGATAAACAAAATGTCATATCACATCCTGTCTCCTTTGTCAATATTCTTTACACTTTATTCCTCCTCCTCCTCCCCTCTTATCTTCGAAAAACTTTAATGGATAATGTACTGCCAAGAAATGTAAAAGTTTATCACTTTGCCCCCTATTGCGATATAATAAGGTAGAGAAGTGTCAAATATCAGATTTGGTTTAATTATGTCCAAAGTCCTATCTCGCAACAGCACACGTGCTCCGAACAGGTATTGTGTATTGTAAGAAAGATTACAAAAGCTAAACAATTTAAAAATCGCTAATCTACTTCGCTTAATTTAGGTATTAAGGTTTACACAGCCGGATAGAGAAAAAAAATAGAACCTTTGAACTTAAAATCCCGTAAAAAGGAGTCCTTTGTGTCATGGGTTAAGAATAGCAGATTACGATACGATGAATATTTTATTATTATTAATTACGAAGTTTAGTCCAAAAAAATTAAAGTCCATTACGACCTAGCCAGGAACTGTTCTTTCAACTGATACCGATTCTTCGTAAACAAAACAACTCAAGAAGTAATTGGACATCAAGTTTCGTCCACCTGTTTATTACTTTTGTCCAATCACAAAGGGGTATTCGAGCATTATCGGTTGTCGTGCCTGCTTTACTTCGAGATTCGAGTGGCTGCAGGCTGCGGGTGCATTGTTCCTCACTCCACTTGGCTGCACCCCACAAAGGGACACAGAATTGACTTTTTGTTTGTTTATTGAGACAGCTACCTTTCACTTTACAACTTATTTTATTATGTTAAAATATAAGGCTCAAAAGCATTATTGGTATGTACCTTAGAATTGTATTACGGCGGAAACACGCCAGCTGATGAGCGCTTCAAAACTGACGATTTTTTAAGGGAGTGCAATGACTTTTGTAGAGTATGCAATGCAGTCCTCCACGCTGACGGCTCACACATTACCGTTTATGGTGGATCGTGACGCATCAGTTTCTTTTCTCTAAGATAACTTTTGAATTTTGCCTTCATTACAACGTAAACTTTTTTGCATTGTCTCCTGTAATGTCTTTACATTCCAACAAAAAAATATTAAGATTACTCTGAAAAGGGCAGGCTTGTGACGCCAATAGCTCCAACGTACCTCTTTATTCAATTTATCCTTCCTCCACCTCTGTCTACTTAGTGCCATAAGATAGGGACGAGCCTAGAGAAAAATAAACTTTGACTACATATTCCTAACCGGTAGCGTGAAGCAGGTACTTAGCTCTTTCATATTTCCCCGCCATATTTGCGTGGTAACTACAAACAAGTCGTCTATGTAAACTGCAAGCTCGTTAAAATTCCTCCCGACCTTGAACAGCCGGATACACCGCTCGGCTCACCATCTTAGCGGCAAGATACGATATGCCACAAGTGCGCGTTAGTAGGGTTACCTCGCCAGGGACGGTGTTACGTAAAATACATACATTAACCCTATCGCCCTAACACGACTGGCCAAGTTTACTTGATCCCTTCCTGCGGCTGTACCTAACTTAGTCTCATAAGGAAAGTACGTACTTAGAGATAAATTAACCTATGGGGGTCACGTTAGGGCCACTTAAAACAAAAACCAACAACATATTGACCACAACACTGCAATGAATGATGGCAATGACTCATACGCAAATAAGGTTTTTACCGGTGCTTTTATGGGCTGTCTGCTTATGTAAGTAGGTTACTTACTTAGTTAAACTAGTCGACCAAATAAATCACTTTTCAACACTTAGATTGCTGAAAGTTAGGGTGGTAATGGTTAACCGATTCTTAGTCCGTTAAGGTCTCTATTTTCACTTGTTTCAAGTGATTGTAACAGTTGACCCTAGGTGACTAGAATTTCAGAATGAATGTAAGAATTTTTGTTCAGAAGCACATCCTTGGTCGACTATACATATAATATTACAGTAAAACTTCTACGCTACACAAATATGGGATCAGTGTTACCTGTAAGCAATATTACAATAACAGCTGTTAAGCGGCGAGCGTGTCTTGAACTTAATTAGGTAAACTTAGGGCGTACTTTAATCGTGCACTAAGGTGTCTTGGGATTTTGTGAAATCCTTAGATATGACGCGAAGCGCTTTAAATTAACGCTGTAACTGAAAATCTCTTGTGGTGTACACATCTTTATTTTTACAGTATAGTATATAACACAGTCACTATTCGTTCCTGTCTGTCCTTATATTTTCGGCCGCTTACTCCGTCTAAACCATACATCGGATTTTGATGCCGGTTTTCATTGTCATTTAAAGATATTTTTTTAGGAAGGTTATCATACCACTTGTATCCGTGCGAAGCGAAGGGTTGCTAGTATTCTTACAGGCATAACTTATTTTATACGTAAATACTTACAAAAGAAGATCGTAGAGTAAATAAAATCAAAGTCAAAGCAAAAACAGTCCCGGCTGTAAGCTGGTAGGTACTTACTTACTATTATATGTATATTATTTTTTATTGTGTGGCATCAAAATAGGAGTATACCTATTTTGAAGTTAGAGGTAACCCTACAAGTCCGCAGCGGCTGCCACAGGGTGCTCTGACTTCCTAGTGAAGGCTGCTGCGAGCGAAATGTCAAGGCCGCGCGCTCACTTCCTCGCGCCGATTACCGCCCGCAATGTCGCTTGCGGTGTGACGCTGGCTGATGAACTGAAATAGAACTTACCTCTTACTTTAAAGATTCCCCTCATCTTTACAATTAACATTCTTGTATTCGACTGAACAAGAAGTTGCTTGATCACTTTTCGACCATATTACAAAGGCATAAGGTTTAAACGTGGTCAAGCAATTACTTGGTTCACTACGGTTCCGCAAACAGTGGCCCTAATATCACCGATCAAGTTTAGTTTATCTTTGGTTAGCTTGGGACTAGTGCAATTGGTGTAAATTGTCCCAAGATATTTATTTATTTAGCTGCGTCCCTTTTATGACACTAGTTTAACAGAGACGCAGGGAGGTATAAATTAAACCTGGGCCAGTCATGTTAGGTCCACAGCGCAGAACTGTGTTAAATAGTCATAACTTTTATTGCCTTATGCGGTTTATAAATATCTTAAAATTATACATGCTTCAACATTTATACTTTATTCGTACTAGCGGACGCCTATATATCCGTCAGGGATAGTGTAGCTTTCTATCAGTAGGTAAAAGAAATTTTGGAATCGGTTTAGTAGCTCCAGATATTACCCCCTACATACAAACAAAAAACCTAAGTATACTTCTTTATTAAGTATATTAGTGTAGATCTTGAAGTTTAGTATGACCACGGTCCGTGGTCTCTCTCTCTCAAGTTCAAAAATGTATCTTTGTGTCCGAAGTCGTATTTGTAATGGCCGTGTAAGAAATCTAGGCGACCGCCCGAATGGCTTAGGGCTCAAAAGAAGCTAAATATTTTCAGCAATGCATTTTTTATTTTATTTAAAAAGAACAAGTAGTGTTCCATCTGCATTAATTTTCATCAATGGAATAGATTATGGACCGAAATTAGATAGGAGATACTAATACGACCAAGCCCTAAGTACTGTCCAAGTTTCGTTTATTTATCTGGGTGGCCTTTTCTTTATTACATTAGATAGACAGAGCTGCAGGCAAGAAAGGATAAATTAAACTTGGGCAGTCATGTTGAGGCCACAGTAGGAAAAGTGCGTACAAAACCATTCCTTAACCATGATTGAGGCTTTTCACAAAATTATTCCAAAATTTATTGATTTTTCGTATTACTAATTATAAAAACCCTTGTATGAAATCTTTTGTTTCATACAGCGGTGACAGCGGTGTCACTTGTGTTAGATGGGCTGAGACCGGCGAGGGTCTGTCGCAACGCGTAACGCGGCGCCAATGGAGCGCGGTTCCTCTGAGCCTTTCTTATTATGTGCTGTGATTTAAGACTAGAGAAAGCTATGGAGAATATTGAGACGAAATGGTTTATTTTTAGAAGGTTAATTTCAATAGCGCAAGTCTCTAGCGCAGGCTGCATGACTACTATCTAGGAATAAACTGGATCATTTGTTTATTTTATATACAATGTGCGTATTAAACTGAATAAATTTGTAGTTCGAATTGCGTAGCAGAAACCAGAAATCCAATAATAAAAAAAGGTTTTTAGCCCTCTTTATAAATAATTTATAGACTATTTAAATTGCATTCAGAATTTAATTAATTTTTGTCTTTACAGTAACAATGTTACACAAGTAACAAAATACATATGTAGGTAAAACGCCTATGTACAACCCTCACGTTTTAAAAACTTCTACAACCTTGAAAATAGCATTATAAAACAATAGTCAAGTATCCTGCGTAGCATTATCTAATGCGAATGAAACATCATTGTAAGATAATGAGCAGTACCGGCTAATATGGATCCGCCAAGGAAGCCGGCTGCTTACGGAAAACGGAAACGAATTATATGAAACTATGGCTGGGTTGAATTGAATTGTTCTTTTAATGTTCGTCTTACAGACCTGCGTTTCTTGGTCAAACACAAGAAGGTATTTAGTAATTAGACTTTTTGTGGAAGTTGTGCGGGTAATGGTAGAAGTTATCTACCTAAGTACTTAATAGTTAGCTCAGATGATTCAACTCGTTGAGGATTTCACGTCTATTTAGAAGATCACTTATTTTAAAGATAATGAATTAACATCAATTGAAAATTTAAAACAAATAAGCGTCCTGATTTCGCTGACTAAAAAAAGAATACCTTTTTTTGAAATGGTTGAAACAAAAATAAACCTCATAGTTCAATGTACACTGAAACAATTTTTTCATCCGTTATGATATGTACTTATATGTATTATCAGCTTTTATCTATTACTATTACTAGGTTTCACCTGCGCGGTTTTGTTCGGGATCAAACGTAGCCTATATATAATCCAGGGTATAAAATATCTCCATTCCAAATTCCATCCAAATCCGTCCCGTCGTTTCAGCGTGAAGAGGTAACAAAATAACATTGTGTTTACACACTAACTTTCAGTTTTATAATATTAGTATGATTTGTATGGAGTGTCATCCCCAATATTAAAAAAAAAACATATTTTTTTATTCATATGTAAATAAAACTTTTTACTTCATTGCAAAGCTGTTTATAGACGACACCGACTTCTCTTCGTAATTTCAACCCCATAGTTCCATCCATTGTTTCTTGTAAAATTACTGTGACATACGAACAGACAGATACATCGACATTATTAGAGTTCTTAAAATAATAACGCGTATTCCATAAACAAGAATCTAATAATCGCGAAGAAGCGGAAATAAAAACTGTTATACGTAAGTCAAGATAAAAAGAATCCAGTCCGAATAGAATCTTACCTCCGTATCTCCATTACGTTCTAAAAAAGACGCAAAAACACTTTTCAAGGCTGGCAGCGCTTTGCTAAATATGTTTGGAAGTTGCAGATTTCCCATTGTTATCCACTTTCCACCAAGTGAATCGCCTGCCTGTCTGTCGTTCCTTATACATATGTATATAATAACTAACGACCCACCCCGCACGGTTGCAATTTACTAAAGAAAACTTTAATACAATGTAATTTACACGAAACCTTCCATAAAAAAACTCTAAATGACAGTGGAAACCGAAAGGTAATCCATTGCGTTGTTTAGAAGGCGTAAGCGGCCGAAGATTCGATGAGATCAGACAGGAACAGCCCCGTATTCTCTAAGCGCGTTAGACTCGAGTTCGCCATCTCGCTAGAGCAGGACGGGTGCTGCGGCAGCGTCGAACTCGTCGCTGGTGCGCTAAGAGAATCACTTGCCAGCGACAAAAACAGCGATAGTATAAACTACTTATGTAAGGATCGGGCCGTACTTGTGTTTGGCGACCGGAAAGCCTAGTGGTTAGTGACCCTGACTATGAAGCTAGAGGTTCCGGGTTCGATTCCCAGGAAGGGCAAATGTTTGTATGATGAATATGAATATTTGTACCCGAGTCTTGGATGTTATATGTATTTAAGTATGTATCTTTCTATTTAAGTATGTATATCCGTTGTCTAGAACCCATAACATAAGGTTTACTTAGCTTGGGACTAGGTCAATTGGTGTGAATTGTCCTGAGATATTTATTTATTTTTAAAGAAGTCTCCACGCACCTCCTGTGCCGCAGGCTGTTTCGTGGCCGCCGGAGCGGCACTGCCCGACGCCCACACTTTCCCACCGGCATCCCTCGCCCGTCACCCGAAGCCTTATTAGCGACTAATTAAGTCACGCAATGTTGATCAATCTGTTTAGAAAATGCCTGCCCATTTGTTTCTTAATCGAGTTGCTGTTCGTGATTTTTCCTCCGGTACGCTGATTGGATTTTGATATTTGATGTCGTTTGTTAAACGTTCACACTAGGTCATAATCGTAAGTACATGTAATTGCTTTTTTATTGTTCCATCCTAAATACGGTCTTAAATAAACGTTTAATCATTAATATTATGAAGGAATTTATTTATTGTCAATATACGTGCATTAAGTGTTTTCGAAATTTCAGCTTTTTGCCGTGATAAATATTATACTCCTTTTGTAAGTTCCTAATTAATCCCACCGTACTCAAAGACAGGTAGTATAGTAACATTTCCGCAATCTCTCGAATAAGAATTCTTATTGTACCTACATACTAATGCTTGACCGTACCCGGAGAAACTCAGGTTGGAATTTACAGTTTGAGTCTGACTAGTCACAAAGCTCACGACATCGTGCCTCGAATCAGGTATAAGTAGTATAGGTAACAATACCTACCTATATTTATTTTATTTTCCTGCTCAGCTTCCGTTACATCGGATTACCCGCGCGAATCATCATGTACGTACTTACCTAGACTTCTCGGCTACACTAGATCACAACAATATCTCATACTCCTCAACTCAGGACTCGGTTTTGGCTTTTTCCAGCTAAGGTTTATTTTATACTGTTGGTCACAAGGTCAAATTTTACAAAGTCAATTAAATAAACTTTTAAAAAATTGTGAGACGGCGCAGAATTTCTCCCCGACTATTCAATTGTTTAACAATGATCTGCAGTAGAAACTATATTGAATTGCATCATTAAACCGCGTCGCTTAACCGCCATCGGAGTGCATGTTACGCAGCGAGAGCGCATTCTCAGGTATCGTAGCAATTGACAATGACAGAGCATCTTCGCTTTCCAAGTTCATTGACAACGAAAGTGTGTTGCGCATGCGTGAAAACTCGCGCCAATTAGAAGAAGCGGTCGTTGCCGCTGCGCGCGCGACGACGCGCCGGTTGCGCGCCTCACTGCCAAGGCCGGTGCTTTCTCCACGATCTAGCTGTTGCATGCTCTTGTATAATCATTACTAAACTGACGTAATTGGAATTTTATTTGCGAGGTGTTTCGGACCTGATTTGGTAGCTGTCAGCTGTATTGACAGCAGTTACTTATCCGGCATATACCTATTTAAGCTCTTTTTAATCATATTAATGTAATGATTACACCACGAGGTCGAGCATTTTTTGAGATATTACGAACCAATTCGAGCTACTTAATCACAAGCGAACTCAACTGTATCTTAACAAATACAGAAGACTTATTTCCTCTGATCTTTTTTTTTCAAACTGCTCTGGGCTCTACATGCGAATTGCTGAGAATTGTAATTTGAATTTCCTCTCTAGCCAGTTAATCTACCCTGACACACATGTGTATTGCTAGATTTCTCCCTACCCTGCCAGTTGGCTCTAACGTAAATCGCAACGAGGTTACGAAAACGAAATAATAAAATTTCATACAATTGCCGATTAAATATTGTTTCAAACTAACGACTAAACCGATTACATTACATAACCCTGCGTGGTTACGTCAAAGGCTGTTCTAAAATGACTGATGGTGGCCACCGGTCGGTCTTGACCCAGTCTTGGTGTCAGTAACACAGTTTCCGTATTGCCCATGTTAAAATATCCAATAACCATCTGTTTTTGTTGTCCATAATGTTACACAATATGATGATTGATTGCTTTTCACAAAAATAACTAGAGTAACAGCTTTTGGTGAACCTTCATTCGAATATACAACGTATAATAAGACTTTACATGAGCATCTGTGGCTTTTAGCTTGGAAGAGTAGCTATCCTGCAATGCTCAAGATAATATACAGGCATCACTCAATACCAAATGGACTTGATAAGATGAGTTATCAATACTTCTTGCTCAATTTGGGAAAAAGAGGAAATAAATAATTGTCAGGCCAACTCCAGTTGTGACAATTTTACTAAATTCCTAAAATGCGCCTAAAAACGACGCCGTGCGTCTATTAAAAAAATCCGAAAAAAAACACGTTTCTTGAAGCGGAATGATTAGTTCTGTAATTCCCTAAGTAGTCGAAAAATGTAGAGTCTAGTATTTTAAAAATACCTAGAATTCGATTGGACTTAAATTTTTAAAGGGTTCATATGTACTTTATAGGCTGCAGTTGGTTATTAATATGTGCATTATCAGAATTCTCTGTAATATAATACCGACTGACATCGGCCACTACTCTAGCTCTACATATAAAACTTAAGTTAATAAAGTGTCAGGTTGGTGTTAGGTTTTACCTTTTATGCGTTAGTCATCGTAGGTATACAAACCAATCAATTGAACTGATATTAAATTACAAGTTTTAAGGTACTGAATGTAATTAAGTTTTAAGGTAATGTCTTTCCTGGCAGTTTGAGATAAAGTAAAACATACAACTTTACCTATCGTTAATAACGGAATTTCCTCTTTGTAATTTTCTGAGTTTTCCATGTTTTGACCTCGAAAAGGTGCGATATGGAGTTATAAGTTAATGTTAAAATTACGTTATTACAATAAAATCAATAGGTAGGTTAGGTAAAAAAAAAATTTAATAGTATTTTATGCAACTGTTGCATAAAGAGGGGTCTTAAAACACGAGTGTGGTTTTATGAAACGAGCGTCAGCGAGTTTCATAATAGGATCACACGAGTGTTTTAAGACCTAATTATGTACAGTTGCATACATTACTTTATCTACACACATATCATAAGTACTCTAAGATAGGTTCAGAAGCCATAGGGCAATGACCTGCATTGCTACTAGCTACTAGTGCTAGGTACCTATTAAATATCTAAAGACTGTACACATCAAAATAACGTAATAAAAAATGAATTTGAACAAATATAGAAACAAATTAGAAAAATTCTCATAATAATATTGGTTGTTATAATGCTGGTCATTGCCTACGGTTTCTGAACGCATTATAGAGCATTTATGATATATGTATAGATAAAAGATTTTATCTACACACATATCATAAGTGCTCAATAACGCGTTCAAAAACCTTAGAAAATGACCAGCATTATTACAACCAATGTTATTACAAGAATTTTCTTGTCTGTGTTTGTAGGTAAATCTGTTCTTTATTGGTCATCACATTACCGATATCTCGTGACTGCTCGTGACGTTATGAATTTAAATTTGGAACAGCTGTCAAAATTTAAGTTGGTCTCTATTCTAGTATCCACAGATATTAAAACAGTTATCGATACGAAACGTCAACTCAGTATGTTTTTTTAATTTAAACGCACGACATTTGATCTCGAGTGACATGATAATAGGGACTTCATTCGTTTGTCTATGATTAAAAAAAACGTTCGACTTGACGGATAGATCGAATGGCCGCCATTACTAGTTGTCATTCGTTTGTTGGTTTTTTGCTGTTACGGTTTTTTGCAGTTATGATATGTGTGTAGATAAAGTAATGTATGCAACTGTATATAATTAGGCCTTAAAACACCCGTGTGATCCTATTATGAAGCTCGCTGACGCTCGTTTCATAAAACCACACTCGTGTTTTAAGGCCTCTCATTATATAGCAGTTAACATTATATAGCAGGTAACAGCAAAAAACCAAAAACGAATGACAACTAATGGCGGCCATGTATATTAAAAAGGTACTCTCTGTGATTCGATCTATCCGTCCAGACGAACGGATAAATTTTTTTAAACCATAGACGAACGAATGAAGTCCCTATTGTCATGTCACTCGAGATCAAATGTCGTGCGTTTAAATTAAAAAAATATACTGAGTTGACGTTTCGTATCGATAACTGTTTTAATATCTGTGGATACTAGAATAGAGACCAACTTGAATTTTGACAGCTGTTCCAAATTTAAATTCATAATGTCACGAGCAGTCACGAGATATCGGTAATGTGATGCCCAATAAAGAACAGATTTACCTACTACCACAGACAAGAAAATTCTTATAATAACATTGGTTGTAATAATGCTGGTCATTTCCAAGGGTTTTTGAACGCGTTATTTAGCCTTTATGATATGTGTGTAGATAAAGGTTAATTTCAATCCGGGCGTCGGCATGTCATATATGTATAAGTTAAAATGTCATGTTTACTGGCGACAAGACAAGACAAGACAAGGCAAATACTCTTTATTGAAAACCACACGGAAAATAGTTAACAAACATTACTTAAAAAACAATTTATAAAGTAAACAATTGGCGGTCTTATCGCTTAAAAGCGATCTCTTCCAGACAACCATTTAGCATGGGAGACACGAAAAAATTACAATGTTGAGCAGGTGGTGCAAGTACAATTTTTAAAGTAAAAATAATTGCAGACCCATATTTAGTTTCAAATAAACTTATTAAAGTTCTCAAACGTTTGATTACTACATAATTTTGTTCCTTTCCTGAAGTAAACAAAATCAAACAAATGTACTTAATGCGGTAGATTGTATTGGTCTCTACTTACAGCATCTAGTCGATCTGTATTCGGGTATCATGGGACTTTTCCGGAAATAAGAGACTGGCAGACAATTCTCAAGGCTATGACGTAACAAATCACTTAACTTGTCCGAGAGTGGAGAGAAAAAAATAAATTGATCTGATGCGGAGTCAGTCGTGTGTGACAGCCTCGCTTCCCCATCCACACACAGACGCGTCGAAGAGACCGACATTATTATAATGATGACGACAAATATGAGCAGGCAACATGCTCATAGAATTTGTGTCTTGCGTACAAGATATTGGTTAACCAGAGTTATTATTAGTGACATGAGTATCGTTTCTAAGTCTAAATTAGTCAATGAAACAAAGAACCAACCTAAGCTTAGATCAAAACCTACGCACATGCAATAAATAATGATTTATTTCAACTCGATTAAGTCTGCAGACGTAACAAAAGGACTTTATAAGCTGCAGTTGAAGGCACATCACTTGCATTAGTATAAGTTTGTTTGTGAGTCGGCGAGCGCTCATTGCCGCCGACGAGCGTTGAACCGGGAAGTGGCTGTCAACCGGAGTATAGGTCACATTGAGCTTCAATTTCTGGATTATATAAGACTGCTGTAATAAAATATTTTATCATCATTAAACGCCCTAAACTAAATGTCCTTTACTTCTGTTCGTTAGAGCTCACGTCACGTGGCCTTCCACTGTCCCTTCACAGCTTGACGCCGCAACGGAAATTTTAGGAATAAGCCGTCAATCATAATTTGTATATGCCGCACGACCATGTTATACTTAGATCATGACAAATATAACGAATGTACGAATGGCGAGTCTGAAATGTAAGGCTGTGTTGTTTGACTAGGTAATTATCATACGATTATTGCGTCCGCGTGGTGAGGCTTCCAGTACAATAGGAAGTGATAATTAGAGGTTAAGATTCGATTCTGACGCAAGCGCTTACTTGGTGTGGGCGTTTGTACGTTAGCTTCCGTCTTACTCTCGAGCACGCCGGCCGGCACAGCCTCGCAGCTCGCACGCACCCGACACAACTCGCTAAATAATGTATTTGACGTCCGACAATGACTCGCCAAGTGGACGCGACGAGCGGGCCGTTTCGTTACGGAATTGCACAAATAAGTATTCCACCATCCGTGTTTATACCTACTTACATGCAAACAACTGAAGCGGGATTATTTTCTATACATCCTATCTTGCCTTAGAAAAAGACTACTTCGGTATTTCCAAATGTAAGTTGGTTTTATCAATGCGAACGCGAGTCATTGGGTGTGTTCCATTCAGAAAGTATAGACGATTGCGCACTGATGCACATTAAGCCTTCGGATGTAAGAGGAGGCATAAAAAGTGCTTCATAATGCGTGCGCAAGCCGGACACCCACGTCGCGAATTCCTGGCCATTATCGCTGCAATCCCACGGGCTCGTGTGACGAACAGAAGCGTATGCTGGGCGTAACTTCGTCGCCGAGATTTAGTTTTTATGTCAAAGTAATACCTATATACCGACCGATCATGTAAGATCATCGAAGATCTGCTGGCTGACTGCATGTACGTCAGTAGATCAACGGCAAAAAACTCAGCTTAAGTAGCTACTTAATATCCTTGTATATACAAAAAATAAAGCATTTTTATCTATTCGATAAAAATCTATGATTCGCCACAAAGCCCTGCTCATCTCGAAAAGTGTATCGTAAGTATTTTATTTCGCGGTTATTACATTAAATATAAGTATTAAAGTAACCTGAGCTGTTCAGAGATCCTTCCATCGTAAACCACGCTAGGTGTAATCATAACTAAGATAAATAACGTTTTGTTATTGTTTATGGACCACCAGCCAGGCACGAGATACGTAGGCTCGTCTCTCCCGCGTAGACGGTCTAAACTGTGTGCCACCTACATTAGTGTTGTTGAATATTATTTTAAAAAGTTTAAACAGAAGTGCACCACATGTGCCGCCACCTGACCTCGAGAGTTCCCACGCTAAGCGTCTCCAGCCCTCTCGGAGCAAAAACGTCGCCGTTAACGTTACTACTTAAACAGATTTTTCTTTCAAACTCACTCTAAACCCGAAGCACGTTAAATCATCTTATAAACTGGCGGTGTTGTTTTCGGGAGCAAATGTCTCGGCCTTAGTGAGGCTTAAAACTTTTTCTGTTTACTCAAATGATCTGGTGATTGTTTTTTAATTTATTTCGTCGTTCCGCGGCGTCATGTGGTTCCAATCAGAGATAGTCGAGGCTTTTAATTTTTTCTGCCTATGAACAACACTGAAAGGCTTACATTACGATCAGTTTAAAACAACTAAAGAATATTACGTATATACATACATCTGACTAAATTTCATCCGTTTACAGTATTGATCAACAATCAACACCAATAATCGAACGTTATTGGAATCAGCTGCGTTTTGAATAGCCTAATGAATCCATTAACAATGCTTTATCGCGCCCCATACAAACGTTAGGGTTAACAACCAAAATAATATGAATGGGCGCCAATTGCGCGGACGCAGGGCAAGTCAGTCAACGGCCGCCTTCAGGCGTCCCGCGGCGTGGCGCGGCACAGGACAGGACGACGAGGCCACCCTTATTTCAACATCTGTCCTCAAAATGCACCAGCTAATCATCTATACTTAGTAGATACATTATTGTTAATGCCTAGTCACTTAATATGTTAGACTTTCAAAATAACGCTAGCCTTCACGGAGTTTCCGGTTAACTTGCAGTTTTTTAATTCAGGTGTCAATTGATTTCCTGAATACCAATGGCATTATTTAGCAATTCTAAATGTCGGTCGGCACACTAATTGAAAATATGTACCTATATAGTTAGAAAAATATTAGATATCCATAGGGCAACATTTGGTTAGACTTATTTCTTAAACTTGAGATAAGCTATTTCCTCTTCGTTCTTCTACATAAGGCGATGCGTCACTCTATTCAATCTCTAACTCTCTTAGCTATTTATTCAATTGTCTTTAGTTGTCAAAGCGATAGATCGCCCCGTGAGTGTACTATTAATCTTTATCTCCAAGCAATATGTAATATTCTGATAAATGTAAATAATTCAAAAGTGGCTGAAGAACTGGCTGGGTTTTGCGTAGCAATTCGCGCTACTTTTGTCCTTTAGTTGTTCAATAAGGACTCGAAAACCTGAGACAAGAAACGTTCGCATTTACAATTGGTGCCACTAGTAAATGTAATTTTGCATCTGTTTCAATAGTAAGTATTCTTCAATAACTCGCACTGCGATTCCAGCTCATCAAGCGTCAAGTGAGGAACTAAATAAATTAATAACGCAAGTTATTCCATTGGACAAGGAAGCGTGCCGGGTGCGGCGGATGACGTCACGGACTGAATTAACCCGATTCCGAGAATTGAACGCTCGGTTTGCATGTTGTAGTGTTGGTATAATATAATACACTTGTCTTGATCGACGGCGCACGTGTGGACATCGTCGCTATGGTTATGTTTAGTCTGCATTTTATTTCCGACCATATACAGTTCGCAAGACACAAGCTGTTCCGTTGGAGTATGGTGTTTAGTTTCAGTTTGTGGTTGATATTTTTAGCTAGATACCTACTTCTTTTAATTTCAAGCGTTCTAAGAATCCTAATAGTCAAGGGTTTAGTAAAGTGTAATGTAAAACGATATTTTATATAGCGAACAAACAATGAGAAAGAATGTACCTATGTAGGATGTTAAATTTGAAGAAAAACCATTAAATAAGAAGTCAAAACGTCTTTTAATATAAAATAAAAATCATTACAAATTAACACGTCTTTCTGTCATCGTCCATCAAATTCGAACCCCTTCTATACCTATTTAAAACATTCAAATCCTTTTCATTCTCATCTACTGACTCTTTCACACTCGTTCATACAACCCTCATGCTAACTCTCTTACACTTTCGTACATCATATCACGCTCCTTTACACTCATTCCCACATGCATGTTGGAAAAAATGGGAAATTGATTAATCCAATGTCAAAATATCTCCTGTTCCCACCTTGGTCATGAACTGCAGTCATGATCATGAACCAATATATTTTTAACTTTCCAATTATAAACTCAAAAAACATTTTCATGGTTGGTTCCCGATATAGCTAGGGAGAATTAGAACAAATTATCTACTCCAGGTTTGTTTATATTACCTATCTACGTCTGAACCTATTCTAAATTTAATCGGGACGTTAAAAAGATTGATTGTTCCTTACGGGAGTAGCTATGCTCGGCATTTCGTAGCACCTATCTGGTCGATGTAGTATAACATATCTTATATAGTAACTAGGTATCGATGTAACTACATTCAGGATGTTAAGTTTTATTTACAAAACTCAATTTCTACTTTCAAAGTCCCTAGGTGCTCTAAATAACTCGACCGCAGGTGACACGAGTTTAATTATGCCTCAGTGGATTCAGTGCACTTTTTTGAGTTTCATAACAAATTTTGAAACTTATACCTTGTCCGTCTGTCTGTCGACACTCTTTTTAAACGACTGCCGCCAGAAGGGATGGCTATCTTTGGAAGCCTTAACGTATCCAGCTGAAAGAAGTTGGTGTTGTAGTTCAAGACTCGCACAAGATTAATAAGACATACTAAGTCATAAACAAAAATAACCATGGTATGAAAAATACGTAGTAGCCTCTATTGCTTTAGCTGTCTATCGTATTACCAATACTGGCAATAACCAATAAGAACTCGTTTAATTATTGACAACATATCACAATCTAAGCGAACGTTTAATTAAGCCATACAGAGCGAGGAACGCTCGAACGTAAAATATCGGACGCAAGACGCAACACGTAATACCGCGCTTTGGCGCCGTAACGCGGTAATAACGTGTCCCTAATAATATTAATAACGCCGCCGCGCTCTCCCGCGGTCTCTGCACTCGACAATGTACTAAAACCATCTTATAACTCTTATAAGACGTACTACACACACGTTACGAGTTCCTGAACTCGTTTAAATTCATAGCTCGGCTATCTAAGTGCAGAGTTATAAAACATGATTGCGTACTTATCTTCAGATGGTGCTAATAAATATTAAAAAGTTATTATCGAGGTAAAATCGTTTGTTTTACATATTTCAGAAACTACTAAATTTTATAGATTGTACTAGTCGTTTGTTCTTGTAGAGTGGATTTTTCTCAATATTAACGACATAGGTACGTACGACATTCAAATTGATTCATGGACCACGCTGTAGAACCTTTTCCCAATAAACTTCTTATTACTTTTAACAACAAATGTTATGATGTCATAGCAATGGCTTCTTGGTGTTAATAAAATGGGTTAATTTGTAAGAGCATACAACTGATATCTTAAACTGATTTATTTATGAAACTCACAGCGAACACAATTCATGTTTCCATAGCAAAATCAACAACAATGGGGCGGAGACGGAAGTGTTGCCAACTTTTTTAATTTAAACGTACCACAGATTAAACACTTAGGAGATGGTTCTTCTACGGAGGCCTAAAATTCAATTGATTGGTACGTAATTAATTATACAGCCAGCAGCTGATGGCTGCGGCCAAAGAGCTGAAAAAGTTATACGCAAGTTCTTACTCTGTGGATAATAGAGTCGTGCGGCCATATTTTTGTGGGTCTTTTGAGTGTAACTGTCTAGGCATTTGTATGAAATTAATATGCCGTTAGACATGTACAAGTGTTATAGGTCGTTCCACAAGAGCTGCCGAATATCTATGAAATTAATGACAGTTTCATACTTTCCGTGGCAGTTCGTATGAACTCGACTCGACCTACTGTTATTGCTTTATGCGGCCAACTTGCTGTAATTTTAAATCTAGGCAGGAATACATTTCCGTCAATTTCCATTCCTTTTTGTACTGGTTGTGTGTAGAAGATTTTATTTAGCAAAACTTTTTATTAATTGAATAATAAAATAATTTTGTTATTTTATTTCAGTTTTTTACTAGCTGTTTTGCCACAACTGCAATAGTTTAGCCGCGGATAGAGTCGTTTAAGTATTTAACATTAGCGCGATGAAATTTTGTTTATGGAGATACAGGCATTGTTGATGAAGGCATAATCAATTACCCGAACGCATACTTACAAAAATACGCGAATAAAATAGCTTGAAAATCCAACCGAAGATATGTGTAAACAGCCACCGACTTCGTTTGTGATTTTGTGATGTAATTGATTGTAACCAGTCAGAACGTTAAACATGTACTCATGCGAAAGCACGCGTTTAAGCTTCTAGCTTGCAGCAATATTCTGATACGAATCGAATCAGCGAAATATGTAGTCTCAACAAAAACTGCCTGTTTTGTTGTAATGGGTAGAGACAACTTAGATTTCTTATTTAGTACAATAAGATTAAGAATAATAATCAACTAATCTATACAAAAGCAAATCTGTTTGACTTTCCTTCCCGTCATAATCGTAACGGAGTTTCAGATTGACTTGATTTTTCGTATAGGGATAGTTGGGCTGGAGGAGGATAAAGATATTTTTCATCACGACCGAGCAAGTAGTTCTCGCGGAACAATTTTAGATATTCAGATTGTTAATTAATAGTCTATTTACGTACCTACGTGCTACGTTTTCACGGTTAAATGACTTAATCAATCAACATAAAAGTTTGCATATTAGTTCGCATGCTGTCCTCTTGCATAACATTTCGCATAATTTCTTGCCTGCCCGCTTCCATGATTGCTTGATTGCTTTCTGTATTAGATGAACGTTGGCTACAGTACTTACAAATAAAACATTCCACCACAATGGCTCGAACATGACCAGCCAAGTTTAGTTTATCTCTATGTGCGCTTTCTTACGACACTAAATAGTTGAACAGAGATCCAGGAAGAGATAAATTAAACTCAGGCTGGTTATGCTAGGGCCACAGGGAAGGTCGACGAAAAAAGGTTGAAGGTCGCGGAAACCCACTGGCTGCTAGCAGCACAAACTGAATTAAGAATGAATAAAGTGAAGAAAAAAAGATTCTTCTCAGCAGAGTCATCCGTTTTCCGAACCGCTAGTAGATTCAGACATGTAAAAGAGCCTATATGGCCTACTTGCAATGTATTTTTTTATTTTAATTTCATTTTCAATACCAAAGCGGCTTTAATGTTCCATTGACAAGTGTAATTCTGGCTCTTCCTCACTCCGTCAATCACGTCTAAAATTAGTTCAAATCTTAATTTAGAGCTGTGTGTAAGGTTTCTTACGCGGAAGACCTCACGCGGCGCCAGGCTTCGCCCCGGGAGACATTGCTGTGATGTAATACAAATACACATAGGCTATTTTGTTGCAGACCTATTTGTGCCTAGCAACAAGGTTTAGTATCCATAGTCGACTTGATTTAATATCGTTGCTTCAAAATGTAGGGAGTTAATGGCAGAATACGTAATCAATCTATTGCCTGTAAATAGCTGATGATGGCGCAGGTTTGCCTGTTCCTTTTTTTTAAATCTTTACTTATTTCATGATTTTTACTGCATAGAACGCTGTCAAATGTTAACAAATGACCAATTAGTTACTAAACTAGTTTTTTTAGTTTCAAATTATTTCAAATAAGATAATAAAGGAAACAAATCAAAGAAAGAGAGGAAGAGAAATGCCGAAAAATAGTTACTAATAGATTAAATTAAAGGAAATAGTAGACTTTCATCGATATGAAATAACTGCGATTGAAAAAAGAATACTGGAGGTAACTGCAGCAACGAAAATAAATTCTTAAATTTTAAATGAATTAGTTAAGGAGTTTCAAAAAGGAGCAAATATTCGCACAATTATTTAAGAATTTACTCATCAGCTGAAATTATTTTTCATGCTGCTAAGAAGAAGAAAATTCTAAGTCATTTAAAAGAATTGGTTTATTTAATGATTCTCAATTTCCGTTTTTTTTTCAATAACTTTCTGCTAATAGGCAAGTTTACTATTTTATATTTGCTTAGTATTATAACTCTCTATCTCTGTTTTTTTTTAATAACGGATAAAATTAGCGAAACAGTTGTCGGTATTGTAAAAATGCCGTTTTTGCCGTTCTTGTTATACAAACATACACAATTTTTATCATTCATGCCATCAATTGATACCCCTCTTTTGAAATTAAACTTTTTCATACAAACTTTTTAGTGCTACGCTACGATAACCATAGTAATTGCTACGCCGTAGACACCGCGTCATCAATGAATCACGTTAGACATAGTATAGGTACCTACCTCTATCTTCTATATATATAAAAATGAATCCCTATTTCCCCTGGTCACGACATCACGCCTGAACGGCTGGACCGATTTCGCTAATTCTTTTTTTGTTCTGTTCGTTATTATCAGGAGAAGGTTCTTATGAAAGAAAAAATTAAAAATCTGCTCATTTATGGCGTCTAAGGCGGAACAAAGTTCGCCGGGTCAGCTAGTACTTAATAGTTATTTAATTTAATTTTACACCTATATAGGTTTGTTTACACGAATCATGTGTTCCTTTTAGATGAAAATTATTTTTAACCGGCAAATGACTCCTAAATGGAAACATTCAGAATTAACATAACATAAGTTTATAAACGAATCAGTGACATGAATATTTTTACTGTCCTACAGAAAATTGTACTGATAGGAAACCGGAAGTGAAATCCCGGAAGGGCGAGGACGTCGCCGGAAGTTCCCCCGGCCGCCCCGCTTCCCTCCCCGTCATATCCGGTCACAGGATATCCGTCCCGCGCCCAACTTATGACAAGCTGGAAAATACATTAGTAGGTAAGTAAATGTAAATTTTATTAAGGAGAATGAAAGAATGCATACAGTTGGTAATAAAAAGAAATTGTGAGACTTAAATATTTCAAAAAATTGTATTTTTTTTTATATATGTATATTTTTCTTTCATTATTTTTGAGAAAAGCATTAAAAGAACGAAACAAAAAAAGACAGGACGTTTATTTACACGTATTTATTCGAGACACCAGAGAAAAAAAGCACTGAACAAAAACAAAGGCTATTCCCATAGTAAGTAAGTAAAGTAAGTAAATAGTAAGGTAAGTATAACCCTGTAATCAAATGTACTCATTCAGATGCATTCATATCATAGTGGGTATTTATTATTCGGTCTAAGTATGAACTTCCTGAGTATTATGTAGGTATGTATGTATTATATGACTTTTTAAGTTTTTTCTTAAATATCGCTTTTTCCATATTGTGTTGAAACAATTTGTTCCAGATTTTACAATTATACTTTATGTAGTCACTTGTAATCTTCGTCACAGCTGACCCTCTGTCCGTCTGAGGTCCGAATTTTAAAATGAAAATCTCTGCGTTTCAATAGGTAGGTATCTATAATAGTCGTACACTCTAAGCACGAAGCAAGCGATGCACGCGTGAAAGAACAATCCTATAATAAACATATCTAACGAACGAAAATGCACTGTATGCTGCAAACTTCAGAGCATTCTTGCGCGCTGGCTACTATTTCTACCCTTTTTATAGGGTGTATGAAGAGTTAATTAATTATAAATGAATTCTATTCTATTCTATTCTATTATTATTTAAGCTTTATCCACATATTATGTCTAAGTAGCAAATTAAACGCTATTGTAAGCTGTGTAGTAGCTGTATAGAGGTGATCGCCTCTATGCAATTACTACACAGCTTTTATAGCGTTTGTGTGTTATTTTGGATTATTGAAGATCCATTATGTATAATAAGTATGTTATCTTTAAGTGTACACTGCACAACTATTTTTCTACATATGTATTAAGGAATGAAAATTGCGGGCTTGTTAAACTTTCTATTTGTTCGTACACACACACACACACACACAATTCTATTAAATATCCAAGTCAAATCATATTATACTTAATTAGCAGTAATATTTTATGATTTTTTTTATGTCAATGTAATTTAGTACCTATTATCAAATATGACGAGGGCGCGGGCAGCCCTTTTGCGCGTTGCCTGCCGAGCGGGGGTAGGTAATTATTTCAAGGACAGTGCTGAGATGCTATACTGCTGGCTCCCCTTACAATAATTTAAGATCGTTTTGCATTTATCTCGAAGTTGTCTCGGGTTTCTCCGATGACATGCGAAGCTGAATAGCTCACTTTGAGGAAGGATGCCACACAAAACGCATTCAGCTTACTTTCGTTTAAATGTACTCATCTGTCTGTGCAAGCGCAGATGGGAAGTATCGCAAAGAAGTACCTTGTTTTGTATAGAGTAAAAGCCAAAACTGATTTCGAACTACTTTTAAAATAAACTAAGGAAGCATAGCAGTAAGTATCACTTACATGGATAAATTAAAAACCAGTTAAAAACTAATTATTTGCCCTATGGTCTCAATAAGCCTGTGCGTCCCTGAACTAATAAGTACATTAAGTTGTAAATATTCTTTATTTATTTTATTTTATTTATTCCCATAAAACAACTATCATTACATCATTTTATCATTATGCTTTGTTGCACAATATTTCGTCCCAAATTTCTTGCCTACGTTAAGAGTATCAGACCATTAAGGTTAAACTCTCGTGCATTTGAGTTAAATCGGTTCAAGATACGCGCCTCAAAGGCCAGGTCTGGAGCTGATTTAGCGTAAAAACATTCTGTCTCCGTTCACTTATCGCATTTCGCATTAAGGAATCCTTTATTATCTGGCTGGTATTTGATACTCCGCAGGCAGCTGCCGGCGCCTACCGCTTCCGTACGTTACTGCGGATTTAATTCCAGACGCGGAATTCGATCTTTTGTTGTTGGAGGCGAGATTTGGCCATTTATCTGTGGAAGACAATCTTCGATGTCTCGTGCGCATGTCATCTTCATGTGTAACGTTAGACGGACACGCTTTTGTGGTAGCAGCACAAAAGACAAGCATGTGCCAGGGATCTGAGAGAGAGACAAGATGAGATGTGATCCTTAATCTGTTACAGGGATCAACGGATACGTAGCTTAAGTGCTTGAATTTGAGAGCATGAAAGTAAAGTATAAATTGTTCTCTCGGACACGCTTAGAAGCTTTCGTGTCAACTGATTCCAAAAAAAAACACATTACGATTTGATTTTAGAATTTAGAAGTATATATTTAACGCAGTCACTGCATTCGACGCGAACAAATGTGTGCTATATTCATGAAATCGCGTAGTCCCTGGGTTTTCAATCATTCAGACACCTAGAAAAGCTGAAGCTGTGGCCCTAACATGACTGGCCAAGGTTAATTTATCTCTATCTGCGTCCCTTTCCTATGACACTAGTTAGACAGAGACACAGGGAGGGGTTAAAATAAACCTGGGCTGTCATGTTAGGGCCGCTGAAGGGCAAAGGAGTGGCAGCTAACACGTGAAAATATCCAAGTACTTCTACTCAAAAAGTTCTGTTTTCTACTGAAGATCATGCAAAAACGCATAATAACTCTCTTATTTATATAATAATAAAGTAACTGGAAGGCCTCTCTGCGTGTTGCAAAAAAATTTAAACAATACTTTCAAGACTTCCTATTCAAACCTTTCAAACCTGTCTTAGGCTGGCTTCTGGCTGTAGCGGCAGACGCTATGTAGCATTCTACATAACGTTTTTCGCTTCAAATAAATAAAAAAACAATAATTACTATTTGTAACAGCGGGTTCGCAATGAAGATGCCAAATAGGATGTGTCGGTATGCGATGCGACCGACATGCGCCCCACATGCATAATGCGCGAGTTACGGCAGGTTACGTGCGCTCGCGTCGGTTACGCAAACGTGGAGCGGCGCCGTGAGAAGCGGCGCAACACCCGCCATTAGGGTTACCGAGATAGTTTTTCAGCACATATTTCGTGAGATAATGAGCATTATCAGATGCAAACAATTCTTAAGAACGATGCAGATTAGGTACAATTAAAGTGTTATGATCACAATGAACTTTTGACTATGTCGATGATGCAATTTTCCTAATACAAGCAACATTGTGAAAATTGTTCAACATCTTTTTCTTCATTTTAAGATCCCGCACATTGCCTGATCAACGTTTATTACACTTTTTTCGAAATAGGACTAGATATGACAATGGAGCTTCAATAAAATTCGAATACGGCGTAGAAGGAGCTTACCATGAGCTTACCTAATTGATTTGGTAACCCTATCCGTAACGTGCTGCACACTAAGTGCACACGAACTCGCTCTGGAACTAGTCTAACGGCAATAGACAATGCTCTAACCGCTGATCGCTCACCGGTCTCACTTCCTATACAAATTATCTAACACCGACCGACTCGCCCGGCGAGCGTTACTCTGTCATATGACACGCGGCTCTAATGACGGAATTCATGAGGCTGACAGCTATTTCAAGTTTCATTGCATTTAGGGCAGACGTTAAAAAAACGGCTACCTACATACACAAGTTTGAAAGACGACGCGTATGTTGAGCAAACATGTGCGACGCAGTTCCTTAAAAACTTGTTGGTCTGAAAAAATGTAGAAAAAAGCCACTTGAATGCTGAAGCTTGCTCCTTTGACAGGAAATATGATATTTTATTTTGGGCGTGGGATCAAACCGAGTCGATAATTTGTGTCTCGAATAGAACATCTTAAGGAACGGTGAAATAAAATTGTTGAAGACATTTTTATGTTATTTAATAAAGAAACGTCCCTTTGAGCGCGGCGTTTTATAATGATTATGTCGATATTTCAAAGGGAGAAGGTGCAGAAGCGAAACATTTTACTTCGGTGTTAGACAGAAAGTCATTATGGCTCTGCGGTTTATAAAATCGTGAACAGTAATTTGTTATAAATTAATTTCCTTTTATCTTTTGGCTATTTCTTACTGGCAGCGAAAAGAGTTTAATTTGTCCACAGAGACTTCAATTTACAGCCGAATCAGTAGTAGGGATTCGCCGGTTCTGGATCACTTTTTTTTCGCTCAAAATGGCGGATTTGGGGGCAAAGAAATCTAAAAAAAAAAAAAAAAAAAAAAAAAAAAAAAAAAAAAAAAAAAAAAAAAGGTCAACACCCCATTTAAAGCGATTGGACGGGGTCTCATCACGCTCCGCCCACTCCTTCACGTATTGCAACATAATACCAACACTTAATCACATACTCATAAAAGGATAGAGACCCTTTCCTTTGTTTCCTACTCACCCTTTGTTACGTTCAACTTCTTACCTGCGCCCACTTGGGGGTTCGGTGCCGACCTTTTTTTTTTCCTGGGTACCTGATCGCCCGCCACGCTCCGTACAAATAAAATACCATGTCTTTTCGTAAGTCCACTTTCAATTCATTATTCTATCAGCACATAAATATCCTATCGCATTATTCGCAGTACACTTTTATTCGTAGCCTATTACTTTTAGGACTATCATAAATCTAACCTAACCTAACCTACATTTTGGAGAAATTCAAACCTAACTTAACCTAACCTCCATTTTGGAGACATTCAAACCTAACCTAACCTACATTTTGGAGAAATTCAAACCTAACTTAACCTAACCTACATTTTGGAGACATTCAAACCTAACCTAACCTACATTTTGGACCAATTCAAACCTAACATAACCTAACCTAGGTTTTGGAGAAATTCGCAAGCCATAACTTTCAGGACTATTTTAAATCTAACTTAACCTAACCTACGTTTTGGAGAAATTCGTAAGCCATAACTTTCAGGCCTATCTTAAATCTAACCTAACCTACGTTTTGGAGAATATTGTCACGCTATACTTGGTTTGTACTTTTGATTCGCAACTCGATGTTTCGTGGACATATCTTTTGACAAATTCTTATTTTGCAAACTACTTATTTTATTCTGAATCCATAACTTTCAGGACTATCATAAATCTAACCTAACCTAACCGACGTTTTGGAGAATATTGTTACGCTAAATAGTAAATGGTTTCAGTTAAAAACAAGAATTTTGTTGCTTTATTGCTTTTTACTTCTAACCTTATTAAGTACTCCTTAGAAATACTAGTTTTAACGTGTTTGTTACGCAATTCGATTATTTAAATACTAGTCAAAACTTGTAAGATTGCACTATGTACAAAGGATATTAAGAACGCAGCCTTGTGTTTCGCTTACACAGTAGGTACTATCCTACATTTTGTGGACATATTATATAGCTAAAGTTTATTTTATGAATATACATATAGACAGAGAGTTTACATAATACAGTAAACGGTTTCAGTAGCTTTATTGTTTTCTTTGTATCAAACGCACCACGATCTTTTATTATTTAATTACTTAACATCAATACACTATGCAAAGAGAGCTTTTTGAAAAAATAGCTAGTTTGAACGTGTTCACTAGGCGAACCATTTACCTGACCATCGTCAATAAGAGGAGCGTTATGTTTTTTTGAGTGTATGTCTTTGAAGATACTGGTTTAAACCTGCTAAATTGCACTACGCATAAAGGACCTCAAGAACGCGGACGGCATTGTATAATTGCTTTATTGTTGTCTTTGTATCAAAAGAACCGCCGCTGTCTTTTGTTATTCAACAAACCGCGTCTGGGGAATACGAGTTTATACCTGTTCAATAAGCGAAGCCCTTCTTTAAAAAAATACCTGTCCCAACTCGTAGGGATTGCGCTGGGTATAAAAGCCCGCCATCACATCTCGGCTTCATTGCGCCCCAAACAATTCTCCGAGCAAGATCTTCCAGTAAGAGAGTCGTGAGTCGTGAAGTTTAGTGCAAGGTTGCTGAAAGCAGTGTTTCGTTGCTGAAATGGATGTAAGTATGTAGTCATAATTTTATGTGTGCCCACTTATTTCAGATTTTGATTGATTGTAACATAACCTTCATCTATGTTTTATGTGTGCCCACTTATTTCAGATTTTGATTGATTGTAATATAACCTTCATCCATTTTTGTGTTTACCATGTAAATCTACTTTGAAGGACCGTTTGAATAACGTTTTTATTTTGTTACAGGAAAACACATTTAAAAATTATTACTATCCCGACGACGAAGCAAGTGATGAAGAAGGAACGTTGGCCTATAAAGTCAAAAAAGCTATTGCTAACACTAACAAGAGGCCTAATAACAGCATAGATGGCTTCTTTGAAAAACGGAAGAAAAGGAAAGTTGCTGTAAAGTCGTCGAGCGTCAGCCAAGCTACTGCGGAAGGCGTGGCTTTTATAAAGTCCAATAAAGACGATGCATCATACGCCTCACATCTTATAAAAATTGAGGTGTATGATGCGCGGAAAATAAAAAATGTTCCGCCAACGGAGCATTGGAAACATGCGGAAGTGCGTGTTAAATACTACGCGCACTCCGAAGAGGATGCTCACGTGGAATCCACAAGAGATGTGATTTACCAAATCACCAAACAGTTAGCGGAAAAAAGTGATTGTGTCAATTACGTTATAGACAATACAAAATAAGTGTAAAAGTAGTTTTAAGATCTTCATTTGTTCCTTTTATCTTTTTTTACTCGATTGTTTGCGTTTTGTTTGTTAATTGCTTTATAACTCGTACCGAACATTTTTCTTTGTATAGCGAACACCTTTTGTATTCTAAGCTTCCTTTCTAGTTATTATTTTTCCGACAAAGAGTCATTGTCTTTCATATTAGATAAGTAACACAAGTTCCAAGCGCCGATGTTCATTGTATAAATAGACCATAGCCCGCTTTAAAAAAAAACACATTCTAACGAAGACGTAATAATGGACGGACAGAGCTGCAACTTCTTCGACCAACAACTTGAACAGCTTACTGAAGACCAAAGGCTATACGAACTCTGCGAAAAAGTGGAACAAGAATATTTTAAAACGTAGGTTACTTACCTTTGTTATAATTCTGCTTTTGTTATAATTGTGCTATTGTCATAGATATCCATCCTACTGAATCATGCTTCAACTCATTTGATGCTAATAGTTACCTTTGTTATATTGTGTCATTGTAATGGATACCCATCCTACCGAAACATGTTTCAACTCGTTTTTTGCTAGTTGTAGCTGGTAGGGGTGGATTTTAAGGTATTTAAACCGAATGCCAGTTGCTTCAAATCATTTGTTACTTTTCTCGCGACGGCATAAGACTAGTTCTATTTAAGATGTATTTCAATTTGGATCTATCTCAAAGTGAAATTGCAAGCCTAGATAAATCTTTGATCTTGTCCAAATTCCATAATTTGATACGATTATGGTATTTAAAAAAAGTTTTACCACTTTCGTGGTTAGAGGATACGGAGATTATGCCATATTTCACACCATGCAGTGGACACATCATACACACTCATCAATCTGACACATCCGATGAAATTGATGGTGTACTGCCAATGCAGGCATATTGTTTAAATTGTAGACGAGAAATGAGTTAGTATTAAACTTTTAGGTGTTTTTGTTTATGTTATAATTGTCAATAATTTGTAATATTAATAATTGTTTTATTTTTGCAGATCTTTACAAGTTGGCCGAGGAGGTGTAAATAAAAAAAGATCAGCAATGTCTACCGTGACTGCCGAACCACCAACAAAGAAAAATAAACCTTTGAACAATTCAGCTAGCTACGCTGCTGTGGCAACGTCAACAGTATCAGTTGGACACCAAAACGTGAGTACAGAAAGTAATCACAAAATTGAATGTCCTGTGTGTCACGTGTCAGTATCTAGAAAATATTATTCCAACCACTTGAAAAGTAATACTCATAAAAACAACGTGATAAGTTCTGACAAGGAATTTACAAACGTTCAGTTAATTGAAAGCGCGTTCGGGAATAGAATAGTTACTTACAGAATTTTACCTGATTCCGTTACTACCAATGCATTTGAAACACCAGAATTATTTTTGCATAATATCAAGGGAAAAGTGTTTAAGTTACTAGAACGATCCATAGCAGAACAAACTGTCGTAAAAGTAAATTTCATTCTTAATGCAGACTTTACACAACAAACTAAGCAACTTAATAATGTTTTTGACTTTCAATCGTTAAATTACGTCGTTTGCAAGGGGGACGCCACAGATGGTATTTATGCATCACTTGTAACTGAAATTGTTAACAAAGTAACCAATTTTGAAAAAAAAGACAGCGGATGGAGTTTAGTTAAAATAAAATATTTAGACATGAATATCAATAAATTCAATCCTTTGCGTGGTTCATCTTACATAAACTTACCATTGGATATAAAAAACAAAAAAGCAGTTATCAACGTTAAAAACAAAGACCATGAATGCTTCCGTTGGGCTATACTGTCAGGTTTATATGAGCCAAATAACAACTCTAACAGGGTCTCGTCGTACAAATTGCACAGAAATAAATTGAAATTTGAAAATCTTTCCTTCCCAATAAAAATAAACGATATTCATAAATTCGAGAAAATGAATGATCTAAGCATTAATGTTTTTGGCTTGGAGTACGATTCGAAAAGCAAGCAAAATAAAGTTATTGGTCCGTTACACTTAACGAAAAGTAGGAAAACTATCCATTTAAACTTGCTGTATTTAAATCACGGTACTAAGGGCCATTATTGTTACATAAAAAGTCTATCGCGATTAGTATCAAAACAAATGACGACGTCAGAGCATGCAATCCACTTATGTGATGGTTGTTTAATTTATTTCACTTCACATGAAAAATTGCAGAAACATCAAAAACATGACTGTTTTCATGTATGTACAAACTTACCCTCTGAAAACGATAGTAAAAGAAACTGGTTTAATGAATTAGTTCCCTCTAACCAAATATCATTCAATAACTACGATCGTAAATTGAGGGTCCCATTTGTTATATATGCCGATTTCGAAGCATTTTTAAAACCCATTGAAACTTGTATCAACGATCCGAATAAATCCTCAACAACCAATGTTCAGGAACATGTAATGTACAGTTTTGGATACTATATTAAATGTTCATATGATGACAGTTTATCTGTATATAGAACATACACAGGTCAAAATTGTGCCGAATCATTTATGAAATTATTAAAAAAAGATTTAGAGAACATTTGCAAAAAGAACACTTTTGTAAAATGTCCTTTGCCCTTAACGGAACAAGATAAAGTAACCATAGCACAAAGTGATACCTGTTTCATTTGTGAAAAAAAATTAAATGAAGAATTCATTGTGTCTCATAACCAACATACCGGTGCTTTTGAAGGAGTCGCTCATCCATCCTGTTCTGAGAAATATCGAACCCCTAATTTCTTACCTGTGTTTTTACACAATTTGAGTAGCTATGATGCTCATTTTATTGTACACGGGCTCGGATTTGAAGAGGGGGACATAGAAGTTATCCCACAAAACAAAGAAAAATATATTTCTTTCTCCAAGCAATTTCACATCAATAACCATGTAATGAAATTAAGATTTCTTGATTCCTTAAAATTTATGAGTAGCAGTCTTGATAAGTTAGCCAAAAATTTACTGCCCGATCAGTTTCATGAACTTCGGTTAAATTTTCCATCTGAAGAAGACTTCAAACGCTTAATACGAAAAGGAATATATCCATATGAACATATGACATCTTTTGAATCATTAGAATTGGTTAGTCTTCCCAATCACGATGATTTTTACAGCTCATTAAATGATAACCACATTTCAGAAAATGATTATAAACATGCACGTGACGTATGGAATCACTTTAAATGTAAAAACATGGGGGATTATTCAAATCTTTACTTAAAAACTGATGTTTTGTTGTTAGCAGATGTGTTTGAAAATTTTAGAAATGTTTGTAAAGAAACATATGGATTGGATCCTGCACAATATTACACGGCACCTGGATTAAGTTGGGATGCTATGTTAATGTCTACTAAAATTAATCTAGAACTTCTAACGGACATTGACAAAATTTCTTTTATTGCAAATAACATAAGAGGTGGTATTTCTCAATGTAGTAACAGACATGGGAAAGCTAATAATATATTTATGTCTGAATATGATCCTACGTTACCATCTTCATTTTTGATGTATCTAGATGCAAATAACCTTTACGGTTGGGCAATGTCACAATGCCTTCCCATTGGCAAGTTTGAATGGGTGGATAATAATACCGATTTTAATGTTTCTGATGATGCTGAACACGGATACATTCTAGAAGTTGATTTGGAATACCCAAATAACTTACACGATTTTCATTCTGATTTACCATTCTGCCCAGAAAACGTTTGTTTAGGTGATACCAAAGAAAAAAAGCTGATTCCTAATTTAAATAACAAAGCGAACTATGTGATTCACTATCGAAATCTAAAACAATGTTTAAAATCTGGTTTACGTTTGCTAAAAATTCACAGAATTTTAAAGTTTGAACAAAAGGCATGGTTAAAGACTTACATCGATTTAAATACACACATGCGTTCGTTGGCCAGATCAGAATTTGAAAAAGACTTCTTCAAACTCATGAACAATTCTGTTTTCGGTAAAACTATGGAAAATATAAATAAAAGAGTGAATGTTAAATTACTTAACCACTGGCAAAACCACGGAAAAACTCAAGGAGTTCAATCTTTAATAGCAAGACCTGAATTTCACAGCCTTTCTATATTTTCGGAGAATTTGGTTGCAGTACAGTTGAAAAAAACAAAAGTCTTGTACAACAAACCTATTTATTTAGGATTTTGTATATTAGATTTGTCAAAAACTTTAATGTATGAATTTCACTATGACTTCATGAAAACCAAATATCCAGATAAACTGAAATTGCTTTACACGGACACGGACAGTTTGGTATATCAAATATTTACGGATAACTTTTACGCTGATATACTAATAGATCTAGAATCTTACTTTGATACTTCTGATTATCCTCCTGACAATCAATACGGTTTGCCATTAGTAAATAAAAAGCAATTGGGTTTTTTTAAAGATGAAAATAATGGTAAAATTTTTAAAGAGTTTATTGGCCTTCGATCAAAAATGTATGCAATGGATGTACAAAACGAATTTATAGCAAAAGCAAAAGGAGTTAATAAATGTATTACTAAAAAATTTAACATTGACAATTACAAAACATGTTTGTTCAAAAAAGATAATTTGTTGTGTGAAATGTTGCGGTTCAGGTCTATAAAACATGTTATATTTACACAAAAAATAAACAAAATATCTTTATCACACAGTGATACAAAACGATATTTATTAGAAAATTCCACTGACACGCTTGCTTGGGGCCACTACAGAATAAAGGACATTCAGTGTTAATATTACTTTTCTGTACTTGCGACTGTTCCTAAATTTGTAACATTTTTTGTAATTATTGAGTATGGACTGGTAATAAGATAATAGAAAGTTGTAATTTATGTATAATTATAAAATTTCAGAATGTTTTTAGACATTTTTTATAAATTTAAGTTTTTTATTTGTAGTATTATGCATGGACTAGTTATAAGATTACAGAAAGATGTAATTTACTCTTTTTTTTAAATTAAATAAAGTGTTTAGATAAATTTCATGTGTTTTTATTTAAACATTATTCAGGTGTGACAAAACTATATAACCTTGTTTGGACTTTAAAAAAAATCATTAGTGTTTTGGTACTTTTAGATTCAACACGTATAACAGATCTATATAATGATTCACTTTTGTCACCCTTTTACGGCCATTGTTGCTGGTCCCAGTGGGTGTGGAAAATCAAAATTTGTCACAAACTTTTTAAATGATTGCAAAGTACTATGCGATGTAAATTTTTCGGAAGTTATTTGGTGTTATGATGAAATGCAACCTTTGTACAATCTGGAAAATGTTAATTATAGTCAAGGAATACCTGATATTAACATGTTTGATGGGAAGCAACCTAAACTTCTTATTATCGATGATTTGATGAGGGAGTCAGATGGACGGATCGTTGATATTTTCACGAAGGGTAGTCATCACAGAAACTTAAGCGTGTTTTATATTACACAAAATATATTTCACCAGGGACGAGGTCAACGTGACATCTCGCTAAACACAAGTTACATTGTATATTTTAAAAATCCTAGAGATAAAACTCAAATACGATACTTGTCGCGACAAGTTTATCCTGAAAATTCAAAATTCGTGGATGAAGCCTATAAAGATGCTACTAAGGATGCCCATGGATATCTCATGATTGATCTGAAACAAAATACAGATGACTTATGTCGTTTCAAAACTAAAATATTTCCGTTCGATAAATATTGCACAGTTTACATTCCTAAAAAAGGATTTAAATATAACAGGAATCAACAAGTTTTAGTCAGTTCTAAATGATGCACTCGAGTGTGAGCACATATAAACACTTACTTGAAGCGTTGCAAGTACTTAAACCAAAATATCGCACGGCTTTACTCAAAGCTTGTGATGATGATGAAATCAATATTATTTGCGAGTGTATTTATAACGTGCTAAAAGGAAAAATTCCATTAGAAAAAAAAGAAAAATCTAAATTAAATAAACACAAGAACATATTACGCAAGCTAGTTTCAAAGGGAAAACAAAAACTAAGAAAAACTATCATCATTCAAAAGGGTGGTGCATTTCTACCTGTTATTTTAGGTGCAGTTTTAAGTGCTTTAATAAACTCTTTATAACCAAAATGGAGAACACAAAAAAAATGCTTTTGGTAGAACAAGATTTTATTGAAAGACTTAAAAATAATGAGCTATCAGAGAACTCATCGTCTCGTCTGGATGGAGAGATGAAAAAAATATTGAAAAGTAAAATGGATGATCGTGAAAAATGGGCATTATATTCCCAAGCACTGCAGCGATTTTTACATTTTGCCGAAGCAGATCGAAAGCCTTTCAAAATACCAATAGTAATGGATGGAGTTGATCACTTAGACAACTTCAACAGTGACTTAGATTCAAAGTTAAAAAAGCAGGAAAATGCAAATAATGACTCAGTCGCAAGCCCAACTTTGCTGGAAGATGATGTTCCTGCTACACCACCACTTGATAAAACGAATCAATACTATCCTGTGGAATTAACTCCATCTCATATCGTACAAGGAATACCGAAATCTTATCGATCGAAAACCCAAACTTTAATGGACATTATTATCCTTAATAAAAAAAAAATTTGGTGGAAGACAGGAGGGGAAGTTGTGTTAAACCATCGAGTGATCCCAAATAGCAATATTGTCGATCTGATAAACGATGTATCAAGACCTCTAAAACGCGCAAAACCAATAGGTTGGGAAGAATTTGCATTGGTTTTAAAAGATATAAGAGTTCCTACATTTTGTATTGGTAATCCTGTTAACTTGGAGTATATGAAGAGAGATTACACCAACGAGTTTCGCGCATCATCATCATCTTCTAAAAATACAAGGGATTCATCATTTAAAGTAAAAAACGCATCTACACCTATTTCTGCTAAAACAATTGAGTCGACCAAAAAGAAATTAGATTGGGAAAAATGGACCCCCTATTAGATATAAATAAGATTTACTACGATGTGTCCAACCCAGCTGGTTACAGTAGTATAGATAAGTTAGCGAAGGAAATGAAAGGTAATATGAGCAAGGAGGAAGTAAAAAAATGGTTACAGTCTCAGGAAACGTATACTTTACATAAACCTGTCCACCGACGATTTACTAGGAATCGATACATCCTATCTAATTATAATGAACTCTGGCAGGCTGATCTCAGTGATATGCGTACTTATAGTCAATATAATGATGGATATAAATATATTCTTTGTATTATTGATGTTTTTAGTAAATATGCTTTTGCAAGAGCCATGAAAAAGAAGGATTCAGAAACAGTTAAACAATGTTTTGAAAGCATATTTGCAGAAGCCAAATCTACCCCTCGTCATATCCAATCCGATAAAGGCACAGAATTTGTTTCAAAGGTGGTAAGAGACTACTTTAAAAGCAAAAACATTAATTATTACACCACTAATAATCCAGACATTAAAGCAAGTATAGTTGAAAGGTTTCAAAGAACTCTTAAAATGAAAATGTGGCGTTATTTTACTCATAGAAATACTTACAACTACACTAATATATTACAAGATCTTCTTCACTCTTATAACCATAGTTATCATTCTAGTATCAAAATGCGACCAATTGATGTTAATTTTAATAATATCATGACTGTTTGGTGTAACTTATATGATAGAAAAAAAGACAATCAAATTTCATTAGAAACCACAAAACTGAATGTAGGTGATCATGTCCGAATAACTAAATATAAACATATATTTCAAAAGGGTTATGAAACTAATTGGAGTGATGAAATTTTTATAATTGATGCAATCATTAGACGATCTCCGAGACTTGTCTATACCTTAAAGGACTTGGATGGTGAACCAATCGTAGGTACATTTTATTCTAAAGAATTACAAAAAACAACTTATCACCCCTCCATGAAGTATAAAATTGATAAAATAATACGCTCTCGTCGTGTTGGTGGCAGAAAGGAAGTGTTAGTGAAGTGGCAAGGTTATCCGAGTAAATTTAATTCTTGGATTCTTGCATCAAACTTAGAAAAAATATGAGTGAAGGAAGTTTTTATATAACTTTGTTAAGCAATAGCTCGACGGCTTATTATACTGATAATACAACAGCCCATTTCATGACCAAACTACCTAAGACCGTTAAATTAGAAGGAGAATGGGTTGTTGGTTTAGTGGAATTTCAATACCCACGTTCCATGTACAATGTTCAAGATCAAGAAAATATCATCTATATAAAAAAGAAAGTACGATTACCTAATGACAAGTTTGACAAAATCATGGATATAAAAACTCACATACCCGCTACTACATATGATAGCGTTGACACTTTCCTTGACGCGTTTAATGAAAACCCGCAATTAAAAAATAAGGTGAAATTTAGGTGTGATAAAATATCAAAAATGGTGGCTATAACTGCAACTGAAGATATAACATCTATCATAACATCACCGATACTGAGTTTGCAGTTAGGTTTCAAACCACGATCTAATTTAAAACAAATTTCAATTGGGAAAAATCCAGTAAATTTGTATTTAGGGTTACCATCACAAATATTTGTGTATACCGATATCATTGAACCGCAAGTAGTGGGGGATGTTATAACATCATTGTTGAGAATAATTCCATTGGATCCAACTCAGTTCGTTTATGGAGCTTACAAAATGCATGTCTTCTCACCTGCTCATTATGTACCTGTTTTACGTAGAGAGTTCGATACGATTGAAATAGATATAAGAACGACTACCGGGGCCAGAGTACCATTTCAATTTGGATCTTCTTGTGTGAAGCTACATTTTCAACGAATAAAATGACTCACAAACGATCGTCTGCCTCTTGTCCATATGAACATTATTATTTACATCAAGCTGGCTCTGGTGTAGGAATTGTCTATAAAGGTGTTCCATTTCAACGAGGTCATGGGATTGGAAGCTTTTTGGGTGGGCTATTTAGGTCTGTGATTCCTTTGTTATCCAGTGGTTTTAGGGCTGTAGGGAAAGAAACATTAGATGCGGGGATCGGCCTGCTGTCTGATATGGTAAATTCACGTCCTATGGAGAGTTCGATTAAGTCTCGATTCAAAGATGCAAGTGCTAACTTAAAAAGAAAAGCTGATGAAAAAATTGATTCTCTAATGTCAGGATCTGGGTATAAAATGTCAACTAAAAGACGAGAACGACTCATTCCGTTAAAAGCATCACGAGGAAGAGGAAGTAAAAAAATTAAAAAGTATAACGTCGAAGATATATTTTCATATTAAATAATGTCATTCTTACATAATCATTCATGTGAATGTGCAAAATCTGAGTTAGATATATTTGCCCTGCCGTCAACTCAAACCAGTATTGAAAGTGGACAGTGGGTTCATTACAAACCAATTTCATCTTTAAACGACGACGGCCCTATAGAATTTCAAGTTCCCGGATCAGGTGATGACTATATTGACTTGTCACATACGTTACTGCATGTCAATGCGAAAGTATTGAATCAGGATGGCACCAATTTAAAAGCAGATGTCCAAGTTTCGCCTGTTAACAATTGGATGCATTCCCTTTTCAACCAACTCGACATATATTTAAATCAAAAACTCATATCACCTCCGAACAACACATATGCCTATCGTGCTTATTTGGAGAATCTTCTTAACTATGGTCCAGCAGCCAAAGAATCTCATCTAACTTGTGGATTGTGGTACGAAGATACTGCACATCATATGGATGCCGTTGACGCAACGAACAAAGGGTTTCACAAAAGAATGGAATTTGTCAAAGAGAGTAGACAAGTTGAAATGATTGGTCACTTGCATGGTGACATGTTTAACCAAGAGAAATTTTTAATAAATGGCGTAGAAATGCGTGTTAAGTTAGTGCGCTCAAAAGAAACATTTAATCTTATTTGTCATCAAGATAAAAAACTTAAAGTACAAATAATGGATGCTAGTCTTATTATAAGAAGAGCAAGAGTCAACCCTAGCGTTTTGTTAGCCCATCAAAAAGTACTAGCGTCAACAACTGCAAAGTATCCTATAACAAGAGCGGAAGTTAAGGTTCTGACAATACCGGCGGGTGTGCAAGGTAAAACATTAGATAATATATTCCTTGGACAAGTTCCTAAAAGATGTATTGTCGGTTTTGTCTTAAATTCAGCGTTTAACGGTAATTTAGCATTGAATCCTTTCAATTTTCAACATTTTAATATGAATTCATTCAGTTTGTATGTAGACGGTCATGAAATACCTTCTAGAACATTACAACCATCATTTAGCTCTGGTTTAATAGCATCACCATATCACACTTTATTTTCTGGGACTGGTATTCATTTTCACAACGAAGGTAACGCAATAAGTAGAACAGACTACGGAGACGGATATTGTTTGCTATGTTTTGATTTGACTCCTGATTTATCTGCTAGTTCAACGTCACATTGGAATCTCGTCAGACATGGAAGTGTACGGTTAGAAGTTCGCTTTGATTCGTCTCTTAGTCAAACTGTTAACTGTATTGTATACGCAGAATTTGATAATGTAATTGAAATAAACAAGAATCGTGACGTAACTGTGGATTATAACAGTTAATAAATACTTTGTTTTTAAAAAGGATACATCATTTGATCTTAAACGTTGTTAACAGAATCATTAATAAGCAGCTAAATTTATATTTATCATGGATACAAATGAAATACAGCTCTGTATGAATAAAATAAGTTCCAGTTTTAAATCAAATGTTTTTGCTGCAAACCGATTGCCTATTTGGGTTAATTTACCTGCTTTTATTATAAGCAATTTAGATCCCGACTCAAAACCGGGGTCTCACTGGATAGCTATACACATTGATATTAATGGCATTGGTGAATATTTTGACTCATTTGGTCGAAAACCTACAGGTAGTCATAAGCTATTTTTGAAAAGAAATTCCAGGAGATGGGTTTATAACCACAACTCATTTCAAAATCCTTTTACCTCGGTCTGCGGGGAATATTGTTTAGTCTATCTGTATTTTAAGATTAAAGGAAAAACTATGTGTGACTTGGTAAATTTGTTTACTGAGAGTTCTCTATGTAACGATCTAATTGTAAGAAATATGTTTAAGTCTATTTTTTTGAAATAAACAATTAAATATAAAACAAACTCTTTTATTGTTCTAAGTTAAGTCTACATTTTCGTCAAGGGAAGTGTACTTGTCGATAAAACATAAAAATGAACACATGATATTCATTAAAACTATATTCAGAGTCAAGGCTATGGTCTATTTATACTATGAACATCGGCGCTTGGAACTTGTGTTACTTATCTAATATGAAAGACAATGACTCTTTGTCGGAAAAAAATAACTACAAAGGAAGCTTAGAATACAAAAGGTGTTCGCTATACAAAGAAAAATGTTCGGTACGAGTTATAAAGCAAAGTTAACAAACAAAACGCACACAATCGAGTAAAAAAAGATAAAAGGAACAAATTAAGATCTTAAAACTACTTTTACACTTATTTTGTATTGTCTATAACGTAATTTACACAATCACTTTTGTCCGCTAACTGTTTGGTGATTTGGTAAATCACATCCCTCGTAGATTCGACGTGAGCGTCCTCTTCGGAGTGAGCGTAGTATTTAACACGCACTTCCGCATGCTTCCAATGCTCCGTTGGCGGAATATTTTTTATTTTCCGCGCATCATACACCTCAATTTTTATGAGATGTGAGGCGTATGATGCATCGTCTTTGTTGGACTTTATAAAAGCCACGCCTTCCGCAGTGGCTTGGCTGACGCTCGACGACTTTACTGCAACTTTCCTTTTCTTCCGTTTTTCAAAGAAGCCATCTATGCTGTTATTAGGCCTCTTGTTAGTGTTAGCAATAGCTTTTTTGACTTTATAGGCCAACGTTCCTTCTTCATCACTTGCTTCGTCGTCGGGATAGTAATAATTTTTAAATGTGTTTTCCTGTAACAATATAAAAACATTCTTCAAACGGTCCTTCAAAGTAGATTTACATGGTAAACACAAAAATAGATGAAGGTTATGTTACAATCAATCAAAATCTGAAATAAGTGGGCACACATAAAATTATGACTACATACTTACATCCATTTCAGCAACGAAACACTGCTTTCAGCAACCTTGCACTAAACTTCACGACTCACGACTCTCTTACTCGAAGACCTTGCTCGGAGAATTTTTGGGGCGCAATGAAGTCGAGATGTGATGGCGCGCTTTTATACCCAGCGCAATCCCTACAAGTTGGGACACGTATTTTTTGAAAGAAGGGCTTCGCTTAGTGAACAGGTATAAACTCGTATTCTCCAGACGCGGTGTGTTGAATAACAAAAGACAGCGGCGGTTCTTTTGATACAAAGACAACAATAAAGCAATTATACGATGCCGCCCGCGTTCTTGAGGTCCTTTATGCGTAGTGCAATTTAACAAGTTTAAACCAGTATCTTCAAAGCCATACACTCGAAAAAACATAACGCTCCTCTTATTGACGACAGCCAGGTAAATAAACCGTTCGCCTAGTGAACACGTTCAAACTAGCTGTTTTTTCAAAAAGCTCTCTTTGCATAGTGTATTGATGTTAAGTAATTGAATAATAAAAGACCGTGGTGCGTTTGATACAAAGAAAACAATAAAACTACTGAAACCGTTTACTGTATTATGTAAACTCTCTATCTATATATATTCATAATATAAACTTAAGCTATATAATATGTCCACAAAATGTAGAATAGTACCTACTGTGTAAGCGAAACACAAGGCTGCGTTCTTCATATCCTTTATACATAGGGCACTCCTACAAGTTTTGACTAGTATTTAAATAATCGAATTGCGTAACAAACACGTTAAAACTAGTTTTTCTAAGGAGTACTTAGTAAGATTAGAAGTAAAAAGCAATAAAGCAACAAAATTCTTGTTTTTAACTGAAACCATTTACTATTTAGCGTAACAATATTCTCCAAAACGTCGGTTAGGTTAGGTTAGATTTATGATAGTCCTGAAAGTTATGGCTGCAGAATAAAATAAGTAGTTTGCAAAATAAGAATATGTCAAAAGGTATGTCTACGAAACATCGAGTTACGAATCAAAAGTACAAACCAAGTACCATATAGCGTGACAATATTCTCCAAAACGTAGGTTAGGTTAGATTTAAGATAGTCCTGAAAGTTAGGGCTTACGAATTTCTCCAAAACGTAGGTTAGGTTAGGAGGTTAGGTATGAATTTCTCCAAAATGTAGGTTAGGTTAGGTTAGATTTATGATAATCCTAAAAGTTATGAGTTACGAATAAAAGTGTACTGCGAATAATGCGATAGGATATTTATGTGCTGATAGAATAATTAATTGAAAGTGGACTTACGAAAAGACATGGTATTTTATTTGTACGGAGCGTGGCGGGCGATCAGGTACCCAGGAAAAAAAAGGTCGGCACCGAATCCCCAAGTGGGCGCAGGTAAAAAGCTGAACCTAACAAAGGGTGGGTCCATAACAAAGGAAAGGGCCTATCCTTTTATGAGTATGTGATTAAGTGTTGGTATTATGTTGCAAGTGAAGGAGTGGGCGGAGCGTGATGAGACCCCGTCCAATCGCTTTAAATGGGGTGTTGACCTTTTTTTTTTTTTTTTTTTTTTTTTTTTTTTTTTTTTTTTTTTTTTTTTTAGAAATCGTTGCCCCCCAAGCCGCCATTTTGAGCGCCAAAAAAAGTGATCCAGAACCGGCGAATCCCTACTACTCGAATCCTTGTAAAGCTGAAGTGACAGCTTAGAAGTGCGGAGGGTAGGCGAAGGCAACAAGTGATGGTAATGGGGCCAGAATCAATCGCGCGCAATCTGCTGCCCGGAAGCCATATCACTGCATGGACCAACTCATTATCGGTCGCATCTCTTGCGCTATTAGGTACTGTGACGTATACCAGCTACCCTGTTCATTTGACAAACAATTATATTCATGCGTATCACTTATTTTATTACTTTTACAATAAATATCTTACTAAACTGAATATGTATGAATGATCAATCTAAATAGCAAATAATGGGTTTTGTGTTGGACTTTAAACTCCTTACGCTGAAGCGGGTAGAAACTTAGGTACCCTATGTCAAGTGAACGTTTACTAATAGGTTCCATGGTAATAATATTAGGCCCGCCGATTCAATGCCAATAGTTATTTCGGAGAGTAGAATTATTTTTGTCAATTATATATGTGAGTGTATGTGACTTCATTGTGATGGTAATTTAACTAGACAAAGTGACAACTTTTTAAACTGGAAACTTTGCGACGCGGTTGAAGTTAAAAACTCGATTGTTAAAGAAGCAGTAAGAGCATTGTTACTACAATAATTAGATTATGTGTATAGCAACTGCTAGGAGTCGAACCTACCTCGGTACCAGTAATTATGTTCATGATAAAAGCAAATCAATAAGTATAACCTACCTACTTACACTACTTAGATGTAGCTCAAGCAGGGGGAAGCATTCTATTTTCAAGAATTTACTCCTAAGTAGGTCAGGCAACTAAGCTGAGATATAGGTAGGTACCTGCCTTACTCAAGTCAAGAGGTTTTACCCTCCAGGAAGTAACTTCTGTAGCAACCAGTTCTGCTTAGTTGTTAACGGCACATTCAGCGCGCAGCGTCTAATTAAAAACATTCGAGTGACTTGCTGCGTTCCTTATTGACTACATTTTGTAACTAAGTACTGTGCCACTTTTCACAGAGAAGTGTAATAAAGAATCACGAATCTTTTCATGGTCCTAAAAAGAAAAACTTGAGCTAAGGACTTCCAAAAATAGAACAGCAAATAAGTACGCTTGTTTTATATTGTGACTTGTTTAATAACGATTACTCAATGTTTCTATAAAAATAAGAGCGCGTTCGTGGCCGTAACTCGGAGCATGTGAGCTGCAAACTGTTCCTTATATGTGTGTTATTATGGCGTGGTGATGTCGTTGCGCCTATAAAGTCGTCTGAAGTGTAAACACGCGTAAATATCGCCGCCCGGCCCGCGGCACGCACTCGTAAAATCTATTTCTCGCGCCATTGCCACTGTATATTACAAAAAGGAACCGGGATTTATTTTTGTTTAAGATCCGCAAATGTACGTGGCAACATAAATTATAAAATTCAATAACACATGAGAGTTTGAGCGGTTACAACAAAACACAAAACTGTTAACATCGATATCGATGTTGGTAGACGTAATACGACTCAAACAGTGAAGAGACTCTGGTCTTTTCTGGTTCGACAAGAACAATAAATTTTAGAATCTAATTTAAAAATATTAGCTTTGTGTCATTAGTATACTGACAAAGGCGGTGCCCGATGAGTCACCGATAGGATCATTCCCCTAAGTAATACGCTCATTCGCGCCGCGCACGAGATAGGTACGACGCGAAGTGATGATGCGCGATCCATCTTGATTGCTATTTCCGAGCCGCACCTCCTCACAGCTCCTGCTCCCAATGACGTAATAAACAAAGCATCTATAACATCAACGCTACCGAGAAACAACAGATACACAGTAATGAGTTGTTGGACCTGAGTAAATATTGTAATCGTAACCCCATATAATTCTGAGAAATGATCCATCGTTAATGCTCTATGATGATATTACGGCTCTAGATAGTATTTGACTATTTTGATAACTCTGTTCCCTGGAGACATCGTCAATGTTCAGATAGTAAATAGCCTGGTAACTAATAACACTCCTTATATTAATAACAAAAGATTAAGAAGAAATTACCTTGTTACTCCGCGAAATCTATTAGGTATCCGCACAGGATGTCCGCAAAATATACCCTAAATCTATTAATTATCACTATATTCCAGCCAATACAAATGCTCTTTCAGAGATAGTTGTGTTCCTTGGTTATAATCGTCAAAGGTAATGTTCTTCCAACTAGTAAGTACTAAACAATTCTATTTATTATGTACATCATCAAACTCGATTATCGTTCGACGCGTTTCCGCACACGGTAATCGATCTGCATTCCACAATTCCACAATTTACAGTTATGTCGTTTAATCTCCGGTTCTAAGATAATGTAGCCTTTGTCACGCACGCTTTGCCAAGCTAGTTCTTGAAACTCGGAACACTCCCTCCGAGAGTTCCGCTAAACTTCAAGTCGAAGTCATAAGGACAAAGTTAGATCACTCTCGGCGCAAAATGCATCCCTAAGCCAATATTTCAAACATCTGAAACACTACGACCTCGAAAACCAATGCTATATAATGCTTATTTCATGATCAAATGGACATATTATTATATCTTTATAATAAATGTACCTAATTGGTCCCATTTAAATTGGAAGCAAATTATTCTAGACAAAAGTCGGTATTTAATTTGAAACAGTTATTGATCTGGAAGATTATTTAATGCAGCGCAGAATTTGGCATTTTATTTAACCCCTTGCGCAAAAAGAGGGGTAAAAACAAAAAGACGGAGTATGAATGAGAGTCAGTGTATCTAGGGGGGTTGCGGTTTAACTGTATTTTTAACATGTGAAAGCAGTTTAGTGATTCTTAGTCATGTTTAAAATAGAATACAAATTTTCAACCTTCGCCCTGTGGTGGTGAAATATAACTTTTAAATTTAGCTTGAATGGGCACTACGAAATAACCGGTGACCAGGTCTCTTGTATGTGATGCTGCCAATTGCAATCCCACATAAGCCGCAGGAACAGGTGATGGGTACTCCCGTGGTGTGGCGCTGATGATGATTTTTGCCACAAGTCCTGGAGCTATAAGGAATCTTGTGCGAGGATAGCTCTTCCAACCAGCACCTAGTTTGGCGGTATCATCCCACAGTCCACAGCATTGGATGTAGATAGAGTGTGTAGCGCTATTCCATACCCTGAAGGACAGTTTAGGTATCAAACATAAAAAAAAAAAAATGCACATTGGAATTTTTTTAAAGTTTACTTGTTGCTAGATGCGGTAAGTATAACCATGGTAAAGATAATTAAAAGTCAAGTGGCGGGTGGTAGGACCTTGTGCAAGGTCCGTCCGGATCGCTACCACCATCTTGCTCGCTAATCCAGCCGCTAAGCAGCAGTGCTTGCACTGTTGTGTTCCGGCGTGGAGAGCAAGACAGCCGGTGTAATTACTGGCACAAGAGGTATTCCATCTTAGCAACGCATCTGCAATCTTCTTGGTGTTGCGGGTGTCTATAGGCGGTGGTGAGGGGCCGTTCAAGTATTACGTAAGCAGTATAGGGGGGCGGGGGGTTTTTGCTTTGCTTATTTTTGATGACATGGGGGGTGGCGGGGTCTAGATGGTGATTACGTCAGCAGTAGTTATTTACTTTTTTACACATATGGAACTGATGTGTATTATTCAAAATTTAGAGCACCAAGATGTTGAATGGTTCGATGAGATGAGAACGACGTAGGCATTCCAAAATCGGATAAAAGTGAGCAGACATACAACATTGAGGAGCACTTTTTAATTTTCTTATTCCTAGAATTATATCTGCTGCTCATGAATCAATAAGAAACAATACATTAAAAGAAAAATGCATATACCAATGTTTACGTAAGCATGGGGAGGGGGAAGAGCTTTGATTATTTTTGATGACAAGGGGGAAGGGGGGGTAAATAATTGTAGCAAATGTGCTTCCGTAATACTTGAACGGCCCCTGATCACTTACCATCAGGTGACCCACTTGCTTGTTTGCCTTCCTATTTCATAAAAAAAGTGAAGGTTAGGTACCCACTTTAACAGATTGAAATCATATATTAAGGTTTAGTTATGAATATTATATTGTCTGCTAGTGACCACCGTGGTTGCAATGTCCAAAATGTCAATTTATAAATACTAAAATAAAAACCAATATTTTTGCGTTACTAAGTTCCGTCTTACAATACAAACATTATCATTTTTCTTCGCTTGTCTACTTACGTTAATTGATGTACCACTTTTTTATCATCAAGTTCAAAGCATAGAGTCGGTGGTGCCCAGGCGATACTCAGTGAATGGCGAGGGTAGGGCTGACTCGGTGAAGCAGTATCAGGCTCCCATACCAGGGGTACATTTTTGTTCCGTTTGTCTTTACGACGAATAATCAAATCAGTGACAGGTATCTACAACAAAAACATGGGCGCCTTCTTTACCCAACTTTGTTACAGATACCTATATACAGAACTTGAAACAAGCTACCTCCTCGGGAACAATTTTGGCTCTTGGATTTACACAAATCACTGTAGGTAGTGAGTAGCCAGGTTCATCGTTACTATCTAAAACAGGGGACGCAGGACACATTTTAATCTGGTAGACATTGCTCGCATTTCATCTTCTTCCTTCACCTGTCTTAAGTTTGACACACACAGTGACACCTAACGTCGTGCTAATGTCCAACCATAGCGTTCAATTTAGAGACCTATATTTGCTTATACCTCTCTTATGTCATATCTATGCTTATACTAGCTATACTGCATGTTTCTATTTATAGGTATCCTTTGTAGGTATCTAATCTCCATCCTATTCTGTGAAAAAGATATCCAACCAAAAACATTCTGTAAAAACTAGCCAAGTCTCGATGGAGCTGCTTGTTTATCTCTAAAAAGTTATGAAATTTAGACAAAGTCGTGCCAAGTCTTAGGGTTCCTTACTGCGATTTCTTTATTATTATAGTTAATGTTGTGTGACTTGGCCGTTGAAGGGTACACAAGGGTACAAAACCAGGTGCTCCATGACACCATTGCACCAATCTGTCGCCAGAACCGCTACCCATTGACGATGAAAAATTGCCACTTGCAAAACGTTGATTCAATAACCAGTCAATTGTAGGCTTGATTTGTAGCTTGATAAAGCTGCGTATTTTAATAATACTTATGTATAGGCGAGCCTGAAATAAACAGTATAAAAAAATATTTTCAGTACAGACGGACTTCTAATCGTCCTCGTTACTCTTTATGGGTACTCGTCTCTCTTTATGGGTAGTACTAGTTCTATTCTGATGATCATGAGTGAGTGAGTAAGTGGCATAAATGCGAAATTTTGCTTTCGCTTAACTTCTTAACTAAATGACCTACAGACTTGAAATTTCGAATTTTAAGTATGTGATTATAGCTTACTGGATGACGAATTTCTGCGTTCTGGTCTTATCCAGAGGTTCTCAAATAGGGGCCTGAAAATGCGGCGAAATTGTTCCAGTAAAAGATGGTACGGCAGTGTTTGCTTCGCGCTCGACTTGGCGGGGGTACTGCCGTGCCCCCCGATGTTGCAGTCAGCAATGACGCCGCATTTGCAGTTAGATGTCTTGAACATTTTTATAGCTTTGGTCATGCTTGAACCAAGATTTCCCAAGCTATGACTTTCTTGCGATTTCAAAAATTTCAGCATAAGTTATTTATATGTATAATGAATAGCTTGAAAATTGTATCTCGTGCAACTAATATAACGAGCACAGAAATAAATAACGAGGTCAAGTGCCACCACAGATTTGAAATAACCACTATGAACAGGGAATAGTACTATAAAGTGGGAGAGTGGTCAATCAAATTGACGTGACACCTGACCGGCAGGAGGAATTAGGGGCGGCGTGAGGTGGTATGAGGTAGGGTCAAACAGCAGGCAACTATGGCTGACGTATGACAAGCGTTTTAGCAATAAACAATCAACTTGCTTTAATTTTCGTATGACACATTGCTTGCATCGTTGGCCGTTGGTTGTTTTCGTGAAAGTTCGGTACGGCACGCTGCGTCGTCACCGGAGCGTGACGCTCGTCCCGAGGGAGCGGAAGTCTTGCGCGGTTCCGCCGCGACGCATGCGCCGGAGATCCGGCCAACTTGCGCGAGCGCGTAGCCAAGCCACTGTAACGACTGCGGCTTTTTGTACCGCCCCAGAAAATTCCATTTGTAATTAAACTGGCAAAATCAAGCTGTATTAATTATGTTAGTTCAAACAGGCTGCCAATCCATCTAAGATGCTTACTTTTCAGGAATTATTGCGTCTTTTGGATGTTAAACCGCAAACGCGTCGATATAATTACTTATACTTACCTAAATCGATCTAACAACACTTAGTTGAAGAGTGGTGCGTGTAATATTCTTAAGGTATAAGCACCCAATAAAAGCACACCTAATTCTAAAGCCCTGTTAAATCGATCTGCTAAGATAAATAAAGCGAAAAACCATTTTACCAACCAACTAAATTACAATTTATTTACTTTCGTAATAGAATATTAAACATTAGCAAAGTTTTCTTAAATTGTTTTAGAAAGAAATCATTTTTTCATTTTTTTAAAACGAGGGTAGTGGGCCTCTTAGGATGATGGTTGCTCAAAATGGTTCATAACATGTTATTTGCTTGTAATACTGATTTTGAAATACAGTTCTGATTAATAATCTATTCGGTAAATTAAAAAAAAAACCCACAATTTGGCCGTGGGCCATCTTTATTTTCATCAAATCTACAAGAAATTAATAAAATTGCTTTAAAAAAAACATCTTTCCAAATTAAAAGATGATACATAATGCAGACCTCCATTATAATAGCTGGTAAAATAATTATAATTAATCAGGTCTTTACTGTCATTGATTTTTTGCCACATTTAGATATTTTTGACTACCTTGCCTGCTCAGGGCCCAATTTCATAAACGCGACAGGTGACAGTGACAATTCGGTATACGTCGCTTGCCCACTATGATGTTAAGTCTGCAAGTCTGTAGCGTTACTTGTCGACACAGTGATGTGGCGAATTGTCACTGTCACTGTTGCGTTTATGAAATTGGTCCCTGATATATTTGATGTTGACTAGACAATCGCTTTTTTTAAAATGAACTATAATAGGAGCTGAGCTATCTTCGGTCACACTCTATTACATCCGAATAACCTTGTTTGTTGTTTGAATCCTTGCTTGGTATAGCGTTAGATACCCCGCGTTAAGCTTCATCGATGACTTTTTTTTGCGATTCTTCGTTTAGCACTATATAAAAACTGCCCGAAACTCTATTGGTCACCACGCAAATAAACAACATAAAAAGTATAACAACATCAAGATAGTTTATATGGTACACAAACGGTTAATATTGGTACAGTCACGAATCATAATTCGTTTCATCGCAACCAGACCACTAATAAATCTCACAGCGAACAATCACAAATTAGCTGTGCAATCAGATTCTGTTAGGAATTATTTAGGCGAAGTTGACGTGTAGACTAAACAATGAGATCAGCCCTGGTCCTATTGCGGGTCTCATGTAAACGTCGCCTACTCTCTGAACAATGACATTGATTCAACTGGTCAGCGTCAGCGAGAAAAAATGCCAGATACAAAATCGTACAACGGCCATGAATAAAAGCAGTGTCGACTGCTGACTGTTGATTGAGTGGCGTGCCTACGGGTTACGAACACATCTGGCGTAGTTTGGCGTAACACATCGTATTAAATTTGTCATCATGATTTAATTAACTCGCTTCATAATTAGGAAAGAATTTCTAGCTACTCTAATAGTGTAAAAGAAAACATCAAAGAAATATTTGATGGGCATCAAAAACCGACTTGAAGTCCGACTTGGTAGCCGCTTTAAATCTAGCAGTGGACTGATGATACAGTGGCATGATGATGATCATGATCATTCAAAAATCCATTACTGAGTAATAAGTTAAGATGTTTTTAGTATATACTGTAGTACCTACCAATAATCGTCCATACTTACATATTGTTTTTTAAAATAACAAAGCTCTGTGGCCATCACATGACCGGTCCAGGTTTAATTTTTCCCTCCCTGCGTCAAACTAGTGTCATTAAAAAGGGACGCACATAGAGATCAAGTAAGATAAATTAAACTTGACCGATCATTTTAGGGCCACTGCTGTACGCACAATGTTTTGGCAATGGTGCATTTTCCAATGTAAGGGTAGCATATGACTATTTGTGAAAGTCAGCATTCAACTTGCTGTTTAATATCTTGTGTTGTTGCTTGTGCTTTTTATTATTCTTTGTCAATGAATCATGTATTGCTTTGGAGAATAAAGTTTGTTATCTATCTATCTAATATACTAGCAACCCGCACCGGCTTCGCACGGATACAATTAGGACGCAAAGTACATAAAAACCTTCCTAAATAATTCTCAAAATGACAATAATAACCGTATCAAAATCTGTCCAAGCATTATTAGGGAGGATTTGGCCACCAACTCCTTCTTTATATAAATGGGGACAGGCAGGATCGAAACGCGACTTCCCTTTGTAATGATGATGTGATAAGTAACAGTAAGTATTTTGTCTCCGTCGTCGAATTTTGGACACTTGTTTCGATCATCATGATATACCCTCAAGAACTGAAAACCAATAAACGCGAGTATTCCAAGAAGCTTGGTGGGGGGGAGTGGGGGGACGAGGTGAAGTAACGGATGAGGTCCGTGGGAACGGCCGGCACTTCCGCTCGCGCGCGCCGAGCCACTCTTGAGCTATTTCCTTTATGTAGGGTGACCTCGATTACGGACTTTAGTATAGGTAAAAAAACCTAAGAGAGAAATATGCATATTTTGTGGCTAGTTGTATATACACAGTTTAAACGCGTACCACTAAATTATGCATAAATATTCCTCTTATACGAACAAACTCATTACATGTGCATATTTATTTTTTAAGTTTATCACCAGCATTTCATACATATACTTCATTTGTTAACTTATTAACTTATTTAAACAATTAGGGGCACCTGCTGACTGCTGTTCCTGTGGACACTTTAAATCTTAAACTATAATCTCTAATTCTATATTCCCTGTCTTCTCTTTGACCTGCTGAAGGCAGGGAATAGAGAAACACGGATATTGTTCGGACGATGAGTGAGTATAGCTCTAAGATTTAGAGCAATACAGCTGTCCACAGGTATCACGTTGCCCCTAAGTATAAAAATCTTTCGCCTGCCAATCTGAAATCATGTCAGGTGCGAAACATTGGCTTGATTGGGTTATTTACTGAGTCATGTGATTGAATTTGTTTACAATAAGTAAAATAACAGACGGTATTTACACATTAGTACATTTTAATCTGACTACGGCAAAGCCAACAGGAAGGGTTGTGTTTCTATTCTTTTGAAAATGTCACTACGGAGCCAGTTCGAAGAATCCTTAATAGTTTAATTTAAAAAATATAGCAAGACCTTTAAATCGAACTAGCGTACTAACGTAGCTTCATAATTTGAGAGAATTTATTTAAGAGAAGCATTAGATCACTGATAAGGGTTTTCTATCTGGCTATTCCGAATATAAACATTTGAAACCATAAGCATCTGAAACTATATAAATTTTCGTAAATCAGCGACAACATTTATTACAGTACAAAATTAAAAATAATTCTATGTTTAGGTATAAAACTGATAAAAGTTGAGATGGTCTGGATGGATGGCGGAAAGTGAGTAAGAGAACGGCACGGAGCACGGTATGCCGAGGTTACAGGCTCAAGTCCTGCCAGATGACCAAGATTTTTGTTTGAATTGTCATTGGGGTATGATTTACAATAATTATTTAAATGTAATAATACCAAGGCTTAATGCTGAGTTTCTTGCGGCGCATTCTTCTCAGCAGATGCCACTTCCGAAGCGCTGGTGGAGTCTGTAGTCTTATTGCGTTAATTGGAACGATTTCATATTTAGTTTTTTAATTTTTTCAATTATTTTTTCAAAATTGGGTAGTTTGTATTCTAAAATTTTTTGTCAGTCTGCCCGTGAACATGGGACCTGTAAAGGGCTCGAAACGTCGGGAATTAGATTCGTTACAATACACGCGATATAAACCGTATAAATTGTTTTATTTCAATGTAATAATACCCCTTATCGCAAGAATTTAATCTCTACCTGTGGCAAATTAAACATCGCTTCTTCCCTGCCTTTAAACTTTAAAGGCATCGTGAAGTGACGAATCAAGAGGGAAAGAGGGAAAAAATAATAAAAAATGCAATAAATTTCCTCATACTGTTACTTCTACCACACAGACGGACAAAATGTACACTTAATTAGCTAATACCTACATTACTGACGATTACGAGTTCCGTTGAAGCGAGAACGCTTGGTTCCACTACGTTTATTAACGGCCCGTCTTAGCGGGTTGCACAACAGGACCGTGTTGTAATGTCCACTTCACTGTAATCTTTTGCAATATTTATAATGCAAGGTACAGTTGTTATTTGTGAGAAGCTGGTCGTAATTGCTTTAGCAATGTCAAGAAGGCGAAGTACGTCCGGTCGTTAAATACGTAGGACGTACTAATATCCTCTTATTATTATTATGACTACCGGCTCTTATTTAAACAAATTATCCCTTAAAAGAGAACGATTATTTTGGTATGAAGTGAAAAAAACTCGTTGGTTCCATGGGCTCTTTCATATCTAGTTTGTTGACTAAGGGTACACTGAGCCGCCACGCAATCTACGACATATTAAGTAGTTGGCTGGAACTGTCGAATGTCGAGTTTTTAAAACTGCAGTTATGTATAAAAATATGTATTTACCTATACTCGTATATACATGTGTATGTTAAAGTATGCCTGTTTCCTTGTACAGATGGTATTACATAACAATAATAACAGTATACATAAATAGTAGGTGTACTAATAAATGAATATAATTAACAAATGCACATTTGCAAAAACGTAGAATACAAAAATAATAAAATAACTAAGTAACTAAATATATTTAAAAGTAATAGAGTCTCAGGAACACGTCTTCACGTTCTTCTTATATTGCACCTATTCATGGGCAGCGGTGATTGCTTACCATCATGATCCCGCTCCAGATAGATGTATAGTTAAAGTCAAGATTAAGAACCCATATTTTATTTGGGGATTTGAATCAAAGCTCTCTCTAGGACAAGCTGCGCTCGCAGTCCTTGTCGGATAACATATTCGCTGTCATACGTACCTGATTGCACGGCTCATGTATCAGAGTATGAGTCCGTTGACCGCTGCTGGCGTTCTTGCTGTTATCGCCATCGCCGGAAGCCGTGGCGGAAGCGCGCAATCTCGACCAATTGGACGAATAGCTGTCACGCCGCTCGCACTTGCCCCTTCTTCCTACGAACGGCACGGTACATATAACAAGTGAGGAGTGAGTACTGGACCGAGGACTTACTTACGCTGGCAGAGAAACTAGAATTGCTTGTTTTGATCGCTTTCAGTAATAGAGACGAGGTCGATTCAATAGGAGCAGCGCCCTTAGTCATGGTGAGGTAAACAACGCGTTTACTCAACGCAGGCGTATAACTATATGTATGGATACTAATTTATAAAGATCGTCAAATGCGTCTTACTACTTAACGGATCAAAGATCACCTACATTATACACTTATTGAGAAAATGAAATCAAAAACTTATAATATAGGTAATAAGAATTTGAAAACTCATTTTTAGAAGGAACGAAAGTAAAATATTTATTCAGAATAAATGGACAATCAAATGCAAATGAATGACAAGTAAGGGTCATAGTTGTGAATCGAAGGCAAATTCAAATTTATACTGATTCAGTATCGAACTGGAACTCAATTCAGTTTATAACTACCACGTCCTAAGTACTACCGCTATGCCTGCAATGTATAATAATACTGCAAGCAGCAGTGCTGGTTTTTAGAGCAGCCCGAACTATAACTAATACGTCGCCTTTAAGCACAAAAGTGCTTAAGTAGTTATAATTAAGAACAAGCGTTCAATCATACAATCTTCGATAATATTGAGGAAACGGATTCCTAGAATAGGCCTTCAATATGATAATGATAACATTGAAAAGGGCACGTTTAACAACCTACCCAGATATACCAAATATTAGAAACATTCACCAAGCGGAACCGGTAGTCTACTGTCAATAAAGCATCTAATATAACTTGAGCTCCCTCGCTCCCTTCTCCAAGTTCAGAGCAACGCGAGAAACGAAAACGGAGCTCTGAGTGAAGGTCTTTGTTAAAGTGGTCGTGTTCAGCTGACATTGACCTCTAGAGCGGTCGTGGAGGCCTCTCTCTGAGCATACATATTCATACTATTCATAGCGGCTTCATCTGCATATTAATGAAGGTGAAGATGAAAATAAGACGACGTCCTCTCCCGGCACTGTTCCTTTGGGTGTTAATGAAACGGTAGGGCTGTTTGAGGAGTTATTTAGACGTTGTGAGAAATTTAAAGTTGTTTAATTAAACCGATCGGATATACATACTTATATTTACACACAGGATTTGACAATGATTAATTTTACTGCACTTTAAGTCTCGTCGTTTAAACAATTGCGACCATGAGATAGATGACGAGTTGAATTGTATAGATAGATTTTAATGTAAACAAACTTTTATTACATGCAATAAGGCTCACGCATCAAGTACCTACCTAATAGATTAACATACACGTTATAAATACTGAAAAAATTCAAACGGATTAATAAAAAAACCTGTTAAAGACATTTAACCAACGTACTTACGTTTCCCAACCTTAGGCTGTAATAAAAAAGATATTGGTTTTTCAGCCACTCCTACTCTAAGTTTTCTTACAGCTGAATGTCGGAAATTGTACTTTCAAGGTTCCATTCACTAAAAACATTTCAATTAAAGCAATTACCTGTCAAAATAAGTGTGTAGGTACATAAAGTAGGTAGGTATTTATACGTATTTTGTTCTCATCTAATAACAACACTTACCTAAATATTTTATTAGAAAACCGAAACAGATTCAGTGTCAATCGTGTAGAGCAGATACTTGAGTATCTAGAGAAAGAAACCCTGTTCAGTAACGAACGTGACTCCTAATGCCATCTAAAAGTTCCAGTCGACAACGCCGCTTCAAGTCGCGCGGATGCGCATGTTCACCGCGAGGGAGCGCCACTAACGACTGGACAATTACCGTCAAAAATACGTTAACGAAGAATGACTCGTACTTTTTCCGATTCTCGAGCTTAACGGTCGCTACTGATTTTATTTAATTTTTTTATATTCGCTTAATTTATTCAAAGTCTATGTAAACCTGAAACAATATACGCCATCTCCAAATTAAGAGAATTACGATTATTGAAGAGACCCCTTCCGTCGTCGCTTATCCTGAACGGGCCTGAAGGAGCGCCCAAACATTGGTCCATCGAGCCGACTCTTCGGATCTTGAACACCGGAGAGCTTCGTATCGTCAGCTTCGCTACGAGGAAGCCAGAAAAGAAGAAGATAGACGGTCGGGTCATAATTATCCATTTATCCAAACCTATCCGAGTTTCTATTGTGCTAGTGTTGTGCTGAACTCATCTTGCTTTATTGTTTGTCTGCGTGCCTCGCCTGAACCGTGAGTAAAATATATTATATATTCTTATACCCATAAATATGACCGGCGGCAATAAGTCCCCTCTTACCTTAGTCCTACGAGGATCCGAGGATAAAGTTCGTGATTTAACGAAAAGTAGGGGCACCATTAAAGGCCGATTAACCCTTTTTATAAAATTTGTAGATTCATTTGAGAGCTCACAATTGTCTGAGTTTCAAATAGCGGAGTTTAAGTTGCGTATGCAGGCAGCTAAGTCTCTTATAAATGATTTTAATATAATTCAGTCACAGCTCGAGGAACTCTCGTCGGATGATGAGGCATTATTTTCATTATTAGAACAACGCGAGTCCTTCGAAAATGACTATTATAAAGTTATGGCTTTAGTTACATGCAAGCTTAGTGAAGACAAAGAAGTGACAAACTCTAAAGGGTCAAAGTCCGGATCTTGCCCGGTAAAGCTCCCTACAATATCACTTCCTTCCTTTGACGGTTGTTTCGACAAGTGGCTAGAGTTCAGAGACATATATAGCTCCATGATTCACAACAGTGATGAGATAGGTGATGTGCAAAAATTTCATTATTTACGTTCGTCACTCACCGGCAATGCGTTACAGGTCATAAAATCCATCGAATTAACTGCCACTAACTATACGATTGCCTGGGAATTATTGCAGAACAGATATAACAACACGCACTTACTAATTCACAATCACGTTAAAGCTTTGTTCACGCTACAAACACTAAATAAGGAATCTCCTTCAAAAATACACGAATTGACGGACACCGTTCAAAAAAACCTACGTGCTCTAGAAACCCTTGGGGAGCCCGTCAATTCGTGGGATACATTATTGATATATATTATAACTTCTAAACTTGATGCTACCACCGAACGCGAATGGGAACAACATAAACTGACCATTTGTACTAACAAAAAACAAGAGGATTCCTTATCAAAATTAAAACTTAGCGATTTAATTAAATTTCTTTCGACTCGGGCGGATATGTTGGAGATGGTCAATCAAAATCAAGCAAAGCCGACCGCGGAAAGTAGTAAAAAACAACATAACCTACAAACCACGCATAGTTACGTCGCGTCGCAAACTAACTTTAAAAAACTTGAGCATAAGCGCGCGCCCCGTAGCTGTGTAATGTGCAAAGGAAACCACTCTCTTTATGCATGTTCTAACTTCGTAAATATGTCAGTACAGCAAAGGGTTAGGTTTATCGACGAAAAAAGGTTATGTCGTAACTGTTTTAGACAAGGGCATGCAGCGACTGACTGTTGGTTCGGGCCATGTCGCATATGCAGTCAAAAACACAATTCTTTGATTCACAGCGAATGTAGTGATAACGACGGCGCATTATCTTTGACGGCTGCATCGGTGTCGCATCCACTGACGGCTAACAGACACGTCTCCACTACATCATTAGGTGAAACTGAAAACACATCACATAATCATAACACCGCGACTTCATCAGGAATTTATAATACTCCTAGCAGCTCTGTCGCGTGCGCCGCCGGCGGCGTCCCGCTCGAGTCTAGCGCGCCGCAGGCGCAGAAGCAGCCTAGCTCTTTGGAACCGGTTCTATTGTCGACGGCGCTCGTGGACATAGCTGACGCTAACAATGTTTTCCACACAGCTGTTGCATTACTAGATAGCGGTAGCCAATATTGCTTTATTACAGATTGTCTTCGCAAAAAACTTAAAATCCCAACGATACAGTCCACTCTTCAAATAACCGGCGTTGGGCAATCTGTGACGCAATCGACGCAATTATGTAAAATCAATGTAAAATCAAAGATAAATAATTACAATACTCGCTTGAAATGTTTTGTTTTACCAAGTATCACCGCAAAGCTACCATCTTTAGGTGTAAGCGGTGACTCATTGCGTATTCCTAACGATATAAAATTAGCAAATCCCAACTTTTTAAGTCCGTCAAACGTTGATTTATTGATAGGAGCTGATATGTTTTGGGAATTGCTATGCGATGGTAAAATTCGGTTACCAGGGGGTCCGTATCTTCAAAATACGAAACTGGGTTATATAATTTCTGGGGTCGTATGTAATAATAATAATGATAGCTCGCGCATTAATCGAGCACAAGTAACTTCAGCAAATCATTAAACACTAAATACAGTAATAATCTGACCGTCGATGAACGCGCTTGATTCATGAATACAAGGCAACGCGACCACGACGGTAGGTATTGAATTCGAATCTCGTTAAACAAATCAGCTGATACATTCATTAGGCGATAGTATTCAGATAAAAAAAAAAAAAACAATTTTTACACGCTTGAACGTAAACTGGCACGTTTTCCAGAATACAAAAAATAATATTGCGATTTTATACACGAATTGAACCTATCACGAGCGCAAAACCGGTTTGTTATTAGTCGGCGCGCTTAACTATTTAATACGGGGAGCACAAGTGCAATCTTTTCCTAAGCAATATCAACTTATTACGTAATCAGTCTTTAAAACTGTCACGGAGTCTTTCCAGTCTATCTTTATATATAGACAAAGACGCCATTTTTGCGTGTAAGGAGCATTAAAATTCGATGGATTTTAGATTAAGCAAAATGCATCCCGTATTACTATGCAACAAGAAACATTTTATTTTATTATTATTTCGCAGCGAAACCTGTTGCACACTAGGTGCTCAACTGTTACTACTGAGTACTATCCGGGACAGTCGGTGGCCGCTGCGCGGGTCCGTTCGAAATATTAAGCCGTAAAGCAAGGGGTGCTTAATAAAATAAAAAATAAAAAATGTATATTTGTTATGTTTGTTTATTTTAGTACGCGACATGTACACTTGGAGGCTGTCACTTCTATGCCCACGGAAGCTTACCTCCCCGCTTAAAAATATTATTAATTTTACTTTGATTACGCACCCGTTAACATAATAAAATTTTGCTTATTTAGGTAATTGATGATCTCTCAAACGAAACCTGCAAATTTAACTTTATCCCCTTCTATACCTCCCATATTGGTCGGATTCGGGAATCAGGAATTTCTTTATGTGAGTACCACGTTAAGCACGTCATGGGTAACGCAACTCTAACGTACGAAGGGTTCGGCGCGGTTCTGGCACAGATAGAAGCCATCCTAAACTCCTGTCCTCTATCCCCTTTGTCTACTGACCCGATCGATCTACGCCCACTCACGCCAGCACACTTCTTCATTGGCCGGCATCTACACCACCTCAGGGCTCGTGAGACGACTACTTTCAAAATCTGCCCCCTACCAGTGCGGACAGAAGACGAAGACGCCTAATGCTACCATCACACACTCACTTTGGGAAGCAGGAAGCTCCCAAGGCCGGGGGCATGTTCAGTAACGAACGTGACTCCTAATGCCATCTAAAAGTTCCAGTCGACAACGCCGCTTCAAGTCGCGCGGATGCGCATGTTCACCGCGAGGGAGCGCCACTAACGACTGGACAATTACCGTCAAAAATACGTTAACGAAGAATGACTCGTACTTTTTCCGATTCTCGAGCTTAACGGTCGCTACTGATTTTATTTAATTTTTTTATATTCGCTTAATTTATTCAAAGTCTATGTAAACCTGAAACAATATACGCCATCTCCAAATTAAGAGAATTACGATTATTGAAGAGACCCCTTCCGTCGTCGCTTATCCTGAACGGGCCTGAAGGAGCGCCCAAACAAACCCTTATAAACAACATTGCATCAAATCAAATTTTATTTCAAGAAGAAATCGCTTTAATTTTGAGGCTTTTGTTTAGAAAGTGGAACGTTGTTAAAGAATATGTATTGTCAAGGAAAAACACATAAATATTTTTTTATAAAGATTCCGTCTAATAGAGCATTAACCAATTTTCGGAAATAGTTAAGGCAGCAAAGTTAGAAAACAGCCGTTTGTAAACTGCTACCTTAACTTTTGACGCTTCCAGACATTTCTCGCAGTTAGCAATTAGCATCAATTACTGAACATTTAGCATTCATCCTGAATACGAAACCGATAAAATGTTGAGTCTAGACGCGAGATCTGTTTGACCTTCACCATTGCCGGGAGAAAAAACCGGATAAGCACGAATTTTACGAAAATGTATTGGTTCTTTACAGAATGCAGACTTTTTGGCGCCACTTTATTATTATTTTGTATAAATTCTACGGTGCACTTTTTCTAGAGCTATATTTATTCAATTTTTGATACCGAAATTTCTTTCGATTTTTATTTTAAATGTTTTTAACATTCAAGCGGTAATGTGGCGAAACTGTCAAACGCAAGGCACGGAATGCTGATGTTGCAGGTTCGAGTCCTGCCATTACCCTAATTTTTCTTTGTGTTGTCATTGCATAACATTTTAGCTATTTTATGTCAAACTATGTATAGTCTTAAGTGGTAAAAGTATGTCGTTTTAGACTTACTTAGGTACTATTCATTTAAATCTAGTAAAATTGTATGCTTTCTGAAGTTATTGACTCTTTAAAAATATCCATCGTGTTTTTTTATAATTTGGTCATATCATTTTCCTTTTTTTTATCTCTAATAGCAATTAAAGAATGTAATTGTGTGTTTTTGCATCAGAAAATCATTTTGAATCATCACTTAGTTTTTTGCAACCTTCTTTCTCCATCAGATGGTTGTTTCTCTATCTAAAGAAACCGCCCTTTGGCTATAAGATTGCTAATTGTATACTTTACTTATTTGTTTTCAAATGTAAGTATTTTTGAAGCCGTTTGTTCGCTTGTATGGTGCGCTATAAAAAGTATTTGTTGTTGTTCTTATTTGAATTTTTTGACTAGTCAATTGAATAACAATGCATATGGCCTGTTCTTTCCATACTCGTACATGCATCAAGGTAAGATTAGCTTAAGACTGGAGATATAAAACCACAGGTAAAACTTGGAAGCAGGTAACTACTTATTTATTTCACTTACCTAAGTAAACATTCTTATACTATACATACAACATCATTCTCCTTAATTTACAAAAATTAACCACATTTTTACGGTGAAAATTTGCCCACCGAAATCTTCCGCCTATTAGGATTAAAATGTCAATCGAATACGATACAGCGTCTCATGTTCGACGTTAAATCGAGAGCTGGTACGAAATTGACCGCAGCAGTAATTGCAAACATTTGCAACTCATGAAAGACTGTAAACTACATCTCCGTTCCAAATTCCAACTTCGTTAAGCCTGCGTGCAGTTAGGAAAGAATTACGCGTTCGAATTGGCATGTGAGAACGTAATTTTGTTTAACGGTCGCGTGATGACTTTTACGAGTCGTGGTGCGGAATCCTAAAAAGCTGTTTCGGTCCCATGTAGGTGCCTACACATGAGCAGGACAAAAAGTGAACAATAACGTGACTCGGAAAGTCCACTCATCTCGTTTTCGGAATAACACTTGCGGAACCGGTCGGACATGCGTCGCCAAATACCAATATGTTTCCTTCCTTGTAAGTATCTGATATTATCGAGGCTCCACGCGACTCTCCTTGAGATAAGTAATTTAAAATCGTCTAAAGCTTAAAGCTTTAAACCGCAATGGGCAAATTGTTTACAGAATTATTTTGCTATTGGCATCTTGCATCACGTCTTCTTTATCCTTACATAGCTAGTATAAAACAAGTCGCTATGCGTTCCTGTTTGCCCTCATATCTTCGGCCGCCTGCTCCTTCTAAACCACGCAACGGACTTTGATACTGACACAGTTTTTACTGTCATGTAGATTGTTTACGGAAAGTCTTTATGTATAATACATCAATTGTACCCGTGCGAAGCTGGGGCAGGTCGCTAGTCTACACTAATGTACACTATTTACACTAATACAATAAAGAGGTAAACTTTGTTTGTTTGTTTGTAGAGGCTAATTTCTGGAATTACTGAGCCGATTACAAGTAATAGATAGCTACACTATCCCTGACGGACATGGGCTACTAATTTTACGCGAACGAAGTCGTAATATATACATACATACATACAATTTAAGGCTGATTCCAAAATGATCGATGGAAGGAACAGATCACAGGGTATGTGTATGACGCTGTAAATTAGAATACGATACAAAAGTCGATCTGTTATTCCTGAATCAACCATAAATTAAAAGACCTCATCGACATTAGTCGGGTCATCAAGTTGCTGTGAGAAAGCTCTACTTGTAATAAAAGCCCACCATACGTAAGTCGTGTTGTGCTTTTTTTATAATATAGAAGGCAAACAAGCAAGTGGGTCATCTGATGGTAAGTGATCACCCCCGCCCAAAATATTAATATTAATGATGATTGTATGATCAAAGCAGCCCCCGTTGTTTTTTATTTTATATTTTCTAATCACCATAATAACGCATATACTCTGTGACCGGTTATCTATATTGGTTGTCATATGGCGTAGTCGAAGTAATGATGTCTCGTTAGCAACCTTTGGGTACGAAACCCTAAATATGTTTAGCTACAAGACTTTACCAGCTCACTTACACATACACGTTATATAAACCACATCAGGGCAACTATTTTTTTACTAAAATACTTCCTGGAACTGGAACTGACTAGACTGGAAGAGATCTCTTAAAGGGATAAATTCGCTTTTGTTCATCACTGTATCTCTTTTTGTTTTTTGTTTTTGGTACAATTAAGGATTTACATCCATACATACGTCATGCGTAGCCTAATTACACTAATTATAACAGTGCAAAACCACAGCTTGTTTCAAAAATTGCCAAATCTCTATAGTTTTTCTTACAATATTCGAAAGTTCCACGATTCCTGGATTCCATCATCAAACCATGCATTATGTTTTGAATAAAATGGGCCCAATTTGGAAATATACTTTATCGATTCGTCCTAAACGGTCAAGTCGACTCCGATTGAACAAACGCGTTGAGTCGAGAACCGGCTTTGGTTTTTAGAAGTCAGCTAAAATGTGAATAAGATCTTATTGCAACGTTTCAGCGGTTTTCATGAAAAATTTGACCCCATTGTGTATTCAACTAGCGTTATATATAGCCGAAGCCCTGGAAGTAAACAGGATACGGAAGTCGTATGTAACGAACATGCAAAACCAAACGGATTTATCGATTGGCTTCTGCCAATATGGCGGCGCTTTATTTATCTTGTCTCTAGCTACCTTCCTGGCGCCGCTCTTCCGGCGGAAACGGGCGTCGTCTCCGCTTTAACCCTTACCGCGTTTCCGGTTTCCGCCCGCCTTTGAGGTCCATCGAAGTTTCCAACTCCTTTTGAAAATTACTTCACAGCTCAGTAAACGCACTAATAACTGTTCTATGTTGGCAGTTTCTCAATAAGTAGTTACTAGTTTTACAGGCAATAAAGTGGCTTCGGACTGCTAATCATGTTTATTTTCCTTCCAAGTAGGTACGAGTAAGATAGGTACTTTCAGGGCGATGTGCAAATAATTTACTGTCGTAGTTGAGATCACATAGCTTTTTTTACAATGTCTGTCCGCCCTAACAAAACGTAAAAAAATATCGATAATGGTATTGGATTTTATTGAACTCATCGAAAGAATTAAGTTTCTATCTATTCTAATCATCTAAGTTTTAATTGATCTTCAAAATGTGCTACAAAGTTACGCACGTTTTAGCATGCAATATTGGATTTCACAAATTTCACTGGAAAATACCTAATCAGAGCAAGCCTAGCTGTCACCGGCGTTTCACAACGTCGCTTCCTAGTTACCGAAACGCAAGAGCAATTTCTACATTTGCGCTAATTAAGAGGCTGATACTATTTATTTCAGTTTGCATGGACAAAACAACAAGGCACGAGGCACAATTTTGAGTGAAATACATTATTTTCATAGAAATCGGACGGGCACACAAATGGCTCGCACACAAAAGCACTTTATTTATATTTATGTTATTAGCCATAGCGGCCATACACAGATAGCGGAGTTTCACACACTCTGTGAACATTTCAAGTGTCTAAATATTACGGTTAAAAAGATACCCCTGTGCCTGACGGATGGTCAGATAGCGAACGCCCACGTAGGTAAAATCAGGTCTTTAGGATTCTAACGGTAGGAAGGGTATGTAGAAGTCTACTTTACTGTGAAACAAGGTTTCTCTATTGCAACGTCTTCGTACCTTATCTGTGCGGCGTTCACTCGCCATGGATATTGCGACTTGCTACTTCCTGAGCAACTGATGTAACCCAATGTGCCTGCGGTTATTCAGCAAATATCTGTGTTATTTTGACGCAACATCTCGGTTGCAATGTGATTGCGGATACCTAATTAGTTATAACAGTATTAAAGTTATTTTCAGCGATTATTTAGTTAAAGATGAAAATATAATATGATTTGAAATGTCGGACTGAGTAAATACAAGCTAGTCGATTATTCAGTACAAAATCAAATAAGTACCCATAATGAGAAAACTTTTGCTCATCATGATCATCATCTCAGCCACAAGAAGTCCACTGCTGAACATAGGCCTCCTCCATCCAAACTTTTGCTGCATGCAATTATTTAATCATTTTTTAAGTAAATAAGTTAAACTAAAAATGCAACAGCTTCCTTAATAATGCATTTGTTTATAGGATAAACCGAACAACCGTCCGGCTTCACTACGTAAACCAACAAACAAACATGTTTTTTTCAGCCTTTTACAGACCATAATTGATTCAACGATGAACGGTCAATAGAAATGCGTCAATAACAATGAACCCGTTATCGAGATCACGTGCGATTGTGCAATTCGATTAGTTTCGGCGCATCTTGCTCAAAACTCGGCCCAGTTCGGCGCAGTGTGCGTTGCGCCGGCGCAGCGGCCGTTACGTCATAGACCACGCGGATTGGGTCAACGACGGATGCTCCTCGTCTAATACGCCTCCGTTCCCTTCCAAGTTACGTCATATTGAGTAATATATTAATAAGCAAAAACAATTATGGTAAGGTCTAAATCACATAAAGTGGTGGTTCGCCGTATATCGACCAAATCTGATATGTTGAAACTGTCAAACTATCGATTTACATTTTTTAACGCAATTGGTTTTAGAAACATTTCAAATAACTAGAAGCACTAGACGCCCAACGACCCCCTTATCTGATAAAAACCCAACTAGCGTCGATGCGGTCTTCGTCATCTAAAATAGCGATCTCACTTGATTTTATCTTCGCATCCTGCCGTTGCAGGCACAGGTGCTTTCGCAACCTATATCCTAGTATCAGTATGCAGGCGAGTTGCCAATTACAGAGACCTACTTTCTTACCTTCGAACTTTTACTTCCTGCGGGCAGGCCAGGCTGGGCCGGTCGCGCCACGCAACGCATTACGAAAGTGGCGCGAAATGCTCGGCCGACATTCGCGCTTGCGCCACCTTCAGGAAGTGCTGTTGCGGCGGGATTACGTAGCTGCGCCCGCGTACGCCGGTGTCGCCTGCCAGCCTAACGTATCCTTGGCGTACGAAAAATGGTCTCGAAAATTTTCAAGAGTTGTTCGAAGGGACGGCACCACACGGCACTAATATTTGGGTTGTTGGTAGTACAGTTGTTCCCAATTATATGGTAACGCTCCCACTCCTTATCAGTGTCCCAGTTTTTGATGAGAAGATACAGAAAAATAAAAAACGAGAGACAATGATGTCAAGAACGAGTAATAATATAGCGAGGCTCAAAAGTTAAAAAAGACACAGTCGTCTCCAGAGACGCCACCTCACGTGCGAACTTTTTGGTGTCGGATGACGACACGGCTCCAAAGTTTTTAATAACAGCACTTAATAATATATATTTTGGTCACTTTGACCAATTGACCTTGTCCCAAAATAAGCAAAGCTTGTAGCTATGAGACAACGGATATGCATACATACTGACTTATGCAGAAAAAAACATAGGTACTTAATACATACGTTACTGTTGTGGCTACTTTTTGAACACTTTGGCTCTTAATTTTCACATTAGAAAATCAACAAGACACCTGCGATACTATCGATACATATTTTTGAATAGAAGTTAATACCAATATCTAGTACTTCAGATAATAATGTCAACAATAGAAACGAATGATTACAACTGTACAGGATGAGAGGTATCCAATTGATAAGAACACGGGTTTTCCAGGCACTTTCCCAAAGGTACTCGAGACCTACAACGGCTATAGATTTTGTAATCTAGAAAGAGAATGTAGCTGTTGAAACCGTAACCTGCCGTCATCTATAAAGCAGGATGTTAAATCTCCCTCGGAACTATGCTCGGTTACTTAATCCTGAAGCTTGCTTAACGCTTGTAGCAAGCCGCATGGGTGTTATGAAATTTAACTCGCTTAAGATACATATCTACCGACTTGATACCTTCTATTTCGTTATGTTATGCTTAAGGTGCCATCATCTTAAATGCTTCCTTAACGCAATTCCTGTGTTTATTTCTATGAACTCCTTGGATTTTTATAGGGAAGTGGTGATTGACTGGTTGATTTAATATTTAGCTAAATGTAATCGTTAAACCGAGGACCATTTTATTAGGTTTCAGTTGCACAAAGTGGCGCCGCTCTGCCATTAAAAATAGTAAAGACGATATTAAATTAGACCACAACTATTTATTTTAGACTTGGCCCCAGTATCCAAAAGTTTGATTTAAACTTTTGTACCTTTGTTATGTTAGGAGCACGATTCAGCTGTCTCAAGTAATAAGGAAATATGAACCGGCTTACTTTTGTTTTACAGACGCTAATACTTTACAAACGCAACCTACTTCGAACTAATAATTCACGCCGAGTCGTACCTAATACGGAGAGTGACTGTGTCAACCGTTGCACAAGTCCCGTGCATTACAGAATCGGAAAAAGCGCGCAAAAACGGTATTAGGGCGAGAAAATTCACATCACTATGTTCCGTTATATTCACTGAGTGCATAACCCCATCTTCTAACACGTAATTGTGCAACGGTGCGCACCCGATCTCGCACGCCCGGTCCCGAATGTAGGTCATCTCTTTTTGTTCCACCGCGTTATTCCGTAATTAGAAAGAGAAGGATGAGGATTCTTGACTGCAAGTTCGCTCACATGCATATGCTGCAATTCAGTTGCGTGCAAATTCTAAATAACAGGGTGTTCTAATCGGCATTGCGAAATCAAATATCTAACCTCAGACATACTGGGTACTTTAGTAGAAATAATCGCCCGACTAAAATTTGCAAATTTCAATAATTTTTACAACGGCCCAGTTATACATAAACATGTATATATTTATTCATATCACTAATGATAATAGTAAATAAATTAACATTTTAAGTATTTCAATAATTAACATGTCAGCTAAGGATGGATGAGCAATCCAAATGACAGGCCATTGCAGTAAAATTGAAAGACTTTTTAAATATAATATACTTAGGTCTAAATTAAAGCAAGCATTGGAGCATCTGAAAGTAAACAATAACATCGCAGTTTTGTAATAACCAGAAGTATCACACGCATGTTCCGGTCCCTGCAGGATGAGCTAGTTTTGATGAGTCAAGTCAATAAAAGAGAGCCAATTTACCGGCTACGCAAGAACTCAAGGAGCTTTAATAAATACCTTATTTGCTTACTAACGAGTACACAAACCAGCAAGAGCAACTTTTTTGGCTCTGGTTTGTGGTAAGACTAGGAAAGGAAAAGTACATGGAAAGAATAATTGTTAGCGCAATGATCCGACATCCAATTAATACGGCTAAATCAGACGCGAGCGCAAGGTGTGAGCCAAGATGGCGGCATGCGGAAGTGTGTGCGACTTCCGCGTCGCCCTGCGCCTGCGTGTGCGCCTCGCTCGTGACTGCGCCGTGGACCAGCTCTTAGCACACTATTACTATTATTATATTGACGAAATTATATTATTTGAAGTGATGATCTTATTATTTGAGTTGCACAATACGTAGAACAAACATTAAAGGCTCGCTAGACTGACCCATTTCACGAACATTTCAAGAGTACAAAGTGATAACTCAAACAAAGAAACCGGCCTCCATAAGTGCGAGTAGGACTCACTCCGGGAGAGTTCCAAACGACTACACACATATATATTTGTTTTATATGTGTACTTACTAAAACAACGAGTAACAACTTTTATATTTATAAAATACTTATCTCTTATGAGCAAGTTTTTTCCGCACGCAAAAACAAACTTAATTTTCAATAGAATATTCTTAATTTTTTTTCTGGACTAAAAGATAATGGATTCATCGAATTTTTCTAGTATAATATTTAGCATAGATTACTAACTATCTAGCTGATGGTGTCAACCTGATGATAAAAGTTACGGCTAATTTCTTGCATGGCATGAAGATATCTTATTTATACATACTTCAAATGTAATTGTGGAAATCTAGTACAGATTGTACGTCATTATTCAGAAAACTTCAAAATATTTTGTTTCTTGTTAGATTTTTATAGTACACACATGGCTTTAAGGGTGGCTAAGTTTCAAACATCTGGCGTGAGTTGTACTCGTAAACGTCATCGCAGCACAGGCCCAATTAGACGCATAAAACACCTAAATGAACGTGATATCATGTGTGTTGTATTGTGAAGCGTTCGAGTAGTGTTCTAGTAGGGGTGTCCAAACCACTAGAGATACCAATTTTCGGTACGATACCACTTTATTTGCAAACCAAACATTCTATTTCTAGCTCGTACCATCGAGACAAAACCCCACTGCTAGCTAAGCGACTCCAAACGTACTTCTTATTCGCTCATCATCATCATCATTTCAGCCGAAAGACGTCCACTGCTGGACATGGGCCTTTCCCAAGGATCGCCACAACGACCGGTTTTGTGCTGCTTGCATCCAGCGGGTTCCCGCAACGATTACCAGGTCATCTGCCCACGCTGCGTCTTCGGGTACGCGGTCGTCACTCGAGAACTCTCTGCCCCATCGGCCATCCGTTCTGCGAGCAACTACCAGTTACCAGTGTATACAGTCACAGTAACTGTGACTCTGGTTCTTCTGCGGATCCCTTCATTTTTGATTCGATCTCGCAGAGAAACTTTAAGCATAGCCCTTTCCATTGCCCTTTGAGTGACCTTGAGCTTTCTTATGAGGCCTTTTGTTACTTACGGTACTTCTTATTACCAAGTGATGAATATAGGGTAGGGGACCATGGCTATTACTTACAGTAAATATGGGTCGAGTTCCTTCTGAGACTCTGAGTAAGCGTATTCGAATGTAGCTCACGCATGCCTTGTTACAATTTACCTACTACCAGACGGTGAATCTGTGGTCGACTTATCCCAAGTTAAAATAAAATCGTCATGAAATCAATTTTTACGATTGATTTCACAACAAGAGATGAGAAAGTGAAAAGTTTGGAACCCGTGTTAATTCAAAATTCCATCTGATTTAATTATCTTTAGGTACCTAAAATTAGGCCGAATAATAGATAAATATTTCACAAATAGGTTAATCTATACCTTTAAAAGAATTTATTATCTTAACTATGATCGATCACGTATTAACACCTGTTAAATGACTCGCTAGAAAAAGTTGCTCTTTCCTTCCTGTTTTTTATTATTATTACTGTATTGACACTGAAATAATTTACTCTTAAATTATTTAATTTAATGCATTTTGATTTTTTTTTATGACAATGAAAAGAAAACAAGCAAGTGTGTCTCTCGATGGGAAGTGATTACCACTGTTCATAGACATGAAAAGTGATGCATTGCCAATCCAGAGGGCTAAAATGTAATATCTCTTGTGCCAGCAATTTCACCAGCTGTCGTTGTTATAGTAAAGAAATTGTTTACATTCCTTATCAGTATATTTTGAGCTTCTATCCATGTTAAGTCTCACATCCCTTCCCTTTCTTTAATTACATTCATAAAGTTACAGTTTTCTTTCTGCGTTTGCCTTGTTCCGTATGCGTTTCTATGAGTATACTACTCATCCGATTACGATGAAACTTTGTACTGCGCACGATTGCTAGGGATTCTGGCTATTCTGGCGGAAAAGAGAGGTTGCGAGATTCACGCAGCTCAGACGAACTCGTAAAGGCAACAGCTAGTACATTGTTATTTCAATATATGTCAATGTTCTCCAATACCTTACCTAGCTAACGGCTATATCACCTTGCCTGTCAGTTACCCGTGGTCAATATGTAGTTTTTTGACTAGGACTTCTATCAGAAAAAGATAAACTATAAAATGTTAAAAAAATTACATACGAACCTAGAGGCACCTACTTTATGCATATTTTTTGTTGTTGCAACGGATTTCAGCGCGATAGGTATTATTATCATTTAATTAAAGTGTTTTAAGCATATGCGTTTGACCTTTGATAAATAAATATTGGCCAATGCAACTTCGTCAAGATAAAAATTGATATTTATTTAAAGCCAATAAAAAGTAAAATTTTAGAAATCGTTACAGCTAGCCAAGTGAACTTAATGTAGGAACATTATTTCCATCGCTATTATTGCACATATTATGAATTGTTAACATTTGAGGCTACATTTTGATCCTTTTGGAGGTCTCATTCTATACTTGTGTCATAGAATTAATGTTATTTTAATCTACCCGTCCTGTGACCACAACACCTGCAGAAGGGCTCGGTTTGTCGGTACTACTTAACTTTGTTGGAACAAAAACCATTTAAATAGTATCATTTTAATACCACATTTCGGTTGCTAAGTAGCCCAACCCTAGCGTCTGGCGTTCGTCGCCCGGACATGCCGTCCACAATTACTGGCAATTGTGCCAATTGACGGAGCTGCCACCCTTCCGCTTTCATCTCCGCACCAACTCGCCACGTGACGTCATCGTCCTCGAACATCTGCCGATTTGCTTTGACACTCGGTTGATGTTTATGTTTTGACCTGCGATCCTAACATGACTGACACCGGTTTAAGTTCATCCCTTTCTCATGACTAATGTTAGATAAATTAGATAGAGCAGCAAGAGTAACTCATCATTCACAGTTATTCTTGTCTCAGTTAAAACATGGGCTGCTGTTGTGTATTATTTTCTCATATCATCTTTAGTTAGCAAGTAGTTGGGATGTCTCTTCTGTTCCCAAAAGTTAAAAACGTGGGTGGATTGTAATTTTTATTCATTGATGTCCAAATTCCTCAATTTTAGTAAATGAAATTATGGTGCGATTACTTAAAGTTTGCCACATGGGATTAGTTGACTAAGATCGTTTTTGATTTACATTGCCTCTTTGGACCTTTATATGATAATTGACCTTCTATATGAAGACAGCAATTTATTTCGCTTAGTTTTACTAACAATGGCATTCCTGTTAACAACAGAAGTAAATTTCTGAAAAAACAACTGCATTTCTGCCTCCGAGAATAAATAGTGTCGTAACCCTAAATTACATCATTATAAATGTAAACTAAAAGATAACGAAATTTAGATATTTATGCACAACTTGTGCCTCTTTGTTTATTATAAAAAAAAATGATTTGATTATCAAAATTCAAAAACGACTTTTGCTTTTATTTGGGTAAGAAAAATGTAAGACCTACTAAATAAGAAATTGGCTTGCTCGAATAAGTAGGTACCTAGTGAATTTTAAAGATAATTGATTTCAGTTCCTGACAAGAATGGATTCCATTTCGTGTTAATGGAACTAAATGATGACCGACGCAAGTTGTATTGCAGTATATTTGTTGTGGGCATACGAATACATTGAAAAAGTATTGCCGCGATCTAAAGAGTCTGAATAGGTAGTGATTTTTGTAAAGATATTCTTAATTTCCTGTTTGAATTTCAAAGCGGGCGATATTTGAATTTTCCTGCTAAGCCTTTGCGTACGTGTTATGCTGAACCAGAAACGGATGTGTGGTTAACCAACATGCCAGTAGAGTGATTTAAATACTGATGCCCACTTGCACCAACATTGTTAAGAGCGGTGGCGGTGGAGCCAATATTTGTTCAGGCTGTTGTTGAATGACTAGCATAGCTAAAATTTGAGTCATTTAGGAAATCACGTTAAATTGATGTACAACACGTTACCTGGAATCAGGGATCGCCAGTGCAAGTCAAGCGGCGATTAGGCAATCATTACTAAAAATCTCAGTCCAAGATAAATAATCAGCTATTTTATATATAATACGCCAGTGAACAAGAAATGAATGTCTTCTTGGCAATAGATAAACTTCGTATCTATGTTTCCCAGTCTGTAAGTTGAAAGTTAAAACTTTCCTGTATTTTTAACGAATCGACGTTAATAGGAAATTTGCATGTTTTTTCTTAAATACATAATTATTTTTAATTTAAAAAGTGATTGTAGGGTTAGAAGGCTACATCTATATTAGTTGATTTTTTGAACAAAAATTGAATTCATTTGGGTTTTTTAGTATTTAATAATAAATCATTGGCAGCATACCATCCATATTTACATATTTCTTATTTAAACTTCTGGAAACAAAAATGCCACTTGGTTTTTCTCTGTAAAATTAATATATGAAAGTAAGGATGTGTTTCTAATAATGCACGTAACGTAATAAAGGAACCTAGAGTTTTATTTTATTAATTTGATGTGTAAACAATTAATAAAAACCTACTCTATAATAAATATGCTTTGGCACATACATATTTTATATTTTGTTTTACTGAGAAAAGTCGAGTGGGCCCTATTTTATTTTGAGTAATATATCTTGATTAGTAAATAAGATGCAGATAAGAAAGGGATGCACTAGGAAGAATTTAAATTTAGTCAGCCATGTTAGGGCCGATGTAGATTTGTTCAACAGATAACATCTGTCGGCTTTATTGCGTCTAAAGTTATTATAAAACACAAAACACATTGGCATGACAAATGTTTACCGAAAAATTCCAAGCGGAAATATTTATGTTGGTGTAAAGTGGATGACTGACTGCGTCTCTTTTGTTCACAGGTTTTTAAAAAGAGCCACACTATGTAGCGACAAACAACATAGATGTAGAAGTGGAATTGTAGACAGTCTCGGCAAATTGCTAAACGTACAGCTACTAGCAGCTTACAAATGACGTTTACAATTAGACTTGCCGCCATACTTTATGCAGTTAACACTGATGCGAGTGTTCATTCAAGTGGCGCGAGACAAGTGTAGGAAGCATATAGGTAATACATGATTACTGCGTGACGCATAATATATGTAATACAACAATAAATCATGGTATTTATAAGGTGTAGTAATAATTTACTTGAATAATAGTTGTTGTCTTAGTAATTTAATTTATAAAATATGGCCCCTTTCCCATTTATAGGACTATTTTGCCAGTGATAAAGTGTTATATTGCATTTCCCCCGTAGTCAGCCGCGAGAATGTTTTCTGAGCCTCGAAAATATTTTCAATGTTGTTTAATTACTTACTGTATATGGTATGGTACAGTCAGCGTCAAATATACCAGAGCGGGCAAGGTGTCAAAAATATCTGAAGTCGACTCTATTGTCAAATACGCTCGGGCGTGTTCAGATACTTTTGACCACCTTGCCCGCTCTGGTATATTTGACGCTGACTGTACCATTTAATTGCTTATCACATTTGAACATTATTCCCTTGTCATAAGGTCCAACAGTGATACTCTTCCAAAGGAGCTTTAGATATCTACATCCCACATGCGGGAAAAAAGTTTAAATTTAATATTCGTTTTTGGGTCAACATTCTACACCTGTCCGTCAGTATGTCACGGGTATCTAACTCGTAAAAAAAAGAGTTACAGACCTGAGATTCTGTCAGACAGATAGACAGAGGGTCAGCAGTGTTTCAATAAAATTCTCGTTTTTGCCATTAGGGCATGAATACCTAAAAAATAAATTTTTAAAAGTGTTCTAAAATTCTTGTTGACTATTATCTCGAATTTGACTTCGTGTTTACTAACATGAAAAATGCTTTGTCCTGTTCTCATGTTGCATTAAGAGCACTGAAATATTGCAAAAAAACTGCTAGAGTCTTATTTAAAACTACTTTAATACTTACTATTACATTACTCCTACTTCTTCGGCGTATAATTCGTTTATCGCTATACCGTGGGAACTATTTTTTCCATTAATACAGTGTACGAGTATATTATATATTTATAATGCTGCTATCTTGGTTCCAATTTCATCCAAATCTGTCTAGCTATTTTACGTAACAAAAATTTAAGTCACACACAAACTTTCAGCGATATCATATTAAATGTTATAAATGTTTAACCTGGTAAGTGTTGCTTAAGTGATAATATTTTGTCGTAATCAACAAATTATATGTAATCCTCTCAGGAGTTATTTTGAGCGTATGACGTAGCTATTCGTTTAAACTAGTTCTTCGACAGCATGTTTACGGAATCGTAGTTTATTTTTGTTCAATAATGCTCTAGACACGGAACTAGCTGAATTGCAATTCAATCACCAATTTATGAGCACATACTATTTCACTAGCCAGATTCAATACCGGAACCGGAAATACCGGAATAGGAAACGGAACTCCTCATCCGGAAGCTAAATCGACCCTTACCCGGAGTTTAATAAAGTATACCTACCATTCTAATTCAGTTTAATTTAACACTAGCCTTCCGCTACGTAGTAGTGCTATAAGCGTTAGAGTCCATTAGGCTGCGGACAGACGGACGGACGGACGGACGGACATGGCGAAACTATAAATGTTCCTTGTTGACTACGGAACCCTCAAAATGGAAACACATTATCTTAAAGCTTGGTCTGCTTCGCGTTATTTACCTAAATAAGACGAGCAAGTACAGTCGACCAAACTGAATTTTGAGCCTCAGTAGAACCATGTCGCGTTGAGGTATCGCGTAATACTTATTAAGACATTCACTATGAGAATTCAATTATGATATTTATCGAGAAAAGGACAGTGACCCAGAATGCAGTTTGGTTGTATTGCGAAGCTTATCTTATCCATGAGTTACGTTTAGTTCCCACTGTATGAATCCTAAAAATAGGATTGTAGCTTAGTGTTTATTTGCTTATCCTCAATTTTCCTCCTGATTACAAGATATTTCGATCGTTAGCCAGAATTGTTATCTCACTTAGTCTAATTTATCTCATATCACCAAAAACAAACGTAAAACAAGATTATTAAATTCTAGAAACTACACATTCTACCAAAACGTAAATGTAAAAAAGGAGCCAAGTTTGAAAATATGATTGAGATCTAAACGAACTCCCACGTAAACTAGGGGGCCCATACAGATCTTAATTTTCTGTTGAAATAGGAGCTTCTAGACTATAGCTCCACGACTCCACGTACATTATTGAACTGTATTAATAGAAAATTTATGTTCCTTTCTGCTAAACATTCAACAGGGCTAGTTTTCACAAACATTAAGACAAGTGTTAAATCGAATGGTTTGACTATTAAAACTGACCAAGTTAAGCATGGCCGGTAGGTTCGGTCTTTTTCTTTTCTGAACTTAGTTTGGCACACAGCCGTGTGTCTAGATAGATAGAATATTGTATAGAAGATAACTACACAGAACGGTTAATTTGGTCCAATTTATTTAAGTGGCTGTCCATCAGGAGCGGGCTCAACTAGCGCACACATTAGGCTTGATTTCTTTTCGCAACAGCAACAATTGCTTCAATTGGTTGCGGTCGCTGGTCACCCTTCCGCTTTCGAGATCTGACGCTTGTTATCTGACGATGACGGTTCAACTAACTAAATGGAATGTCTCGGGCTCGGGTTAGTTCAGTTGCTTTGTGCTTCTAGAAAATTCCATATCCCTTACAAAACGTTGCTTGTTTTAATGACGTCTGGACATCTTCGATGCAAAAGGAATGGATGATTGTATGCGATTAAATCACCGCTTTATAATGAGTAAATAATTATAATTGTACACTAGTCACTATGTATACTATAGCTTAAAGGATTTTGTTATCTGAAGAGGTTATGGGCAGGCGAGAACTTCCAGATAAGCCGACTACTGTTGGGGAAGAAAGGTTCTTGGGTAACCGCGCACTGAAAAGCGAAGCAGCAGAAGTTTTTCACTAGATGGACTGGTGACCTCATCGAGTCGTTGGTCATAGTTAGATGCCAATTTTCAACAGTGTTTGCTTTCTGAATGCTGATGATATGTTAAGTTCATAGGATATTGATCAAAGGTGACTGCTACCATTACTTAACCTTTATAAACATGGACCCAGCTATCCTAGTTATACATACGGAAGTATAGTAAAAGTAGCGTAAAAAATTAAAGAAATCATTTATCCAATCATTTAGTTCACAACACTACTTTGTTCAACTGGGAACTACGTACTTACGTTTCAAGAGGATAGACGGAAGCATATGTTTATAATGCTGCAATATTGATAGTTAAGTATCTGTCCACTTCTGCTTAACACTAATAAAGTAATAAATATTATATGTATCATTACACAAAGTCATGTAAACAAGACGAGATATCTATGACTCGCGATTAGAACCCTTTGTACTGAGCACGCTACATTGTTTTAACTGTATTTATTGTTCCGTTATTAGCTATATCTAAAGGCCACAACCCTTAGCAATATAAATGGACTACACAGAAACATTCGTCGTAGTTGAGGGCTAAATCGCAACTTTTTGCTCTGGTGCTAAAAGTTGTCATCGCATCTCTCTGGCACAGGTCTCTCACAATGAGATAGCGAGCGTGTTAGTACCCACGTGAGTCTAGTGGAGATTGGGGACATTACAGGACATTACATACACTATTAAATTGCATTGTAGGATAGTACAGGTATTCTCGTGATGTTATTCTACACCGTAAAGATCCGAACATAGTAAATTACAAATTGAGTTATTATTATATTATTTGTACTTGGTATGTTGAGTGGAATCCCTTTCAGCTTCTTATAATTTAATCCTTATGTGTGAACGCGTATCACACAAAAACGCATGCATTGGATGCATTGCAGTTTTAACAGTTGTATTGCTAGAGGTCTAACTTAATATCTAGTGCACGTTTGATTTCATCCTAATAATGTATCTTCGAAGCAGAGAAGAAGAAAGAAAAATATAGATGACTATATTGAAATTCCAGACGTACTAAGTCGCGGGCAAAAGCTAGTTATGTAGTTAAATCCAAAAGTCTGTACATGAGTTCCCTAAATATTATTATCAAAACAGGTTCACGGCCTCAGACCTCGAGAGCGGGACTTTCCTACTAAGTTTATCGCATAAACCCCAAAACATCCTGCTTCATACCATTTCTACATTTTAAATGAGATGACGTAATAGCGCGATACTGCTTCAGCCAGTTTCCGGGACAGGTCGCATGGTCGCGGACGTGCGATAACACTTATCAGCCGAAGCGAGGTGGATGATCGATATATCGCGCTGTTTGTGGAGCCACGCTACACTGTTATCGTTATACTTACTTGCAAACTGAGGACAGGTGCTTGCAAGATTGTATGCATGTCTGCTGGTTCCGGTGGCGTGTCGGTCGCAGTCCAATATGTTGAGGTCACAACTGGACTCATGTACTCGTACAGTTCCAACGGACAAATCTAACAAGTTCTTTTGAAATAATTGGGCGGTAATGATCACTTACCATCGGATGGTCCACTTGCTCGTTTTCTTTCCTATTGTTAAAAATCTGTATAGATGTATAACCATAATTTTATTGGTCTAGTTTCCCTATCACAGGGGTTATAGAGATTAGATGGCAGTCGCTTCAATGTCTGGGTAACTGCGAAATAGTATATAGTATAGTTGCGAAATCTGCGATCATAAAGTACCTAACGGTAAAAACGGTGGGAGGTGGGAGGGTGACGTTTAAAGGTATGAAATAAGAATAATAGATATTAATAAGTAATAGAACCCCACTGTATGTAGCAGTCTCCCGCGGGGTAACAGCTAGGTGGGGCGATCATCTGTCACATTCTGGCGACAGCTCCCTCCATACAGCGCGACCACGCTTTATGCCCTCTATGACCCTTGGGCCACGCGGTCGCGCTTTAGTTGCAGTTTGCAGAACGGAAACACCGGTTCGATCCAGTTTGCACCACCTTCTCACAGCATATCGTCAGAAAGTAAGCATTACCCCATTAGCGCTTGGTTTGGTGAGTGACAATGCCGGAATCATTGACCTACATAGTGCAAAAGCTTTTATGAGTAATATCTACTTAATATGGACTACATTATGTTATAATTTTGCTCAAGGTTACATCAATTCAACTAGTCTCAAACTAATGTATTATGGGTACTACATAAAGGAAATACTTAACAGATAGGTATACGTTTATATTCACTCTTATTTTATTATCTTCTATGCATATAAAACAAATCCGTTATAATGAATAACTGAAAAACGACGCACAACATAAATCGTTGAAGATGGTAATTTGAAATTTGGAAAGTACGTTTCTTAGGGTATTTAGAGTTGCACTTACAATTAGAAATAACTTTTGGAAATTCTATCTTTAACGGGGTTTAAAGGGGGGTAAAAGTTGGTATGCAACCCAAAATCTAAAAGGAAGAAGTCGCGGAAAAAAGCTAAGTACTTACATACATTATATAAATATTTCGTTTATCTGCTTATAACTGCAAAAGGTTTAAAATATTATTTTGCACGGCCACAATCTTATCGAATGGACTGACAATAATCTCAATTGATGTCTCCACGTGCTATCTGTTTATCTAGGAAGATCAATTGTAAAAAATATCTTTAATTACCTTGCAATCTTAATAAGGAAAGTCCTATCACGTACACTTAGGTACGCTGTTTACACTATTTCAACATCGGACGCAATAAACTAACGATTAAATAAATAAATGACCCTTTCGTAAAGGCCAGCAACGCACTTTGAGATTCTTTTGATATTCCAAGTAACTACGGGCGGCGGCGACTTCTTACCATCATGTAACCAACTTGCTCGTTTTCCCTATCTAATATATATTTTTTTCCAAAATTGAGTTTAGGTTTCTAATAAGTCACTTAGTAAACTTTGCCATTCCTACATCTACGTCTTTATGCACGTTGAAGGAAAGGGATGCGCTGTATCATTTTTCTCGTGAACTAGTGCGAGTACCTGAACACGAATAGCGAAGTGGAGTGCGGCAGCTGCGCTAGACCTTCAAAAAGGTGTGTAGTCACCTAGCATCAGGTGTACCAAAATATATGAACTTGCCCAACCCTGGCACGGGCCAGGGTGTCTAGCTGACGACGCCCTCGAATAGAGTCCAGTTCAAAAATCCATACAAGATCGGCTCTCAAGATCCAAGCAATCTCCATTAAAAATGGCACCACACCTAGTATGTATTGTTCGGAAAACCCATTCTGGTCGCTGGACTTCAATCTTCCTTCCTCAAGCGTACGTTGGCGTAGACTCGTAGAGGTTCTTATAACTGACGCTACAAACATTTTCGTTACAATATTCTATTGGTACCACCTCACACGCTAAGCATGGCAGACGCAGAGAAAATTGAAAATATTTATACATATCTAGACAAATATTAAACACATAGCAGAATAAAAGTGTAAGACTAACACTCTCAACTTAATGGCTCAATAAACATCACCTGGACCAACCGCCTAGAATTTTGCATTTATAATAAGGTATACGTTACTTACGTTATCAGGAGTAATTATAACATCTCAACCCGTTACAAGGCATATTTGTCACGCGCCATGAGCACAGGAGAAACGCAGGGCGTCGACTGGCGGGCACGCGAGCTGTTGTCACTCTCTTCTGTGCTGAGAGGAACAATGTGATTTCATTGCATTACGGCCCGGCAAAAACTGGGTGCGTGTGCAGTTTAGATCACGCAAAATCGAGTTAATATTCTTTGTTCTCTTATAGCATAGAGTGCGCGGAGAGATTATGCTTTAGGTAGGGTAACCTCACCCGCCACTATGTACTTGCCGCTAAATGCTCAAGCCTGGCGAACAGTTGCTTTTACATGCAGAGTTTTAGATTATAGCGTGTAGAACTACCCTATACATAATTCTCTTTCAGCTACTAAGTATATATGCCCTTTGATATGCGCGCCAGGTGTAAGGTTTACATTAGCTACAAGCAGTAGTTATCTTAATTATTTTACTTCAATAACTAACAAGTAAGTTCTATTCTAAAGGCCAGCTGTGATATTTTTGAGCTCTAAGGTCCTGCTGCAGTAAAAATAATATTTGATGACAAACCAGCAATTGAATAGTTAATACCTACAACTTATCTACGGCAGCTGAGAAAACGCGCCTTCGATTGGATGTGTCCGATCAAAGTAATGGTTTCCTGAACGGTTAATTTTAAATCGGTAATAATAATTTTGAGACCAATTTCAAAAATACGAGTATATACTCACACTTCACCCCCAACCAGCTTCGAAGTGGGATTTTCTGTTTACCACTTGGGAACCCATTCACGACAGCCTTTTTGTAGGTACCTAAAATACATAATATTGCTGACGTCACTGACCATTTCTCGTGCAAATATCTCTATAACCAGATATGCAGATAAGATAAAGTTCTAAGTGGATTAATAAAAGGTACCCATACTATCTATTGATTACAATTAACTCAAGGTTATCGATTATTAGGTACAAACGTACTGATTCGCGAAATTCCCAAATGTTGATAAAACCTACGGAAACAACATTTGGAAGTCATAATTAGTGGCAAAAAAAACCCAAAGACTATTTGGGTAGTCCAGTTAAGGAAAACATCATCGTCTCATCGACGCACAACACAATGATCGGAAACTAACTAACGAGTTAGTGTCTTTGTCATTTTAAGTAGATATTCTTCTTAAAATTTACCAAATCAAGTGATGAAAAAGCTTATTCCTACCCACTTTTCATGAAATTCTTGAGAAAATTGAAAATATTTACTTGAGAAGATATTTAAACATATTTATTGGAACGTAAGGTAGCATATAGACTTAACATAAACTAGTCACTTTTTCATTCACTCGTACTAAACCAAAACATTACACATTGTAGAGACTTACAATTCTCTAACGTTATATTCACAAAACTGAGCGCCTGCGCTGTATTAAACTGCATATTAAGCTAGAAAATAAAAAAAAAGCTTAAAAGAATTTTGTCGAAAAAGTTTTGACCTAAATACATAGTTTCTCTCCCATTTCCGTAAATAAAATGGCACCTGCCCGCCAACACCCACCCGGTGCCAGTTTTGAGAGTTGCCTTAAAACGTAGTGATAATTATATAATTATGCTCTTTGAGTTGCTTCGCAGGGCGTTCCGTCAAATAAAAGGTCGATCTACAAACTAAGCCCCACTTACAAACGTAGCAGAAACGTCGAGGTAAAAGAAACATATTTTTATGTGGTCGTTGTGCAAGATAATGAGAATCTAATCTCGTTTCTGGTTTTGGCCCAATATCCTGTCTGAGTAGGAAATGCGAGTTATTCTAGAGCCATGGAAACAATCGCCCTGCAGCGGAGTTAATCGTGGGAGCCGCAATGTCCGGCTTCGGTCATTCATTTTCATTTGCTTCGTAGTTTTTCTCATCTCGTGTGACGCAATCGCGGATGTTCTCAGTTCTTACCAATATAATTATTGCGTTTGTTCATCAACCGCAACGACGTATAGCGACTAAACCGGTATCATTATAATACAGATTATAGTAGACTCTGAGTGTGGAGTAAGTAAAATCCTTTTTGGATAGACTTTGTATTTGTCAAATTTTCTTAGACGTAAGTTTATGATGATCATATTGTCGGAGTAAAATCTATCGGCGAGGAAATATGCTCTACATTCTGTGCACATGCTCTAACTTTCTTGGTATTATGGATGACATGGTTCGTTAGAACAAATTTCCCCACCTCGACCTACAAATGGTAAAGTTTTGTACCTAGTTAAAATTAGCCTGACTAATTAATCACCTAAAACACTATTCAAAAGAACAGGTAAGTTGTGTGTAAAGAAGCGAGTCAGTTAACGCACAAATCCTTTATATTCCAACTATGTTAGAGAAAGTTCACAATAAACTCTAAATGCTTTGTTATCCTTTTAAATTATCGAGAGCTTGTTCATTCGTCAGACCATGGATGAAAGCCGAGACCTTGACTGTAGCCTTGCCCGTGGAAAGCGCCACTGACGATGACGATGCGGAAGTGTTATTGTTTTAGCGTCACAGAGGAGGGGGACACGGGTGAGGTAACCGTCCAATGACTTATAGTCTTGTAGGTTGACTATCATTCTTGAGCACTTGAGATAATGTCTGGTCGCGTGTTTCCGTGGACACAAGGATGCGCAGTGAGATCAAGGATCAAACGATTTTGCTTTAAAACTGTAGTATAGGCATACACCGTAGCACAATTTATCTTTTTATACACTTAAGTGTTGTATTAGAGGTTTAGTTGCAAACTCAGCCCTTGCCCTATAGTAAGCAAGCGTTACCCACACCCACATAGTTCAGCCTGACTTAATTATTAATAGCTAATTTGTATTATTTGATTCAACCATTTAGACTTTTTTACTTACTTGTGCTAGTTGTGATCTATTTTTAGTGTTCTGTGAATACAGCAGTGCTTGTACCTACTGTTGTGGTCCAGCGTGGAGAGCAAGGCAGCCGGTGTAATTACTGGCACAAAAGGTATTTCATCTTAGCCCTCTAGGTTGGCAACGCATCCGCAATCTCCTTGGTGTTGCGGGTGTCTATAGGTGGTGGTGATCACTTACCATCAGGTGACTCACTTGCTTGTTTGCCTTCCTATTCTGTAAAAAAAAATGTTGATTGTTGATATTAGGTAACAGGCAAGAGTTAATTATACGAATTTACCTTTATACATCAAAACATTAATATACAGTACTTAGTTTTGACACAATAAGCCGGACGCAGTGTTATATTCGATACAATATTTGTGAATTCTTTCACGGTTTCGTACATTTGTTTATCTGCATTATGTTCCTCTCCAATTAAATATTATCATTTATTATTTTGCATGATTTGCCACCTTCAAACTAATATATTTGTAAGCTCCAGTTTACAAAAGCCTGGTTAAAATATACCTTGGGTGCGATGTGCGTTAGTTGATTCTGGGCTAAGCGGCTAGATTTTTAAGAATTTTGGCAGCCCATCAAAATTTAGTTTTAAACCAATGCAGTAAGTTTTCGTGTTTATCTAACAATGTAGAGAAACCACAGCAGCATGTCCTTCGAAATTCACCTGAAACTGCTATAAATATATCCCTGATCATTTTACAAGACTGCAGTAAAGGTATGGTGTTACTCGGCGCATGCGTCCCGGAGGCAGCGACCGCTCGTGTAGCATTACAGTGACCGCAGCGCAACAAAAACAAATCGAGAGAATGTCCTCAATCGTACGTGCGTGTCCTGCCTTTCCCAGGCAGGGCTGCCTCCTTACTAACTATGTTTATAACTCAATAAAACAAAAAGGCAAGCAGAATAGAGAGAAAAAGATTCCACTACGAAATCAACGATGAAGATGAATTTATGACGCCATTTGTCGTTGCAGAACAATCAATAATAATTTAAAAACATGTTATGTTTACCTACATTGCATATCCGATATTAGCAGTAAGTAACTAAATTGACAACTGTAATCGGGTCTTTCCCACTTTGTTTATGAAACCATCTTGGAGAGATATTAAAATAAGGAAAATATCTATTTTCCGTGACACCATAAATGGACAGGGTAATGTAGGTATCTCAATTATCAATCAATGTTCTCCAGCAAACGGAAATTGTTCAATGACTATTTTAGTAATAATTGATATGCCACGTACTGGTATGTCATGCAGTTAACATTTCAGGAAAGTCCAGTTAGTAATATTGTAGATGATTATCGCATCATCGATGTAATCATTGCCTCTTCTTAACCTATATCAATAGAAAACTCATGTACTTAATGGCACCTAGTTTCTTTTACTTACACTTGTCTATAGTATATCTTTTAAAGCTGTAATTATGCGGACTATATCGGTAGGTACTACGTAACTCAGATATAAACAATAATTCACTTCTTTCGCATTATCCGACACAAAAGGAACGTACAAGCAAATGTTACACATGAAAGCACAACCCCGCTTAAATTCCGTAGGCCGAGGGCACTATTGTAGTTTGGTTTATAACTACCACCCTTTGACTTGGACGGTGTCGAATGGAAAATCAGGCCAGGATAAACTGTATGCTAAGGCCTTTGGAGCCGTAACAGCCAACCCTGTCATGTAACCCGTTGGAGCGCGGCGCGGGGCCGCGGGGGCGGAAGCCGCAGGACATCCGACACGTACAGGAAGCAGAACCAGTTCCAGCCTTTGTCCCTCCCAGCCTCTCCCCTCTGCGCCCGTCCCGACCGCATTCCTGTAGAGCCTCCAAGCGCCCGCGCACCCTAGCCTCAAGCTTCGGTCAACTTCACGTCTCGAAACTACTCGATTTTTTATTCTGCGTTTGGTAACATAACAGATATTAAAATGAGATGCAACATGTTTGGGATGCAGAATTTTATTTTGGTAAATTAAAACGGGATTCGGTTGCGTAAAATATGAGTCTAGACCCCAAAAGTTTAGAACAAAAAGAGTTATCAAAGTCGTTAAAAAATACTGACTACTCAGATTTATACACCAAGTTCAAGGTACAGCTTTAGAAACAAACTGGAAAAAATGACCTGGCTACTTTGCGAAACCAAGCAAATATCTATATCTATATATATATATATAAATAAAAATGAATTGTTGTTCATTAGTCTGATTAAAACTCGAGAACGGCTGGGCCGATTGAGCTGATTTTGGTTTTAAAATGTTTGTGGTAGTCCAGGGTAGGTCTAAACGGTGAGCAAATATGCCTCCAATAATTAGGCGGTACGAAGTTCGCCGGGTCAGCTAGTTTAGAATAAAAGCAGTTGAATTTCAACTAGCAAATCATATATTTATAGGTAAGATATCATGTTACACAAAAAAAAAACTTTTATAATAATTGCTTTCGAACAAATTTCGAACAGCAAAAAGCCTTTAGACACTAAACAACGTAAAAAACTGTAAAGACAAGCGATTAACACTGCTTTAAATAAGAAAGACTTAGGTATCTATTGTTTTTCCTCGTATACCTAGTAAAAACACAATTATAACACAAATATTTTTAAAAATACCTCCAACGTAAGAAAAAGTAAAAAAAAATTTATTTTAATGCGAGGAGCAAAGCAATCGTTACAAAAACACCATGACATAATCCTAGCAACAGCGCGGAAGCAACACCCGCTTTCCCTGCCACAAGCGGCATTCCAGATCAGCTTCTAAATACAACTCAGACCAATTTTCTCTAAAAATAAATCGGGCTCCGTCTAGCAGAGATGATTAAATCGCCAAATGTCTCCATGAAGCGGAAAAGCGTACGGCGACCCGAAATAGCCGCTGAATATTTCCGACTCGGACTGTTCGACTCGTGGAAAACGTAGGTATGTAAAGAGTTAAAGACGACGGCGTGCGCGCAACTTCCGGAGCGCCGATAAACATGGCGGCGGCGAGCCAACATGGCGACGTTTCCGGTCGCGCTGATTCACATGTGATGGCGGCTGAGTCGGGCTTGCTCACTGCATTTCTGGACTGTGATTCAGGCTTACGCAACACGTAGGTGTCCTCGGACTACAACATTTTAGAATTCGCTTGTCTGGCACCCGCGTGGCTATATAACAATTATTATTAAATAATTGAAGAAAATTTTACTTATAATCTTCTGCGCCATTGAACAAATTTACCCGATAATTAAGTGATCCGGTATAATTATCTATAAAACCCCACCATGATAAGATCGAACGAAGTACAAATTTATATTTTTTAACCGACTTCAGAAAAGGAGGAAGTTCTCAAGTCGACAGATTGTTGTTGTGTATATATGACTTACACGATATCGACGCCAATTGTGAACCGATTTCAATGATTCTTTTTTTATTGGATTTTTAATGGTGTCCAATAGCCTAGCTGCCTCGTTGGATAGCTATATTCAGCCGCTGCTGTATACTTAGACACTTAATTGGAAAGACTAGTTAAAGAAAAAATTAACGAGTTTAAAAATATGCTGTATATGCTGTATGCTGTGTATGTATGCTGAGTGGGGCCCTTTTGAATTCTGTTCAACGTAATGTTTTGTTTTTGTACTCTGACCGTGTTGTGTATATTTCTGTGTTTTATGTTGAACAGTTTGAATAAATGTTTTTTCTTTCTTTCTTAAAAACACATATACATTTCTTTAAGAGCCTGTTTAACGAAAACCAGCGAAGGCCTTATCTTTGAATAAATGAAGTTACCCAAATATTTTTGTCCTCAATTTAATATTCCACTAAGAGACAACTATTTTCAAAGAAAGCAGAAGTAAAATTCATAAAAAACGTAAACAATACCTAATCAAATAAATGCTTTTCGGCTGTGATATGAGTAATCCTGGTTTCACTCTGATACTATACGTGGTGATAACGTCGTATCAATTACTAGGTACGCAAGTGAGTAATTTAATTATGTATTGTAGTAATTGTGTATTACTATAAGGATGAAGAAGGAATTAAAATACAAATAATAAAATTCCAGGAAATCAACGAAACGTATACTTACCTAAAAACAAAATGTCTATACACTTTAAAACTGTTTCTTCTTTTGTTCTGATTTAACTTTATATGTATAGTATTAAACGATGTCGCTCTCCGTTCCTGTCTGTCCTCATCATATCCTCGGCCGCTTACTCTTTCTAAACTAGTGAGCGTGACTTCCGTCGATAGGTTTAGGTTTAAGTTTTTATTTTAAGTTTAAGGCTCCACTGAAAATTAGCCCTGCAGCTTGCATTTCATTGTCAACAATGTATTTCTTTATTTACTTGTGTTTCTTCTTGTGCCCTCTTTTTTACTTGAGCTGAATAAAATTTTTCTATCTTTCTAATCCCCAGAATGGATCTTAATACAATTTTCACTGTGATTTAGATAATGTTTTATAAAAGGTTTTTATGTGCGATACATCCGATTTGTATTAGTGCGAAGCCGGGTCGGGTCGTTAGTTTAACTGCAAAGTACTACGTCATACAAGTTCTGTGCAAGAAACAACTGACCGTGTCATATTAACTACGTATTTTCTATGAACAATACTGTAAAGTAAAAAAAATGGTACCTACGAGTATACCTAAATGGTAAAAGAAGACTTTGGATTAAACTTCCAGAAAGTGTTATAAATCTCTAAATTATGAATTCCAGTTATGAGCTAGAAGCGATAACCAACATGCATTGTTGTTATTATTTATCCTTATCGATTATAACAATTATTACAAAACAAGAATTAACAACTGCAACATTTCCCTTTGATCAGAAACCTCGCATTCGCGATGAATCTATACATTACCCTCCTTATTCGTACTTAACCCCTCGGCTCATGCTGCTGATATGGGAGCAGAAAATTTGTATGAAATAACCACATTTTAAGAAGATTAAATTAACTCTTAGTCGAATCTTAGACTTCGCCTCGATCGGTCAATTAATCGCACAATTTATTCAGATTAAGAATATTAAATATATTTATAAATTCATTGAAAACAACTAGCGAATCCTATTTAGTACCTTTTTGGGGAGGAGGAGATCCTATAGATACCCCAGCGTCCGGGGGAACGGTGAGGTTATGTCGGATTTTGACCGACTTAACCCCCTGTGTGCCCTTCCTCAATTGTACTTTGGGCCTCCGTGATCCGGGAACTCACTGGAGGTCGCCTAGATTTTATAGCTAGCGATCAGTTGGAGTCAGTACGAACAAGCGACTCTAGTGGAGTTGCTAGTGCGGTGTCATGGGCAGCGGATATCGCTTCACGTCAGATAATCCACCTGCGAGGCGATTCTCGGTTTATGCGAGATTCATCTCGCACGAAAACAACTGTCAAATCCTTATAAAATCTGTTTTTTTTTTACGTATCTCACACGTGAGATGCACCTCGTATGAACCGAGAATTGAGTCCTGCTCGTTTTCTTCCTTCTTGAGTAAATAATTTGATTGGCTGTGCATGATTCATTTAAGGACACGTTATTTGGTTAGTTGTACCTACTAGAGTTTAGATTAGAATAGGTATCATAACTAATCAGCAACAAAATCGGAAATAATACAGGTGTACAAAAATGCCGGTTCCACCGACAACCGATTCATGTGAAACGACAATCATCTGGATGATGTGCAAAAGATAAATGTATTAGCAGCGTAATCAATTAGCTATCTTCATGACTTTAGTAAGAAAACAAAATTAGTCATCATAACAATAAGTATTCATATCAGTGTTGGAAGCGAGGCAGCGCTTAGCGAATGTGTAAAGGACATCATTTTGCATTTTGTATTATATTAAGTATGTAATGTAGCGAACCGATTTTGCATGTTATGAATGATGCATTAAGTGCAAATGGCCGTGTTTGGCGCAAGATAGGCAACGCCGGTTAAATAGGCGGAGGCAAGGCTGCGCGAAGGTAGTCGCACGACCGTGGCAGTGAACTTGCTTTCTTTGCCGGCGCCCGCGCAGGTCGCTCGCTCGCCCAACCGTGAACCAAAGCTAATCGTTGACATCAAATTACCTATTTGAGACCTCCATGGTCACAGTTATCAGAAAATAATACTACTTGAGAGTTTCACGGACTATACGTACTAGTCGAGTCCCGTTTTGATAAAAGTATCAAGTAGCATGTCCAAGATAGGGAAGTGTATACAGGTGACGTAGTGAGCGCAGAGTGGTTACGTAACTAAGCGATCTTGCGCAATAGTGCACTGAAGCGGCTTCAGCTCAGGAAACTGTTACCCTTGGCCCCTAGAACATGCGTGCGTTGCATAGGATACACAGCGGTGCGTTGTTTACGCCCCGACTGTCTGTAGCTGCGTTTAGCTGCAAGAATGCGTCAAAGAGTCAATAAACCCAACAAGAGGTATGCTTTGCAACTGCCAAGTGGCGGCAGTGTATGCTCGTGCGGTTTAATCGTCGTCCGCGATCCCACTTCCGCGTCATCCCGCTGCGCGACCTAGGCTAGGCCTCCCGTTATCAGCCAGCCCGTTACGTGACGCGCGTGACCCGGATCCGCTCACCGACGGCGCCCGCGCACCGTACGCGCAACAGCTGGAAAAACGCACTAACTGTCGCCCACCTACACGTACACGATATAGAACACCCGAGTTGACAGAAAAAACTGCAATCGTACGAATCAGATTGACAAGGCACGTCTATTACAGTGCTAACTCGTTCCGTTAATAGTCGTTCTAGAGCTTGGGAGAGTTAAAAGTACTGACAAAATAAGAAGATAAAAACCGGTACAGACACTTTTAATATACATTGCATATCGAACACCAGTTCTATGGACAATTGGCTACGAGAGAAAAGCAAATCAGCATCTAATAAGTTTTAAGTCATAATAAGTCGTAGTAGCAGGATTAGGTACCTTGAATATTAGCCGATATGGCCATAAATCTACCTCAGCCGTGTAAAGTAACTGTCCCAAAGCTTGACACGCGTAGGACATTGTTTTCACCAGTAGTTGACATCAGTGTCTCTCGTTTTTACTCGTATTTCCGTATGTTCTCGTCAATAATTGCGTCGCTGTCAAAGACTGGGCCTTAATAGATGTTTTACACACCTTAATTTTTTTAAATTTACGATAGAAGATCTTTCGGTCAAGTAAATGAAACTGGTGAAAATGACACAATCTGCGAAATGAGTGTCGGTGATTAGGCGTGCACCGAATAGTAGTCATAGTAGTAGGTACTAGCTTTAAGTCATTATGTCTGAATGTGAGTAGAACAGTTCACTTAAGTGTCATTACGATCGGTTATAATTAAATACCCGTTAGATTAGCTACTTGAAAATGCAATTAAAAGCACAAGTAGAGTGCAAGTGCGCCCGCTATGCCGGGTGACACTTGCGAAGCAGGCTAGAGACGAGCCTGCGTTCCATGACCATTACAGACTAGGCAGTGCACTGGCAACTTGGACAAGTCCATTTGACGATCTCTAGGTGAATGGAGCATGGGAGCTGATTATCGACATTTCCTAGAATCTCTTGATTCGTAATCGTCAATATAAATCGCATTGACATTTTTTCAGCTGGTTAGTAAATAAACGCAATAAGGACAGCGAATAGTAGCGGGCACGTTCGAGTCAAAAGCATCGTGCGGAGTGCTATGTTTTAGTTTTTTTTTGCTTTTTTTTTATTGTTCATCCTTCTAGCTCTTTTTCCTGTTTATTCATTCGAAGTACGCGCGCATATGCTTTTAACCATGATCCCCGATTTGGCAGATAAAAAAAAATTTTTATTGGAACGACTGTCATTAGACCTCCATAACCCCTGTGACAGGGAAACCAGACGTAAAGGATCAAGATTAAACATTCGTTTACGTGTATGTGCAAGTTTCTTTACGATGTTTTTTGCACCGTAAAAGCGTTGTGCCGTATACCAATATAAATTTTTACTTTTTTATTTAAGTTTTGACGACTGTTTATATTCTTTCACGGCTGTGGACATGTGATGATACCAATTGAGGATCGTAAGACTTAGTATCAAGACAATAAGAAGGGTTAGTATCGTAAGTAGCCTTTTATGCACACGGTGCCTGGGCACCGCTGACACCACCGTAGTTACGGCACTGAGAAGGGTTAACACCCATTTGGCACCCAACGTACAGTACCAGTCAGTTTGCCTAACCATAAGATAAAACGTGCCGATCATGGAAGGGGTTCCGAGAATAGGAATTATCTTACCTGAACTCAGAGTAAGTTACTGTTCCTAATGTTGTAGGTTAACTTAATTATTCATTGATTTAATCCTATCACTTATTCAAAGCACAAGTCTGTCAGTGATGTTAAACAAGTCCTATGGCAACCAAGCAGGTACTATTATTACTGCTTACGACACGATGGCTGCCGCCCGCGGACGGGTCGGTCGACAAAAAGTATGCATATATTTGAATTTAATTTCGCGAACAGGAAATACCGCGCGACAAGCTGTTAACAAAAAGACAAAAGAAGCAGCAAGTGGACATTCATACAATAATGCGGAAAACATCTCCAGTTGAGCTGGTCCATTAACCGGCAAGAAAAAATTATAGCAACTAGGGACTCTATTGCTACCTACTGTTGTTATTCGTTTAAATATCGAAAAATGGTGGCAGGGTGTACAATTACTTCGAGAAAAATTATCCCTCACAAGTCAATACTTTATTTATATGTTCTTTTTTTATGAAATAAGAAAGGGAGAGGAAAATCTGACGGAAGCTAATCGTTGCTGCCCCATAGGAACCACTAATCCCAGAGAGAATCCTTTAGATAGTGAGCCTTAAGTTCACTTACTCATCGAACAAATCGCAGTATCAAGTCATATTTCAGCGCTATTCTGTGAGAGTGTGGTGGTACTATCCCAGTCGAGCCGGCCCATTCATACCTTCTGTAACTTCACTAGCTACACTTATGGCTCTACACTTCTTACGTTTGGAAGTACTCCGTGGTGTTTCATATGATAGTATATTACTGCATAGAAAGCAACAAAGAAAGGAACGAGCAGAAAAGCATTCTATGTAATAAGCTTAATATAATAAAAATCTTAATACATTTTGTGCCCCTCAAACTAAAGCAGTTACGCATATGAAAAGGGCCTTATAATAAAGAAATATTTAAGTACGGCTACAAAAAAAATTATCTACCAACCTAACCACATATTATGCATTTTGTAAGTTTTAGTTTTATTTTAGTTTTTAGTTGTTTAGTTTAGTTGTGTACATACTGTGTTTTTATACCTCTCTGATAAATAAATATAAATACTAATGCATTTTCACAATGATATTATTAGTTTATTGAAAAACACAGTGGTAACAATATCAAGGCCAAAAACCTTGATAAAAAAATGCAGTTTCTTTTAGTTAGTTACCTACGTATTTATTTATTATCACATTAAACTAAAGTTTTCATAGCCTTAAGGATGTAGGTATAATGTTTTATTTTAATTACAACAATTGAAAACTTATACACATACACTCGAAATACATAACCTTTACCCTCTGGCGGCAGTCGAGTAAAAACTGGATTCTAAGCTTTGTTATTTCACGACATACATCTTTACGATTTTTACTTTTTTATAATGTATTTTCAAATTTGAATAAGTACATACAATGCATTGATGCCAAATTCAAATTCACTCGATTTTCTGAAGACTGCTTTAACCCACTGACTGTTTTTATTGATGGTAACGCAAAATTTCATATTGTTCTTGATAATTAGTATAATGCCACAGAGGCCGAAAAGGAAGCAGTTGCCGTACAAGTATGAGATAAAAGGCTGCGGTGAGAATACTGTCATCATAACCGAAGTGCGTACACTTTTCCACGATATTAATAAAAGTACATTTAATGCATCACAACACACTTCATAACTACACAAACTAGTCACATAAACAAGTACATAACCTACACTAACTAGCCCCATAAACAAGTACATAATTAAAATTAGATGGCGCCCAAGACACAAATGTGGGTCTAATTTGTGTAAATAAACACTCTACAGTATGTGAATTAGCGACTATTTACTAGCATTGAAGTCTCAATGACTGCTTATGAATAAAATTTTACTGTCACTCACAAATCTTTGCGAAGCGTAACCACAATAGAGAACAAAACCGTAACGCCATTTGAGAATTACGAAGAAAAAACAGTCTATAAACGTGCAACAATTGCAGGGAGTTCATCAATCTTCGTGCGGAGTGTGCAACAGGCGGGCGGGGCGCGGGCGGCGAGGGCGACAATGACTCCGGTCATCCAGAGAAATTATTAATTGGCCCTAGGGACATCACAAAGAAGCGGAAATATAAAACTTCTGCGATAGACCCCCGCGGCGTGAGGCGCTCTACCTGACTCTTGCCCTGCCATTGTGTCCTGATTCAAAGGAAGGTATTTGCTTTTGATACCCTGTGGGAATTGCGCAACGCAGGCTCTTAGGAAGCCCCTGAACCGTCGCTTTATCGAATCGTATCATGTTCCAAAATGCTTCGTTAACTCATAATTAAGGTTTTAATGCAACCCTTTACGACTACTATACCTGCTAAAGTAATCCGCGAAGAAGAATACAGTTAGTTACGGGATCCTGAGCATCGTTTGTTGTTCACAATACAGCCTTCACCGTGAACGATAAAAATGGTCGTAAAGAGATAAGCTAGGATAACGGCTGAGGTAGTCGTTCAAAAAACAGAGTACCCTTCGTTGACTGAAGAATAATAACTAAACTTCTGAAACAGCTACTGACGTGGAAATCGGAAGAAGTGGAGGTAAATAGTATTACACTATCTTATCTAAGCTTAGATGACGTTCACGCAGATGTAATGTACTATTCTAAATACTAAAGTACACCTACACACTGAACAGTTGAGCGTGAAAATGTCTAGTCTAAATTGTCAGATATGGTTATATACGACAAGGGGCCGAAGTCTTAACGTTATGTCACTACGTTATCATGTGACAGAATCTTAATAGCTGTTATCAGCAATCGGTTCATGCGAAACCTGTAAATTCACACCTCATTGTTATCGTAGGAGCCGACCAAGATGGGATTCGACGAAGTACGCCGTCCCTGTCCACTGGCCGCCCTATATCTCACGGGCCAGTGTCAAACAAATACGAGAGCGCTTCCTGGAAGGGCCGGGACGCCGCGGCGCTTCAGAGGGTCTAATATTTTTTTGTACCCTTACAGATAATAAATGATGCACTTAAAAAAAAAGAATCCGACCTGTTCACAGAGATAAGGATCGGGAATGATTTTTATGGAAATGCTCGCCGGAATTATAATGATCAGGAATCCTTTGGGATGTGGTGGAGCGAGCAGACAATACGTCGGCATACGATACACAGTCGCATAATATCTGATCTACGGTAATAGCTGTTAACCACGCCTTTGATGTGTGAGCAGGTAAACGTCGTGATAATGTCGTGGCATAACAACTTGGACATCCATTGGCATGTTTAAAGTATGCTTCAATCACCAACATTCTTAGCGTTCCTAGGCGTAAAAACCTGTCCATAATTATTATCCTATTGTCCTATCCGAAAACAAAATATTCAAGCAATTTTATGCTAAGTTACTTAGAAACCGTGACAAAACAACACCTTTATTTTGAAGAAAAGATCCTTAAGCCACAAAAAGATGCTCAAATACATAGGTATTTAAAAGAGCTGCGGCTAAACGAGATATAAAGGCTTCAAAAGCTTAAAGGGAATTTTATTATTTGCCGAAACATAAAGGACTGCTGATGGTATGGCAAAGCTTTAATGGAACAAAATCTCGGAAGACGCCGGCGTTACGTTCTATCGCTTGAAAAGGATATGAACACAACCAAATTATATAAAAAAATAGGCAGTCTACTTCTTATTACAAAGGAAACAAGCAAAAAAAAGCTTTAATGGATATGAAGACACATCCCAAATATTAAGTAGTCAGCTTAGTATATTTGAGGCTACAAATGGAAAAGTTGATTTCTAGTTTATTGCCACGATTTTTTTCCATAAAGCAATAAACGCGAAGTCATATATGTTTATTTACATTTGAAACGAGAATCGAAAATTATAATTAGGCTGTCACTTTATGCATACTCGACAATCACAGAGTCGTCGAAGATATGGCTTGGAAGACAACGCGTTTTTCACCTTAGGAATGCAATAAAGGCTCTCGTTTGAACTTCCGACAGCAGAGATTCTACCTTTTCGACAAAAACTAAACTTTCATAATAAAAAAGGGCGAAACTATGCTCACCCTCTTGGGGACTGCGCATTGTAATCACTTCGGAATGGAACTACTTTTTAAAAGGACCGATCCATTTCGATTTCGTAGATTTTTTGTTGTTATCGCGCAGTTTAGATACAATATGAGTAAGGGGCGCCAATATGTTGGTTTAGATTACAATTTGATTTAAAATATTCATTCGTATAAAGTTTTTGATATTCATCGTCGCAACTAGAGCTGAATTTTCAGTAGGTACAGATATAATAGCTACTCTAGCAGTATACTCGTATAATGAATAATAGAATAATATACCCGATATATTATAATATGCCCAAATATTCTAACAAAAGCATGTGACGACAACGAAATGTGAGTGTTAGGAAAACTGGTCATACAGTGACTGATCATGACTGATTTACAGTTATGGTGGCATGGCATATTTCATCGAAGGTTCCATTGCAAGCTTGCAATAGTGACAACCCTACCGCGTGTTCCCGCCTTTGCGTAGACGTCACGGCCGGCCGTGCATCAGCCCGGGTCTCCGGCTCAACACAAAACCGGCCACCTCGCACCGTCCTGGATCAGTAAAGGAACCACTGTTTACCACTTCGTTTCCCATTGAAACTATTGTTCGGAAGTGAAGAACTGCTTATAGTTGGAAATATAATGTATTCCATTGTACCAAAGTTAATATTTTAGCCGAACGAATTTCGTATCTATTGTATTTCCACAAACTTTACCTGCCATTGAAAAGAATAAGTGTGCGGATTGCACACTTATTATGCGGAGAACATCATAAATAGTGCAAATACCCGCGAACGGATCAAATGTAAGCGCGTATAATGTAAAATATTCCAAAGAACCTTTATAAGTGGGCTTGCCATCGTAATTGATCGCAGCAAAAAAGACGAACTATATGCGAAGATAGTGCTGCTGCAAACGCCGTCGCATAATAGACTTCCTTAGAAATGGAGTATTGGTAGCTATAGCCTTTATTTCTTCAGCAAAGGATAATGTAAACAAGCGGCAAATAACATGCTATCTTTCCATTAACAAGCATTCTGGCTATCGAAGTGACAGTGGCAAATGAGGGAATTTAACAGAAGCAAAATGCCGCTAGTGTTCGACAATCTTGTGAGACGTGTTTTGTTGTTTTATATAAAGACGCCAACCGGTATTTTTCTACTATATAGATCGCATCGAACATAACACTCATAGAAGACTACCGGGACAAGCTATACGGTACGGTATACAGGAGGCATGCTTAAACAATAAATACAAGGTATTTCATTTCGCCAGGATCTACATAATCATAAAGTCATAACAATAAAGTCAACATCGTAAGTAGGTATTAGCAGCATGAAATATCCGTATCAGTTAACAAAATTTGATAAGATGATACTTAGTCAGCATAAGAATTATTTTGCACGTCTAACCAAGAGCGGGGACCGACCGGACCGAGACGTTACGAATTGTAAAACAATAGTATCGTCAGTGTCGGAATGAGGCGAGGCGTCGCTGCGTAACGTGTGTATTGGATACACCGGTGACCTTGGAGGACGCTAGAACGTCTTCCTACACGACATCACTTCCTGCTCGACGCCATCTTGGCTCGTCTCAACCCGCGTCGATCGCCGGCGCCACGCCATACGATACATTCGTTCACGTGACCCTAATGAACGAGTTCGTTAAGAGATTTGAAATAGTTAAGTAATACGAGCTCTGAGATAACAACTAACAAGCCACAGCTTTTAATTGACCGTCATAAAGAAACGATATTTGTGTCTGAGTTAGGATAATGTTATTTAATCGAACGATTACACAAACGTCCTTAAAAGTCACGACCAACTTTAAAATATTATGAAATTGACAAACATCTTTGATTTAAAGTTAAATCATACACTTTTTAGCCTTCCTATTATACAAGTTCTTGAGGAGCACAGAAAGCCATTATTTACTTTCGTCCACATATGCGTCACTTCTTATAGGGGGCCACTTGTCCAATTTTTAGAAGCGAGGTGACAATAAAAACCTAAGTACCTAACTTAAATATATCTCGATAAACGAGACTTTAAAAAAAATCGCGAACCAATAGGCATAAACGTAGGAATTCCGGATATATTTTCACCTTGTTTATTAATGATGGTGTTACAGCAAAGCGCATTATTGTATAGATTTTGCTGGCTTTTACAGATGGTAATTATAAGGAAGTACGTAGTAAGTAAACAACACTTTTCCAAAAATAATAAATGGCCCCAAAAATTCCCCTTACATAATACAAGATTGTCTTAAACATTATTTAAACAAGTCAACGTATTTGCACAGAAAAATACACACGACATAATCATGCCCGTCACGTGACCTTAGGCAAAAACGCGATGCGACAAAAAAATACGGAAGTTGCTGTAATTTTAATAGTCATGATCATGATTGTTCTTAGCATATGCTCAGATTTGCAAAATTCTGAGTTCTGAACTAAAACTTATCTTTCTGGATTTGCATTCCGAAATACTTATGTTTTTAATTTTAATGTGCTATCGATATGCAGAAGATGTACATTATAGCACTGCAAATATTTGATGTTACTTATCAGAGGCGTGTTTATAAGATTCCCACCAGTGACAGCAACGACTGTGAGCTCTGATTCCTGCATCAAACTTTAATTTTTACACGGGGTCATTTCCCTAGGGACCTTATGTGTACCTACGCAAAAACTTTGTGAATATACAATACAATAACAATTTCGCAGAATTACAGATAAATCTCAAATATAGGTATCCAAAAGGCGGTATTATCGCTTGAGACCGATCTCTTCCAGACAACCTTTGGATGGAGATAAAAATTAATACTAATATGACAAGATAAATATACCTACGGGTACAATTATAAATAAAATAAAAAAATATGTCTCTACATTAATATAAGTGATAATACTTGCACATTATGCCATTCATTTACTGATTACAAAGCTCTGCGAGATGTTTTTAGCGGAATGCCTAACCCGAATGCACTTTCTTTGTCGCAGTTGCAGCCTCGTATCTTTTGTTCGAAAATGTAAACTTCCTGAACGCATACGTTTGGGATAATGGCAGCAACACTAACATGCTAGGCAAAGACAATGTGTCAACGCAACGGCACGAGTATAGACAATGTTGTGCAGCATGGTGCGCCCCCGCAATCTTCCTAATGAGTGCACCCTTTCACACTTCGGACAAAGCCGGGGTTTTCCGGGTGATGTGACACGTATTCACAGCATCGTTCTTTGTTAATGCCAGCCGAAATGAGTTTTTACTGTGGAGTATTCGTAAATAGAAAAGAATCCTTTTAATGAAAAATATTTTTCGTACTTTATTAGAGTTTTGTCACAATGTTTTCAAGTACTGTGTATTTAATCCGGTTGAAGCGTGAGAACGTTTAATATTTTGCGGATTCAAATCTAACGTGATTGCAGGTTTTTTGGTTTAAATAAATCAATGAATTTTCGTAAGCTCTCTATTATCATTTGGGTATACGAAGAACATTTGTTCATTATTATTATTTTTAAGTGAACGTATGTACTTTCCACCTTGTTACAGAGCTCATTTCTGTTTTTAAAGAAAACGCAATAGATAAGTAACTAAAAGTGTCACATTACACCTTTTTGTAAGCATTTTAGAAATACCATTGTGACGAAATGAACCGGAAATAGTTTGACCAAATGCGGTTAATATACTAATCTCAAAGCCATATAGTGGCACGCATTAATATCTTTTTGATTGTTTTGTTAATTAAAGCTAGCCAGAGGCCCTAGCACTCTAACTTATGTCGCGGACATAATACATCCCTTTCTGACCTGGGCCCAATTTCATAAACGCGAGAGGCGACACAGGTGACAGTGACAATTCGCCGTACAACAACTCGAGAAGTCACGCTACAGACTTACAGACTTAACTTCATAGTGGGCAAGCAATGTAAACCGAATTGTCACTGTCACCTGTCGCCTCTCGCGTTTATGAAATTGGGCCCAGTTGGCAATGGTATGTTCGAAAGGGACAGATGCTTTATGTTCACAATAAACGCTAGCGTGTTTCCAGTGCTGCAGTCACAAAGCATGATTACGCCATTCTGGGGCTAAAAGAAAGATATTAGCAATGACATTAAAGAGGAATACTGTGTCGGTATTAGTCACTAGGTAGGTACTTCATAAGTTGCAACTGGCTAGGTACCTAACTTTTTAAAAAGGTGCACTAAATAAATTATTTTCTGATAGTTAACAGCAGTCAGGGTTTGAACAGTAACACTTACAGCAGCATTTTGTAATTTCATACCATTACCCAGAAGATTTTTTAAAGCATTGCAGATGACAGCAGTTTGTGTTGTTTACAAAGATTTAAGAAAATTAGAAATTAGATGGCGGATGATTTCATGAATTATAACATCTATCAACACATTTCAACACATGCATTTCAATATGGAAAAAGCTTAAAACATTATGGGTGCCCGGCTTAAGTGGATATTAAATATTATAGAATAAAAAAAAATGGAAAATAAGTACGAAGTCCATGTGTTTCTTTAGTCATAGGTCAACTGGTATGTTTAAAATGTCCTTTTTTTAGTTTAAACCAAATCAAAACCGTACACAACTGCATGCATTGCGATACATTAGAAAAAATCTGGATAAACGGTATAAAACAAAAGGTTACGATGTAATTTCTTAAATTAATTAATAGATTCAGGCGTTACTTTGCGGAGGTCCATATCAACAAACTGAATTTCTGAATTCTTTTAATTTCTTAATCCTTGACGTTAACTATTACATAAAACAGGATCGAGAGGCTACGAGAACATATAACAATAATTGAATACAGCTAACCCAAAAACAGCCTTAAGATAAATAACCAGTAATACCCGTAAATACTTAACCAAACTTGTCTAGGTCTAGATCTATATAGGAATTTTAAAACCAAGCAGAAGCGCCAACTTTACTTGAATAATTTACCGACTGACATAACAGTTGCATCACTGAGAAGCAGTATTGCTGTAACAATATGGACGTTAGTTGCGGTGCGTGTGCGCAATCCGCGACGCGACTATAAGCGTAATAAGAAACAGCGATAGTGTGAATGAAACAACATATATGAGGGAGCACTCGCTAAAAAGAAGTGATAAGCGTCAAGGGAATAATTGGCAAGCCGAGTAAAAATAACATTTCCATTGTTTACAGTATGGTAATAAACATTTATAATAAATAGGTATGCTGCCTAATTTGCACACTTAATTACAATTGTACTGGCTTAAAATCATACTCTAAAACAAATAACTTCTTTTAATAAAAACAAACTTCATGCACAGTGCTTTAATCCATATCCATGAGGTACATATATAAACGGAAACAACTATTGAAATCGCTATATCTATACCGATTTTAAATAGTTTATAACGATAATATACTATAGTTCCGTCAATTCCTCATAAATTTCATCATAAGAACTGGATTTTTGGGACCAATCTGGAAGTTTATCTTTTTAAATAAAAATAATAAATCTAAATAGGTTTAAGTATAAATGACCAAGTTCTAAACTTCTGGGGTATCATACATTAAAATAAAACAACCGAATTGAGAACCTCTTCCCTTTTTTGAAGTCGGCTAAAAACAACAGTCGCTTTTGACTCCGCCGCAGTTGGGTGAATATAGAATTGACTACCTGTTGACGCAGGGGTCGCAGGGCGTGACTCAGAACAATATTTACACCTGTGAGCCGGTCTTAAAGAAGGGTTGCGAGTCGTCTTCTCACGCCCGTCAGTGCAAGGTGTCGACTTACGAGTTACAAGTTTAGTGGCATCGATGAAATTGCTCGCTACACAGCAGGCATTTGTTATTATGCTAATGACATGGAAGGCATTAATCATACACATCATATAATGTAGGTTAAGCTTGTATTTGCAGCACTTTTGTAGCGTAAGGTTCTTAAACGTGTTCCACGTAAAATTACATGCCTAGGGCAGTATGTTGTAAAGTTTTTTTTAATACATAGGTACTTACGTAGGTACTACACCGGTCCGGGCAATGGGCAGATTTTTAAGTGTTTGCAATTTTTTGTAAGAGTCTTAAACAGATCTTCAATATCAATGTAAATAAACAAGCGTCATGATACATATAAATAAGCAGGTAGCTATAGGAATATCATTGGATTGGAATGCCGACCCAGATGAGATTGAGAATAAAGGTTAACACGATTAACACCTAAGGCCCAACAACCCTTCTATTTTCATATGTATATTTCGACAAAGATGTCTCGGTAAAATATCTAAAATAGATCTGGGTCGTGTGGCAAAGTAAACATATAGCAACTTAAGATTTTTTTTATTTATATTCAACAAGCGGCTCGCCCGGCTCCACACGGCTACAATTAGGATATTATGTACCTATATAAAAATCTTTCGTAAAATTCGCTAAATGACAGCGAAATCCGTATCAAAAAAGGAGTAAGCGGCCAAAAATACGATGATGGGACAGACAGGAACGTATAGCCATTTTGTTTTATACTATTTAAAGAAAAGATAAAGACTAGGTACCAAAGTAATAACTTATTCCGCGCAGGGTACCATACGTATACGGTACCAAAATAAAATGCCTTACGTGTCTTACCTATACCTACGCAAATAAGTTAAAGTTAGGTATGATGCAGCTAATGAGTAAATCTAAATACAATACAATACAATTGAATACAATACAATACAATATGCTTTATTGAATACCACATTACAATTTAAATAGTACATATGCATTTAAAAATTTTAACTTTTCGAAATTTAATATAATAACAGTAAGGCCCAGTTTTATAAAAGTCCAAAAAATCAAATATCAGATAAAATTTCAGTAACTCAGTAATGTGATCTAATCTAATGAGCCTATAAAACTAAGCATTATTATTTTTATTTGGCGGGGCGAGATATCGTGAGTGAACAGATATTTACCCGTCAGTGAAACAAAAGGATATAAACCATAGGGATGGGACCATCTTATTAATAAAAAAACGCATCAAACTAATGATACCACAGCGCAAACCCCACAAGTGCCCTTATTACATCGTTTCTTTGAGAACACATGCACCCGTAAATAATGTAATTGCATTACTGCGGCGCCGCGTGCACGTTGCTGCGTGTAAGCTTCGTTTACAACACTTTTATACAATGCCCAAGCATTGTATGAAAGTGTTGTAAACGAAGCTAAGTTCCAAAACTTATGCGCACTTAGTCAATCTTTAAAACTGACTAAGTAGTAAATTAAAATTGTAATGACAACACAAAGAAAAATTAGGGCAATGTCAGGACTTGAACCTTTTTGTGTTGGCATTACAATTTTAATTTAATAATTTGAATGTTAAAAACATTTAAAATAAAAATCGAAAGAAATTTCGGTTACAAACTTAATGACTAAGTAGTGTCAAATGTTTTTAAAACTGACTAAATAGTGTAAAATGTTGTTTTTAGCATACAAATTAAATGAAAAAAGTGATTAAATGTCTTCTTTCTTTTAATCGATAATTCATACATGAATAGTGTCGATAATTTTTTTCTTGATAAGCTACTAGCGAGAAAACGTTGCCACGGGCTACGTACGTAGCGCGTAGCGATATATGGAGTGAACGTATAATATTACATTGTCATCCAGCTTGTTTCAAATCTTTTGTTCTGAGGGAAGTTTGTTTAAAACTAATTTAAAAGTCTATACCTAACAGACTAACAGACAAATAAGAAAGTAAGTCAATAAAAAAATGATAAACCAATCTTATTGACTATTAAATGTTTAAAATAGATATCTAATAAACATTGAAAAAGTATCGGTGAAAATACTATCCCGCCCCGGTATAGAAATTTAAAGTCGTCATCGTCATCTTCCTAGCGCTCTTTTCCGTTTCTTTAATCGGGGTAAATTTAAAAACATCACCAAGGAAATTCATCGCAGGCGACAAACTATAACGTAAAGCGGATATTTCATTCAGTCGACTTGAGAGCACCATGTGTGGATCACATAACACATTCATAAGTAATCCCTAACCCTTCGCTTTCACCGAAATCAATTAATGACGTTGTGTCTGCTCTGAACTCCTATGGAGGTGACAAATGTGAACGACAGGAGGGATTGGCGGTGAAAATGTGAGGATCGCCCTCTCTAAATCCGAACGGCCCCTCCGAATTGTGCAAACTGTTCGTTGCGTACCACATCTGTCCACTCGCTTTTCCTGGATGCAATGTCGGGTTGAAAAATATTTCATCGATATCGATATATTCCTTACCTAAAGTTGGCACGAAAGTACACGCCATGCAAGTAAAGGTAACTGCTAGATACCTAATACCAATTGTGATTAGTATAAAAATGCATACCAAGCAAGCAACTAATCGATATAACGAGGCAAAATAAGAACTTATCGGCCTAAACGAACCGCAAGCACTTCCTGAAACTGGCACGGTTTGCAAACAACAGCGGAACTGGTATTGTTTTGTACCGAGAACCATATGTGCTTGAGACATATTCCAACGGACTTTATGCTTCCTGTTTCCAGTAAGAATGTAAACATTAGCTCTTTGCGAAATGATGCCCCGAGTAGGTAAGAGTTGCTCATTATAGTTGGATAGCTAGTGATAAACTTAACAATATTTAATGGAATACATAAAAAGCAAGGATTTTGTTAATTTACAGGCACAGTACACATTATGTCGATACGCTGCATCGTTTTTGCAACTACCCTATGGTAATAGGATAGGACGCTGCACTCTGTCCCTCGCAGAGATAAAGTCGCCCTAGCTAGCATTCAAACAAGTGGCTCACACACACCAACAAGTAATCAGGAAGTACAATGGAGATTAAAGAGACTTGACACACACACGTGTCATTTAAGTAATAATATTCATCCACTATAGCTATAGCTTCGATAGCATAGATGTAGGTGAATATAAATAATATTGCGTACGCAACGCACACAAAGGGACAATTTAAATAAAGCGTCTCGTAAGTACGTTGTACCAGGAAGTAGCAGCTTGGTACTCACACATGGGCAAGCGGCGCGGCGATACGAACAAGTAGGTTGGTTTGTTATGTGGCGCTCTCGTCTCGCACACTTGTGCGTCAACTACGCGTGGGAGCGCGCGCACATGGCCCCGATTGGGAAATAGCCAAGCGAGCCCCCAGACGATACTTTTACGACACTGATTATTACAATTATTTGTCGCAAGCCGCATGTGTAAACCCCCTCCGAATACAGCTAAGAGCTTACGTAAAATATAAAGCACCCATTCTTCTTACAAAACTAATCTAAATTAACTTGGTTTGGTATGCACTTTGAAATCATATCATGAACCAAATGAGTTTCTAAGTTACTGTTTTTTTTGGTTGGAAATGTCGTTTCAAGAACATAGGCACGTACTTAACCCCGATCAAAATAAAATCAAAACATAACGGTACCAGTTTAACTTTCTCCAATTTAAATATACATTTTATCTATTTAAACTTTATTGTGGACTTAACGCCCTAATACATTCTCTGCCAGTTAACCTTTGGTCGAAACAGAGTAGGTAAGTATGTTAGATATTGAAAATGTACCAATTTTACACACAATTCTCCAGTTAATATTGATCCGGCCAAGTTTGTAAGTTGCACCACACATAATACGCAGCAACTTGTGCCCTCCATCATACGGGTGCATTCCCGACCCGGTTTTTTTGAACACGTTGATCCCAAATGCATGAAGGGGTCGCTTTGTCATGTCACGAAACACTTGTGCGCATAGAATCTGGTCCCTGGGGGTTACTCGTTAAAATTATGGATTAATTGCATAAGCCAGTATACAACTCCTTAAAATAAAATAAAAAAATAATCCTGCCTCTAAGCATCAGTACTTGCACTGTTGTGTTCCGGCGTGGAGAGCAAGAGAGCCGGTGCAATTACTGGTACGATAGGTATTCCATCTTAGCCCTCTAAGTTGGCAACACATCTGCAATCTCCTTGGTATTGCTATACGCCTATAGACATAGGCGGTGGTGACCACTTACCATCAGTTGACCCACTTGCTTGCTTTCCCGTCCTGTTTAATAAAAAAAACAAGTACCTATTTACCTGCAGTTAAATCCACACTTTTGTCTGCCTTCAAATTTAGTACTGGTTTTGTTTTGGCATCGATCGATAAGATCGATTTATATACTTATGCACTTGATGTGCATTTATCAATTAAGAATAAATACAGTAAATAAATGATTACATTTTTGTTGATGACATCTTAACAAAGACAATCATTATGTTTTGATTAACGATTAGTATGAGAGATAAGAGACTCGAAAGATAACAAATAGCAAAAACGAGTGTTTTAGGCATAAAATATACACAGGCCTAAAGATCATAATAAAATGACTGGTTTTCTTCTAGCGTTACCACGAGTGGCAAGTTGGACTCGGTTTAGGTCAGCGGAAGTGGACAATTTTTATACCGACTGTTATAAGGGGCTACAGGAAGAAGCTGCGTGTTCACAAACTTATGTTTAATAGAGCACATAATGAGGCCATTAGTTACAAATAAATTCCAACAAACTTAAATATTTGCAAACCTGATGATCAATTATTACTCGTAGTCAATTATCGGTCCAATTACTTTATACCCAGAAAGAACACTCTGTTACTTTTCCGCTCATAAAGCAGCTTACGATGCTTCTTAATAATACTTTGCTTCACTCTTGACATAGGATTTATAATTTTGTATTCACTTCCGTCCATTGTAGGCAAATACCCCTTGATTTTTCTTTAAGTATTCAATGATGAGTAGTAATTTATTAATTACAATTCACTCCAGTATTAAATTATTTCCTGTATAAGCACATTTAAACCCAAAATCAAATAATATCCACTTTTATTAATCGTATTGAGCCCGGCACTGGTTTCGCGGAGTAGCAAGGTAATTTGTTCCAGTTTGTTGATATGGACCTCCGCAAAGTAACGCCTGAATCTATTAATTAATCGTATTGTTAATTTGCTATCTCATAATAAGGCGTGTAATAAAGCTTACTAAAGAGAACATAATTTAAAAAAGAACTCAACAATAACAAAGATGCTCGTTTTCACAGAAAAAAAATTTCGAAGTCATTGTTATTTGAACTTCTGAAGCTGTTCAGCTCCACGGCCAGCCTACTCTTACCTAACACAACATTACCTGATAGAGCCTCTTTGGTCTACAAGCAGTAAGTGGCGCAATGTTGCGGTGTGACATCATTGCCTAGTTTGGAGTCGAGTGGCACCCGATTATGTAACCAGAAACAAAAACGCGTGAATCGGGGTCGCGGACTACAGACCACGCTCTCGGAAGTGCGTGAAGCGAAGCCGTTGCAACACTGCGATATCGTGATTCATTGCAACCGTTGGATGCTTCTTGAATTTTAAGACATCGGCGAATGGAGACAACACTGCTGACCTACTAACCGGCGAGCCAATTAACAATGCGATTTCAGTAACTGTTTAAAAACAATGTGTTTAGAATGGAATGGAACTGATTAGGACAGATAGATGTTTGGAGTGTTTTACGTGACGCGATCATGCGATATTATTCCTTCAAATCACATTGTAATATTTCAAATTAATAAGGCCAAAATCTTATCAATTAAGACACAAAACTTCGAGAAAAAATGATTATTAATAGACAATAATATGCATCCAAAAGCAAATGGCATAAAAGTGGGGAATTGACGTAGGGCATTATTTCAAACACAATTTTTTAGGAATTGTAAAACCAAGTTATAAAAAGTAAAGTAAGGTTTGCTAGCAACTACGTACAATACAACGTCTAGTGTTCTACTAGTGACATATTTCTATGAATTCTTGAATTTTTTGTAATAAAAACATCCATACATAAAGTTCATTTTGAAGCATTTGCTTCATCTAGAGTAGATAGCATGGTAACAAAACAGAAATAGATCTAGCGGACGCAAGTCGACGGGTCCGCGCTTCCGCTACGTGGCCCCATTCCTTTTCCGGGCCGCGGCCATCGCCGGAAGTTGAGCAGAGATTCGCGCGTCCCTCCCTGTATAACCCCCATGCTTCCGGTGGCTGACGGCCGTCGCTGTCTAATTTCCTCTTCCCGCGTACCTATATTAATTTCCGGCTTAACTATTCTCTTATTTGTTTTTGAAATCAATATTGCTACCTCTATAACTCGTGCGCAGGCGGCTGTGGATATGCAAACGAAGCACATTTCACAGGTTAATGCAACCGCAGCAAAACTGATCGATTGGTTTGGAAAGATGATTGATGACGACGTTCTGATAATGACATACAACCATTTTAATTAATTTTGATTCTGTATATAGGGTGTGTGTGTGTGTGTGTGGACTTTGTAGCTTGTAGTAGTAATATTTTACCTTACCTGGCTATTGTTTAACTAAATTTTAGATTTATGTTATGACGCTTAAACTTAATATCAATAATCCAGCTTCATAGTGTCTAATCTAGACTGCCGAATTGAACTGGATTGATTTTAAATTGTTAATACAAAGTTAGTACAAATCTAACTCAATCAACTTAACACGCACCTACCGCGTACCGTACCTACCTACACAGAGGCGGCATAGATACAAAAATATAGATGTATACAGAAACTCCCGCAAGTTAAGTAATACTACAAACTACAAATCGTGATTCAGAATTACCTATTTACTAATATCAACTATTCAATTTCATGATCTTAAACAGTTTACGGCGCAAAGTCGATATTTTCGTTCAAGAAGAAACTCCTGAGTTATCATTATCACGCTTACAAGATTCCTGGGGTCACGGTCACGCAGTGAAGTTTGTACGACTACACAACACTGCCTTTTATACTCCAAATTACTGCTTACAAGTTGAGTTTCGTTATAATACGCCTGCGTGCCGCCAGCGCGACGGCGTCCAGCTTGTGTAGGAGCGAGACGGGACGAGCGGCGAGGCGGGGTGGGCGAAGGGAGCAACAGGTAAAGATTCCGAGGCCACTTCCGTCTTGGCTGCCGAATATTTCTGTCCCGAACCGGTAGTGGGACGACGGCCAGGGCACACACAAGTTTAAATTAAACATGCACATATTCACCAACACAAGCCGAACATTGGCTGAGCTCTCGTCTGATCCAGATAATGCCTTTGATATATTTAGGAATTAAAATAACGTTTCGTGTTGAGTTAATTGTTCTTGCGTGATCCCCAATTATTTGTCCGGAACAAATTGTCATTCATTTAAATGTAACGGGTCGTAATGTGTCGTAGTCGGAATCGAAATTAATTGTTTGATATTGGTAATGACTATTAATTATTGATATACAAACCTACCTACGACATTTTTGATGCATCAACACAATACGCGCTGTTTTGTTATCGTAGTCATATTTAAGAAAAGTGATTAAGAATCATGTGATTTGTCATAGCAAGTTATCACATTTGACATGCTGTACTCGTATGGATATAATACCTGCCTACACAGTCGCCGAACATACCTATAAGATGTAGCTGGGTCGAATGAGCTCAGCTGAAACCGGTTGGCACTCATATTGTCTCACTCTGCACCAGGAAACCGCCGCCCGACCGCTCAGACATTTCCTGTGCTTTGTCTCAACGCTGCCACGACCACGACACACGCGTGCCTCTCCAAATTGATGACGCCCGTTATAACATTGTAGGGATTTTCAAATATCTAAACAAGTCCAACTGATAAACATGAAACCAAATACATAAACGACGAAGCTTGTACAAACAACCAATTTTGCATGCAAAAAGCATTAAAAACAAGTCATGTCACAATAATTAACGACGGTGTAGAACAAGGAAATATTGAAAGTTATTAAAACTGTTGCGCTGACGTAATGCCTACTCTGCTACTAACTACTAAGCACTTCCGCATGCCCTAACCTTATTCAACTGTAGGCAGATTGCATACTTTAGCTAAATCGCTAACTGTAATTGATAAATTCATAAACTCATGCATATTTTATTCACATTTTAAGAAATATAGGAAATATGTAATAGCGATTCATCAAAGCTATTAAAAGAATTAGCTAGGTAAAAATGATTCCGTGCAAACGTCGTGTGTCAACGGCGGTAAATCGCGATAACATTTTGCGGAAGCATCATTCGTATTCGCGGTTCTACTCAAAAATTAGTCGTCTTGTTCCCGAAGTTTTATCTCAGCAGGCAATGTGTGCGAGGCGACGCGGTGAGGGGGGACGCGCGGGGAGGAGGTGGCCGCGCTCGTCCGCCCGCGCCGCCACCGCACCGCATCATCAGTCCGCGCCGGAGAGCCGCCCGCGACGCTCGTCCGCGAGTCTGATCCCTCAGATACGCTGCTGGTTTACGGCGAGCCGTAACACGACACGTTTGGAGGGACCGACGCATCAACGCGTGTGCCTGGTGCTCTGTGAACACTGGATACTGTGCTATTAGTGTTGTGAACTATGATACAAGTGTGCTGAAGTTACTCAGTTGACGACTAACTCTAGGATTTTTAACACAGCCGGTTCCGGATCAGCTTAGCCGGTGAGTAACTAACTATCGGGCTTATCACGAACCGCGCTATCGCGGACTCACGCATTTCCGACCGCGCCCGATAAGGCCGCTATGCTGTGCCTAATGATATGAAGTTTGGATGCGGCGAAGAAGCAGGAATTTAGAAATAGTCCATAGAACTATTACGCTGAAACTACCAGACACAAAATGAGTATAGTTTAATTATATAACAAAAAACTATAACGTACTCTTCTGTCCGTCAAATAAGTTAACTTACATCCCTAACATTAACATCACTGCTGTACATGCACCCTTACTTTCCACTCCTCTCATTCCGTCCCATGAGATCAGGGGATTCGAAATAATAATACGCACCCCTACAATGTAACAAAGTCCCCATTGATCCCTATAAAAATTGCGCCCGAGCAGGTGACAACCCTAAATATATCACAACGCTTTATGCCATAGCGACTGGGTCTACGCCCCCAACTAATGCAAAAAAAGAAAAATAAATTAATTTTAGCATCGTCTTTTTACATACACACACACGATAAGTCAGCAGTACTAACATCAAATTAGTTAAGGTGACGCTTTCAAATATAGACGCATACAAATATGTCGAAAAAGGCATCTAGAGAATCTTTAAATAAAGATCGTATTTTTTAATACACTGTAAGAGGTTTATAAGTCTGAAAGTTTAAGAAATTGGGCACTTGTTTAACAAACTTCAACCACCCTCAATTCGCATGAACAAATCGGAGGTAAATGAATCTTAAATCTATTTTCATATCACATTGGAAAGCAAAATAGCCAGTCTACTTGGTTTTACTATTCAAGCTACTACAATGCTAATCTATAGGTCCCTTACCTTCGTTTCGATATAAGTACATACAGATGAAAATTCTACATAATTATTATTACCTATTTACAACGCCAAATAACTTCAAGCACTGTCATCCACAATCAAGAACCTTATCATATAAAGTGCCAAATGTCGCGATAATAATATTTGCTTATAAATCGAAGAAACCACACTTGCAACAAGCAAATGTATCGAAACACGAAATCATAAAATTGTTTATGCGGTGTGGGGAAACAATAAAATGCATATAAATGCATATCCCAAACCTCGAACTAGAAGCGGGTATCGTATCGTATTATGTAATAGGCCAATAACTATACTAGGACGAAATGACACATTTCAAAAATTCTACCGCTAAAAAAAGCGAGAAAGAATTGCAACATATTATTTTCAATATAAACTGTTCTCGTGTCCGAAATACTCCGAATTCAAAACGAAAACTAAATTCAAACATTGTTTACTATTGTTGCAGATAATCGTGATGAAAGTGGTCAGTTTACAACTGCCTTCCGGGCCAAGTATGGAGCGGCTTCCGCTTCCATTTAGCCCAACTGAGCTTTTGTGGCGATACCCGCTGCCCTGGGCGCCACCACCGCCTTCACCTCTTGGCGACGCAAAGGCACAGCTACCTGCTGGTCTCCCTCCAGAACCCCGTCTTTGGACCAGGGAAGATGTCTCAGTTTTTTTGAAGTGGTGTGAAAGAGAATTCGATTTGCCGAACTTCGACATGGACCTCTTTCAAATGAATGGTAAGCAAAAACAATGTGCATTTTTAACGACTGGCATAAATCTGATATAAAGTTAGACCTTTTCTATAAACCTTCTTTTTTCTTGCAGGAAAAGCACTATGCCTATTAACCAAAACTGATTTAGGTGAGCGTTGCCCAGGTGCTGGTGACGTCTTACACAACGTTTTACAAATGTTGGTGCGTGATGCTGCGCTCTTAGGTAGAATGCCATCCTCACCAGTGACCCCGACGGCACGCGCCGCACCCTACCCGCCGTCTCCGCACTCCCACCCCCCAACCCCAACGTGGGCTGTCGACGGCTTTCATCACTTTCATAGTGCAGCTGCAGCTGCCGCTCAACCTAACTCTGTTACGCTGAGCCCAGCGCCGTCCGTCGACAGCTCGGGTAGTCCCCAAAGAGGCGAATCAATGGGCTACGCACCATCATATGCACCCTCAACGCCCGCTGTGGTGCAGACTACCAGCTCTGGAAGCAATCATTCAGACTCCGACGAAGAAGCTCAATTCACGCCACAACCACGTTCACCCAAGGACATCCCACTGACGAATCAAGTTTCTCAAAACCATCAAACGCAACAACACTCACACTACCGAACTCAACATAGAGAATTCTTTCCAAGTGACATGCCCGAATCTAATACAAGTAAGTTATCAAATTAACATCAGGACTGTTTTATTGATGATTAAACAAACAAACAAAGTTGTAATTTATATTTTATTGTTTTCAGATGGAAGACTATTATGGGATTTCCTTCAGCAACTACTTAATGATCCAACACAGCGATACACAAATTACATCGCCTGGAAGAACCGAGAAACGGGAGTATTTAAAATCGTCGACCCCGCGGGCCTAGCGAAGCTATGGGGTATTCAGAAGAATCATCTTTCAATGAACTATGACAAGATGTCACGTGCTTTGAGATACTATTACCGTGTGAATATATTACGGAAGGTGCAAGGCGAACGACACTGTTACCAGTAAGTACCCATTCTTCATAAAAATAAATTAATATTCAATGCAAGTATTAAACATAATTTGATAGTAATATGACTCTCATTTCAACAGGTTTTTAAGAAATCCAATTGAACTGAAGAACATCAAAAATATCTCGCTATTGCGGCAACAAATGAGCCCGACCCGTGTGGCGCCACAGCCTGTTGTCAAGACAGAGATGAAGGAAGAGCGTTGTGAAGAGGATGCTGTGGACGAAGATATGCCAACCGACTTGAGTATGGCTGCGTCAGAGCCGTGGCGCAAACGCGCGCGCTCCGATCCCGTCTCAGCACCCACAACACATGAAAAACATCGTATCAGTGCTCTCATTGGGGAGAATATGCTGCTGAAACGAGAATCCGAATACACCCCTGAACATTATGCCTTAAACCTCAAAAGTGAAAAATGTGAACAATGATCGTCGAAAATGTATGCTGGACACTTTTAGTGCAACGCGTGATTAATGCATGCATGATTTGTGCGCAAACTGCTCCACCCACTAAAATTCTAGTCAAAATCCTCTCAGAAAGGAATTTTTGGAAGTCTTCCTATGAAAAATATATGTGGTGATATTCTAACAGTTGGTCAACGTTACAAATTGCTGAGAGTACTTTGACAGATTTAAGATGGTATTATATGGAGTTACAAGCAGGGTATGGACCTTAAAAGCCTTTGTGCCAAGTGATTTTTTTATATTTAGTGTCAATTAATTATTAAGTAGTTAGCAAAAGGGACAAGAGTTTATTTGTGTTAACATAATAGAGACTGTTTTAATACTTTGTGCAATGGATAATCGGCTGCTCTGGAAACGAGAGCAGTTGCAGAAAACATTGTTGCCAAAAGTCAATAACGCGTGTGCGTAAATACTTGCGCGCTTGTTGATGCATTTTTGTAATTTAATTTAGTTGTATGCATGTTTATTCTTTTTATGTATCTACCTACTGCTAAAAAGAAAACGTATCTAACTCCGGAACGTAAACAGTAGAGCTTGTTCAAAGATACCATTATTATCGTCTTCCATTGATTATGTTTGGCAAATCAATTATATTGTAGCGTGTGAATCATTTTTTCAAAGCCACCCAAGTAAATGGCAGCTTCCCCTACCTTATAGTAATTTTGGCTTGTAAATTATTATGTCATTGAGATAAATATTTACAAAATTGACAATAACAGACAACAATTACCTAAAATGCCTTGAAATCATTAAAACTTCCACTGTGATAAAATGTAAAGTGGTAGACGTGTAGAGAATTCTAGGGCTTACTTATACTCAAAGATTTCCAGCTACAATTTTCTGTGATCTCTTTTATCATTATAGGTAAATGTCATGAAGAGTAAAGATAAAAATATCCTGTAAATATTAGGTAAGATATAAAATAATTAGCACTAAGAAACTGACTGTAAAGAGAATGTATGTATATGATTTGTAAAACAAAAGTTGAGCTTTATCAAAGTACCTAAAGTATATCAGTATCAGTGCATTCTGTATGCACTACAATAACAACTGAGTTTGTATTTTTACAATTATTTCTACATCGGCATATACTTGCCATGACTTTCCAACTTGTTGTACACAATATAAGCATGTGTTTCATTTTGAAAATATTGTGTCAGATTTATTATTACGTAAAAATAAACGAAGATAATGTTAACTGGATCTACGAATTATTTTGCTTCATCGCCTATGAACGACCTATTAAAACTTAATTTTCCATTTAAAATTAGAGGTTACAAAGAAAGCCGGTCTTAGGACTATTGAATACTGGTATACTATATACTACTCGTAGCTTCAAGCTTCTCTTAAATTAAAATGTATGTATGTTTGTTTTAATAAATCTTAAAATATGTATGAATGACATCCTATTCTTACCTAAAAAGTCCTGTTGCTACTCAAAATTCAAAGTAGACTGACTAGTCCAAAAGAGACGCGAGAAATATATTTTTTCCTTAATAGGGTTCCGTACCCAAAGGGTCTAAACGGCCTTTTGCAGGTCGTCCGTCCGTCCGTCTGTCCCTTTGTCACAGCCTCACAGGGCTGTATCTTTTGAACCGAATTAGGTAAACAACTTGAAATTGTCACGGTATGTAACCTGACCAATATAATTCAGTAATGGATTCTTTCTAGCTGTTACGGTGCCGGAAATCATAGTGAGGAAACCTGCATATCCATAACTATGATCCTATCGGACTGGTTTCTCTATCCCTAGGGTTATGGGGTCAGATGGCACTCGCTTCAATGTAATAAATAACCAAATTTGCCAAAGCACCCATATGTATGACACATGAATGAAATGATGAAGGAATAGACTGAACTACTAAGTACAATATCCGATTAATAAAATAACGTTGGCGAATCTCTTTTGTGAACCGACTATCCGTTTTGATTTAAAAATTACTGTTAAATCGCTATATACCGCAAGTGGCGCCATCTCTTGTCGAGTAGCGTAATCGCACATACGGTTATGACTACGATGTGGTGTGACAACTTACCAGGCCCCCAATTCTGCACTGATCGAGATTCATCTCACATCCGAGATGTGTCAAAACATGACAGATTTTGAAGGGATCCGACAGCTCTTTTTCGCTGATGTTGAGTATGACTTCATCACTACTGACGCGAGAATTAGAATGAGAACAATATATCATTAATAATGAATGATTCACTATCTCATTCTAACATTATATACTACTCATGATAAAATAAAATAGGGCCCACTCGACTTTTCTCAGTACTTAAAACAAAATTATAATACGTATATTATTTTATTGATTGTTTACACATCAAATTTATAAACCAAATACCCTTTTTTCAAAACATGCATTGTTAGAAACACATACTTATTTTCATTTTACAGAGAAAAGCCATGTAGGCCTTATTTTGTTTTGAGTAGTTTAGCTGCGTCCCTCTTTGCTGTACAGCAATAGCAAGGTAGATCGTAAGTAAGCAGCCTAAGCAGGAATTAAATTCTTTTTCAATAATCAGCAAGATGACTCGCCACTGAATGTTTCCAGTTTTTTTAAGGAACACGGAGCAAAGGTAGAGAAAACACTGTGATAATATGGAATAATTTTATTAGAACAAGCTGATATTACTACTTAGTGCTTACAAACTAAAGAATATGCTTAAGCTATGCTACATTATGTCTCCGCATCGGTTAGTGGACCTTGGAAGAAAATTATATCATCAGCTATAACTGTGGAAGCCGTTCTAACTTGACCATCGTCAGTTTTTACTTCACCATAGGACAATTTACCAGTTACATATACTCTTTGGCCTTTTTTGAGATATTTATAGACTGTATCTCTCAGACCAGGCCTAAATACGCTTACTCTGTGCCAATCTGTTCTATGTAACATATCACCGGACTCATACTTGTAATTGAAATGAGTAGCAAGTGGGAAGTTAACCACTGGGCGTTCTTCAGTTCCTCTTTTCTGAGGATCAGCACCGACTCTTCCCAGCAGAGTTACTTGATTAATAGCTGTGGATAAATTTAGAAATTAAAAACCGTGAAACATATTAACATGTCATAGAAGAAATGTGCAAAAAGTACTCACTTTTTTCTGATTTCTGTGTTTCATATTTTATAGCCGTTGTGTGGACTGCAGAACATTTCGCACTGATGGATTGCCGAGTCGCACCTAATATCTAAAATTCAAAAATTGTTATTAGATGGATTGATATCTTGTCAACCAAAATGCGCTGTTTCATATTAGTATAACCTATAACACCATATTAACGAGAAAATTATCAAGCTTAAGCTTACCTTAGGGTATTTTTAGTTAACAGAATCTATCCACTTAAATAAAAATAAATACTCGCGCAAAATTACTCAAATTGTTGTCAAAATTCATGGTTATCTTATAAGTGTTTGCCGGTAAACAAATAAGCGGTTATTTAGAATGAATACTTTGATAAAACCATACATGTAATGAATGAGTTCTACTTACCCTGGGAAGGCGAAACATAGTGAATATCGACCAAACTGAATAAAAATATATGATAATGTGCTTTAAAAATAAATTTATTCCGTTGATCAGTCAAACCAAAACCAAAGTTTACTTGATTACTTGCGATGGCGTTTTGATATGCCACAACAAAGCGATGTTACATGTCACTAACCACAGAAAATAGCAGAATATCAACGATTTGTTTTATTACAACGCAATTATAACATTTTTAAGTAAAATAATGCATAATAGTTTGTGTGTTCAATTGGTTCTTTAGGCCAACATTTAAGAGAAAACTATCAAAAACCGCAACAGTTGACCGAGGTTGCTTACAATACTAAAGTTTATTATGTGTAGTCGGCTTAATAAAAAGTTGCCTGATGCAAAAAACTATGTGCGTCGTTTCGTTTCCTCTCCTCATTCGTTGGTCCGTTGACAGTTGTATTTGTGGTTATACTTATACCTATCTATAGATAGTAAAGTTATAACTCCAAAAACCACCACCATACCCAATCCTGGAAAAGTTGTTGCCTGTGAAGGATGCCTTCAGCTGCGAATCCCAAGTCCGAAAAGCCGGCCTCTTCGGAGGCCACGGATAATTCACCAGTACGACAAGTCATGACGATTATTGAACATAAAATTCGTAATTTGGAGAAAAGAAAGGTATGTATATTGCTAATTTACTCCACGATACCGACACCCACTCTTATTTGTGTATCGTTTGTAAACTACTTCTTAGATTAATAATATTTGAAATATCTCTTCATATCTGTGAGAAAAATGTGGATTCGTTCGTAGTTTAGACCCCAATCAAGCCGATAAAGTTGCCGTGAATCGCTGACGCCATTTTTACATGTGCTCAGTGTTGACGATACAAAAGGAAAACGTAACGAGTGCCCAAACACGGGGAGCTCGAACACCAAACCGGCACATTATTAAAGTAACACGTGTTATAAATCTCCTGTGTTTTTGATACCGAATGCTGCGATTTTACTTCGCGATATTTTGTTGTATTAACATGGTGTTGATATTGATGGTTGCAATCATTGCACCACTATGTTTTGTGATAAAAGCGTAGGAACCGGGTACCGGTGGATGACGTATATATTCTTGTGTATGCAGATTTACAGATTACAACATGCGGTGACATATTTGTCAGTAATCAAGATGTATTATTTGAAATAGAAAAATAAATCATTTTAAATTTCATAATAATATTGTAAAATTTTGCTTTACTCATGGAGTAATTCATTTTTTTAAAACCCCATACCTGCTAGCTAAGCAGCATTTGTACAAACATAATTTAATTAAGTTGATATTTACTGAATAAGCACAACCTTATCACTTCCATGGGCAAACTTTACCATTTGCTTCTCCAAAACTATTGGTACTTACGCTGACATTATATAAGTGAACATAAATGTATCAATCTTTGCTTTCATCAAGATTCATCCCACTTTCGAGATATGACAAGCACATTCCGAAGGGATCTGACACTGCTTTTGAACATATATTGAATGTGACAAAAGAATGATCCTACCTACCTGCTAGGTGATTTTAGGTTAAAATTTTAATGACAAATTGGATGCACAAGCTTTGTGATCATGAGGACATAATACGCTCCTGCTAGCTTTGACCTTGTGATGCACCGTTTTTCAAACTTATTTAAACCACAATTCTTATATGACTCAAAAGCTTGCGACCCCCAAATGATTTGAAAAAAGCCTTGTTACCCATTTGTTAAAACTTTGTTATAGCAGTTATAGGTGAGGAGCCCAACTGCTGAATGCCTATCTCAAGGCTTTCACAAATAAAAATCTTTTTTAAATACTTAAAAGTTCACTAACAAGCTGTCAAACACTACATATGGTCACAGTAATTTTGTCTCTATTATTGAGAATTTCAAAGTTTTAGTTAAGACTTAATAGACTAGAGGTAGTAGTATCTACTACAATTCGTGACCCTATTTGAAATGTTTCTGTTGTTCTTTTTCTTTAAGTATGGGTCGTGGCTTCCTGGTAAGTTGCGACCCATACTTAAAGAATCTGTTTTAATGTGCAGTTGGCCAAAAAGTTGTCTACCACCCAAAGACTCAGTGTCATTTGCATGTAGTAATAAAATGTTAAAGACTTTTTTGTACTTGCAAGTTGATATGACAATCAACCTTATTAAGAAGGAATTGCTGTCAAAAGTAATAGAGCACTTTCAAAAAATGTCTAACTATGTTAGCAAATACTTAAACAGTATTTATTTTGAAAACGGTAACAACTTTTAAAATCCTATTGACCTTTTAATTTTAGAGTAAGTTGACATCATATCGAGACTTACAAAAATCTGGCAAAGAACTAAATGCTGATCAGAAGATTGCGGTTGCCAAGTATGATGAGGTGGCCCAGACGTTGGAGTTTGCTCGCGACCTCTCAAAGCAAATTACGTCTATCGCCGTCTCTACAGAAAGAGAAGCAAAAAAGCAAGCTAAAAAGGTATGTATTTCATGTCACTTAGGTATTTGATTTGTTAATTACTGTGTTTGATCATATTATTATGATTTATTGATAAGAATTATGTCTCAAGACTCAGTAGGTTTTCAGATTAGGGCCTCCGCCAAGTCGCGCGGGTGCACGCCTATTGAAAAATAGTATGAGGGCGTCCGCTAACTCGCACGTGTGCTCATACTATTGTTCAACACGCGTGCATCCGCTCCGTGCACCCGCGCGACTTGGCGGAGGCCCTAATCTGAAAACCTACTGAGTCTCAGGACATAATTCTTATCAATAAATCATAATAATATGATCAAACACAGTAATTAATTAGGTCCTTAGGTCGTTCATGTAAACGCGGCACAAGCTTTTGTATGCGCGGGTAATCCCCGCGTTTCATAATTACATTTCTCTGGTTGCGGGGAATCCTCGCTTTTTATAAGTTTATTTCGTTAGTTGCAGGTTGTCAGTTGTTGTTTAATATCATACAAATAAGTGTAGTCTGTTTCTAAACTAACCCACTACTTATTACACCCATTAGCACCCCTTTTTGTCGACATCGATATCGTTACCGTAGAAGCGCGTATCGACGTATCTCTAATTAAAACCAATAATTAGTTAAGAAGCTTGGCAAACTCTGGCAATAACAGTACCTAGATCTAAAAGTTTGTCGACCCCTTTGAACTGGTTAGCCACCCACTGGGGGTTGCATAATGCATAAATAGTATAGACATAATGCATCCTACGTTTTTCGTTTTGAATCTGTATGGGGCTAGGGGGAATTATAAATAAACTTATTCTATTCTATTCTAATTATGTTATACTTTTTATTTTATTTTAAAGATGTGATGATTTAGAAATGTTTTTTGTTTTTTTTTTAAATCATGATTTTGATGGTTATTAATCAGATGTGTGTGTGTAACTTTGCAATCAACATCTTGATGAGCTATAAAGCGGAAAACCATGGCTACAATGTGGCAGTAAAAGATTTTTGAAATTTTATCTCTCTGGGTTATTGTGAAGTTAGTTTAAAATCTATTGCATAATTTTTACTGAACAACAAATTCTGTTTGTCAGAGAGCCAAGAATGCAATTTAATCAAAACCAAATAAACCTTTAATCATCCTTCTGGTCAGGTACGGGTTTATTTTACTTTAAGTTGGCTGTGCCCTGCAATAATGTTTGTATAAACGCAGGACACCTGGATTCGTTATGCAGCTGACACCAACAAAATCCGCGAGGTTCTGCTCATCCTGGATTGTTTGACACAAATGGGCAACTCTGACGCCAGAGAAGACTTCCTCAACGGAACCAATGGTGCTGCAAAACTGACAGAAGAGGATCTCAAAATCCTTGATGATTTGTAAGTTGCTCTCCTAAGCCTTGTAGCCTAGAATCATTATGGTTTTTATTTAGGTTTCCCATAGTACTACGTATCCAGGAAAAATGCAGCTATGGATTTACTAAATCTGGAGTTTAAGTGGAGGGAGACAAGTAGTTTTGGTGAAATTTGTGAAGGAGATTTTTTTTGTGTAAAGTAGCAAATCGTTATAGTTTATTTATTTAGGTACTTAAAATGAGGTAAACAAAATAAGTCACGTGACGCGGCAAATCAACCAATCAAATCAATCTTTTGGGTCTCTACAGATCCAAAAGATTGGACTTGATTGGTTGATTTGCCGAGTCACATGACTATTTTGTTTACCTTATTTTAAGTACCTAAAGAAATAAAATATAGAGTAGTCATCTTCTCTCTTGAAAAAAATATAATAATTCCTGTGGAAAAGCATACAAATTCTAGACTGAAAAACTCGCAGTTACCATATAATCTCAACCTTTGCAACACCGTAGACAGACATTAGTCATTATATATAGAGACAACGCCAATGACAAATACAAAAAGTATATGTGTGGTGTGTAAAGTGCATTTGCATAAGATTCAACATTGTAACTTATTACATTTACAATTCTGTAATAAATAATCAGTTTGCCATGTTGCAGAAATGAGTAAAAAAACAATTCTGTAATCGGTGTATCTTAATTCAACTGTCCAGGGTAACAAACCTTATTTGAATAAGGTGCTGCTGGTGTTTTAAATGTTAAATTTTTTTACTATTTACATTTTATCGTTTTAAGGTACCCTGAGGTGACCCCAAAACACGAGGTTAATGAGGAAGGTCAACCTGGATTTCCTGCTCACACAACAAAAGCGGCCGAGCATCTGTACGCCATTATCGATGGCAAGCCAAAGGATGTTCTCGGCACGACCTATACTCACATCAAAGAAATAATCACAACCATACACGGCTGCGGTTATTTCGACAAAACACTGCCTGATACTGCGGTACCTGAAGTCGAGGAGGAGGTGCTGATCGTACAAGAGGAGGTGCAAGAAGCGGTGGAAGCGGGGCCCGAGGTGAGCGTGGCGTACGCGCTGCCGGCCACGCTGCCCGCGCCGCCCGCGCCCGCCGTCGTGCCGGCGCCCGCCTACCCGCTGCGCCCGCTGCCGCCCATCACCCTGCAGGAGGTGGAGCACGCGTACTTCGCGCAGCAGTATCCCCAGCAGAGGCCCATCTCCGAGGTGATCGGCTCCCAGAACTTCTTCTTCCTGCAGGAGTCCGAGATCGACAGCCCCGCGGGCACGCCGCAGCCGCCGCTGCTGGCGCAGCCGTCGCCGCCCGGCCCCATCCCCACGCAGACCTTCACCAACCAGCACTTCGTGCGCGTGCCCGAGCCCGGCGCGCTGCCGCTGCCGCCGCACTTCCCGCACCCCGAGCACGCCTTCGCCGCCGTGCCGCTCGCCGCGCCGCTCGCCGCGCCGCTCGCCGCGCCGCTCGCCGCGCCGCTCGCCGCGCCGCTCGCCGCGCCGCGCTCGCTGCCCGCCAGCCCGCCGCGCGCCACGCCGCAGCCGCCGCCGCCCGAGCCCGAGCCGCAGCCCATAGAGCGCGAGAGCCCCGCGCCCGCCGACAAGAACGACGACGAGTGGAAGGACAGCCCCGAGCGGGAGGAGGCCGGCGAGCGCAAGACGCAGGGCCAGGGCGACGGCCAGAACAGGTTCCGGCGGTACGGGCGCGGCGGCGGGGGCCGGGGCGCGCCCAACGGCTACCGCGGCCGCGGCGGCTTCCGCCCGAACGACGGCTACGGCGGCCGGCACGGCGAGTACCAGCGCAACAACAAGGACGGCTACCAGAGCCGGCAGTACGGCGACAGCTACCCGCGCCACGGCAAGGAGTACCACGGGCGCGGCGGCGACCACTACTACGGCAACGGCGACGCCGGCGAGCCGCACGAGGACGCCGGGCAGAGCTACCAGGGCGGGTTCAAGTCGCGCGGCCGGGGCGGCGCCCGCGGCGGCCCGCGCCCCGCGCCGCGCGCGCCGCGCGCGCACCACTACAACCGCAACCGGCAGGACAACGCCGAATAGCTCGCCATCCGTGGCCCCGCCATTTAAAACATTCGTATTACTCTATGATGGACTAAATCGTTCGTGGAAGGCAGATTTCACCGGCAACAACGCGCTGTGGTAACAACAAACAGAGATTATGGTATAAAAAATAAATAAAAAAAAGAATAAAAAAAAAGTAAAATAATGAAACATGAAACTGAATAAAAATAAGTTACTTGAATTTAGATGTATGATATATGCAATTATAATAAGTTACGTAATTCTAGATTCTTATATAGGTTATGTCACGCGGCGCTGGCGGCCGACCTGGTGCGCTCGCGCTCCTCTCGTGATACTCAGTGCAGGAACACGCCACTCGACTTGCATCACCGGGACCTTATCCAAATCTCATTGATCTTTGTACTTTTCATACAGTTAATAATTATTGATTACATGTGTTAAGATGTTAGACTGTTCGTTTTCCTGTACCGAATTATTTTATGTCGGTCATAACATGATTGTATTATGATATTGCTGTATCGCGGTGATTTTTGAGGTTTTTTGGAAGTTAAAAAGTTGGTAAGCACCATAAATGCTTATTTACTGTTTAAAATGTCTTACATATTTAATTAATTAACCTCTAGTGATTACAGTAAACAGGTCATGACTGCAACTACCTGGAAGGAATACAAACCTGTAAAAGTGAAATAAGATATTGTGTCGCTGAATTATTGTTCTTTTCGATTCAGGCCTCCAATTTTATTTTATTTAACATTGTTCTCAATAGAGGCTGTGTGCAAGCAAATTAAAAGTATTCTATAAATTACTAATTGTTTGATTTAAAAAAAAACCAAGTTCCCTAAAGTGGTAAAGGAAACTTGCACGTACAGCTCCAAATCCAGAAATTTATAATAACATACTGATAAAAAATTTCAATGAGTTATCCGACTGTAACTCGCTCAACGTTGTAAGTCGAAAGATTTGTTATTCAATTTTTTCGCCTTGCTCTACATTTTCTCACCTCGACTATGATTTTGCATTCGCAAATGTCTATCGATACCTCCAGACTCGTGAACTTACTGCGATGACCCACTAGTAATTTGTTTTCATAAAAAAATCACCGAAGCCAAAAGCGACCATAAGGTCCCACTGCTTCGTTCTTGACCACAAGCACCGTTTTAGTACAGTCAAAGCCTCGCATAAGATAAGTGCAAATTACGAACGGAACTGAAAGTAGTTTTTTGAAAGTGAGGTAATATAAGATAAAATAAATATGTCGGGACAATTCACACCATTTGACCTAGTCCCAAACGAAGCCAAGCTTCAGTGTTGCCAGATCTCCTGATTTTTCGGGGGATTCACTGATTTTTCCATAATTCTACTGATCTACTGAATTTAACTAAAAGTCTACAGATTTTTTCAAATGCTAGCTTTTCTTTAAAAGAGGATATGTAATATAAAAATCTGAGTGAAATGACACACAAAATTATCATAGTTTGGTTGGCACTATAAAATTGTCATCGTAAAATGGACTTAATGGGGTGAACACATAGTTAATCTTGCTCCGCAGTCAGCGAAATAAACTGGTTTGAACACACTACGCCAAAATGATTACTTGATTATGATGAGAAAGCAATACCATCTCTATTTCAGTTATGCGTATTTGTACCTAATTTATACAAACTGTTTTTTTTTTTAATCAAAAATGCATCTACTGATTTTTTGAAAATTTTCCCCATACATCTACTGATTTTTTCTAGTTACATCTACTGATTTTTCAAAAATGGACCTGGAAACACTGCCAAGCTTTTACTATGGATACTAAATAACGGATAAACATACTTACATAATCCGGGAATCGAACCCCGAACCTCTAGCTTCATAGTCAGGATCAGGATCACTAACCACCATTTATTATAGCAACGTCGTTGCAACTTAGGATAAACTGATCTATCCGTTTTTTTTAAATGAAAAACTACCACGAAACTACACATCCAATGTAATGCACGGTAATTACGTAGGGGTACGGTTATTTCAAATAGTCGTTTTAGCCTTTCCGTAAAAACACGGAAATTTTAGTATCAGGGCTTTCATTAGGGGCGTAGCTACCGCTGTATCAGCTGTATCAATGATACGGGGCCCCTGAGCTACTGGGGCCCCGACTTGTATAACCGTAAAATCATTACCCTCCATTTGGGCTTCGCCGCAGTCGGGTAGAGGACCCCCGACAAATTTTGATACAAACATGGCAGTTTTGGTAATTGTGTATGAGTACACGGTAATGTTCAATAAAAGCTGCGTATTTGGCACTTCTCGTTACGATGCGTTACAGGGGCGGGAGGGGGTCTTTCTTACAACACGTTACGTAACATTGTTTCTAAAAAATTACGGAATTAAAACTCCCAAACTGACAACCCTTTTCATTTTCGTTATGGGGAATCCCTCGATTGTATTAGTCTGGTCGTCATTTTTTTTTATTTGTTCTCGCAAGTTGGCATACCTTTCGTTTATATTTCACGGGGAATCGCTAGATTGCATTGTACGTCATTTAATGTTGTTTTTGTCATTTAGTGTAACGCAACGCTTAGAGAGGGGTAGGGGGAGGGGGGTACAGAAAAACGTTACGGTGCGTTACATAGGGGGAGGGGGGTCAAAAATCTTAAAAAAAATGCGTTACGTAATACTTGAACGCTTCCAAATGTTATGTGAGCAACCGCACTGGGACCCGTTTCTCAAAAATGTTTTCTCATACAAATGAACACTAAACTAGTATTATTCGAAATATGGCTCCCTTGTAGTTATAGCAGTTGTAGGTAAAGCCACGAGAGTTAAAGCGTACGAAGCCCACACAAGTACAGTGTCCTAAAAAAACAATAATTCGAAAATTCTAATGAAACCCTCCAGTATACACATATTATGCAGCAGTAGTCAACTCTGATGTCCATGCCTATATTGTCAGGGCCTAATTCAGAGTTCTGACTGCCCTAGGCCAACTATGAACATAAGGGCCTGAGACCTGCCTGTGCCCGCCCAGCTCTGTGTGATGCTTGCAAAGGCCCAGCGCCTTCTCGGTTGGTCCTTGCGCACTAGGCTCTAGCTAGACTAGAGTTTGGCCTAATTAGATTGTTAGCCTGCGGGTAAATAAGGCCCTGTATATTGTCTGTCTTTAACCTCGATGATTTCCGCACTTGAAAAAAATAATTTTGTGTTATCCTAGGAAAATAAAAGAAAGGTTTCTTAAAATTGCCATTTATTGAGGATGTCTTATATAAGAAAGATGTTAAATCAAATCGACCTAGACCTGTAATCCTGTCCACTCTAAGCAAATAAATAAAGTTCTCTCCAACTTTATACCGACAGAAACTGTTATTTATACAAATCTATTCACTATTTACCACCTACCTTTCTCTATATCTGTGTTACATTAACCTATACAACCTAATGCAATTATACAAAATATCTTCTCATAGTGTACTTATTCGTAAGTAGAAATATAATATCGTCATATTTTGTTCACGTATAAATAAGGGCAAATTTAAGCGTTCCGAAATTTATAAATTAATTTTTAGGACAAACAATGGAGTAATTTTTGGAAAATGGGTGTTTCTTGAAACTGGTCAGTTATTTGGATTTATTTGTATAATTCAAATATATTACATTTAAGGGAGCCCAAAAATATCTGAATTTACTGCCTTGACAATTATTTATTGATATTGATATTTTTGAACACCTTAAAGGCTCCGATACATTTGGCCACTTTACCAGCACGGAATAAATAATAGTAGGTACAAGTACTTAAGTCTCTCTTCAAACAAAAACGGCGTTCGGTATAAGAAGCGTCCTACTATATGTATGTCTCTCTGTTTGTCGTATAACTCGTATGTAACTCAATTGCGACTGCCCCAGTGCAGAGGTGCATCAAACTACTTGTAGCTTCGCAAAGTACGTCGCACCTGTTGTTACCGAGTGTAGACTTTACTGGTTAATGTTGAGTGATAAGGTGTGTGGTGTCTACAATAACGTGATAATGATAATAATTAGGAATGGTCGAAATAAAGGAGATATCACCCGTCGAGGATGGCTTTTCACTACAGCTCTTAACTACCCAAATAGCACATAAGTGCTATAAAAGCCGTCCCTGCCTAGGTCAACGATTTCATTAGTTGATTTTTTCATTAGCTTAGCATTTGCATAGCTGTAGTAGAAAGCCACCCTAAAATTACTCCACTGTCAAAAGAAAGGCCGCTTCCGGAATGTGACAAAATATTTTAACATTACGACGTTGCCGCCTCGTACCTTTCAGCTGCATGTCGCATAATTAAAACCTCTTCCTCGACCGACTTTGCCTCGAAAGGTTGTGTACTTGAGCATATTGGACTGATATGCCAACGTCAATACAACAATAAAACCTTGTTGAAATTTGCGTTTCAGTACCTATCTTTACCACAAATATCAAAGTCAATTGTAACATTGCATTAAAACGCCCCGCGGCCCTAACATCACTGAGACTAGGATTATTTAAGGGCCAGGACACTCCACTCGCATAAACGTCGCGTATGCGATGCCAACTAGCTTCGTAAAGCTGCGTTACGCACTCTTAACGCAACTTAACGCAAACTCTGCGAAGCTAGTTGGAGCCGTGTCGCATACGCGACGTGTACGCGACCGGTGTAGTTTGGCCATAACCTTCAGTCCTGGAGTGCGATTTTTGCATCTGACCGGGTGACTAAAGCTCACCAAAGTGGCCGTTTTTCATACAAATGCGGCCATTTTGGTGAGCTTTAGTTACCTGGTGAGATTCAAACATTGCACTCAAGTTCCATCTTACTAGTGTCATGAGAAACGAATACACTGAGAGATAACTGAAACTTGTGGTCAGTTATGTCAGGGTCGCTGTACAGCTAGTAAAGTCGTTGCGATTCTCTTTGTCGGATTGCGAATCCCTTTGGTTCAGCGGCTTGCATGATGTAATCAAAGTATAAGGACACAGAGTACGCAGACTCGAGCGCTCGATGGAGCAATGAAAGAATTGCGTGCGGTATGAAGGAGAACCCGGCCGGTAGGCTTTATTTTATCAATTTTTACTACCCATGCACTATTTTTGTTACCTGATCGTTCGTTGAAAAGTATTTTTTTTGTTTTTTTTTTTCTATGGTCATTTAAATATCACGAGTAATAAAGTTACAGTGGGAAAACCTTGGGAAAACGCTCCACCGCGCTTGATACAGAAAAGTACGCAATAATAACATCACTTTTGTAACAATGTTAATAATGTATGGAGTGAACTAAAAACTCAATTGAGTTTATTTTAAAACAGTTAACTTTTAAATCTTTACTCGCATAATCTTTTTACATTTCTTATCTCGATTCTAATGAGCACGTTTTGAAACAAAAAACTGTCTTTATTATTTTTGTTCCAAAAATGACGTTTTTTTATATTCCTCTTTCGAAATAAATATTCTTGATCTTTAACAATAAATTACACTTTTTCACTATTAGGTTCGTGATTGAATTTAATACCGTATAGCGAGTCAGCCTTCTATGTCCTTGATATTCTGATATAACGTTTCTCGTTTGCCGCAGTGCTTTGCTCCAAGTGGGCTCGTCAGAATGAGACTCGAATACAGACAACGCGACTCGCGGTTACCTATGCCAGCCGTGCTATTTACAGAGTGACCCTATATCCAGCCAGTAAGACTGGGTCTTATAAGAGTCCGCTATTAAAAATGACAAAACAATAACTTTAACAAATGTACTTATTTACTATTATTTATTGGATCTGTCATTTTTCTTAACGTACCTCAATTGAATCCAAGCGTAGCCTTGGTCAGGTTGATAGCAGTGAACGTAAAAAACATGGAAGACTTCCTTGAAGCAAATTCTTCGTCAATTATCAAGAGAGCGATTTCTATTTGCAAGAGCGAGAGGGGCGCCCCTCGCTTATACAAATGGAAGAATTCAGAATACAATACATATATTAAAATCTACCCTGGGTTGTAGTATATCAGCCAGGTCTGGCTTATATGGATGTTTCGGGTTATCAACTGACTCCGAAAGGTCGGAACTTCAGACTGATTTTATACCTCCGATTACGAATTCTGCTCCGATAATTTTGAATCGGTGGCTGCATGTAGTTTCGATCTTCGTTATAAAACGAAAATCAAAACGACACGCAGCGAGAGACTGCGGCCAGAGCATGGGTACCATACAAATTTCGACCTATTCTCTTGGGAATCCCCTCGGGCCCGCTTCTCTCATGTTGTTGTATTTAATGACCTTGTGATTAGTGAATTGAAATTGTTAGCGGTGTTTGAGTGCATTAGTATTTATAAGACCATACAGCTCTGGTAAATCAAATTCAAAACCTCCGATTCTGGTTCTGGTAAATCCACCTCAGTAACATCCCCAGATACAACGTTAATTTTCCTATAAATACGTTGGAACATGATTGGAGCTCTAACTTGGCAGACACCATGTCGGACGCATACAAATTGTGGACCAATTGCATTGGGAGGCATTTCGTCAGCTAGTAATACTTCCATATTTTTACGGTCACTGGTAGATAGGTACAGAATTCATTAGCGACCGCATAACAATTGTTCAACAGCAATGTTTCTTACGAAAACTAAATTCATCTAAGGTTGTTCCTGTAGTTATCTAAGTTATATACATGGAATTTTAAATAGTGTATACATACGGTACGTATTTTATGAAAGGCCTAGTGTACTTAGGTGGTTCGAAAACCCGTTTGTACAAATAAACACAGTGGACAAATACTAAACGGTGACATTGCTATTCAAAACGTATACAAACACTCAATGACATGTACAAGTTAACTAAAATCATTTTATATCTCTCACGACATTTCTTACCTAAGATTATTGCTTATTTACATGGAAACTGGCATAACGCCAAACTAAATATTGCACCCCACATCGTCCGCGCAAAAAGAAGTAATTTACCGGAATTTCAGCGCCGAAGAAATTTGGCACTAGCGCCTTGATTAATTTTTAATCCGTTTAGTATTATTGACGCGATTTTTTTAATAAGAAAATAAGTAGACGATCCAATTACAGATGTTGATGATGTACCTTGCGAGTCTTCCGCCTACAAAGTCTTAAAATAAGATTATGTAGCTTTGTTTGGGAATTGAATTCCTTTTAACAGGAGTCCCAGAATTTGAACACCAAAATCATGTCAATTTATTGTCCAGTGTGGTTATTTGCCTGCTTGAGAGTATGGGTTCACGGTACAACATTCACAACATCAATAAGGCTGCATTGGTAACTGAATTGATTGACTGCCAACTGTTTACAATAATCACGAATTAGGCCCTAAATGTATCGAATAGAATCGCTAACAATGCAAAAAATATTAATATCGCATAAAACATGGCACCGGAGCATTCAAAACTGATACATAATAAGTAACAGCCAATAAAGAATAGCCGAGAATTCCCGAAACACAACTAAACCTATGTGATGTATAAACACTTTAGATCCTGCCCCAGCCAAGTGAGTTAAATGCTATAAGGAGTAACATAATATGACATACATTCGGCACGTATTCGACAGGTATGAAAAGGAAAAGCCAGTCCGGATAACGCGTAACGGTGGACACTGTACATGTGGAATTATTGCTAACGTTAAATCATTTGCCGGGACATCGCGTGCCGCATCTTGCGCTCCCAGGACTCTGCTTCGGCCCAAGAGTGCCGCACGTCACGGAACAGCTGAAAACCACAAGTGGATGACATTAATACATAACCTAACTCATACATCACTACATAGTATGAAACAAAGTAGCTAGCCGTTCCTGTCTGCCGCATATCTGGCCGCTTAGTCATTAACCACGCAATGATCTTGATACGGTATTCACTGTCATTTAGAAAAAAAAAACCGGCCAAGTGCGAGTCGGACTACTTATCCCATTTTTGCTTTGTAAGACCAAAAAAAATTTTTTTTGTGTATTACTTCAAATTTACGATTTTAGGATTTATTATTTTATTTGTGCTGTGAGATCTTTCTTCTTACCAAATTTCATAGTTCTAGATCAACGCGAAGTACCCCATAGGTTTTTAAGTGCCCTGCGCATGTATGGAACACGCTGCATAAACAGCCGTATCTTTTGATTGCATTGACTTGGAAGTTTGATTTTTTCACGGCTTCAAGGGACTACAGATTTTAGTATTTGATATTAATTTCAACTCGCTACCTCCACGCGTTCCTGAGAAAAAGGGCTTGTCATCAAAGCACAGTCACTTGCAAAGTTTTAAATTATGTATACATGGGACAAAGGGAAAGTCCTTTTTAAACCTTTTCAACGCCAATGACCGATATATCCGCACTATGAGTTCAACGCCAAAGACCGATACATATACATGTCATGTATATACATTATCCACTGGTGTAGTTGATGGATGGTTTTGCCTTCCCGTTTTATGTATTTTTTAAACTTATGCGTATCAGGATAGCTAGCACGACACACCGCGACTCGCTTTGTCGCGCAGTGTGTAGCTTTCTAATTAGCTGAGTAGGAGGGAGACGCCCTGAGCGACGAGCGAGAAAATGCATACGCGTGCTAACCGTACAGGGATAGCCAAAGTAGTAGAAGCGTACCTGCGATAGCCAGACTTCGTCAGCTAGCAGCTCGTTGAGGATGACCGTGGTGTCCTTGCTCGGGTTCTGCATGCGCTTGCCGGCCACGCGCTTGCTGCACTCCGCGTACATGAGATACTTCTGGTGGGATATCCGCGAGTAGAGCTGCACCCGGCCGCAGCACGTCGCGCACACCAGGAACTCCTGCGAGCCACACGGAGAACCCGATAGGTAATAGGCATGATGACTATAATATTTCGATTCTCAAAGTTGAAAGAATACGTTAAAATTTAGTGTTTGTCTATGGTCATTATTTGTTAAAATATCGCTAATAGAAAACGGTGTAACACAAGCCCAGCGAAAACGCTCTATACAAAACGTCTATATAGGTATGACGTCACAACACACCTATCTAAATCGTGTTTAATATAAAAATAAGAGTGTTTATATGGTTACCAAGGGTTCATATATTTTGAAACAAAATAAAATTGTTTTATACATAGGTTTCGTACTTTTTACCTCGCTATAGCTTCCCTAATACATGTATATTAATTTAATCTTTTGGGAAACAAGCTAGCAACCATACAAGTGAGGCATCTCTTATTCGATGCACAAAACGCAGCAGCATCATACTAAACCATATTCATCCTTGCTTGTCTTAAGTACCTACTAAGTAAACAACATTCTAACCTAAAATTTAAGTTCTTGCCGTAAAAGTATTGTTTATTGTTGAAATAATACATTAACGAGTTATGGATAATTCTCTTATATTTAGAGTCTCAATGTGTTTATATAGGCAATAAACGATGTTTAGGCACAGTATAAATAATAGTACTAACGTACAGAAACTTCTCTTTTTCGACCACCATTAAACGAATTCCAACTTTATGATCAGGCACAAAAACTTCAAACCTTCCACCCGCAATGCCCTGGTGCACCGCTAGGGTTGGGCTGCTTACTATAATACTATCACAACGCGCGACACAGAGTGAGCGGGCGCGCGCGCGGCAAACCGGCAACCTTCTGCGATTAACCTATGCCATAGGTAATGCGGCGAGCGCACCTACAGTGCGGAGTGGTTTAGGTGACAAAAAATGAGAAATTTTAGGTTAGAACTTTGTTTACATGATAATACAGGTGCGTATGAACAGACTTTACTTCGTTATTGTATCAATCCTTTTGTTTTGCAATTTTTTCGATGAAATATCGCATGCCATTACTACATTTTGCGGGTGGTAGGACCTTGTGCAAGGTCCATCCGGATCGCTACCACCACCTTGCTCGCTAATGCCGCTAAGCAGCAGTGCTTGCACTGTTGTGTTCCGGCGTGGAGAGCAAGACAGCCGGTGCAATTACTGGCACAAGAGGTATTCTATCTTAGCCCTCTGGGTTGGCAACGCATCTGCAATCTCTTTAGTGTTGCGGGTGTCTATAGGCGGTGGTGATCACTTACTATCAGGTGATCCACTTGCTTTTTTGCCTACCTATTTAATAAAAAAAAAACGAAAAAAACCACCACGGTAAACTACCTTCTCGTAGGCGAGCCTAGCGTCCGGCTGCACGGGCTCCAGCGTGCCCGGGTTGTAGGGCTGGCCGTAGAGCAGCAGCCGCGCGACGGCGGGCCGCGAGCAGGCGCGGCAGGCGCCCGCGCCGCCCGCCACGCTGAGCCCGGGCCACGTGCCGACGGCCGAGTCCAGCGCGCGCGCGCCGCCGCCGCCGCCGCCCGAGGACACGCGCGCGCGCATCGTCTCCGTCACCTCGTCGACCGTCTTCACGTTCGAGAGGAAGTACTCGTCTGTGGATAGTATTCAAAAATAAAAGTTTATTTCGTTCAATCATTCAGCACATGGGCGTACCCAGCTTTTGGCCTGGGGGGGGGGGGGGAGTTGCAAGTCAGTTTTGTTTATTTTTTATTTAGATTCAGATGCTAGATTCTTCTAGATGATAGGTTTTTTGGCATTTGCATCGTGCATTTTGCTAGTGTCTGCGCGGTTTATTTAAAAGTTAGAGCATAAGGCCCCGTTTACACTTTGATTAGTAATTAGGCGAGGTCATACATGTTCTGCGAGATTTCCAGATACCTGTATCAGGTCTCGCTCTTCCAAATGTAGTACATTTTGTAGTAGTTAAAGGCGTTAAGCTGCGGCTATACGCACGCTCATAGCTGAGAGCATGCCTGCGCAAACCAATTTGGCAATTCGGAGCGGATGTGTGGACGGTAATTTTACCACGCTCTTACCTCCGCAAACTGGTTTGCACATGCTCTCAGGCAAGAGCACGTGTTTAGCCAGAGCTCTTGTCTGTATGGCTTGCACGACACACCGCGACTCCGTTTGCTGCTAAAGTGCTTTGAAACACTTTAAATAAAAGCTTGTAAGAAAGAGATCCTCAACTCGCAAGAATATTTTTCTTTATGAAACGTTAGTATGAATGATTCCTTCAACTCTTTTTTGTTTGAATTATAAAATCTTCTCATACAGATTTTAACAATTCTGATTATGAGATGCATAAGACAGTAGCGAAACCCTTGCCTATCTAAACTAAACTTAGCATTACCTTGTTCCTGAAAGATTTCCGTTAAAAAGTTGGGGTCTAGCGCGTGGGATATCAAAGTTTGGATGTAAACTTCAAAATTCTCCTGGTACATTTGAGTTTCGAGCATCCTTTTTTCGATGAAATTACAGTCGTCAAACGGTAGCTCACTCCTTACTAACTCTACTATTGTTTCCAGGTGAGATTGAGTCCTGACTTTTACAGGTACTTGTGTATACAACTTTTTGTTTTCAGGATTCCATGCTGCATACTGTAAAAAAGATGTTTATTTTATTTCATGTTATATCATGTGTTTGAATCATTAGTAGTTTTTTAATATACATTAATACAGGACTTTATCGAGCAAACATTCACATATCTTTATTGCCTGGACGTTACATTACAACTAAAAACGTTAAGGTAAATAAAAAATGTGTATTTTTGCGCCATTAAGTCTCTTTGATCGATATGAGTGAAAATCGCGAGAATTTTAAACAATTGGTAGCAATATTATAAAGAGGAAAAATACATTTGTATTTAGGGGGTATAATCCCTAGAACTACTGAACAAATTCTAAAAAGAGTTGACAAATAAAAAGCCACACTATCCCTGAGTAAAATAGAATTTTCAAATAACACACGAGTGAAGTGAAGCTAGCAAATAAATAATAATCTTGGGTCAATTTCAAATAGACAACTACCGTGAGATTTGGACATGCATTGTAGTAAACCAATGTATTTAAAGAAAGTCGCGATGTCGCCCGGCATGTTTCGGACCTGCGCAGCTGCGGGGGATTATGAATTCTCGAGCGCTCGACACTCGACAGCCGGGCCAATCAATGCCGGCTAAAATTTAATTCGCGAATTTGATTGGGTCACGGCTGGCTAACATCGAACGTTCGAAAGTCAAAAATGAATCCGTTGCGTAAAGATACTTACTGTTGAAATATTCCGGTATAAGACTTTGCCATTGTCATCGAAAGGTTCGTATTTCTGTAACAGTGTCTTGCCGTCTACCCTCCATATTGCTGGCCACATTTCATTTAACTCACTTTTAATTGCAACGAATTCTCCAGACTATAGAAATAAAATAAAAGAAATAAATTATTTTTAGTGTGCATTAATTTATCAACATAAATTTAACCCCGTATAGGTCATTTTTCTTTATTTGTGCTATAGTAAGACATTGCTTCTTGCTAAATTTCATGATCCTAGGTCAACAGGAAGTACTCTATAGGCTTTTGATTCCCTTGAGTGTCTAAATGCAGTATGAACGGCCATAACTTTTGATTGCGTTGACTTAGAAGTTTGGTTTTTTCAGAACTTGAAAGGATTGCAAACTTGAAGATTTGCTAGGATTTTTAACTTGATACCTTTATGCGTTCCTGAGAAAGAGGGTCCTTTTTCTCTTTGAATAACGAAACCCTAAAAAAACATCGACCGAGAGTCGGTCTCTATTATCAAAAGAGAGAGTAAGAACTTAAGTAGATCTTTTAAACATTTTCCGAGTGTTCAGCTACTTCAGCTGCTTACTGCACATCATGAAAACCAGGGGCCCTAGTAGCTTTTATCGATGACATAAAACATATATCTGACTGTTTTTTAATAATTATGTGCAATAAAGAGCTTCACATACATACATATATCCCTTTCTAAATGCGTGTGCGAGAGGGACGGATGCGTATACACGTATGACAGGAATTACGATTAAGTATTTTGGAGTGGTGATAAAAAATAGTTTAAGAACAGAGCTAGAATTAACTTCTTATCATTCTCATCCTACCTATTATAACCTACTGCTAGGCACAGGCCTGGATCCTCTAACAATAAACTCAGACTGGAAACATTTGTTTGCTTTCATAAAGAGACATTATGAAAAGGGTTTGCAGGGGCAAGGGCACTGCAAAACATACATTTTAAGGCACTTTGGCTTTTAGTTGAAAGGGAGCTTCACACACGCCGTTAATTTGCTTCACAGGTGTGTGCAGGTTTCCTCAGTGTTTTTCTTAACTGAGAAGCTAAAGTAAATTCCAAATTAAATTTCACACAAAAATTCCGAAAAACCCATGAGGTGTGAGCCTGGATTCAAACCCAAGACCACTTGCTTTAAGAGTGTCACGGCTTTTTTACTTTTTATCACAATTCGCCTATAAGCTCCATTCCTGTAATGACATTCATATATTTCGCCAAACAGTAATATAATGAACTGCCGGCCGGATAACGCACGCGGGTAAATTTTTGACTTTCAAACGCGCGACATTCGTCAGCTAGGTACGTGCCAATCAAATACGCGATAGTATATTTTGCCGGCACTGATTAGCTGGCGCGGGTCTAGCGCTCGAAACTCAAAAATCATCCCACAGGATTATCTGTACAGTCAGCATCGAATATACCGGAGCGGGCAAGGTAGTCAAAAATATCTGAACTCTATTGTCAAATACGTTTGAGCGTGTTCAGATATTTTTGACCAACTTGCCCGCTCCGGTATATTTTATACCGACTGTACATATTTAACTGGAATGTTAGTTTAAGTCATAATAATCGGGTGCATGTTTGGTGCATGTGGAATAATCATACCTGATAGGGCATTTCCTCAATCGGTCTAGAATTGTCAAGCTGGCCGGTGTTGATTTGTTGATGAGATTTAATGTGATGTAATTTCCTGTTCGAATTGCTGTCATTGTCCGCTGCCCCATAGCTTCCATAACCCAAATTTGCGCCGTGTGCCACTAAAATATTGATCCGAATTTAATTTTTGCATTGCAATAAACATCCAATTTGAAAATATAACGATGTTTTACCTTGTATCTGGCATAAGTGCAAAATGAAGTTCCACCTAATTGCAACTATTGCAAGTGCAATAAAATTAAATGATGCATCTCAGTTGCTTCGCACGGGTCTATTACAGGTGGGAGGGGTGGGAGGGGATTGCCAAGATGAGCATCATCGTAGCGATAACATGTACATCGAATAGCTAAAGCGACTAGCGCACAATTGGAACATGTTAGAAATTTTTACATAATGCTTTGCAAATGCTATCCTACATTACAGTTACAAATGTACATGTTATCCCTATTTGGCGAAGAGAGGGGTGCTACCAGGAATAATTATACACTAAAATTATTTAACACATCGTAGCATTATACTCGTGTTTATTTTATGTTTTCTCCTATTATACAAAAGTATTTACATAATAATTGAGAATTGTGCATAAACAAATAACAATTAAATAGAAATACAAAAACTTAGTTCAGGACATGGCCTTTCTAATACATTATCTTGCACTTATTTATAGCTGTCAATCTATTATGCAATTCATTTCATTCTTATAATAAAATCACTTTCAGCTAACAGCAAAGAATATGCATACACTATTTGTAAGTACCAACTAAAGTCAAATACTTTAAAATACAATACAATGTTTAATATAATATATACAACAGACACCCACTGGTATTAATTCCATAAAAAAATATACGACGATTTTGGAATTATTAATGGTAGCACCCCTTCAGTAGCGAGTATGACAAGAGTCACAAATTCTACAATTTACAATAAAATGGCACTAATAATGTGTCATTAAATAACAATTCGAGTGAAATCTTGTTACAGACTAACCCTAAAATATCGACTCTACTAAGATACACGCAATCGCTTTATAGAAATTATTTACAATTTTAATAATCATAGATTTTATCTAATAAAATGTACATTATGTATCACAGTTAAAATGTAACAAGTTTTCACGACCTCCTGCCATACGGCAGTTAGCTTGCTCCTGTCATACAAGCTTCAGGGCTAGCTCTTCACCATCGCGCTCTACTTCTCAAGTGGAAATCTAGTAAATTGAACGCACCTTCGTCGGGCTGGTGCTGGTAATAGTACTGGTGCTGCGGCGCCGCCTGCAGCGAGGCCGGCGGCGGCGCAGGGGCTCGTGGCTTCTTGGGCGCGGCCGGCTGAGGCGCCACCGCCGCTGACGGCGTCGGCTTATTCATGCCGGTCCGCCCCTTCTTGCCTTTGTCGTTCAGGGGCGTACTGGGCACGTTCAGCACCGGCTTATTCAACCTTCTGGCTTCCTCCTCCGCGTCATAACTGGTCTCTTCACTACCGTCATATTTACGTTTTCTGTCCTTATTCATATAGTACCGGGGATCGTCCAGCTCTACGCCTTTCGCCTGCGAGCTGAGAAGATTCGACGACGCGCCTTGTATCTGGTTAGCACCCATTAAGGTTGCCGAGCTCATACTCGGCGTGGAACTCATGGCGGGGTTAGTCAGCGACATCCCAGTGTTTATTACGTTCGCAGATCCCATCGCGCCATTAGCACTCTGAGTGGAGTTTCCATCACATTGACTTTTGGGGTGGTCATTATGAGGATATATTTTATTGTTTGTATTGCTATTGGTGTTAGTTCGAGACCAAGTCGACTTTCTTGCGCCTCTGCCGGCCGGCGGTGGAGAGGTGTCACGCTCTCCTTGTAAGAATTTTAAATAAGAAGCCATGAAACCTGATCCAGGGCCCGTGACAGGCACATTGAATTTTTTTTCCATTATTTTTGAAGTAGCGTCTTGTGAAGTGCTGTTAAGGTTCTGCTGCTGTGAAGAGGGTGCTACCGAAGATGCATTTGCCCGTTGTTCTGCAAGGAAACCAAGTTCTTCTTCTATATTAGGCACTACCACCTTAGGCTGTTCCTCTTCACGAGTTTCAGGTGTTGAAAAAGATGACGAGGAAGCCGAAGGTGGAGTCTCACTAAATGACGATAATGGTGTTAACTCCACAGAGGACTGGAAATCAGGATGGGGTCCTAAGTGAAAAGGCGGGAAGTAAGTTAGTGCGTGTCCATGCTGCATGGCGAGTGCTTGGTGTTGGTTAAAGTTCGTGGCGTGAAGAGATGCTTGGGAACCAAATGCAGAAGTACCAGGGAACATTTTAGGTGGAGGTGGTGGTAGGTTCCACCTTTCAAAGTCAAAGTAGGTCCCATTCTGTTGTTGGCTACTTGTGGAGCTGTGGGCAGGGGGAGGAATTCTATTTGCTAAATAATCGGCCATTACTGCATTTGATATCTCATTCATGTTATGTGAAACTGGTTTTTCTGTACTTTTTCTGCGAGGCGTAATTTTAGCAGGGGTTGTTGAAATAGGTGGTTGACTTTTACTAGATTTAATGTCTTGCAATTGACAACTTTGTTGCAAGCTTTGCAAATTTTTTACTATGCTCATAGGGTCGCCACGACAACTGGATAAATCTTGTAAAGCTACATTAGTACTGTCAAAATATGTATGCTTATTTTCGGACAAGCTTAATGACCTCTGAGTCGTATTTTGGGGCTGAGATACAGTTTCATCATTATGAGTATTACTTTCAGTTATTCCATTATTGCTATAATTATTACTGTTACTACTACTTGAATACTTTCTCGCCGCCTGACGATCACCTTCCCAACAACTTTGTCCTTGAGTGGAGGTTTGATTCTGAGTACGCTCATAGCGATTTTCTGAGTATGTTTTACTTTGTTCAATTCCTAATGCTCTAGTTATAACTGAAGGATAAGCTACCTGACTATTTTGAGATGGTGGTCGCGAGACCGAAGCATCTAAGGGTGAACGCGGCGCAGCCGCATTCACCTTGCTGTAATGATCTCCATGCTGTTGAGGCGAGTTGATGGAGTTCATAGGGCTATGATACATAGGATATGCAGGACTAGACACATGACCAAGAGGTGAAGTCTGTGCAGGCGCCTGCAAGGGACTTGGTCTTCTAGGAGCCACCACATTACAATCTGGCCCATTTTGTGAACTGCTACTTGAGTAGCCAGTGTCGGTGCTGGAACTACTTTTAGCTCTGACATGGTAATCAGACTCTACATTATTCCCACTTTGATAATGCCTAAAACTAGAACTCTGTGTTGAAGAATATTGAGAGCCACCAATTCTGTTAGATTTTGGAGGGGCAGATCCAGTATTACTATTATAACTGAGTCTACCTGGTGCATCCATAATGGAGTAACTTATAGGGGAGGACTGGGGCTGAAGTTTGTCACTGGATTCACAGCTCTTTCTTTGTTCACTACTTAACTCTGGGTATATCTTACTTTGTGCTTTAGTCTGTACTTGGGGGGGCTTGGTAGTGGGAGAAAGAAAGCTACTTGTGCTACTGGAAGATTGTCGTGGTGATTTTTCACTGGTAGTGTTCTTGGGTGACTGGGAATTGTAAAGAGAAGAGGAGGATCTGGATGTGGTGCTGGAAGAGGAGCGGTAATCTTTGCTGGGAGTGGATGAGGAAGTGGTCACTGCTGGAGTTGACACAATACACGATTGTTGTGAATGGGCAGTTGAACTTGCAGAACCTGAATAAGACTTACTTCCAGCATAGTCCTGAGACGAAAGTTGTCCACTCTTTGCACTGCTCGAACTGTATGAGTTATCAGTCTGATTTCCAAATGTTGAAGGGGATTGAAAAAACGTTGATGACGATGTTGAAGATGCCGGTTGCTTGGACGCAGTGGCAGGTGACCCTGACCTATTACTTTGTTTACCAGCACTGGAAATCTGAGAGTTAAGGTGGTTATTAAGTGTTTGCGCAGCAGCAAAATGTGCATTAAAATTATCATAAGTTGCTGAGGCCTTCGTTGTAGCTGGACTTGGCGATGAGGGCACAACACTTTCATGGGGTAATATTCCAAAGGGGCTTGGAAGTTGGTTGTTTCCCTGCCAACTGAGTCCACCTGCTCCGCCTGGTGTTGTAGGTTGATCAAAAAATGATGCTGTCCCTTGTGCGGCTAGTGTCTGATGAGAATAATTCTCTCTTAATGAGGAAAGTTCTGTTTCAACTGAAGATTGCTTTGATGCAACTGCTGCCTGAGCTTGAGCTATCACTTGCCGATGCTGAGCTTGGAGGGAAGAACTATAATGTGCAGGTTTCGGGTTTGCATGATGAAACAGTGGAGAAAACACTGCATCATACCCAACAGCAGGGGGGGAGAGAAATCCTCCAGGATTAAAGGGTGAAGCAGTCGATGAACCCAGCTGCCCTGCCAGTGACGCTGTTGTGTGCGCTGCTTGTAACAACAACTGGCTGGTTGTGGAGGGCACTGACTGACCACCTAGCCCTGAGCCGCCACTTGCGAGGTGGTGATGAAAGTCCCCACTTGCAGCACCGGCCTGAACCCCTGCTAGTCGATTGTAGGAAGCATATGCTGACCATGGTCCTACTGGATCCATTACCACCTCCGTGTTGTTATGTTTAGTGTCAATGTATGCAATATGTCAGTAGAAGTCCACACTTTCATCCATAGTTTGTAATGCACATCTAATGTATTCTTACTACCACTAAATTGGAGCACTTGAAGTCATGATGTCTATTTAATCTTCACATAAACAAAACCCCTGAAAAGAAAAAAAAACCATTTGCATTTAAACAATATTAATTTAAGGATGATCTAGTTTGCTCTTATTGGAATAACTGGGCTAATCGTGTTGCATCTATAACAATCACGTTTAATGTTAAATAAAATCCTGTACATCGAAGAACGAAGACCTCTATCATCGAGTTGTGAAATAAAAATAATCTGCCGCTACGCCGCGGAAGCGTCAATATGTTGGAACAATAGAGAAGGGTTTTTACAAATGGGCATGAATGAGTGTGCATATGAGTAAAGAAACATACCATCGCCTCAATTTCCAGTAAGCATTTATCAATGTGCTTTCGGAGGACGCTCACACAACAGATAACATCATAAATATGGCCTCGAGTGCTCGTTGCGACGGGTTTTGGTCTATTGTGTAAAGCCACTTGGATTTTTCAATGCTTACAACTGTTCACTTTGTAAATTACACTTTGTAACTAATCATCCTCCTTATGTATAACAGTAACAACGTTTTAGATTACCAATTACTTTATTTACAACTAGAAATAAGACAACGTTTCGCCTTTCACATTAATCGCCGCCATTTTACTTGTGAACGAACATACGAACGTCGAACGACCGCACAACAAGCTAGGCAGCGCCATCTATAATATAACCTCAAGAATGGTATAAAAATTTTGGTTAAATACACGGAAATTACTGTTACATTCGTTCACTACCAATAAATACTTATTTAAATGTCATCGTAAACATGAAAAACTTAAGTTTGCAGCTAGTACAAGACATGGAAACGATTACATTGCAAGTTTGAATTGCAAATCAATATTTTTAAACAACAAATTGTATTGGCGCCACTTCCGTTCGCTTCTGCGTTTAGTAACTGCAACCTTTTAACATAAAGTAATCAATATGCAGATAGTTTGCCAGGTATGGAATAATTACATTTCCTTAATTGTGCGCAAGGAAAACTAATTGCATAATCATATAATCTTTATCTGATTACTTAATTATTTTCTTCATTTTACTTTCTAATTTGTTATGTTGGTAGTTTTGACTTACTTATTTTTATGTACAAAAATGTGTAAGGCATATTGACGAGTTTTATTTAGTGTCAACCACCCTTTATGACGTAGAGGTGGTGGTGTTTGTGGCGTTATGACTATGACACAGTGGCAAAAGGCCGTTTAAATTAATATAATCTTTGGACATAAGGCATTTTTAAGCAAAAGGCGCATTTACTCAACGATGCGATTACTACTCCAATATTACGATTTTCATACATAATTTTAAAATTTGAATCCACTTCGAAACTTGTTTCGTGTGTTGCCATATTAATAATTTTTTCCTTTTAATTCAAGGTCAATATTAGGCCCAGCACACATTTTGGATCAACTTTAGCGAAGAAGGCGAGCCCTAACGTATACTTCTCTACACATTTCTTCATAATTCTCGTATCGCAACAGCGACGAACTTTACGTCGAAGCTTCGATCAGTCTTGCTCACTCGTGCTGGAGCACTAGCAAGGGCGTAGCTTGTAGGGGCTGTACAGCAGCAATTTTTCGCAACTCCCTTTGTTAAACTGTGCACCAAGGTTCCGTAGCACTATCTAGTACATTAAATTTGTAAAACTCACAAAACTAAGGTTGTTTGAGAAGGATTATGAAGATTTATTAATAACTGTGTTAGGTAGTAAATAAATCATAATAATGTTACCAATAATATTATTTCTGATTTTTCGCGGTACAAACTTAGGAGATGAGGGTTAAGTGGCATGTCATTTTTTATGTTATGTGCTGTTATTTATGACTAGTGGTCAGCGACAGGTAGCAATTTATGTCATTTTCACGTCAAACGTAATTATAATGACAATTATAATATGGATAAGTTCGGGGTGGTTAAAAAATACAGGCGTAGGTACATTGAAAAAAATAATTGACATAAGTATTGTAGCAATTTTTTTTGTATTTTTTATAGGTACATTCAAATTAAATTTAAAAAGCTATATAATGACAACACAAAGAAAAATTAGGGTAATGGCAGGACTCGAACCTGCATCATCAGCATTCCGTGCCTTGCGTTTGGTCATTTGTGATAGTCCGTTACCAAGTTGAATGAAATAACTTGATTAAATTTCTCATATTATGACACCGAGAGTAGTTTACCCAAACAAAATCAATAATGTAATCACCGTAAAGACGAAACACATTGAAAAATTCGCAGGGTATGGTAGCGGTAATGTGGCGAAACTGGCAAGCGCAAGGCACGGAATGCTGATGTTGCAGGTTCGAATCCTGCCATTAGGTACCCTATTTTTTCTTAGTGTTGTCATTATATAGCATTACCATTTTTATATTGTAGCAAATTAACTTTTTCTTGTTTGGTATTTTAATTCATTCCTTTTAACATTGTTGATCCACTTGTATAAAGAGAACGACTCTCTACATCAACAGACCTAAGTGGAGCGTATTACCCTTGCTTTTAGTCTGTCCCTTCTTTCATCCACTCAAAGATTAACTGGAAGGCATCAGTTCGCCTTTGTGCATCACTGTGTCTCTTTTTGTAATTTGTGTTTTTTGTACAAAAAATAAACATGCAAATATACATACATTTTTAACCGACTTCAAAAAAGGAGGTTCTCAACTCCACTGAATATTTTTTAAATACGTAATTAAATTGTGCACGAAATTTAAAATAGAATTCCAATCCACGAAATACTTTTGAAATACAAACCCACGTACAGTTTGTTATAAGGAGAATTGTCTAGAATGTCAAGATAAATAATAGATTCAGGCGTTACTTTGCGGATCAACCAACTGGAACAAATTACCTTGCTACTCCGCGAAACCAGTGCCGTGTACATGCAAGACAGCGGAGAGGGGTGGGTTTTGCATGAAAAAAAATCGCAAACTCAGCTGTCTTGCACGTGCACGGTACTGGTTTCGCGGAGTAGCAAGGTAATTTGTTCCAGTTAGGATGTCTCGACTAGAATAATAGGGAACGTAGAAAGGATTAGGATAAAAAAACAAGCTTTCTGATAATTTTCTTTTATTGGACATTTATCTATTAAGTCTAAATAATTCGCAAACGAGGACATCTCAGAAATCTTTGGTACCAGTACAATATGATTTAGGAAGACTTACTCAGAAAAAGAAATAGATTGCCAATAGGTTTAAGATAAGGCTAAGTTTGATTTTACGCTCCAAATAAAATCAAATAATTTTTACCTTTAAAGTATACGTCTGATACATAATTCGACCCTGAATTAGTAGTGTCGAGCAAATTTTAGCGCACAGCGTAGATATGGCCCAGTCAATTAAAGACTGTTCCGTTTGAATGCATAAGCTTCCAAACTACACAAGTAAGCTTAATTATTGTTAAACCCAGGAGTTTACAACAACTGTTTTAGGTTTTTTAAAAGCTCGTCGTTTCACCACGTTGCAAAGGTCTTGTTCACGGGACGAGGACGGTCATAATATTTAGAAATCATGGCTCGGGGCTTACATATGGCATGGCTGAACGAACGTAGATTCCTTTGTCTTTGATAAGATAAACTATGGAAGCAATAAGTACTTATGAGCCATTAAAAAGGTAATTTAGCGTCGTAAAGTTACACAAACAACAAAAGTTTCAAGTGTTATACACAAGCTTAACTCATAGAGTTAATTACAGAAAGTTACCTAACTTTCAAATGTGTAATTTGAAGCAAGATTTCAAAATATGCCAGATCTTTAGAACAATATAGGTACCTATTATTTATTAGGATTGTAGCAGTTATATTATCTACATCCACAGCATCACACATTTTTTTACTGAAACTGGACGGCAAATAAAATAGGTATATCTTTAACTCTGAATATATAAATCAATTCATGCCAATTATACATAGAACATATTTAGGAATGAGTGATAGGTATCTAATTATTTTGATGAAATCCATAGTCAGCTGAGTCTCTGGCTTTGCTTTAGGCCAAATGACCTAGGGGCCTGTTTCACAAACCGCTAAGTTACCAATGCTTGTGGCATAATTTGATTTATTTTAATTTATTTGACGATCCATGTTGTGGATGTTGTTTGCTATGTTTATTTGACGAAATCTGCACCGTGAATATTATGGGCTGTGAAAATTTAAAATTTACTTGGGTAAATGATATTTTTATGTGACGGTATGTTTTGATGGTTTAACGCATTCACTGCCGGGATACCATTTTGAACTTTCGCCAAAACCTCAAGTGTAAGTTTTTGTTACAACAAATGTAACGAACGCGTTAGCGTTAACTTATCAATGACTATGGAAACGAAACAGTTTGTTGCGGATACTTAAGCGCCGATAGAGGCGCTGTCTACATTTCAATAGGTAGTAATTGAGCAGTTAACGCAAACGTGATCAAGATCGGTTACATTTCTTTCGAGCTCTTTTTAGATCTCAAGATTCATTCATTACATAGTAAGCGATATAACCGTCAAAACTGTTTTATTTCAATAAATTACATAATTTCGAGTCTAAATACTGGGATCGGGACAAAAAAATGCCACAACCGTCAAGTACGAATCATAAATAAATCTCAGTTGCCATTTGTAAATTGTGGAAGAATTAGACATGTAAAAGAGCCTATGCGGACTATATGCAAAATAAATTTTTCATTTTCATAATTTTATCAAGTGAATAATGATAAAAATATTTGTTACACAAAACGATTAACATTTTTGACACTTGTCTTCTACGATGTTTATGTTTCCCAGCTGTTTATATCAACTGTGTAAGGGTTTCCCACAGAATTATTAATACAACAAATGTACTTATTAACTAGATACATAGGTACTTCAATTCTAAACTTGTAATTTTAATCGAACACTTTTGAATCCTATAGAATATTTTTGGTATTTCTTCATACCTGCAAAATATTACTGCAAAAGTTACTTTCTAGTCTAGACCTATTAGAAAATGTCATTCCTTTTTCTGGTAAAGGAATTTAGTGTTCAAATCAACATTTCTCAAAACTCCTGACGTTTTTAGGAGTAAAGTAATGTTCACATAAAACACTGATCGCTCTGGGAGCTGATTATAGAGTGGTCGAAAATAAAAATAAAACTGTTATCGGAAACGGGAGGTTAGACTATACGTTTTTATTAATGTCTCTATTTCCTTAAGGCGCAGTGTTTTTTAATCTTTTTGAATACGCGACCACCACAACCAGAAAAATGCTGGCGAACCGCTAGGACCGTAACAATGAGGCGAGCGGACGGGCGCACTCCGCTCTTACGATAATTTTTGGCGATCGCGATCCCCGTAAGAAAGGCCTTAGTGTGGTCCCGAAGCCACTCCCAGGTTGCGACTCAATCATTGCCTTAAAAAACACTGCCTTAAGGCATTCACTGCAGGCAATGCAATTAGTTCCACAGTGACAAATTTGTTGTCATTTGAACGTATTAGTACGTTTGCGGCACACCAAAAACCCCCGGTGCAAAAGGGCGGCAGCGAATATGCTAAAGCGTCGTCTACACGACGATTATTACCGATATAATGTACAATTTAAAAACCTAAAGGTTCTCACAAACCTCAAACATTCGTTTGTAAGGAAAAAACACGTCAAGGAAAATTTACGCGATGCAAACGTTGAGCAGACTTTTGTCTTTTGTAATTCTAACAGAGAATTGTACATGGTATCTGATAATATTGGATATTTATTATTCTTTGCTAAGCCAAACTTGTCGGTGCTGTAAACTTAAAAATGACCCATTGGTTGTTTTTTATACCCGATGCTGTTTTAATACAAACATAGGGATGTTAAATTTGTTTACAAGAAATGTCATACTGACATTCCAGTGCATTTATTGCGAAAAGCTTCCACAGTGGGTCACAACTCAAATGGTCCGACTGGACTGTATTGAACTTAAAACAATAACCAATCCTTTATTATTATGTCTAGTCTGTGCAGTATTTGGTTGACGTACCCTCCTGAGCTCCCAATGAGTAATTATTGAGATCGCCCTTATATTTGGCTCCTTAATAACATTACTTAAGTTTACGTTTCTGGCATTACAATTTTTTGGCACAAATGGTAGGGTTATTTAGACATTATGGCGCGTCGTTCATTACAGTCAAAAACGGAATCTGAGAACAAACATGGTGGTCTACAAAAGACGTGATTTGATTCTTAATATATTAGGCCCAGGTCTTTCCCTGCATTCCCTAGAAATCTATTCGGTGACAGGCATCCACACCACAGAAGTCTGTTTTGCGCTAAACGCGTTTACTAGTATTGTATAATTGTCCAGAAAATGGGTTACAGTGGTATTTTTGGGAGTAAAAGTGGTGTTGACTTTGCTTTAAAAACGTCAGCGAACAGTGAATATTGTGTGGAAAAGTATTTTAATGTCCAATTAGTTAGACGTAGGTAAGTGATACAGAGTAGTGTGAGTTTAGCTGAACAGGCCCACAGAAACATTAAAATCATCGATCAAAATTTTAAGCATAACAACGAAAAAAAACACAAAAAAGTATTTTTCACGCAAGATTTGGCAGTATACAATAAAAAAAAACGAAGAACAGAAAGAGCATATATACCACTGCACATGATAATACCTCTGATTTGAATGTCAGGTCAGGTCAAGTCAGAACATTGGAACATTCGTCTGTAGACCTTGTTAACTTAACATCTCGGATACCATTTTTGACTTAAGGTAACGCAAGTAACTTGTTACAGTAAAGATTGACGCTCAATACCTTGCAGTTAAACTGACAATTTTAAACTTCAAGATTCGAAATACATAATGAATGACCTAAGTATATTATTATGAAGGACGTTTATGAGCTACTGGGTTTTGACAAAACCAATCTCTTAGAGAGCTAAATAATATCTATATGTAACTATTTCATAAACCGCTTAAGGACTATTACATAATAAGTGTGTATCAATGGCCTTAATGGTTTTTACGGACATAAAACCCCTCTTTTTCTAAAAGGTATTAAGCTTACGAGAAAGAGGAGTATGTCCTATTTCTGTGCCTAAGGCCATCACTATTATCACTAATAAGCTAGGAGGCAGTTCTATTTATTAAAAAAAAATCGGCTACTAACCATTCGAGCCTAATAAAAGCTATCGACTGTGAACGGTTAGGAAGACAGCTTGACTTGTATTTTTCATTTATCGCTACATGAGTATCTTACTCAATAAGATAGACATACACTGAGTAATACGCAGGAAAGCGTCACGCGTGCTTCCTGACCAGGGAGACATTCTGATGGCGTCAAAGCTAGTAGAAACGACAAGACGTACCAAGCCCATATATTCTATCATTTCTACTAACGTTGACGCTAACAGGGTGTCACTTTCTCTAGACTTGCTGGACATGGGCACGGTAATGTGCTCTACAACAGTAAGACACAAACGTCCAAAACGATGTACTCACAAAGACATGCGATACAACAAGACCATTGCGTGAACTTCAGTCAGAGATGAGTCCTCGCATTTTGCATTTAACTCTATATTAAGACCAAGTTGAGATACCGCTCTAGCTATGTACAGAACCATTGTTTCAAAAATTGACATCCGCTGTCATCGGAACTGCCATAGTAAATAAAATCAAGCGAAGTACATTGCTGTCTTTTGATATAAGGTTAAGTACCATGTTATGGTCTAAAGAAGCAATGTAAATAATAAAACGAGCTTTGTCGCCTGACATAGCGTGTCAAACTTTAGTTACTCGTAGTGTTTTACTGTGATACGAACAAGTCACGTCTCTACTGCATAGTAATTAATTACATTGCATTGCAAGAATATGGAAATTGTAGGCATACAGCCAAGATCCTTAATGATTTAGTTATGTCATAATGTCACCATGTAACCAATACTTTTTAAATTAAGCTGCATAAAATGGTGACTACAATTACAGGACGTGGACGGTAGGGCATAAACAACCATTAGGTAGAAAACGAAAAGAGTAAACCGGCTTAGACGAAACTGAAGGTCAAGTCAAGGCATAAAAAACGTAATACAAAAACCTAATATTTGTTTCGAACTAGCGGTGTAGTGCTTAAAGATTAAAAATATCGTAAAAATAGCGGTTTTTTTCTACTGAGCGGGTTTTTTGATGTTCTTACTTTTGGCATTGCCTGCTTTTTTGCCTCCCAAGAGTAAAGTATGTTCATATCGCGTAAAAACGTAAATGCACAAAAACTTTTATAAAAACACAACCACGGTATTGGAAACAGATTGCTGCTACAATGCACAGATTCTTGTGGATAGAAGATGAAATAAATAGTATGGCAAAATGGCAATACGACAAGTAACTAATAGTTTTTAATACTTAGGCAGCTTTATAGCCAAACGAGACAACCCGTGTCAGAGTTGGGAAAAAGCATAACGCAATTTATGGACGACCCCGAACAAGTATCTGTACAAAGAGGAATCTGGCGAGAAACTTAAAAGTACCAAGTCGATCGACAAGAATGCCGCATCGGTAGTCAGAAGTGTCTGCATAACAAGAGTAGACCTAAATAACCACGACCACGGGAAACTATACAAATAATCATAAGAATATTGTAGGTCTAAAACTATTCAAAAATAAATTCATAAAATATCTTACTGATTAAATTAACTTAGCCAGTAACTTAACATCCCCTGAGTTAAAACTTAGTTACCTAACGATTATTAACGTTTCCTGTAATATAAGTGTACACTGGCTATGAAGTACCTAATGAAGAGCTGAAGTTAGGGAGCGCATCGGTCAGTAAAAAATATGTATTTTCGATAAAATACTTGATTAGGTAAAAACCAACTTTAGACAGTGTGGGATATTATAAATTCAATCCATTAACAAAAAAAGGATACCAATCACTTCAATTATAGCATTATGGTTAATAATCACGATAACTTCGAGATCAATGACAGCGATTAGTTAAACTAGACTGTCCAAAATTGGTGATTTTACGCTATCTTAATAATAAAACTTTTGTAGATTCGTAAATCAGATCAAAATACGTCGAAATTACATAAAGACGTTAGTTAGTTAAGGTGTGAACACCAACTTGAAATAGCTGACAAAAAAGGAACAATAACCTTCCTTGTATGTTTTAGTTTTTAGTCAAAAGTTTAAAACACTTTAAACTATACTCGTCGCAAAAAGGCTTCGGGCCCCATTTCTTAATCGTTACAGGTACGACCATTTGACATTATTGTCACATTTTATAAGCAACAAGTTGACAGTTGTGTCGGATTTTCGTACTTGTGACGTTTACTAAGGGAGCTGGACTCAGCCACTCTGCAATGACACCTCTCGTATCTTAATAATAAATTGTCTAAAAACAAGCACAAAGTTACTTCATCATCATTATAAATGGAAATATATCTAAAAAAAAACTTAACTTTCATAAGCACCATAGTAAAAAAATAATCTTTGGGTTTTACTGGCAAGACATAAAAATATTAAATTACATTTAAACTTAAATAATAGGAAAATAATAACTAAACATAATATCAAATTCATAATCATCTGAGTATTTTGTGTTGCTTATCTCAAAGAAAATATCAAAAACAATAATACTATAAGGTATTTGAATACTTTTTTTATCTAACTAACATATGACATTCACATCACGAAATTAAAGTACGACATTTCTAGGACTCAAATACCCTATAGATAGATAAATAATTGTATATAAAAACTTAGTGTAAGAATGTTTTAAAGGTCTGTTTACGCGATCCATAACAATCGATACCTTTCAAAAACGATTATATGGAGAAAAACAAATATTTTATGCCACTGAATATAAGTTTTGTACAAGACTATAACAAATTCTTGGGAAAATGTGGATTTTGTGCAGTTTTGTGCGTTTCTGTAATACAAAATAATTGGATTCTTGTTTAATGATCCCCTTAGACCTATACTACAAACTGATAATCAAGTGCTACTATTTGATATATTTGTATGTATGTATGTATGACTCTTTATTGTACTAAACACATAAAATAACAAATAACAGGACAAAACAGATGTACAAAGGCGAACTTATCCCTTTAAGGGATCTCTTCCAGTTAAGCTTTGAGCGATTGACAGGACCCAAGATCTAGATCTAGATCTATTTGTCACATTTTTTAATGGAAAACTCCACAATATTTTTTGTGGTATGGAGAGCTGATCGCGCAAACAGAAAAAAAATTCGACAGACAAATTAAGCTAACGAACGCGACTTGTGTCGTTACTCATCCATTTAAATACCTTGTGTGAGAGAATTTTCTAGCACTATATCGAATTCGTCGAGAGGTTCAAGTATTTGCCTGAGGAAGGTGAGGAGGCCGCGCTTGCGTATAAAACTCTGCTCTTCGTACATTTCGGCGGTCACGCGGGTTAAAGACATCGGCACCAGCATTCTGTGGAGCCAGTGTTCTCTGTAAGATAGAAAACAAAGTATCAGTAGTTTATTCAGATGATGTCATTCAAATTAACCAAATTTCGGAAAATTACTTTTAGTCCTAACCCAAAAGTGTTCGTTTGGCCTCCTTGCCCGGCAGCTGCCCCCCCCCCCCCTGCCCATGGCCGCCAGCGATGGTTGGGGGGTCAAGAAGTGACTTTGGATTTAAGGAATTCATATAAAGCACTAATACTTGGAATAACTACTGTCAAGGTATTATAGTTGATTATCGCCATTTTGGTGCTGTACGCAGTGTAAGCAGATACTAAAATTTTGTGACGAGCTTTTAGTTCCCGTACTTGTTTCAACTTCGTACACGAAATTAGTTGTCAAATGTATGGAACAGGCTGTCCAGTGAAAAAATAGAGATCAGTGATACAAACCTTAAACTGAGGCAAATGAAGAGCTGGAATTTGCCATCCTTGCCGAGCGTACGGCCGACCGAGTTGATTTCGTCCATGAGATGGCAGTAGCAGCGCCATATGGCTCGGTGCTCCTGGTCCTGCCGGCAGTTGTACGCCACTCCACAGCTCTTGCTGGCTTGCGCCGTCGGCTCGTCGCAGAGGCTCATCTTGAATTCTTCTTTTACTTTCGCTGGAGAATACAATTTTGATGTCAAATTACTTTCTATGGGCAAAAGTTGCAGAAAAATTAACAATCCGCGCACTATTTGTTTCTTATCAAGGCGAGTATAGGCAACGCAACGAGATTTTGCGTGACCTCAACTCTATCAAATGGTACAGGGATACTAAGATGCGAGGCAACAGACAGAAGATGCTGCAACAGCCTTAGCTTACCGAAATAGTCCCAAATGAAGAAGTTCTTTCCGAAGAGCCGGCTTGACTTGAACCCACAAAGGAACGCTTGCTCCAAGCACTTGACCAGGCCGTTCTCGCCGCAAAGCAGCACGCTGAGCGAGTTCGCGTCCTTATCCCTTTTCGACTGGTAGTGCCATTTTACTATGGCGTTGACGCAATCTCCTGCAAACATTAAAAAAATCACTCTTTGTCACCTACTAACCCTAGTAATAAGCCTCTGTAATTACTAACACTATGGAATGTGTAAGTCCGAAATAAATTCTTTGTATAAAGTATTATATTACTAGCGACCTGCCCCGACTTCGCAAGGATACAAGGATGTGATGTATAGTCGACCAAGAAATTGCTTGATCACTTTTCGACCGTATTACAAAGGGATAAGGTTTAAAAATAGTCAAGCAATTACTTGATCGACTATATATAAAACCTGTCGTAAAAAAAAATCTAAATGAAAACCGTATTAAAATCAGTTGCGTTTCGAAGGAGTAAGCAGCCGAAGATATGATGGCAGACGAACGGATGGCGACTTTCTTTTATCCTACTAATATTATAAATGTGAAAGTTTGTATGTTTGGATGTTTGGATGTTTGTTACTCAATCACGCAAAAACAACTGAATGGATTTGTATGAAATTTGGCACACATATAGTTTATAACCTGGATTAACACATAGGATACTTTTTATCCTGTAAAAATGCATAGTTCCCACGGGATAGCGATAAGTGGGTTATACGCCGCCGTGACGTCATGAGTAGCAAAGCAACTAATTCTCATTAATTTGTCCAGGAAAGATTGCAGATTGCATGTTGGGTGCACGTCTGCTTGATTCAATTAAACAAGTCTACGCGGACGAAGTCGCGGGCAAAAGCTAGTACTATGTAAAGACGAAGTACCATACAGCATAAAGTGCCATACAGTACAGTTCCCGGCAAACATCTTGAGCACTGCGTTTGACTGCGCAGTAGTCGTTACTAGTACAAATGTGCATGCGCAAACGTACCCTTCACTCGATTTATGCTCAAGATGTTTGCCTGCAACCATCCCAGTGAAATCCCCCTTTCAGCTTCCGGCCTAACATAAAAAGGATGAGTACAGCTGCCCAAGCGATAGATGATTTATAGTAAAACAGTGCAAAGCGAAATGTTAATGATAACAAACCAAAGTGTTTAGGGTGTTATTATGTGATGATACGGAACCCCTTGTGTTGATACTGTTCTTTTGTTATGGTATTGCGGTATTCTTATTTACTTATATATAAAATGTTACAGTTATTTTTTTTTAAAAGGTCACAAAACCGAAATATATATTTATATTTGGTTTAAGTAACAAAATAACGTGTACATACTATACATATACATACAGGATGTTCCAGGAACCTGGGACACCCTGTATATAACCTGAACAGCCATCGATCGATTTTTTATTACTTTCTTCACGAGTGCAGACATTTATCACTTCCTGTCGGCTTGTTAGCTATGCAACGCCCTACTCTCTGATTATGAGAGAAGAAATGTTTTATTGCAGTAAAACTAGATTTTGAGGATTTTTGACAGGTCACAGTCATTAAATCATAATGATATAATAGTATTTTATGCAACTGTTGCATAATGAGGGGTCTTAAAACACGAGTGTGGTTTTATGAAACGAGCATAAGCGAGTTTCATAATAGGATCACACGAGTGTTTTAAGACCTAATTATGTACAGTTGCATACATTACTTTATCTACACACATATCATAAGTACTCTATGATGGGTCCAGAAGCCATAGGGCAATGACCTGCAATGCTATTAATCTACTAGTGCTAGGTACCTATTAAATATATATAGACTGTACACATTAAAATAATGTATTAAAAAAATAATTTGAACAAATATAGAAACAAATTAGAAAATTTATCATAATAAAATTGGTTGTTATAATGCTGGTCATTACCTACGGTTTCTGAACGCATTATAGAGCATTTATGATAAATGTGTAGATAAAGTATCAAAAAACACAATCTAAATGCACGCGTATGATGGACAACTCAAACTCAAACACAATCAAAACCCATTAGCGCCAAGATAAAGGGAGAAAAAAACGGGGAATACGTTTGAATTAAATACTTAAATTCCCGTTTCCGTACCCTTTTTAAATCATAAATTAAATATAGCAGATGTGCCACCACCAGAAGAGGCTATCGTTGTAGAAAAAAAACGCCACAAGTAATTCAACGCAAGACATGTAACATATTTAACATATTTTTAACGTCAACGGGACTTTAACGCGATAAAAACACTGTTTAATTAACTCGACACTCGGTCTTTTCGCGACCAAGGCCGTTGTAACACGATTTAAACGTCGAGGTAAATTGACAATGATTGTATAGCGTTGGAGTCCGGTTAACGTCTTATACATATGTGTGAAAATCGAAAAATATTTTTTTATGAATTTGGCAGGCAAATAAGCAAGTGGGTCACCTGATGGTAAGTGATCACCACCGCCTATAGACACCCGCAACACCAAAGAGATTATAGATGAGTTGCCAACCCAGAGGGATGTGCCAGTAATTACACCGGCGGTCTTGCTCTCCATGCCGGAACACAAGCAGTGCTGCTTAGCGGCTGGATTAGCGAGCAAGATGGTGGTAGCGATCCGGACGGAGCTTGCACAAGGTCCTACCACCCGCAAAAGTTTAAAACAATCTTGACATGGAACATATTTTAATTGCTCAATGTTATAACCACCACCATAAAGTCCGGACATAGACTACTTACTCTAGTTTATGTCTTGCATTCAAAACGGTGTAACAATCTATAGCTATGTCGATAGTTGCTTTTGGTTGAAGGCGGCTTTTCTTTACTGGGGTGAAACTGAACCATGCAAAAAAAAACTTCATAAAAAACAAGTTGTTACATTATACTGTGCGCAAGTCAATACAGCTCGTGCTGTTAACTTAACTAAAAACTGTTAAATCTTAATAATATCTCATACTCCGTGTCCCTATTTTCAATCAAGGGATCGTTTCACCAAACAACTGTCAGATTTTGTCAGATCTTTCATAGAACATTCAGAAACAAAACTTTTTAATTTAACTGAACCGGCTGTAAATCAACCCGCGTTGCGTTTTACGCGTACGCAGCGTCCTGTGCACCTAGCACGAATCTTCTTGACGAGTGTTAACTCGCTATATTTAGTCAGTGCGTTTCTATCCTGCTGAGCCACTTTTTAACCTACTTTTAAAAAAGTAGGAGGTTCTCAATTCGACTGTTTTTTTTAACGGTATTTAGACAGGTTGTATGTACCCGTCGAGCCGTCGTCCACGCGTAGCCAGCCGGCGGCTGTTGTACTGCCCGATAATTCATAGATTCAGGCGTTACTTTGCGGAGGTCCATATCAACAAACTAGAACAAATTACCTTGCTACTCCGCGAAACCAGTGCCGGGCTCGTGTAAAATAGCTGTGTCTGTGCGACATGTATATGTTCATGCAAAAACCCACCCTCCGCCGCTTCCACACGAAACAACATACATCACACAGACTCAACCACACACCACCACCAATAAAGACTAAAACTACACGATCGACGCGCGTTTCGCCGCTATAGGAGGCATCGTCAAAATGTAACAGTACGACCGTTCGCTACTTGAACGAATGGCGTACTGACAAACTAAAACATCTTTCTTTAATGCCGCCTACCCCCAACATTTTGAGCACGGAGGAGGGTTTTTGCATGAATATATATATGTCGCACAGAGTATTTTGCACGAGCCCGGCACTGGTTTCGCGGAGTAGCAAGGTAATTTGTTCCAGTTTGCAGTGCTGACCGATCATGTGCTGTATGGTGGGCGTGGACAGGTGCGTGGAGCTGGGCGCGGGCGGCGCGGGCGCGGGGGAGCGCGGGGTGCGCTCGCCGCGCAGCCGCGCCGCCACCAGCAGCCGCTCCGTCGAGCCGTCGTCCACGCCGGAACCCAGCCAGCGGTTGCACGGAAACCTGGGCCACAGAATAACTGACGTACAGAAACTTATCTTTTTCGACCATCATTAAACGAATTCCAACTTTATGATCAGGCGCAAATAGTTCGTATCACTTCATAAACATTCGCCAGGCGGCATGCGTCAAAAGGAAGGCGCCGCCCGCGCCCGTCGTCCACCCGCAATGCCCTGGCGTACCGCTAGGGTTGGGCTGCTTACTATAATACTATCACAACGCGCGACACAGTGAGCGGGCGCGTGCGCGGCAAGCCGGCAACCTACTGCGATTAACCTATGCCATAGGTAATGCGGCGAGCGTACCTACAGTGCGGAGTGGAACCCCCCCTGATTGGGCCAACATTAAAAAAACTATTTTAAGAGGCCATTTACATGGTGCGAGTTCTCGCATGCGAAAACGGTATTCTTATAACTTTTTTTAATGCCAAAATTGAGAGAATTGGTTAAAAGGAGAAAGACTATGTTTTAAGTTTTTTTAAACGATAATTTTTTGCGAAATATCACGAGTAATAAAACGACAACGGGCGTGCGTCGCGAAAACGCTCTATCGCGCTGCATGCAGCGCCAGTGACGTCACAAGCGTGATTTGCATAAAGCCAACAATAAATCGCGTTTATTTAAATACTGTATTAGATTAGAATGAGCATATTTATTTCAAAACAAAAAAATAACCTTTTTCTTCCTCATTTTTGTGACTTTGTATCGCTATAACCACTGACCTATAAGTAATGTACCTACATACATTTAGTTTTGTTGTTACAGAAAATCGATTTTGTTATGTCTCGGCTAAAAGTGCAATTGATGGACAAGTAAGTGAGGGGGCCGAGCCAAAGGCGAGCCACTCTAGAAATAAAAATACTTACTTTCTCGACTCTACTACATTGTACTATTGTGATGAAAGTGTGAAAAGATATATGCGTGAGTCAGACGGTTGGGAATAGTGTGATATATCACACGTGTTGGCCATGGACATTTAAGACCATTTTGTACACCCACTTTTACCAAATAAATTAAAATGAATTATGGATTCAAATATAAAAAGTTGGAAAACCCGAAAGCACTGGTAATTTGTAATTCTTTGTATTTGAATCTTTTATATATGCATTAGACAAAAATGAAATTTTAGATTAGAATGTCGTTTACTCCTTAAGAAAAGAACGCCAACGAGCAAGGTTACTAACGCGAGAATTGCCCCACTGAGCTGTTATATTACACGCGATTGCTCAAAATAAAAATTAGTCTTTTGAACAGTGACATCAGAATAAGGCTTACGTGTAAGTATGTCCCGTAACTTCGTTCCTCACGTACACTTGATCAAGCAACCAGCGCGGCGACAGGCCAGAATTATCATGGCCGATTCGCAGAGTTGATATAACGCCCAAGTTCTTATGCTGTAACAATCGAAGCCTTAGTTATCTTCTTTATCTTTAAATAGTATAAAATGAAGTAGCTATCCGTCCGGTCCCTGTCTGTATTTATATCTTCGGCCGCTTAGCCTTTCTGAACCAAGCAACGGATTTTGGGACGGGACGCTTTAATGAACGACGGGCTTTAGATTTTGGCGGCACGAGTCGTGTTGCGGTTTTGTTTGTGTGTTCGGCCTCATTAAATAAAGGGCAAACTCTGTTTTTTGTGCTTGTGATTTTTTTTGCGCAAATATAGCTTTAGACGGTGGCGGAGATAACCACTTAGCAAGCTAGTTAGAATATGAAAACATAATTCTTACGTGAAAAACAAACTCGTTGGTGTTGCGAGGTATAGGTATTTTCGGCGTAGAGTCTCCATTGACGCCGGATATGGCGATCCAACAGTTTGCAGTCGTTTGACTCGCTTTTCGGGAAGGTGCGATCAAAACTCGGTACGGCAGTTCTAAATACAAAAATTTTATTTAAAAAAATTTAGAATTTAACTTTGAATTAAACTTGAGCGCCTATTTAAGTACGTTTGGACAAAAATATAAGACTAAAAGCGTCTGTATATAAGCTGAAGTTGATATACATTAATTACTAAGAGACTTTATTATTAAGAAATATCTAAATATGGGATACAGTAATGTCACGTGATACTAAGTAACCTGTGTTAACTACTCGCTCACTTTACTCTCAGTTTGAAATTAAGAATTACTTGATAATAACTTACTTGTGGTGGGATAAGTGTTAGTGAAGCAATAGTAATCGACGGCGTTTAGCGTCAACAAGTGATACAGGAACTGTTCTCTTTCTTCCTCACACCGTAAAAAAGCCGTCTTCTTGTACTGGGATCGCAACAGAGTTGTATCCGCTAGCAATTCTCGTAAATGTTTCGATAGGAGTTTCTTTTCCAGGGAGAGGCGAACCCATGCGCGAGAGTAGCCTATTTCAGTCTTAATGTCAGTCATGGCCTGGATGTTTCTGCAAAATTTGAAAATTGAATGTAAAACAGTTAAAGAAGACACCTATACGTAGTACAGATGTGTGTTAGAGTTGCTAAATCTGCCAAGGGACCTGTCCCCCGAGCCGTGGCGGAATCTGTTCTGCGAACGGTTGCCGCTCACCTCGTGTCGAAGGTGACTCTCAAGCTGTGGGCGCAGCGGGCTCGGTTGCTCGAGTTGCTGAATCTGTCACGCGAGATGTCCCGCGAGCCACTGGCGAAAACCGTTCTGCGATCGGTTGTTACATACCTCATATCGAAGGGGAGATTTTCTGGCAGCAAGCGTGCCGGCGTTGCTAAGTCTGTTGTGCAATCTGTTCTGTGAACCGTTGCTGCTCACCTCATGTCGAAGGTGAGACTCTCAGGTAACGGGCGCAGCGGGTTGGGCTGCGATGAACGGCGCTCCAGCGTACCGGAGTTGCTGAGTCTATCACGCGAACTGTCCCGCGAGCCGCCGCGCGAACTGTCCCGCGAACGGCTGCTGCTGCTCGAGCTCTGTTGTGCTTCGACCTCCGCGCCGACAGAGGACAAGTCTGGAATGTGAAGTGACTTAAGCCGGATCCGCATTTTGTTATTATCCGTTAAATGTTCAGGATTTGGGAATGTACCTACACAACAAAATGACAGTTAGGACTACACCAGTATTGTACTATGTTTTAAATGTTTCTATTTTTGTATATACTTTAATTAATACTTGATGTAATTGCAATTTACAAAGCTGTGCTTTATGCGAGCGGTGGACGTTTTTTAAATAAAACCTTATGTTTTCTTCAAATACGGATTAGAGTTAAAAACGCTGTTATGGAAAAAAATCACCCTCTACCTACAAGAAACTACTTACAATCGAGCCGTTTCCGTAACACACACCAGGCCAAAGCTGCATGTTAAAAATGACGAAAATGGTTACTTACACAACATATACAAACGTTTTATCAAAATGGAACCACGAACAGCTAAATAATTTGACAGCCAGCCCCCTATAAGCGAAAATGTTAATGTCAAGGGTAAGAATTTGGCCGAATAGGGTTTAAATTGAACTCTGGAATAGATAAGGGTAGATGACCTCTAATTTTAGGCTATTGTGTAGTTTTGTTGTAGTGTATGCATTTGTACAAACTTAGCTAGTATAGCATACATACCAGGTGTAAGATAGTTCGGATCTATGGGCTTCGTAGATTTGCTGCATTGTTCCAATTCCTGGTAGTTGGTGAGATGCATCCAAAGCGCAGATTTGCCCATTTTGTGCTGAACCCCATGCGACCACAGTCTCTCCAGCAAGTCGCATAGAGAAGCAATCATGGTGCTTTCTTCAACGCCCGTTATTGACACTTCGCAACCCAAGCCGAGGTCCGATTCTTCGGTTCCCATCTTCTCTACTAGCATGCGTTTTGTCTTGCTTTTACATTCCTATTTTAAATCAAATAACTACTGTTATAAAATAATTATTATACCAAGATTTCTAAGGTCGGCCTGTAATTGTATTACTTTACTTTGACGATAGTTAACGAAAGGTTTGTTAAGTATTCACAATCACATATGCTGTTCGCTATTAGTGCTATTTTACCTATGGAATCTAAGATAAGGTCTATCTGTCTCACAAATATTCAAAAATGTCCTGCCGTTTATGTGTAATTCTCATTTATAATATTAGTAAGACGTAGGATAAACCTTTGAGCATTTATCAAAAAATAGCCAATAAAGCATTTTGTAAGAAGAAAGCAATGAGATGAATAATAGCATCCATAACAAATGATACACTCATGTTTAAGTTTTCACATACGAGTATATCGCGGTTTTAAGATATGAAACAAACTTTTCTAGAAGTTTTTGTATTGTCACTGCGAATCATTACGCTTAAATTTGAACTGCTTGCCTGGGAAAGGACATCCGTCGTCAGAATACTACGTCCAAATAACGTTACTTTCGCAATGTTGTGTCCGTACTGATAAATAAGGTCCCAAAGCTTACTGAGTTGTTGCAATTATAAGCAGTAAGACTTTTTTTTTCCTTCTGGTGGTAAAAGCGTCCGTAGGCTGCGGTAGCCATCGTGGTTGAACAGCGGACTGTCCAAATTTGTAGATTAATAGGCTGGTGGTGTGGTGGAACCTACAAACTTTGATTTCGTAGTAATAAAACGCGTTTATTTCCCCTTGATTTGTACTAGCTTATATTTTGAGTTGCTATGAACAAATACGCAATATTAATATAATTTGCCAAGACATGCCCTCCCAAGTATCCATAAGAACTCAAACTATATAGTACACTATGCATACCTTTAAAAGTTTCTCGACGAAGGCCCGATGATTCTGAGAAATGGCAGCGGTCGTGACCTCAGTTGACAGCCTCCTACCGATGTCCCCAAGCAATAGCTCGGGAGCACAGTCCTTCACTTGCCACTTTGCGTTCTTTATGCGCTTCAAACTATTCGTTCTGCAATGTAAAGGCAATCTTTCGTTTCAGTATTTCCCTTGTAAACTAACCACCCACAATCAAACAAGCACATAAAGCACAAAGCAACTCGGCTGTGAATTTGCGTTACAAGACGTATCCACGGCACACGAGAAGATAAAAATATGTTAGCCGCGCCTACAACTACGCAAAACAGTCACTAGTGCATGCAAAATTGTTAGTAAACATTTTAACAATTCATTTTTGTCTTCTCGAGTACTGTACGCATATCTAGGATGTGTACTACTAAGGAATAGGTATACAAAATACTGAAATACACAAAAAATAGTTCAACAACATTTATTTTATACTGTAAATTATGTACATATAAATCATAATCTGCAAACAGGTAAAATGAAGTTATTATTATGCTTTACAGTTACTATTTGCTATCATCAACTTTGATATTACTTATTTATGATCGTCAGAGACTTTTTAACTGCACTATTAATAAATAAATTGTACCCAAACACTAAGATGAATAAAAATATAGTTACCGTGATTGCACATAATACAAATGGAATGGACATCACTATAAAATCACAATGATACACATTAATGTCTACACAACACATGCTTGGATATGAGTTACAGACATCAATGAATAAATTATCACACCACATAAACAAATATGAGAAATAACTAAGTTAAATATAATAAACTTCGTATAATATCAAACGGCAAAGCATCGAGTATAATAGTTCATAAAAATTCGGTTCATTTAAAATAAATTCATTGAGTAAGTACTATATTCATAACAATTCGTATAAATCTGAGCTGAGGAATATATCTAACTGAGCGAGACTCGATGCAGTTTCGTGCATTTGCGATCAAATGGTCACCATTACGGTCTAAAATTATACAAATGTCACTTAATTCTTAAAGGCCTTTAATATAACTAGATTCTAGTTCATCTCGGCAAGAAAAAGGTAAATAGAAGCGCACTATTTAGCAGCCAGCTGATTTTCTTAAGTGACACTGTATGTAGCCGCTACATGCAAGTCAGGGTATAACATGCTAGTCGATTCAAGAACAGTTGAGCTTGAGTATTTTCAATACAAATACAAGCCAATACAATTACTTCTCACAACAACATGGAAGAGTTTAATATCATTGCACATACCTTAGAGGTACTTAATTAAAATAAAATTTGCTTATTATAAAATAACGTAGGAAAAAATGGGAGATTCAATTCAACAGCTTAATAAATACATTTTATTTTTGGGAAACATCAATTGTTTCTACATTAATACACTACACGGTAGTGCCTATTACGCTAATAAAAAAAAATCACTAACCACAACATAAATGTTGATGAATCACATGCTACCAAAAAGCGGGCGTTTAGTTGATAATGCTCATTTGTCGAATATAAACGACTTTGAGAGATCAATGAGTATAAACAAATTTCAAAATTGCTCACCGAGTTAACAAGTAACAGTGTTCAGAAATATTTTTGTACAATATAATATCACCCTATAGGGTGGTGAGTATTCTTAATAATTGCCGATTATTTGTGTTAATAAATTAGTACTAGATTACATTTTAATATTTGTTGGAGTTATCTCGGTGCGCTGCGGCATAGCATGCAGGCGTGGACAACCGATGACTTTGCCCGACCAATCACGAATGAGAATCCGAAAGCAATTACCGTTAGAGCCCTCATATTTATAGCAAATAATGTGCGTGCCAGATAAATTTCAAATTAGCTAATTGACGCGAGATGATAAAACAAGGTTTAATGGTAATTTAAAAGAGAATATGAACATTATATCTGTAATATTTTGTAATTTACTCAATCTCTATTCGAAAGCGATATCATAATGAAACGGCGAATAAACTTAAAGACAGCGTTTTGGATCGCTAAAAGTTTATTAATCTCACGACACACAAACACTTATATGACGGTTGGCACGGTTGCCATCTCGCTTATCGCCAAATGGATTAGTGACTTTACGGATCTACCTACGCGGCCTGGGGTGCATGTATGACGAAGATATCCATCGAGGCTTCTCAGGCTGTGTCGAGGTCCATCCGTAAAGTCACGGACGATGGAAAGGCAGCTTTAAAAATAGACGGATATAGAGACAAAGAGATCCATCGCCACTCTTGGTAGCTAGATCTGTTTTCAAACGTGTGGGTCGTGAAGAAGTTCATGAATGGGTCACGAGAGCTTCAGTATCAGTTCACTACTGAGTACTAACAACTTTTTTTTTCTAAATTAAAAGGTCTGTAAGTCTCGAGTAGATTCAGTGATTAGATGAGTACATTATAAAAAATCGGTGTCTCAGTCGCAAGTTCACCTTATTTACTTCCGAGTACCGAATAAATATTTTCATTCTTTCCTCGTATCGGCGACCGTGAAACACTATCACTGCGCGTCAATATAGCTAATCGAATTTTTAATAATCGAAAACTCGGCGGTCGCGCGCGTTCTTACGAGCACAAAAGCCACTAGACAAGGCCGGGCGACACCGGTCGCGCATGCGACACGGCACCGCGCACGCTTCCGGTGCCGCCCGGGTATCAGCCGGGCGGAACGGTAACCGCCGGGTCCCCAGCCGCGAGCGCGGCTACGCGGCGCCGGGGTCGGACCTGCGCTCGCCGGGTTCCGGCGCGAGCGCGGCGGCGTCGAGGCGCGCGGGGAAGGCGCGGTAGTAGGCGGCGCGGTGCGGCAGGCGCTCGGCCGGCGCCGCCGCCTCCAGCTCGGCGCCGCGCGCGCCCGCGCCCGCGCCCGCGAACACGCTGTAGCCGCGCGGCGCCAGCCCGCCCTCGCCCAGCCGACGTCTGCAACAACACCTGCCCTGAGCGCGCGGTCCGGCCGCCTCTTCGCTGACCCGGCACGGCGTCGGCTCCGGCCCGACGTCAGCGGACGCATGATTCTATTCAGGGTTGCCTACTGTACAATTTTTTTTCTCGTTTGGCTTTCGCACCTCGTACGCCCACAGAGTGGTGGGCCCCCTGACACGAATATAGCTGCGCTACCCGCCTTTTCATCTATGAATGGCACGTAATATTTTATTTCTCAGCGATTTCCCAGTTAACGGATCAGCTGACCGTAGACTGTTTTTCTAAATGACTTTTTTTCTTATGATTTAAGCTACAAAATCTTGCCTGCAATGGAAAAGTATGTTAGTGTCCTATGTTAAAATTTCGTATACATTTGTCCTCGTACCTGGTACAGAAGTTCGCAAATCTCGTATCTGTAAGAGGAACCTCGTGACGGTTGGCAACCCTGATTCTATTAAATTGTACTGCGCGCTATCTCAATGGACCTGCCCGGAACCGACGTGTCGTCGGCCGCAAATCTCCCACTAATGTCACCCGGCATCTTTTGTATGTGTCGTGCACGCAGTCACGCACGCAAGCTTCCTTGTGAGCGTGCAAGTTGGACTGGACTAACAGAGTCGTTGTGTCGGGTCAAAGTGAGCCGGCGTCGGTCAAATGAAAAGTGTAGCTGCAGGCCCGCCGCTAGCTATTTGAACGCCCGAGTGCAATACCGATTATGCCGCCCCCGTTTATCTACAACTACCCACGCTGAACTTGTCAGAAAGGCTGTTTATTGTTGTCTCATAAGAGTGTGATGTGACAAAAGAAAAGAATTTCCGCCCCCCTGGACGTGCTGCCCGCGTGCTTTGCACGCCTTGCACGCCCGCTTACGGCGAGCCTGTGTAGCTGCCGATGTCGTATCGCTGAGCGGTAGCGGTACCGGTGCCGCAGCCGGGCCGTGTCGGTCAATGAAGAAACGCCCACTCACGCCTGCCGAGGAGTACGAGTGTCGCTTCTGTCACGTCTGTAGTCGTCTGGCGCCCGGATCGCTCATTTGTTTGCGAAACGGAAGCCCGCTGTCTCGGTAGGTGTAAACTTATCGTTAGAAGGAATGTGACACGCACACACATGTAATACACGTACTTTCACAAGTTACAAAAAGTTTTTAATGCAAGTCTTTTGCTGACCGTACTCTATTATTCCATTGTTATTAGATCAACGTACATATCGGACCACTTGAAAAGAGTCAAAATTTACTTGCAAGATTTGAACTACACAATCTTAAGTTAAATAAAAGCTTGTACTAATAATAACTGTTTAGAGCCTGACGGTGGATGAAGGATAGATAACATGGTTAACATTTTCTCGCTTGTTTCAGTAAGTTTTGTCTTATTTGGTTAATTAAAAAAGGAAACATATTCCCACAAAACTAGTCGCGGCAGCTCGTGCTGACTGAAACACGCTTATACGTCAGTGCGGAATTTTTTGCCTCATTATTTTATATTAGTAGCCTATGTCCGTCAGGGATAGTGTAGCTTTCTATCTGTGAAAGAATTTTTGAAATCGGTTCAGTAGTTCCAGAGATTACCCCTAACATACAAACAAACTAACTAACAAACAAACAAAGTTTACCTCTTTATTATATTAGTGTAGATAATGAAGCTTCTGGGATAGCTTTGCTTTCTTATTGGTTCAGATTAAATTAATGATTTTAATAGTTCGACAAGACAAATAAACGATAAAGAATTTCCGCTGTATAATAATTAATTTATACACAGTAATTAATGATTTCCCAGGGCTTCTAGCACAGTCCAGAGAGTTCTTCTATTTTTTTTAGAACTTTTTTGTAATAAAATATGCGGTGTTTTTGTACAAAACTTTCTATAATATTTTGTTATCTTTATGAGTAGAAGGGTAAATGAAACTTTACTGCATAAGCAATGTCAGTGTTTCCGTCTCACTTGAACGCATTGCATCGTCTCTTTCGCTTGCATGTACGAACGTAGTTTTGCTTTCAGATTCAACGACGTCGCTGTAGGCATCGCTCAACTATAGTGGTATTAGTCCTTTTAGTCCCATTTTTAATGTTCTCATTTCGCCACATACCTAATAGTTTAGAACCAGTAACAAACATTCATTTATGCAAATTCGTTCAGTAGTTTCAATAAATTATAATAGACAGACTATGCAAACAACCAAATTTCATAATTACGTTTACTGGGACTTAAACGCGATGATAAACTGTTTATTTACTTACCTCGACGTTTCGGCCGCATTACAGCGGCCGTGGTCACGAGCAGACTGAAGTTATAAATAAACAGTTTATTATCGCATTTAAGTCCCGATAAACGTAATAAGTATGTGTGAAAATCGCGAAAGTTTAAAACAATCAACCAAATTTCATTTGAAATCATGTAGCCAATGATAGCTAACACTAAAAATATTCTGCGTGTCTCAATACTTCCTATCGCAAAGGTTAATAGGTTAGTTAATGCTTAGAGCAAGCAATCAATGCAAACTGGTATATTATTAACATTAAATAAAATGCGATGTTATTTGGTCAAACTCAAAGTGCAAAATCTACATATTTCGTTCGTCTAATGCACGGTTTCGATTCGTATGACAACCCACGATTAAAATTGTAATAAGTGCAATAATACCAGCGTACAAGCAGCAAAGTCAGAAATAGCCAAAGCCCCAATTGAAAAAATGTACAGTGCATATGAATGAATACTATTAGAACCGACATTTAATTTTTGCAGGTTGACCTTTTGTTCAAAATAATTTGTCGGCATCGCTGTCAACGCCACAGATAAATTCGTTGAGGGGGTGAAGTGTCGCTTCTTATAATGTTTACTTGTACAGTCATAAATCACTTGTCAAGACACCAAAATCTTTGCCAATACAATTACCGGGCTTCATCTATATAAGTAACCAAGAGGATTTCGAGAGTTTTGTATCAAAAGGACTTTTGTCAACCGCATCATGTATGTAACAACTAGTAGACTTTCAACTATTTCTGACCACGCTACAATCCACTAGTCATGCATAAACAAACGCGCTTACCTCGTGGTCTTGATCCGATGTTCGAACACCTGCAGGTTGGCATCATATTCGCCCCAAATGGACATTATCCTGTTGTCTATGAACGTGGCGAACATTTGTGTTTCGAGGAAGCGTGACAGGAAGGGCCGGTGCCGCTGCGGCTGGTCGGACAGGAACGAGGCTTTGTCGAAGTTGACCATGGACTCGCGTGATGAAAGCCATGTTTCGCGATCCTGAGGACAAACGACATTTAGGCCGCGTTCCAAATCTGTCTACATCGCTCACATCACTCACGTTTTTGGACCGAATCACACTCACAAGACTACCGTAATGTCATTGACGACGACATGAATATGGCTTATATTGCTAACGCTGTCACATTGTTTACGCCTGGCACTGTTAGCGATGTAAGCTAAATCCAGAATGTCGTCACGTTACGGTAGTCTTGTGAGTGTGATTCAGTACAAAAACGTGAGCGATGTGAGCGATGTAAACGGATTCGGAACACGGCCCTAAACAACACTTGATGACTTACTCTTGACTCTATAATTTCAGACTGAGCTTTATACTGTCTGGCGCGAGTGAGACTTTATTGCCACCGCGCGTGGGAACAGAGACTGGGATAATTCACGTGCCGGGTTATATTGCAAGGACGATCTAATACTTACAAGAAATCACGATATTTAAAAAGCTGACTTTCCGATTTTGAGAACATATGACGAGTTCTCATAAAATTATAATGAATACGAGGAATAACTCTCTCGGAGTTATTGGTTCCTATTTCATGGCCGCCGGTGTATCACTTTCTACGACCCGGTCGTGGGAAGTGCCGAAGTGTTTACCGAAGTGAATCGAAATAGCGAGGTAAACGAGCATCCAGTTGCTAGCAAGCAAGAGCTCTTTAAAAAAAAGGAAAGGTTATGTTATTTTACGTTAATTACCTGATCAGGCATGATGACGAAGTTCTCGTACATGAGGAACATGTGGACGAATCTGTTGAGGAACGTCTCTCTGACCGCGACGTTGAAGCGGATGTCTTCGTTGTACTGCTCCTCGTCGTTGAGCGTTTTCTTTTTCATCGCAGGCATGACGGCGTCCGCGTCTACTTCGTCCATGTTCACACCTGGAACAATGGTTTCGTCAACAAACTTTAACAAATTACCTTGCTACTCCGCGAAATCAGTGCTGTGTACAGACAGAGTTTTACATGAGCACAGCACTGATTTCGCGGAGTAGCAAGGTAATTGGTTTCAGTTTGTTGATATGGACCTCCGCAAAGTAACGCCTAAATCTATTAATTATGGTTTTATCAAACAAAGCGTTCCATCATCATTCTAGCGCTTTCTCCTGTTTCTTCATTCGGGGCATGCTTTTGATATCATCGTGCATTTTGGCAAGTACATACAGGATGTCAATAGGGGGATTGATCAGAGGTAGGTCAGAGGTAGGGGACTTTAATAGCACCTGAAACAACCCCTCAATAGTTTAGGTACCACAAATAAATTTAGTCAAACCTCCGACATCATTAAAATGCTCATAACTTTGAAACAATTGAAAATCGCCGAACAAACATTTGGGTCAGTTCAGTAGCTGTAATCTTCAACCTCTGACCTTTGTTTAATCTAGTCTAGTCTAGTCGGAGAACCGGGTGGCGACGCATCATCGATATAAGAAGACAATAGATCTACTTACTTGTTCGGATTGTTACAAGCCTAGCGTCACCACTTTGCGACAGGGTGAAGCAGGTGAAGAGGGCTTTTAATATATAGCCATTGGTTCAACTTTGAATCTTATCGTAAGTGAATAAAGTGCTTGTAAGTTTTCTAACTAGCAGCGTCTCAGGTGTCGGATAGCAGAACTAAAAATATGACGCCAATGTAAAACGTACAAAACGCAGAGCTGTTTACTTGACAATTGGCGCATAACAATTTTATTCAGGCTATCTAACATAGTCTACCAAATAGACTATGGTCGGCTACTCAGCCACTGCGTTGTACACAGTTCTATAGGTTTCTCATTACGATGCGACGCATTCAGCGGCCGACTCTCGTCCCACTCTAGCACGTCGTGCAACGACTGTGTGCGACAGAGACGCACTCACCTGTCCGTTTGACGATGTCCACTATCCGCTGCAGAGCGTCGAGGCGGCGCGGCGCGCGGCGCGTCGGCGAGCCGGGTGGCGACGCATTCAGCGGCCGACTCTCGTCCCACTCTAGCACGTCGTGAAACGACTGTGTGCGACAGAGACGCACTCACCTGTCCGTTTGACGATGTCCACTATCCGCTGCAGAGCGTCGAGGCGGCGCGGCGCGCGGCGCGTCGGCGAGCCGGGTGGCGACGCATTCAGCGGCCGACTCTCGTCCCACTCTAGCACGTCGTGCAACGACTGTGTGCGACAGAGACGCACTCACCTGTCCGTTTGACGATGTCCACTATCCGCTGCAGAGCGTCGAGGCGGCGCGGCGCGCGGCGCGTCGGCGAGCCGGGTGGCGACGCATTCAGCGGCCGACTCTCGTCCCACTCTAGCACGTCGTGAAACGACTGTGTGCGACAGAGACGCACTCACCTGTCCGTTTGACGATGTCCACTATCCGCTGCAGAGCGTCGAGGCGGCGCGGCGCGCGGCGCGTCGGCGAGCCGGGTGGCGACGCATTCAGCGGCCGACTCTCGTCCCACTCTAGCACGTCGTGCAACGACTGTGTGCGACAGAGACGCACTCACCTGTCCGTTTGACGATGTCCACTATCCGCTGCAGAGCGTCGAGGCGGCGCGGCGCGCGGCGCGTCGGCGAGCCGGGTGGCGACGCATTCAGCGGCCGACTCTCGTCCCACTCTAGCACGTCGTGAAACGAATGCTTGCGACGGAGGCCGCCTATAAAATAAACAAACCACTAAATTCATTGTACTAATACTAGCTCATAAGACAAATGTTACTAATTCTACGCGAACGAAGTCGCGGGCGCCCACTAGTCTGAAATAAATGTATAAAAAATTGTCGTCCAAGTACCTAATTGCCTTGGCACTTTTGGATACGGCCTTCGTAAAACGATCCCAAAGCGTAGAGTAACAAACAATATTAAAGTGACATATTAATAAAACGGATCACTCACGTATTTTTAAGTCGAGAAATCCCCGACATATTTCGGACCAGTTCGAAAGTGAGTAAGTGATCCGTTTTATTAATATGTCCGAGTCTCACGGTAGTTTTATGTTAAAAATATTAAAGTTATCTCAATCGCCCATGGGAATAAAAAATTTTAAGAGTCACTGATCGTTGCCTCTTGTTGTCTGAACCTCGTCTTTCCCCGTACCAAACGCAGTTACTTTTGACGGAGTAACTCTGTGAGGTTATGGTACTACTCTGGTCGAGCTGGCTCTTCCATACTGCCACCAGCAACTGGCTACAGTGTGGCTCTACCACTAAGGAAGTCTAGATTTATTACCTGATGGCAGGGTACAGCTGCTGCTCATATTCTCGTTCATATGTTTGTATGATGTTCCGTTTATTGGCACGCCTAGTTTAGTGGGCTCAGTCTCAGGTCTTAGTATCTGAAAGAGAAGAGATAAAAAAAAGCTTTTGATGAATGAAAAACCAAAAAAATGCATGTTTGGCTCGACCACGGAGAGTTTCGTACAAATTTGTATGTAGATAGATTGCCCATTACGAGGATAAAGTTTCTAAGATTTTTATCGCTTTTTTTTTAAATATTTCATATCTACAAATTAACAGTGTTCGAATTTTTTCTGTGGATGTGCTGTAGGACCTTACTTCTTGCCAAATTTCATGGTTGTAGGTCAACGGGAAGTACCCTAGATAAGATTTCATTTATTTGCACTTGATAGACAAACGGACCACGAAGTGATCCTTTAAGAGTCTTTTTAAAATGCGGAACCCTAAAAAGGAAAGGTCTTTGGTTGACTTCACTATTTCAAACATTTTAATTGCTTTTTTCACCGACCTATCAAAATATATATCTCTTTATCTCTTTTTGTCATTTATGTTTTTTTTTGTACAATAAAGAATTTACATACATACATACATACATACATACATATATATAGGGACCCAGTGACACATGGCATAGGTGACCTTTAAATACTTTTACACTGGATAATCCACAGGAGAAATAAAATAAATCGATTCACAAACGTACATAGGAGAAGTATTACACTTAATACAAAGCTATTTGTCCTAAGAGATGAATTCTTACGTAAGAAATCAGCACTATTTAATTGGGTTAATTGGAGTTAATTCGGAACTTCTCAGAGCTAGAGCGCGTTTAACTACTTCCTTAATACGACGACCCGAATTAAACAATTAAGGAAGAAAATTAATTCATCAAAGGTGCAATGACCCCTAGAGACAGACGAGCTGATCCATAGAATCAGAAGAATCCAGCAAGATTACAATATAGCCCATTAAATGCACTCAAACGAGGTCCATTGAGACACGAGTGCGCGTCGATTACATCAGACGTTAACCTGTGCACTGCCGATACTTTAGTAGAGTAAACACTATAACACTACATTATGCCTTAGAGTAAATACTATTCTATAACGATACATTAGGAGAAACATTTATTAGACTCCAATATAGACTCGTCACTGACCTGATGTTTATCCAATATGTGGTTCAGTTCTTCGACGAACGGTGTCCGATGGGGGAATATAGGCAATTCCTCGGGCAGCTGAATGTCGGGTTTGTCTATGTCGACCAGGCACAGCGCCGCTTCCGAGCCGAGCGCGAGCCGCGCACCGTTGCTCATGGCCCCGCTTTCCGCGTGGAGGCCTGCTCGGGCAATATGCATTGTTTAAGTATTCCAGCCGTGTGTTACATATACTACTTAGCTAATGGTTTGGATTTCAGCCTCTCAAAGGTCCAAAGCCGTAGCTATGATTTTTACGGAATTTGCCACCAATTACATTGATTAAATAGCTCATCATCCTTAGTATGTATCAAGAACTCTGGAGTGGGATCTATCCGAGAATGTTTCTGAATGAAACGACGAGGATATAATGTTAGGATATTTCGAGAAAATTTTACTAAACCTTCTATTAATTAACAAGTATAACTAATACTTATAGTGACTCAAAAAAACTATTACGTTCTGGGTTGAAGCGCTAATGTTAATAGTAATTATTTTGATCTATTATTTAAACAACAATTCACAAGTATTACGAATCTATGGTTTACCTAGTTTACCTATCAAAAATTATTATAAGCGTATGAAAAACCCCAAACAGGAATAGCAGGTGGGCAGACAGACCGGGCACCCGCCGGTCGTCGGTCGTGACGTCACGGCATCGGCCGCAGGTAGTGTCTTAAAGAGAACGCACCCTGACCTTACCGGTAACAAGCTTAATTTTCAAATAATAACGGTCATTCAAGTTTGGAATCAGGAACACAACACCTTTTGTCATTTAGCTACTATTTACCAGGCACTTTTAATTGTGAAATCTATTGTACTTTACCCATGACAAATGGCACCGGCGCGTCCAAGAAGTGGTACAAGGGTGCCGGCAGTATGGGGACGTACACATGCGCCCACGTGAACGGCAGCAGTAGAGACACTATGCACTCCGCTACTAGCATCAGCTTGCTGTAATCTGGAACGATACAATCAAAATAAGACGAGCGCAGAGCTTTCGTATGAGGGAGATTTTAGTAACATTTTATCAGGTCCATATTTTTGTAAAATACGATAAAGTCATAAGGTTAGATATAGTAGAGATCTAATATAGTGTTTGTCATCAGTGTTTTAACGATTTTAATTTTTTGCCAATTACGATGTATGTATGTCGAATTCGGTGGTCAGTTAACTACACAACAACATAAAGTATGCCAATTAGTATCAAGAGAGATGGCGGCGGGAGGGGGGACGCTATCAATAACCCTAATTCAACAAATTCCGACTGTTCTAAGGAAGACAGCGGGGTTCACTCCCGGGTGGAGTATGATTTAAAAAAAATCCTATTGTTCCCAGCTTTTAAATGACCACGTGGTTCTTTAAAACAAATTACCCTATCTCGTACATTTCCAAATTTCCCCATACCGACCCTGTAGGCTTACCTAATATCCGCCCTTACCCATATCTGCTTACTATGCCCAGTGTTTCTTACCACTAGATCGTAGAAGTACTTGGTGCTCCAATAGCACACAAGTAAAGAGCTGTACCACGCATTCCACGCCCAGCGTAGAGAACATAACTCTTAATGGGAAATCAAGCAGCGGTAATTCGTCGGGTGCATTTGGCATTCGTATCACCTGAAAAACAATGGCTTTTGTAAACAAACTGGAACAAATTACCTTGCTACTCCGCGAAACCACCCGCTTTGGTTTCGCGGAGTAGCAAGGTAATTTGTTCCAGTTTGTTGATATGGACCTCCGCAAAGTAACGCCTGAATCTATTAATTATTTAATGGCTTTTGTTATGAACAAGTCAAGCCTTCATTGAGAATTTAACAGTAATTTGATTGTAAGTTTTAATTTCAGTTTGTTGTAGCTACCAACCGTATTTTTGTTCGTGTGTATACCCGATTTCATAGAGGCAACTGCTCTACCTGAAGACACTCTCAAATAAAAAGCAACACTCGCTCAGGCGGAGCCATCGCCATGTTTCTCTATTCCATACCTTCTCTATTCTTTGACCTCTTTAATAATGGTGAAACATGGTGAATGCTTCGCCAACGCGTAAGTGTATCTCTAAGTCTTACAGAATCTCTACAGGTTAAGCCATTGACAGGTGAAGCAGATGGCCCATAACCTGTAATATTAGACGCGATTGGCAAGAGCATGCGAGCGTTCTATTCAAAAGTTGAGCACTTATTGATGGAGGCCAAAGATATATGGCAGAGTACAGGTACGAGTTAAGAGTAGGAGGCATTGAGACATATTTTAGGGGTGGTTACATATACTCTGCTTATATTTGGGGCTGTGTATTGTTTGTCCGAAATATAATAAGTACTACCATGCTCTTGTCAATCGCGTTTTTTATATGGCATGGGGTATTAAAGATGTTTGGAGTACCTACAGTTATTACCGTTCTAATTTTAGCATACGTTACGAAGATTTGTTTTTAAATGAATACATTTTAAGTGGCAGTGATTGGATTAATTAGCTTACTACCATTTTTTTGATTGAATGTATTCTGCACGATTAGCGAGGTTACTGTGACTAGCTTTGTGACTGTTGCACCTATACATGTCTAAAAATAGAAGTAACATTTTGGAACGGCGTGACTGCCCGGTGGCATATGTTGACGAATTCATTTATGACTTTGCTATTAACTTTACATATTTTATTTGGTCAATGACACGCGGTAGCATTTCACACATCGAACATGTCTAGTCACTTTTTTTATGAGTTTTTATTCTCAAAATGTAGTTCATCGCTAACTTCTACATTTTGATACTAAAATTTCATTATTAAAATAATACCTAGTCTTTTTTTTGTGGCCTGAATGTCTCAAATTGTCTTCGCGAGAGTTACGGGCGCCTACGATTGCTTAGCAAGTAAAATGAATAAACGCATCATAAGGGTTATAATAAAGATCGAAGGGTCCATCGGCCCCTGCGACGCCTCCGGTCGGCAGTTCGAACCACCACCAAAAGTCATCTAGAACGGTGCACCCTTTTAAAAAATTGACAAAATGAAAATGTCTTTGTACAGATTAAACTTACAAAAGGCACTTATGAATGTCAGGATAAAAATAAGTTTGTCATAAAGGTGATTTTTGCAAAAAGTACTTACAACTGGTATTGGGTCTAAATGAGGTTCTGATGGCGGGACGTAAAGGCGTAAGGCTTGCCCAGGCAAAGGAACTGGTACTTCATAGAGCAGGTTGTAAACATAAGATTCCGGACTGAGACCAGGGCCTGGCTGCCTAGGTAATGATCTGAAAATTATTTAAATAGTTACAATATGTATTTGGTTAGATGCTTCAGATACCAATGGTGACAAAGTTTGTAAGGTCCTGTAATCCCTTGGGATACTCGAATGGCATGAAGTGGCGCAAGTGCAGAATAGAGTTCCCTCGTATAAGAGTTTTTGGGTTGGTGTCATTTTAACAATTATTTATCTGGAGACACTTTGTATTTTTGTTTGATTTTTTATATATTTTTTTTCTACAACATAGGAAGGCAAACAAGCAAGTGGGTCACCTGATGGTAAGTGATCACCACCGCCTATAGACACCTGCAACAACAAAGAGAGTGCAGATGCGTTGCCAACCCAGAGGGCTAAGATGGAATACCTCTTGTGCCAGTAATTACACCGGCTGTCTTGCTCTCCACGCCGGAACACAACAGTGCAAGCACTGCTGCTTAGCGGCAGGATTAGCGAGCAAGATGGTGGTGGAATTGATGTTTAATTTCTGGTTAAGTGTCACTTTGATAAAAACTTTTTATTGATGGTAATTTGTGGTTGCATTGTCATCCGATCTATATACATACATATACCAAATTCCATATCAATCCGAGCACTGGAAGTGTGTCAAAATTCTTGAGAAAGATATCACCTGCGCATAAATAAATAGGCAAACAAACTAACATGGCAAGTTTGTGGGACATAAAACATGTAGTTTAATCCAGCAAAATTTTATACTGTGAGAGTTTGAGCTGAGTACCTCTGTCATAGTACCTATTTTCTTATTTGCTGCACAGTATGTTTGATTTTGCTTTTGCATGGAGACCACCCGCTCATTCCTTAACCATACAAACAACAAGAGACTAAAATACAACTTACCTATACAAATTCTCTAAGAACAACTGCGCAACCCTTACGTAAGGGTACTGACATATCAAAGCTATGCTTTTTGCTACGTAAAGTTTATCTTTGGCTACATCGTAGTAAGTGAGAGCGGCGCCGGTGTGCGGAGCCAGCTTAAAGGACCTTGGCAAGGACCGAGAGCTTTCCTTTCCATTGCTCTTCCTGTGACCAGGAGGTGTTTGCCCACTAGATAACTCTGTGATATACATAGCCTGAAAAATAATTTTCAATATAAAATTCGACAAATTAACCTAATTTTAATGTATTTGGGCATAGCCTAGGGAAAATGATCTCATCCATATATTGTTATACACATTAGCCAGCTCTTACTCTTAAAATGTAGTTTATTTATTATTATAATTAAACATTTTTTTTTATACAACATAGGAAGGCAAACAAGCAAGTGGGTCACCTGATGGTAAGTGATCACCACCGCCTATAGACACCTGCAACAACAAAGAGAGTGCAGATGCGTTGCCAACCCAGAGGGCTAAGATGGAATACCTCTTGTGCCAGTAATTACACTGGCTGTCTTGCTCTCCACGCCGGAACACAACAGTGCAAGCACTGCTGATTAGCGAGCAAGATGGTGGTAGCGATCCGGACGGACCTTGCACAAGGTCCTACCACCCACAAATTTCCATTAAGGTGCAATTAAATGATTTAGTTCGGCACTATTCAATTGCAATCCATTTGTGGTCACCAAATATTATAGTTGTAGTAGTTAAGTAGATTTGCTTGTCAAACACTGGTATTTGTCAGTGACAGGTGGTGACTGACAATGTAAATGGTGCTTTATGATTTTGTTTGCTCCAATCAAACTCAGCAATTATCTGATAAAGCTCAGATAAACAGGAAAAAATAACCTTGGCATTGATCTTTACGGTTTTTTGTTTAGTATAAACAAAAAACCAGAGTTCCTCGATAGTTGTTATGGAAAGATTTAACTATATTGAGTTTTGTTTAGTTATTAAAATAAAAAAGGAATAATATATATTGCCAGTGAGAATGAGAACAAACGTATTATGAAATAAGTTTGTATGTATATGTAAATTCTTTATTGTACAAAAAACATAAATTACAAAAATATATATAATATTATTGTTTGATTTTTGCCTGCATACAACATATATATGTAATAGGCAGAAACAATAACTTTGTCACTTGTAAACTATAAACTTTGCAAGTATATTGAGATAGATATATTATTATAATCTATAATTTATTAGATTTGGCTGACTAACTGAAGCAGAAAAAACTGTAGGGTGCAGTTTTGAATTAATACTTAAAACTAGCTTAAGCTTTTTTTCTGATTCTTTTTTTACTCATTGAATTTGCAAAAGTTTAGTTTCAATGTGCAATGTTATAAATACAATTCAAACATAACTATGTTTCCATGAAGAGTAGTGTATATTGGCAACTCTTAAACTGGAAACCAGATATTGTTTTTATTTAACTAAATCCAATGGGGTTTGAAAATGTTAAATAATTTCAGACTATGTTGTATTAAACTAACAAATTTATCGCTTTTTGCGATAGGAGCGCCTATTGTGTGCCTTTTGTTATGTCTCTATATTGTACAGTCAAGGAAATTGAAACACATACCACAATAGAACCTAGTCAAAGAGACATACGCATTACATTTGTATGACATAGCCTGGCGTTTAACGCGGCGCGTCATTGCGATAGGGTTCTAAAGTGGTACGTGAATATATTTCCCCTACTGTACCTTTTTGTGTTTTGTGGTGTTCAATAAAGAGTTATTGTATTGTATTGTTATTACATGGACTGACAAGCCTTCAACACATTAATGTCAATAAGGATGAGTGTAATTTTATGCCTAACATTATCATGAGACCACTGTACAAATAAGCTTTTGTTAACAGTACTTCAATATTGCATTGTCATCAGATCCACATACACAGTTGGATAAAAATTTAATTTATTCCAACAACTGGATATTATGATTGATTATGATTATGATTTAAAATGGTATATAATGAACGACAACACAAAGAAAAATTAGGGTAATGGCAGGACTCGAACCTGCAACATCAGCATTCTGTGCCTTGCGTTTGCCAGTTTCGCCACATTACCGCTACCATACCCTGCGAATTTTTCAATGTGTTTCGTCTTTACAGTCATTACATTCTTGATTTTTGTTTGGGTAAACTACCCTCGGTGTCATCTATGAGAAACTTGATCAAGTTATCTCATTCAACTTGGTCATTTATGAATGCGCGTTAGCTGACAAGAGATGACGCCATTTGTTGTTAAATAAAAAAATTGAAAAAAAAAAGATTACAAAAACAAAATTGATTTCCAAGGTATCACCTAATATTCATTCAAATAAAGCAGCAAACTAACATGGCAAGTTAAACAAGAGCTTATAATAAAAAACATACCTGTAAAGTATGCATTGCACTGCAAATGTTCCTGTTTCGAACTTCCTCATAAAATATAAGACTGAAGCCATAGTATCGCGAAGCATTTTCTCTGGTCACAACAAAACTGTGAAACTTAGCCTCTAATGAATGTTTCTGAGTTCTAAATTGTAGGCCAGCCGGTAAACAGAGCTGCGAAGGGAAAATATATTAGTTTTTTTAATAATCATTCAAATGTAACAGTTGCTACTGAAAAACAATGAAAGATAACATTTATTTAGGACTATTCAATACAACACACACTGGTTTTTTACACTTGCAGCAGCTAGAAAAATTTTGATTTTGTGTTTAGAATTATGAATAGCTGGGTCAGCCAACAGTTTTTGCTCACTCAATGCCATGGTTATGTCTCTTACATTACTTTCTAAATAGGATAATATTTACCGAAAGAAGTTGTAATTTTATCAATAATGGACATATTCTTGTATTGCCATGTATTACAATCACTCTTTAAACAAACTCCATCATAGTTAGAGTTGTCTCTTGTATAGCGGGACAGAATAAACAACAAGAAAAAGTTTATTAACCCAACTAATAATAAACACGATGTTTTGTTAATTTTAAAGAACAGTAGTTCCAGATACCAGAGAGTCCAAGGCCTGGTAACCTGGCCCACAGGTTTTCCATGCTACTTAAGCTTATAAATATTTAAAATAATCAAACTTGGAAGTGCATAAATCTCAAAAACACCACATTATACATAATATGTTATGGTGAACATTGAATTTGGAATTTTTAAAACGATGAGATATGTTCAAAACATTAAAATATGTTACAAGAAATTTATTTATAACTAACATCTATGTGCACATCATTTCTGTGGCTCAAAAAAAGATGAAACACAGGTTAGATTAGAAATTCTCACTTTATAGATTTCAAATAACTCCAAATTCACTTATGTACTGTCAAGAAAATTGAAACACGTACCACCATAGAACCTAGTCGAAGAGACATACGCATGACATTTGTATGACATAGCCTGGCGTTTAACGCGTCGCGTCATTGCGATAGGGTTCTAAGGTGGTATGTGAATATATTTTCCTTATTGTACACAAAGGTAAATTCATAGCTTACCATACAAACAGCGTGTTCATCAAATGGATTGCTTTGTACATTGTCAGGGTAATGAGCTAGTATTTTCCCTTTATAAGACCGGTCCAAAGGAGAAACATGCAAGTTATCACCTACAACAAAGAGATCATCTGTTACCACTAACAAAAAAAAAAACAATCAAAACATATGGTGTTCAACTACTGACCGCAAAGCCTGTCAGGTTCTAAACCAGAATCGAAATCAAGGCCGCATATAGCAAAATAATCAGCGAAACGACATCCCACTGATAAATCAGAGACGGACATATTCATATCGACCCGTTATTTCCTATATGAGACACTTTCTCTTCTGGTTACTATTATGGTGGCTTCCTTCAGCATCTTACTGATGCTCGATCAGATATCGTTGTAAATTACTATTTTGGCAGTTACACATCTTCATTTCACTACAGCTAACGTAAACATAACTAGATATGATACATTTCTACAGTAATGTAAAATTATATATTTACGCGACGAATCAAAACGTAAATGATTTTTTTTTATATGTCAATACGTCATTTTTCAATAGGGATGTCTCATGTGACAGAAGTTTTAATCGATATTTCGATATAAAGGGAGTGCTTCACGAGCGTTTTAGTGAAGTCCAAAATGTTGCCATGTAACTAAGCTAAGCTGGGTCAATAACATTTACGAAAACAAATGTTTTGTACGATAGCTGCTGCTGTAAAGTGTATAATGCTGCGTCTCTGAACCCATTACTAATTAAAAAGTAAATAATCTTCATCTAAGAACTAAGTACTTTAGAAAAAAACATTATTATCGGAATCATCAAACAATATAAATGTACCTATATAAAATACCTGTCAAATCCTTTTGTAATTTGTCATATTTTATACTCGAGTATGACATGAATCTCGCATGAACTGAGAATGCGTTATAAAATTACAGCGGGGCGATTCTCGGATCATGCGAGAACTATCTCGCACAAAAACAACTGTCAAAACTCCTTTGCAAGCTGACATTTTTTGACGTATATAGCACGTGAGATGCATATCGCATGAACCGAGAATTGGGGTCGATCTCAATGCTCTGACAGGGCCCCTATTCTGGGTTCATGCGAGATTCATCTCGCACGAGAATAACTGTCAAATCCCAAGGAAATCTGTCATTTTTGACGTATGTGGCATGCGAGATAGCGTCTCGCATGACCCGAGAATTGGGGTCCTGTATCTTAGACACATCTTAAATGTGACTTAGGGTGGATTTGATCCGTAGGAGGAAATTACTATGACTTTTCTTTCGAATCAAGTAGTTTTGTGTTCTGATTTTGGAAATTTGAGTGACAAATTTTAAATAATGATAATATAGTTTATGTTTCAACCGACTTTTACGCATTTTATGTATAATTATTAAAAGTCAATACTTTAAACTTTTAAAAGCAAAACATAGTACCCTGAAAAACAGTATTTTACTACGGACAAAGAATTTAAAATGATAAAAAATTCTCACGATTTAGCTACAATAAACTTGCCAAATTTTTAAAATTCTCGCTTCATACGAGTGATCCACCTTAATCTTAGTGCCGGGAAAATTAACCCGTTGATCAGACCTGACCATATCGTGCGATCTGATCATGCAAACCTCATAACATTATCGACTGAATGACGATTAAACGTTAGGATAATAGTATAAATGTACTACAAAATAATTAATAAATTAATAGCCTAATAAGAAACGATGCGTTTTGACTTCTGTGCATATTTCTTTTTTTTACAAAAAAAAATTTACTGATAAGCGTTATCGCAGCTTAGCGAGCGACTACAGTGGAATAAATTCAAGAAAAAAAATAGTTGAGTTCAATCGGTTGGATGAAGTAGTATAGGCATAGATAAAGTATAGGTGAATCAATTCAATTCATCAATTGACAAATGTCAGTCAGTCAGTTTGTGTCAGTTAGACAGGGGCGTGTGTGCTGTGTGGAGAGGTTGTCGTTATATTATATTAGTTTTATGAAAGTATTATTAGAAAATAGTGTGTCTCCGAAATCCGTGAAAATTATGATGTGAATGCTTGGGGTCTATTCATTAAGTGAATAATAAATCTAATATTCACGGCTTGTACAAGTGATTTTATAATAGTTATTAAGTTAATAGCGTGTTCGAACACAGCCATCAAGGTGAGTCCTTATGTTTATAAAAAACCCAAAAGCATATCTTTTTCCTCATATACTTTTTGTGAATAAGTCTGCCCACATATCCAACTCTCTGAGCACAATGCCTCTGATTAATGTTTGTGATCGACCAAGGAGATGCGAGTCGACTCCATAAAAATATTATTCTCGAACGCTGCGGTTTTTCCCTAGCTAAAATGCGTCAATCTGATTTGCTGTTTTGTTGTTTCAGAATGTTAAGAGGAAGAATAAAACATTTTCTGCATTGCACCCTGTATCTGTCCTTCATATTTCTTTTCCTCGTACTTGCTGGTGCCATTAATTTGAACGAAAAAGAAATAGTTTTTCCTGATCCATGGGAGACTTATGGAATATACGGTACAATTATACTGTACATCCTGAGGTTACTTACTCTGCTAACAATACCTCAGGTGCTGTGCAATTTTGCTGGGTTAATGTTTTTCAACACTTTTCCTGGCAAGGTTAAACTAAAAGGATCCCCATTATTGGCACCATTCATTTGCATAAGGGTTGTTACTAGAGGAGATTTCCCTAAATTGGTGAAGACTAATGTCTCAAGAAATATGAACACATGCATTGATGTCGGGATGGAGAACTTTATGATTGAAGTGGTCACTGATAAAGCATTGAATCTGCCTAAACACAGGAGGGTGAGGGAAGTAGTAGTACCCTCCGAGTACAAGACTAAAAGTGGTGCTTTATTCAAGTCCCGAGCGTTGCAGTATTGTTTAGAAGATAATGTCAATATATTGACAGATACAGATTGGATTGTGCATTTGGATGAAGAGACATTATTAACTGAAAACTCTGTACGTGGAATTCTAAACTTTGTGCAGGATGGACAGCATCAGTTTGGCCAAGGGCTTATCACATATGCCAATGAGCAGATTGTCAATTGGCTTACCACTCTGGCGGACAGCTTTAGGGTTGCTGATGACATGGGCAAGCTCAGGTTCCAGTTCTATTGGTTCCACAAGCCTCTGTTCAGTTGGAAAGGCTCTTATGTAGTAACACAGGTAAGAATTTAGTTTTATTTCTCAACATTTTACTGTATCTAAAAATATTTGTTTTGACTGCTCTTAAATTGTATAAAACAAGCCCAGATTTTAAACCCGTGACACCTATAATATATTAACAAAGATGCCTGGCTACACATTTATTTAGCTAGTATAAGAAATAAGATAGTTCTATCTATTATATTTTGTTAGTACCAAGAGAAACTTCTACTAAAGTTAGAAGTCACTGTTGTGTGTCAATAAATTGTAATCATCATGAAATGCCTAAGATTCAAAATATTTACTGTGTTTTGATGTGTAAATCCTTGAATACTAATTGAAATAAATGATAATTGCAAAGTAAACAACTTCACATTTAGAAAAAACGTGAATGGTAGAATAAGATTGTAAATAAAACTTATTTTTGAATTTTTGTTCAAATTAATTACATACCTATTTATTGTCTTGTCTTAACATAGTCCAGTTTACTAGACAATCATGCCAATTGCCGGGCACTAAAATAGCATTCCCTTTATTTTGGGAATCCAGCCTACTGACACTAAGAAATATAATTTGTATAATGCACCCATAAGGGAATTCAATGTTATTAAGATACATTAGGTCATGCTTCTGACAGTGACACTAAAAAATTAATATTTGCAACTGGTGTTAATTATTAGCTTATTGCAATTTTTTTATGGGTTCCATAGCCAAATATCAAAAATAGAACCCTTCTTATATGTAAGTAAGTCCAGTCTGTGTCTCTGTCTTTATGTCATGGTCATTTTACTTTCAGAAAGACTATACGGATGAGATTTAGAAAGTAGGTGTCTTCCTGTCTTCTGTAAACTGTTATAGGTACCACGTAGTAAAATTAGGGGTTCATATAAAGTCAAGTTCAATAGAAATGGCCAATATTGTAAACAAACATGGCTAGCATTTGACAAATAACCCTAAATTTTTAGCAAAAGTTTATGGAAATAACAAATACTTAATACATATTTTGACTTAAAACAAATAAAAATACAATGATAAAGTGTATAAATCGGTATTGAAAGTTGGGACCATACTCGTAATTCAAAAATGCATGATTACAGAGTGATAATGGTAAAGTGCTTTGTTTACAACATTGGCCATTTGTATCGAACCTGACTTAAGGCAGCTGAGAGATAAAAATAATTATTCAGTGCACAGTACGCATTTTTGTGACTAACAACTTTTTTATGAGCTTCGGCCTAGAATTTTCATTTATTTAATTCATTTTAGGTAGGTATAATAGGTAGGTGGTCAGATATGTGCTTTTATATTCACTATAAATTACTCCCTATTTAACTGTAGGGTTAAAAAAATCAATGAAGCAGAACTTTAAACAAATTAAACTAAAATGTTGTACACAAAATGTGTTTGCAAGTTTATTAGATAGGTATTCTGAATTTTAAGTTATCCATATATCCATACCTGAGTCCTGATTACCTAAGCCCGAACCATGAGTTAATGTGTGTCTGACTCAACCATGGCTGGTTTTTTTTTATCTCTGAAGCACAAAGGTGACTTATAATTTCAATAATATTAGATGTTAACTACAGTTAGGACTTGAATGTTGGAATTGTTTATTTAACATGTTTATTATTTTTTGTAGGTAGCTGCTGAGAAAAAAGTGTCATTTGACAATGGCCTAGACGGGTCTGTGGCTGAAGACTGCTACTTTGCCATGAAGGCGTACATGGAGGGATATTCCTTTAACTTTATTGAAGGCGAAATGTGGGAAAAGTCCCCTTTTACACTATGGGACTTCATGCAGCAGAGGAAAAGGTGGATCCAAGGTATCCTGTTAGTGGTGCATACAAAGCAAATACCGTTTATTAATAAGATCTTTCTAGCCATATCATGTTACTCTTGGGTTACACTGCCATTGTCTACAAGCAATGTTTTGTTAGCTGCTATCTGTCCAATACCCTGCCCTCACTTCTTAAACTTAATATGTGGGTTTATAGGTGCTGTTAATATTTACATGTATATCTTTGGTGTTATCAAGTCCTTCCCCCTGCATAGATATGGGCCTATAAAATGCATTTTATTTGCTGCCGGTGCCCTGGCTACTATTCCACTGAATGTTGTTATTGAAAATGTTGCTGTTATATGGGGTGTTTTAGGCAAAAAACATAAATTTTATGTAGTTAACAAAGAAGTTAAAGTCCCAGTGACAGTGTGATTATTTTTTATGTCAGTATTTCATATCTGCTCTATAACTTTTTTGTTACTGCGATAAGTGCACAAAATACTTAAGTGGAATCAATTTGCACTTAAACTCAAGTCTGATTGATGGTAAACTGATAAATGAGGTATTAAAAATGTCGAGTAAAGAATGTTGTTTGTTTCTAAATTTAAGCAAGTGACTGATACTATTTTTTGCTATCCTTTGAGTTAATTCAAACATTCAATTGAAGGAAGAACATATTTTACCACATAAACTTTATTAGCAAAAATAACTTGCTTGTATAGTAACTTTATGTAAAAACAGTGATTATATGTAATGATTTTGTAACATAATTGATGCCATTAAAAGCTTAGCAAAGTATTACTACACCATTAATATTTGAGGTCTTGTCTTTCACAAACTGCACAAACAATGAAGAGGGATAGAAATCTAATTAATATGTGATAAATATGATGATAGTGAAGTGTACATGGCATGGGTGTGTTTCTATTTTATATGAAGGTAAAATTAATAAAAACTTTTGATAAGATAATGTATTATGTTTACACGCAAGTGATTGGACTGTGTATTTTCTATGTGCTGTTCAAAGCAATGGTGGTTGATATCCGGGGGATTAGTTAGGTATTTTTTTAAAGGCTTTCAAACTGTTTTATACATAAGTATTACAACTTACATAATATGTACTTAACATTCAATAATTTATGTACGTTCGAATAGCTCTGGCATTTTATGTATTTAGACGAATCGTTCGTATTCCTGGGTATAGGTAATAAATAAGAGAAGCCATGACGATATTAATATGTCTAATATTAATCTAAAACAAGTTTTTGTATATAATCACTTATTTGTACATATTTTCATGGATGGTGACTATTTAAACAGAAAAGGTGGTGTTTAATTTGCACATATTGAAGACCATATACAACATTTACTGTCAAATTATAAGCTCTAAATTCTACTAAATCTCTAGTCACGACTTTCGTGCACTCACAGTATCTACATTTACAATTTCTTGGAATTTAATTTAGTCTTTATTGCTGAAGTGTATTGTTGCGATCTGCCCTTTAGAAGTGAGATATTTATTATTATATTCGTGCGCGTAACAAAGGCCTTGAGTAGCATAGGCCACTAATTGCTGTTCATTAGTCTTCATGACCTTCAGGCTATACGTGACGGTTTTGCTAGCTGAAGACATTACAGACACATCAGTGAGTTTGCGTGTCAACTCGGGAATGGCTTCCGATCTGAAGGATCCCTCTTATATGAATTTACTTTCCATAACACCAAGTACCAGTATACGGATATGGCAAAAGTCCTTATCTCTATAGGATGAAAACTGTTCGGGCCTAGTCGATCTCTTATATGAGGCCCAGTAATCTGAGAATAAAGTACAAATTGTTATTCAATAATATCGACGTTGTAAAAATGTGTCAGTTAGGTATACATATATGTAGCTATTTATATTTTCCAATGTACGCCTTTGTTTCTCACAGTATTTATTTGCGTCGTGAAGAAAAATCTCATTTTGTAATAATTACTAAACTATGCAGCGGTGAATGACAGTTTTTTTCCGTTCTGCATCAGACTAGTCATTTAAAACTGTACCTACATTAATAAATAAATTAGAGTTTAGTTTCTAAATTAAGCCCATACCGGATCAAATGTAATGTAATGTAATCATGAGATACACTATTTTCTATAATTTGAATGTAACGGTATTTTACCGCCCCTGTATCGGACAAATCTTTGCTTTTTATTTAATAGATTACCTACGTATGTAATACTTACTGATTTCTAGTTTTTAGTTCAGTATGTTTTTAACAGGTATCCAACAGCGTAAGGTTTTGAGATTTTACTCGAAAAGAAGTTTCTAGATATTTCAATTTCATGGTTAATTCATAATTATTTTATTTATAATGTTAAAAGTCATGTCGCAGGTAGGGCATTGATAGAATGACAGGCAAATTAGACTTAGAGATCATTATTTTTGTATTCCATTTATAATTTTTATGCTTTTACTTACTTGCTTGTAATTGGTCACAAATTCTTGGATATTATTTATATGAACAAAAAAATGCAATAAGCACCATTTTAAGTAATTTTTCAAACAAAAATTCGAAATATTTGTTTAAATTCGTTTTTGATGAAATAAAAGATGCAACCTCAGATCTTATAAAAATAAGGAATACCTATGTTAGATTATACATGCCAAGGTACCAGGTATTTAATTTACGTATCACCTCGATATTTTCGCATCGTATTAGCTTTTGTGAGCGAGCGGAGTGCTAATTGGTGGATTAATTGTTCTTCTTTGCACTCATTAAAGCTTATGCAGAGATCCTTTATTCATATAGTAGAGTGCGTAATCAGTAATCAGACTACGACTGTTAAATACAAAATATGAATTATATGAACCTTGCTTTTATGTTCTGAGGGTGTACTCTAAACTTTTGGTGACTTGTTTTTCCAGTGCTTAGTTATTTCAATAGAATATTTTGTATGTTCGTCAAGTACGAACCTAAGCAAAAGTCGATAGGTCATACCTAATTAAATGTTTATTGCAGTTACTTATGTGGGATGTATTGTCAATTTTGTGCTCGTGTATTTGGTCTTACGCGTTAATTATTAATCTGGGTGATTAAACACGTAATTAGTATGTAGTTACATTATTCAGAAAATAAATTGAATATGAATAATTATTGCATTTATTATTAATAAAAAAATAATTATGGTAGCTATACAAATACAATCTGGATAAGCCTTACCGTCTCTCTCAAGCGAAGAGGCGTAGGTTCGGTTCGATCAGGCATCTCCGAGTTTTTCCCCAATTTATGTTCGAAATTCATGTATTTATAGGGTTTTCGCTAAAGGACGAGAGATGAGAAATGATAACATTACTGCTCGGCAAAAATCTGTATGGAAAAAATGCAAGTAGGGAAGTTATGAACGGGAAAAACTACATCTCGAAAAACAAAACAAGGCAGGTAACAATTGCATGTAGAAAAATCACGGATGGAGAAGCCTCTCGAAAATAAGCTACGAGAAGAAAACTATTTTGGCAAATTGACCTAACCGCTCCGACTACTGACTTCACCGGAAGTGATAATATAATTTCTCTCCTCTCATGAAACTGGTACTAATGTACCAAACTGGTACATTAGGTAGAGCCTTATAAAAACTTGAATCTAGAATACAGCTTGGACAGTCTGGCTGGATCGAAAGGAGATAATGAGATGAGAATCGCCGCGAATTTAGAAAATTCTTAAGGTCGGTTGATATCCCAGTATGAAATAGGAAAAGACAGTCTCGATCCTTATTAAATTAAGTAAGTAGGTAAATCATTTTTCATATCGAAGGTATTGTTTTAAGCAATTTTAAACTTTCTAATAATATTCAAAACGAAATCACTAAATCAGTATTTTTTTTTGTCTGAGCGTCTAAGTAGTGTAGGTAAGTGTTTGTTACAATTAACGCAACGAACGCGTTAAGAGTTAACTTCTCAATTACGATGGATGCAAAGACAGCGCCTGTTGCAACGCATATTTGCAACAAAATATTTTAATACAATTTAGAAGTTAACGCCAACGCGTTCGAGATGTTTTTTTTTTACAGAAAACTTACAGTAAGGGCTCTGACTCGGAATCAGTTTAAGTTAACCATAGAAAAAAAATGGTTACAAGATCACTCTTAAAAATAGGTACATGTAACTAGGTAAGTCTGAGGTGGGTAGATAGTTGTTTGAAATTTCTGTATAATTATAATTATACTATAACATGTTGATAGTAGGTATTATAAGTAAATAAGAAATTCTGAAGACGCCCGATTCATAATAATATTATTATAGTGTCTCAAAGACAACTTTTTTCGTTTATCTGTATTTTTGGTATAGTTTAAGTATACAAGCGTACATAAGCGCGAGATTCGCACTTACCCAGTTTTTTGACTCGTTCCTCAACTAAGACAATGCTTTGTTAAAACGTGACACATTGCCTAGTAACATAATTTCCTATCGGTAGGCATTAGGTATCTAACTATTACACATGGTTACAAAATTTTAATTTTTAAAATTTTCCGGAAGTTTTTTTCACTTTTTTTTTATCTTTTGACACAGTGAATTTAAATCTACCAGCCGTTTCTATCTATCAGCTTTTATTTTCCGTATGAATTTTTTGTATTTTTGTATTTTTCTATACATTACATACATGTCATATCTCCAAAACTAAAGCTGATAGATGAAAACGATTTTTATTTTCAGAATCAGGATGCCATACGTCTACATGAAAGCTAATTAACGGTCCGGAAAAAAAAACATTGTAGATAAGTGTTATCTATAATACCTAAACTTTCGATGGAAAAATTCCTACTAATGTTTTGATAACCACTTCAAAGAGCATCTTTTTGTTTATCATGAAAAGGGACTGATAGTAATAATTTTGATAAGTAAATAGTTTCAGTGTTTACTCATTTTAATTTCACGTTAATTAAATTCTTATCTAATTTAATACTTGTACGAGTGTTAGCCATAGCTAACACTACTACTTCTAATGCAGTCATAGAAAAAATGCATGAATTTATGTCTAGATTTGGTATACCAGAAACCATAGTGAGTGATAATGGCACGGCTTTTTGTTGGAATCAATTCAAAGAATTTTGTAATTTAAATGGGATAACACATATGACATCCCCAGCGTATCATCCGGCCAGTAACGGTCAGGGAGAGAGTTGCGTTCGTATTTTTTATTATTTATAGCGGCCCTAACGTGATTGACACGAGGATCAAAACGGAGTCCTGGACATGTGAATGGGACATTTGCGACACCAGAAAGATAGCAAATGCGCTGCCGTCCTTAAAAAACTTCTTTCTACACCTTTTTTAAAAGCTACCATGTTATAACGCAATGGACACCACGGTGGGGAGCCCATTCTTCAACCTCACTGGTGGTAGTATCTTAAACCTTTGGTTAGTAACCCTTTGGGGTACGAGAAGAAATGGTACGAGAATATGAGAATGAGTCCCATACGTATGGCGAGCTGTACGCTTACCATGAGTACAGTGTACCTAGCCGTAACCATACTCGCTAGCGACAGCGTAAAACGATTTGAATGGGAAATTCACAGCGCCTCTAGCGCTCACTTAGATAACTAAAGATCGCTAGTATGAGTCCAACGGTAAATTACCTATCGAAATCTGAACGTCAGTGTCTAACGTTTTGTAGCTGTTGCCGTAGAATATTGGTACCATGAGTCACAAATTTGACACATGTCATCGAAAAATACCGTATCGACTATGGTTAACTCTTTCACTGACGAATGGGAGCGTATTTAACCGCTATCGACTGTAGTAACGTAATACGAATTTTCGATAGAAACTCATGGTAAGGGTCCAGAGCGACGATAGAAAACTATACATAAGTAGTTTCAAAAGGTGTTTCTCTGCAACGCAAGAGACTACATAAGGCGTTTTGTAAGTTTCGAATCGTCGATAATGCGAGCCGCCCTTCGATGGACGAAGTCAAAATGCTCGAGTTGATAAGCAGGTGCTTCGGGCCAGATATATGAGTGGTACTCAATGTATGGTATTCCTAAAGAGACAAGCTTAGAGGAGTGAAGTGGTGCTTGGACCGGTTTATAATATCCAGTTTTTTAGAGGCAGTTTGGCCTTGCTCTTGAATGACCCCGAGACTGCACATCACTCGAAATGTCAGCATCGGCTGTCTCTTTGAAAACAATTAATTATTAATTAGTTACTGATAAATAATTTTTAACCGACAAAAAAGGCAGTTCTAAATTTGATCAGTAAATTGATTTATTTATTCATGTACAGTCAAGGAAATTGAAACACGTACCACCGTAGAACCTAGTCGAAGAGGCATACGCATGACATTTGTATGACATAGCCTGGCGTTTAAGGCGTCGCGTCATTGCGATAGGGTTCTAAGGTGGTACGTGAATATATTTCCCCTACTGTACCTCTATTCATAGACCTATTATACTTAATAGCTCTATGACAATTTCCAAAGGCACGAATTTCGCAGAAATGGATTAAATGAGTGAACAAAAGCATGTGTCAGTATAATACGTAATTTACATAAGTCAATTAGGTTCAATTTTTACAAAATTTGCCCAGAAGAAGTATAACAAAAAACGAGTCGAACCAACGAAAATATAACAAAGCCATTGTTGTACCTACCTAATACAACAAAATCAATGTCACTCCGTAGATATATTTTTTTAACCAAAACATTCACTATTACATTGTGATGTTATAGGAAATTTAAAAGATATGTTAACAGATTATGACATTTCTAGTGAGTCGTAGTCGAAGGTTAAACTTAAACATATTGGTTCAGAATAAATAGGTATAAAAGAAGCACTTATGAATGTCAGAAAATGTACTAACGCTGCACCGGTTCGGAAAAAAACATCTGACAAGAAGATACCGGCAAAAAACTCAACGAACGAGGTAAGCCTTAAGAGGAAACACAAGGGCCGTTTTTCCATACAAACGTCGTCCCCTGTTTCCTCTCTGGATAATGCCACTAGAGCAATATTTTTTTTTCCAAAATATCGATGGCCACTATTATGCATGTCTCTATGTTTTCCTTTTTTTCATAAATTAATTATTAAAAGAGATATGAACATTCAAAAACCTAAAAAATTTGCCCGATTTTCGGCTGCGTTCATACATTCAGAAAACATATTTTACTAGATTATATAAAAAAAGAAAAACATAGGAACACTGTCAAAGCCTTTCTTTAATTTTTAATGAAAAAAGTAGGTAAATCGGTTAAGTTTTGGAGAAGGAATCAGGGGTCTACGAATCGTTGATTTTGTGTACTTTAAATAGGTATTTTCAGTCCAAGCTGCGGCTGTCTCTATTGCGCTCTGCGGGGTTGTTCGGGCATTGTGCGACAGCAATAGATTTTACAAATACCTATTTTTCAATTCTTTAGACCTTGGTGTTTCCTCTTAAGAAAACGGCCAAAAGCATGTCATATAATGCTTAAGTGTAGGGTGCCGCAGCCATTACTACAACCGACCAAAACTATTTTCTCAAACTTGTTAGATTTTCCGTTTAAAGTTGTTTTGTATTACCACCCACGGTGATTTTCAGGAGCAAGGTAAGTACGTCCGAGAAATTAATGACTTAATCACCAAGTGTTCCAACGGCTTGGACGTCGAACGCAGGGCCGACGCGCTTAGAGAGTGACAGCAGGGCGGATTAATCGAATTTACCACTGTTTTTTGTTTCGGTACAGTATTAAGCGAGACGGTCCCAGCCATAATTGGTGCTAAACAGGTCAGCGTTTTCGGAGATATTTACGTTAAAAAATATCTCCCTAATTTCAAAGTTTTTACTTTGTGTTTCTGCAGAGGCATCTTTACCTATGGTGTAAACGGGCGCAGCGGTCCTAGGGGGCGCCGAGCGCCGCTCACTACGGAGCTCCACTCGACATTGCCCTAGCACCCTCTAGTCTTGGGGGCGCTAGGGTAGGTAATGTTTGCACACGGGCGCTACATGAGCTAGAGACGCATCTGTGTATCTGTATTCTTGTCCAGTCGCCGTCAACGTAATATGAGGGATTAAAAACATTAGAAACATCACAATGGCTCTAACATCAACTCTCAACTTTAATTTATCTCTCCCGGCAGCTCTGCAGAAGGCTTGCAGCAGGACGCAGAGATAAATTAAACTTGGGCAGTCACGTTAGGGCTCAGATGAATGAATATTGTTAGAGTCACAGTGCTCTAAAGTATATATCGCAACTCTATTGTCCAGAGCGTTAGCACGTTGACGTGCAGTGGACTAGACACAATGGAAGATTTATTTACTTTACGTCTACAGATGCCCACTGCATGAAGACCGCATGTCGACTTGTTACAGACACAGGGGATTGATTCTCTAAGAGAAACAGCGATGAGCTCGACGTTGGAGCAGCGCCCTGTCTAGCTATAGCTCGAGTGAGCGAGACAGGGCTATGCCTGGACGACGAGTTCGACGCTGATGCGCTTAAAGAATAACAGTGTAGATTACAGATTTAAGTACAGAGCGTGCTGAGATTCTTTCAAGCACTTGACTGTTCTGTAGGCCTGACATGAACGGCTCGTGTTTAATTGGATCCCTCTCTGAATCTGTCGAACTAGTGTCATAAAAAAGGGATGCACGTAGACATAAGCTCAGATAAACTAAACTTGGCAGGGCATGTAAGGGCCACTGCTAAATCGTGGACTGGCCCGATAGTGAAACCACACTACGAGTAAAGTATAAATCAATAGAAATCGCCAATGTAGAGCAATGAAATCATTTATTCCGTAATATCCGTCTATTGATACACTTACTGATTATTCAGTAGTCATAATTTGTTGCTTCAAAATAATTTAGGCCTAGGTGTTTGTAAGAAAGGACATCGCATCGGTACAAAATAAATGCTTTTTTCATTGCTCCATATTGACCATTTATTTCCATTGAGTTATACTTTAAGTATAGTATACGAATCTAGAGCCCGAGAAGATGGCTCATGAAAATCGGGGACAATGGCTCAAAAAATATCCTCAGACAAATATTCATAAAAACATTTTAGACATACACATATAACTACATGTATAATAAATACCGCACTTCCAATAACTACTTTTAGTTACTATTTTTTGTTACTAGTCTGGGTCTCTTTTCGAGCCGGGCGATATACGTCTACTGGTAGATACAGCAGAAGTTTAATTTATCACTCTCTGCGGCTCTGTCATAAGCAGGAGAATAAGTATTGGCGGTCACATTAGGGCCACAGGTACACATCGCAAGAACAAGAAATTATGTTTTAGCGAGAGAAATCTTATTACTTCAAAACACTAGGCATTTAGCCAGGCGTTAATTTGCTTAAAAATTAAACGATATGGTTAACCAAATCCATTAAAAATAACAGCTACATTTACATCGCCGTCTGTGTCAATAATAATGCTATTCACGTTATAAAAGATAAGCACTGCGTTAATGCAAAGCAATATACGTGAATACGTGAGTAAATATCCGCTTACGCGTACCCACCAACCGCACGTTCGCGCTTCTAATGCAGGCTCCGCGCATGAATGGCGAAAGGTGTATCGTATCAGCGCTACTATAAAAAAACAATACAACAGCGGTCGAATGTAAGCGGCATTTTATTGTTAAAACGAGATTATGCTAAGTACAATACCAGTCCCGTCCAGTTATTACAACTTTTAATTTTTTTGCCTCTACTTAAAAAGACAATGTGTCATAGCATTCCTGAGAAGTATTATTGCACGGGTGTTTATTCTTTGTCTATGGGCTACGGACACTTTGTATATAAACGCCGTTAACGTTTTCCACCAGGTATATCTTAACTTAACCTATGCTCATGGCCATGATTTTCTAATATGTTGTTGTCATACCTGAAGAATTACATTTGTAGGGTTTTTGGCGCAAGTAAAAAAGAAAAAACAAACATAATACGAGTAACACCGTTACCAGTTTTAAATGACAGGTTGGTTAGTCTAGTAAATCGGTAACTCTTCAGAGCTTTGGCCGTTGCTTATTACCATTCCTTAATTAATTGACGAAATACCTAACGTTTAGCATCAAGTTCTGTTAAAGTAGTATCAACTCCGAGTACCTACAGCTTCTGTTTTTGCCTGGAGTCCATGTTTGTAGACCTGTAAGTATATCAACAATTAATAAGGAACGGTAATGAGCAACGTTGAAAACGCAGCAAAATTACCGAAATCTTTTGTAATATGAATTTTTGCTTTACCTGGAACCATGTAGCACAATTTCACAGATCAATTAGTCTATATGCCAGTATAATTTTCAGTTTACGTAAAGCATAATTAACTGCATACAAACAAAATGATGGCTATAGGTTTAGTTAGAGAATGGACAACGTTACGTCCGTTTAAATGAAAATAGCGTACTCTGGCTAGATTCACAACCCTCTAAACTTACTTTTATGCTAAGAACGGGACTCGATCGTATGATAAAATAATATTATGAACCAATTATCGGCCGTGGCCACGAGCAAGTCCACGACCGTTGGAATTCGATCCTGACCAAAATTTCTAGGAAAACTACGTAGCGTTACGCTATTACGTTTCTACTATATGTAAAATGCTCGTCCTGATAAGAAAAAGTGGGTTAGGTAACCTATTAATGAGGAAAACTCATGCCTACCTACTTGGTGCATGTGTACCGTACTCATATCACTTTTTAAGTACAAATGTATGACACATCGGTCTTTATCGTGATTTGAGTATCCCTTTAACCGCACCTGTATGTAATTAACGATGGTGGAATGCAAAAGTGACGCTCCAAATTCGTTTAAAATTAATTGTCTTTACTTTGGCACCAGCAGTTAAAAAAAAATGTTACAAAAAGACGCCACACCGTTAAATTGGATCATGGGATCCAATGGACTGAAGGTCTAAATACAGACTGCAACGAAATTGTAGAGCAGAAACTTTTTAAATTAAGTTTAGGCATGTGTAACATGATAATGATGGTTATTGCATAGCGACTGTGCAGTGACTCTAACATGACTTCCTATGTCCTTCTTCTTCTTTAGATTCTTTGGCGTTAACGAACTGCCTCAGTTTAATTTATCCTGCGTTAATGATCCTACTTATTTTGGCGCCTTTTGCATAATACCTACCCACACATTGCATGGAATACAATAATAAGTGTACCTATTGTTTACGCATTTACGTGTAAGTAGGTTTGTAGGGCGAGGTATGCTCACCTATTTGAAACAGTGAGTATTGTGTAGGTAACAGTCACTGTGGAACCTTTTCAAAGTAAATGTCAAGCTCTTGTTATAAACCTTGTGGCGAAACTGGTAAACGCAAGGCACAGAATGCTGATGTTGCAGGTTCAAGTCCTGCCATTGCCCTAATTTTTCTTTGTGTTGTCATTACAATTTTAATTTAATAATTTGACTGTTGAAAACATTTAAAATAAAGAATCGAAAGAAATTTCGGTTACAAAATTTAATAACTTTTTCTGGTAAAAAAGTAACTAAGTGACTAGCAAAATCAAAATTAAGTGTATGCATACATTATAAATCCGATAATAGGACTATAAGCCCCAGTATAGTAGAGTTTATTATATACGCGTCCGCGGTAGGTCGTGCCTGCTTATTACATCGATTAGTTACCTGATTTCTTTTAAATATATAGCTAGTAGGCATGTAAACAATCAAGTAAGTGCAGCCACTATCGAAGGTAGGTAATGTATTAAACGTTAGGCGTACGAGGGGCGATCAGATTGATTGAATAGCTTATTTTATTTGGTCACCGTCTCACGGGGGCTGTAAAGATATTTGCTCGCTCGTTTGAGGCAGGAACTAGCAACCGATGAACAGGGCCATCTTTAACCTATTGGAAGCCTTAGACAGTTAATCATCAGAATAATGAGGCCCTTATAACTAAGATGTGGCAGAGGACTTTTTTGTTAACAACAGGCAAAAGGAATAGGTATGATGGTGCCTGGGAAATTGTTTAGAGTGGCAAGTGGAAAAGAGGGGCCTGCCGATGAAGTCTTAGTAGCCTCGTAGCGTCCACTACCACATTTATTTTATTATTCAAATCTAAATACATAATAATATATGGACTCCTAGGAAAAAGAATAATTTTAAGCGGTTACTGGTATTGATATCAATTCTGCATTCGAATTGGAATTTACTAAACATGAACCTTTGTACTACCAAATTTGCCTTTTAATAGCTCAACTTATTAGAAGAAAAATATCTTGACCTACCTCTATGGGTTTTATATTGTCATTAACTTACTTACTAAGTTTTAGCAGACTCGTCTGCTAAAGTAATAGCAAATACCGATTTAGGTATATGAAAATAATATTTTTTGGTTACATTATTTTATTATTATGACTTGTGCTGCCGTAACATGACTGCCCAAGTGTAATTAATCTCTATGTGCGTCCCTTTCTTATGACACTAGTTAAACAGAGCCGCAGGAAAGTACAACATAAACTTAGGCGGCCACGTTAGGGCCATATAGTTGGAAAACCTCGTATTTTATTTAAATATTCAGATTTCATATGTGTATAAATATTTTCAACACCAAGTCTAGGATTGTTCATGTAGGTAGATGTAGCACGTTTTACTCTTTAAAGGGATTAGGTACGCAGCTGAAGCCATAATCGTGCGTTCGTGACCCGTTTGGTATCGATGGCGCATGCTTATGCTTCATGTTGTCTGCAAGTTAACTTCGCTTAATTTAATAATAGTATGTGAAGTGAAGTAATCTTTTACCAAGGGTAAAGTATGGCAGTCCACGGCAACGGCTCGTCGAGGTGCGGTTGCGTGTTTCGTGCGTTGTTACCGCGGCGTGGTGGACGTTGGAGATGAGTGACGTACCTGAAGTGGTGGTGCAAACTTGTAATGGAGTGGCTGAGGAACCGGAGGCGAGTGTTGCTGCTGCCGCAGCGTCCGCCGAGGAGCAGAGACCGGATGACGGGTGAGTAGTGGAAGCGAGAGTTCATTGCTGTGTACTTGGCTAATTAGAACTTGTCAGAATTGTCACAGTTTAACGCCAGAGTCTCACTAATTCTAGCATTTTGGCCGATGAACTGAACACGCCCTCGATTTATAATCGAATGCTTTTAGCACAATAAAGTGCGATAACAAATTTGAATTGGAATTTTCTATTTGTAGATTGGCCATTGACCCCAAACTGGGCTGCCGTGTTCGGTTCCCGAGTGACGTCATACGAGAAACGTGAGTCCTGCTCGTTTGCACCTAGTTTAGTTTCTTTGCTCACGACAATTGCGGAGATCCCGTGACGTCATATCGTAGTCTGTACTACAAAAACTTGATAGTATTGTAGCTGATGTTATAGCGATCTAGAATGCATTCATGCTTTTTACAAAAAGGGAGTTTTGTCTTTTGTTTTTATGAATAATGAACGGTTGTCCACAAACAGTTGGAATATGGAGATTTCAAACTAAAACATGTGACTTCAACTTTTGATTGTAACTGTTAGATAGCATGTCTCACATTTATATTATAGGTAAGTACGTGAACCACGTAACATTTTTAAAAAGTAGCTAAAGTATACTCAAGTATAATGTAACACAATGTTCTCGCAAAAACAGCGATGTGTCTTTCCTAGCTGCACCGGAAAGGTAGAAAAGCCGTCATTAAATTGTTGTGATGGCATTTCAGTTCATATTTCCTGTTTACCTATTTTTACAAGCTTTTACTTAACTTGCCACGTTGATTTGTGTATGTGTTTGTGATTTCGTACGTTAAGATAAAATTCTGAAAGCGAATTTTGGCGCATTTAAAGTGTTTGGTATATCATATCATTTATCATGGAATCCACATATACGTGTACAAATGACAATGCAATAAAAGAGTATCTTCATCAAAAAAGCTTTTATTTTAAAGGATTTTTTATAAACACTAAGTAACTATTTCCAAAGGCATTTTTGTACAAATATCGCAATCATCCGACAAGCAAATACATTAATTAGTAATTATTTACGTTTCAAGCACATATCAAAAGACTATAGAAAGTAGAACACTGGGCCACAATTGCATGCAAATTCTGTTTCTGGTTCTCATTTTAACTGATTTGTATAAGAATTTGTATTTGGTACATTATATTTGCGAGTGTAATTAAGTAATAAAACATAAAGTCAAGTTTAAAACATTGTGTGAAAACTCGGGTGACAACGAGTATAAAGATATCTACTAAACTGCCAAGCGTTACATTGTTTTTGCTATTAGGTGCGTTATTGATAACGATAACTGAAGTATTTGCATAATATGTATTTGTAATTTACATGTACCTATATATTATGCGTCATTATAGATAAATGTGTACATTTGAAAAATGGTGAGTGCATTTTTTCTTAGGTCTAAAGTCGACTCCATGGTTCTTTAAAAAAAAAGTTCCCTGTCCCTGAAGGTGCTGATAGACTTAAATATTCACTTGAGCGTTCTCACGAATGTTACAAAATTCACAATGTGAATAGAATAAAAAACAACGAGCATCGAGCAGGAGTTTAAAAACGGCAAATGCTCCATGTTCTTTTACAAGTCAATGCTCAAATCTATCAGCACATTTAGTGTCGGACTTCCCTATACTGACCCATTTGGATCACTAACCCTGTATATTTCACTAAGCATAAACGCAAACATGCATATTTAGATTGTATGTATGTGATTTGGTGGGTTTGTCTCATCGATTTTCATATTGAGCCCCTTCCTGAAGGAACCATGCTAAGATAATTGAGCTTTTTGTGTAGATTGTCCATGGACTCTGCATGACTATGATGTTGTCGTTGATAGCTAGTTCTAGAAATATACATATATGATTAATCCTTAACTTTATTAAATGGGTCTGTCCAAAGTCCTTCAATGTTAAATCCTTTGGGAACACCTTGGTTGGGCTGAACTGCCCCTTTACGTTTTTTATATAAAGGAGATTTTTAGAACATTTTTAAGTTAAACAATCTAAAAACATATTTGTTTCAGTGACTTACCGCTAATCTATCTATATAATTTTGAGTAAGAGGCGACTGAAATAGTTATATCTTCTGAAAATCATGGAAGCACAAAATAATTTCATTAGAAGAACTTGCTAAACCTTGAAAAAGCTCGAGACAATCGTTTTTATCGTTTGTAGTAACGGCTATACTGAGCAAGGTCCGACATGCTCCTGTCTGGTTTTTTTAATTTGTCTACACTTCTGCCACTCTAGAGAAGCAAATTCTCGTAAATGAGATGAAATATTCTGTATGTTACAGAGTCGCAATCACAAACATTCGGGCCATTGTTTGTAATTGCTTTTCTATTTGCCGCCATTCTAACGGAAATAACAATAATGTCTCGTTCGATATGCCTTTAGCTACGTGGAGGGTTGGTCGCACGCAGAGTTTAATTTAAACTTTTTCTTAAATTCGCTCCTCCTGGACCCAGAAGTTAATAACGATTAAGCCATTTTTTTGGTTTAACTATAATCTCTTTGAACTATAACCGCATGCAGAGTGCTAGGCATAGTTTTGGTCTGTGTAATGTACACTAACGATTAATTGGAATCACCCACGTTCCGTCACGTAACTTTCGGGACCAAAAGCTACTTAATTAAAAATAAAGTTTAAAGTAGGTAACACAGTAGGTTGCAACCCGATAGTTTTTGATTGATTAGTGATCATATCGTTAGACAATACAATACAAATATTCTTACTTTATTTAAAACTACAGCGTAACCAATATAATATAACTAATAGTTATGGTAAATCCTGCTAAATCTTAATTATAGGTAAGACTCAAATGGCGATCCTGTCGCTTAAGAGTGATTTCATCCAATAACCTTTTGATGGAGTAAAACAATTAAAACAAAAATGGCAGAATGGCAGGCGGTGCAAAATTGAAACATTGGACAATAAAATACATAACTAAATAATGTGTTTGTAAATAAGTACATTATGTACACTTACTTGTCTTACTTACCATCTTGTCACCTTAATTTTAATTTTATCTTCATCTCACGCTCTCAAGCGTTAAGACCGCCTTTTGGATACCTATATTTAAGATTTATCTGTAATTCCGTTAAATTGTTAATGTGGTAATACCTATTCAATAAAGAATACCTATTGTATTGTTTGTGTATAAAAAAGAGACCAGCAAAAGAAAATAAAGACAAGTAACTAATGGTAGGGACAAGTAGAGCTCTTAAGAGGGTTTTTAAAAATGTGAAGAGAATAGCGCGTCTTTAAAGAGTTCTTATAAGTAGACAAACGAGTTGCTCGGAAGGTAAACGAATTGGCATTGACGACGAGTTGCCGAAAAGAGAAAGAGATTCTGAAAGTTTACTTTGCTATAAAGATGCTCGTGATATTAAAGTAACTGGCTGCAAATGGGACGCGATGATTACTTTCAAAAATATGTTTTCCCTTTCAGGTAAGTACCTGCGAGTTCGTACCCGAGGATTTGAGGCATACAAAATACGGCCCCCAGCCGTGAAGTGGTGAGCAAACAGAATCCGCGAGCAATATTATGCTAGTACAAATAATTTCGGCATGCAAGCTATTTTGGAGGCCGGAGCTGCGCGCGACGCTAGCATGGGTTTTGCTACCTTTTGAACTCTCGTGGCGACTGAGCAAATTACGTAATTAATATATGTTATTACAACTTGCGCGGACCATATCGTTTATACTTACTATAAATAGATTGCCTTGACTTTTCTAATGCATGATTTAACTTAGAAAATAACTGTAATATCAACTAGTAATAGCATCCGTAGATTATGAAAATACATTAAGTTGTTAAGGCAATTTTGTTTTTATAACATCTATAGGTTTTGAAATAAAAAACTAATTTAATTTTAATTTAATATAAAAGTAAATAAAATGCAGTTATTGGATTTAAATATACAGCTACGTAAAGGTGCTTGTGGGAGGATTTCATCATATAGGAAGTACTTATAAAGTCATGATGATAAGGTAAGCTATTTAAAATTTAGAATAACAGTTGTATCATGTAGTATCTTACTAGCGTAGATATAGTACTACTTGAATCATACATAATCAGAACTAAGTTTGCGAAGATCTTTCCTGTAGACAACAGTAAAGGGTCTATATACTCCAATATTTTGGGCCAAATCTACACTACTTCCGCATATACGGTGCTCGGCCTAGTTTTGACCTATTCAAAGAAAACATAAATAGTATATGCTCATCTCGTTAATATTTGCCTACAGAAGAAACGACTTTTGTTTAATTTTACTGTGATTTTCAAACTATTCCTATATTACCCTCTTTATTGCTGGCGCGCCTATTTCAGTGCACTGAAAGGTTCCGACCGACGATTTTAGACTAAACGTATTTTAGTCAAGCCTTGTTTACAATTCAGGCAGGGCAACGGTTAGCAAACTATGTATTTAAAATGACGTAAATATAAGGAACGAAAGATGCCAAAGTGTAATGAACTATTTTTGGAGGGATCATTTTGCCGTACGTAATGGTAAGCGATTGAGTAAGAGCGTAATTCAAACAATCTACACAAATTCATGCCTGCATCATTTTCATTTGTCAGGTATCTATCACTGCTTGGAGAAAGGAACGAAAATGGGTAGCACGCAATATGAAATGTACCAAGTTAATCTTAGTTGTACTCTTTAATCAAAAATACCATTGTTTTTAGTTTAAATCTTAATTTTCAAATACAGAAGTGGAATAAACAAGTGAAAGTTCAATTGTCCTCTGTGCCATGTCTATGTATCCTCTGTGAGTCTGTAACTCAAATGTGACTTAAAATAATCTAATAACAATAGCTTTCGTATTAAGGTTCAGGTGGTTTAGCTGACAATCCATAAGGTTCGATTAGGAAACCATCTCTGCAAGTACAGTTAAGCCAGCTTCACGGAAAGTGAATAATAATAACTGTTTTTCTACAAAACCCCATCTCCTCTAGGCGTTCCAAAAAGAAATTGCGTCGATATAATGTTGGTGAATTAATATGAACATTTTCATTCAAGTTAGACATAAAACGTGGTTACAATTAATAATTAAGAAGCTGGTCTAGACAATGAATGTAACGCTCTAAAGGGCCTGACACGTTGGATCACAAACACGTCTATAGAATAGAAATTAATATGCAACAGAACGTTTTAAATATATTTAAGTAATTCGCGTTATTTTTAAATTTAAGTTTCTTTATGTACATTTATATTATGTATACATAATATAAGTGAAATGCTGTTCGTTGGTAACCGCATTAGTTAAGAAAAGCCGGACCGATTTGGCTATTTTTATCCGACTACGGCAAAGCCAAAAAGAAGGGTTATGTTTTTTGTTATAAAATGTTCGCAATAAGGTTTTTATGGGAAGAAAAATTGGAAAAGTTTCTCGAAAAGCTGGACGCCCTTTTTTCAATGGGAGTTGGACAGAACAACGTCTGTCGGGTCAGTTAGCATAGTATAAATAAAAATTAAATGCTATTCGTTAGAAGCGCACCACTCGAGAGCGGCTGGATTTTGCTTGTTTTAAAATGTTCGTAATATGTAGAATAAAGCAAAGAAACAATTTAAAAATTGCCCGGAAAGTGTAAAAAACGCAGTTTCTTTCTACTACATATATGTATAAACTCTTCTTGGTTGTCGAATTGATGTTATGTATCTGTCACATTCGAGAAAGTTGTCAATCATTCGCGACGATCATTCTCATCGGACAGAAGGGAGTTTTACCTTCAAGGGTGTAAAATAACAATATGTAATAGGGGGGGGGGGGGGGAGGTTTATGTGAATGTTTTATAAGTTTGCGACCAGAGACAAAATATTAGAGTTATTCTGATGTAAGATTAACGGAATCATTATAGCGCAGGGGGGAGGGACGCAGCGTGGTACGGTGCGGTGTCGGTGGGGAACCATACCTAAGCGTGCTTACCCGAACGGGCAGACACGTGACGGCAAATACACTGCAAATAGCTCATTAAAGTATTTATACGTATGTCTTATTTATAAAATAATTAGCCGAAATAATTAAAAATGCTAATTCCACGCGGACGAAGTCGCAGGCACAGCTAGTATTTAATGACTGTCTCAAATTATCAAAGATATCATAATATTATGTTACCTTATTTTTATAACTTCTTAAAGGCAAACCTTATCAGTACCATTTTCCTGTACTTTCTCGTAGCAATTTCCTTCTTAATTAATTTTTAGGATGGTAACTGTAGTGAAGATCAATGAGCACGCAATAAATGAGCGTAGGCAGACGTATCAGATAGCAAATTAATGATATTAATACAAGAATCATTGATATTTCGATACATTATTTACACGTGCGTTTCCCGGGATGAGTCGAGGAAACTCCCTGTCGAGTCGCTCCATTTGTTATCTGCTGAGAAGGCGATAAGAAGACGGGCCTTTGTTACTATTACATTTGGCACGCTACTGGGAATAACCATAGAGTTAGAATACTTCAGCTGAACTACGAGGCAGAACTAAACTACAATGTCCTCCAAAGTCATTATTTAGTAATAATATCTGGTTGATGAAGTTTTAAAAAAATACTAAATGTAATGTATTTTATAATTATAAAACTACGAACAGCTGCTACTTGCAATTTAGGTGTCGTGCTATTCAAAGTTCAGTTCAGCTAGGATTGCTCGTTCTTACTTCTGAAATTGCACTATAATCAGCCTCATACACAAGTTGTGTTTTACTATTCTAAACGACATTCTAGCTCTATGGGAATAACAAAAAGGTGCGCGAGTATATCAATCAGTTATGTCGCCGTCCCCGTTTCTGAACACACCTCTCCAGCTGCCACATTCAATTGGGGATTATCACATTTTACTTTTTCACTCAAAGGTACATTTTCGCTATTTAGGAAGCGCTACGATAAGAAAGCATTCAATATTTCCCCGAGTCACCGCTGCAAATTGTATATTACCGAGTGCCCTAGGGCAAATGAGATTTTAATATGCATGGCATTAGGTTCTTGTTACCTTTGCATATTGGAGTATCATTGCTGCTACAATGTTCTTTCTGTCAATGGCTAATGTTGAATGTTAATGGAGCAAATCTTAAAAATTAAAAGCGACAGTTGCTAATTTCTTTTTACTCAAATGCCATTTCAATATGCCGAAAAGAGACAAATATATGTGCCTGTAGTCAACAATTTTATAAATGAACTCTCACAAGTGTGGTCACATTTTGTTTGTCATGGTGTGCATTAGTTGAGTATGCCCTTAAATATATTCAAGACCACGTAGATCAAAGGTCTTCAACCCGCGGCCTACGGTGCCATTCTCGGCGGCCCTGACACTTGCTTGCGGAAGTTAACTTTACATGTCTAGAAATTAAAAATTGCCTAATTTATTATAATTTATATTTTATTCTATATACCTCCTTACAGACTGGGCATGCGGCAAGGCGCGACCACACCTCCCTCTCACCGCCAGCGCTTCTGATTCATTAGTGTTATTTATTTACTTAATTAAGTTTAAGTATATTGGCATGTTTTCTTGTGTTGCGGCCCGCCAAACCAAAATTAAAGTTTTCTCGGCCCTTGAGTTTAAAAAAGTCGAAGACCTCTGGCGTAGATTATACTATCTGTAAGTACACAACGGTGACCAATTTTGCGTGTACGGGTCTCTTTGGTCTTAAAGTTTTACTTTGTACTGTTCTGCGGTTTGTAGAAAGGCTAGCTAAGATTTTCAATTGTCGGTAAGTATATCTAGGTGACGTCAAAGGTTAAAAAGAGAGGCACTTAGCGGAAAAGCGAGAAAGACTTTCTGGCTAACCGTGCTTAAGCTCGGCTTCATATTTGCTAGGAATCCGTAGCAGAGAAGCCTTTGAGCCGCTACGAGGCGAGGGCTACGCCACACCAGGCTTTACAAACACAATTATTGGTTGCTGATGCCAATTACCTGCAGTAAATATTGTTAAAACTAATACTTTTTATCCACAATTAATACATTATTGTCAATCAAAAAATTTACTGTTTGTAAAGAAATCTTCTATTACGTATTTTGTGTTACGGTGTTATTTGAATTATAAAACTAAACAGTCTGCCAAAAAACAAGTAATTTACATGTCTATGCCTCGTTATTTTTAGGATGTGAAATGATGTAAACAATCTTCGTAAGTTTAATTGCAAAAGTGTTATTTTTGAATAAATTAGAGCTGCTAACTAAAATATCTACTACACATTTATCATGTAATTTCAGTATACTTAATGTATTAAAAAACGCTATTTACATGTTTTATTGTAAAAAAAGGTTTAGTACCTAAGTAGGCGCTTTACATCATTTCAAATCTGTATAAAAAGAAACTGTATAAGCGAAGTCACTGATAAAATAAATGAAAGGTAAAATGTGGAGTATTTTCCATTTTGCTTATCATATCAAATCATTTCGTTCATATCAAATTATAAGAAATAATCAACCATGATCAATAAAATTTTAATTTATGACTAATTAATTATTTGATATTGTTTTGTCACAATTGTTATCTGATTATCTCGTAAATAATACCGGTCGTATAAACAGAGATATATATGTATACATGTGTGAAATAAGACAAGTGGGTAAGTATTAAATATTTTCATACAAGATATCAAATTAAATATTTCTATTTCACCACTCTCAAGCAACGCAAAGACAGGTGTCATGAGTTTTAAAGTTTTTATCTGTCTGGGGGCCTTATGCCTATGATATAACAAAAGACTAATTTGTTAACAACAGGCGAAATTACTGGGAACTAGGAGGCTGACATATTAAATAACTCAAGTTCTTGCAAGAGGCGCTTGTCAAATTAAAGCTTTACTGTTTTTCTTACTATTAGTACGAGATCCGGAGGCCCACTACCAAAAGACTGGGCCACACCGGATGTGTATGCAGCACGACTCTAGCTGGCTTCGTAGAGCTGCGTTACGTGCACGCAACACAAGTGATTTTAAATCTCCATACATTACAACTGGCCTGTGCACGCGCGTGTCTCTGGAGCCACTGCATACCAGCCTTATTCCAGCTGCCAAATTTCATCACCGTACTACTCGTCGGAAAAATAGGTTCCATCAGCACCACCTCGATACGTGGTGGTCCTCTGGCTGGCGGCTGGGGTTTTCCATCTTGCTACCACATGGGTGCCTTCAAGATGCGAGTGTACCGTTTCTTGCAAGTCCTAATGGCGCTGTGGGTATCCAAGGGCGGCGGTGCTTACTTAACATCAGGTGAACCACTTGCCTGTTTGTCGGCTTTATTATAAAATAAATAAATATATATATGCATCTGATGTGGCCCGGCCTTTATGGCTGTCAACAACGGACGAATGACCCGCATACTCGTTTGCCTCTTTTTGAAAAAAGCCTCTGTGCACTTTCGCTGAGATAGTTTAATTACCGACTATTTCAGCTGAGTAAATTCGATCGTATCTCGTTTTGTTCCGAAATAACCTTTCCATTATATTGTCTTAAACGGATTGTAATAGATTGCTTAATTACATTAACTTTGAGTGAAATACATAACAGAAATGATGAAACAACTTTTAGTACCTGCCAATCTTATTTTAAGAAATTGTTTGGCCTTGTTCGGGATCTATTGACTTGCTAATGAGTTTTGCAATTATGCGTGGAATTTACTTTCTTCGAACAATCAGTTCAAAGTTTATAAATTAATTGTAATGACACGAAAATCCGGATATTGCAGCAGAACTTATTTAATCAAAAATTATTCATACAAGACAGATAATAATTTTAATAATACATAAAGAATGCGCTACATTTAATGTCTCCTTATCTGCGGTTTATATATTTATGAATAAAACTAGCTTTTGCCAGCGACTTCGTACGCAAGGAGTCATGTTATTTTTTGATTCGAGTATGATTCAAGCAAATGTTCACCCAAAGCAGCAAACATGCAAGCAATCTTGCAATGGGGCTTGCAAGCAAACATGCAATACGTAATGCAAGCAAGCATACAATATGGCATGCAATCAGGCACGCAATACCTATGGCATGCAATCTGGTATGCAAGACGGCTTCAATAGTTTAGTTGGAGTAGTTTATTTATGGGTTATACTTTATGTAATAAGAAATTATTATTCCACAGGGACCTTTTCCCGTGATGAAAAATACCCTATGTCAGCCTCCATAACCTAAGCTGTCCATCCTATCTTCATGAAAATTGCATGGTGACTTATTTACGCGTATTTCTGTATTGTTATTCCATCAGGAACATTGCATTTTCTCGGGAAAAGGTAACATACAGATAGACAGACATACAGGGTTACATTCGCATTTATAATATTATGTAGTAGGGATTAGTAGGGATACTAGGAATTTTATTAAAGAAGCAACGAAATAAGTGAATATAGCTATGTATGTATTTTTAAAACACTGTGGTCGCTTCGTAGATGTGATGTTCAGCAATAATTATATAAAGGCGACTTAACAAAGTACAGTCAACTAATTTGATTCTAAGGCCACTGTAGAACGTTGTCGCAATGTGTCATCGCAGAAATATTATGTTATTTATTCTAAAGTCATTATGACATTTATAATAAAAAGGTTCTATAGTGGCCTATTAATCAAATTGGTTGGCTATAAAGTCAACCAAGTAATTGCTTGACCACTTTTCGACCGTATTACAAAAGGATAAGGTTCAAAAGTGGTTAAGCAATTACTTGGTCGACTATACCTACTGAATAGCGGTTCTACGCGTGCCGACTATGTACCGCATTAGACGCGTCCGCTTACTGTGGTCCAGGCGTATTTTAACCTACTGTGGTACACGCTAATCTATAGCTGCTTACCTATATCTACAGTGGTACACGCGTACACAGTGTACAACTTACTAACTTACCTCACCGTAGGCCGGTCGCACGTAGCAGCGCCGTCTAATTATGTGCCACGTGTACATCTTGATTATCTTTCGGTTGACCCATATTATTGCGTTTCGTGCCCTGACTTGTGTCCAATATCATGTTGTTATTAGTTTGGTGCTAGCCTAAATACATTTAGTTAATACACGTAGTTTTTTCTGTAAGCAATTTAAATATGATTCTTCAGATGGCAAAGTAAATTTATGTAAATCTTAAACATTACGCTCGCTAAAGAAGGAAAACAATTCATGTTATTTCTATAAATTACTCGTATCTACTCATCTTTCTTTCCTGGTTTAGAGAACATGCAGGTATATACATTGGATACACAAAAAATAAGCAAGACAAAGGACGGTGTTAGTTTAGAACGTAATTTCGTCTTATTATTCGCATTGTTTTGTTTGGTAGCTGAATTAAGCGAGGTGGTTCCCAAGCATGTTTTTGTCGTGCAAATGGTTTATCGTTAAAAAATGTGGGAGTTAATTCAAAGTTTTTTCTTTGAATAGTTATAAATTCCCAAAATTGGAGTTGCTTTCTCTTAGTCTCCAAGAATCGTTTGTAAGTGCCAACCCATTTCAATTCCTCTTATTTTAAATTTTCATAAAGCTGTAGGCGAATCTTTTGGATAAGAGCACAATTGAAATATTATATTTCAACCATAAAAAGTTGAGGATGAGGCTGAGTATTCACAAGTGCGATTAGACAGCGCTACGCACGTACAAAACCTCGATGAACACTTAACTGCGCTCAAAAGTGCGAGACGGAATTCGAAGCATTGGAGGTATTAAGAAACGAGGCGAGGGCGGCGATTTTTCCCGCCTAGGCGGCGCGAGAGCGGTCGGGCGGGCACGGTGGCACGACGGGCACGGTGGCACGTCGGGCACGGTGGCACCGTGGCACGGCGGCACGGGACCCGCCGCGCGCCAGTCGCCGCTCGGCCGCGCGAAGGGGACGCTCGCTCCCGTGCACCCGCGCCGCTCCCGTGATAAACAATTTCCACGCGACACTTTCAACTTAATAAACGGTTCAAAAAATCACAGTTTACTTCTAAAAGTTAAAGATAATTTTATAAGTGGGTGTTAAAAGTTTTACCAGGTGTCTGTGCAGCGACCGTCATGTGTGGCGGTGACCACGCGGCCGCCGCCGCCGGCTGACCGCTATTGCTGCATCATAATACACCATCACCACGTTAACTGGTAAGTACGTACCGACACTTTTTGTTTGATAGGTTCAATATGCACCAACTTAATAAATTATCCCCTCAATTAAGCATTTAATTTTCAGTTCACGGGTGGATTAAATCATGAGGACTCGGAAAGTAAAGGCGAAGTCGTGTCATTAAATTTTCCTCCTTAGTTAATTGCGTCAAACACTGCTATTTTGATATTAATGCTTGTAAGATTTAATTTCCTTTTTTACCTGTATACGTTGTTCAAGTTGGACTCATTCAGGTATAATTTGGTGAATAGTTTATAGGGCAAGTTTCCCCTCGGTTAATAAAATAGGGGTTCGGCAGGTTAATGCGGGTGTGAAGCACTGTAGTTGGTTTAGACGACTTTACGACTTTCATGTGAAATAAAGCCTCTCATTCGGAAAATAGGCCATTAACACGTTATTTATTCGGTTAACTGTTATTGAAAACAACGGAGGAACTCGGTCATTATGTTAGCATTCAGTAACTAAAGTTTTATGGTACGTCTAAAAATTCAATTAAATCAGAGAAATGTTTATTAACTAATAATGTTAGCAACGTTTTATTTCAGTAGCAGATGTAAAAGCTACGTGTGTTTAATATTATTAGAAATAGAAGTTATTGACTAAAACAATAATTCTGTTAATTAAAGAAATATAATTTAAGACGGACTTACTTTGTAGCAGCGCTACGAAAGTCGTAGACGTATGACATCGTAGCCGTACTACGTTATTATCTGTGTATAGGTGTTCTTTTGATAACAAGGCAACAAGCTAATTTGGTTATCGTAACAACTCAATATTCTCATCCCACTTGGAAAAGAGAAGGAAAATTATATGTAGCAAGAAAAGACTTAAGAGGTAAAAACTCTTTCTTTTTGTACGAGTGCACAAAACAAGAGTATAATTTAAGTTTTTAATATTCTCTGTATCAATTGATGTGGCATTGTAGGTAAGATATAATACACGCAATTTAAACTGTGAAAATAGTGTTATCTTCACCCGACACAGAGACTAAAAAATACAAAATAAATAGTTACTTAATTGAAAAACAAATGTCCCCAGTGTTTACCTACTTATAATGAAAGCTTGAAACAATTCAAGAATAGTAAATAAGTAAACATAATAAATGTATACCTAGGCAAGATCATTAGAAACATTGTCTGCAGCAGCTGAGCGAAGCCTTCATTAGCTAAGCGAAAAACGTTATAATGCGCTAGTTAAACAAAAGAAAAGGGTTTATTTACGGAGAGGGTGAAGCTCAAAATAAACATTAAAATTAAAACAAAACAAATCCCTTAATTACTTATTTACTACTGTATACAGACTTGTTTCTGGAACACGTAAATTAGCAAAAGTAGCAATTCCAAGATAGAACCTTAAATTGGTTGCTAGGACTGTCAAAGCGTGGCACGAAAGCACGCTGGAAGAAATCTAACAGTTTCCGTGGATTCTATTTTTAGTGCTACATTTTCGTTACGTTTATGTATAATAAATAGCAGAAATAACAAGTCGACGTCATCCGCGGAACCACTTGTTACGCCGTGACGCGGAACGGTGGGTGGCGGAACGTAAGCGTCGTGACTAATAGGCCCATGACAGAAAGGAAGCATTTGCGCTAGGTACGAGTACAGTCCCGGTCAATATCAACTATGCACTTTTGTACTGTATCGCATACATTTATCAACCTCGCCTCGTAACAAGTTACTTAACTACTTATTGTGCCAGACAGTTCAATATGCAATAAAACTTGCTCTGTTTGCTGTGTGTTATTGTCATCTATTTTTCTTTGATTCTTATTATTTATGTTAAGTACTTAATTTACTATAGACATAATGAATTGCTCTGTAATTTCGTTTTGAAATGACAAAAAAATATATAAGTAGCGGGGTTTCTTCTCAGCAGAATCTTTCATTTTCAAAAGCGCTGCTAAAATCAGACGTTTAAAGGACCCTATGTGGTTTGTACTTGCAAAATGACTGTTTCATTTTCTTTTGCCAAAGTAACCTTTGATATACTCTGAAGTTCAATTCAATGTTTGTGATTTTTGTTTATAAGTATGATTCCAATTTTCGTTCCGAATTTACAACCCTGGATTTTCGAAATGTCAGAAACTTTCTAGCTCATCATCATCATGTAAAGTCAAACGCCAAAAAGGTCAAACGATTAATCATGTGCAAAAAATAACTACATACTTATCGAACGCTAGTTTATAACTCCGCCTGGCAAAACCCATGTGTTATTTTTCTGCTTACCTCTTTGATTTATGTCATCCATTTATAAATATTTCATCCCTCGTTTTTCGCAAGCGAAAATACCTTAATACGTGGACCCCATGTTTAACAACTTACTTTCGAGCGAGTGACGCACGTTTGCATTAATAATTTCGCAAATTCCTGTTCAACCGAATACAGCGCACATAACTCCATAGTCGCAGGGGAAACGAATAGCTTTGATTAAATAAACATTTACTTTCAAACGGGTTTTATTGCAGTCAGCACGTCTTTAATATACTAGCGTCTCACTAAATAGACAAATAGCTACGACAATGACTTTCGAGAATTCAGCAACGTGTATACGGTGTTTAGTTTTTCACCCTTGCCCGCCCACGCGGTCCGGTCGCATTTTTCTACATAAGTAGGTGCCTGGTGCCTCGTGTTTTGATGTTGACAGATGCTATAAATATCTCGACCGTCTTGGAATAATCCTATTACAGGCCGGGTTGGATTTCCTTTTCCAATGCGTGTTCTATCGAGACGCACTACTGCATTTCAATACAATACAAAGACCTTATGCTTTTGCCACTCGTTACGTCGCCGCGTGATAAGGATTGACATACTCATTAGGTTCACTAGAAGCTTTTATGTATACTGTGAACACATTGTCATTGTTTTTAAAAGCCTTTTGTTCTCACGCCCTTTGTATTGACATGACGTTGATATTCACTTTTGTATGGATTGTATGAACGTCTTAACAAAGGCTACGTGTGTTCAAGTTATTTTCAGTTACTTTCTCTTTTTCTTTAGAACTACTAGGTAATTAAATTATTATGTTTGTGTTAGGCCTATTAGTAAGTTAGTCGTCTGTATTTTCTGGAAATATTAAAAATAAATAAATAAGGTAAGCTCACATAATTATTATTTGATGACTGGAGACATTTTTATTTTACTTTTTAAGTCTAGCAGACGATATAACGGCGAGCTTTGTTCTACCTAGGTTACCTAATATTAAAGAGACGCCAAAAGCAAGAGTCGAGAGTCCCTTTCTTTACTGCGTCCTCTCTCACCACACATTATTCAAGAGTACTTTATAGGCTTTACCCAATGTAAGAAAAGGTTTGCGTAAATTAATTATTCGTTTTCATTTATTCATCAAGGTACAATTTTGTGCAGGCGAGTATTTATATACCAACGCTACGAGTATATAAGCTTTTGTTCATGGCATATGTTCCATCAACTGTTCTTATAAATTCGAGACGGCGGAGCCCATTCATGGCCGTAACAACAGAAACCTCGTGAAGTAATGAGTTGACAATTACGATATTATATCAAGTTGAGGTTTTATTAATTGAACTGGTTTTTGCCGACTTCTTCGTACTGTAGACTATGAAATAAAGCAAATCATTCAAGTATAGTGTAGTTTAAAAAAATCTTTAGAACCGGTTTAGTAGAACATTTTGTATAAAATCCACTTTTTCGATTGAAAATACTCCAATATTGTATGTACAGATAATTTACTACATTTGCTGCAATATGTGAATTATATTATTTTTATAATTTTGGTACAATTTTTTTATGTTAAGAAAAAATAATTGGTACGTACTCAACATGTTAAAATGACCGCAACTTTCTGGTAGCGAAACTTATCTGCAACAGTTTCTTTCTATTTTGGATTAAACGCCGACAGAACGTTTCGTTTATAAGTGTTTCGACGACAAAAGCCATTCAACTACGAACGTTTCAACGACAGTTTACGTTTTGTTCATAAATGTGTCGATGGAAAAATCTTTCGACTTTGAACGACATACTTCATACGACATAATCAGCTTAAAAATAAACATGTATTTTCGAACTTGTAGCATTAAAATTATTTGTAAATCTTGCTCGGTAACTTGGAGCCAATTAGATACGTTTTTCCTTCGAGAAACCGGTGTTACTCGTACACTCTTACAGCGTTGATGTGCCGACGGGAATTTAAATAGAAAAATACCGTGAGATTCATCTTAAGAACTTTATTTTTAAGAACATTGTGCAAAGATGCCTATTTCTACGTAGAAGCAGCTGCACTTATGTATATGCAAATGCCCACCCTTCACTTCAATACGAAATAAAATACATCCGACATAATCTGACTATTAACCACCACCATTTAAATTACTAGGTACTATACCCCTGGTTTCCGCCCTACGCAAGACATCATCAGGGCTTGTTAAGAAATCGTCTTTTGCATTGTGTACATACGTACGTGACTGTAGAGCGACAAGGTACAAAAATGGCTGTATGTACCTATACGTATATTATTGCTAAATAGGTATTTCTGACGCTGATTGTTCAACACGATATTCCGCTGGAATTCGCGGTCGCATGATGAAGATCGATACGAGATTTAGGGGATAAAAACCTAATTGGGGACGATCTGTACGTGACATCCGAAGTAGAAACTGTGATGTGGGAGCAATTATATGCCCGTGTTCAACTAAATTACCTGGCATCAGCGCTATTCCTGGTTGCTGAAAGCCGGAACGAAAACTGAGATGAAAATCGTGATCGTGATTTCATCTCAGTTTTCGTCGTTTCTATTCGTTATCGTTTAGTATTTACACGTGTACGGTGTATGTGAGTTACTTTACATTTACAAAATCGCACTTAAAATTGTTATTGTTTTTAATTTTGATTCATTTCACACAAAACTGAACTGTGTACCTAGCACGAAGTTCGTGCCACAAACTTTCTCCTACATTTTGTTTATGTAAACAATTCCAATGTACCTACGTGCTCGAGCTACTGGGCTGTTGAAATTTAAAATAGAGCGATGAAGAGACACGTTCTAATGCGTATCCAAACGTTTTTCAAAACAATGATTCTTTTTGATGTCGCTACAAAATCTCGTGTAAAGTAAGACGATAATGCTATCTAAAACTTGATCCGCTAATCTTGTCCTGTTACTAACTCTGATAGAAGTGTCTTAATGTAATCAATGATCTGTGCTATCAAAATACTCAAGAGGCTTATCTCCAAGCAGAAGTGGCATAAATGATACTATTATTATGATTCACAAGGTAGCCTCGGCTCAACAAGGTAGTAGATATAGTTTCTGACGGATATCGGAGCGCAGAAGACGGTCATTAATATGTGAATACGACCTTATTGCGAAGGACGTAAGTGTGTGTTCATCTGAACTGAACTTTTGAGAACATGGTCCGCTCTGATATCTTTAACGGCTATTGTACTTGCCATCAAGACATACTTTGCATGTTTAACGAGTGTAAATCTTCTTATTCAATAGTAAAGCGAGTACAGATATAGGGGTGCGATTTTCTAAAGTCACATTGTCGCGGTCAACCTAGCGCCGGCGTACTGTCTCGCTTGCTCGCACTTGAATGTCTGTGTTCGAATACGGATTCAATCTTCATCAAAAATATGTATTCAGGTTGTGATTCAGGTAACTGAAATCGTAAGATAATATTTTGTTTGAGTATAATTAAAAGTTAAATATGGTTACAATTAAATGCAAAAAATCATTACTTTGATTTAACAAAAGCAGAGCAAAAAAAATAAAGCGTAAAGATGCTTATTTGTTTTATGAAACTCTTTAGCCTTTACGCGGTGAGGACGGATAGATCAGTCTGTCGGTAATTGAAAGCTCGTAAAATAAGAGGAATTTAATAGCGCAGGGTTCGGGTTTGCTGGCGGCGTCATTATATAGCTACACGTATCATGCTACATGTCGTATCCACCGCAGGCAACGTGTTTTCTGATTGTCATTTTCCTTGACGTATAAAGCAAAAAGCGACTAATGAGTTCGTGGTAATATTTTTATCAACAATACTAAATTCATTTCCAAAGAAATTTACTAATCGAGTTGTCACAACACGTGAAATGTCCGTAAATAATTATTTATTTATTTAATCTTTGTTATACAGGTTCCACCTAACATACACAAATGGCGAAATAGGTACCTATTGAGTGTTTTAGATTTTTCAGTAATTAATTCATTTTCTGATTTTATGTAAATTCAAAACTTTTCCCAACATTACTAATTGTATTTTGTAAAAATTTCTTAATCGTACAGCGTATGCAAAATTCATTGTATGCTTAAACCACCACAAGTGAATCGCATTCAAAGAATAAAAAGTATAATCCTGAAATAACAATAAACTATTTTAGTTACAAACCACAGTCTCATAAGACACCACTTGCTATCCTGATAATATAATTTCCATCACGTTTCATTATCGGTATTAAACGATTTCGTAGAAATAAAATACCTACAGTCGTATCATTGTTTACGCACATGTTATTAGGTATGAGGCTTTATACGATTCAGATGTATATATCCGCCAGATAAGAAGATATCTGATAGATAAGAACAATTCCATATTTTTGTAATAAAAACCGGATATTATTATTTGTAATACTTACAAGGAAATGCGTTTTCCGAGAGTGTTTCCGGTAATTACTCACACTTTCAGGTAGCAAACGTAAGATTCTTATCTTTGTTTTGAATGACTGAGTCAGAACAGTTATAATTTTTATGCAAACTATATAAATGTATCAATACTGAATAGAATTCAGGTCACGCAATGATATTACTGAGTACCACCACGAGGAATGTTTTGATGTAAGATATACACAACGTTGTTTGGCTTTATACCCTCTTTACCCTATTCAGTTTCCGGATGACCAATAAGGTAGGGCCACTTACAAAATATTTAGTGAGGTCTAAGGATGTACAAGCTATTACTTAATTGACTAAATAAACCAATATATATTGCTAGATTTTACTAGCATGAAAATGACATCAGACGTAGACTGGATTGTCGGAAAAGTCAGAATCGGAGTTGTTCAGGATTACCCTACCCAGGACAGGGTTTTAACAAGATAGAAACAACTTTGACAAAGAAGCTGACAGAAAAACTCAAAATGGGCTAGGCAGCACCAAAAAAATTGCCCCAGATCATTGAGTCACATATTATTATCCACCAATATTTTAAGACCATAAGGACTGATATCATACTATCAGTTGATTTGAGGAGAGAGCTTGTGTAGTGGATCCAAGTCATGACGAGCTATGGAGAGAGTTACGCTCAGAGTCTCATTTGAGGAAAAGATTCGCAATGACCAGATTCAAAAACGTATCAAGGTCCGAGACATAGCAATCGCAAAAGAATCGGTACCCGTGTAGGATGGTCGGTAGAATGACGTGTAATGCAGAGTGATTCCCTTAGCGCAACAGCGACAAGCTCGACGCTGGAGTGGCGCCCTGTCTTGCTCTAGCGCGCTAGCTCGAGTATGCGATGCCTCGACGTCGAGTCCGACGCTGTTGGGCTTAGAGAATAATAGTGATGGAGTGAAGACCACCCGCTCGGTGGAGAGATTACGTGAAAAACGTGGCTGATACCGGCTGAATGCGGGAAGATCGGGTTTGGTGGCGTAACCTTACAAAAGCCGACACACTTACAACAATGGACGTCTACGGGCTGAAAATGATGAAGTCACGTTACTGAACCACATGTAAAATTTGTGCACTCACTGAATCGTTTTCTGTACGTAACTATCTTGTTGATAATGATAACATCGACGCTTATAATTAAACATGTTTTAATAAATGACGAAGTCCAAAAGATACGGATTTAGACATGGGTAATTAAGATAAGGTAATTCACCTGATGAAGGCATACACATTTACACAATACATACATAAAAATGCTTTTAAAACAGGAAGTAGTGTATTCATGCGTCATTCATAGCTAGGCATTTGGGTTATCAATACATAAACATAATATTATACATACATACAAATATGAAAATTAAGTGCTGCGTTAAAAGAACCATTCATTACTACATAATTGCCACACATAGAGAAGGTACTTACAGACAGACACTTTACTTGAATTTAGTTTTACAACAACATCAATATTTAGAGCATAAGATTAAGTAAGGTAGCAAAAGGCTTAAGCTGAGCGTACTTGTATGCTACACAATTTGCTGCTTATGTCATCCAATCAATCCAAATAATTACGTACTGGTACATACAGATACAAACATGTCTACACACCACGAGACAGACACTACAAGTAGATAAATAAGCAGGCTCGTCTTGCCCAGCCTGTTCGTTCAATGAGGGTAAATTGCGTCGCGTGCGACGGGATTATACGATAGACAGAGAGGAATACAATGGATATGTTTCTCATATCCAAACACCATTTTGTTAGAAAAAGTACCTACTATCGTCTAGTCTGCATGTGCTTATTTTATTTACACATATCAGCATCTGGCCTAGGCGGGGGCAAGTCAGATGTTAGATTCGGTAATCTTCGTCCGCCTTCGTCGCGCGCGGTTTTTTGGCAATTGCACCGTGCATTTTGCCAGCATCTACTGCGCGGTTTATTTAAAAGTTAGAGCATAAGGCCCCGTTTACAATTTGATTAGTAATTAGGCGAGTTCATACATGTTCTGCGACATTTCCAGGGGGGGGGCAGCTGCTCCTCCCCCCCCCTCCCCCTGGGTACGTCCATGCATATCAGTACTTCCTCGGGGATCCTCCTATCACCAGACAAAATGCAGCCAGGTGCGGTGCAGGTCGCGCATAGAGTCCATACTCACACATCTGGTGCGTTTATAGTCCAACAGCACAATCAAGTTTGTATTTCAAAAGGTTGTTTAATTTTGTTGTGCTCACAACAGACGGGCAAAAAAGAATTCGTCTTTTTTACGCGTTAGATCTCACCTATATCGCATTTTTACGCTACTCAAGAACTTCAATTTCACGTAAACTCAAAACATCAAATATTTACCAGATTGGTGTGTTAAATTGGTAGCATAGGATTCTGAAACAAATTACAGCCATTAAAAATATCTACGAATAAATGTGACCAATTTCAAGTTTTATACCCTCTTGGCTGTTCCTGAGATATTAGGCTGTGCCAAACGAACCTACTGACACAGAAGCGACATTTTAAGAGTTTTATTGAGGGTTCCAATGACCGTTATAGTTTCGTTATGTACGTCCATCCGTTCATATGTCACACGCATTTTACCCATAAACTGTGTTAGGAAGCCAGAATTTTGCATGATTATAGGTACACATATATCGGTTTCGCTGACCTAAAAATAAATTATGTAGTCGGGAACTATGCTGATACTTTATTATAATTTTATTGAGTACCAGCCAGCTGGGCATAGATTACTGAATATCCACTACAATCAGAGCTTAAATGACAAGTACTTACCAATAATATTCTGATAAAGTAGTTTCTTCGTGCCTATCAATTTCAAAATAAACTCTTATTTTAAAATATTAAAAATAATGAGCCTTACACATTGTCTAAGCAGGTAGTTAAAATGTTGGCACGTAAGTCATCATTTTTGTTTTATACTAGCTTTAGCTTTATCTATCTATATATATAAAATTCAAAGTCCTGACTGACTGACTGACTGACTGACTGACTGACTGATATATCAGCGCACAGCCCAAACCGTTGGACCTAGAGACTTGAAATTTTGTACATAGATACCTCATACAGTGTAGGCATCCACTAAGAAAGGGTTTTTGGAAATTTCACCCCTAAGGGGGTAAATTAGGGGATGAAAGTTTGTATGAAAGTTCGTCAGTTTTGAAGTTAGGATCTTGAAACTTTGTTGTAAGGCTTACGTAAAAAAAATAATTTATACGGGTCTCAGTGTTTTTAATAATTCCACCCCAGAAGGGGTGAAAAGGGGGATAAAGTTGTGTATGGAAAGACCTTCGTTTACGCAGCAAAAATCACTATATTTCTTATTTAGGCTTATAACGCGACGTGTATATCGGGTGTTATTGGAATTACAACCTTTAAGAGGGTGAAAAGGGGGATGAAATTTTGTATTTGAGTTGTTCGTTGTATCTCAATGTTAAATACTCAAAGGACCTGCCACTTCTCAAGCAGCCCTTGGGAGCAAGAAATCATTGGAAAATGTCTGTATATAGGAGAAAAATAGAGGAAAATAAAATGAGTAACCTAACAGCCAAAAAAATTTTCTTTCCAAATTTCATCTGTCTGTCCGTGTGTTTGTAAGAGCGTCACACAAAAAATTCCGCGCGAAGTTGTATGCAGTTTGCACAGTTGTATTGCTAGAGATCTAACTTAAATCTGGTTCATACTCACTAGTTCATGCGCCATCTTGACAGGTCACTGAGAAACCGCGTTAGATACGTATTTCCAAATTTCACGCATACGACGTCGCAGGAAAAACTTAGTAAAGTACAAGCAAATATATTAAGCCAGCAGCAAATATAATTATTTCTCTACAGAGTTCAAAAGGTCATATAGATCTACACAATACTATTGCCAAGAGCCAAAAGAGCAAAGGTTTATGCAACTGTTTTTGACCTCTTCCGGTGTTCTAATACTTCTGATGCTGACGGTAGGTACATACTGTGCCGAGCCGATGTGGATGAAATTTGAGACAAAGTGCCTTAGTGCTTTGTCCCAATGGGAACAAACAAATTTGCTTAAAATAATGTTCTTATTATTTGTTAATTATTGTTCTCGTTATTTCTTATATCAATTTTTTTATTAAATAAGAAGGCAAACAAGCATGTGGGTCACCACCGCCAATAGACAACCGCAACCTCAAAGACATAGCAGATGCGTTGCCAACCCAGAGGGCTAAGATGGAATGCCTCTTGTGCCAGTGATTGCACCGACTGTCTTGCTCTCTACGCGGGAACACATCAGTGCAAGCACTGCTGCTTAGCGGCAGGATTAGCGAGCAAGATGATGGTAGCGATCCTGACGAACCTTGCACACGGTCCTATCACCCAAAAAACATGATGAACAATATGATCTCCAGTCTACATTCAAAATTAAAGCCGAGATTAAGAGTTACGGTCTACAAAGGACTTGATCCGATGGCTGATGTGGTGAAATCATTAATAATCCCAGGACAGGAATTGCGAGCCTTCTTGGCCTACGTGCCAACTATGTCACGACGTGCTATTGTCTTTTTTTGGTGCTGCGGCACTCGTGCCATAGGTTCGCCATCCCTACAGGGCATGACAGACCAAGGTCGGATCACGACAGGCATTGCAAACCATGTTGTGAGTGCACCTTAAATTTTAGTCTCTGATACTATTTCTGAGAATAATTTCCATTTTCCACGTGTAATGGATTCCGTGAAAAACAGGTGTGAAGTGTCCACCAAATGACATAGTGATTTTTTAAACGTTCCTGTTTGTGCCCATGCATGGGGTAGGAAAGAAGGTCAACACTAAAAGAGGGGTTCATATTTTTTGTCTATTTGTATTTACGTAGATTGGGTAACCGTTGCTTTAGCATTAATAATAAGCTAGTGTCGCCAAATATGTAGAGCATTAAACTCCAGCATTTATCCGACGGTTCGAAGGGACTACGAATTAATTTGACCAATAAATGGCAACACTAAGGTGCCAAATGTTGCCAAATTGGATAAGTAATTGTATTGTTATAGTTATGCGGCGGTTGGCGGAGTAGGCAGTTTGTAGTTTACCGAGCTTTGCGCTAAAGGCGAACACGAAAACGCTTTTGGGCCCCGCTTAGTTATAAGACATGAAACTTGGTTTGATTTTAAACACCGCCTCTCGCTGCATACCTACAGTTTCAGTCTACAACAAGGCTTAGTACAATGGGTTTTGAACGTGTTATGTTATAAAGCTGTGTAGCGTATGTACGTGGAAGGCCTAGAGGACTTAGCTAAATCGAAAAGGAAAGTTTTTGAGATTTATTTGTAGCTCTTTTCCTGGGCGTGGAAAAACAGTAATGGGACTAGGTACGTAAGGTAGCGGTCCCAGTCATTGACAATGACCTAATTATTGACGATAAGATACGGAAACATACCTACGATTAAAACGAGAGATGATGAGAGATGTCAACTACTGTTAAAAGCAATGTCCTACGCGTGTCAAGCATTGGGACGGTTGCCTTATGAAGTCGCTATGACATGCCTCTAGTCACGAGACAAATTGCATAAAGTGTAGAATTGTTGATGATTGTTGAATTGTTGAAGTTTTTTTTTATATATGTATAGTTAGAATCCCGATAAAAAATGTAGAATTTTATTATATTAATAGTAATGATTTAAAGCTACATTATTTTAATAGTGGCGCCACTATCTATACTATATGTACAAAGTGTGTGTTTTTTCTACGACGCATGATTGATTGTTTTCCTGAGGCTTGCGTACTGTTTTTATTACTACTCGTAATATTACACAAAATCGTCAAAAATAGGTAAAGACACAATTTTCTTCCTTTAAAAAATCCTTTTAATTTGAACAATAATAAAAAACACAAGCATGCCGTATTCCAGGTGATAAATGTCAAATTTGATATAAAGTATTTGACAACACTTTGCATCTAAAATCTATGTTCCTGGAGTGCGATTTTTGAATCTCACCGGTGACTAAAGATCGCCAAAATAGCCGCTTTTCATAGAGATTCGGCCATTTTGGTGAGCCCTAGTCACCTGGTGAGATTCAAAAATTGCACCCCAGTACCTAATACAAAGAGAACGTGAACAAAAGACACATTATTTTGTTAGTATTTTAATCTTACTTTCACATTTGTTTACACACGGACCTTTCAAGTAAATAATAAAATAGAACGAGATCCTCGAATGATCCTCAACAAATAACGTTCGTTCTCCTTTTTCTTTCCGTTCTTTGAAAATCCAAGTGCGTATTCAGAGAAATAAACGAATGTAAGTACTTACGCGATAAAGTTTAATTAACAAATGATTGAAGGTAAAGTGAAATTGCTCAACATTGATTTGAGATCGATTGAAACACGAAACATCACTTCGTTGTGATGTATGATGAATTGTAAACATACACAAATAGAAACAGCTCCGTACGTAAAATATAAATAAGCACGTCGGTTCGGTTCGAGAAACAATTTCAGAAGTCTGTTTCGTTGTTTGTGATAGGCATTCAGCAGTAGCGTACGAAAACCCTAATTTATGAGCTCTTTTATCAAATTTTACTTACCATGGAAAATCAATACTTAAGCTAGCTTTCTAATAAAATATTCAGTATCATTGCCCTTGTGTCAAATTGTGTCATAGTAAATAAAATCACAATGCTAAAATGCTCCGGACGCTCAAACCATTACGGCACATCTTAATAAAAATATACTTCCCCCGACCACTGGCCTTGACATAACCGCCCAAACTTAATTTATCCCTCCTGTGGCTCTGTCTAACTAGTGTTATAAGAAAAGGACGCACATAGAGATATATTAAAGGGCCTCTCACTGGGGAGGTTAGTGAATAAATATCAGTAACATTTCAGACATTCTGATTACAAAACAAAAAAATACTACATTTTAAACGTCCTTCATATTAAAAGTTTGAGTTTTTCAACTATTCAATTGAATTTGATAAAACATGACTATTGCTAATGATATATTTTTTGAGACAATGCATAGAAATGTCGGCTATAGAGGATGGAGGAGTTTGAAGGAGGCCTACTATACGCCCAAACGTGGGCATTGAACGGACTACGATGATGATTGAATCGACGCATCCGTTTGGTTTGAATACGAAAAGACAAACTCTACCACAGACGTGCAGATAAATGCTTTACATTGTGGGTACCTGATGTAGAATTAATGATTTTTAAAGAAAATCTAACTTACGTGACGCGAATTACCCAGGTTACCTCTTTTCCATTGGCCACTTTGAAGTGTTGACTAGGCAAGTGCCCAAGGCCCCGCCATCACAAGGCCCCCTAGGACCTGATTTATTGTCCATTTTTATCGTAAAATAACCAGGGTCTTCAATAAGTTAAAGACGGTGTTAGGTGGACCTAATACTTGGAAGTAAGATTGGGACTCGTAGTATGCGGTATTCAGGGTGCATACAAATAATTAACTGTAGTTATCATGCCACAATACGTTGCGATGGCAAAAAATTTACAAGCGCTGTTATTGTTTGTTCTATCCCGTTTACACATTTTACGGAGGAAATAATAATAATTTCTGTGTATTACCTACAGTACCTACGCGGGTACATGTGGGAATACAGTAAGTTATACAATTTCGTGCAAAGCTCGAATGATATAATAAGATTGCCTAAGATTGACTTCAAAGTAACTTCTATCTAAGAAAACTTCACTTAGCGAAATATTACACTTAGTTGGTATTAGCGAAAATCGTTTCACTCGATTTTTCATGTAATGACCGATCGATGATATTCCTCTTTAATCTTACAAGCACTTTCGCTAACGTTTGCTTGCTAGTCGACGTAGGAGCAATGTATGTACTGACGTCAATGTTGCTTTATGACTCAATTCGACGTGAGGTAGGGAGCTCTCTCCCAGCTGAGTGCAGCCCGCGCTAAAAATATAACAAACATTTACATACTGTTTTAATAGGGCTTCTAAGCCGCCACCTCCGCGTATTTCGTGACCATTGCATTGTACGCGTACACCATAATAAACAGGTTGTCTTTGACATTGAATACCCTTAAACATTTTCCCTGTAATTCGAGTCAGGAATTTCAAGTGTTTGTTACTGGGTGAGCCTTCTTGTTGATAGTGTGCTTGCACGTATCAATTGGCAAAAGTTAAGGGTTGTGTTACGTACAGTTGGGAAGTCGAGAGGATAGCCGGCGAAGCGTGGGTGCTCGTGAAACTCGAAGCTCAGGTGCTCACGTAATTCTGTAACGAGCACATGTTGTGCGGAGCCGGAAGATACGCGTGAAGCGTGCCGCGCACGCAACGCTCCGCCGCTTTCCAGACGCACGTACGGAAAATTCAAACATTCGTAGGATAATGTACGCATTATCCTAAACGGCTTTCAATTTATTTTTACGCCGGACACTTTTTATTCCTTAAGGGTATCAGCTATTGTATTATGTTGTATTCGTACTTCAATAGCCATAATAGGTCGGCTAATTAGGCGAAAACATTATATTCAAGATTTACTTAACTCAACTCACCTCATAATGAACCCGCAAAGTTAGATTAAACAGACTTTCTTGGGACAAAGCAGGACTGATTGCCCTATCGATGTTATTTTTGGAGTTCGTTAGGTATCTACTTATGTGAAAGATAGTTTAATAGCTTTATCGATTTTGAGACTTATAAACAATTCATTCGTCCGTTACCAACATACCAAATCACTCTTTATCATTCTTTTAAGAATCTCACAATCTTCATTTACTTTTTAACTAGCACGCTTTGAGTAAATTTAGTAGATTTTAGTGAAATCTAAAGACTCACCACATTGCTGTCGGCATTGCCGCGGCCGCCTGCGCACGCTCTTTACGATCTTTTGGTGTTTCAAAGGCACTAAACAATACACATTTTATTAATAGGCACATTTAATAGCCGCGTCCATGGCTACCTATTTCTGTTCTGAGATTTGGTACCATTGTTGTGTAATTGGTAACTATGTATAGGTGCAAAATGTTTGAAAATACTCCTAAAATATGCTAAATTATTCAGTAGTTCCTAAACAGTATTTAGGATATATTCCTAGATAGTGTTTTTAAGATAAATAACTAATGCGATTTTGTTACGGAACTTTTAAAATAATGCTTCAGTTTCCTTGCCAATTCAGGCAATGTTACAATTATATTGGTCCAGCCTGACCACGTCGTGTTAACAATCGCTACGGCAAGATCGTGTACCTACATGGAAAAACGTTCCTATTTCCTTAACTTAGCGACCGGTAACAAATCTTTAAGGACATAAGAGAAGATAAGAGTGGTATTACTGAAAGAGTGAGTTCGATAAGCACAGTGTAAGAATTTGAATGAGCTACAATACATGACAAAGCAAGGTATTGCGATTGAATGCAGCGGCGGTATCAATTTCAAACGGATCCAGCCGATAGACGTCACATTAACGCTAGTCCGGTTTGGTCGTACTATTCAACAGTATCCGGTGGCCAAAGCAGTTTATTTTGCACTTTTACACTTAATTGGTTTTGTGTCCATTGTGAGGTAAGTCTAGTGCCCAGCCGTGAGACGTATATTTGCTGAAGATGATGACACTTCATTGTTTGAATTCAGAGAAATTATAGTTTTTGACTTCAACTATGATCAGATCATCCTATGGCCTAAAACTGCATTAGTTTTAATAAAACTCTTTGTATTTTCCTGGCACATTGCATTATTTAGTATCTGAGAAAGAACTGTTTGGAACAATTTTACGAGTATATTCCATTTGCTGATGTCGTATTGCCGTCTAAATATTAAAAGAGCACGATTCCTTTCGTACGTATAATACTTGTGGTGTAGGTATAGTGAGATGTTGTCACAGGCTAAGCCTTCATTCTAGTTCGGCAGATTGAGGTATCCGCATTGAAATGGCCGGGCTGACGCGAACATGCATCACGCCGGTTATTTCTCCACGACAGAGACAGATGGCGTCGAGGCGTAGCACTTTGATTTTTCATCGTCGCAGTGTTTGCCGGGTGCCGGGTTGTGTCGCATTTTTCACTACAACGCCTAAATAAATATGTTTATCGTGCTAATGGAAGTTTTTATCTATCATTATTTTTAGTGTATTTTATTTACGTTTTTTTTGTATCTTTATTGCATCATATACACATTTTACAAGATCTTGGGTGTAAAGTGGACATGGACCCTGTCAGGGTGTAGCAATTTGAAGGTCTAAACTACGATAACATTACATAATTATAGTGTTTCATATTAACTATGTTTATGGTAAAGCTTCCCTTTAAGAGGCCACAGCTCGCGTTTTTATGCCAGTTTTGTTGTTTTTAATTTACAAATACCAAGCCGGATTCAAATGAAACTTTCAAGTATCATATAATGATGTAAATAAGTAATTAGTTTCGACTGAGACAAAAGAAATTATATATTGCTAGTTAAAGTTTTCTATGAAAACTGACAACCAGCTTTAAAAAACTATTTTTAAAATTTATTATGTATCACCCAATTATTCTTCTAAAGTATCATTTTAATCCGGGTTGTCATCAGTAAATTAAGATTTAACTTCATTTATGTACTTACAAAGGTCGTGTATATTTTGACCAACAGGATTTTTTAATGTAAAAATGTAAGATAAATGAAAAAAATAAGGCACACTTTACGAAGTAATATTTAAAACTAGTTTGCACCTCCTGAGTGCGGTCTCAAGCCGTTCATAGGAAGAAAGCTGTTAGCTGTTATAGATTAAAATATATAAAAAAAAAACGCTGCCATAGTCACATAAGTGCACTAAAGCCTCAATAAAAGTTTACAAAACTTACGCTGCCGTTTGTTTTAATATCAAGAACTTTTCCACGTTATGTTATGTATGAACAACTTTACATTTACAGCGACTGTCTGAAGAAATTCAAGAGAATTTCAATAAAAGTATTTTGAAATGTTTCCACTGGTATTAATAAGACTTGAGTCGTTACAACTTTCCCTATGTCACAAAACAAAGTTATTCTCCATAGACTTTCTAAATAATAGCAGTTCTTAAGAGCTGCGTGCGAAAGCGTAGCAGGTGCCTTAAAATGCCGTCAAAATTAAGTTTACCAGTTTTTTCTAAGGGTTAGGTTAACTTTGTCTGTTTTTAACCTTTTTTTCCCTTAACCATTTTCTCTGATTTAGATTAACATTGATTTTGTCCACAGTCTGCATTAAAATCGAACAAGGGAGGCTACGCAGTTGCCGCGAGTTCCATTCCAAATTAATTTTACCGATGAGAAATTAATAACGGATTTAGGGTTCATTAATACTCTAGAGCTTGGCAATGAAATTGTTGCGCTAGTATCGTAGTATGAACGCACATTTGATCTTAGAACTCCGGGTTGTCTGAAATGGCATGGCAACCGCATACGTGGGCTTGGTCCGGGCACACCCGCGGGATCACGCTGCGCCAGGCAAACTTTGCTTTTAAAATATAAGCAAAAAGCTAAATGTGTAGCAATTTTGTGCTAGACAGTGATACATTGCACGGACATTCAAAGTTGATATAGTTAACAATTCCATTTGAATATTACATGCTGTATGAACGACCCCGTGTCTTGCTTCGTTTCCGTGCGAAAGCCTTTGGGATTAGACCCTGAATTGAGATGTCGATAAGCGTATTAAATTGCGAATACAAGTTTACATTCACCTGCCCCTTTGTCGCATAAGTAAACCTTATAAATGAACTAGGAGTTATGTTTATTTATGCATACAGTCTCGGGTCCGATCATCTAAAAAGGTTCACCTCCGATGCTCTTTGAACTGTCATGACATGAATGGAACATAAGTAAGCCGACAATGAATTCAAATGAGATCGATACAAGCAATTTTGCGAATTGTTTACCTATGGTTGAAAGCTCCGGGTGCCCCACGGTTACACGAATCGACTCTCAAACAAAGTGGCAAAGTAAAAATACAGACTTGCTACTTTAACATTTTTGGAGATTAGAGGTATATATACCACTTCTATACCTTCTTCTATCTATCTCACTTGGAAATAATAATTGAACACGATCTTTTTAGTGAAGAAAAATGTTCCTACCTAAAAATAGACCTACCTGCCTGAGTGGTGTGATACTTATTATCTGCGAAGGAATTTGAAGTTTGTCAGGAAATAAATCTACTCCACTGCCGACTACATAGTGAGTTTTTAGGATTCCGAAGCCAAATGACAAAATCGAAATCCTTGGAATTTCGTCATGTCCGCCTGTCCGTATGTTCCAGTATGCGTATGTGTACCAGTTTACTGGGAGACTATTGGTACTATATGGATAAAAAATTATAGGTACCTATGCGTTTTTTGTAAACTGTTATAAATATAATGAAGTAGTAAAATTCCGAAAAAATATTAGTTTATTTAATACAAACAAATGGCGAATATGTTTTTCAATTAAAAGATAAAAAGGTTTAAACGATATGCAATGACAACAACAAAGAAAATTATTTAGTTTGATGTACTACATAAAAAATTTAAAACAAAAAAAAATCGGTTGCAAAAATTGGATATACTTAGAGGTTCCTTCACTTCTTTTCACCCAACTGCCGCCAGAAGGTACGCTTCTAAAGTTAAAAATAGTGTGTGTCCCTCTAACTTTTGAATGATGTGCTGAGAAATTCTAACATGAGTTTTAATTCATCATCCACTTAATTTTATTAATGTTGAATATGTTAATTGATTGTCTTGTTACCACTTGTACGTAAACATTATAATATGAATAATGTAGTGTCTTAATCTGATAACAAAATATTACGTGGGCATCATCATGATTTTGATAGCAAATCGATATTTGAAATTAAATCATTTTTAGTAGGTAGCTTAGCGATTGAAATATAGTGCTTTATGTAGATAAGTGGAGTTAGAAATCGTGTACTTTTACTGGTTTTCTTTAGATGTGTCAAAATAGTACTTTGCGCTCTTCTTGCAGATATTGGTAAAACTAAAAAAATCACAAAGATATTTATTTTTGGAGAAAAAAGGACATAATTCAAAAACAATACTTTGTTTTCTTGGTGAATCCTACCCGTTTACCGAGTAAACATACTCGATGAATCTTGCCACATGCAAATAGATGTCATATTTAAACTGGTTTCAGTGGCCCTAGCACGCTAGCTTTTGTCGCTGTTATAAAGCATATACGAGTACATCCTTCTCTAACCAGTAAGAACGTGCGTAAGGAATGGATGCCCTATGTGCGTGATAAACGTGAGTTACTAATGCAGGTACTGAGATCACTCACGTGAACGTCATGGTATTGTTCCTGTTAAAACCGTCGGCTAATAATAACCGTGACTATTTAAAGTAGCTGCGAGCACGTATCTCTTGATAAACGCGTTATCGATGAGTGTAAAGCCATTACTGTCAGTGCAATCGATTTGCGTGATTTGGAAGATAAAAGACAACAAGTACACACACTTACAGACGTCAATTACGTATCTATTCTGCCACTATCTTTTTCATAGATATTGTGATTACGATCCGAAACTAAGCCAAAGTGTTATCATATAGACTGAAAAAATAAGTGTCTTAAATGACAATTACCTGATCTTTACAAGGTTAATTAAAATTCCTTGTAAATTGTGACAACTGTGTACACGCTTAATGCAATAAAAATATCTATTTCTGTAAAAAGTTTGTTTTTAACACATTTCGATACATATTATAAGCGTACTTACTAGTGACAATACCACTGACTGATGTGATTTGATCTATAAGAGAATCGTTACCCAATACCCAAACTTTGGCAATTATATTCAACATCCACATGATTGGATGTCAAACAAAGCAGAATATTCATATTCGTCCAGTCGAATAACATAGACAGGATTACTGCTTATTGTGAACATGACTGTATTATGTATGAGATTGTTCGGGAGAGCGAGCCGCGGCCGTTCGAGCCAAAAGGCGGACTAATGAGTGTACAAACAGGGCCTGATACAAACGAGTGAACGACTTGTTTGCCTTTACATCGCTCTGGCCGGGCTTTAGTAGTACACTGTGAGTACTATTATCTGTTCTATGCTTTAGTCCTACTACACACGTTAGGCAATGGTTGAGCGAAACGTTTTAATCGAACGCAGTACTTGCGAACGACTACAGTAATTAATGTGATCATCAAGAACTAACTATGTAACTTCTTGTTTGTAAAAAAAAAACATTTGGCTGAAAAAAGGCTTAATGCTGAGTTTCTTGTGGCGCATTCTTCTCAGCAGATGCCACTTCCGAAGCGCTGGTAGAGTCTGTAGTCTTATTGCGTTAATTAGAACGATTTAATATTTAGTTTTTTAATTTTATTTAATTATTTTCAAAATTGGGTAGTTTCTAAGTTTTTTGTCAGTCTGCCCATGAACATAAGACCTGTAAAGGGCTCGAAACGTCGGGAATTAGATTCGTTACAATACACGCGATTTAAACCGTTTAAATTGTTTTATTTCAGTGATCATCAAGAATTAAGATAAGATTACTGTGTTTAGCTTTTTTCGATATGCATCGAATACGTGTATATAAAAGTCTTTACTTTTTGTAATATGCTAATTCAGTCAATAAATTAAATTTGTGATTTATTTATTTAATAACCGTAACTGAAACTAGGTCACACATAGGACTATTACTAACTTTTTGACGCAACGTGCATATTTTGAGTGTACAGTAATGGTTTTAACTGTTAGGTCATAAAATACAGATGTGATCGCGATGTTTATAGTTCTCTCGAAATCTCGATAATTTTATGTCACTCGCAGAATTGATAGTTTGTGACGGTCCTAAACATCTTATTTGTATTCCTTCCCTCTGTAGCCACGCATTAATGAGCAACTTCATACATCCTAAAACAAAATAGGTTCCCTGAATCACGTCTTCAGCAAGAATTCGATTACAAAACTTGCCTTTGTTCGTAATGTAACTCTTTTACTTCAGCAGTAACATGGCTTGAGTAGAAGCTGATAACTTATACCTTACAAGTAAATAAAACCATTTAACGATTCAGGAGGAGTACATACAAATAGCATTAAATTAATATTTTGGTCTAGGTACCTATAAATTCATTTAATGCCAATAATGATGATGGATGACATTTTAAAACCATTTGTAGGTGCTTCTCCTGAAGCGTATAATGGTTTTATTTACTTACGATACGGTTCCATTTACGATAATTCGTAGCCATGAAATATGATGAGACCACAATTTACAAACTCTTCGTAATTTTGTTAAGCTTATTTGAAAATGTAGGAAGGAGCAAAAGAGAAAATTAAAATAAAACATGCCTTAAAAATGCGCCGGGTTGGTTTTGAATCGCTGAACATTATTTACTTTGGGTCTTTCTTTTATTATTTTTGAAACGAAAACCCTTTTTAAGCTTGCCGATCGCAGTTCTATAAAAATAAGCTATTCATTAAAATAACAATTCGTTACAAAATCAGAAAACTGTTTGTTTTACATTTTGCAATCTTTGGCTCCTTATAGCCAATGGTCATCCATAATTATTTTGAGGTATCATTATTTATAATAAGGTTAGTTTATAAATTTATTTCTCTTTTAGGTATATTCGTGAATTATTTTCGTACTATGATTGCTAGAACAGAACGTTTACTAAATTTTTATCGGTTTTCATACTTGAGAATAGTTCTATTCTTTATGTTAATTATATCCACCCACATCCACCAACTGCTGGGTCTCTTCATTGTCACGCCACTTTGTCCGGTCCTATGAAAATCTCATACATTTCTTTACAAATTTAAAAAAGTAAATCTCTATCTTTACATAGTATAAGATAAAGTCGCTAATTCGCTATCCAATCCTGCTTCACCTCATCGTATTTTCGGTCGCTTACACCTTCTAAACCACGCAACGGATTTTGATACTGTTTTTACTGTAATTTAGATTTTTTTACTGAAGGTTTTTATAGACACTACTTACAATTTAAGATTTCGTTAGTAAATTGCACTTTAGCGAAGCCGGGGCGGGCCGCTAGCATGATTATAATCTTGTGTATTCTAGTATGTAGGTAACAGAAAATATACAACCAACGTATCAATATGATTGCACAAAACACTCTGGAAAGCCTGTGCAATAAAATGTACTAAAATGGTCTTTCTGATGTCGTTACTGAACAACCGAACTAAAAAAGATTCCTCTTTCCACATTCTATAACCGAAGGGAGCAGTTGGGCGAACAAGTTAGGCAGTTTGTTGAAATCGTTACATCAATTCCATTTACTATTTGGATTCGACAAAAGAAAGTCAAGCAAATACGCAATTTATTACGATACTCCTTACCCGCCAGGAAGTTTCGTTTGTTCTGCCATTAATCTTCCTTATTTTAGAGTTAACACAGAAGTTGAGTTGCCATTTGTTGCGTAATTAATCTCTCAGACAAATCTCCAAATGAACCACTAAGGACATTGGTTTTAAAAATTTAACTGCCATCTTAATTGGTGAAGCGTCAGCGAGATATTGCCGTTTAAAATTAGTTTAACGTCTAAACCCACCGATGATCATCATCTGATAATCTATGATCGTTTGTCAGTCTTCATGAAGCATGAATTCTGGCCTAAGGTAGTCGCTTTCCGTCATTTTCCCGGACGGTTGCTTGGACACCCGAAACTTGGTCACAGAACGCCAAAGTAACGTGCTAATTTTAATGGTCAATAAATTAAATACGTATGTTAGCTTCTACGGTATTGTTTTCTAACAAACAAGGCGAGATTGTATCAACTAGGAGCAACAACAAATAGGTACACTTCGTTTATACAATACAGTACAAGAAAACGAAAGATGAAAAGTACAAAAGAAATAATATAGGTATTCAACAGGCGGTCTTATCGTTGAACCGCGATCTTTGCCAGACAACCTTTAGAAAGAGATATGATGAAAAATAGCCAAAGTATAATACTACCTACTCAGATTGTGTTATTTAAAAAAATTCATATGAGTAAAAGAATGAATTTGATGAATTTCTTATAAATAATGTCACATAAAAAACTTCTCCAAGCATCACATCACAATCGAAGAGAGACCGCTAAATAAATTACTACGTTTTCCTTCAAGACGAAGTTTTAAGGCAAACGAAATCGTATTCCATTCTAATGCAGATTCGGTTTACCACCATTAGGACTTTTCATTATTTGAAGAAAAGCCGTGTTTGTTGTACAGTGAGAGTGAGGTTCGGGTTTTGAGCCTAGTAAGTTCTTCCAATTTGTAAAAATACCTTTCCTGTGAATTAAACAAAAGCTTAACCAACTTTAAAACGGAACATGTTCTTTCCGTGTTAAATTTTCTAACACTGCTCGTTCACGTAAAAAACAAAAACAAACTTGTCGACAGTCAAAGCATAAAAGAGAAATGAACGGAAAACATTGACCCATTTTCCAACTTTCCGACACATGGGTTATCACGAACCAGCTGAATATCAGTATAAATGGGAGGGTAAAATAGTTTAGGGATTAAATTTAGGAGTCGAAACAAGGTCCATAATTCTACTTACTGACCGTTAGCTGTCGGACCCAATAATTGATGACTCTTGGGAATTGATTGATAAAGCTTGATTAAAAAATTCTACGTTTAGTAAATTCGTAGTCAGTTGACTCATTTTTAACTGACTTAAAATAAGGAGTGAGAAACTAATTAGAACTGTGTCGTTTCTGAAGTGACCTGATTTTATTAAGGAGGGTACCATTTAGGTCAAACCAAAGGTCTGATGATGGGATCCAGTAAAAACTAACGTAACCTTAAACATGGGCACTCCAGAAGTAAGTTTGTAGTTGGTTTTTAATTAAAAAAAGTTATTCAAAGTCAAAGTCAAAGTCAAAATATTTTATTCAGATTAGGCTTACAGGTAGCACTTATGAATGTCAAAAAATTTACCACCGGTTCGGAAAAACTTCTGATGAGAAGATACCGGCGAGAAATTCAACGAGGTGTAATTTTAAAAAAAATCTAAATTACAATGTTATTTTACATCTCAAATATTTAAAAAAATTACAATTTAACACAGTAGGTGTACAATCTTTGGAGCCAGGGATCGCCAATACAAATCAGGATCATTTCCAAACATCCTTGTCCAAGATATAGTCATTGATTTTATAATACGCCCGAGAAATTAATGTCTTCTTGACAATAGATTTAAATTTTGTATCATTTATTAAATTTTGTAACCGAAATTTCGTTCGATTTTTAATTTAAATGTTTTTAACATTCAAATTATTAAATTAAAATTGTAATGACGATACAAAGAAAAATTAGGGCAATGGCAGGAATTGAACCTGCAACATCAGCATTCCGTGGCTTGCGTTTTCCAGTTTCGCCACACTGCCACTGCCCTACCCTGCGAATTTTTCAATGTGCTTCGTCTTACGGTCGTTACTTTATTGATTTTAAGGGTACAACTACCCTCGGTGTCATCTATATGAAACTTTTTTAACAAGTTATCAGCAGGGTAGGGCAGTGGCAGTGTGGCGAAACTGGAAAACGCAAGGCACGGAATGCTGATGTTGCAGGTTCAAGTCCTGCCATTGCCCTAATTTTTCTTTGTGTTGTCATTACAATTTTAATTTGTATCATTTTGCTCAGTAATATTTTTTGGAATTTTGTTGTAAAATCTTACGCAATTTCCCATGAACGACTTATTGGTTTTAGTCAGTCTGTAAGTTGGAACTTTAAGCTTTCCTGTATTTCTAGTAGCCTTTGGCTTATCGACGTTGGTAGGGAAATTGCGTATATTTTGCCTAACGTACATGATTATTTCAAAAATATATAGCGACCGATGGTAGGGTTAAGATGTCTATTTCCTTGAAAAATTCCCTTAATGACTCACGAGTGTCCATATTATAAATTGCTCTAACTGCCCTTTTTTGCAAAATGAAAACTGACTCAATATCTGCAGCAGAACCCCATAATATAAGGCCGTACGAAATAATGCTATTAAAATAGGCGAAATAGACCAACCGTGCCGTCGCTACATTGGTTAGCTGCCGTATTTTTCTCACGGCAAAAGCAGCAGAACTCAACCTACTTGCTATCGCTGTGACGTGGGAACCCCACTGCAGTTTAGAATGGAGTGTTATTCCTAAAAACACAGTTGATGTTATGAATTCAATCGTTTGACTATCTAATTTGATATTTGAGACTGAAAGTATATTAGTTGAATTTAATAATGAAAATTTAATACATTTAGTTTTATCAGGATTTAATAATAAGTTATTGGCAGCAAACCATTCAGATACCTTGGACAGGGTGTCGTTGAGTTCAATGAATTCAGTATCTTTCCTATTAACCTTGAAGAGTAAAGAAGTGTCGTCAGCAAACATGACGATGCCTGATTTGCGGTTCACCATTATTCAGGTACAACAGACTTTACAACCTAACATGGATGAATAAACTATAGTGTAGGAAATAAAACAATCGTCCTTCGTTTTATTTAATGTTCTTAGTAACAGACCATTAAAGTAAGTCGGTTGGAATTTAAGCCCCAGTGAGTCTACGACGCGTCGTGTGCAGGACTCTGAAAAGAAATAGGGGATTTTATTGCACATCAGAGAAAAAAAGGTTGTAAGAAAAGGGCTTGTAGGTACTTTAGCAACATCATGAAATCATTCCACCAGCACCATAGTCACCAAAATCATGTATTTTACTCTAGAATGTTGAAATTGTATTCATTCATACACCTTTAAAATTAAGAGACTAAAGTATAATTTATGCTTCGTCCACGGCAACACAGCTTGCGAAATATTATGTTTTACGTAGACAACATTTTCACAATAATAAATCAAATGACTATGAAAATGTTGACTTTTGTACTTGGAATAAAAATTTCTTTAAGCTTTCTAGTTGCTAACTGTTGTATTTATAGGTCGTTACCAACGTTATTGAATGAAACTGTTATATGTCCATCATCGCAATCTTAACATCCGTTGATCGGATCGATCCGCAGCGTCTGTACACTCGGCGTCATAATTATCTGAACGATTTAATGCTTGGTAGCTTTAAATCCTTGCATAATTTCGTATAGTGATTCGTAAATGATTCTACAGCGATAAGATACTAGAGTGTTCAGATATTTATGATGGTGACTGTACATGACCGTATGCTACCTTACTACTAGCAGACGCTCGCGACTTCGTTTGCGTGGAATTAGTAGCCTATGTCCGTCAAGGATAGTATAGCTTTCTATTCGTAAAAAAAATTCGGAATGGGTCTAGTTAGTTCCAGAGTTTACTTATTATTATTATTAGCTCTTCATACAAACAAACAAACAAAACACATAGACGGACAACGAAGCGATTCTATAAGGGTTCCGTTTTTACGTTTGAGGTACGGAACCCTAAAAAACAAAGCATATATCTTCATTATATTATAGTGTTGATTTTTTTTTATTGTAGAAGTGTAAGCTAGTGTTGATTAAAATAAACCGGCTAACTGTGAGTCCGACTCACGCACGGAGTGTTTCATCACATTACTGAGTATAAAAAAAACTCTAAAATATTGTATGATGACTCTAAAATATGTGATGGATGACGGTACGCCCAGGTAATTTAAAATATTAATTCATAAGTACCTACTTTATTAAGTTAAATTATTGAAAATCGGCTTTAAAATTTTTCATGGCAAAGACTTTGAAAGCTTTCTAATTAAGAAGTCTCTTTCATCGTACATAAACATTAGACTAAATTATGAACACCGTCGTTTGCCGTTTTAAAAAATTAACGACTCCACTGAAAGTGGATCTTAGGTGAACAAGATAGGTTTTAGAGTTATTAAAAGGTATATTCATTGCAACATTACATACATACATGTTAATTTTAGACATGATTAATTTAACTTCATTATGTTACTGAATTATTATGCTTTTAGGGTTTCCTAGCTCAGAAAGAAGAAGGAACCCTTGTAGGATCACTTCGTTATCCGTCTGACTGTCTCTGTCTGTCTGTCAAAACCCTCTTTCTTAGGAACGTGTGGAATTATAATACTTAGGTCTGCAGTTCCTTGGAGTTGTGAAAAAATCCATCTTCTAAGTCAATGCAATCAAAAGATCCAACCGTTTATGCCACATATTTCATACACCCCGCAAGGGAAAAAAAACAATAGGGTTTTTTCCCGTTACATATTTGGTGCTTATTAATTTTGTACTGAACCCTCAGTGCGTGAGTCCGACTCGCACTTGCCCAGTTTAATTTAAATTAAATGATGTTTCTGCTTTAAATATGTAATGATTTCCCTGTTCAATGAGTCCATACATATAAGCGGACGCAAATCTGACGGTTAATTATTTCTGACCAGTATTAACGAGTTACCACGTTGAATGCTAAAAACCTTCTGAATATGGGCAAAAACCTAACATAAGACAGTTTTTTGTAACTAAAACTGTAGTTTGAATAATAATCAAATATTTTTTGGTTAGTATTACCTAACGTATTATACAATTATTAACCTACTTTGAAAGAATATACCGTTGACTGTTTATCTCATCGCTTGAGCTGCAGGGGCCACTTTAAAAAAAAGTTTTAAGGCCAGTTTGATTACATTTAAATGTAATTTTTTTAATTGACTTGATGTCTTCAAGAGTTATTTAGTTTATAAATAAGATAAAAACTCGTTTAATTTGTTGTATTAATTTCATGACAGTGATGAAATAGTCAAAGTGCAAAGTTCTCAAAGTCACACCGCTTTACGTACCTATTTTGTGAAATATTACAACATCGCATAATTATTTAATTAAGTATATTCGTTTGCACTTTTTATACAAAAGTTGGCTCCATAACCGATCTCGTGACGAGCGTGCAGTTACTGCCTTTTGAAGTCCCTAGTGGCTATTGATTACTACAATCCAAGATAACGGAGTGAACTAAGGAAGAACCACGATAATGGTGCACATGACAAAGTTCTTATAGCACGGACATAAAGACATTTATTCTATATATTTTTTGGGATTGTTCGTGGTAGGGACTTACTCGTGGGTGACCGCTTAAACTGTGTCAAGTAGAGTTTCAAGTTGGATTGAACGAATGTAAGGCGTTTACAAATAATGTGACTGCTTTAAAAGAATAGAGTCATGGAAAAATTAAAACAACCGACAATAATAATTAAATGGCCGTAATAAGTAGGTACAATTGAACACGAAACGATTAATGTCCAACTGTGAATAAATTGTTTGCCCGTGGAAGTATATAAAGTTGTTGATTGTTAGTTAGGTTATAGTATAGCTCTTAATATTAATAAGAAGTTATGTATTGTTAGCATCCTTAAAACTATTGATACTAATAACCTTTAAAATAACAATCGGCTTCATACTTAGAGCTTCTGGTGGGCTCCGTATTTATTTTAGACGGCGGTTCATGCCTTAATTTTCTCCAAATCTAAATAGGACCAATCTCGAGTATAACCAATTCATTTAAGGAAGAGTTACTGAAATCGGTTCACATTTGGGGGAGGTTGCGTAACATAAACAAAAAAAAGTCGAATTGAGGACGTCCTCCATTTTTGAAGTTGGTTACAAGTTAATAAGTACGTTCTTACCTTTCTTTCTAAATAGTAGTTCACTTTTATGTACGAGTTAAATTAACATTAATTTTAAAAGTGCGATACTTATAATTATGAGCTTTTTTAAAAACGACTTGTACGAAAATTGTCGAATTTTTCAATCTAGTTAAGTAATTTTGACGAAAAAAGAAAACGAAAATATAACAAAGAAATACATTTGTAAATTAAAAATTAAAGTCGAATTACGATCTAAGGATTTAATTTAAATCGATTAGAATAATTTGAATAGGATAAATTATAGGCTTAATCAGCACAGCGCACTTAAGGCGTAACGAAATGGCAATTTATACCCAAAAGGGACAGCAACAAGTTTAATTTCGAGGTATTTTAGGTCCTCTCCCAATTAAACGTGTACCAATAAATTCATGAATCCAGTATCTGCGAAGACTTAGTTTGCATTTAGATGCGACTTAATATTTGAATATGCGAAGGTCAGGAGAGGAAGAGAATCTTAAAATTATAATTCCGTTTGAAATTCAAAATCACAAAGCCGACCGGCTAATTAAAAGTTTCGGTGGCATTTAATCCACCTGCCACTTTACACTTGACATTCATCTTACTAAGGGAATCTGTTCATTGGTCGAAATTAATTCAATAGATTCTTAGGATGTAAATGTAGAATATTTATTAAAAATTTATGCCAGAATGGTAATTTTTGTTTCTGTATTGTTCTTTCACAATATTTTTGTCCCCTGTTGGTTCAATACACAAGTAGAATCTACCATTACCCTAGATTTTTCTTTGAATGGTCATTACATGGCATTTAAATTTAATAATTTGAATGTAAGCATAAAAAAAAAATCTTAAAAAAAATTTCAGTTGCAAAAAAGTAGAATCTATCTCGCAAATATCTACGGGAAGTACCCTATAGGTTTTGAATTCCCTTGTAAGTGTCTTAAATGCGGCATAAACGGTCATATATCTTTTGATTGCAAGGACTTAGAAATTTAATTTTCACAGCTTTAAGGAATTGCAGACCTGAGTATTAGATATTAATTTCAACTTGATACTTCTATGAGTTCTTGAGAAAACGGGTCTTGACAGACCGACAGACGGACGACAAAGTGATCATACAAGGTTTTTTTTTTCATTTTGAGGTACGAAACCCTAAAAAATAACAGAAAAGAGTAAAATAAACCCTACAATCCAAAGAAAGATTGTATGAGGCAGTTTGAGCAATGTAGATAGAAATACCTTCAAAGCCTTTAAATATAATTTAAATGTTATTAGGAATATTAGGTTTTTCCTGCGGGGTATTTTTGACCGCCATCAAACACATTTTATTTATTGGTTTATCGGGTTTCTTAACTTTAGGGTTCCGTAGTCAAACTAGGAACCCAGGGTGGGTTTATTAACATTTATTTATTAACAAAAATTGCGCTTTGAAAATAATTTTCCTAGAATTTTTATGCCCAGCCAAAAATACAAGTGATAAAAGTATAAGCATAAGATAAGAATATATCTTAAATAAAAGCTCTTCTTAATTATTCAAAGGAAAAACTTTAGCGACCTGGCTATATGGCTTGATAGGTTCTTGAATTAAACCGTCTTATTTAAACGGTTGACACCATAGTTTTGAGGCTACGGAACCGTGCACTTAATGTTAGTTATACCTCTTGCCCGTTTTTTTAGTTTACTTATTTAAAACCGTTTAGTTTTAGTATTACTAAACGAGTGAGACGGTTACAGTCCAACAAAGAATAAATAATTTCTTTACTGTACTTTTTAACTTTCTTGTCCACGTTACTTTTTTGTAGTTTGTTTGAAATTGACACGTGTTATTTTTTAGAATGGACTATTCTCAATTATTAGCCTTCGTTTGATACCCATATTTTGAAAATAATCATCATCATCATCATCTCAGCCACAAGAAGTCCACTGTTGGACATAGGCCTCCTCCATGGATTTCCAAAGTGGCCGGTTGGAAGCAGCATGCAACCAGCGCCTTCCTGCCACCTGTATGAGGTCATCGGACCATCCTGTGGCTGGTCGTCCTACGCTGCGCTTGCCAATACGCGGCCGCCATTCGAGAACTTTCCGACCCCATCGGCCATCAGTTCTCCGTGCTATGTGCCCTGCCCACTGCCACTTCAACTTGCTAATCCGCTGGGCTATGTCGGTTACTTTCGTTCGTCTGCGGATCTCCTCATTTCTGATTCGATCACGCAGAGAGACTCCAAGCATAGCCCTCTCCATAGGTCGTTGCGTGACTTTGAGCTTTCTTATAAGGCCCATAGTAAGTGGCCACGTTTCAGTGCCATAAGTCATCACTGGTAACACACATTGATCATACACTCTCGATTTCAGACACTGAGGTATATTGGACAAGAAGACATTTTGCAGTTTCCCGAACGCTGCCCAGCCGAGTTGGATTCGACGATTGACCTCTTTCTCAAAGTTGGACCTGCCTAGTTGGACTGTTTGTCCTAGGTAGACGTATTCGTCAACAACTTTGAGAGTTGAGTTTCCTACTACTATTGGGGTGGGCACCACATGGACATTCGACATGACTTTCGTTTTGTCCATGTTTATCTTAAGGCCCACCCGTTGGGAAACCCGATTGAGGTCTTCGAGCATCGTGCTAAGGTCTTCCATCGATTCTGCCATGACTACTATATCGTCGGCAAATCGAAGGTGAGTGATGTACTCACCGTTGATATTGATGCCGAATCCTTTCCACTCCAGAAGCTTAAAGGCATCTTCCATTGTGTTGGTGAACAGTTTCGGAGAGATAACATCTCCCTGTCTCACACTTCTTTGCAATGGAATTTCCTCCGTCCGCTGGTCTTGTATTCGGACCGACATGGTGGCGTTATTGTACAAACACTTCAACACTTCGATATACCGATAGTCAATACGGCATCGCTGGAGAGACTCAAGCACCGCCCACGTCTCGATCGAATCAAAGGCCTTCTCATAGTCCACAAACGCTAAGCATAATGGCATGTTATACTCCTCGGTCTTCTGTATAACTTGCCGCAGCGTGTGGATGTGGTCTATGGTACTAAAGCCTTTTCGGAAACCGCCTTGTTCGGGAGGCTGGAAGTCATCAAACCTGCGTTCGAGACGATTCGTGATGACCCTGGAAAACAGCTTGTAAACATGGCTCAGAAGCGAGATGGGTCTATAGTTCTTCAGAAAAGTGTTGTCCCCTTTCTTGAAGAACAGCGCCACCACGCCTCTGTTCCATGCTTCTGGCGTTGCACCTCCGAGCACCACGGAATTAAAGAGCTTCTGAAGGACTTTAAGTACCGGTGTTCCACCCGCTTTCAGAAGCTCTGATGTGATTCCGTCTTCGCCCGGCGCCTTGTTGTTTTTAAGCTGTTTCAGGGCCATCCTAATCTCGTACAGGCTGATGTCCGGGATATCTTCGGTATAGTGCCGGGTCAGCTTGGCTCTTGGATCTTTGGCCAGGCTGCTAACAGGTTTTGAGACCGAGGTGTATAACTGTCCATAGAACCTCTCAACCTCCCTCAGCACCTCTGCTTTGGTCGACGCTATACTACCGTCCTCCCTCTTCAGCTTCGTCAGCTGGCTCTGCCCAATAGACAAGTCTTTTGCGAACACTTTGGAGCCTTTATTCCGCTCAATCGTCTCTTTGATACGATTTGTATTAAAGGTTCGGATGTCGTGCCGCATGGAACTTGATATGCGTCTATTGAGCTGTCTATATGACTTCGCGTCGTGAGAGGACTGCAGTTGCAACAAGCGTCGTTCAGCCATGAGGTCGAGAGTATGGTCCGAGAGTTTTTGTGGTCTATTGGTACGATTGGGCTTATAAAACTTAGCGCCAACCATACGGACAGTTTCCACTAACCTGTTATTGATCTCGTCCACCGATGCATAGCTGTCTAGCGACTCAAAGCGATTTGCGAGTTCCAACTGAAAGCTTTCGGGGTTTTGGATATGGGCGCGAGAAGGATGGAGCGTGGACTTCATAAGACGAGACCTCTCAAGTTTAACATCGATATTCAATTTGCCTCTAACCATGCGGTGATCGCTTCCGGTTTTAACCATGTTGATCACGGAGACATCATTGAATATCTGTTTCTTAGTAGTCAATATGAAGTCGATCTCATTTCTCGTGGAACCATCGGGGCTTAACCAGGTCCATTTCCTATGAGGTGGCTTCTGGAAGAAAGAGTTCATCATAAAGAGTCCCTCTTTCTCCAGAAAGTCAGCCAACCTCTGACCCCTTTGGTTCCGTTGTCCATAACCAAATAGCCCCACTTTCAGGTCACTATCGCTTTTTTCGCCCAGCTTTGCATTAAAGTCCCCCATAACAACATTGAAATAGGTCTTAGAGGTATGTATGGCCCTACTAATGTCCTCATACATTGCCTCTATCTCTTCATCGGAGTGTGACGTGGTCGGCGCGTATACCTGAATGACCTTCAGCGAATACCTTTTAGATATTCTGAGTATCAGGTACGCTACCCTACTCGACACACTATCGATGGTGAGAATGTTGTTTACAAGGGACTTGTGAACGAGAAACCCAACACCACCTTGGGACCGCTTGTCACCCTCCCGGTAGAAGAGCAGGTTGCCGGATTTCAGAGTTATCGTGTCCTCACCCTCTCGACGGACTTCGGATAACCCCAAGATATCCCAGTGCAACCTACTCATCTCCTCTTCCAGCTCGATTAGCTTCTCGTCAGTCCTCAGTGTCCGAATGTTGTGTGTTACCAGGGCCAGTCGTCTTTTGGGTTGGGAGTGGTAGCCGGGCGTCTGCCGGGGATTCTTAGCACCCCCTGCTCCGCCGTTACCGAGGCTGCTATCGTGGCCCGGAATAGCGGAGCCGCCGGGGACTGGGGGCCTGGTCCTTTGTTGTGAAATCATTTTTGTTTTCATTTGGAGGGGGTTTTGCCATACTCACCACGCTTGGCAAGCGGGTTGGCGAGCGCAGTATTTCCGTGTCGAGCAGAAGGCGCTGCTGCCCACCTTCTGGAGAAGAAACCCCTTAGCCGGTTTTTACGGCACCCATGGGAAGAGATGGGGAAGTACTATTCTAAGCCGGTACCCCACGGCTAATTTTTTTTTTTTTAAATAATAATAAAAAAACTACTTCTAAAGTTAAGACGATCGTAACGACATCTCACATGACAAAATCCATCACGCCGCTTAGGCGACGACAGCGTATGCTTAAGAAATAGAAGGCATACATACATACATGTTATGAAAAACATAACCCTCCTTTCTGGCAAAAGTCGAGTAAAAAGCCTATGTGACTTACGTGCAAAATGTGGGGATGGTACTTACCCATTTTTTTGCATTTAGGTATATAATTTAATTTCGTATTTTTTTTCTAACAAGTATTTAAAAGCGAGACAACAGTTTTGGCTTCTAGAACTCTATAGGCTGCGAGTAAAATTCCTGCAACATACCGACGGACACGGCGAATCTATAAGGGCTCCAATCTTTAATGTAGAACCCTAAGACATTCTAGCGCCACGGCTGAGTAATTTTGAAACGTTGCGTGTAATTTTTTTTAATATAGGTATTTAGAAAAGATAGTTTAATAAATACCGAGACATAAGACAGTCTCTGGAACGCGTTCCCTCTCAATATAAGAGAAGCCCCAAGCAAGTTTGCTTTCAAGCGAATGTTTCGTAAGCACCTGCTGAACCAAGACTCTGAATAGGCTGGTAATTCCACTCGTCGCATATAATAATATGTATGTAGGGTGTATGTATGTATAAAGTATGTAAGTATGTATTTGTTTGTATTCGTATATACTATTATATGCATAATTATATTATACTCTGTGTATTATATTGTGTTGCACTACCTACAACGATTTCTGTTTTGCCTAAAGGTTGACTGGTAGAGAATGCCTTAAGGCATTAAGTCCGCCTTTTGTAAATTTAAATGTATTTTTTTGTGCAATAAGATTAAATAAATAATAAATAAATAAAAACACAGTATGTACACATGTATTTTTATATCTACAGAAGCACACTGAAGTGAACTTTCGTAGATTCAAATTTATTTTTCGATTAAACATTAATAACCACTTCGGAGAAACGAGAGTACGCTTCAACCACACCGCTCGAAACTAAGTTAAAAGACGTAACAATAACAAAGCTCATTATCCTGCCTTAATATTCAGGAGTTGGGATTAGTTTGTGATATTGTTCAGTACGTACCCACTTAGAAACCATACATTTACGTTCATTAATGAAAATGTTCCCTTTGCGGTTTTGTTCAGTGGTCATGCAGTCTACAAGGCAAAGTTTTGCCCTCGCCGTACACCCTCTTCCTCTATGGTATTATAATATTCAAATAACCAATAACAGAAATAATTTACATCTCTAAAGACTTATTTTGTGCAGCTTAGCAGTATCAGGCGCGGCCAACTAGGCGATGCTACAAGAATCATCGGCCGCATCACTGCGGCCGCCGCAATTTAGTAGGTATAGCCGCGCGCTTTTTGTGCTTTTATGCTTAAACGCCATTTTTGTTCGAAGTAAGACTTCTGTACTTGTACTCGTAGTATTATTTAGGTACTCTATTGCCGTATCCAGAATGGCTAGCACGCGTGCTCATTTCCGTTTTCCATTCCATTTCCTCTCCGGTTGGGCTAGTTAGAAAGAGCAAAGATGCGAGTCGCGATGTGTCTTGCTAGCTATACTTACCATCATATACGTAAGCTTAACACGAAAGTATGTTTAGTCAGTAGTCAGTATGGAGAATAGTTCAAGGAAAATAGAGTTCAATCTACATCCACCTACATCTACACTAATCTACATCTACATCTACACTATCTACACAAATATAATAAAGAGGTAAACTTTGTTTGTTTTTTGTTTGTTTGTATGTAGGGGGTAATCTCTGGAACTACAGGACCGATTCCAAAAATTCTTTCACTAATAGAAAGCTACACTAGCCCTAACGGACATAGGGTAGGTACTAATTTTACGCGAACGAAGTCGCGCGCGTCTGGGTAAAACAGAAAAAATATAACAGTTGCTAATTTTTCGACCTACATGTAAACAAATCAGTTTAATTGTTGAGTCACAGTTGACAAATTGAATTTTTCTCCACATCATTGCAGTATTCGAAACAGAATAGAAGAGGGAAAAAAGGACGCATAAATGTAATGCCCTGTTTCGCCTGCGACTAAAAGGATGTACGTTAACATTATATTGGGCTTTATTTGATGTTTGAATATCGGCTTCAAACAGTAAACAAGAGGTCCCGAGGGTGCTCGGGGCCAGACAATCGCACATCGACGACGTCGACGATTCGTCCCTCGCCTCGCCAATTCCCTGCCCGATAACGTCTTACTTAAGCAAAACCGAGATAAATATTGTTTTTTCAACTTGAATTCTCAACGACTCTCCTACGTTCTTGGCTAAGCAGAAATGTTTTATGCCTTGGATAGCAAATTGTTCAGGTATTATTTACCTGAAGCCCGAATATACATACTATATACTCGCCTACTCGGTTAGGTAGTCGAAATACCGACGATCGCTTAGAAACTTGTAACGATGTTCAATATCAATAACAGAACTTCGATGCGAGCTCTCGGTTTTTCGGCAGACAATGTTCGACTCAGTTGGCCAAAAGTATATTCGAAATTGTTATTCTTTAATTTCTGACAAAGCCCGTAAAGTTGACGTTTAAGAAATCTCACTGTTTTCTGTGCAAGACAACGAATTTAGGAGTATTGCTATTTTATTTCATAATTGAGTGAGATGAATACATCAGATAAAAACAGTTTGCAATTGGTAAGCTTGGATTGGATGTACGCGTAATTTATGGCTAATTTTCAACGAACATTGCTCGTAGCGGCTGAGCTAAGAATACATACAATGAGTACACATTGTCTTTTATGATATGACTCCAAAAGCAATTCAATTTATATTCGTCTATGTTTTATACCAGTCACACTTTGCGAGACGCAATCATTGCCCATAAAGTGGATAGAAAACCGAACTTGTAAACTATACAGCTAAATAAATACAAAGGTCATTTGTCTGTTTATAACGTTTCCAATTTAATGAATAAACTGCTGCAGAAAACTGGCAAAGATATATTAAGTTTAATACAAAGAAAAACGCCAGAGATTTTTATAGGTATTGACTATAAGTTTCACCAATAGGTATAAAGGAAAATGTCACTGGAAATGTTCATCTCTTGGGCCAAAAGGAGATGAAAAGCTTGTGCGAAATATATTCTTCCTTTCATGAAAGCGATTTAGAGGTATCGAGGAATAGTGGCCTGCCTTATGCCTGAGGTATGCCACACAATAGCGTCTTGGACGACGACACAAAAGCATACCACGCCGCGCGCCGATACCAACGCTCGCACTATTTACTCCTAAGACTCGACAGATATAGATTAGAACCATCTGAAAGAGCGCGCTCTTTGAAAAACTGCATGAAACTATAGGTGACATACGAGTGCGATGTTAAGAGCATACAATACCGGTCATGGAAACCCGCTTTGTCACCAAAGTGTTTCGCATTGCAAATGTTTGCTGTCTCATCAGATTTGGTAAAGCAATTGAATAAGCATAAAAAAGACAGTTGTTGCTCTTGAACCTTAAGCGGTAAACGATAAAATGGTGCAAATCAAGGTTTATTGCCCTTTTGTTCAATTTTCAAAGCTGTAGCAATTTACTTAATCCTTTTAGAATAAGAAAGACAAGAAAGTGGTCTCTGCCCGTATTTTCCGCTTTTAAGAGAAAAATACTCGATTTTTCAGATTTTTAGAGGGTCATAATAGAGTTATTAAACACTGTGGCTGTTCCCATACCATTTTAAATAAAATTTTAGTCTATGCTGGCGAAACGGTATCTGAAGTTTATTTAAAGATAAAAACAAAATTGTTGTTTATTTTCTTCTAAGCTGCACTTTTTCTAAATATAATTTGGTGGTTTTATAGATGAAAAGTTTTATTAACTAAAATATAAATTTAACTGATTGTCTACTTATCTATCAGTAACAGAAACAAACGGTGCTCGATATCTTGTCGCAAGTCTTTCTATTTCATCTTCATCATTTTTTGATATATTTTAGTTATAATTTTAGTACTAAGGTTTAGTTTTTATGTAGTTTGTTTGTTTTATTATATCTATATTGTGGTTGTCAATAAATTGATTTTATCTTTTCATCTTTAATTATTAATATTAATTTAATTTACCTTTTATTGTACCCAATTTATTAGTTACAAATAACAGAAGTACAGATAATAATGAAAATACTGCAGGTAATTATTTTATTACAGACATTTTCGTTCGGAATGAAAATGATATTACTGAAACAAAAAACAATACGCAAAAGCGTGTATCAATTAGTAGCAAAAAAATAAAACGCTATGAGTGCGTATTTTATTCTGTATCTCTTGAATACGATCAATTTAGAGACAAAAGCCGGCGACGGCGTGACAGCGTATTTAGATGTAAAAAAGCACATTTCACGTGAACAAATGAAGGCGGGCGTACTGGCTTGTCATAAAATACGTGAGTTGTGGTTCTACGTTGTTGACCGTCCCGCCTGCAATGCTACGCTCATTCATAATTCAGTGCCGTAGGCAACATAGCGTACAGTCGCACTTTCAATTATTAAGTCGCCATTATTAAATAAAAACTGATTACTGGTACCGCGCGTCCATTGAATACGGTTAACATTGAAGCAGTATGAAAGCTGCTGCTTCTTAATAATAAAAATGAAATGGCTATATGCAGCTTTAGCCTGGCTTTAGCGCGGTTATTTGCAAGCCTCTCTTTTTCGTTCATGAAAATATCTGCTTTAGGCTGACTTTTATACACGAATTATTATATTACTTACTATTAAGACGGATATAACTAATCCAATCTATACTGGAACTGTAAGATTTAGAGGTAGGTACCTACTTAAAGTTGGCCACACTGAATTCAGGGCAACTGTAAAATCTTGTCGCAATAAATAATCGATGTATTATCATAAAATTCACCATGGAAAGTAATTACTCGTATGCCATTTATTGTGAAAAGGTTCTAGAGTGGCCCAGAATTCAAATTGGTTCAAGTATCTTTTATTAAATGGTTACTGAGCCTGCGAAGTCTGTTATATGGTATTGCGGGTGGTAGGATCTTGTGCAAGGTCCGTCCGGATAGTTACCACCATCTTGCTCGCTAATCCAGCCACCAAGCAGCATTGCTTGCACTGCTGTGTTGCAAAGTGGAAGGCAAGACAGCCGTTGAAGTTACTGGCACAAGGAGTATACTATCTTTAGACCCCTGGGTTGGCAACGCATCTGCAAACTTCTTGGTGTTGCAAGTGACTATGAGCGGTGGTGATCATTTACCATCAGGTGTCCCATTTGCTCGTTTGCCTTTCCATTTTATATATATATTTATTATTTATTTATTTAAACTTTTTTGCCCAAAAAAAAAACAAAATGTACAAAAGGCGGAATTAAAAACTACTTTTAGTGTCCGGGCATTAAATTTAAATGATAATTAGAATTAAAACCGGGCATGAGCATGTCGAACGAACCTCGCTCAGTGTACATATTACTCTTGTATTTGGTACTATATCGACCAACACAATCGAGTTTTTTTAAGGCCTACCTAAATTTTTATGTCTTAACATTGATAGTTACATACCGACCAATAATGTTTTTAGGATTCTGTACCTCAAAAGGAAAAAGTAACCCTTATAACCAGTGATCGGCACTGTCTGTGCAACACGGTGTCAATGACCTCAATCATTGTGTTAATATGGATATGCCCCGGGATTCCGGGATTCGAGTCTTAAAAGGAAATCAACATTTATGATTTTAATCCTTATCAGTAAATCAGAAAAGAATGGCATCAACTCTTTATGTGAATATTACTATTAGCCGTCTTTTTCGCATCAGTTCCAACTATGCGTTTGGTCATAAACGTAAACAATAGAAAATCCGAGAGTGACTTACGACAAGCCAGGTAGTCTGGCAAAGGGTTTTGTTGCACTTCAAATTGTTACATTTTAGCATTTACATACATATTTTATACAAGTGCAAAAAGTAAATGTAAAATGTAAATAAATAATCAAAATTAAAAGTATATTAATATTTTCTATAATGAATAATGATGTAATATATGAGTTTATTAAATAATCAAACGTCTATTTACAAACATATTATTATAACACTCAATACAATTATTTTTTCGAACAAGATCACGGGATTATAACCATGTCCATATTAAGATTTCTACTCGGAATCCCGCGATGTTGCACGCATGGTGCCGATCACTGCTTATAACTAAGACTTAAGACTTCTTTTCTCAGGAACGCGTAGAGGTATGAAGTTGAAATTAATATCAATACATATGTTATAATATATATGTTCGGTGCTTATTAATTTTGTACGGAACCCTTAGCGGCAAGGTTGATTCAGTTTTTTAAAACTAGGTATCTAATTATAACCTTAATTCTAACCTTACTCCCTGTTGTAGAATTAAAAATAACACTCCGTACATGTAGAAGAGATGAATTTGTTTTCTTACAATTTCATTCTTAGTCGTCGTGCGCGGGGTTAATATAAATTTTCATACAAACTTCAGCATTGTAACTTCGATAGCTCTGTTTTCTGAAAGTTTCTGTTATATACTGGGACCGTCAAACAGATGGACATAGTGAAATTAAAAGGGTCCCTCATTTGACTACGGAACCTTCAATGGCACTTCGTATATACGTAACAACCAGCGTTTTAAATTCAAATTCAACATTTTTATTCCACAACTTTTGAAAGAAAAAGTTCCATTTTACTCGTATTGTTAGGTACAATCGATTCTCATTATCTTCTCCCTGCCTCGCAACCGGTATTGATACTGCCTTCCACAAAATAAGCCGCCCATTATCGGTTCAACTGCCAGCCGCACACGGCGCACTGCCTTATTTTACGAACAATAACCAATTTTACTGCTGAGGGCAACTGCATTGGAAATCCTTAGTATCTGCTCCTAATTGAATCACAGTTTATTTCGAATGCTTCTAGTCAATTAGTGAAACAAGACTCTCTATTTCAGTTCTCTATTTTTGTCATAGCCAGAGTTAGGAAGGTGCTGGTTTATTGTATCAACTTGATGTGATTAAATGGAGTAAATTATTATTATTATTTAAAATTTATTGCACAATACATAAAAGTAATGTAAAAAAGGCGAACTTAATGCCGTAAGGCATTCTCAACCACAGTAAATGTGTATGTGGAAACGCTTACACCGTTTCACAGCTTCGCTAAGCATCCTCGCGCTGCTGCGCTACCTCACACAGCTCTGGCGAATACTCAGCCTTATGAATAATTAATAGATTCAGGCGTTACTTTGCGGAGGTCCATATCAACAAACTGGAACAAATTACCCCGCTAAACCCCGCGGGTTTCGCGGAGTAGCGGGATAATTTGTTCCAGTTTGTCGTACTTGGTCGGTTTTTTAAGCAATAATTCAATCAAATTATTTATGTGTCAAATATAGGTTTTACAAGATGTTACAACATTTTCGTGTTTTACAACACTAAACATACAAACTGCTAGCAGTATGCTTCCTGAATTAAAAAAAAAATATGAATAGACTCTTATACTTATAAATAAAATTATCACTGAAAATGTTGGGGCTTAAAATTATCTCCGAAATATTTCGGACATAAAATCAAGAAATCATAAGGAAAAATCAAAAATCAAACTAGAGTAGTTTTAAAAACATGCTATGGTATTTGATGTGTGCGTGTGTGTTCCTTTATCGAGTTTATATCTAATTTTATACCATTTGTGGCTGGCTAACTTCGGTTTGTTATTCGTGTGCTAGGATTCTAAAGCAAACAACATAAACCTCTAATGTTGTTTGCAAATGAATCAACCCTCTAAATACTGCAATATTTTCGCTAAAAGCTTATAAAACATCAGCCTAAATAGATAATGGAAAGTTTAAAGCTTAATTTTGTTGAATACTTAATTTGAGAATTATTTCAAAATGCGTCACGCGAACTCTATTAAATTAAGTCCTATCTACAGAATAAATTAAAAATTTATACAATAATTACCCGAGCTAAAAGCAGGCGTAGTATTTACTGAATTCGAGCTTATTTTTCTTTACTGAACGTGAGCTTAACTAAATAATAGTACAACGTAATTTTAAAAAATATTTTAGGTATTTTATAAAAAACCTAAGCTTCACAATGCGTTGTCAAGTAAATCGCACACTACAAAAGCCTTATTAAAAATATCGCATTACCTCTCTACAAAGATATTATAATGCATAGATGTACAGTGTCATACTAAATGACAGAAGAAAAACGGCCCGACATGAGAATACAGGTTGACACCAATGTTACAAATGCAAATTATTAGTTTACCATTTATAGTCATTGGATTTTCAATTTTACTACTAACTGCATAAAATAATAATTTGTAAAGTTTCGTTGCAAATAGGTTTTTTTACAAAATAATAGTATTTATTGACAGCAGCGCCGTCGGTTCGACAGACTGCCAGCGCGAGCGATTGTCGATTTATTGTACTTTTTGTTCGTCTTTCGAGGCCATTTTTAAACGCTGACTAGAAGTCCATTATTTATAGGTCAGTACCTCTATACCTAGAAACTGATATAGGTAGTAAAAGTATGTAAGTAAATGACGAAAGGAAGCATGCGTATAACCTGATGGGAAGTGATCATGTGTACCAGTGAAAGAAAGAAAGAAAGAAAATATTTAATTAAGCAAAGCATAAGAAACAAAGAATACAGTTACAAAATAACAAGGTTGATGCTGAAAAAGGACCCCAAGAATCGCTGATACGTTGCAGTAGCCGGTCTGTACTAGAGGTGGATAGTAATTATAATATAACAAATCCGTCTTTCGCTAAATAATCAAATGTTTGCCTAAATTAAAACCATTGAGTGTTAGAAGGTAACAATTGAAAACTTGCAATACACTTAAATAAATTAATAATAATAATAATAATTATTATTATAAGCTCACGCCTGTTTCCCTTTGGGGTAGGCAGAGACCACAGAAGAACGCCATTTGCTCCGGTCCTGGCATACTAATAATAATTATTATTCACAAAATTCGTATCTATTTTTAACATATTTAAGTAGAATGGCTAGAATGGCACACCACGATTTGCTTTGTCACTCAGTACGTCTCTTTCTACCTAGCCTAGTATAACAGATGCACTGAGCGACAAGTGAGAAAATGAGTATGCGTGCTGGCCGTGCTAGCCGTGCAGTAGGCCTTACCTACGAGATACTAGTATAGTATTGTATACTTTGTGCCTACGAGTAAATATAACAACATGTGCATACAATACCCCCGTCGTACTTCCATCACACGTCAATTTTAACGTAAGGTCCCAACTCAAACAAATTTGAAATTTGAATACAATTAGTATTAAATCAAGTATCATAGATTTAGCATAGGTAGCATATATACGAGTAACAGCATACTTAAAGAAAACCAAATCATAAAAACAAACATGCATATTTTATGTAAATAGGAAAATCATCACGAATTCGTCACATTATTTCATAAAAGTAAATATTACGACCATAATTTCTGATAATAGTAGAAATAATTCATAAAGTACTGAGAAAAAATGGTAGTATAAGAAATGGTGCTTTATATTTTTAGAAAAATTGTGGACTGTTCATTGTTACTAATGCCCACTAGTGGTCAAGTAGGGAACAAAACATACAAAGTCCCGCCCGTAATGGGCTCATATAAATTGCCCGCGTTAGAAAGATGCCGTTTTTTGTATGAAATCGTGTATCTGTACTAGTTAGTAATATGTAACCTGCAAAGTTACCCCCACTAACATCCACTGCTGGCAATCAGTCCAGATCCATTATTATTACACCAGACATTTTTCATTTGTATTGGAAAATCATCGGGCCAGAACATCGGTTGAATGATTAAATGACTGATATGCCTAAACGCATACCTGTTCACCGTCAGCTCGAGCAATCCACATAGTTAAAATATAGTAAGGTTTTTTGTCACTTAAGTTGTTATTTAATGTTGTTAGTAAACTCTTCGAGAGTGTAAACAAACTGTATAACATGTCTTTATACTTAATTCAACTTCATACAAAGTGGGTCGGTAACGATGTTGACTACAAATTTCATCTTGCTGTTTACTTAGCCGTTCAATTGTGAACAGCTACTAGGCAAAAGGAAGCCGAATACTTAATTATTCGGTTGAATACTAGAATGTTAATTTCAAATAAACGGTCACGTCCTGGTATGAATGTAAACAACGTGGTACCTACGGCTCCCGTAAATTGCGAGTTCACAGAGATACTCGTACCTTTGAACTTCTCTGACATACATAGAATCATTTAGTCAGAGTATGTAAATCATACCAGACTCTCGTGGAGAGTCTGATACCAAAATATGATTGCCATTCCTTTCTTGCACAAAGTCATTCACTATTCAATGAGATAGAACATGTTAAAATTACATTTCAAGTCTGTACGTTGCCGGAAAGTAGTACATAGGTTTTGATTTAACTCAACAATAAATTCCGGCATTTGCGAGTAACAAAACATGTGAATTAAAAGGTCGTATCTTTTGATTGCTTTGACTCGAGTTTGAATCTTTTACACTTCCCATGAAATGTAGTCCTTAATAGTTGACAATAATTTCAACTTCATCCCCATATCAGTTTTTCTTTTTGAGATAACAATATGTGCTAAAGACATTAAATTTGGCGTATATCTATGCATCGTCATAACGACTAACGGCCAGTTATTTACTGTTGACAGGATTAAAGGGCAGAATAAAGATCGTTTGTGTTCGCCGACTCCTAATGCTCCTTCCCAGTCTCTCTGTGGATTTCAGGAACGTGATCTGCGCAACAATTCTCTGCGGAATTAAAAATGCACCACTCGGAAAGCGAAAACGAGTTAAGCTTATTGACGATGTTGCAGCCTTCATCTTATCTTCTGAATAAATAAACAATACTGGCTTAAACGGCTTAGTAGGGGTCTAAACAGTGGAATAAAACTAATGAAAAGGTTTGCACTGCACATATTAAACTTAATCAAAACCCGACGCTTCACGCCAAAGGTTTCGTGTTCACGTAAGAATGATTAAGAATAATTAGGAATCATTAGGAATGTCTCCATAATTTAAATTATAAATAATATTATATACAATTCCTATAAAATAATAATAATTATTAAATCCTGTATTTTCTGTGTTATTGTAAATGCTTATCTGGGCCAAAATTCTTTTTGATGCCTATAAAAACGTCCCTTGTACATTTTAACGCATATTTCTTACTTATTCTGAAATTTTTAAAAGAACATTTTATCTTTAAATTCAGAATGACATACGCATACCCCAATGATGACTGTTATAGAAATATTTGGGCTCAGAATAAGAAAAAAACTATTATTTGGTAACGCAGTGGACACTATTTTTGAGGGGTCGTGGGGACTGGTAACGCAGTGGTAATTTGGGTACCAAATGAAACTTTTCTGTGGTAAAAAACCCAGGATGGTGGGAAAATTCATAATAGAAATTGGGGCCCGGTTGAGAACTAACGTAATATTATTAGGAAAATATTTCGAGACATCTACAATTTTGTAAAAGTGTTTATACATTTTTATCTTTATTTTAGGCACTAAAAAGAATTTTGGCCCATCTACACTTCTACACCAATCTATCTACACTAATATAATGAAGAGGTAAACTTTGTTTGTTTGTTAGTTTGTTTGTATGTAGGGGGTAATCTCTGGAACTACTGAACCGATTTCCAAAATTCTTTCACACATACAAAGCTACACTATTCCTGACGGACATAGGCTACTAATTTTACGTGAACGAAGTCGCGCGCGTCCGCTAGTAACTATAATAAAGAGGTAAACTTTGTTTGTTAGTTTGTGTGTATGTAGGGGGTAATATCTGGACCTACTGAACCGATTTCAAAATTTTCACAGATAGAAAGCTACACTATTCCCGACGGACATAGGCTACTTATTTTACGTCCGTCCGTGCGTCCGCTAGTGTACAATAAAGAGTTTACATACATACATAAATTATAACCTTGTAAACACATATTTCTTAGTTATGGATTTAGAAATTTTCTAAAGGTTCGAGAAAGATAATAATTATTCTCCGAGCTTTTATTTAACTTTTTTTAGAATAGAATAGAAATATTGTATCCTTTTTGGTTTAAATCTTGCATGAAAATGTTAACTCACTCCCAGTGGTCGGATTGACATAAATGTGGTGTAGATATTGGTTTCATGACAATGCAACAATGAAGTACTGCTAACAAAAAAATTACAGTCTCTGTGTAGGTGTGTAACGTAAAGCCTAACAAATGTAATCTATGGCATTGATTTAAAACAACACAGACTAAAATAAACAGAAAACTAATTTGTTTTTCAAAAGAGTTCGATCTCTCTGAAACAACGTTGTAGCAAAATAAGACTAAAGTAAACAAGTAACAATTTGAATTTATACATGCCATTAAAAGAACGATAATAGTATGTTTATTGGCAGTCCCGCTCTTGTAATGCGAAGTCAATCAAACAGTCTTTTGGGCCACAACTTTGTCCTGTTGACGGAAAATTCAGAAAGTTTGTGGGCGTTATGTCGTTTGACAATTCATTTTTCACGCCTTGACGCATTATATTCGTATTATCCTTATACTTCTTTCATAAGTTTTTGGGTTTGTTCAGATATTGCTCCATTTACTGTTGGATGTATTCGTGAATAATAAGGACTTAATCTTTTGAAGTTTAATACAGAAATTATAAAAGGAAAATGTATGAAGAGTATGATAATAATGTAAAAATTGGCCGGCTTTTTCCCGTTGCATCATTGGCCATTCCGCTTTGACTATGATCACGTTATACATTGTGCATTGGAGCGACTGCCATCTGGGGTTACTAATTGCAAAATAATCTTTGTTCCACTTTTTTAAGTAAAACTGCAGAATATTTTGTACTCAGTCTGGTCTCCGGAAGTCGGAACTCATCCATTTCAACCGGATGTGACAAAAAACGCCGGATATCAGGCTTATCCGGACGAAAAACCCTCGTCCCGCCATCGCCACGGGTAGATGCCTAGAAAATATTCGCATGTGAAATATGTGGGTCGAGTGGACGATAAATGGCCGAATAAATAATGGCGTTATTATTTATTTATTTTCATTTCGACGGAAACTTACATATGATGATTATTATATTAGAAATAAAGACATTTTCCTTCAGAGCTCAGGTTTTGATATTATCAATAATTTCAATTAGTCCATAGGCAGTAAATTGAGAAGTAGAGTACCCAGAAGACTGCATCGGATTGAGAAATGAGGCCCTGGTCACCCGTTAAGTCTCTAAAAAATTATAATGATATTATCTTTCCAATGTTCATTCATTCATGTACGGTTTTTAATTTTCATAACACCTTGCACTCCTTGGATGTAAAAATGTTTTAGTTTGAAAAAAAAAGGTTCAATACTGAGTTTCTTGCGGCGCATTCTTCTTAGCAGATGCCAATGTCCGAAGCGCTGGTAGAGTCTGTAGTTTTATTGCGTCATTGGAAAGATTTCATATTATTTAGTTTTTAATTTTAATTTTATTTTTAATTTATATTATCTTTTCATTATGAGACCTGAAAAGGGCTCGAAACGTTGTGAATTAGATTCGTTACAATTCACGCAATATAAACCATTTTTATTGTTTTATTTCAATGGCTATCTGTCGTGTCAAAATGTTGAATGACTTACGGCCGATCTCTGTATTCAAACAACCGACAGATTTTTGACACAAGAATTGTCAAATTTCCTATGAGAACTCTGGCAAATTAAAACTGCTGGTAGGCAAAAATTTCCTTGTTGTTTAAATACTGAGAACGGCCATTAGTGAACTAAGTACACCGGTTTATAAGACTGATTAAATTCAAATACTATGATTTGTATTAACATTCGTTATACCCATAACACCTGTAGCGTAGGAGTTCCAGGAAAACTATGACGTCATATATTTATAGTCAATGTCGCGACGAGATTTGCTTGCGTGGCTACATAACAAGTAACCAGTAGCGATGCCAAACTATCGACAGAATCGGAATAGACTTGAAATTCAGTTACCTATTTACCTAATTACAATATTTTATTTTAGTTATTTTTAATGAATTTATAAAAAGTTATCGATTGAATAGTGCATTATAGTGCTAGTGGTAAACCACTTTTAACATAAGTACCTACTTACTATTTTTACTTCGTAACTACATGATTCCCCTAATATTTGGCTTTTGACGGTAGTATAATATCCGAGAATAAAATATGATTTCAGTTTAGTTAGTGCTCAAAGTTTTTTAGTAACTAATATTTTTAAATCTATTGTTAGTTGTGGGTGTTAATCAGTGACAGTATTATAATCAATTCAAATTGACTATAGAAAAAAATTGTAATGAGTTCAACATTAAAAATAATATATTGGGTACTGCTAGAATAACTTAAATGTGTTTGTCATGTTAGGGCCGTTGTTAGTTTAGCAATTCTTAAACATCGCTAATATTGCATGACAACAACAGTATCCTATTACGATTGCACTTTCGATACTTAGTTATCTTGATAGTTGTAATTTTAGCAGACTATCGATACTCTGCTTTTGTTCGGAGGAGCAACACTATCGGCCAGAAGCCCACGTCTGCTTAGTCATGCGATAACAGGAAAGCGGAGGCAGCGCAAAGCCTTTTATTTTATACTCTACTTAACTTACTCAAGATGCATTCTTTACAATATAACTGTGAAATAAACTGCCACCGTGCCCTGCAGGGATTGTTTTCAGCAATTGATTTAGTTTCCAGAATCTTGTTTATGTTTGTTAACAACTAATGTTGCCTCTAAGGTAGGTAGTTTCATTACTTACACATGGAGTAACAATTAATTGACATACTTATATTCCTATTAAGTTTTCAATGATGGTACTTAAAAAGGAGGTAATCTGAACAATGTTATAAACCGCTTACAGTTTAATAATTACCTCAGAGGTTAAAGTCATGACTGCTTCAGAGAGAAGGGTTATTAAGCTGACATAGCTTTGTCACAACAAATGACGATATTTTCATTTACCTCCCCAATATAATAAAAGAATTGGTTGCACCCCTTTTGCACCCTATTTATATCCGGACAATAATGAATTCATGACATAGATACATAGTATACCTACAAAGGTTTATTCTATCTACTCATGTGCTTGTCACTCGTGTTAATTTATCACATGTCATGCCCCGTATCAAATGTAGGTCGTAAAGTAGTCGTAAAAATATTAATCGCGTATTAACACGCACGAACATACCTACTAAGCTTACATGATGTTATATATTTAACGTGTGTGACGCTTATTTATTTGTCTTATGAATATTCATGACACACCTTCGTGAAGGTAGTGAACTAGCATTTCAATTTTCGAGCGTGAATTCCGTTTCAATAGACTGAGCAAAATGTAGCGTAGGATTTATATCCAGTTTTTTATATATGTATAAATAAACATCAAGCACCAAGAGCTTAAGAACAAATAATCTTTTATATGTACTTAATATCTTACTTTTTTGAATAAGCTTCGTCGACATTGGTATCCTCCTTAGTTAATTTCAGCGAAATTAATCCGTAGTATTCCATAGCATTTCGTGTTTTCCACGCCAAAAATTCCTGGCGTTTTAATATTGTTTCATATTTTTAGTAGAGTTTTTTGTTTTAAGAGAGCTTCAAGATGCTCTGTATCTACTTCTGACCTACTTTGCCTTTTTATCTCTCCTTTGTTCTTACCTTGACGTTTCTCTCGGACGGTTTAATTATTTCATAGCATTAAAATACTTACATATTATGTATAACGAGATAATCCGAGACCATTTTTGTCTTTAGAAGAAAATTGGACTAATAAACAATTAGCAACTCGTGGATTAAGTCTTGGGCATCTTCTTGGAAATTATTTGGATATGTAAATCAGAAAGTGTAGAAAACTCGATGACTTTTCGCGAAATAAATAATTTTGAAGTAAGTATTTCACTCTTACTTATTCGCGTTTTTTCGCTAAAGATAAACGGGTTAATAATGCGAATTGATCACTTTTCTACAGAAAGGTACGTGAAAAAAGGGCGAGTAAAGAGTCGTCGACAGCTACCTATCTAAGAGCCCGACCCGAGATCCCAGCTCTGCGATGAGCGCGACAAAACGCTGGATTACTGCTAACCGTCATTTAGGTTAGTACCTAGTCTTTCTTTAACCGGTATGCCCTGGTCCCATGGGGTGAGTAAAATTACATGAGTAAGTAATAGGTACATCGACTTATGGATATGCATCCGTCATTGTAAGATTAGAAAAAGTAGTAACCCCGTCATGTAATGTAGCTGACGTCATCCGCTTGCAGATGCATCCAAGGATTCCGAGGCATGAGGCTTAAGGCTTTTTGAAATGCTATCTGGGAAATATCGGCATCCAACGGCTTGCGGAGCGCGGTTTTCGCACCTATGGGAGTTGACATTTGAAAATAATGGTATCCAACCTAATAGCGACAAAAGTTGTAGTTGCACGAGACGGGCGGCCGCAAACCAGCGCCTAAGATTCAAATAGCTTGCACAAGTCTTCGTTGCCTGTTTTTATTAAACGCAAAGACCTATAACGTCTCATTCAGCCATTCCTTGCATTTCAGCCATGTGTCCTGTTATCTGTAACAATTAAGTACATTCTACAAAATAAAACCCACCGTGGATCTATGTCAGTGACGTTATCAATCAAATCGTAAGATTTTTCTTACTTTTTCACTTATTATGTCAATTTGACACGGTTCTGCGGTGGGTCCCCTTCCATTATGCTGATAGTACCTATTTAGGAAAATAAATAGGTTTTCGTTAAATTGTCTAAAAGTCGCGAAAACATAAGAAATTGACAAAGTTTTGTTGCCATAATTTGAACGAATGTATTGAATAGTTTATAAGAGTAATATCGACAAATTTGCTTTCCGGAGCACTATAAGTACCTAGGACCTAATACAATAACTGTCATAAAGTAAAAAAGTAATAATATTACAGCGATTACTCATTGTGACAGGGTTTTACTGTGGTCCGGATTGCAAATTTGTTGATTTCATGGCCAGTGTATTCTGCTAATAAAATGCATTGGAAAGTTAACTTTTTCTCAGTTTTGGCGCCTGCTCCGAAATTTTAACATTATGCGCAGTGACAAGTCTGCTACAAACTTTAGGTCAGGCGCTTATAAATATTAATAAAGCGGAGAACAAACACGAAACACGGCGAGGCTGATAAATATGAAACTAGTTGCTTTGCTTTGGTACTCTTAGGGAGTACATACATGGATGGAGTGGTCTTCGGTCGTGATTTGTGCCAAAATCCCTGTCACTGATACATATCGGTCGCACGTGATTTAATGCCGCTGACAGTAGCAGTGGAACTATACAGAATATGAGCATTTGCTCATATGGAACGGCGCCGACAAATCACGGCGGAATGTGGTTACTCCATGTGCTTAGTAGATAATACCGAACAATAGGTAATATTGAACATTGCGATCAAGAACGTTTTGCTCGCAATGGCTCCTTTCTCAGGCATATATTAATGTCCTTGTAAAATTACTGATGTACCGTTTGGGCCTATATACATGTAAAAACAAACCTGAAACAATGTGAGGAAACAATAAACGTTGTATGTTGTATTGTAGGGTGCTCATTTACCTATATTTTTTTAGTTTAGTACATACTTAACCAACGTTGAATTGAGGAAAAGAATAAAATGGAATGATACCAAACGCTAAATTCAGGCATGTAAGTAATACTTATACGATTAAATGTTCGTTTAAAAACCCGTTTCAAATGGTACTACTATCTTGCGGTTGGAGAGCTTGCGGAGAAATTGCACCGTAATATAATGCTTTTACAGCTAAGGGAATAAGGATAAAGGAAGTCGCTTCCAGAGCTCTTGCAATTTTCCAGCAAAAAGGTTTACCTTCAACGAAATGTAATACAAAAGTGTATTCACAAGGTTTCCCACCTCGTTGTCCTTATAAAGCCACATTTTGAAGCTTTATTTTTTTACTAAACCTTAACCAAATCCTTATACAAATGGCACGGTTTTTACTTGAATCTGCTTCGTAGTTAGCAAACGAATAGCAGGCAAGAGCCTATGAGTACCAGAATTATACGTTCCGCCATGAATTTGCCTTCCCGTAAAAGTTGATAAAAAGCCTTAAGTATGTATTTAGGAATGTTAAGAATATTAGTAAGAGAAACCAGTGGGGTGAATATGCAACATGCTTTTGTTATTAAAATTTGATTTCTTATTTCCATACTAATTGGCGCAATAGGTGATCGTTAAAACTATATAAAATTACTTAGTAGCTGCGCCGTCCGTCTACCCTTTAAAAAGTGCTATTATTTGAACTGTTAGAAATGGACATCATCGTCGTCATGTCAGACGGAAGACGCCCACCGCTGGGCATAGACCTTTCCTAAAAATCTCCACAACGGTCGATCTTGTGCTGCTCGCGTCCATCGGTTTCCCATGATCCTCACCAGATCGTTGGTCTACCTTGTGACTGGTACACTAACGCTTCGACTTCTGGTACCCGGTCTCCACTCGAGAATCTTTCCGCTCCAACGCCCATATGTTTTACGAGCACCGTGCCCTGCACACTGTCACTTAAGGTTTGTAATTTACAGAACTACGTCGGTAAATTTAGTTCTTCTGAGGACTCTTCATTCCTGATTGGACTCGCAGAGAAAATGTGAACTTAGCTCTTTCCCTGTCTAGTAATATTTTTTATAAAGGTAGCCCGTTGGAATCTTAAATAAAACATCATTACTATAGCGGCGATCCGAACAAATAAAAATTAATACACTTACGGATAGACTTGAGAACCTCCCGTTTTTTCCTTCGTCAATAAAAAATAGGAACAAAAAAATAATAAAGAGCGGGGTTCCCATACAGGAATTGAGCGTGACTTTTTAACTTTATTTTGTTTTTGCTGTATCCAAAAACGGTAATAGACATACATGTCAAACTTGGTGTCATATAGTGCTAACTCTTACACAGAGCAGCAAATAATTAAAACCGGTCAGGTGTGACTCGGTCTTGCGGTATAGATCCCGAACTTACTGTATGAAAACACACTTATTTAACAAAACGTTATTGCATGACTCGTACTTGATATCTACTCGACTGATATCTAATCTCTGTATGAATACTTCAGACCTCGGGCTGAAGTAATGTTAACCGTTAAAAGTAACACATCTGGATAAACTGTATGGGTACATCTAGAAATATCGTAGTCCACCGATGCTGTCAATGCTCACGTGACCCCGGGTAAAAGAACAAACGACATTTTTCGATTTACGGCTCCACCCGGCGGCGGTTTTCTTTTAGATAATGGACGCTCAGTGGCTATCTAGTTTGAAAAGCTTTTCATAGATATGAAGGAATTATTTTCTGCTACCGTGGAAATAGAACGGGGTTAATGGAAAGGGAAGGGGGACACGGAGAGGGGAACGTAGATAAAATAATAAAAGTTGAAATTCTTAACTACGGTAACTGTTTTTTGGCAGGTTTTCCAGGTATTTATATTGGATGTATTATTTGTTTATCTTTAAATTGCTGCTACACAGAACTCTTAGAGATATGAATAACAAAATTTCATTTAAAGTAGGTACACCAAGTCTCAAGTCCCAACTTACTTAAGGGCTTCAGAGCTTTTCGCCCTCTGGTTAACCTTATAATTTTAGACCCCTTTACGATTCAAGTTTTCGTGGCTTGCGTAATAAAGTTTTCGAAATAAGTTTCAAAGTTGAATAGTTTTGAGCGGTGGCTCAGAGAGCCATTTCATTGGGCTCTAGGGTATTAGGTGGATTTCAAGACCATCCTTTTGATTGCGCAACTCAGTGGCAGTGATCAGTGCAAGTTTTCATAAGTAAATGGTAATGAAATATCGAATGGTGCCATTTTTTTAAAGGTTCAATAAGGAAATCAAAGCAGCAGTGTTTAAGTTTTAAACGACATACTTATTCATCAAGGTTTTTTTTCTGTACCTGTTAAATAATGGTGTGTATTTTGACGTCAAAATTCAAACGACCAATGAGTTTTTTGGTGACTATTAATACACGTTATTAGAAATCTAAAGCGTGACTCTGATAAATATTACGGGTATCCATGGACCTTGTCCCCTAAATACAATAAAATACAAAAACAAGCGCAGCGGCTGAATGTTTATCTTCTTCTTTACATAGTATAGTCGACCAAGAAATTGCTTGACCACTTTTCGACCGTATTACAAATTGATAAGGTTCAAAACTGGTCAAGCAATTACTTGGCCGACTATACAAAAACAAAGTCGCTATCTGTTCCTGTCTGTCTTGACACCTTACTCGTACACCACCGTACAACGTTTACTCCTTCTAAACCACGCAACGGATTTTAGTACAGTTTTTACTATCATTTAGAGATTTTTTGGAGGAAAACTTTTAGGTTCATTACATCGTAATTGTGACAGTCAAGAAAATTGAAACACGTACTACCGTAGAACCTAGTCGAAGAGACATACGCATGACATTTGTATGACATAGCGTGGCGTTTAACGCATCGCGTCATTGCGATAGGGTTCTAAGATGGTACGTGAATATATTTCCCTTACTGTACCTGTGCGAAGGGGGGTCGCTAGTCGGTATATCATATTTTATCTAGTATACAAGTGATTTATACATTTTAATTTAAAATTGCGTGTAACAAGGTGGTTAACACTGTTGAGGTTGTTATAGTGGTGAGCCCGCGTCGCGGAGGGGGTGCGGCGGGCGGGCGCGGGGCGGGCCCGCGAGATGAGTGGCGCGCGCGCAGCCCGCCCCGCCCGCCATGCAGCGCCTGCGGACCACCTTCAAGCGCTCCAAGACCCCCACGCCTGCCGACATGAAGACGCAAAGCAGCCTCGAAGTACCCAAACAGGTAAATGAAAAAACAAACCACGTCATGATATTTCTAACCTTTCCCTTTCCTTGGTTAAGTCACAGAAAATATAACAGTATTTCATACAAAAGCGCTATGCATCGTTCGACACCGAATTCAGATAATATAGGATCCGCTTCCTAGATTAACGGAAAACTGTGATCCGCAGACAAAGACATAGTCTATGTGTGAGGCTCACCATGTTGTGCGGTAACGACGCGTATTTTGTATGGCGTGGCCGTCCTGTTTAATTTGAAACTTGGGTATTTTTTTCGAATGGACTTGCGCTGTTAGCCTCAGACGGCTCTAACAGCGTACTGGAGAGAGATCGAGCGTACAGAAGGGCGCTCAGCAAGGGCAAGTTTACTTAGCATGCTAAAGAGAGATTTTGCAAGCAATCGGAGTATTCCCCGTAGTACATAGTGCAGTATTTCCCCGTAAATTTCTTCAAGGGACACACATACATAGATTTATTATTTAGTTTTAGTGAATGAAACGTTGAATTTGGTAAGGTCGTTTATTTTAACAAAATAAATTAAAAATTAACCGTTGCGGACAATATACAATGAAAATATAAAAGGGTATTGCAGGCTAGCCAGTTAAGATTGACATTTAATATAGAAAAATGTTCTATAGCCAAATCAAATGATAAAAAAAGAAGGGCCTTTTAGAATTTGGAAAAAATATATAAAATTATTTGAGACAGAAGTGACAAGTTAACAAATTATACGTATACGAAGATTAACCAGAAAATAAGAATATTCGCATCAGGCAATAGAAACAGCAAATCGCAATATAAATATAACGCAACTATCCGTATATTCCCCAGTGCACTCAGGTATATCCTAGGATATTTATAACGTATTAAAAATTAAGGGATAATATGCGAAGATTCATATACTACTACAACAGTAATTCCCTAAGGTACAATATAAAACATAAATGTTGACGGACATATGACGAAGCTTCGAAGTGCCATCTTGATAAGGCTGGTAATACCTTCATAAACTCGCATAAAAAATAAATAGTTTTACCAGTATAACACGGTCGTAATAATGTTATCTTTAGACAAATCAACACCCGATGACGGCTTTGTTGGCTGGCGTCCCTTCCCAAGTGAAAGAAACTGCAACAGTTCGCTGTGTTGGCGAAATGTCTCGGAGAACTGCAACTTTAGGTATAGCTGGGCTTTTAAAGCTTAACCCGTAAGGCGAAGCCGAATCCAAGGAAGGAATCCGGCTGGTCGAATAATTACGGAGTGACAATCTCGGCTGCAATTCTCGATATGGACTTTGTATCAAATCGCAAGCACGTACAATATTATCAAACGCACTTCGTAGGTGATCACTGGAAGACTTAGCTTTCCAAAATATAATCCCAAATTTTTCAAATGATAAATAGATGCTTCACACACGAAAGACAAGCAAATAATTACAAACTTTCTTATGACATGTTGTCTGGAATCTGTTATTTTGAATTTCAAATTTGAAATAACTTCGTTGCAAGAATGTTCAACCAGTGCCAAAAAGAAATAATAAAAAATGGTCAATAACCAAACACCAAAAAGATCAAACATGCTGCATCGTAATGCTGCAATAGGTACTAGGTAAATTGTTCCATTTATTATATGTAATATGTGTTCGTATATTAGAATCGTTCGGGAAACGTAAAAATAATGTACGTTCCACTTACTGCTGCTGGGTAGGTTCTCTATTCATGTGAGAGCCAAGGCCGTAATTCGCTATGCGTAACGATATGTGATTTTACTAGGTATTGAAAAAACATTGAAATTTCCAATATGGCGCGTCACTGATTTGTCACTGAAACAGTGGCAATAAGTATATTCAATTATTGGCTTAAATTACATATGGAAATAAACTGAGTGAGGTGAGCCCCTAACCTAACCTAACCCAACCCTTTAGTAGGTTTTAGCTCGTCTTTTATGTCACTTAAGCCAAGTCAATCTGCTACTAAAATGGTTATTTCTAGTTAATTTTCAAAATTTCCAAACTGACACATCACTGGTTTAGCAATAAAGTACCCACCTACCCACACCGCCTATCTAATCAAATAGCCCATCTCTAAAATGTAAGGATCATTAAGCCAATATTTGCATAATCTGAGAATCTTTGCGGATCATTTATTTAAATCAAAGCAATCTGTTATACATAAGAACATAGAATCTTACCTAATGTCGAATTAGATATCAGTTAGATTAATTAAGATACAAACGGTGGTAACGTTTTCCACCCCTAAACCTTAATCTATAGGCATGCTTTTTCTTTGAAAACATTGTTCCTTTTGTGTTTTGTATGTGTATGAAAGGCCTACAGTTCAAATATTACTAAATCTATTAAGAATTATTAAAAGATCATGGCTATAGATACCTAGTTCTAAGGCATATATAACGAAGGCATAATAAAATATATGACTATAGATACCTACATGGGCGTACCCAGGGGGGGGGGGCAGGGAGGGGCAGCTGGCCCCCTGGAAATCTCACAGAACATGTATGAACTCGTGACTTGCCCCCCCCCCCCCCAGGCCAGAAGCTGGGTACGCCCATGGATACCTAGGTTATTGTTTAAGGGTAAAAAACGTTACCGCCGTTTGTATGGAGAGCCATTTTTGAGGCTTGCTTGGTAGCTGAGAGTAGCCAGTAAAGATGGTGCGGATTTCACATTAAACTCTCTCATTGACTTTACCTCGTTAGGAGTTTTGTTCGACCTGTCAGGTGCACCCCATGGCGAGGTTTCCGCAGGCAATTGTTAGGGTATGTTTATAAGACAAGCGTTAAGCGCGCGTCGGGTGCGCCTCTAGTTTTGCGTAGTGTATACAGTTATACATAATATATTGCGCGCTTGCCGGGCGTTAAGCGTGCCTTGCCACAGTTCAGTTTAAAGATAGACGGTTTGTGTCTGGTGATTTAAATTGACGATAGAGCAGTGACGCATCAGAAGGCAGAACTATTGGGTTGGGTGGACTTATTGAAAGCCAGTACATAACTTAAAATGTTATGTCAATAATCAGGATACTTTGTCATATCCTATATCGTTGGACGTGTTTAAATTCCGTCTTTTCATGAATAGCTTTGCATTAAAAAGCTTCTGTATCCTTTATGGGTTTTTGAATAAACTAACGAATTCCAAAAAGCACGTCTTACCGTACCGTAGTTTGGCAAACCAATGATCTCAAAACGCGCGTAAACGAGCGTTGAAGCGCATTGACGACTATCAGTTGCTTTGCTTGCGCAGTGTTGAACGCGCGTTTACTTAACGCTACGCGTGTTAGCATGTGTACGCCTTGAATAAAATTAATGTAAAGGATTCTGTGGTATAGGTGCAAACGCACGTTATCAAAACGCGCGTTATGCGCTTGTTATTTGAACCTACCCTTAATCTGCACATGTATACCTGCGGTCCCGCCCTACACTCGACGCTTTGCCCTTATCCCGTCGTTTAGAGCCTTATACGTCAACTTGAATCCCTACGTACCTACAATCTCAGGTGAAGAGTCTTGCAAGGCGCCGCTTCCATGAACATTGGAGCCGTTTACTTGATTTTTACAGAAACTATAGCAAAGAAAATTTGTGATAATGTTATGCAAGACGATTTCGCTCACATTTTAACCCATCTAATACTATATAAAACTCTGACCCAAGACAGGAAATAAATTTGAAGTTTCAAGTCGCAAAGTCGCGCTCACTTAGAGAGATAATGCAAGCGCTTTGTATCGGGGACAGAAAATTGTTAAACTAGTTTCGAGCCCATTCTGAGCTTTCCCGCGCTGAAGCGACTTTCTTTTTTTCCCTTGACTTTGCTTTATGGCGACTATTACCGTAAATACCTGTGTTTAGTTTAACCGGAAGCCGTTTCGGGCAAATAAATTATGACGCTGCGCTTTTTGTAAGCCAGTAATTTGTTACAAAAAAATAAAAGGTATAATGAAGTTACATAAACCCTTCTGTAAATTTTGACGGCTTAAACTATTTCTACATTCGCGACCCTTATCAGAATCAGAATCAGGCTCAGGCCGTGAAACTACAGGCAGTGTCTAACCGAAATTAATTGGTTAGACAACTATCCCTGTAACTGCAACCACTTGCAACACGCGCGGTATGTGGTAGGTATTGTGTATTGTTGGTGAATAGATTACGGCTAATTCGGTGTTAATTTGAACTACGGCTGGCTGCATAAACAGTTTAAATTAAAGTAACACTGCCGTTGTATCAAGTTCGTGCTTAAGTAAATGTTAAATCACCCATTACAAAAAAAGCCCTGTTTACATTATGTAAAGTAAACATGTTAATTTAAACTATTGAGTTCATTTCTCTTGAAGCTTTATTGTCCCGGAGTCTGTGAGGAAAAATAACCGTGTCATGACACAAGGCTGCGGCTGGAATTCGAAATTAACCAGGAGCTTTTCGACAAGGAAATAGTTTACCTCTAATATTTGTGAAGCAACTTTGAGTGTGAAAGTATCTACTCAGGTTGAAACAAAAAAAAAAAATGCTTAAGTTTATCTCAATATTTCAGCATACGTATTGCAACTGCCGCAGTCAACAGACAAACATAGAAATCAATAAAACTAACTAAATCTTCAATGGAGAAATTCACGATTTGATATTTCAATTTGTGTACACTCATAACGTTGGGCCCGTTCTTTTTCATGCGAGAAAGCTTGTACCCCAGGAGTGTAAGACCGGAGTACCGTAAATTTTTTTAATACCTATTTAAATAATTTAAATCTAGACAGAAACCAAAAAATGATTCAATCTTTGGCACGGTTGCCCGCAGCTCATTCGGTCAGGCTAAGGCACGGAATGCCGAAAATGCATGTTAAAACCATACACTAGTCGTCATTTCCACCAGAAGATGTCTACCGCTGAACATTTGTCTCCCCCAGAGCATTTTACAACTAATAATCGTACACCTTCCACATCCACTGGTATCCGGCGACCTTAACCCTGTCGTCGGTCCATCTTGTAGGGGTGAAAGCATCGCATCTCCCGGTTTGTGCTCTTCACTCGAGAAACTTAACGCCCCACCGGCCTCTAGCTCTGCTAGCTTCGCGCCTAGGCCATTGTCATTTCAATTTGCAAACTTGAAGAGCTGTGCATATAAAGGGAATAATAGGCAGGGGGTCCACTTGACGGAAAGTGGATACTGCTGTCTGTGGGACATAAAAATTTGAAGTAAGCTTGCCGCGCAGAGCTCTTTTCACGCCTTGTTTAAAAACTGTCACATTAAAGCGCAGGCTGCGCAAGCTCATTCCACAAACTCATACGTAGAAAGGTAATGGTCCTAGTCATTGACAGTGGCAACATACGAGTAAAATCGAGAGACAATGACATAGTACTGGTAAGAACAATGCCCTACACGTGTCCAGCACTGGTACGGTTACCTTACGCAACATAGTTGTTTTGTTACGGATTTCCACGCATTTCTTATTCTATCACGTAAAGAAAGTCCGAGCAAAATCCGACCTCACGATGAAAATTATTTCTTTGCATTTATACCTAATTTAAAAGCTGTACTAAAATATATCTGTGTTTTGTGTGTATCAGGTGCGGTCGGCGTCGTTTGATGAGATCCAACTGGAGGCAGCGCGCGGCGCGGGCGCCGGCGTGCTGCTCGCCGTGCCGCAACCTGGCGCCCGCAGCCGGTCCTTCGACTCCGCCGGCTCGGACGATTCCGGCACCTACTTAGAGGTATGCAATGCAATTCCTTGTCATAATTCTAGTAAGTATACCAACTTTTAGCTACTTTTGGATACTTTTCAATGATCTGGGGCATACATATTGATCATCGCCTACACGTGGAACCGTCCTCAGATTATTTGTATTTTAAGCTTTCTTGTCACGAGTTATTTTTGTTATAAAATAAAAAATGCTGCATTATCAGCCAAAAAATATGTACTGAAAGTATGTATGTCTTGTCTACATAAAGACCGATATCTATGTAAAACTTCTTTTCAAACAACGGTTTTGTAGTTTTTTTTAGTCCATAATAATTTAAATGCTTAGTTTGAAGATTACATTTTAATTTTAATCTTAAATACTATATATCTATACTTTAGAGAATATTCAGTTGGCAACATAAACGGAAAGAGCCGGACCACGTTACATCGGCGCGGCATCTTTAACGTGAAACGGTGCGGCTCCTGAGTGCGGCACGGCTCGGCACCGTATATTTGCACGACGCGGTAACGTGCCGCACTTAGATGCCGCGCCGTTGTAATGTGGCCTGGCCCAAAGGTCTGTTGATTTATTTGTCCTGTTTTCACGACGCAATAAGACAGCTGGTAGTCCGAGTGGTTGTATGTACCAAAGTATATAAGCACTATTTAAAGGAATTAGCAAAGTTCCTGTGGGATAGAGAAAGGAGAATTTTTAGCAAGAAGACGCGGCCAAAAACTATAATTAATAGTGAATACCTACCTATTAAAGGGCTAATACGGACTGCAAACTTTTTTCCGATTTGTATTTTAATTGGAGCCTTGCATTTAAGATAAAATTATGTGCATTTAACTTTACAAGTTTTTACTTAGCTTCACTTGTATGAAACTCACTTACTAGCTGACTAAAAACGTCAACAAATCTAGAAAGTCAATTTAGATCCCAAGAATAAAATTAATCACAAAGCATTTTCACTATTTTTTGTAAATGAAATTTCTTTAAATATTTATTTGTATTTTAATGTAGAGCATTCAAACTATTAACTTTTAATAATAGATGCAATGACAACATAATGAAAAATCTTGTCTTGGCAGAACACATATCTATCTGCAACCTCTGCTTTTCGTGCCACGCCCTTATCAATTAAGCCACTGGTGATCCAATCAGACCCATTTTTTCAGAAAGAGTGTTTTTTGGTATTTCATACTCTGAATCGTTTAGATTACCGGGATTGACTGGAAAAAAAACCTGTCCCATTTTTTTGCCCCGTCACGTTTTTATAAGGAAGCAATGCGTACCGTGACGTATTGGAAAATAAATTTCTGTAGCAGAACTCGGGACATTAATTTTGTAATCGAAACGATTCCGAGTATAAATAACAAAAAAATACTTAAAAAATAAGGTTTGCAGTGTTTTTATTAAAAAACGCTTTTTTACGGACATTGCATTCTTGATTCTAAAGGGATACTACAGAAGTATATATGTAAGACCCATCATTTGACACATGACAACACCCATATAACGTAAATGTGCATTATCCATTGAAATTATAAATAAAATATTCAACAACTTTTGAGCTTCACAGATACCTAAAAGCTATGTATATGCTCTTTTGAGGTGCAACTAAGTGTTTATTACATTTATTTCTATCGTAATAATAAACTATTTCATACTAACAACTCAACACGTAAACAGTTACATATTAAGTCTTTTTTTTCTTAAACTTAGTGTAGTAACCAAGTTCTTCGTTTCGATTCAGATAACATTTTCGTAAATTTGTTGAAATCGATTAATTTATTACAAAATCAATAAGACATCAAAACATTAAGTCAAACATTAAAATGAACCAAAAGAATCCCCATGACTAAGAACGCGCCCTTTTTAACCGACTTCAAAAAAAGGAGGAGTATGTTCCGGGATTACTCGAAGACGGCTGGACCGATTTGAAAAATTCTTGTTTTGTTGGAAAGGGTATACTTTCAAGTTGGTTCCATTGTCATCAGGTCACCATCTGATGGTGGGATCCTGGAGAAATCGAGGGAAATCTTAAAAAAATATATGCACACCTGTAGCGATTTGGATATTTTTTATAGTAACTTGTACTTTTGCTATCGGAAAACTGGAACTGATGGTGAATACAGACATCCTCCGGAACCACTCAAAAGTATTTCACGGGTGGCGATAAGCGCGGTTATTTTAATATACCTAGTTGCTAAGGCAATTTATGCTCATTGCAATGCATTTGGTTAAATGAGGCTGATGGTGAAGAGGTGCAATTTTTGAATCTTACCAGGTGACTAAAGCACACAAAAATGACCGAATCTCTATGAAAAACGGCCAGTTTGGTGAGCTTTAGTCACCCGGTGAGATTCAAAAATCGCACTCCAGGAGAACTCCTCAAGAATTACGGTCCCTTGGGAAAAGCAATATTTTGTTAAGGGTTGTGAGCAATTGACATTAGGCGTGTAACTTAGATAAACAACCAGATTCAACTAAAAAGCGAATTTAAAATTTTCAAAGCATAGATTTCTGACTGAAACAATATCAGATTATGGTACCAATCCGGGCGGAACCTGCACGAGATTCATCGTCGTAACTCAGATAAAAATATTTTTAAAAATCGTCACTAAAATCGATTGCAATAACCTGCCACCCTTAGTCAATAATCGGTAGATACGTAAATTAACACACCTTAACCTCGTCACTACAAACGTCAATCGACAAGTGGCAAATATCGTTTGTACCATCTCAGCAATAATAACCATCGGTGAGCATTAATCCTCTCCATGAGAACCCTTTCACCGGTTTCATTGCTAAACTGATATAAATCATTGCAACACCATTACGAAACTCATATTAATTAATAATTATTTCAGTAACGGTATAATGTTTTTGATTGCGACCCTTATGTTGAACCTGAACAATGTAAATGTAACATTTAGTTTTCTACTTTGTTACCACGAGCGCTTGCGGTTTTCAGAGCAAAACTTTGTGAAATATGAACTAATACATTTTACTTTTAGCAACTAAACGATATTTACTCGGAATTTCATAGTTATTTCACAAACGGATTTTTGTTTATTTTATAAGTGTTACTCAAAAAACCAAAGTTTGGGTGAGTTCTAATACTTGGATTACGATATTTGCGTTTGTGTAGAGCACTTTATTATGTAGAAATTTATAGAAATATATAGAAGTAAATAATTTTACTTTATGTAGTATACGCCTACTTAAGTCTACTTACGATGTTGCAGAGTTGTTGCCGTTAAACGACCTCGCCAGCGTTGAAGTCGTTTAACGTTTATTGCGTCCACTAGAAATTTGTATCTTTTCCCAAAAAAAAGTTGCCTATGGCTATTCTTGATATGCAAACATCTCCCCGGTTTATCGAAATTCTCAGTTGCTCGCAACTTCTGCCGTCCCAAAAATTTTGTAACTTATCAAAGGGTCATCCCCCATTTAACCCGCCTGGTAAGATTAAAAAAATAACCTATGTCCGTCTCCGGGTGTTAAACTATACCTGTACCAAACCGGTTTAGCTATGTAAGCTTCAAAGCCGGACAGATAATCAGACAGACTTTCGCGTTTATAATAAATGTTTGGGTGAATTTGACGTAATCTTTAAATTACTGTCAAAAAAGATACTTTATTACAATACGCTGTTAACGGGAAAACGGTCGGTATCTTCGGTATCTTACATAGTACCCATAGCGCATTAGTTTGAGGCTCTCGGGATATTTATTTATTTTATATTTAAAGCTATTAAGCAGCCGTTTTACTTTTTTGACCTCAATATTTTGCTTTTACAACCACAACAACAAATACACTTCATCACACAAGTAAACAATAGTACATTGTTGTAGAGGCTGGAAAGTGAGCAACAGATGGACGAGTGAGTTCGAGGGCCAAGCCGTAGGTGAGGCCCTCGAAGAAACGAGTCCATCTATTGCACTTTTGGCCGAGACATAACATGGTGCTTTTCACGACTACTGCGAGGAAATAAAAATCAATTCTTATAATAATTTTAATTTTAATTAAACGTGATATTAATATTTGCACTCTCCCGCCTATTTTCACTTTTTTTTTAACGATTCCGTTCTTAGTGGCCAGTCATTCAAAAGCGTTTTATTTTTTAATTTAGCGAAGCGCTTCGTGCTTAAAAACACCCAGAAACGCTTATTGATTGAATATCTTTGCCATTTATTTCTGAAGAAGTGGAACTAAAAAGAACCATATTTTTTTTAATGAAAATAAATATGGGGTCCAGAAAAGACCCAGTGTTCTGATTGGTCGATTTTATGTCGTATGCAGCACAAGTCGTGTTCTGATTGGTCGAATCAGTGATCAGAGTGCTGATGTCATTGGTCGCTTTGCTCTTTAAACAGTCCAACAATGTTTTTGTTGTCCTGTTTAAATTCATAGAAGGCCTGCTCATTCAACTTACAACTATTCATTGTTTTGGGGCCTCATCACAGACCATCTTTCGCCACATTTTCGAGCAGTGGCGTGAAAAAATAAAAGAACGCACACAAGGAAATTTTATATAGGATTCAACAGGCGTTCTTATCGCTAAGCTGTGATCTCTTCCAGACAATCTTTTACAAAATATTTATTAGAATTTTTTCTTCGGTGCACAATTATAGCAAAATTATTACCACAGTTTATAACGCGGGGAAAAGGAATTAATAGACATAATAAATCAGCTGATCTTATCGACGCTGAAAATGTTTCCGTGTATCTACTCTTACTGTCAGTGTTTTTCATAACTGAAACGTTTACGGTTACGTTCGTTTTTACGATTATTTCATACGTATTAACGTTTGCCTTCGCTATTTAATCGCTTTGTGTTATTCTAAGACCATAATAGTTACTTTAGGTTTCGCCTTGTTTTCTGCCGGAAAGCTCAATATAGGGCTCTACGAGAAACCAGCGTTAAGCGTATGTTTCGGCTTGTGCAGAGTGGTAACTCTGTTTGATGACACATTGCGTCACCATCAATATTTAGGTATCGACATAATCCATTAATTACAAGATCATATAAATAAGTGATCTAATGAAATATTTTTCTTTACTTTTAAATTTAAAAAAAATATTAATTTCCTTTGTTGAGTACATTACATTTGCGTAATAGCCAATTTGCAGCGTTTAATTACCGCTGATCAAATAAAAGCTGGTGACAATGTTGTAATTATGGGCGTATTATTGTTTGAACGTGAAGTCGTAAATGATGATAATTTCTTAACATAGTATTAATTTACGTACGTTACGAACAGACATAAGACAGACAAAACACACAAAACACATAGTAATAATTAACGTACGTTACGTACTGACTCCTTGCGCGGTGTAGCTAATATAAGTATGCTATTACATTGTGGATAATGACAATAAAACAACTTTGGATGCTTATGAAAAGAACTATAAGTTTGATATAGTAAATTGGCTGAACACAAATCGTTAGGTATATGATTGTTTAAAGACAAACTTGCTAAAAGGCTTAAACGTGGCAAAAGATCCATTTATCAAATTAAGTTGTATAAATTATTTTGCAGTAAGCAGAAAGAAAAATGACCGTCTGCATTATTATATTAACGAACATTCCGATGTAATTGATTGAAGACAGGACAGTGACTAATGTTTCTTATTATTTTGTTTAAAACTGTTGGCCAATCAATCTTGAAGGCGCGTCTCTAAACTTTGAATTTGGTGGCAGGTACCGCGGCTATGGTCTCGCCGGCGTTCAGGAAAGGGTACTCCGCCGCCATGCGTACACTGCCGTCACATGGAGACTTGGCTGGCGCGGCGCAGCGAGGAGCGGACCACGCCGGAGCGCCCGCCGGCCTCCTCTTCCGCAGAGGACGATGACGACGATGACGATAGCGAGGTGGAATCCCCGCGGGTGCTGCTCGCGCCGCCGCCGCCGCCCCGGACCTTCATCCCTCCGCCGCCGCAATCACCACCACCTTCACCCGGCGCTCCCTCCTTCGAACTGCAACCCCCAAACGATGAGCCTCCGATCCTGCCCCAACGACGCCGCTCCATATCAAGACAAGAAGCCTTCTTCGTCGAACCCACCGGCAGCTCGCTGGAAAACGTTCGCGCCTCGGAGGAAGGCGCTTGCGCTGCGAAAGACGTCCTGGTTCACGATATCTACTTGGCCGTGCCTGAATTAAAACGCGATCGTGCCGCGTCTGTGGACTCTTGTTTCTCTAAAGTCTCGGGTGGTGCTAGAGCAGAAGAGTTGAGTGGTGCAGGAGATTCGTTAACAGTGCCTGGAACAGGGCTTCGGTCGCGTTCGGTGGACATTGTGTTGCCGACCGCTGAGCAGTCGCGGTACAAGGCTCTAGCATTGACGTCTTCACAGGCTCCACCGCCACACCACCCGGTCCCCGAAGTGGCCGTACTCGAAGATGTTCCATCCTCTGAAACTGGGTGAGTCTAGAAATTATTTCGATGTTAAAATACAATGTTTTATCAATTTCTTTTATTTTTATTTATTGATCCTCTGTTAATAAAGTTCACAATAAACCTCCTATTTAAATTGTATATTCAGTAGCAACGCTAGGGTTAATTACCTTTTCTCGAATCATGTTTTAATGGAACGCTTTGCTTTTGACTGTTTCAAACATGTAACGAAACGAAATATAGAAAGAGCAATCAAAGCTCGCGAGCCAAAATAGGTGTACAACCTAAAGTGCTTAGTGTTGATTTACAGCGTGCAGCGGCGCAGCACCCAGCGCTCGTTAACAATGCTCGGGATTGATTATATTGGCGATTCACTGAACCGGCCGCATTCACTGACTTTTTGTCCGGAGTCGCTTGTATCACATTTTATGGCTTGTTTTATTGACTGCACATTTTATGGTTCCTGCATTTGAAACGAGTGCAAGAGTGAAACATTTGCAGCAGTTTACCACAAATACCAATCACCAACAAAGATCTATTGCAATTATGAGCACTGTGAAATGACAATTAACTACAATTGACCACATTTACATAAATGAACATTTATCGATTGCGAACTAGATGGAATTGAAGGAATTTTAATGCCGGGATTAGGCGATTTCTAGGTGCTAGACTACAAAATAAATAATAGTACTAACGTACAGACACTTCACTGTTTGACCGCGGTTAAATAAATTCCAACTCTATTGACACGTAATTCACAAATTTGTATTACTTCTTACGCGGCTCGCGTCAAAAGGAACGCGCCGCCCGCGTCCGTCTTCACCCCGCAACTCCCTGGAGACACGTTAGGGTTGCGCTGCATTAGTTTTCAATTACACCAACACAGAAAGAGCGAGCGAGCGAGCGCGCGACAACCTACTGCAATTTGCCTACTCTGTAGGCAAGGCGACCGCGCCTATCTACAGTGCAACCCCCCTGGTTAGACGGCGGTTTGGATAACAGCGAGCACCCGTCTCTTGATCAAAACGCACCTTGTTACTTTATATAATTATAAACCATCATTATTTTACCATTACAAGATCTTGGTGGAATTTACATGACAAGCTCTTGGACAAAGGTCATCTAAGAAAGGCCGACCAAGATGATCGGATCCATTCTTGTTCAATATATTTAACTTGCAGTTTGAGTTAGGGGTTTGACAAACAATTTGACAAAATGGGCAGGTTTACTAACAACATTTAGATGGCTTTGTAGAAATAGAACTATAAATTACCTAACTAAACAAGAATTGAAGACCGAGTGCTAACAGTTTAAACTTTCTTTGTTTGAACACATTAACTATGTATGAAAGCATAACTGTTGTTACTGGGGCTTTTGTAGAAGTATAACGATACCGTAGCAAGTAGCTGGTTGCAGTACGAATGGCCAACGCGAATGGTATAGTATTACACTACTACTTTTTTAAATTATGCTTCTGAACAGACTAATGCAAAGAAACTAGCTATTTAGTTGAGTAATAAAAAAAACAAAGTTACACCAATTATGCACAAATAATTTACGCAAAATTAGTTGTTAGGACAATCGAAAATAGGACTATGTATAGTCGTTATGCGAAAACACAAGCACCCGTTTTAAAGTCTTAACATCTTCATAATTTGTATGTATTTTTTGCGTACAGTCGAATATAGTACCATGTATGGATAAGTCGAATGAATGTTTTTGGTTTGCTGTTAGGTATTCATTGCTAACGCTGGAAACCGGTGAATGCGAGCAGCACAAGACCGACCGTCGTGGAAATCCTTGGGGAAGGCCTATGCCCAGCAGTGGGCGTCTTCCGGCTAATATGATGATGATGATGATGATTCATCGCTAAAATACAATTTTATGGGCAATAGAACTTTCCGTAGAGTTGAAACTTCATATGAAGTAGTTGTAACCGAAATTTCTTTCGATTTTTATTTTAAATGTTTTTAACATTCAAATTATTAAATTAAAGTGCTAATGACAACACAAAGAGAAATTAGGGTAATGGCAGGACTTGAAAATGCAAACTTCAGCATTCCGTGCCTTGCGTTTGCCAGTTTCGCCACATTACCTCTGCCATACACTGCCAGTTGAATATGATAACTTGTTAAAAGTTTCATATAGATGACTCCGAGGGTAGTTGTACCCATGACTTCATATGCACCCAATAAATAGGAATTCTTGTCGAATCCCTGTAAATAGGGTCCATTTAACTTTAATCGATTCAGCTTTCCGTGTCGCATCGGATAGGTTATTAAAGGAAAACGATCATTAGAAATGGCTATGCGCATACAAAGAGCGTTTATGTACAGCCGATGATTAAAAACGTTCGTCGACTTTAGTTACGTTTTTGCAGCTTGACCTTTATCTCGGTCATGTCACTGTATCAATACGAATATGTCACCTCTGTAACTTAACGACAGTTATTTATGTAATGTAAACACAATACCACCTTCTTAGACAAGATGAAACACACACTAGAAAAGAAATCGGTTTTGCTTTTCTTAAAATATATATTTCTTTAGATTAAACGCAAATATTCACTTGTAAAACACTAACCTATCCTCGACAGTAAATTTAAAAGTCTAGACACAAAATATATTTGTGAGTAGATAGTTTCGCTCCTATTCTCGTCTTTTATGTCAACCCAGATACTCGTATAAACCGGATATCGATTGAAAGTAACAATAGAAAAGATAAGTGTGTCTAAGTAATGCGATTTATCGTTCATTCTTTGATGTGAATCTTGCTTTTGAGATAACATGAACGTTCGACAAATAGGTGTTTTACACTTTGTTCACCTCTATTTGTTAAAAGGAAAAAGAGTGGGAAAGCTTACGTATTTTCTATTTATAACTAGTATGGCTAGCTCGACATATCACGGCTCTCTTAGTCGCCAATACGTCTAACGTTCCAATAAGCCCAGTAGGAAAAAGACGCACTGAGTAAAAAGCAAAAAAATGATCATGTATGCTAGACGTTCTGAACGTGTCAGTGAGTGAGGCCTGTAAGTAGGGGTCTTTATGTTATGTTTGTCACTTTCACGCTTTACCAATAAAACATAAGGATAACCAACAGCATCGAAAGCCATGTCATTGTGTATCTCTAATTGGCTAAGAGTGAGGAGCTACCATTGTTGCAACACAAAATATTGGTAATGGGCTGGCAACAAAGAAAAACACATCGGTTGTTACAAAACTAATAAGGCGTATCTACTAGCCGGGTTAAGCATCCACACGTCCCTAGATGCTTCGCAAAAGAAAGTACCCCGTACTTCATAGCTGATCCGTCGACTGGCTAAATCTACCTTATTTATGTCATTATAGATATTACAAATCTAGAATTGAAACCCAGTGATTTTGTATGTATCGCGAAATGTATTTTATTGCACACACTGTCCATACTTTATTTTAACTGCGCCCTTAAACCAGCTCAGCCAGAAAATCGGAAATTAGTTTGGTATCCGGAAGAATTTATGGGGCCGCTACACAATTTATACTGAACTGAGATTGAAACTATGAGCACAGTAAAGCACTTTACTTTAATGTTAAGTAACTCGGGTTGTTCCACGACCACAATTCCATTATTATTCCAGTGCGTGCCGTTGTTCAGGTGACGACGGTTAAGGCTACAGGTACGTTTTTGTACTTAATATGTGTTAAAAGATATATCTTATATTCCAATAAAGCGGATGTACATCCATAAATCACTTGGAGGCGAGGCAGAGTTAACCCGCCCAGCATATTTTATAGAGGTTTTTATGCTATTATGAATAATGGCTTAATTGAATGTGGTTGTTGATTCATGGGGCTATATCGCTGTTTTGGGCTTTTCGTTAATGTTTTTAATAGTTCAAATTTATAAATTAATAATACGCCAGTTTTTTTATTATTCTTTCTACTCCATCAAAATGCGAAAGTCTGTACTACAGCGGGTTTACCAAGGGTGACCAACTGGTTACCAAATATGTGCTACTGCCATAAAAGACTATTTCTCATTTGCACAGTTAGTATGTCTAACATATTGTATGTTTTATGGTACGTAGTACTAGATTTTTTTAGGTGACTTGGGAAGTCAAAAAGCTTAATTTATTTTGAATTACTTCATTCATTCAGTTCGTTACGGCTGGGATTCAGCGAAAGTATAATTTTAAGAAACTTTAATTGTATTAAAAACTTGGAAGTCCTTTAGTTTAATCCGAGAATTATTCCAACATAAGCCTGTTCAGGTTTTTTTCACGGCGTAACGATCTCGGTACAATTATACTTCGCACAACAAATGAAACTAATATCAATACATTATGTAGAAACTTTTAGTTCTGACGGATTTTAGAATTTTAATACTTTTATTCATGTTATGTGCTGAACCAGACTAGATGGCCTGATTTCAATGAGGTTATAATTATGGTTAATATTACTCATTTTCTTTATACTCATTATTTTATCTCACAAGGCATTTACTGAGATAACAATTATTCTTGCGTTAATCAAGGCTTATTAGCACTAAGGGAATTTCCAATCATAACAAAATCACATCACGCGTAAGGGTAAAATTGGCACAAGACAAAATGTCAATAAATTCTGAATCATGCGTATGACATGTGGTTACGAGTACGCCTCACCATGCCACGGGAACAATGGCAGCTACCCTTGCTGCTAACCCTCTTTTTTTTAAATACAGAAATGCTCTCCGTAAAAATCCTTATCACGAAGTAAATTACTTTTAAAGAAAGCGAAAACGAAGTGAACCGGAATTCGTTTTGCGGCTCATAATGTAATACGTCAGAGAATATTGAAACGTTTATTAAGGTTGCGTTTGACTTAAACGTTAAGTAATTATAGGGATATTAATTTAGTTCAAATTGTAGGTCGATACATAAAGCGTAAAGCAATGTCAAAAAGTGGTCAAGTATCACGACTCCTTTAATGTTTTAAAGTTACAAGGTCGCATGTGGAAGAAAGTCTTATTAATAAATTATTATTAGCAACGTAACTTTAGCTTTATTATTAAGGACAGTTTATTTTTGTGCTGCAAGATAGTTTAGTTTAGTTTTTATCTTGAACTAAGACATAAGAATTGCTCATACACTGTTGATTATACTTGTGATCTCACACTTTGTTACTATGTTGAACGAGGCATTTTTGAGAACTTGCTCTTATTTTTCTTTTTATATACTAATAATTAGTTTTTATCCGCGTATTTGCTTGCGTCATACTATTTTATTGTATTTGATTCAAGCAAACGTGCCCCCAATACAAGCGTTCAAGCAATCATGCAAGCAGACATGTAAGAAAAAATGCAATCATGCATGCGAGCAAGCTTGCAATTAGACATGCAATCGGCCATGCAGGACAGCATTATTTTATTATTAGTTTATGAGCTACATTTTAGTACCTTGGCGCTGACAGTAATGTGATAAATTCGAGCGACTCTAATTTTATACGTTACTGCGACAAGGTTATTGATCTCAGCTTTATTCGATCACTGGAAGTCCTCAAAAGGTTTTGATTATCATTAGAACTTATTAAGTGAACACGTAATACTAATAAAACATACCTGACGTTAAAATTTGCTATATTTTAAACCTTTACACCTTAAAAAATTATTGATATCCCGATATCAGAAGGATTGAAAATTTATGGCTGGACTTGCCGGTAGCACTGTCGTGCCTCCACTTCAATTTAAACTTAATTATTCTATTGAAGTTAAAGATAGGTACCTACTTGTATACTGTGAAGACAGAGACGTTATAATTCTGTTGTTTTAAGTCAAAAGACAAGGTGACAAGGAGTTGGCTTGCGGTGGTAACAAATCGGATCGGTCCCTTAGCTTTATTTGACATAATATATCTAACTCAAAGTTGTCGAGCCGTTCAAATGCGGGGCCGGTCCAGACTGAAGACGGGGACGCGCGTCTTATCACGCCGACAGCGTAACAAATTGAAATTGAAGACCTTTTCAACTCTGAATGGAGAGTACTTTCGGTCCTGTAGTCTCTCGCATAAACATCACGTTCGGAACGAGCCTGCAATCTAATAAATAATAGGGATACGAAAGCTAGAGACTCACTGTTTTTCTTTACAAACGTGAGTTCAATTTGTAAACGTACCCCTCGTTTCCTATTCACTCCGAAAATCGCGCCTTCAAAATTAAATTTACATGTATATACAGCCACATACACTCTATGAGACGGATGTTCAATGCTGATTTAAACATAACAATATTAGTGACCCTTATTATAAGAGTTTGTGCTTGGTTTATACATTTTTTTTTTACAACATAGGAAGGAAAACAAGTAAGTGGGTCACCTGATGGTAAGTGATCACCACCGCCTATATACACCTGCAACAACGAAGTGAGTGCAGATGCGTTGCCTCTCAGACCTCTTGTGTCAGTAATTACACCGGCTGTCTTGCTCTCCACGCCGGAACACAACAGTGCAAGCACTGCTGCTTAGCGGCAGGATTAGCGAGCAAGATGGTGGTAGCGATCCGGACGGACCTTGCACAAGGTCCTACCACCCGCAAAACATACCTTTACAGGATTACATTAAATTAAAATAAAATGTTTATGCCCAAAAGTAGATACTTAAAGAAAGAGTAATTTTCATTTGTCCATGTAATCGTCTAGTCTCTAACTTACTAGAATAGGACAAAACAAAAGATTTAAATATTTGTATACTAGCGACCCAACCCGGCTTCGCACTTGTACAATTAGAATGCAATGTACATAAAAACGTCCCGTAAAAAATCTCTAAATGACAGTGAAAACTGCATCAAAATCCGTTGCATGGTTTAGAAGGAGTAGCGGCCAAAGATATTAGGAAAGACAGGAACGGATAGCGACTACTACTCTGTACCTAGTGATGATGACAGTGATAGTGAAGTCATACATTACTTAAAATTTAATGCCTTGGTAATATTACTAGCACTTTACACGGCGAGTTGCGAGAGGTGTGCTCTCAGACCTTTCAGAATTATTGCTCTCTTTTCATAAGTTTCTTCCAGAGATGACTTTAAACAATGGGTATTGTTGAGGTGCCTAATGAAACCAACCTGAAAACAGCTCTCATTTCTTAAATTAAACCGCGGCTCGTTTGTCCGAACAAATTTGAAATTTCACATTGTTGTGGTGAAGGGCATAAGATTAAGAGGGTGCGGATAAGTAGCTGCCGGATGATAAATCACTCCTACAAAGTAGCTGGTCGCGATGTTTATTAAGCTAGACCCTAAAGCTGTTGCTAATGAGAGTGTCGTGTTGGGGAGGTGTCGCTGGCTGGATTTATGGTGCTCATAATTAATTACTCCTCGAGTCGCTTAAAAACTTTGAAATCAAATTTAACTTGCCTTATAACCGGCATAAAATAAACGGAAATTAACAGCATTTGCCTTAATTAATAGGTGGCAAATTTGCCCGTGATAAAATTGTGCAGACAGCAGAGAGCTTGTCTATTAATAAGTATCTATCTTTGACATTGGAAGTCTAAACAGTTTTCTATTTTTAGGTATATTGTAGAGACAAACGAGCTTCACGTAATTTAGATAACTTTTTAATGAAATAAATCACGACTGGAAACGTATAATTAAATATTATCGATAAAACGTTAGTACTAGAGATAATGAAGTGCAAATGAGACAGTATATCAAATAGAGTTAGTAAAAAAACGGATAAAGTACACCAATTTAAGATATCTTTCATCAATCAACTCACTAGAACGTGATGTTTTACTGCCTTTCAAAGTTTATTTCTATTTGATATTTTAGCAGGTGCTCATGCCTTAACGTAGATTGAAACTTGCTTTCTTCAATTTTATAATCCATAAACTCAGGAACGTAAAAAGTAAATTCATGTACTCGCTGAGGCGCGGCTAAATATTAAATATTTAGGTGCTCGCCAAAATTTATGATACCAAAAATTACCCTTGAGTGCCTTAAACAATAAACCAAAACGTATTTTGGCTGCGCAGAGTTAATTTTGCGGCCATGTTCCTCGCTAATGAATGGAGCGCTATGCAGCACTTTTAGGTAGAGTCTAGTCTTTCCTGTTTTGAAATTATCCAGGTATCTAGGTCCAGTATAAATTACATTGTTTGTTTGAAAAATCAATATACTTAGGACAAATGTTTTTTAGAGGCCTGTGTTGTCACAGAAGTAGCGGCATATTTAAAGGAATAAGTGGGGCTTGTATTTTCGTTGTAGTAGTTTTACATTAAAAATCAGAATCTACACGCTATTGACAAAGGTTTGTCAATAATGTTCAGATTTTTTTGCCATCTTGCCTGTTCCGGCGATATATTTGATGGCAACTTTACAATATGAAACTATTTCAATTTTATTTATTTATTTAATTCAGGTTAATGTAACTAAGTATGAAATAATATATTCTTATATGCTTCAAGTTTAATAATACGATACAATACGCTAATATAATTTATAGAATTACTTACATACACACACATTACTTTGGTGATGCGTGACCCATTTTCACGGTGTCCAACATCCAGACACGACACCTTTCGGCCATTATTTTTCTTAAATTGTGCCGCTTCGGGCGTGTTAGACATTTTTGAGGACTTTATTGACATATATGATGGCTACAGTCCCTAAAAGCGCCGTGGAAGTCTAATTGTCTACCACCTCACAAGCCCAGGGGGATAGTATGGAATCTTGGGAAGTAATACAGACTTTTTCGGAATTTATGAGAAAAAAAAATATATTGTAGCATTTAGGTGAAGAAAGACATCGTGATGCAATAAGCACAATCTGTGAAGTTCCCAGCCTGCACTGGGCTCATCCACAAGGGAACTATAGCTCAAGCCCTCTCATTGTGAGAGGAAGCCTGTACCCAAGAGGTGGGATATTTTGTAAGCTGGCGCTGAACCTGAGCATCCACTTCTAACAGAACATCCAGTAATCGCTGCATATTTTCCCCATTTATTTTGTGAGCTCTGTAAGATTCGTTAGAATGCTCACTACAAGTGAATGCTGAAGTACATCAGCAACTTTATAAAACATTCGTTACATTCATTTGTATTACACAATATAGTACCTCTTTATCAACTACCGTGTGGTAAAAAATTATATTGACAGACAAACCTCGCCAAATTTTAGTCTTATTCAAATAAGAACTGTGTCCCGAAATGGTTGGACATGCGCATACCTATGCTATATATAGATTTATCACTTGGCAGTTGTCCTGCCGTGCCGTGTGTATTATACGTGCCATGCGAAATGTCATGCGCTCGCGACGGTAGCTATCTGCTGTTTATTTTAAGATGTACGATTGACGCGTAAACCTGCTGGTATCGATCTATTTACTGTCTTTCACATGACTTTTTTGGTCACGAATCAGTAATTTTAATACTTCGCGAAGTCATTGCCCTTTTTGTTAGGTACTTGTTTTGATAAACAGGCCTGTACACATACAAATAATAACAAGCGAGTAGTATTTTTCTAGGATTCTTAGTTACGAGTATTGATTTTCATAGGCATTAAGTTTGGTACAGAAAAGTGAAGACTAGTCTTTGTATGATCTTTGAAATAAAATTACTTATTGTTTTAACAAGCTATGGCGTAAATTTACTGGAAGGTAACTAGAATGACATATTAAGATCGCTACATTAAGCTACAAAAGTGCTTCAGAACAACAAGAAAATATCGATAGAGAATCATTATAAGTTACTTAATAAAGTTGAAGGTCTTGACTTTTGCAGCACAGAATAAATAATATTAGTACTAAAGTGTTGTAGCTGAACTAAGATAACCCCTAGCGCTTGACATGCGTAGGACATCGTTTTACCAGTAGTTGACATTATGTCCACTTTTTTTACTCGTAAGTTTCCGTATTTTCTCGTCAATTATTAAGTCACTGACTAAGACTGGGACCGTAACCTTATCTGGTCGTATCAAATATTTGAATAATCTAATTCATCTAAAGGAACTTTGTATGATTTCAAATAGTTTCAAAAGCGACTCAATCTTAAACGTTTTGATGTTACACAGTTACATCTTGTAACTGTTAAGGTATTCACTCTGTTTATATTTCGTTTCCTAGGTAACACGACAATCCTAATCCAGGGGTGGTCGTACCAAAGCCTCCGGGAATCGCAGGGAAGTTGTATTGTTTCAAGGATTGCTTCTGACTAAGAGCAGACATATATTAGCCCGGATGTTACTCGAGGGCCCGAGCGACCCATCGAATGTTATTTTTATGCCATTGCAGTGTACTAGTAACCTTAAGAGATATTTTAAACAGTTTGAAACTGTCAGATCCTTTTACAAAATACTACCTAAATATTGACTCTAGCAATCTTGGATAAAGAACTAAAGCATGGATATAGTCTCAGTACATGTCAAGCGTACACACCCGAAACTGTCAAAATCGTTACCTTTGGTGTACGTCAAGATAGTAAAACGTACAAATTAATAAACGTAGATTATACTACCTTAATGTAACCATTTTATCTATTCATTTGTGTATAGGGTGTCAATTGAAGAGGTGGTTAGAGTATGCGATCGTTTTTTTTTTTTTGGCACATTGTATTGCCTATTAAAGTAAAGAGATCAGCTAATAAAATATCGCTTTCGATTTTAAAACTCTTCCTAAATATGCTATACTAATTCTATGCTAGGAATGCTGTCTGATGCTGATGTCTTCTTTTGAGATAATTGAAGCAAGTCCCAGGACTTGGTCCAGACCAGTAATAGTTTTTTTTTACTTTTACAAACCGTCTTAATTCGATAGTCCTTATATTAATAAATATTACGTACAAGGCACTAACAATGTTTCAAACGCCTGTAGAAATAACAACACCTGTCCTTTGCTAAGAGCAAATCGTAATTTTTAATATTTTGTTCGACAGTCTTGTTTATTGAAATGCGAAGATGCCTTTTTTCTCCTGAATTGCGTAGAAAGTAGTAGTACATACGTCACGAGTGCAAACGTTTACATTTTATACAGCCAACACTCCAAACATGTGTACCTATGCACATTAGAAAACATTGGCAGTATATCTACATGTTGGCGCTCGAGACTGTATAACATTTTCACTGCCTTACAAAACCTAGTTTCAACTTTTCTACGTTCATTCATAAAATTAAAATTCTCGGATTCTGATCGGATACGGTGCTAATGCACTATTGAATTTCGCAAAACCCTTCCTTAACCTCTCCAAGCTTAAGTTTCCTGATCCTTTAGGCTATTCATCTATAATGCATCAATAATCTTTAAGCAGTCGGTTAGTCACGTTTCTTCTTTTATGTAAACCAACGCCATAACATCACTAATTACGTAAGAACCGAATCGACAAGGAATCCATACAAAGTCCCTTTAAAGAAACAAAATCTTTCCCCTGAGCTGCAAACAATGAAACAATGAGCACAATAATTGGATAAAATGCTTACTTAGTCCTCCCTTGATAGGTATTCCAGGGACCGATAATCGCCTGAAAGCCAATTGATTGCGAACAAGATAAGATTCCCAATTAGGTTAGAACGTGTTACGTTCTCCTTGCCTGCGGTTTTGCTATCATTGTTTTATAGCTTCAATGTAATACTAAGCAATCTAAGAAAAGCTTTAAAGTCATCGTAACTGTGGATTAAAATAGCATTATCCAGGTGCATTAAAACATTGCAGCAAATGTATTGGAATTAACAGTATATAACTCCTGTTACGTTTGATTTTACTGCATAGTGATAACACATCAGCGCGTGTGTGTGTGTTTATGTGTGTGATCATTTACTTTGTGTATGTGCGTTTATAAAAATATATTGCACATGTGAATTAAAATAACAATTTATATAAAAAAACTCAAAAAAACCTGTTCAAGGGCGAATTTTAAGGGATCTCTTCAGGTTAACCATTCTTTTATTCTTTCCAGAAAAGCTAAACTTTAGTCACATTTGAATAAAGTAGACTCTCTGCTTTGTCACCAAAAATATCATTCGACGTTAATCATTCATTTTGTAATGGTTGCTAACGCATTTGTAATTTAACTGACGAAATTATTATTTGCAACTGTTGAATTTTGAGGAAAAACACAATAGTGCTAAATTATGTTTTTATTTAACATGGCATTTGGCCGGGATTATCCATACAGGGACGGCCATACAAACACGCTGATAGCAGCTTAGTGAGCCGAAGCCGATATGTGCGTTGCGTCATTAGCAAATTACGAGGCATTTACCCGACGTCCCACAAGGAAGTTCAGTTAGTTCGGTCTCATTCCAGTTAACAAACATTTGTTTGACAGTCTCTCAGGACCAGTTCAATTCAATTAGTTACCCGATTTGGCTCAGAAAATTATCAATATCATTTTATCCAATGGATTGGTGACAACGACATTTCATAACTGTGGTGTGAGATCATTGCACTACGAATTTATGAGTTAACAATTAAACAATTTTTTTTATATTCCTTGTTTGTGATTGCAATATAAATAGCATTTATGGCTTAAAATGTTCTTCAATAAACACTGTGAGTTGAGCAAAGTGCTGAACAATATTAACTACAATGGAATTATAATAAGATGGAAACCTGTAATGTGAACGTTTATGTTCGCTATATCGAGCAAGGGACAATGTGTTGCGTCAAGCAGGTAAATCTTTATTATTTACTTGATTATGTTGCCTTGAACATAGAAGAAATGGTGGTTCAATGTTTTCCATTATTTTTTATCCCCAAATATTTCATTTGTATGTGTTTACCATTTATTTCAGGTAACTGGTTCCATAATATTATTAGTTACAATGATCTTACATTTTAGGTTAGTGGATATTAACAAAGTCAGTTGGTCAATAATAATTCTTCTAATTGCTCATAGGACTAATCAAATCAATTTAGACAATTTTTATAAATAAAAATTAGAAATAATCCATAGTTATCCCAACTATAACTTGCGAGATCATTTGATATTAGCAATTATAAGCAGCATAAGCAGAAACAAACAACCCAAATTGTCAGGTTGATTGGCATGACAGGGCCGCTGGTGCCGACGCTGAGCCTGGCTCTACCTAGAGCTAGAAAGGAATTCTCCTAGCGAACAGTGACGAGTTCTTCGCTGGGACAGCGCCCTGTCTTGCTCACGCGTGCTAGCTCGAGCAAGCAAGACAGGACGATGCCTCGAAGTTGAGTCCGACGATGATGCGCTTAGAGAATAACAGTACAGGTAGGGCTTGAATTATTGATGAACTGTCATGAAATAAGTATTCGCTACGGATACGCCACCCTTGCCTGAGGACCTTATTTTTCCAACAGAAAGCACTTTGACATCGTAGTATACAGTTTACTAGCAGACGCCCGCGACTATGTTCACATGGAATTAATAGCCTATGTCCGTCAAGGATAGTGTATCTTTCTATTGTTGAAAGAAATTTCGGAATCGCTTCAGTAGTTCCAGAGATCACCTCCTATATACAAACAAACAAAAAACAAAGTTTACCTCTTTATTATATTAGTCTAGATTAGTGTAGATTTGTGCGGCTTATAGTCTTGGAAAGCGAAAATACCCCTCCTAATAAATGATGTACGGGGATAAATATTATAGTTATTTCATTATTACGTTGTTGGATACTTAATAAATGAACGATGGGAGTTCATGCTCATTCTTTTTGAGACAACTCCACAGTAGAAGCTTTTAATGTTTTAATTATGGGATACAAACCAACTGTTAATGAGAATATATGTGGTATTACACTTTAAGATAGATAGGTACTTTTAATAATATATCTATACATACATAATAAATAGTACAAAACTGGCCGATGTTTGGACATAGGAGATTGCAAAAAAAAATAACATCAGGGGTCTTTATAAGAGCAATCGTTCTCTTAATACGCTACCATGAAGCCAAATTAGGTCCTAACGTCGAAACTAAACGCATCCGACATCTCGGGCTCAAGCTAGTTTCAGAAATAAAATTTACTAACTAAACAAGGTTTTAGCAGGCTACTCAAGCTACTTTTTTTATATGTATAGTTCTAGCTCCAACCAGCTTAATTACAGCATTAAATAAATATGTAGAGACATACGCAATAAAAATAAAAAATGCCATTTATTTAGTTACATTCGCAAAGACTTAATTTTGTTATTCATTGGTAAGTACCATCTTAAGTAGCTCATACATAACATAATATTTCTTCCAGAATTACTGTTGTATTGATCACAATTTTATTCTGACCCGATACAATGTCCGACCATATACGTCTCTTTCCTTGTTGAGTGTGTTTTTCCGTGTTACGTTAAATTAAGATTTTGTATACATTTATTACATAAACTATAAAGATGATGATTAACTAGATCAACAACTTACTAATTTAGTAGCTACTTATACGGAATAAAAAGTATTGACCTTTTCAATAAATGTAGTAGTACTTACGTGTAGAGAATGTTTAAGCCAAGTCTAGCGAGACCAAATTCAAGGTGATAGTAAGTGTGTGTATCTTTGTGTAGACGCGAGTGCTATTCAAGCATTTCTATTTCGGCGCGACACGAATGTCGTGTACGCGGAGTCGGTGTGACCGCGCGGCGCCGGCGCACCGTACTCTTAGTTTAGTTCACGCGTGTGTTTATAGTAACAAACACGTACAAACAACGAAACGTTATAGTTATCGAAGAAAAGTGTAAACAAATTTAACAGTGACGGGAACTCGGCAATCTAAATCGTTCAAAGTGAGGTTATTTTTACAGTGAGTGAAAACCGTTATCGAATGTATTTAGTGCACCGTGATACTAACTATTGTTGTTAGTGACTCTTATCAAACAATGCGCTTTCGATAGGCCACTCAATTAAACAGCAGCTCCTACCTTGTTAACTACCGAGGTCAATGAAAGAGGCAGAATTTTGTTTCCGCATAACCTTGATTCCGATTAGAGTTACTAGCTAGTAGGGCCGTCGACCGGTGTATGTGTAGATAGTTAGATCATTTTGTTGTGGTGAGTCTCAATCAATATCAAATAATATAGTACCATATTCTCTTTCGTAATGATAGAGAATCCATGAACCAATACATAGATAATTATTATAACTAGCCTACAGGAGTGTCAAAGTGCTGAACTAATGCCAGTCCCCTTGATTTCCATATCTCTCTGTCCTTACCTACATCAGGCAATCCGTATTTAATTATTAACGTCTAGGTCGTTTTATCATCTCGGCATGGGCCTGCCTCGCCGCCGGTGAATCTCGTGCGGTACCCACCATGTGGCCGACTTTGTCCACCTTCTTTCGCGGGCGCACCTTAAGGGTCCCAGTAGACATGCCCAGCCCAGTCCTATTATAGAAAAAATACAAATCTTCACTCGCATTTTTTTCCAATTGTATTCAGACAGCTGCTTTAAGTTTTGTCAAACCAAAGCACGGCAGCCAGTGTTGAGGGGAGTAGTGATGAATAAAATAACATATGGTAGAGTTCTATTTAGTTCTCGAAAAATCATCATCTTTATGGTTAATTTTCCCTCAAATAAAATAATCATGTAATGATACGCCTATTACAATCAATTGATGGAACTACGATTAGCATTTGGCTTTTAACTGAAGTCAGTGTTTACCTACAGAGTGGCAACTGTATCATTATCCTGTAAATAATTGATTTTCAACCACAGTCAGTAATGTTCAGTGGACCTTGTGTACGACAATTAAAAAGTACGTCGGTCACACAATAAGTTTTGTATTACGTATGTAGAGCGAACAACTCAGGAATGGTATTATTTCACATGCTTTTGTAGTCATACGTGAAGGCCGCCATGACTCACACAATACGGAGTCTTCTTTATTTGAATTCTCCTTTTGTCATGGCAGTAAAACAGCCGTTGGTTTGTACTTTATTCATATACTATGTGGCACTGAGAAAATAATTTGCAGACTGAAATTCTTACATTTTGCATTTGTGGCCGACTCTGTAGTTTGTTATCCATTCCATACTTCTTTGAAGTTTTACACATTTTGAAACACAGGAATCAGCAAAATGCTCCGTCACGTTATGATGATTTTGAATGTAAATGGAAAAAACCATTGTACATACCTGCAACCCTGCACGCCATTTAACTATTGTTTTAAAGAGCTTTCGTAACTCTTTCCGTTGCATGTTTAGACAAATGAACATTGTTCGACAGACGTACCTACCCCATCTATGTTTTTATGTATTTAGATTAGCAATGTGCAAGTTGTGGATCATTCCTCAAAATTTGGAAATTTGCTCAAGAAAGTACATTCGCGAGGATATTTGAGAGCATTAAGAATGTTCTGTTTCCATTTGAAAAAATAGAATACTCTTAGAAATTACCAAGAACTTCATGATTTCATGATGGTTTCATGATTTGTGAATATACTTTTTGGAAATGGTAATTTCGACACATAAATATATTACTATACGTACATACAGTATGTCTTTGTTCATACCTGATCAATAATAAAAATGTTTTGATCTCTTCATAACGATGTCGAATGCGACGACTGTATTTTGTTCTATAAGTCTTTTCATCATATATTTGCTAACGATCTCTTCGCAAATGCTAAAGATATATAAGCTTATTTCTATGGGTCAGAGCAGGATCTTTTGAAGTTTTCATGTGAACAGTTTGATATGTGATAGACTCGACTATAACGTGTGACGATATATTACCTTTCCTATAGATACGTAACTGACGTCATTTTCATTTAATCGTTTATTGGCGGTATCAAAAACAATTCTGTACAGCGCTGAGTCAGGTGCGATATCTCGGTAGATACCCCGGGCGCATCAGCCGCGATCATCGCTAATGCGCGCGGCGGGAGATACGGCTGTTTGCACAGTGATATGGGGCCGGGAGAGCCCAGCGCGCGCACGGCTCCGCGCATACCTGCCGTAAGCGCAGCCACGTGCTCTAAGTGGCCACAACACTTGTGACATTGTTCCGACCCGATTCTATAGCATGTAGAGACGTCCAAGTGAAGTTGATGGTGAGAAGTGCGCGTGATTCGTGTGCGTTACATTATCGGTGCGCCGATATGTTGTTGAATGGTGGCGCAGTGAGCGGGCCTGTACAACGGAGACGCTCAGGTCTCTGCGCAGCTCGATGCTGTCGTGGGGCACGGGCAGGGGTTCTGGGGGCAGCTCGAAGGCCCCGGCCCCGGTCCCCGTGCCCCACTCCAGCGAGGAGGAGCCCGGCGACGGCGATGCCCAAGGCGCGCTGCTCGCGGGCGCCGCCGCCTTGGCTCGACGACGGCACGCCATAAGGATCAAAAGGAAATCGAAGATAACTTTCAGAGTTTTAAGGTCTGTACCTGGGGTGTATCTCATTTTTAACCGATTTTAAAAAACAAAGGAGGAGGTTCTCTATTCTACACGTATAATTTTTACAGCGTCGAAAAAACTAATGGTAAGAACACGCAATTTAAACAAGATATCAAATACAAGTTTTTGTAATTCATCCCGGTTCGAAAGGAGATTGAATTTTTGTATGGAGTATCCTTTATTTATCTGAATACGTCAGTTCTATTAGTAAACAATACTTTTACTTATATATAAACCTAAAGATTATTATTATGTTATCTTTATATCTTAGTAAATTTTATATGAAACTTAGTGACACAAAGTGTGCCTAGCATTTAAAGTGTAATGTGTCGTTATACTGTTAACATAACTACTAAGTACATATCATTATTGTACACTTTAGTCCTTGCTATGTTGCATATTCTCCTTATGTTTTCTCGATTGACGCTCAGCTTATTTCATACAAAACTAGCTAAAACGGACACAATGTAAGCAACAATCTACTAAGGATATATCTTGCTAGCTGGTCTGATCGTGCCAACTGCGAGTCAAATCAGGCGCCGTTATCGGTTGACGAAGTTGGAAGCGTTATTGTAAGACAATTTAGGTCAATCAATGAATGTGCCTCATCGACTCCATTGTAATGGACGGCCACACAACCAGAATAGGTACTGAAATATGAACGAGCACTCTGCGTCACTTGAAATGCATTGCTGCAGAGCGCTTTACTTATAATTCTGTCATTTCGTTAGGGAATTTCTTTATTATTTAGAAGTGCAACACCCCTACGCTTAAATGGTTGTAGTATAGTTGCAGTGAAGTGACAAGGGAAATAAGTAATCAAAGACGATCTTAGTTGTTCCAATTACTTTTATGTTATCTGCCTATTAGCGAAAATATCACAACAATTATCATCATTGCAGTATAGGCTAAATTCATTAACTAGCATCAGCATGCTATGAAAATGAATGAGAATATGCATGTTGTATTAATAACCCGCATATTTTGCATACAAATTCTGTGAGCTGGATTGTATTTGCTCATGCGGGTCTGGAAAGAATTCTTTATGATTTCTTCTACACCGCCGTGGCTTCAGAATGTATCCCAATGTAGTTAGGTACCTATCCCTTTATATATAACAGTTTACCAACCCTTTTTAATAGTGAGTTCTTTCTTCGAAGGCAACGATCATAATATTCACAATGAATTAATGACAAAAAAACAATAAATATATTAAGTAATATTGCTTTACTGACCGTTTACGGTTACATTTATACTAATTAAACAAGATTTTCTTCATTGGCTACAAATAAAGTACATGAAAAGGTACAACTTAGAAATAACTTTATGAAAACATAGGCAGTTTTAGCGCTTCAAAGCGATATCTTAGAGATAGTAGAGATGAAAGAATGATTTTAATGTTGGACAATTTTAAACATAATATAGACTGAATGACTGACAGGCAATGCACAACCCAGACCGCTGAAGGTAGAAACATGAAATTTGGAAAATATGTACCTTAGGGGTGTCCCGGTGCATTAGGAATCGATTTTTGGAAATTCTATCATCAAAGGGGACCAAATAGTGAGGGTGGAAGTTAGTATGTAATCCAAAACCTACGCGGACGAAGTCGTGGACAAAAGCTAGGCTGTAGGTATAATAGCGATCCCCTTTATGCAGCTACCATACAGTTTTTATGGCTCTCTGTTTATCGTTTAACTCTATTCACTCATACGCGCGGCAACTCAATTGCGGCGCCTCAGGGCAGAGGTGCACCGATATGTGTGTACCTGCGCGAAGTGAGCTGTAGGAGCGCTTAGGACCATTTTGTGCAGTTAAGTGTGGATAAAGCCTAACAAGTATTTGATGGAGCGACCGTGCGGCGCACAATGGCATCCGGTAGGAGCTAGTTAGCATTCCGACCACGCCGCGCCCGCCGCCGCTCTCAACAGGTAAACGCCCGCACACACTGATTGCTCCGAGAAGACGAATTGCAATGGGTAGCGAAAGGTCATATTTGTATTATAGACGTAGTTGAACGATAATAGAATTACAATAACGCTTTCCGATTGTCCCACACTAGGGCAAGCCGTCATAATGTCGCCCGGATTCGGAGAAAAGTATAATGGAACATTTGTAACAGTATGAGTTTCTCTAAGCACTGTTCTGTTAAACATGGAAAGTATTAAGTTACTGACAAGCTATTAATGTCTGTCAAATAGCTGCACTGAGTATTACACATTTTGAATGAATTCCCCGACTTTTGTATGTATATAATTTTCTTATGTGCAGTCGAGGAATGTAAAGATTTGTTACTTTTGGACCCAGTTGAAATGTTATTGATTCTCTAAGCGCAGCAGCGTCGAGAATGACGCTGTGACTGAGACAAAACGATACATCGACTTCGAGCTCGACGCTCATGTGCTAAGAATAACAGGGACAAACCTTTACATTCCTCGACCGTACAAAATCATAAATGAAAAATATTTAGATACAGTGTTGTACAAATTCGAACTTATCCCTGTAAGACGTTGTTTCAGGATTTCCAAACTCATTTCACCCCGCTTTGCGTGGCATCGGTGGATATAAAAGGGCAGAACTGCAAGTAGTTATTTAGATCATTTTATCACATAGTGTATACAAACAAATTACCGCTACATTGATTATCGGTTTTGTAAGAAAGAGCAAGATACACAGCAATATTTAAAAAAAAGTCGAGGCAACTTGTGCTAGCCGTATGACCTCCGCTAAGTACCAAAACTCCTCTTAATTGTCAGTATGGGTCATTTCGAACATTTCTCTTTACTTTCGGCATGATGCCTTCCTTAATGCAAAATTTCAAGAATCCGTGTCAACTAGAAGTACCCGTAGATTTTATAAAATCTACTGGTGCTTCGAACTGACCCAGATTCCTGAATTATAATGCTTATTCAAAGAGTCACTTTGCAGGTAAATACATGTTGCAAAGTCATATATTTTACTAGGTACTTCTACACATTTTATACGTTGTTTTTTACGAACCAACCGACAACGCACGCAAAAGAGAGTCTCATATGTCACCTTAACACAACACAAACCGTTGCTGAGATAGAGGGTGTTTGGTTGACAGATGGACAGACAACAAGGGTCCTTATCAGGGTTTTGTTTTGCTCGCTATCAACAGCCACGTTCATGAGACCTCTGAATTATGTATATTGTACTATTTTCGGAGAGCAAACTGTTAGAGCTCGTTCGTACCGTTGTTTTCATATAAGGTGAAGCATACCCCAATTTGAGAGAACGATGTTAGATTTCATGTCTACTACCTGTAGATATAGATCATTCTCAAGTACAGGAGTGTACCTTTCTACAGAAATGACACGTCAAATACAATCTTGAGAACGCGGTCGTACTTGAGAACATAACTAACCGTCTTAAACATTATGTTTAGGTCAAAACGTAAGAATGGGAACCTTATATGTACAAAAAGACATTCATCTCCTTATTCGTAAAAGATAAAGTATAAACCTATTTTAACTAAAATATAGTAAATGATAAATAAATTTCTTAACAATATAATTTACCTATTCTATTATAATATCTCGGGATAACTTACACTAATTGGCGTATTCCTAAACTAATCAAGGCTTGTACCTTGGTAACTAGACAATTTATATTTATACTTACTAGCGTTTTGAGTTTAATTCCCAGGGGCAAGCATTTGTATGATGAATTTTGTAAATAATTGAATAATCATTATCTTCGGACAATTTACACCAATATTGACCCACTCCCAAATTACGTAAGTAACTATAGTTGCTTCTGCTATGGACACTAGACAACGGATATACATAGATAGGTACGTAGATAAATACGTACTGAAATACGCACCCCCAACCAGCCCCCAACTCAGGTACAAACATTCGTATTCATCAATTCATCGTACAAACATTTGCCCCTCACAAGAATCGAGTCTGGAAACTCTAGCTTCGTACTCGTAGTCAGGGTCGCTCACTATAACTATGCTCAATAACTGTTTCTTTGGTTTTCTTTAAACAAATAAGTAAGTAAAATGACAGTGGGGAAGCCTCGCGAAATTGCTCCATGTTCTAATCAATATAGCACTACTGACGTCACTATTGTAATAATGTATGTACGGGGCGTTAGACTAACTCGCCCTATGTTTACCGCTTATACCGCTTAGTCGATAATAACATCGGCTTTTTAATCATTGCTCTCGTAACAAAGTTATGTACATTTTTATCTGGATTATAATAATGAACGTATTTTAAAACAAATGGATCACCTTTTTCTTCATTGTTCATCTAACGTTGCGTTGCTATTATTTAATAATACAACTTTTATTTTTTCTTACGACGTAAATAATTTGAGATGGTAATCAACAACAACTACACTCACACATTACGCTTACTACTTTACAATTGCTTTTATTTATTTATTATTATTATTTAGTTACGTTTTCTTCTAACGCGTGACGTTGCTAACGTTATAACGAATTTTTCTCTGTACACGTCATAATTTTACGTAATTAGGGTTTCACGTTACGTGCCAAATACGAATTAGCTTTTATTACAAACTAACGAGCACGTGTGACGGCACAACTCGTGACTGACTTTTTCAGAACATGATCTTAAAATCTTTAAAAAATCTCCAAATAAGTGTTCTGGAAAGATTCACCATTTCATAAAGTGGACAATTTTCCTGGTAGGTGCACCAATTTATATCAGAGCATAACGAAACGAATGCATAACTCACAATTTCAGTTGTCAATTCATATGTGTCATTGGACTAAATAAACCGAATGGAAACTGCGGTAAATTCGCTTCCACCTGAATTATCGGCACTGATACGTTAATCGTATACATATATGTAGATATATCTACATAGTTGAATCAAACCCTTCTGAGCCTTCCCTAAACCTTACATCTTCCTTTAATTAGTTGTGATTTATTATTATCGTGTGGGTCAAATGGGTAATGAAAACCCATTTCCCAGCTGAAAGTGCTGAATTTTAGTCATATTACACAGGCAGTTTACTAATTGGGCAAATTGATCGAATGACGATGTGTCGTGACTAAAACAAGAATAGATCAGTTAATTTATCAAATCAAATATTTAGTTCGAAATTGGACGTTTAACCGAAACATTAATCATGTACAACAGTGAATAGCTATGTCAATCAGACGTTGTCGATGATGTCATTGATGCGTGATAACCTCGTTGCTGGTATAATTACTTTACGAACCAACGCTGCAATCAACGCAGGAGCCGCTCTGTCTAGCTCGCTTGCAAATGAAGCTCTTTGTACAAATGTAGTCTTCACCGCCGGCGCAGCAGGGGAGACCGGGGTCAATTGAAACGTATTCCGAAAAAACGGCTATATTGCCTACATTTCCTATCAATACTGGTTTGTGAAATGTTTGGACTATAGCTAGATTATCTGGCTTTAAAGTTGCTTTGTTGATTTTTATCCATAGATATCAGATACGGCATCACAAGTGCTTTAGAAAACCTCGAAAATTGTTTCATTTGACCCTGGTTGCGGGTCAATTGAAACAATGAATGGGGTCTATTGAAACACCATTATTGCAATAAATAAATATTTTATTTCTAAATTTATTTATTGTAATAATCATCTTAATTTATTTTTGTAGTCATAATTAAATCACATAATCTCAGTCTTTGATTAGAACACAGTAAGAGGTAGTTTCTACCATCAACTTAACGAAAAAAACATTTATTGCTATTAACTTAACAAAATTTTCATGTGGTACTTCTTGCTTAATCATTTAGAATATTTAAATAAATATTTATAAGTATTAAAATCTACTATTACTAATCTAGAAATATAATCAACATTTAATAAAGGAAGAGCAACCATTGTTATACATCTTAACTAGGGTTAAGTAATTTTGTTACAATTGACCCAGCAACGTCATGGTGAATATTTAAAATCGTAGAAAAATAATGGTAGACGGTAGGTATACATAAACCACTACAAATTCAACAAGATTAACCATACAAACAGAAAGTTAAATAGTATTAAAGTACTACCAATGGATATTGACTAATATACATAACAAAAACATCAAAAATAGTTACTTTTGGTGCCGGAAAAGCAATGCATTCGCGTAATAACGTCCGACGGTCATAGAGCCGCGGCTAGCACCGTTCCACAGGTTCTGACACGAACGCAGATCCATCCCCCCTCAAGGACCGCCCCGCGATCGCTTTTGGTTTCGTAGTTATTGCACTTGTTTCTATTGACCCCAGTCTCCCCTAATGAACGCAACTATCTGCAAGGCTGGATCCAGGAAAGGAGGGGGGTAGCTAAGATATTTATGTTTGAAGCGATATACCTAAAACCCGTGTAACCAATATTTATCTTGCATCCTTCGTCGCTTTCTAAGTTAAAGCTTGTATCTAATATTTCCGTCATAAATTTTCAAAAGCAGTGTGATATCAAAGTATGTACGAATATTCTTAAAGTCAAAGTCAAAATATTTTTATGCAGATTAGGCTTACAGGTAGCACTTATGAATGTCATAAGCTATACAAAGTAAAACCATTTCCCCTCGATTAAGAGTTTAATAGGTATCTCGAAAATCGTTGACAGCAATCGTTGAATCGTTGAAAATTAAACCAGTTTAATTCGTTGTTTATTTCGTTTGATTCATCTATCAAAAAAAGCTGTGTTAAAATCAGTTCATTGAATCCGGAACTAAGAGCCGTAGACAGACAGACAGACAAAGGCGTCAAACTGACAACATCCCGCTTTGCATTGCATCGAAGGTCAAAAATAACGAAATTCAGCCACTTTCTTTTGCAAGACTACAAAAGGGTACTCTCTTTTTTGCCTTTTTCTCTAAGCGCGCTCCCTCTGTGTTACATACTTTTGCTGTACAGTAGCCCTGACATGACCGGCCCAAGTTGAATTTAATCCCTCCCTGCGCCTCTGTCAAATTAGTGTCATACGAAAGGGACGCAAGCAGAGAAAAACTAAACCTGACCCTTCATGTTTAGCCACTGCATTAGGGATGGGCAAAGTTTCTCCTATGTGGGCCAATATTTAAGAATAGAATTTGTGGGGGGCCAAGTGTTAGTTATTTTCTAATCCTGAGTCGACGTTCGCGGACCGGATTGCAATCGTTCACGGGCCGGAGATGGCCCGCGAGCCGTAGTTTGCCCACCTGCATTAGAGCAAGACATCGAGCTCATCTTGGCTGCGACAGATAAACTTTTTTGCGGTTTTTGCTCGCTGCTTGTATATTAAAATTGCTAAAATTATTATCTCGATAAAATTTGAAAAAATGTGTTCACGTTCCTCCTTTTAGCGTTACTAAAAGATAGGTAGAAGTATTGTCAACAAAAAAACACTTACCTAAAATATTATGAATCTTCGTGTATTTCATATGAAATGTTTTGTACTTGCCTAAATAAACTTGTGACCAGTCCATGACAAATATTGGAACTCTAATAAATTCATATTGGGATTGGAGCGTACTTAATATTTGGGAATTCCAAAAACACCCGTAGGATTTAATAATTAATTACAGATTGACAATTTTATTCATGGCCGGCCTCGTAAATTATTCGAAGAATAGAGAAGGTTCTAAATTCGACTGGTTTTTTTTATGTTACGCGATATCTCCGCCAATTATAAACCGATTTCAATAATTCTTTTTTTATTGGAATTAGTTATGCTTGCTGCTGGTCTCATTTCTTTATTGGAGAAGATATTCCACTTTTAAGGGTGAAAAATTAAGGGATGAATATAAATACTCACTTAACTTTATCAAGAAATATCTATTGCTATCTATTAGTTGCACTATACTATACTCAACCTACAACTATTTCTGCTTTGCCTAAAGATTGACTGGTAGAGAAGGCCTAAAGGCATTAAGTCCACCTACAATACATTTCATTGTTTATTTTGTGCCATACAGGTTAAATGAATCTATTATTTTCATAATGTAATAAGTAACCCTCGGAAACGATTCAATGAAGCGCTCCGTATGGTAATGGCGGTGTCGTTACTATGACGGGCCATGTTTGTCCTCCGAGCGCCAATTCGTGGTTTAGAATTAAATAATTCAAGAGCCAGGATGAGCCAGGTCGAGTCACCTACGTCAAACTTTGCAGTTTTGCTATTATTAAAGCTCCCGACAAAACTGGCTGAATCACGTGCCGTTTTAGGTGTTTTAGTTTTAACCAAGTATACCTTTTGTATTATATTATTACTTGTGTTTGGAACTATATTAACGGTGCCAGGTAAAAGCGCGAAGTAGTAAGTTCTTGGAATAATCTAGATACTTCTTTGGTTATGCTTAACAAAGTGGTTATTCATAAGCTAGAAGATTGTAAATTGTAATATACTATACAGCTTTATATTTTTAAAAGCTATGTTACAAGTTTATATATAGAAGGAAAAGCTTGAATGCATTTCGAATGGCGTTCCCCTTTTATTTCCTTATTTAATCTTGAACGCTCTGAACTCAAACGTTAACTCGCAACTGTCCTGCAGTTTATAACACAGAAATAAAAAAATATAGAATTAGTATAGCAGCAATTTACTAAGAAAACCGCTGTCACTAATTTTATGTTTCCTTCTCTTTCTACTCTTACATTAAATTTACTGCCATTATTGTCTGAATACGTTTTATTTAAATTTAAACGTTCCTTGTTGCGTACGTGGGATTATAACTTAGACAATTAATACTCTAAGGTTTATAAGTTAAGTACTACGAGTATAAGCCTTTCGGCGATGGATGCACTGTTACGACCAGTGCTGGATTTATACTTGTCTTAAGTATAGGCCACCCAGTTTGTGCCGTTCCTATCCTTCCTTATAATATCTTAACGTAAAGCGAGCGAGTGCCCTCCGTAATATGCCGCCCCTGGGCCGCGGCCTATAGGGTCTATTGACAAATTCAGCACTGGTTACGACACCTGCACTGTCCACACTTCTATCAAGCAATACACACACAGTCCGTTTGCATGGGAACCATTATTGCCTTCGTCCTATCGTCTTGTCTCGTGTAGACAAAAGGAGAGACGTAGGTTATACTACCTACAGAAGTATATATGTAAGACCCATCATTTGACACATGACAACACCCATATAACGTAAATGTGCATTATCCATTGAAATTATAAATAAAATATTCAACAGCTTTTGAGCTTCACAGATACCTAAAAGCTATGTATATGCTCTTTTAAGGTGCAACTAAGTGGTTATTACATTTATTTATATCGTAAAAATAAAGTATTTCATACTAAAAACTCAACACGTAAACAGTTACATATTAAGTTTTTTTTTTCTTAAACTTAGTGTAGTGACCAAGTTCTTCGTTTCGATTCAAATGAAATTTTCGTAAATTTGTTGAAATCGATTAATTTATTACAAAATCAAAAAGATATCAAATCATTAAATCAAACATTAAAATGAACCAAAAAAATCCCTATGGCTAAGAACGTGCCCTTTTTAACCGACTTCAAAAAAAAGGAGGAATATGCTTCGCGATTACTCGAAAACGGCTGGACCGATTTGAAAAATTCTTGTTTTGATTGAAAGGGTATACTTCCAAGTTGGTTCCATTGTCATCAGGTCACGATCTGGTGGTGGGATCCTGGAGAAATCGAGGGAAATCTTTACACCTGTAGCGATTTGGATATTTTTTTATAGTAACTTGTACTTTTGTTCTCGGAAAACTGGAACTGATAGTGAATACAGACGGCCTCTGAAACTACTCAATAATAAGTAGGTATTTCACGGGTGGCGATACGCGCGGCTATTTTAATATAGTTGCTAAGCAATTTATGCTAATTGCAATGCATTTGGTCAAGTGACCATCAGCCACCATCAGTCGGTGAAGAGGTGCAATTTTTGAATCTCATCAGTTGACTAAAGCTCACAAAAATGGCCGAATCTCTATGGGAAACGGCAGTTTTAGCCACCCGGTGAGATTCAAAAATCGCACTCCAGGAGAACTCCTCAAGAATTAACATCCCTGCATTGGGAAAAGCAATATTTTGTAAAGGGTGATGAGCAATTGACATAACCGTGTAACTTAGATAAACAACCAGACTCACTAAAAAGAGAGAAATGGTTTTATTCATCGAATTTTGAATTTTCAAAGCATAGATTTTTGAACGAAACATTATCAGATTATGGTACCAGTCCGGGCGGAACCTGCACGAAGTTCTATTAAGCCTAAGCCTAAGCCTTAACTCAGATAAAAATATATTTTTAAATCGTCACTATAATCGATTGCAATAATCTGCTACCCTTAGTAATCGGTACATACGTTAATCGCCACGCCTTAGCCTCATCACTATAAACATCAATGGACAAGTCTCAAATATTGGGTCTTACATATATTTTTCTACATATGTCCTAGATTACCTCTATTCTTAACATGAATATACTAAGATATCCACGGCTACGGAGTAGGTACAAAATGTCCGAACAGTTTAGTACCTTGTCTTTTTAAGATAGATATGAAATAATTTAAAGAGTTAATGCGATAAGGTTGCTCAGATATTTAAACTGCTGCGCTGACTGTATGTAGTAAAGTCGCCATCAACTATATTGGAGCGGGCAAGTGGTTTAAAAACATCTGGACACGACTTTATTGTCAAATGCTTTCGGTCGTGTTTAGACATTTTGAACTCCTTGCCCGCTCATATGAATATTTGATGGCAACTGTACAAGATTGCCGGCAACATGGTGGGCTGACATGGACTTCCTATTGTTTTACCAGAAGGATAAGACTGGGAATTGTAATTTGCCAAGCAGTAAGACATTACTCCGGGATAATTACTGTGCAGTGCAGTGTAATAAATAATGAATCTCTCTGAGCTCAGTAAGGGGTAACCCATTACGAAAACGTCCTCAAAATTTCGGGCTACACACCTACTAGAAACCGCCGCCTCAGAAGTGGAAGGTTATCAAACAATAAGCTTATTAGCATTTCGGCTAGCGCGAAGCGGAAAGGGTTGTTTTATTATTTATATTATAAAACCCTCTCTAATTCTAGGAGTATTTATTTATATCCGTTATGTGGCTTGTTTTGTTGATTAACAACATCGTAAATCTGAAAAGTATCGTTGAACAATTTTTTCGCGATGAAAAGTATACTTTAGTCTAATCTAATGTGTCCAATTATCCCCGTTTCGAAATTTGTTGTAATCAGTTTCGGCTTTCAATCGGTACATATTTGTCGTACGGCAATTAGTCGTCCCTGCATAAACGAATAACAATTAACAAATAAAACTAGAGGCCAATATTTAAATATCACCCCTTTTAGGTATTCAGCAGTTTCTTTTTCAAAAACAAATAAATAACTTACCTGAAGACAAAGTTCCTAATGTTTTTGATTAAAAGCAGATTATTTGAAAATAAATACTACCCATTCGCTGATTGCTTATTCAGCCAAACCTACACCAACAAAAAATTACCACTTTATACATTACCACTTTATACCGATAAAGCGGAGAGTATCAAAAACATGCATTGACTCTCGCCACGCATAAGTAGCATACGACCTTGTCTGCAGGTCGGATAGCGAATTGAAATTTGTCACTAAAGCCCAGACTTTAATCAATTACGAATTTCGTACTAGCAGGATCGCACACTGTGATAGAAAATTAAATTGGCCCGCCAATCAAGTGCGCTCGTCGTCCGCCGCGGCGTGCCATTCAGGTTCCATACTGATATAACGCTTTACGGTTGCCTCTCTCAACTCATGTGTAAATAATTAATACATTTAGATAAGTGACCACCGCAGAATTTACATCTTGGAATAAACATAAATATTTTGTGTACAATATTTGTCTTTCATAGCTTAAACCAATACCAAATATGCCACGTGTAACACGTGTGAGGAAATCAAATTGCGTGCCACAGAATCTTATAAAATGGATGTCTGTAATGGGATAAAGTTACGTGATTAATATTTAAGTGATTCAAATTTACGTTTTGTTCATTTAACTTCGTGAACAAGCGAAGCTAAAATAGTTGCTAAAATCTGTTTATTGTGTAAGCCAAACAAACCTACTGTTTGTTCAGTTGTTATAATTGAAGCATCCATAAAAAGTAAACAATTTCATCACAAACATCCGTGGCAAACCATTATTTTTATTCGAAGGATGACGAAAAAAAGGAAAACGAAAAACTTCAAAAAGTCTACGCTAACAGGTACAATTTTAGTAACGATATGGATATGGATATATACATAGCAAGGAAGAAAAAAGCAAAAAGATTCTGCAATAAATTACCCGCGTTTTTCCGCTATCCTAGCAACTTTGTGTTTACTCGAGATAAAGGTATCCCATCTCGATCTTCGGGTAACGAGTTACTTCTCCAATTTTCATAGCATTAGGATCAGTACTTTTCGTCGTGAGTCGTCAAACAAACAGCTAAGTAGACAAAGTCAGACGGGCGTTTAGAAAGATTTTCTTAAGTATTGGAGACTGGAGGTCAGGGGTGCTCAGTTCAAGGCCTCTATTGGATCGTCTCCGTCGAAGTGATATGGCAGTGACGGAAGTGAACATAGTTTACACCTCACGAGTGCTCGGCCGAGTCAGTGCTTAGCCCGAGTAATCAATAAATATGAACAAAGTCAGTGCTATGACGAGCCAATCAACGACTGAACGATTGAGCGAGTGGGCGTGCGAAGTATTCGCTCGATGTGCTCGTCATTGTGTAAACAGCGGAGACAGGATTAGCGAGCGCTTAGCAACGGAGTCAAGATCGGCACACTTCGAAATTACAAGTAGATCAGCGCGGTTCAACCACGGAGCCTATTCAACATACAATGACAAATAAGGTGGTGAAGCATCAGAAGTGAGATTGCAGAGCCGATTTTTTTTACAGTACATATCCTAACTAGCGTAACGACTATTGTTATTTTAAGAAACTTCAAAGATGCTTACTTTTTGAGAAAGTAAAGAAGTTTTTCCTCGTCTCAAATAGGACTATTAAAAAGTGCGAATCCGATATATAGACAATTGGTAATTAGCATTTGCCTTCTATGCTTGTACTGTTATCTATTCTGTGACCGAGTGCGGATTCGTTTTAGAATTTTGTTAATCGTTATTATCATAAGTGTAGTTTGGAGATATTTTAAAAATGGTGGTTAAACGGAAATCTGAAACTACGATTAAACCAACTGATGAGTCCTTTAAATGCGTTTGAAATATTGAATTAAGTAGCTATAAAAAAAGCAACATGTTTATTACAGATTTATTTTACTTTACTTCGTTTATTGGCTCGTTCAAAACCCAAAATGAGTGTAAACCGTTCTCTCGGCCGAGTTGCACTTGGCTTCGCATGCCAGTGAGTTCCTCGACTGAGCCACTCGCTAGGTGTAAACTATGCATAGTAATACAAATCTGGATTACAAAATGAATGAATAGAAGACCCGGTGTTGCAAATTAAATGTAAAGAAAAACTCTAAAGCGACTCATGGGACAGAAAAGGGACGCTATAAAATACTAGAGAGCAAAATCGGAATTTATTGGTTGTTCCTCGTATGCCACTCGGGGGATGTGAGGTGTCGTTTGGCCTGATTTTACGGCGCGAGATTTTATGGCAGATAACTTTTATGACGTTTTCACATTAACGCGACAACATTTTGTTCCTTACTATTATCTGTTCCATTTCGAATTATTAGAACTAGCCCTGAGATTAATACGTTACCATCGCTTGTGTGTAACGTTAACTTCTGGGATAATAGAAAATAAAACAAGAATAGGAATAAAGAAAAGTACTTTTCACACAATTATCACAAGGTCACAGCAATGACTTGCTGTGACTGGGCCCAGAATTGAAATTGGTTGACAGTGCGTTTTAACCTACCTCCGAAATTCCTTCCTATTTTATCGCAACTGCATTATGATAACAAAAAGTATTTAACTACATTAAGAACATTTTTTAAAAACATCAAGCAATAAACATATTAAAAAGCATCAAAAATTGAGCTGCCCTATCTTCGTTTTATCGTTGTTTTTAGGGACAACCTGTATAAAAGGCAAATAACGTCAAGCATTATAATTCGATAGAATAAGTAATACCAATCAAATGTCCAAATTGAGCAAATTTTTGCGTCAGTTGGCGTCAATTGCCGCGTTGTAATCGCAATTTGTCGCTCGGGAAAGACGTTTCGCAAAACAATCAAGCTGCGAATTTGTCACTAACAAATTCTTATCTTGCGCGAATGTTATTGACACTCAGTGATAAAGATCTTTAAGTATATCACTATGATATCACTATGTTTCGTAAGGGCTTTAATTTATTGTATATTCAACAGGGACTTTCTGGGAATTTTAGGAATTTCCGGGATCTTTGGGATACGTGGGGTCACTGTGTCATTAATTGCTACAGCTCGTCACAATCTGCCCTGCGTTAGTGTTATATGATGCCACAATTTTTCTACTCCCATTAGCCCATCTTCTTTATCTTTACATAGTTAAAGGAAAGTCGCTGTCCGTTCCGGTCTGGCCTCATTATATCTCCGGCCGCTTACTTCTTTTAAACCACGCAACGGATTTTGACACAGTTCTCACTGTCAAATAGATTTCTTTTCTAAGGAAGGTTTTTATGTTCATTACATCCTAGATGTACCCGTACAAAGCCGGGGCGGGTCGTTAGTGATAATATTTATAAACAATGATCATAATTGAACTCCATATATAAATTCTGTAAATAAACTCAGATTACGCAGTAGATCCAACTATTGGGCATAGGTATCACAGCTCGCAAAATGGTTTAAAGATTACTAATTTTAAATAAAACTGTCATGCCAAGTACATAATACGGACAATATAGCGGATGCCCGCGACTTCGTCCGCGTAGAATTGGTAGCCTATGTCCGTCAGGGATAGTGTAGCTTTCTATCTGTAAAAGAATTTATGAAATAGGTTCAGTAGTTCTAGAACTACTGAACTTGTCCGTAGGGGGTAATCTCTAGAGATTACCCCCTACGGACAAACATTAAAACAAACTTCCCTCTTTATTATATTAGTGTAGAAGTCTAGATGGAGACTAGTGTAGATACGAGTAGGACTATTTGAATTCGTTAATTATATGTTGGACCCTACATACAATACAATTTTGAACACTAGTAATTTTTTACAAAAAAAAACCTTTTTGGCCTAAAGCGAGTCCTGTAGAGTAAGACAAGTAATCGCCTTACCACTTTTAAATCGTATCCCCTTGTAAAGCAGCACAACGCGGTCAAGTAATTTCTACGACTGTACATACTTAACTGAGGTAACAGCTCTTAGTGGTAGCGGAAGCGACCCGCCCAGCTGCACTGCAGCAAATCCGATAAGTGGATTTTGAACTACCGTCAACGCTATTTCTAATAGAACGCCTACACGAACAGCAGAGACTCATGTTGTCGCTGTGTGCCTATGTTTACTAAAGCAGGAGGATCGGATGTATGAACTGAATGACAGGCGAGACAGCGGTGAGCTTTAATTTCGTTTTCATTTCGTCACGAAATAGCTTTCCTACATATTCTTATCGCTCGTTTACTCTTAAGCACGGTACACACCCCAAATAGGGTTTCCCATCAGAAGACCAGAGGCACAATTTATTAAAGTTCATCAAATTGGCCGATTCTCCATGAAAACAACCATTTTGGTGAGCTTTAGTCATCTGGTGATATTCAAAAATTGCACCCCAGAAGTTCACTTGATAACAGTATCGTTTCCCAAATCATCATTTGACCCAATATTTTTGGTGAATCGGTAATTTTTGTAGGCAGGCTATAAGACGAACCGAATTTAACAAGTTAAGTTAATGGTATCAGCAACAATCATAAGGTCGATTGAAACTTCTAACAAACATTAAATTTGCCAAAAAATATTTCCGGACTTATTGTAGACCGGACTTATTAAAACGATTACCCACTACAATTGTCTGTGCAGCTCGGTTTGCGTCGATTAATACACACGGCCAGTCGGACGTCAGTCAGATGATCAGGGGTGCAATTATTGAATCTTACCGGGTGACTTATCTTACTGGGTCAAATGCAATTTTTGAATCTCACCAGGTGACTAAAGCTCGCCAAAATGGCCGAATCTCTATGAAATACGGCCATTTTGGCGAGCTTTAGTCACCCGGTGAGATTCAAAAATCGCACTCCTGCGCTGAACCTATCTGTACAGATTGTTACGATACTCGTTGTGGGTTACCCTACTAGGTACGGGGCACCTAGTACAAACGTTTCTAATGCGCTATAACTCGCTACGTAACTCAGCGCGTCTCTTTCTAACTATCCCAGTAAGAAAGAGACGCTCTGAGTTACGTAGTGACTTACGGCGTGTCTAGAAAGTATGTACTAGGTGCACAGTATAGATTATCGATAGTTAGTTAATCAAGGGCTCTATTTCCATTTGCAATTCATCAAGGTGATAGTCGAAGAAATATTAAAAGTAGTGAGTGATTAAGTATTTGTGGTTTCAGTTTGGCTACTTTAATATTAGGTCAGTTTTCATATAAATTTCGCTTTCGAATAAAAATTAACTAAATACTATTCAACAAACACAACGAAGTACGCGTAAAACCTTTGTCTACTTGAAGTAAGCACGTAAAACAAAAGGCTTAAAAAATTCAATTAAGTATCAAGACAACAGTTCAATATTTAAATACCTAATTTACTCAGTTACGAGTACGGGCTATGCTCGGAGTTTCTCTGCGAGATCGAATCAGAAATGAAGAGATCCGCACAAGAACCAGAGCCATCGACAGAGCCTTAAAAATTGCTAGACTTAAGTGGCAGTGGGCGGGGCACATTGCTCGCAGACCGGATGGCCGATAAGGCCATAGAGTTCTCGAGTGGCGACCGCGTACCGGAAGACGCAGCGTGGGCAGACCCGCCACAAGGTGGACCGATGACCTGGTGATCGTTGCGGGAACCCGCTGGATGCAAGCAGCACAAGACCGGTCGTTGTGGCGATCCTAGGGAAAGGCTTATATCCAGCAGTGGACGTCTTTCGGCTGAAATGATGATGATGAAAAGTTTTACTCTCAAGGGTGTAAAACATAGATTACCTCCAGAAGATACCTAATATAAGGCAACAGACGCGAGTACAACGTCCATGATTTAGCACGTAACCTGGCATTTCGCATTGATTCCCACTTTCAGTGTTGACCAGTTATCGGACCTGTGCGCAACGGGCGTGGTGCGGAAAAAGATTTATTCCGTTCACTTCCATTTCAGGAAAAAGTATATGTAAAATAAGTTCTCGCGCTGTAAAATGATGGGGGACATCGACTAGATCTTCTAGTATAAAAAAAGATGGCATAACATTGCACCAGTAAGTGAAAAAACTTTCCTTTTAACATTATTATCTACCTACGCAACAGAGTTCAACTTACAATGGTCAACTGAGGTAGCAATCGTAGAAGGTCATTGACGCCTGTCTCTTTCCCTCGTAAGTTCATCGCTAAAGCTATCTCTTTCCAACAGAGGCACGTGTAGGGGATTAGTGATGTGCTGTCATTTAAGTTCTAATATCGGTAAGCTTTATTAAATCGACGTGTATTCATAAGATTTAATTAATTTCACACATTCTTTGAATTTTTAATATTATATTTTAATATGAGGTATCCTAAAAAAGAATCTGCTGTATTTTCTACAAGCTTTTAGTTGACCTTATCTGCTAGTTCGTAAATAATCTAAGTGTAAACACGCCGTTTTCATGCTTAGTTCGTTTTATGTAAACGCGGCAAAATTTATTTATGCTTGTAATCCCCGTATTATACATGGTGAAATTTTGGTGATGTTTTCCTGTGGCGAGATGATTTTATTTCGTTCGTACAATCGATTCATGAATATATTTTAACTAGAGAATCATTGTGCTGCGGAAAAACAACCATTTAAATTTCACGTATTCTATTAACTACAAAGGTAGATACTGTAAACTATAAACTATTGTGTACGTAATGTTCCTACTGTCTGTTGTGATACAAAATATCTATAAATTAACTGTACTGTACTATGTACTGTCACTATACACTATGTTTGTCTGTCTGTCACGAATATCACTATCAACACTGTCTATCCTGAACATATTCATTTCACCTTCGGCTACAGAATAGGTAATAATACTACGTACAGAAGTTTTCCTGTCAAACGAGACTTACCTTATCTTCTCACTCCATCGCATAAAACGTGCTCTTTCTTTCAAATGTCAAAGTGGAGTGGTGTAATGTCTGATTTATTATTTTACAGTGCTTATTATCTATTCTGTGCCTACAATACCTTACGTTTCGATATCCTTTTGACATGTCGGAAGTGAGGAAAAATTGTGGTACGAATTCAAATAATTGTTGCTGCAACTCGCTGCAATGCAATATCTATTTCTGATATTTAAATACGTAGGTAGTAATATAACAGGACGAATGTGGCAATATTAACTTGCAGTGTAAGGAGGCGGCGGTAAGCGCGCACGTGCGATCCGCACAGTGCGTAGTGACTGATTATACCATACCTCAGTACTGGGGCCGCCAGTATGTACTTGTAGCACCGTCACGTAATCGCGGAGTAATCCACGCCTGCTTCAGCCTCATCTTATATTAAATTATCTCATTAGGGCAAACGGGTTTACGATCACTGCTTCTGCATTTCCGTTAATTCAAATGTTAAAATAAATAGACCATGCTTCTCCTGAGCTATAATGAGCCTACAAGTGTAAAATAGGCAACATTTCATCTCGTCGCGTACTGTGTAATAGTTACTGTGTAATACAACTAGCAAGCTGTTTTTGTACAACTTTCTGCTATCCTATAACGTTGTAACCCTAAACTAGTTCAGTTTTGATACAATACAATGCATTTATTTAATAGTATTACTTAGTGTTAGACAATCCTAAAACTTAAAGCAAAACTTTTCACGACATAATGCGACTTGTTGAGTTAATTTTAGTATCTTCTGCTACAGCGTGGTAGGCAAGATAAAAATATGCTCATTTAAAAAATAATCATTCGCTTATTACTTTTTGGAACCTACTAGTAAGATTACCTTTAAGTAGTATTAAAATAATGTGTAAAGCTTACACATTATTTTATATTTGGAACATAATTTTGTCAATAAGAGTGCAAAATTTATCAAATATGTATAAATTCTTTAAAATATAATCATATTATGCGAGGTCCCTTTATCGACAAAATGGTACTTAGAAATTTGATGTCCCATCACTAGTGGGCGGTGCCTATCAGGTACGACCTTGAAACAGCCAATCGCGTCGCCGCTACTTCCGTCCCCGCAACCCGCGCCTTCCGCAGCAATTGGCGCAATCGAAACAGTACATTTATTGCAACAACCGGAGTCTACTGGCGGTAGTCTATGGTGTAAAATAACAATAGGGAATAGGAGATGAAAGTTTGTATGGAAATACGTAAGGTTTATGTGAATGTTTTACAAGTTTGCGACCAGAGACAAAATATTAGAGCTATTCTGATGTAACATTTACGAAGGCATTATAGCGGGGGGGGGGGGGGGGGGGGGAGAGCGCGGTGTGGTACGACGCGGTGATCTAAGTGTGCTTATCCGGACGGGCAAACACGTGAAGGCAAATGCACTGCAAATAGCTCATTAAAGTATTTACACGTTTGTCTTATTTGTAAAATAATTAGCCAAAATAATTAAAAATGATACCCAAAGACACTATTCCACTAGTCGCGGGCACAGCTAGTATTTTATAAATATGTTGCTAATAATAAAAACCAAACATCAGCCCTGTGATTATCTAAGCGCAACAGCGGCGAGCTCGGTATCGAGTACACGTACTCGCTATACGCTTGCGAGAGCGAGCGAGGTAGGGTGCTGCCGCGACGTCGACCATCACAGTAGCAAATCACCCCCTAGTGGCGGATTTGCCTTAAGGCTGGCTAGGCCCGGATCTAGGGCGGCCTTTGGGGGGCTAATCGCGGCGAACATGGCGACGGGCGGCGGAAAAAATGCGTTGAGTTGAATAAAGAGCGTTGAGTTGAACACCGGCACTCAGTATTAAACTGCCTAGGGCGGCCAAGAGTGCCAAGACTGTTAGTCTGCTTCTGATGGTTGTTAGTCAATGATCAGTATTAATCTGACTTTAAATCCGAATGCATATCTGTAACTATGCAATAGTAACGATCGTATAGCTTGGTGGTTAGTGACTCTAACTACGAAAGTAGAGTTTTCGGGTTCGATTCCAGTAAGAAGCAAAATTTCGTATGAATGAATTATGAATGAATATGAATTTTTGTACCTGATTCGTTGATGTTTTTATTGCTTATATATACCCGTTGTCTAGTATACATCATAGTCCAAGTTTTGCTTTGTTTGGGACTAGGTCAATTGGTATATTTGTTTTTTATCGATTTATTTCTAAGATTTATTTATAATTATGCTCCAATCATCGCTCGGCATTGGTGAAATACATTGCATCTGTGGCTTGCAATAAGGCCAATGTTAAATGGCGTTAGAAAAATTGCGTAATATTTCAAATAGTTTTTACACTATTCGGTAATGTCACGAAAGTAATATTTACGATATTTCCCAGTTCTTGACTCGCTTAGGACAACTTACTATACTCTTATATTTCCGTATTTCCTCGTCAATTATTGATTCACTGTCAAAGACTTGAACCATTACCTCGCCTTTTTTTTTTCAAAATCATTTTAAAAACACGCACCAAATTTAATTTATGTCACTGCAGTCGGCTCCACGCGCCGTACTCAGTGTAGTTTGTCAAGTAGTATTAGTAGGTTCAATATTTAACACTTAGAATAAGTTTTACTAACAATATATGAGTTTGTAAAGACTTGAAATAAACGATTATTTATTTAAATTGATTACATTTACGCACTATAGTGCGTATCAATGTAATCAATGCTATAGCATTATCTATCTATCTTTAAAATTACTCCATATGATGCTAACAGATTCAAGTCCCTAATATAAATGTACATATACATATAAGAAAGGTATTGCAAAGTATCCGCAATGGGCTCGCATGGGAACTATGATTCTGAGTTCTGACCCTCCTATCATGTGAGAAGGTTTGTGTAAAACGGAACGTACTAAAGGTGAATAATTGATTTCTATTTTGGGATAACTTTTACCTACACTCAACCCTTTCTTCAAGCTGTGATTTATCATACTTTATTCATTGAAAGATTGAAACTATATGCAGACAAGTCAAATACAAACAAGACTTACTAAAAAAATAAAAAATAACTTTAGGTTTTTTTCAATGATATCTCAGAATATCTACTGTCAGCAGAGGTTTCTCGAATCCAGTAATTAATTCTCTGACATTCGTAAGTGCTTCTTGTAAGTAGGTAATAATTGAATAATGATACTTTGACTTTTAGTTTGACTTTGTTTAATTTGAGTGGGCAACGCACGAGTAAACTTCGTTGTGTTTTTTTATCCTCTAGGGGACAAAAAATGTATTTTTAAGGTATAATGTAAATCTGAGACCGATTTTTGATAGTCCTTCGAGGAGATGAGAAATGAGTGGAAAGTGGTGGAAATACGTAGTGGTTATATTCTCTCTGGTGGAAATGGTCACTAAGTTGCAACACCGTGTTCGAAGAAGAAAAGGCGAGAGCAGATATCAGTGCGCCTTGACTTCGGAAATATAAGCATATTGCCAAATGATTACACAGTTTGTGAAATGAATCTGTTTGTAAAATGATAGAAAATCACGAATGACATTACATTACACACATAGTAACGTGTAGAGAGAGTCAACCGGTTCACTGAAATAGATCAATAACACTTTTAACTTGATGCTTAAACCTACTATTTGAAAAAAAAAACAAATGCACATTACGAATGGAATGCTATTAAGAAGTTGGAACGCACTTCTTATTAAGATAAATATAGTAACATATTATAATAGTTTATTCCATAGCATGTAAGCATGTTTTTTGTAGAGGTTGCCGATGACCTTGAAATGATTGGTTGTTATTTAAATAAACTCCTAAAATGTCAGCATCGCGATTAGTCAGGGCAGGATCAACAAAGACATCTGCCACCGTAAATGACTACCTACTCGCCCATTTTAATGCAAATTATGACCTCACGTTTTTAAAAGATTACTCTTAGTTCATTTGCATCTAACGTTATGTTTGCGGAGGCACCGACGTCCCAACCCATAAAATCCACTTAATGTGGCTAATTAATTGTAACCGGATTAATTGCGACAAGAGCTTTTCCTCTCCTCTATTTAAATGTCGTTTTAGGCCAAATAAAAATTCATATTTTCCAGAGAAGTTTCAGGTGAAGTCGTAAATAAATTAGGCGCTAGCCCTCATTCCTTAGCGCTCTCGGAATATTTTATTTTTACAGCAATGTTTCCCTCTCATTTCAGCTGGGTCTGCAGAATTGTAAACTCAATTATCAATTAACCTTTGTGCTGTTGATACTGAAGATTTACGATTGATTCGGTACGATTCGGCAACCCTCGTCTTATTGGATGATTCGCCAGATATTAATTGAATTACAAGTATAAATCATGCAGTGCGCGTGGCTTTTATTGAAGTCAAACTTTTAATTGTATTTCAAAGTCAAATAATTTGATACAAAATAATACACACAAAAACATTAAAATTTCAAATAATTAATAGATTCAGGCGTTACTTTGCGGAGGTCTAAATCAACAAACCGGAACAAATTACCTTGCTACTCCGCGAAACCAGTGCCGGACTCGTGCAAAATTGCTGCGTCAGAGCGACATATATATGTTCATGCAAAAACCCACCCTCCTCCGCTTCCACACGAAACACCATATATCATACAGACTCAATTACACACCACCACCACTAAACACTAAAACTACACGATCGACGCGCGTTTCGCCTCTATACGAGGCATCATCAAGATCTAACCGTACGACCGTTCGCTACTTGAACGAATGGCGTACTGACAAACTAAAACATTTACCTTAATCCCGCCTACCGCCAACTTTTTTGCACAACAACCCTTATTATTTTTCTCGAAGCTTATCCTTAAAATTTAAAAATAAAACAAAAGTACCCCCATACATTATTACAAACTACCCACATAGTTTATCTTAATCTAAGCTACCTCCATTGTTAACGACAGAACCCGACACTGGTTTCGCGGATTAGCAAGGTAATTTGTTCCGGTTTATTAAAATTTCAATAAATTACTTAACCTACTGTATAATAATAATTAAAATATATTTTACGCATTATCAAACCGCGATTAGAATGGGATTGGAAAGTAACGTCAGCACGCTGTCATTTCGTAGACTTGCGTCAATGTCGTTCCTATATTTATGAAATGACAGTATGCTGACGTCACTCTCCAAACCTATTCTAATCGCCGTTTGGTACTATAAAGTCGGAAATACATCCACGTATAGTAAAAAAAAAAACTCTTGCATAGATTTAGTAGTTAACTATTCGAATAGACGTTTGATATTTGAGATTTGTATTGTAACGTATGGTTTTCACTCTCATTATTAAGCAAAGAAAATTGGTGAATCCTGTCCACTTATAGTATTCATTGTATTGATTAGACTTAGCATAAATCATTATCAATGTCAAGTTATTATTTTCACATACTCTGCGTCATTCTAAGTTATTTTCAATATTACTTATAGTGAAAGTGGAATTGTTTGTGCACAGTACGCATATGAAAATGGCGATGTTGAAATGGTAAATTATTGAAATCAAACAAAATTATATAATCGAAAAAGCCCCAAATTGTATAAAATATTATGTTATTTATTTTAAACGCTTATGTAAACTGTATAGTCGACCAAGCAATTGCTTGACCACTTTTGAACCTTATCTCTTTGTGATACGGTCGAAAAGTGGTCAAGCAATTTCTTGGTCGACTATACATAACTACGTGCAAGACGGGCAATTGTTAAGACTTTAACTACAACCACCATAGAAATCTGAGTCAATTCAAAATACACTTAAAAATTGGTTTCATTTCTAACACTTACACTTCGTTCGGTATTTTTTTTTATGAAAACAAGTAGTACCAAACTAGTCCCAAAAACCTGAGGACATGATAAGCCCTTTTTTTACAAGCCTTTAATGAACTTCACATGCATGTTTAGTTCAAATCTTGCAAGTTAATTTTAACTTGTTGCTAGGGGTCGGATTGTGTCTTTTGATATGCGTATGTAGTTTTGATGATATGCAATAATAAAAGTACCGCCAGCAAAAGCTTGTATTTTTTTTTACAAATAACTTGTGTTACTTATAACGTTTCTCTTTGGTTTTTACATCCCACCTGTCCGCCGAGCCATGATATTCTTGATCGCCTGAGCCTAGATCCACTTAGATTGTTCTACAGAAAATAATAAAATGTTTATCAATTATCACAAGTTTTATTTAATTTGTCCAATGTGTTTGTCAATTTGTTCGTACGGATCAAATCTTGTAATTTAACTTTGACGCATTTACCTGGTCGACCTGGCTTGGGATTAGGTATTTGGTAACTAGACCCTATGACAATACAAAAATAAATTACCATCAACACAAAAGATTAACTAAAAAAATTTTTTTTTCCCATAAACTTATTACGAATATGCTATTATAATTAATTATTTTGCAAGGTATTACATAATATCGATAAAAAATGTTGCTCGGTCTTTTCTTAACAATCTTTTTCTTGTTTCAGGTAAGACATTAATAATTCCAGCAAGATTACGGCACGAGAGGGCGCTTGAACACTCGGTACATAAAAGGTTTTTTACGATAAAAGTGCGCTAAAGATGCGCTCGAAACTATAATAATACATGCCTGAAATATAAAACGAACAACTGTTGTGGTAAATATTTATATTAAATTTTATACTAAAGTATATTCACTAAACAAAAGTCAGAATTATTAGCTGTCATCTTTGTGTTAAAGGGGTGATGAATAATCTCATAAATATTTATTTATCTTAGAAATATATAACCTCAAGAGTATATCGAGTGCATCGAGATAGTAAAGATTACGGTCAGAACATCTAGATATTGAGTACGGAATCAACTCTTACAATTGTTTGCTGATTCAATTGCGAGAGCGTAGGCGCACGTTGAGCTCATAAAATCCTTCGCTCTCATTGGTGGATCGCGGCGTCTGCCTACACGTCAATTAAGATTTGGAGATCGTGCGTTAATCACCAGTCGGCTTGTACACTAATAGCGTGACGTGTGTCACAATGCGGGCACGTCAGCCGAGTGCAGTGGCGTGCAGCGGCGTGCAACGCGCGCAGCGGTAGCAGTGATGCTCGGCGTCGAGCAGCGGTGGCCGGCCCGAGCCTGCAGCCTCCGCCGGCCGCCCCCGCGAGTCCAAGTCGTGCTCGCGCTAAGCACTTAGTCACGGCTCACGCCGCGGCCACCGCACACCTGTGATAAAATACTACTTAATCCCACATTCCAAATACTTGTGATACATCTGTGATATCTTTGATCTATGACCATGGGATTCCTGGACGGTGTTTCGTTTTCTATTTTCAAAAAGTGCCCGAACCTGAGACTCAGGAAGAAGAAGTTCCGGATCAGGTATGAATTTTGTGCTACAGATGAGTACAAGATCAAACCACGTGTGATTGTTATCAATGATAACGCTTATCAGTGTTACTGTGGGTAGGTAGATTCGTGCAGGTAGACATATATAACTACAGCGTACTGTTAACTATTATAGCACAATGTACGAAACAGTTTGTGGACTATTGTGCCGGTTGATTGTTTAGTATTGATTTTGTTAGTAAACCTTGAACTTTGCAGTACATTGATTACTTCAAAGCAACTTTAAAAGTATTATATTATATATATATTTAACTGTTTCATCGCATTTTGCGACCGCAGCCATAAAAGACTCCTGGCATTTATAAATGATTAATGAGTAATTAAGTAGCACTAGGTATTAATAATTGGGTTAATGGCAAAGTTTTAAACAGGACACGACTAATGAATTTACTGTTTAATTAATTTAATAATTAAGGTCTCTATATAAGTGTTCGAAATTCTTTTGTTGATTACATCACGTGCAAAATACTGCAATTCAATTGAGCTCTTCACGCAGTGATATAAGGTCTTCATTATTTCATTATCATCTGAGGAAGAAGGATGATTGTACTCAGCAAATTCAAAAACGCAAATGTAAACAAAAGATAGCATCTGTATCCGGACCGGATAATGAAGTCAAGTAAGGGGAAAATAATTTCCTGACTAAAAAATTAGATCTTCCATTCGTTATAAAACTTAAATGTAAGAAAGATCGTGGTTTCTTCCGCGTAGGCGCAACGTTCTTCCTCGTCAGTTGTCATCAATCTAAATATTTACCACAACACTATTATTTTATTAATTCATAGGTACTCGTATAAACTGGTTCATTGGAATCCTTCAAGATTGAATAAAATTATTCATGATTAACAATATAAACCTCTGAGTAATTAATATCTATCTATCTACCTGTTATCTATATAAGGTTGTATTTACATCAATCTTTTAGTGCTGTACCAATTAACGTGTAAATTTCAGCGTTTTTTCTGGTTGAAAAAATCTCATTAGTGGTCGACGAATAAAGACGAAATAAATAACGATTTGTGACCACTTTTGATAAAATTTGTTCAATGTCGGGACAGGCTTATATTTTTATAAAATAGGGTCAGGCTTATATTTTTATTTCACCTATTACGCTAATATTTCGCCGACCAGAAAATGTCATTTCTTCCAGTGTGCTTGTAAAACGCTCTCTTTTTATCAACGCATAAAATGGTATAGTCTATAAAAACTTCAAATACATTTCTTTTTGTTCGTTCTAGTTGAGAGCGTACCGACTCAGTTTTACCACATCAACAGCCAATGGTAGTTTTTTAATTCGAAATAGCAAGGCAAGGTTACAAAAACATAAAACTATAATTGCTGAACCAAAACTGTTGCGGTTTGTACAGTCTATAAAGTGAGTCATCGATGTGACATGATCACACGATGTTTATTGCGAAACGTCATTGTATGATTGTAAAAAAGTTTTACAGTGGCCCACGAACAAAGCAGGGAATATGCATAACGAAACAAATGGAATAAAGCTGTCAAATTGTTGTCCAAAAAAGTAGACAAAAAAATATTTTAGAAGTTATAACAGTAAAAAGTTACCAAAATAACGAAGAAACAAAAGAGTTGTTTTTTGTTTTAAAATATACTCATTCGAATACAATAAAAATATAGAAAATTACTAGTACCAACATAGACTGTGACGTCAAAGTACATGCCCGCTTTGTATGGAGCGTTTTCATAAGTCTTGCTCACTGTTAGTTTTTTACTTGTTCTATTTCAAAAAGTCATTACATCATTATTTTTGAAAAAACAAAACAGAGTATTTTATCTTTTTCCAGTACTTTTAATTTTTGGAAAATTAAGAGAAAATTATGCATTTTGTCATATAGTCAATTTGTTCACCGTACTGGTTCACAGTATTGGATCACTATCTGCGCTGTGTGACCATGGCCGTGACGCGGAAACGGACTGTTGATTTCGACGAACGACTATTTAAACTTGAACTCTCTGTACTAGTACTTATAGTTCTTTTTATTCCAATTGTAAATTATTTGAATCAAAATGAAGGCCTATTCGTACTAAAAACGTCAGCTCTTTGACAAAATCCAAGCGTATTTCTTTTGAATGTTCACCTGTTCAGTCATACTTATGTCCAACGTCATAATATTCTAGGACTTATGACTTCACTGGACTTTTCATTACCAGTGGTTTTAATCAGGATAACCGTCGCGTCGTTGAATTTGCCCTTTAATTATTTCGTAAGGTTTTATTGTTGTTATACATTCAGTGCGTCAGCTGGTAATGATGGTAGGTACCTTAGTGATGTCAGGTATTTAATTAGGTACAATAGTCCAGCGGATTATACATTGGTTGGCCTTGCTACGTCAGATCATGGTGTATTCATGATTAGAGAGGATTACAATGGCATTATACACGCCCGGCTACTTGTGTGTGACAACCATGAAGTACCTCATCTCACTTGTCACTGTTTGAATATGTATCCTAATATATTCCGGATGCAGATACTCAAGTAACCTTGATTTTTTTTGCTCGTTACGCCGTAATACTCATTGTTGTTTGTGTTTATTAAGTTGAGATCGTTTTTGTTCACTGTAGATCGATGTACAGTCGACCAAGTAATTGCTTAGGCACTTATGGACCCTATTCCCTTGTAATACGATCGAAAAGAGGTTAAGCAATTTCTTGGTCGACTAAAAAGTGAAGCATAGTGAATGTCAAAATATCTTTATTCCGATTAGGCTTAAAGGAAGTTCTTATGAATGTCTGAATATTTACCACCGGTTCGGAAATAGTGAAGCGACCTTTTGCCCTACTGCAATGGAGTATAGTAAAAAAGTGTGTATATGTTAATTAGGGTTTGCAATTTCGGGATTTTTAGTATGGTCAATTCCGGAATTCCGGTATTTCACATACCTATACTAAGAAAAATACCTACCGTTGTTGCAAACCCTTTGCGAACCCTATGGTATGAATGGCTTGGACTACTTCAAGTGGTCCAAAATTACCACTTAACTGTTACCTAAAATATAGGGAACCCCTCATTTTAACGAAAATCCGTTCATCATTGGCAGAAGTATCGTTTCACAAAATGCGATTTTCTGGAAAATAGTTGGGACATGTTAGGTACATATCGTATACCTTATTATCGCTGAGATCTAACAAACGATATTTGGCACTTGTCTATTGACGTGTGTAGTGACGAGGCTAAGGCGTGTTTATTTACGTATCTACCGATTATCGACTAAGGGTGGCAGGTTAATGCAATCGATTATATTGACTATTTTTAAAAATATTTTTATCTGAGTTACGACGATGAACCTCGTGCGGGATCCGCCCGGATTGGTACCATAATCTGATATTGTTTCGGTCACAAATCTATGCTTTGGAAATTTAAAATTTGCTTTTTAGTGAGTCTGGTTGTTTATCTAAGTTACACGCCTAGTGTCAATTGCTCACCACCCTTTACAAAATATTGCTTTTCCCAAGGGACGTTAACTTAACTCTTGAGGAGTTCTCCTGGAGTGCGATTTTTGAATCTCACCGGGTGACTAAAGCTCACCAAACTGGCCGTTCTTCATAAAGATTCGGTCATTTTTGTGAGCTTTAGTCACTTGGTAAGATTCAAAAAATGCACCTCTTCACCATCAGCCTCATTTAACCAAACGCATTGCAATGAGCATAAATTGCCTTAGCAACTATATTAAAATAACCGCTCGTATCGCCACCCGCGAAATACTTATTATTGAGTGGTTCCGTAGGTCGTCTGTATTCACCATCAGTTCCAGTTTTCCGATAGCAAAAATACAAGTTACTATACAAAATATCCAAATCGCTACAGGTGTGCATATATTTTTTTAAATTTCCCTCGATTTCTCCAGGATTCCACCATTAGATGGTGACCTAATGACAATGGAACCAACTTGAAAGTATACCCTTTCAAACAAAACAAGAATTTTTCAAATCGGTCCAGCCGTCTTCGAGTAATCGCGGAACATACTCCTCCTTTTTTTGAAGTCGGTTAAAAAGGGCGCGTTCTTAGTCATGGGGATTTTTTGGTTTATTTTAATGTTTGACTTAATATTTTGATGTCTTTTTGATTTCGTAATAAATTAATCGATTTCAACAAATTTACGAAAATGTTATCTGAATCGAAACGAAGAACTTGGTCACTACACTAAGTTTAAGAAAAAAAAGACTTAATATGTAACTGTTTACGTGTTGAGTTGTTAGTATGAAATAGTTTATTATTACGATAGAAATAAATGTAATAACCACTTAATTGCACCTCAAAAGAGCATATACATAGCTTTTAGGTATCTGTGAAGCTCAAAAGCTGTAGAATATTTTATTTATAATTTCAATGGATAATGCACATTTACGTTATATGGGTGTTGTCATGTGTCAAATGATGGGTCTTACATATATACTTCTTATAGGTATATGTTATAACCATTCCGTAATTGGTTTTTTAGAAAACAACATTCTAGAAAACTAATAATTTGCGATCCGATACATTCTTCGAATAGTTTTTTGGCGAAATAATAGGTACAAAAAATATCAGACAATATAGAATTGAAAGCATACCGCAAAAAAAGAATATGAAAATTGTTAGTGCAGATCAAAGGTAATGGTTTCCCGGTAAAGCCGACATTCCCTTGGATTACTTACTTTCCTATAGGTAATATACCTTAGCTGCGTCTTACATAGCTTTCATGTTTAGTTTTTCAGGAATTGCAGGGAACTGATACTTGAACTTAATGGAATAAAATCGGTTAAGTAGCAGGTACGGTTAATTTATCAAGCTGTGACTAAAGTGAAAGAAAAAAGGAAGCTTAAAAACCTGTTTTCTTAATCCAGGAAAAAAAAATTACAAAAAAAAAATACATAAAACGTCAAAAAATTACAATATTGAATGAATCCGATTTATTAATTTTTTTTAATATACTAGTATTTGAGCTACGTGATTTTGTCGAATTGCGTGAAATTAACTACACCTAGGTACTTTAAAAAAATGACCTTCAAAATGGTTCACACCTATCAAAAGCAAAACGTCAACTACTACGAGTATATTCACGAGGGTTGTCTGTTTTTTCTTGATGGTTACCTACTCGATAAGGTATAAACAATTTAAATTCTTTAAGTGATCCGCAAACATAACACGTACTCGCGTACCTACAGACACTTCTAGTAACTATGCTAAATTGATTATCACCTCTTCTGTACATAATTCAGACACATTTTGACAAGGTACTAAATAAATAAATCACTTACTTTGTCCGCGTTCAATTTAAAATATAACTTAGTCGTGTGTTACTCACGGATAGTGTAGCTTTAGGTATTACAATTTTAATTTAATAATTTGAATGTTAAAACATTTAAAAATAAAATCGAAAGAAATTTCGGTTACAAGATACAACTTTAAAAGAAATGTAATACAGAAATATAATGTAGTCACGTTTTGTCTTAATGCCTGATGAGAATATAAATGAAGTGGTTTAACATTTAACAAGTTCTCATCTTTCAACAGAATGTAATCACATTCTCCAGTCTTCCACAGTTTACGAAGAACATAGTAAACTCCGGCGCAATTTTTAAAATTTAAGTAGTAATTCATTCTGTTTGTCGTTAATACTCAGCGCTATAATGTTTAAGGCTATCTTTTCCCCGCGACTTGGTCCGTGTACATTTTGGAATACATATTCTCCTTTTCCTCTGCTTATTGATGTATTTTCAAAAAAAAAATGCTTATCTTCTAAGAACACAGATTTCAAATTACATGTTTCTGTCTTCAGCGGTTTCGGCTCCGTTAGCTACTATCAGTCAACATAACTCTTTTATTTATACATGCATACATACTCGTAACGTCACGCCTGTTTCCCGGAGGCGTAGGCAGAGACCACGGATTTCCAGCACTTGCTACGATCCTGACATACAACTTTTGCTTCACTTACTCTTTTTATAAGTATAGTATTAAATAGTTTGTGCTTTTATAAAAGGAAATGGTATCCTGTCAATAGCACGATAAAATCGTGAACAAATTAAGTCCTTTAATAAATATTTCCCTATCATTCATCATTTTCCACTATGCTATCCGGTCGTCACAAATTACGTCATGTTTTTACTATAATATGTAACGTGTAGGAGCTACTTTGCATTTAAATACAGAATTTTTTAAAAATAAATCAAATATGCAATAAATATGACAGCTGTTTGCAACGTTGCCAGATTTATGCGCCAGGCCTTTTATAACTTTTTATATTCTGAAACAATTTCTTAATAATAACTTTATTTTCGCATAACAATCTTTCTGGTCGCTTTGGTGTTCAATCCATCATTTTGTTGCGTTTTGAAATTTTATGCTAAAGTAGGTATTTATTCAGTATCATAAGAAGAGGGCAAAGCGAAGGACATCTTAAAGAATAGTGTTTTTTGTTAAAAAAAACATTATTTCAAGTACCTACCGTCATTAAAAAACAGCATAACAAATTTGGCAACTATACGAACACAGAAAATAAGTTAAAACTGATTTGCAAATTTTGAAATGGATAAACTTACGAACATTGCAAGTTAAATAAAAGCTTGTAAAAAAAGTACTTACACTCGACAGCTTCAGTAGATATTTCGCATCGTAACTCTTAATTTTGTGCAAAATATTTAGTCTAACAAGTCAATCTCGATAAGACGTTTCTAATAATTTCTAAGAAGTCTAAGTTACTAGATATATTTTAATAATAAGTAAGTGGTGTCTAAGAATAGGCCAGGCTTGAATAGAGTTACTGGAAAAACATCTTGTTGAGCAAAAGCCTTATTTACTTAATTGAATTAAGTACCTACTTACCTACTTACCTTACGTGTCTAGATCAGTTCAAGAAGCCTTTCTCAATTGATGCAGAATATAATTTTTGATGTCACAACTCTAATTACCTACTTAAGTACTTCTAATAGCTGAATAGAATTAATGAACTATTTATATCTTTCAAATCCAAATGGCTTGTGGTAGGAATCTTGTGAATAAATACACATAAACGTTTCCAATTATGTGTGGCAGTCAGCTTCATACACTTTAATAATTATTAACAGTGTTGTAGTTGCTTCAATTTACAAACTCTTGAACAAGGCATGTGCATAATATAGCCTTATAAGCCTCATCGACCACATATATGTAAAGAGAATTTAAATTTTAGTAACTAAATAGCATGATTCATTGGTTGTATTTATATCGAGGTGAATAATAGTTTGTTTTTAATCAATTATCCCGCGCATTAGCAACACGGAACTGTACAGTCAGCATCCAATATATCGGAGCGGACACGGTGGTCAAAAATATGCGAACACACCCGAACGTATTTGACAATAGAGTCGAGTTCAGATATTTTTGGCTGTCTCGCCCGCTCCGATATATTTGACGCTGACTGTACATCTAGCACGGATCTTCTCAACACGCGATCTCGCTACATAACCCGGTACATCTCATTTTGACTAGCCCAGTGGAAGAAAGACGCACTGAGTTGCGTAGCGAGTTAACGCGTATCGAGAAGATTCGTGCTAGGTGCATTGTGTTTGAATTCTAAGTACCTACCTGTCTGTTAGGCACCTGTTTAAGTATTAAAAAAGCGACGTATGTGTTACTGATACTTGTAAGGCAAAAAAAAACAAAGAATATTTTATAATAAGTACTTTACATATTCCAGGGTTCTCATAAAACGCCAATTGTTACAGTTTATTCATTTAAAATCTAAACTAAATGTATTCATCCTTCACAGCACACTAGTAATTTTCTATTCATTTTGTTAGTTCAGAGTGCTGTGAATTCTAACGTGTCTAGTTAAAATAAGCTTTAGTAGCCATGTGTTGGTTTTAAATGTAAAAGGCTTGCATTTTCTTTAGTTTTGCCTTAATAATTGCATTTACATAAATTATTATTATAATATTCAGACAAGTAGAAACATACAATATTTGTTTTGTTTTTTCGTTACTTGTCTGAATAAAGGTTGTTATTATTTACATGAATACTGCATTTTAATTATTACATACAGTAAATATGGCCAACATTGCAAGGGTGAATCCCCCGTTGACCAACCCTACCCTCTTGGTTCATGTTCAAAAATTGGTTATGTACTTAACGTGGCTACAATTAAGTTACGCCTGGGATTAAGGAGGTTACATTTTTAAATATAGGACAGCAAAATAGTGCTAGTAAGCGAGCAGACTAGTAATTCAATTTTCTTGCATTTGGGGCGCACTAGCCCTAGGGCCTCTGTGAATATATAACTAAATGTGAGTTCCGTCTGACCACAAAATATATTTGTGTTACTTATCCATTTACCAAAACAACCCGTGAAGCAAAATAAAATGAAGTTCATTTGTGACGGATTTTGATGATTTAATGTGTAAATGAAGCTCTTTAATTTGATATCCCATTTAATCTGACTGATTGAACTGATTTGGATTTTTTTATAAAAATACTAAAATACCGCTTAAGATACTCGTAGTATCGTGGGAATTTAGAACATGGGCTCCTTTGGGGGTCTAGAAGTGGACTAAGAAAGGATGTTTAAGAATCCCAAGGGAATTAAAGGTAGAGTGGAAGTTGTAGTCATAAATGTACGCAGACGAAGTCGCGTGCAAAAGCTAGTTCTGAAATAATAATTAAACACGAGTACGGCGAAATGTGTTCTTTGTGAATGCATAATGCACCCGGAGTGCAGCGCGGCCGTAACCTTGGCAGTATGTCAGTCGAGCTAGCACTGCAACCGGTTCCCCTTCGCTATAAGTCTGGCCCACAGACCACATGAATAAGGTCAGAATGGCCATATGATCGGGAATAGCGCGCCATGTATTTTTTTACTGTTACTTACACTTCCAAACATGCCACACGTCAAAGCTAGGTATTGGTTATTTTTTTTTATGAATTATACATATGCATAATGTAACACATCATTATGAAACAACAAAATCTTAGTAGGTAAATCTTTAGAAACAATTGAACGGTTCGATCGCCACCAGCAATCCTCACACGTTAGTCACTCCAGATAACGATCAGCTGTGGTTAGGAGCCTTGGTTTCGACTATGAGCACAGATCCAGTGTATGATCATACAGACGGATGAAGTTCATAATAATATGATTATAAGCAAATATTTATCATATTGACCCGCTGACACTAATAACGGTTATTAGTCGCGTGCGAGCTATGACTGGTTATGGAGCTGATTCATTTGGAAGAGATCCCTTACATAAATAAGTTCACCTTTGTAACAATTTATTGTACTTATAAAGGTATATTGCGTAAGTGTTTCATGTCATGTACAATAAAATGTTCTATCTACACACATATCATAAGTGCACAATAACGCGTTTAAAAACCATAGAAAATGACCAGCATTATTAAAACCAATGTTATTATAAGAATTTTCTTGTCTGTGATAGTAGGTAAATCTGTTCTTTATTGGGTAGTATCTCTTAGTAGTCTGTGTTTATTGGTGATCAAATTACCGATATCTCGTGACGTTATGAATTTAAATTTGGAACAGCTGTCAAAATTCAAGTTGGTCTCTATTCTAGTATCCACAGATATTAAAACAGTTATCGATACGAAACGTCAACTCAGTATGTTTTTTTAATTTAAACGCACGACATTTGATATCGAGTGACATGAAAATAGGGACTTCATTCGTTTGTCTATGGTTTAAAAAAACGTTCGTCTTGGCGGATAGATCGAATGTCCGCCATGACTAGTTGTCATGTCGTTTGTTGGTTTTTTGCTGTTACGGTTTTTTGCAGTTATGATATGTGTGTAGATAAAGTAATGTATGCAACTGTATATAATTAGGCCTTAAAACACTCGTGTGATCCTATTATGAAACTCGCTGACGCTCGTTTCATAAAACCACACTCGTGTTTTAAGGCCTCTCATTATATAGCAGTTGCATAAAATACTATTACTTAATACAGCGTTTTTGGCACTAATCATGAGCATTCTAACTTTATTCGTGAGTTCTGTGACCTGGCCCGATACGCACTATAATCTTACGTCACCGTCATGCTCAATGGTCGAGTCCGTTGTCTCGCCCTGTGGCCCGGCCCTAACATGACCGGCTCACATTTAACTTATCCCTCTCTCCGTCTCAGTCAAACTAGTGTCATAAGAAAGGGACGCACATAGAGATTAACTCATATAAACTGAACTTGGCCGGCCATGTTAGGGACCCTGATAGGGATCGTTTTAGCAAGTGAGTGTGTGCCAAAACAATGGTTGAAGCTTTTGTATTGACGCATTTTATTACTGTATTGTCATCGGAGCTTTATACACATACTAAATTTGAAGTCAAACCAATTCCCTAGGGATGAGCACCGGCAAAGTGCTTGGATATTTTTTCGTCACAAAGTAATTAGCTTCTTAAGCGAAACAAAATAATATCAGATTTTTTGGTTGCGTCGTATAATTGTTTTTTTTTACAATTATATTATATAATTATTAAAAAATTATAATGATAAAACATCCAAGCACTTCTCCACACGAACCTACCAATAAAGCATTTTAAGACTACTGATTTGAAGGGTTTCGTTTCGAATTAAGTTATTTTTCATGTTTCAGCGTCTTCAGCGTACTTAGAACAAAAAGCCGACTGGTCAAAAAAATTTAATAGAGAATAATACAGTCTGTAATTCGAAAAATTTTATGTAAGAAATGAAGATATCAAAGCCATTCAAATATTATATAGGTTATGTTATGTTAGGTTTCGCAGGCGAGAACAAACCAATAACCAAAATATGATTGCTGGTGATCAAATATGCTTTGTAATTTTTATTGGTCCCCGTCGGCAATGTCTTATAAAATTTAAGCGTAATATTTGTTTTAAACCGCTGAAAATGGCAAGATTGGCAACAAGCGACATGTCCTACTGAACGAACATACATTCAGCCTCAGAAGTACCTTAACCATTAAAGAACCTTGTCTTAGTAATGTATGAAATAAGAGCTGCTCATTTGTCACATTACTGACAGCAACAAGGTACTAAAATGTTCCGCTACTTCTGAGACTGACCGTACAGTAAGTTATACGCCTTTATAGTCACGAGAGACGCGTGGTCTGGTCTCCCAGAGTGCCACCTCCGCTGTGGCCTGATAACCTTAGCTCGCTTTCTACCAGTTACTTACCTTGAATGAACCTAATAAGATCATCTCAGCTTGCCTTCTAGCGTTTCTTTTACAATCTAATACCCCTATTAGGTGCGAGGTAGAATCTTGAATATTTATGTACGTATAATAACGAACCAGACGAGAATGAAGTGCCATGGAGCTCAAAGAGAATTGTTGCTGGTTATTATAATAAAAATTATGAATAAAATATCAAAATATGCGAAAGTTTATGTGTGACTTTTTTTTGTTCCTCCTTCATGCTAAAACGGCTAACGGATTTAATAGATTATACCGTGAATTAACACTTAGCTACCTTTTATCGGGTAACAGCTAGTGAAGTGTATTTTTAGCGAACGGCTAGGTAAATAGCAAACACGGTGGGTAAAGCTCAGCTAATCCACGTCAGCGTTTTTAGGGTTCTGCATCAAAAGGATAGTAACGGAACTGTACCTATTGCTCAGCTTACGTCATCCGTCCGACTGTCAATTTGTCCGAACTTTAAAGAACTACTCTAGCCCGTTTGAGTCTTTGCGATATGTGTGTTATTATTATGGTAGATATCCTTACAAATAATTTAAAAGAATTATAGTAAACATTCAAAATTAAAAGAAAAGAAAGGTTTTTAATTGATCTATTTTACAATCATACCAAGTTGAGTTTCTTGCCGGTATCTTCTACTCAGAGGTTTTTCTAAGCAGAGGTAAGTTTTCTGACATTTTCCAGTGCTTCTTATGAGTCTATTATGTATAGTTTTATGTAATTCGACATATGTAATAATGACTTATTCAATAACTTTTTAAGTTTTCGCAATTTATTTTGGTGACTTATTTAATATTTTATTTTTTCTTGTTCCATTAATTTACTTTTGTTTGTGTTTTGACGATCCCTATTGGAGACTAATTTAATTTACATTTTACTGTAATTTAGTCTCACTTTGATCTTGTGGGTTTCTTAATTGACTTCCAATTTTTATAATTAGATAATTTTGACGATAAACTTGTCATGTAATGCAATTTATATTATAACTTAACGTACAAAAGATGACTTAGGCTTTCCGCTGATAATTTGATTTAAAAACAATAATACATACGTGAAAATTGTGCAAGTTTTAAATTTGGTATGATTATAGTGCAAACTCCAAAGTAAAGCCATAAAGAAAAAAACCGGCAGTGCTAGTCGAACCGGCTTTGGGAATGACTCTAAGAAACACATATTTTTGGAATACACGCATAAACATATCGTGTGACTGTACGGAACACTCAGATTGCGAAACTGACTCGTTTTTTGACGGTTTTGTATAAAAACGCGTGTAGCAAGCGCTGTTTATTTTCGACCTAGATGTAGAGCGTAGAGTCAACAATGGGCGACGTGAGGCATGTGAAAAATGAATCGGATTGACTGACAGTTTTATTTACTCTACTACCCAACCCTACTTTATTCTCGAAGATCATTTTCAGACTACAGTTGAAATAGAATTTCGCACTACCGTAACAGGTAGTAGAATTGTTCTCTTCAATATGTTGCAAGAGACATTGGAGTTGCATTTGGCAGAAAGTACCTAAGCGTGGCATAAAATTAAACAGCTCAGTAATTAACTTTCAAAATTATAAACGAATTTCATGGTGATTCTCTAGTGTTAAGTATTTATTTTGTTAATCAGTTCAGCTTCACTGAATCCCGCTGCCGCTCTACCGTTGAGTAAATTCCCCAGTTTTTACGAAAAACAGTATAACATTTGAGGAGTTCCGTCACTTTAACCTGGATCCCACTATCTTTGACTTTGGCCTAAATAGGAAAAAATCGTTAAATAAGCCACACTCAGCCTAGGCACCGTATATATTATGTTGATAGAGTAGACCAAAAGTATTGGACCATAGACTCTTAATCGTCGCCCTCAGGAAAGAAATTAACCGTCCTCATTCTAATAATCACCGTAAAATCGTTTTTAATGCTACATTAATAGCGTCATAACTTATACATACCTAATACCGTAAATTTATTCATAACAAATACGTCGGTACTTGAATAAACATAAAATAATCTTTGTTCTGACGAAAACATAAATACATTTTATTATTCAGGAAGGACTCGTCCCTCGCCGTCATACAAGCAATTCAATTTCATAATTTTCTTTTCAGACTCTGCAATTTACCAGGAAAAACGAATAAATTTAACTTTCTTTTTGATTTAAACCACCATTCAATATTATTAAATTCAATCATTGTAAACGATCCATTATCTCGATGAAGGCTTATAAAGATCCAATATTTTACTTCCCCTCTTTGTACTTACACAGGTAGTAAAATGGAAATTTTATTCCAGCACCCCCATTCAAGTGATTTTCGTTTAATAGGTCTCTTACCTAATTCCCCCTAGAATTTAATTTCTTCATTCCTGCCGAGGGTTGCAATGCAGACAAAGTTTTCATTTTATTTCGCCCTCTAATTTGAAATTGCGCATTAAGCTATCCTTTTTAAATATGCTAGCAAACATATCGCTTAAATGTCAAGAGTAATGTACTGGTGTCACATTTATCCTTTTGTTAAAAATGACAACAATGTAAAGCCTACAGGACTGAAGTCTGTTTTTCCCACCTAATCCGTCACTAATTATTTCCAGTTTGTGTAACAAATGGCAACTTGAGGAAAAAGGTCATCGGATAAGCTTTATTAAAAATCTGTTGTAATATTCAAATAAGGCTAATTAAATTATAGGGAAGTGTATAAGAGGCAAATGAGGGGATAATCTGAGAATTAGTGCCGGGCCCGGCGAGCTTTACGGCCGGAACGGTTCTCCGCGGTCTCTGAAACCCACCGGCTATTAATCTTTTTTTCATCCAATTGGATTTCTTTATTGGGTCAGCCTTTAATAAAGCTGCTGCGATATAACAAAAACATTCTCTTTGGGCTAAAAGGACAGGGGTATTTCATTGGAAACAGGTTGAATGAAATTAAAGTCTTTGACGTAAGGTTTATCGCATCTGTATGAAAGCGTGAATGAAGCGGACTTTATTAACTTCTTTTTTGACGGTAAAAGGACAAAAACATATCTGAAAGTTATATCATATTTTTTTAACCATTTTCCGTAGAAAAAATCTCTCGCTGATTATCAAAAATAACACGATTTTTTTTGTTCACAAACCACGTGCCACCATCCTGTAAATTATTTGCTTTATGCCTCTTGGCTTAGCAAAGATTTGCCGCGATGTAATTTCTCGATTCGCTCCTTTGTTGGTTGACCGTTCTCTTTCATCTAGCCAATTCAGTACAATGGCTGTAGAGACGAGCAATTAAATAGGCCTTGAGTTTGCAGGGAAGCGTTTCATAGCGTCGAAGCTACTAAGAGGAACAAAAGTGCACAAACATGCGACTTGCTTGATTGAAAATGATCGCCGCAGCATATGGACACTTGTAACACCAGAAGTATCACATACGAGTTGCCGACCCTGTAAGACGAGTTATTTTGTGTACCAAAAGAAACAAAAGTAATTTTGCTGTCCAAACAAGAACTGCTTGCTGAGCCCTAAAGCCTTAGCCTTACCAACTGGAACACAAAATTATAAAAAAAAACATTATTTGGCTTTGTTTCCTACAAGGACCATCACAGACAGAATGCATTGGAAGTGCCATCCAGCAAGCTGCAAATTTCAGTTTGAATAAAGTCTTTATGCAGTTAGCATAATTGCAACGAAACTACAAATAAACTGTGCAGTCCACTTGCAGTCGGCGTGCCGTTCTCATTGCTGCAGCCAGTAAGCACGCACAACTTCACGCCAACTGCAAGCAGACTGCACGGTTCCATTGCAAGTGTCATGCAGTAATGCCAACTGCAACCAAACTGCAATTTGCTGCTGCATGGTTGATAATTCAAACGCAGTCCGTCTGTAATGTCCCTAAGGTGGAGAAGAAGAGCAACTTACATTGAACGAATAATACGCAGTAGTCTACCACTCCTAAAATTATTCTGAATAAATTTAAATGACAATTACTTTAATTAAAAACATATCTAAATATGTATAATAATATTAATAATTATTTCTTTAGTCCGTGTACAAAATTCAAAATTTCTTCATTTGCCAGATCATGGGGGGCTCCTGAGTTCTAATTTACATCTTCACTTCACTCTTGTTTGTCACTTTAGGTTTACTCAGGTATCTGTCAACCGGTTTGGAATTAATAACCTCCATTATGACAGGTAGTGACGGCGTCACATTCTGCGTAGTTTAGGCTGTGTCCTCATTAGACGAACAGTGAGCGGTTCACTGTTTGCCTCTAATGCACCTAGTATGAACCTCCTCGATACGCGTTAACTCGTTACGTAACTCAGTACGTCTCGTTCTAATTAATCCTAGCAAGAGAGAGACGCACTGAGGTATGTAGCCATTTTCATGTTGGATGCACTGTTCGTCTTATACAATTACTTTATTGTCTGTCTGTCTGTCTATCTCTACTCTTTTTTTAAGGACTACTTAACGAACTGAGCTGAAATTCGGCGCAGTTGTAGTAGCTAGACGCATGTAGGTGTGTTGCCAGTGGTGACATACGGCACTGAAACGTGGTCCCTTACAATGGGCCTCATAAGAAGGCTCAAAGTCACCCAAAGGGTATTGGAAAGAGCCATGCTCAGAGTTTCTTTGCGAGATCGAACCAGGAATAGACAGATCCGCAGAAGAACTAAAGTCACCGACATAGCTCTACGAATTGCAAACCTTAAGTGATAGTGGGCTGGGCGGGGCACATTGCTCGTAGAACCGATGGCCGTTGGGGCGGAAAGATACTCGAGTGGAGACCATGTACCGAAAGACGAAATGTTGATAGGCCTCCCACAGGATAGACCGACGAACTAGTAAGGAATAAATAAGGATCGCTGAAAACCGGTAGATGTGAGCAACACAAGACCGACCGAAGGCCTATGCAGCAGCAGTGGTATCAATAATTATTTTTGGAACCCTAAATAATTGTAGATTTGTTATCCTCGTTCTACTGTTTGCTCAGCGAATAGCGTGTAAGGCATAAGAGCCGTTTAAAGGGCTTTTCAGTTTGTGAGATGTGTGTATAACAAGTTGTTTTCCTGCTTTAGTGAATTGTATGAGTGAGTGACCATCGGAAGCTCAAAAGAAGTGTGTTTTCCTGAAGTAAACAACTTTCTGATCTAAGTAAAACGTTATTGTACGGTCCGCTGCAGAGAAAAGTATTGTTATGTCCGTACGTTCATACAACGGGAGTTACTTTTTTTTGCAGCTGACTGTATGTGGCGGCAATTCACTTTGTGATTCATGGCCGCATATTCCCGAGAATAAATGAAATAGATACACTATATCGTTGTTCACGTGAGCTACAAAGATGCAATAACCGAGGTCCGGAATTTATGTAACACTTTTGAATTATGAAATGGATTTCACTTTAATCAAATCTAAACGTATCGATAAAATAAACCTTAAAATATGTAATAAGCACCTTATTGTGACATGTTGGATCAATTGACTTTTTATTTTTAGTATTATGGACGTAATGTCAATCGTTAGCAATTCTTGTTGCACATTAATCTCCTGCAAATATGCATATTAAAAATGCCTTAAATTCGAAACTTATACGGTAAGTTAGAAACTATGGTAAGAACGTATGGTATACAGTATACTATGTTATTTAGAAAGAATTAATCCTTGTAATTTAACCTTTCAATCGGCATCATAAAACACAAGACTTTTTTTACATTTTGTTGGTACGATTCCCAGATAAGGCCAGCAACTTTTTAAAATCTTGTACTTGATGCTTTTTTTTACTTTTAAAAGTAAAATAATGTGTAACTCTATGAAGCAAAATATCTTATCTGAAATATTTACGGTACTTTTACTCCATGATCGATTGCCATAAGACGCACTGTCAATCGACGTAATGAGAAGTCGATAAATAAGAATCCGCTTTACCTGTTTAAAAGTGCAACAATAATTCCGGACCATGGCAATGACCACGCAAGTATAGGCTATAGGATGTAACCTCATGTACTCGTAGTTTGTAGCACCGTAGTGTAGCTACAACTTCAGGCTAGTCTCGAAAGGCGAGCGCTACGAAACTTCGTAACAAGTACAATTCAGTGCTACGCTGCAGGACGTAGCGACAGTGTAAAGTTTAACAGCAACCACCTACTTAAGTATTAGAATTTTAATTTTATTTGTAACCGACATTTCTTCCGAATTCTTCAATATAGAACAAATATTATTATTATGGCAAGATTTAAACCTCTAACCTCGGCTTTTGGCTTGCATTTATCTTTTAAAATCTTATTTTTTCTCTGTTAATATTTGCAATTTCAAAAATAAAAGTGTCACATTTTTGTTTTTCTATTTCTAAGTATTTGCCATTCTTATTACGGTAGCGTAATTTTCTACGTATTTAAGCCTTGTGGAGTCTTTAGTAATAAATAATTCCAACTGAAGTTCACGTGAAAGTAAGTAATCAAGTAAAAATAATATGTTTAGAAAATCCTTTCTGGAACTAACTTTGATTGACACAATGGAATAACTGATTGCGTTAGCTTGCAATCCGATTGGGAGCTTCGTCATTAACTCGATTGCTCTACAGTCAGTTAAGTCCAGTTTGGGAATTAAGAATTGAGTTTGCTCAAGATAGCCGTAGCAATATGTCAAATTAATTGTATATGACAGTTTCATTTACTTGCAAGTCTCATCCTAACAGTACCTCCTTTTCAGGTGTCAATTCGTCATTCCTTTAATAGTATACCCGACAAGTTAATCAGTTATCATCGGTTGAACTGTCTGAATACTCGTAGTCAACCTTTGTAGCTCCACTCCTGAATTATACGTACGTACAATAAACCAATTTAATTCATAGGCCGCTGTAGAATGTTGTCGCAATGTGTCATCGCCGTATTATTATGACATTTATCCAGAAGTCAGTATTTTGTGAAAAGCTTCTACAGTGGCCTATGAATCGATTTGGTTGACTGTATTCTGTGTTCGCACTCCCAATCAGTGACCCTTGCACCTAGCACGAACATTCTCGAGACGCGTTAACTCGCTACGTAATTTTATGCATCGCATTCTAACCAGCCCAGTAGGAGAGAGACAAAATGAGTTACGTAGGGAGTTAACGCGCATCGAGAAGATTCGTGCTAGGTGCAACTAACATGACCAGCCAAGTTCAGTTTATATGAGTTAATCTCTATGTGCGTCCCATTCTTATGACATTAGTTTGACAGAGACGCAGGGAAGGATAAGTTAGATGTGAGCCGGTCATGTTAGTGGCAGTAGTGCAGTGGAGTTCTTTTTTTTTTGTAAAATGGGAAGGCAAACAAGCAAGTGGGTCATCTGATGGTAAGTGATCTCCACCGCCTATAAACACCCGCAATACCAAGGAGATTGCAGATGTGTTGTCAACCTAGAGGGCTAAGATGGAATACCTCTCGTGCCTCTCACATGAAAGTTACTTTCCTGGTTGTTCAGTGCATATAAATACCCTATTAAGCTATGTGGGAAACGAGCGGAAAGCCCCTGCCAATTTCTTTTTTTTCCCCTGGCGTTCCGCTCATGCCCTAAGTAGTCGGAAAGTAACATACGCTAAGTCAACACTGGAGGTAAATTCCGCATCTTCTCGTGACGATCAATAAATAACTAACATTATATAAAGAACAGTAACTTCCTCGTTGCGAAATAGCCAAGTTAAGTTTCTTTTGTAACTAAAATGTAAGTATAAATAAGTTGACTGAGCTATACATGCGGTATATACCATTATACGATATACAAACTACTCTTTCGTCTTTAAACTACTCTAGCAGCCCTGTGGCCCAAGCATGACCGGCTCAGGATCAGTTCATCCCTCCCTGCGTGTCTGTCCAACTAGTGTCATAATTAAGGGACGTCCATAGAGATAAATTGAGATATACTAAACTTGACCGGTCATGTCAGGGCCACTGTGGTTCTAATAAGACTGCCTAAGTTTAATTTATCCCTACCTATGTCTCTGTTGTTAAAAGTGTTATTAAAAAAGGATGCACATAGACATAAATGTAACTTAACCGGTCATGTTAGAGTTTTAAATCCAAAAACATCCTTTTTGTAAATTTTATCAAAATTATTGAAGCCGTTTTCGAGAGCACGATTTAACGAATAAATGAACAAATATTAAAATATTGTTCGTTTACTACCATAGGACGGGATAAATAACAATATTATATAATATAATAAAATCACAATGTATTTCAATTAAGACTAGTAGTTAGCAGCCAGTGTATAAAAGTAAATAAATGATGATGGTTTATCGCTATCATGCGGACCTCTGGGGAGTGATTCTCTAAGCGCAACAGCGACGACCTCGACGCTGGGGCAGCGCCCTGTCTTGCTCTAGCGCGCTAGCTTGAGTGAGCGGGACAGGGTGATGCCTCGACGTCGAGTCCGACGCTGATGTGCTTAGAGAATAACAGTGCTGATTTTTTCCGGAAAGGAACACAGAGGTCCCGCGTTATAGTGATTATAAATTTATTCGCAGACAAAGTTGCGGGCAACAGCATGCTTTTTATAAAAAAGGAAGAAAACGGGCAAGCGAGTTACTTAGTGGGAAACAATCGCCGCCGTTGCGGATCTTTAGCCCCTACGGTATTACGAGTAGCAAAGAGCGTTCGAGTGTTTTGAGAGATATTTGAGCACCTTGACAGATATAATATAGCTGTACCAACCTGTACCTAGTGCATACATCCCTGAATCAGATACATACTAAAGAAGATAATAATATTTAGGTAATAACTGATGTTTTTCCCTCGGGCCTTCAGCCTTGACTAACTTGGAATGCGGATGCCAGATAAATGAGATGTTTGACCCAACCCACAGAATCTCATAATGAAAATTTATGCAAATTTCAGCTTATTATCTTTTATTTTGAGGTTACGTGTTTTTGAGTGCAGTATTCCTCTTCTTATGGCATGACTGACCTATATTTACAATGGTATCCATGTCTGGGAAGGCCTACCGTACACAATCAGAATACACAATGTGTATGATATGTATGATAATAAATAATATGGATCATGGTCACGATTGTAGTACTGCAATTATCGCACGTATCACAAGTACCGCTATTATTATCCAGATATCATGGCGAATCGACAATTTTTGAGAGTTTTAAATTCTTATCGCATTGTAAGCATTCTTTATCCCGTATCAATAAATATCAGACGATTGGTGTTTACGATTACTTTAAACTTCAGTTTACCGCATACGGTGCATTAAGAAACATCGCATCAAACATTTTTATTCTTTGCAAATTATTATTGCTTGTTGTGTACACTCAACCAAATTGAATTCTAGCCGTTTTGAAACGATAAACGTCATAATGACTTTTCATAATACATTAATTTACAGCGATTACTCATTGTGATAGGATTCTAAAGTGTACTAGAAAATTAGTTTGGTTGGTTGTTTGTGTCGATCCTAGCTTGAGAGATGTGATGTTACATATTATCTAAGTGGAATCATGCGTGTTCTAATGGCGAACGCAGGCAGGCATTCTTGGACGCTTAGTGAGTGGGCACCTCCGAGCTTTCTTGTGTCGGATTGGCCGCCGCATCAGGGTTTCCTATTGCGTCTGGGCCCGAAACGTGTGACCTGGCCGTTAGATATAGGAACAAGGTACAGTGCTGTAGTATGAAATGACGTAAAAAACGCTCTTACGCCTACCAGTGGAGATAGCCTGGTAGGTGGAACAAGGGACTTTTTATACCAGCATGTCCTCTGGGATAGCAGTGCAGGGTTCGTGCTCCTACTAAATTACCCTACTGGGAGCATAGTCGTTTGCACCACTGCTGTTTTAGATCTTCTAGAGTACTGTAAAAGTATGTACCCCTTAAAAGCTGCTGCTGTGCAGAAAATGATTTATAATTATGAAATACACAACTAGTGGGCGAGAATTAGACAGACGTCTTTGCCTTCACAGAGTCGAAAAATACATGTGCACAACACTATTGTCAGGTTTTTGAGCTGATTCTGATATCTGATGGCGACTGTACCATTTAGTGATTACTGGATGCATTAAGAGGTAAAATGCGGCCTGCAGTGCTTTTTTTCATTTTCGTAATCGTTTCCGCTCTCGCCTGTTTCTTCCAAGGGATTTTGATTTTCGTTTGGTTTTATTTACCATAGTTCTGGAGCCAAAACCTAGTTAGGAAACCGGCTAGGCCTTTTTTTCTTTGGCCACTTATACAGATAGCAGCGGTTGAACATTTGAAGAGAAAGAAACCTACATCAAGATCTACATGAACTGTTACTCTCTTGACAGACTAGTGTGTAAGATTTGACTTCTTTGACTGTGTAGTGTGTAGATATAAATTTGCTCCTGATTGTACAGAATGTAAACTTTCGGATAAGACCACTTTTTTCATCACCTACAAATATGCAAGTCTTTGGTATTTGTTTAGCCCTCAGTGAAAACTTCACAAACGCTAGATTAAAATAATTTCACGAATTCATTTGTGTTAACCACAAAAATACATTTGCATAAATCTGCAATTCGGTATGCACTACAAAGGCAATCACAAAAACACTGCTTTCACGATTTTATTCCAAAACGGATCATGGCCAAACAATACAGACTAGCAATTTACAATTCACACTAGACTAAAATCAATTACGCTGTGACGATGGTGTCGAGGTTGCGTGTATCGACGGCGGCTGCACACTTGCAGCATCGCCAGCTGTTGCTGCTGGGCAGGAGTTGTTCGCTGCTGAGGCACTCCAGGTGAAACTGAGAAGAACATGTGCTGCACTTGATTGAAGCGCATCCCTCCATCGTACGGTTGCAAAAAGCGCAGTCCATTTTTCACTATCTGAAAATTATTTTTAATAATATTATTCTAGGGCTTACTCCGGGATAGTGCCACGTGAACAAGACATTGCTAGTGGTACGTTACCATGCTTATGGTTTATGGTGCCTAGGTGATATAAGCGGTAGATTGGGCTAAAGAGCTCGAAAGAATGATTTAGATTGCAGAACTATAATGCCATGAAACTTATCTTAATTGTACTTAAATTAAAATTGAATCAGTCCGAATTTTTTCCGCTATTTTACACTGTCTACGCAACTACACGCAGTATACATGCGGAGACAAAATGTGAGAAACGTTGAAAAGCACTTTGCCTTACAAGCGTTCCTGTATTCTACTCTAGTGAATAGGTACGTCCACGAGAGACCACAGGCATTCTCATGATGAGCTCCGACGCCGGATAGTCTCCACGCGGTATCCCATTAAAATCTATGCAATTACACGCTGAATACCGCAAAAGCCACATGTTAATGTCGGCTCACCATAAAGTAAGAAGCTAAGAGCGAACTCGTGTCCTAGCATAGTTAGACTAAATTATCAACAAGCATCTACATGTGACTAAAATTATGCTAAACTTACATAACGTAAAAGGTCGGTAACACGAAGATAAATTTATCCCAATTGTCCCGATAGTGGATGTGGAAGACTATTTTTGTTACTTTGGGTAAGGTTTTTTAAATTTTTTATACAATTTTAACTGCGATGTTTATAGTGTGACAGATTTAAAAAGAATGAACATGAAAAGCAGAAGACTTGGTATTCTTTTTTTATATTTGAATTTAAAATTATAACGCAACATGCCAGTATCAATAACCAATTAAATAGTTTAGTCTTTTAATATTCCTTTATCTACACACATATCATAAAGGCTAAATAACGCGTTCAAAAACCCTAGGAAATGACCAGCATTATTACAACCAATGTTATTATAAGAATTTTCTTGTCTGTGGTAGTAGGTAAATCTGTTCTTTATTGACGCTTTATTGGTCATCACATTACCGGTATCTCATGACTGCTCGTGACGTTATGAATTTAAATTTGGAACAGCTGTCAAAATTCAAGTTGGTCTCTATTCTAGTATCCACAGATATTAAAACAGTTATCGATACGAAACGTCAACTCAGAATGATTTTTTAATTTAAACGCACGACATTTGATTTCGAGTGACATGAAAATAGCAACTTCATTCGCTCGTCTATGGTTTAAAAAAAATGTTCGTCCTGACGGATAGATCGAATCACAGAGTACTTTTTAAATATACATGGCCGCCATTAGTTGTCATTCTTTTTAGGTTTTTTGCTGTTACGATATTTTGCAGTTATGATATGTGTGTAGATAAAGTAATGTATGCAACTGTATATAATTAGGCCTTAAAACACTCGTGTGATCCTATTATGAAACTCGCTGACGCTCGTTTCATAAAACCACACTCGTGTTTTAAGGCCTCTCATTATATAGCAGTTGCATAAAATACTATTATCTACACACATATCATAAAGGCTAAATAACGCGTTCAAAAACCCTAGGAAATGACCAGCATTATTACAACCAATGTGATTATAAGAATTTTCTTGTCTGTGGTAGTAGGTAAATCTGTTCTTTGTTGGTCATAATATTACCGATATCTCGTGACTGCTCGTGACGTTATGAATTTAAATTTGGAACAGCTGTCAAAATTCAAGTTGGTCTCTATTCTAGTATCCACAGATATTAAAACAGTTATCGATACGAAACGTCAACTCAGTGTGTTTTTTTAATTTAAACGCACGACATTTGATCTCGAGTGACATGATAATAGAGACTTCATTCGTTCGTCTATGGTTTAAAAAAAACGTTCGTCTTGACGGATAGATCGAATCACAGAGTACCTTTTTAATATACATGGCCGCCATTAGTTGTCATCGTTTTCGGTTTTTTGCTGTTACGGTTTTTTGCAGTTATGATATGTGTGTAGATAAAGTAATGTATGCAACTGTATATAATTAGGCCTTAAAACACTCGTGTGATCCTATTATGAAACTCGCTGACGCTCGTTTCATAAAACCACACTCGTGTTTTAAGGCCTCTCATTATATAGCAGTTGCATAAAATACTATTATAAGTCAAATATTTTCATTGAATATCACTAATGTATGACGACTGATATGAAACGAAATCACTTTTATTGGTTTCAAAGATTTTAGTATTTCAAAAAAGAAAGATTTCAATCAGTATCACCTTTGCCTTTTCGCTTTTTATTGTTTGGGTCTGTAATTGTCACTTGATGCCCTATCATGATTTAATGTCACTTTCTTAATTTGCATAATGAATTCGTTCTAATATAACTATGATATGAACTATATAGTACTATAAGTAAAGTATGGGTACGTAAAGGCAACATTTTGTGTTTCATGTACCACACGGAATTAATTACTCCCACGGACCGTCACATACGTTTTGTTTACCCTTTGACAAGCCAACAAGCACATCTTTTAACCTTTAGGTTGATTAAATTTCCGATATCGTTTTAAAGTTAATTTTGTAACACAAGAAACAAAGCAAGTGGTTAAATGCTTTGTAACTCTCGTCTGTAACTGTCTCTCGTTTTGTAACTTTTTCTATAGGATAAACGGCACCACGATAGCATGTCTCGATGCACTTACTTTTTATGCTGGGAGAGATGGCCGTCCAGATGGAACTAGCACTGATAATGATAATGACGACTTTGGTATCTTAACGAACTTCAAAAAAGGAGTTTCTCAACTAAACACGTTAAGGTACATTATGCTCGATACTCATGCATATTAGCAGTTTTGTTTCTTTACGTGGTTCCATTTCATATTTCTCAACTCATCTATTTAAGAAGGTAGTATTTATTTTTTTAAGCTTCATTGTAAAGTTTACAAAAATAATTTTATAATTGACGGACTTTATGCTAGTAGGCATTTTCTACCAGGCAACAATAAAAACAAAAAATACCTAATTATAAACATGGATATTTGTATGGATCAGTTATCTAAAAGCCCACTACTCGTAATCATCGAATGCTTTTCCTAAGTAAAAGCAAGATTTTCGCTTCGGGCGCTTTGAGGACTGTCGCTGCTTTGCAATCACTTCCATTTCGTGTCAATATGTAAAGCTCTAGGGAGCTACGTAATAAACTCTCAAAGAGAGCTTCATTTCAAATAGAAATATTAAAACGCTCAATCCAATACGCTGAGTCCAATCCCTTTGTCACATTTGGTTTTTTGTAATGTATTTTTATTTCCTATTATTGTTCATTGTAAATTTCAATCTAAGTGTCAATAAACCGCCTTCTATTCTATTTTAATGGCTTTTTTACCTATATCCCAATATGTGGTGTAGTATTCTATTCAATTTCTTACTTATGTAACTGGCATATTATTATTATAATATAACTAGCGACCCGCAACGGCTTTGTGCAGGTGCAACTTACTGAGAAAAATTTATAACATAAAAACTCTAAAAATCTCTAAATGACAGTGAAAACCTATCAAAAACCAATGCGTGGTTTAAAAGGAGTTGATGGCCAAAGATATTAGGCCAAAAAGGAACGGATAGCGACTTAACACTGTGTAAGAATAAAGTACACATCACGTTACATTGGCCGTCTAGTATATTTATGTTATAGCGTACCTGCGTACCTTAGTTCCCTGTCGCTTAACTAGTCCAACAAGTGTGCTTCACCAGGAATTCGTAGAAGCCTTTATGAAAATTTCTAAAATCCCGCGTCCTCGTCTTTGCTATAGCACTGACAATGCTGTAGCGAATACTTTGAGCAGTAGGTACAGTCACCGTCAAAGATATGTTTACGCTTTATTACCTTATTCCATTGCAATAAGTGAAAAATGTAAACATCTATTTAACGTCGACCGTATACAAAGGGGAACTTCTGTTGTCGTAAATCATTATACTCAGAAATGTAACCCGGGATCAAAAGTTTGGGTTTACTGTTCTCTGATCCCAGATGTGATCGGGCCTTGATCTGTCTTGTCCAGAGATTTATAAAATGAAAGCCTACATGATGTTGCTCCTGATTCTGAATATTTACCTACCAGATTATGTCGTCTGGTAACCTTTGTTTTTGGTCTCAGATTCCAAACCCATAAACAGTTTATTGGATCCCTCAAAGATTGTATGTTTTAAATAAAACATGCAAGCTTTTAGAGATTTTAGAGATTGTGATTTTTGCAAATGCAAAAATCACAATTTACACGAATTATTTTCGTTATTTCAAATAATCATTATTAAGACAGGTCTTCTCGGTTCTCGATACGAGATAGAGATGGAAATATAAACAAATGTTACTGGGTAAAGCTTTTTATCTCAAGAAAATTTGTGACAAATGCCCTCTAGTGGCCAGCAAGGGAACAAAAAATATCAAGTCCAGCCCGCAAACTGTCCATACAAGTAGTCCGAGTTACAAAGATGCCTTTTTTGTTGAATGTCATGTATCTGTACTAGTACTATTTTATAATCTGTGAGCATAAATTGATTTTTGTAATCGAAATTAATTATTTAAAAAATTTTTCGATTTTATTTTGTTTTTTTTTTTAATACATTCAAATTAAATTTAAAATGCTATACATATAATGAATGACAACACAAAGAAAAATTAGGGTAATGGCAGGACTCGAACCTGCAACATCAGCATTCCGCGCCTTGCCTTTTCCAGTTTCGCCACATTACCTCTGCCATACCCTGCGAATTTTTCAATGTGTTTCATCTTTACGGTCATTACATTATTGATATTTTTGTTTGGGAAAACTACCCTCGGTGTCATCTATGAGAAACTTAATCAAGTTATCTCATTCAACTTGGTCATTTATGAATGCGCGTTAGCTGACGAGAGATGACGCCATTTGTTGTTAAAAAAAACCTTTATACTATGTAGTGATAGTGATAGTGATGAATTGATGATTACTGAGGTATTGTTATGTTTGTCCATCCAGACGCACTGCCGAAGAGGGCGGCGCGCGCGTGCTGCGCTCCACCCCCGACTGGGGCGACGCGGCCGTGAGCGGCGAACACCTCTGGTCACCCACCTCGGTGTCCGGCGACTGTTGCTACGTCGGCGATGCCGAATGCCAGGTGACCATCAGCCCTTTATTCTTAAAAAGATTTTTTTATAAATAAAACGTTTATTTGGTACTGCAAACACAATCAAAATTACAATTAAGAGAAATCGAAAGGTAACAAATTAGATAAATCTTGTACAGTCAGACATTAAAAGTGCAATGACCATTAAAGTAGGAACTAAGTGAAAGTATTATGTTTCGAAAGGGAGGTACTGCACTTTAAAGTTGAGTCCTGGATTACAACATTGAATTCCATAAAATGTCGCGGGTAAAAGCTTGCACTTTGTATACGTTATATTTCAGTTTTTCATTATGGCTTAATGTAATACAACTATACTTCAATGAAGATGGATCTATAAACATACAGAGGTAAAGCCTTGTAGCATCATGTCTATCAAAATAAAGTTTAAGCTTACATATCTGGTTAGATTATTTGGAGCTTAGATTAACTAACAACAACTCCTAACCATTTGTGCGTGTAAATTTAAAATATTAAAATGTATTCAAGTGCCAGTTTGCATGCGAAAAAAAAAGTTACTTGACACGCTAAAATACATAATAATATCTATGTACTGTAAAGATTCTGATCTTCTGAAATTACAACAGGCAGGTGCAAAATGTGTAAGTAATGTTTTTTTTTGCTAAAATTAATTATCATAGTCATAGCATAGCTTATTCTGCATTTGGAATATGCATATACTCGTATCAGCATATATCTGAAACGTATTCCCCATCGCTGATCCATCCGGCCAGCGGCGCAGCATCAATGAAGATTTATGTATTTTTAATTCCTTTTTGTTACCGCACAAACCCGACTAAAAGAGAAAAGCCAATAACAGGAAATTCTATAACATCAACGGGGTTTCCTTATTTTTATCGCATTGAAAAGAGTTTTTGATGAATAAGGGAAGGTATTGTGAAAATAATATTACGCGCCGAAAATAAATGAGTAGCAGCAGCAATAAAGGATGTATATATATTGTAATATGCAAAGGCTCCATGGTAATTTAGTCAGAAATTATTTCTCTCGCTGGTATGATAAGAATAAATTTTCCCTTCGGAGATTTACAGCTCATGTCAATTTACGATTACACGCGGCGTTAACGACGCTGAGGCCGCCCTCGACGCACGGAGTGGCGGGAAATTTCTCACCTTACGACGAAAATGTAATGAAATCCAGTACTTAGTTTTCTTTACATAGTAGCCAACCTTTTATAACCATTTAAAAAACCAATCTCGCCCCGCTATAACTTTACTGACACTGTGAACGTACCACCTAAAATTATGTTAACCGAAAACATTTCTTCGTGTGAAGTTCTAGTAGGATAATCTGAAAGGGTGTTGGCAAGCCGGGAAATATTTTGGTTGCAAACTATTGATGGCTGTCTTTCTATTGATACTAAAACCTACTTTTCAAAAGCAGCTTTTCTCTAAAAAAAGGCTTACTTCTTGCGTCCTCGGGGCACACAAAGTTCTCACCTTTCTTTTATTTATTCGCTTTTGTTCTAATGCCTTTCAAAGGAACAAATCCTGTCACTACAGTATTCCCATTGAATATCGCAAACAGATCACCCAATAAATAATTCCGACGTATTAGTGTTGCTATTTATGAACAGTTATAAAATAGGTTGGCGCGAAGGCGACAGGGTAAGAAATTGTAATATCCTCAGCAGCCATTAGCAAGTTTCCTGCCTATTGTGTGACAGCTGTTGGTTGGACGTAAGCGCCGTCGTAGTTGAATGTAAGATTAATGAGCCGCTTCCACCATTATCGCCGCGGTGACCCGTCACTGTCGCTACAACAAAAGAGTCTTCGAGTTCATGCAGCCGCGGCCAATCGCCGACTAATCGCTACATTAACCAACTCCGCGCACTGGCGCGCCATCGTCAGAGTCCTTTTAGTGTTCTAAAGTTTTACAATATTCTCGGTTTTTAATAGTAAGTTAATCTTGAATAGGAACACGTAAATGCACTGGGGCAAAACTTTATGTAGGAAACAAAATGTGATACGAAAAATGGTAGCCAAAAGTTTGAAGTTTACCTATCTGGACGATAGTAGCTTGCTAATTATTACATGTATAACCTCACTTCGTGTTTCGTATTCGCGTTCCGGTCATTGGGTCTCCGTCGCTCACGTGACAAACGATAAATAAAATAGTAGTGGATCTTTGTCCTTTTTGAGAATACGTTAACACGAAACACGAAGTGAAGTACCATCATTATGTACGGACACACCATTTACAATCTAATAATACATTTTTCTTGTTTCTAACAGAAACACGGATCCCGCATGAAATGTTCGGCGTGCAAGATCGTCGCACACCAAGCATGCATCGATATACTGATGGACCGCGTGCAGTTCACGTGCAAGCCTACGTTCAGAGACGTCGGAGTGAGGCAGTATCGCGAACAGACTACCACCCACCACCACTGGGTTCATCGGCGCTCGGAGAAGGGCAAGTGCAAGGCTTGTGGGAAGGTTAGTCCATTCGCTTATTAGTGCCAGCTTTTGTGTTTTCACGATGTTTTGTACGCGCTAGATACATTGTTACTGACAAACGACAGAAACGCAAACCTCTCATGCACCCGATTCTAAAGATGCAAAAGGCATTCAGACGTAATTATTGACAAACATTTGGAACGTCGATTTTAAAACGTAGGGAAGCTGTTTTCTTTTACAGTTTTAGTTTAACTATCTAGATTTCATAAAGTAGGTAACTAAAATATCACTTCAGGTAAAAAATTGCAGTCAACCTTTTTTTCTGGCTTGTCATTATTAACATTAACACGTCCTGATTGTAAATGTTGACATAGTTCATAACGAACTCAGAATAAAAAAGGGTCCCTGAAATTTCGGAACAACTCTACTTACGTGTTAATCAAAACTGCGAGAAAGTCATTAAAAGGAGGGTCTTCAGACTCGGCTTAATTACTTCGTTAATAAATTAAGGTAGCACCTAATGGCAGGTGGACCTCCGTGGGCAGCGGACGAAAGTTCCGTGTAATTTACGGAATAATTGAAATCATCAATGATTTAATCTTTCGTGTCTTATGATATCTATTTTCGGAAAAGACTAAAAAACGGAAACCAAAAATGCGATAATATAACGTTAGATCGCGATACCGCTAACATAATCCTCCACATTATCATGCATGCTTGCATGTAATTTACTTCCTCCAAAGTTTAAGATACCCCACATTTAGATTGCTTTCGTGTTCTTTATTCATTCGACAATATTAAATATACATTATTACGACACAAGCAAAGACTTTTCCGATTTGATTCCTGTAGTTCTGAAGTATTTCAAATTCATTAAAGAAGAATCACGGTTATTGAAGACTTTAAATCAGGAATTTAAGTACTTCTTGCATAAGTTAGTTTCAGTTCGTTTCGTGCTCTATAGCTGGAAGTTTTGCTGCAGTTTAATTGCAGGATTTGTTAGCTGAGTCACGGCGGCTTTTGCACGTGTTCACTGGCCGGCGGAGCAGACCTTCATAACCTTGCCTTTTCAACTTTCTCTCAACCCCGCCAACTAACGAGAATTAGCATAAAACTTAAAGGAATTTGAACATAACTATTTAAAATCAGCTAGAGTTTATAAGTATAATAATTAATAAATAGGTATATACGGTATATACCTATTTGTTTATTATTATACTTACAAATATGCCCAATATTTCATTTTCTTATGTTATTATAAATACAGGATTTAAATAACAATGACAGAAAGTTGAAATAAAACCATTTAAAGTCTTATATCTAGTTACCAAATCTAATTCTGTGAACCTACCCAAAAACGAATAGATCCTCGCGAACTATAAGAAATTATTATAACTGAAAAAGTATATGTCTCAATGTTTCACTCGTTTTTCTTCTGCAAAAGGTCCACAGGCTGAAATTCTTTTGAACTCAACTAAAGTAACGAGCGCTGTCATTTTATAACTTAGTTGTGCATTGTACGCTCGCCTGTTATGCCCTAGCCTCACGTACGGTTGTGTGGTGATGCAAATATTGCGCTCTGGAAGTGCAATTAAAACACAATGCGGCTAGCGTGCCGGCGCGGTCGCAGCTACCCTCGACTCAGGAAACACACTCCACGGCTATGGCTTTTGATACATTTTAGCTTCATATTTACCCTCATTAGAGGCTCACGGCACTAAACAAAAACTGGCCAAGTGCGAGTCGGACTTGCGCACGACGGGTCCCGTACCAATTAAAACGAGCAAAAAAAATTATGTCTGTTGTATGTGAGCCCCCTTAAATATTTAATTTATTCTGTTTTTTAGTATTTGTTGTTATAGCGGCAACAAAAATACATCATCTGTGATAACTGTCTAACTATCACGGTTCATGAGATACAGCCTGTTGACAAACGGACAGACGGACGGACAGCGGAGTCTTAATAATAGAGTCCCGTTTCACCCTTTGGGTACGGAACCCAAAAAAATACGAGTCGACTTAACACCACCTCCGATTTTTCATCGCTCAAGAAATATTGTGTGACAATTTGTATACCAACTAGCTGTGCCCGCGACTTCGTTCGCGTGGAATAGTGTCTTTTGGGTAGCATTTTTAATTATTTAGGCTAGGTAATTATTTTACAAATAAGACACATACGTATAAATACTTGAATGAGCTATTTGCAGTGTTTCACTGCAAACTTCTTCTTCTTTTAATTCAAAATTATGTTTTTTTATTATAATGGGCAGTATCCCAAACTATTACAATAGAGGCCTATTACAATAATTTCTCATTTTAAATTATCTAATTTAAAACCTAAACCAACTAAGCTGCCAGCTAGGATGGTAAACGGTATATAGATGTATATCCTCTACAGCCTTACTATTCGGCTCCATCTTCCACATGACTGCAATGTGCTCATTAATATTAGAGATATGCCCTGATATTGTGTAGACGTATTTAATATTGATAGCGTCCTTTGACGTCATTAGCATCAGAACGTCTGGATTACGAAATGAGCATCAATAACTACGACGCATTTATCATTTATTTATTTTGCATTTGAATAGCATTATAGTAGATTATTCAGCGTGGGCTGAAAGTCGCCAAATGGGTACAAGATACTTATTTTTCACACGACCGAAACTTAGTTTCTAGGTTTATCGGGCATGGAAGTGACGCTTTCATCAAAGATAAACAATCAACTTTTCACTTAGAATATGAGGAAAATAAACAAAAGCCTGATAATTTAAAAAGTACGTGTTTGTTAGGTATATATTTTCTTTACATTAATTTCCAATCAAACATAAGGCGTTAAAAATATATTATTGTAAAAGCGCGAAGCCTTCTTTTTCGGTTTGCATGCCTTTTTTAAGCGGATAAGTAACAGCCGGGTTTATTACACCTCTTGTTCACTCAGGGTCTTTTTGTCAGGATGTAGCTAAGCTTGAATCATAGGCAGTTTAAGTAGATATGTGCTGACCCTTTCGGCGACACGGTCGGCCGAGGTCTCGAGTATTATGTACCTTTACTACACTATGTCAAATATAGAAGCCGCTGATCACACGCCAAACATGACCGGTTAGAAACGCAGAATCTTACGCCTATTTACATAAGTTCCATAAGTTTTAACATTTATTTGTTTTTTTTTTATCTAAAATAAGGAAATCAATAAGGAGGTCATTATGGTTATTCCACAATAGATGTCATTGTTGCGAAATAGGAAAAGGCGCTGTTATTTGTTTGATAATATAGGTAAAACCTTAAAAAAGCGCTTTTTGCATGTAGTAGTAACGTGTCCGAATAGACAAGTTGTCGCTCTATATTAGAAAAAGTGAAGTAGGTTCTATATAACACTACTACATGCACAAAGAGCTTAACTTAAGTTTATACATATGTAAGCAATGAACCGACCAGCGATACATGATAACCCCTTCCTTATTTTTTTTTACTTGGTAAACCGAGGTCATATTATATTTCTGATCCAATTATTATTGATAACTAGCTGACCCTACATACAATCCTGTCCAAATACACAAATCCCATAGAAAAAAGGCTGTACACCTTTTCCCGGATTTGTCAATTTTCTGAGTAAATCTTCCACTTTTTCTTTCCATAAAAAAAAATTGGACTATTATGGACATTTGAAAACTAAACATAGCCAAATCGGTCCAGCTATTTTCAAATGAAGCGCTGTTATTAATGTTGTCATTAATAGATTCAAATGCCATAGCACACTAACTAGCATCGCTGACATGAAGCATACTATATCCCATTTTAACCAGTAATTGCGTGTAAGAAGGACGGATGCTTTTATGCGCGCGATAAACGCTAGCTTGCTACTATAGCAGGTTAATTAATGTTTTTAAAAACAGTTAAGCTATAATACGTAGGTACAGTTACACTACGTCAGCGTCAGACGAGTTAAACAAGGTGTTAAATCGCTAGGTTCCAATCATGTCGTCTGCTGAATTTCAAACGCTCACGATCTGTCATTCGGCGTGAGAGCGGGCGTTACGAGTGGCGGCCGTGCGGCACAGGCGGCGCCCGACGCGACGCGCGACACGCTGTCACGTCGCAATCATTTGCATTTTGCCTTGCATGCGACACGGCACGCCACGCCAACTCAACGCGAAATTAAAACTTCATTTTTAATGACGTGTTAGCATATCGTCCACATAGCGCCCACGATTTTAAGTGTAAAAAAACGAGGTTTCTAGGTTACACTGCTTCTATTCACGCGCTTTTCATATGAGTAATGATCAATTTTTAAGTTGCAGTTTGCGTTCATTGAACTTTTATGTTGCTGTTGTTTTAAGTTTTGTTTGTGTTGTATTTATCGCATGTGTTATGTGTTGCATGGTTGTTTTGTTGTGCAGTCTTTGCGGCGCCGCTGCTGTTGGTGGTGTGCTCAGTCGCAGAATTCCGTAGAAAAGGCTAACGAAATTGAGAATGACAATTTGAACTGTGTGCGTATTTCCAAATGAAACAAACGCTTCAATCGCTTTCTGGCCATTTTAATTGCAAACATTTACAAACACAAAACGGGTATCTTTGAACATAAATACTATATTAAAGTAAGAAAAAAAGAAAAGACGTTTGTTCACACGTATTTGACACGACCATATTGAGAATTTTAAAAAAAACGAAATAATAGTCACTATTAATTATTACTTAATTTATAATCAAATCAGGAAACTAGAGTGAATTATTTATAGACGCATCTATAAAAATAGTCCCTAAATATAAGACGTCGAATGTTACCTTCATGTTCAAATTTACCCGTATGACAGTTTTAAATTTGAGTGAGAATACTCATGTAAGATATTTTGCCAACAGTCGCTGCAAGCGAAACTGTCGTTCAGCTCGAAAGAGATCGTGGCCCTGAGCTGTTCGTGGTGCAAAGACGCCTACCACAACAAAGAAAGTTGCTTCAACCTCCAGCGAATAGGAGAGCAATGTTCATTAGGTGAGTTTCTCTAAATAGAATAGAATTAATATTTATTTCGACTATCTATAGGTCATAAATCATGTAAGTAGTGTACAATAGAAGCTTAATCTCATATTAGTTACAAGTGGACACAAATAAAAACATTTTCGTAAAGGTATACCAGAGGCCCCGACTTGCTAGATTTTGTCGCAGACATAAGGCATATATCCCATTTTAACGAGTAGGCGTGTGCGAAAGAAACAGGTGCTACTGTGGTATTATTGCAGGAAGAAGACCTGTGCCAACCTGGCCATTATTGTTGTAAAATACGAAAATTGAAATATTCACCTGAAAACAATATTATCCAAACAAAAGATGTAACCCTCCCCAATTCAAAACTCAATCTGCCTTTTATTTTACCTAGCCTACGTGAGTGTCCCACTGCTGGACAAAGGCCTCTCCTCTTGATTTCAGGACAGGGATATGTGGAAATCAATTTGCTTTACTTAACTAATATTTTCTTTAATGTACACTTTCTGAAATTGGTCGGTTTATTTATAATCAAGATAAGGTCAGCTGCTAGACCTATATTAAACTGTAGCCAGTGGGTCAAAACGGAAAAGGATATAAGAGCCAAAATTCAAAACTAGATTGCAACATCGCTTCTTAAAAATCTGCCAGGTGTCCCGATGTCCTGCTGTATGCTGTCAGTATTAGCAATAAGTATATTAACTCTCAACCTTTTGCCGCCAGGCTCGCAGTCAAATATAATTGTTCCACCGTCATGGATCGTCAAACTTCCCAGAAGAGGCAGCTTTAAGTCGTCCCTAAGAAAATCACCCAAAAAGAAAAATGCATCAAAAAAGAAAGGGAAAGATTCAAAAAACGAGCAAAAGACATTCGTAATAAAACCCATACCCACTGCGAATGTCCATCCAGTGTTGGTGTTCATCAACCCCAAGAGTGGTGGGAACCAAGGGGCCAAGTTGTTGCAGAAATTCCAGTGGCTACTGAATCCTCGACAAGTGTTCGATCTGACGCAAGGTGGACCAGGGCCAGGGTAGGTGATACTGAAATAACCTTCTCTTCTGACGGGTGTCAAAAAGACTTCCTTATTTAATTTTTTTGGCTTATTTATCTTCTTTCATTTTCCATGTCTTTTTTCTTCGTTATTGACTATCTGGTGAAAAAACTAATCGACACACTTCTGAATGAACTTTATTTATTTCGATATTTTTAGATCACTTGTTGGATACCAAATAATGTATAAACGGCTATAGAATTATTACATCGCGAAAACAGAACTGCCTATACGAGTAGTGGGGGTTTAAAAAGCGCGAATAGATTTGTAAAAACTATGCAAAACTTGACGGGACTCTTCAAAGCGACTGACTTAACCACCTGGACCCGCAATATATTAACATTGCCAAGGTTTTTAGACTCCCGGTATAATTAAGCAATCTCAATCTCAAATTCTCGCTCTATTATATATAAGAAGCTTGAGTCTAGTAGAGTGCGTGATAACCAAAGCCCGGTTTAACGGAAGAAATTATGTGCTGACGTCTCAATAGTGCGAAGACACATATTTTATAAGTCGATGTCGATAAAAAAGCACGATGTACTGTACCACCGTTATGAAATACAGTAATATTACAGTTGTACACAAAATTAAAATGAACTGTTTGTATTTTTTTAATATTTTATATAATTTTCGTACAATTATAATCTTAGAAAAGATCGAAGAATTTGGAAAAATTCTCCGATTTTAACTGTAATTAGTTACTGACATAATAAATAATGAATAAATCAATAAATTTCTGATTCTGGTTTTAAAATCGCTTCGTATGGATGTCGATAGAATAGTCTATATTTAAATAAACACTAGGAAAAGTGCATTTTTGCTCCCGTCAAACCCTGCTTTGGTGATAACTTCAATTAGAATAGTGAACCATGCCTATGCTGAATAGCATAGCATACTAAAAATAGTAGTTAATCTATTAAAAACAAAGTAACGTTTAAAAAGTTTCATAATTGCTTTGGGAAACTTTTTAAAGTCCTGCTCACGTGAAATATGATTTTGCCATTTTCAATCTATGATTTTGGAAAGGAATAAAAGTGCTGTTCGTAATTCTATATTGCATCCTTAATAACACTGAGATGCTACACTTTAGCACAGTATAGATATAACCAGTAAGGAATCTACGTACAAACGCTCGGAACCGACGCACACACACAGACGCACACTCAACACGGCCGCTAAGGCTGCTAACGCGACTGACGGCCTCCTTAGCAGCCTTAGCGACCGTGTTGAGCGTGCGTCTGTGTGCGTGCGTCGGTTCCGAGCGTTTGTACGTAGATTCCTTACTGGTTATATCTATACTGTGACTTTAGGGTCTTTAGGTATTTAACTAAATCCTTATTACTTCGTATTTACTTGCGACTGGGTATAGTTACTAAATGGATACGATTTACCTTTCAATCTCATATCTAAACCCGCATGATTACTCCGGACCCGGATGAGTCCGGAAATTTAATAATCGATGTGCATCGGGGAGGATTCTCTAACCTCCTAATGGCTATTTTACCTCCGACATTAGTGTGTCCGACGATAGTGCTAACGCAGGTCATCGGAATATAGATTCAAACTACAATTTTAATCCAGCCCCCTTTACACGCCTAGCAATTGTCTGCGAACACGATAAGAAGAGATACTGGGTATGGGTTTATTAGTTCCCACGTGAACCTAAGTGCGGATTGCAAACGACGCACCTTGTTGAATCTTCGTAATTGTGCGCAGGTTTCGATTTTCTCAAAATCTCTCTGAAACGTGAGCCGGCCTTTCCGTATTTAACCTCACTACACGATACGCATAACTAATAATACGATTACGATACATGTAATTTATAAACAATGCCTTTCTGTTGAGTGATGTGATGGCTTACACACACGTTTTATCTACACTGCATCTGTAGAAATGTGAATTATTGTGAATGAGAATTATAAAAAAAAACCTATATATTTAAGTACCCTTTTTTTCCGGAAAGATTATTTTCTGGATTTTCATAACCGGAACCGTTTAGTTCAATGGGCTTCAGCGAAATTTTTTTTTCGACAATACTGTTGTCATATCATGGCCAAATTCAATCAATTCGTCATACAAATTATATTTAAATTATTGAAACGTAAATATTTAATATATCTTAATAGCAGAAATTAAAGGTAAACCAGAGTTTTTAAAATTATCGCTATGTTGCGAAAATTTTCTGCACTAATTTTAGTTCTTTAAACGTCGTACACAGTGGTTTCGTTATTTAAATACAAATAAGGAATATTGTTAAAACTCCGTCGAAATTATAGACGAAACCGTTTTTAACTTAAAGAAATAAAAAAGATTTAAATGTTTTCCGACATAATGACGTTGTTGGATTTGATTTTGACTTAACATGATAAAGTGCTATTTTTTGTTTTTAAAACTCTGGTCCGCTATACTATAAATCCGTATTTTATCATTAGTGTTCGTCAACCAGCCTAATCTAGGTCAAAATGCAAAGCCATTTAGACAGGAATTTGGCTGAGCTATTTCAACCGAGCGGCCATCTCGCTGAAACCGGTATGCAGCCAAAGGAACGATACCGATTGAATTATCCAGACGTGGGAGGGATGCGGTGTTCTGTGATAGCTTTGTTTTGTCGCTTTGGCTGAACAATCTCCGTGACTATATCCATCTAATTCTAATGGAACTGCTGGGAAGGTCCAGTGTAAAATTTTGGTACCGGGTGCCAGCCTATGGTACCGGATATTCTATGACGTAGGTTGTCTTTCGGTTGCAATTGGGGTCAAGAAACAAAGAACAATACCTACTAAAATTAACATTACCATTGCAATCGCTTCGGCACGTCTATGTTACCTATTTGCGAGGATTAGCAGTTACAAAAACAAAGAAGCAATGGCAACTCATTAATTCAATTGTGATTAGGATTTTTTTAAGTAAGACCTGAACGTCAATTTGATTAGTACATCGAAAGTTTAATTTTTGACAAGTTTAATAGGTAATACATGTTAAAGTATATCCAACTAACTTTAATGTAAAAAATATGGAAATCTTAGAATTTTGTAACTTTGTCATTTGACAAAGCGAACATTTGTTCGTTGCGTTTGACACAGACTGACCCCAAGACAAGAGCAATTGCTGAAGTATATAATAAAATAATAATGAATAACAAAAATGATAAAAATCGTTAATTTTCACCAATATTAACAGCAATGGGTATGATACATGACATGTTTCTAAATTAATAATAGGTGCTACATACTCCTTAGATTGTGTTCGTGGGACTGACGTCTGTACTATTTATATACCTGTGAAATACTTGTATTACAGATCGCAAGGCCCCCTTTATGAGAACGATAAACAAGAAAGTTAAAGAGGCGCTTAACAGTTCATTATATGCATTATATCTCCACTGGTTCTTACTATTTCTAATATGAACATGAAAATGTAAATTGTGTATTTGGATGAGTGTATGAAGATTAACTAGCGGATGCCTGTTCTAACAGACTGGAGCTGTTCCGCAAGGTGCCGAATTTGCGCGTACTGGCGTGCGGCGGCGACGGCACCGTGGGCTGGGTGCTGAGCGTGCTCGACCGCATCGGCTCGCGGCCCGCCGTCGGCGTGCTGCCGCTCGGCACCGGCAATGATCTCGCCAGGGCGCTCGGCTGGGGCGGGGTAACTAGCCTGATATCATTACGACTGTTCGCTGCTGAGCATGCTCGGTTGCCTAAGCTTGCGACCCGCCGTCAGCGTGCTGCCGCTCGGCACTGCAATGACCTCGACGAGGCGCTCGGCTGAGGCGGGGTAACTGGCCTGATATCATTACGACTGTGTACTGCTGAGCATGCTCGGCTGCATCAGCTTGCGAGCTGCCGTCGGCGTACTGCCGCTCGGCTCCCGCAATGACCTCGACAGGGTACTTGGAAGGGGCGGGGCGAAACTAGTGTTGACATCATCATGACTTTGCGCTGTTGAGCGTAGTCGACTGAGTTCACTTGCTCCTTGCCAAATTACAGATTTAATAGAACGACACAGTAGCGATCTGATAATGTCAATAAAAAACAGGGACATTGTAAAAAAAACATTTGTTTGTGTTATAGTCGTTCGTGACTGTTGAGTTGACTTACATCACAAATTAACAATGTAAGCAACCGTTATGATTATCCCCTGTAGCTTTTTGTCGTATAACGTTAACGAGCACATAAACAAAGTATATTACTTTGAACATCAAAATTTTATTATTCAACAAAACGACAAACAAAACTCCGAACGAGGGAACAATGACAGATCCCTTCTAACTGTTTCTGAATTATGTTGTGTTCGTTTAATTTGGATTACCAATACATATATGTTTACTTACACTTTTAAGTCAATACTGGGGAACATGCGTGGTAAATGTGTTGTGTGATAGCGTATAATTATCTCTGACTACTTCCGAAATAACGTCGTTTGTGAGGGGGGTTTAAACAAGGGTTTCCGTGTAGCTCTTACCTGTCTTTTTCAAACCTTGATTTAAAATACATAATTATACACTGATTGTAGATAAAATGTATCCACATCTACACACATAAATCGTTTGATGAGCTATTTTGGCTTTGTAATAATCAAAAAGTGAGCTTGTAATGTATTGGTAGCTAAAGATATTTTGAACGTATATTTACTGCAAGGCGATAAAGACTTGTTTACGTCGTTTAATACTATGGTCAAAACGTGTCTATTTTATTTGCTTGTGTACCTGCCAACTTTAAATACTTTATCCAACGTCTGTTCATGTCATAACTGCCAATCTTCATGGTTTTCACTAATATTTCGCTCGGAATATTTATATTGACCGCTATAATTTTTAAGCCTGTTATTTTTAATCTTTTTGAAAAGAATAAGTATAAGAAAATTACTAAACTTGTTTATACTGTTTTCATTCAATATCTGATATTGGATTTGCACCGTCGTCCTTCTCCATTCTTTGTCGCTTTGAAATTTGATATAATCCCTGATGTTCCGGCAAATATTTACTTTTATTTAATTACACTGGGTAGTATCAAATATCCATTAGGTGTAAACTAACGAAGACAACATATTATACTTATAAATTTTTTTTCTTATCAAAAGGGTCAATATTTTTTTTATAATAAATGGTTGCATTTTTTACTTTGGCCTGTTTGCTGAAGCTTATAACAGCTTAACTTGTTTTCCATAAACACGATATGAACTAGTTTTTTATGATCATAATTATCGTTTTAAAATGGCGTTGGTACTTACAATCAGACCTTTCTGCTTGTACAGAGAATACAGTGTAACTATTTTTCTTTGGTGTGAAAACCTTTCTTTTTCTTTAGGGTTATGAAGACGAGCCTATATCTAAGATCCTGGCGAACATCGGTGAAAGTGACACAGTGCTTCTGGATCGCTGGGAGCTGACAGTGGAACCCAACCAGGCTGCAGCCGGCGAGGACACGAGGAATGCCAAACCAGAACTACCTCTCAACGTTGTCAACAACTACTTTTCGTTCGGCGTCGACGCGCATATAGCACTCGAGTTCCACGAGGCAAGAGGTAATTTCCGTTCTGGCTGTTTTTGACGGCAATACGGCTATCGATAGCAACTTAAGTTTACAAACAACTCTAAATTAGACTAAGTGGATTTATGGGTATCAGCCGATAACTTCGAATATAAAGACGACCTGTATGGCACAGTGGCACATGTGTCTGCCTACTGTGCAAGAGGTCCCGGGTTCAAATCCTGGTATGGGCAAATATTTGTGTGACGAATACGAATGTTTGTACCTGAGTCTTGGATGTTATTTGTATTTAAGTATGTATTTATCTATATATGTATGTATATCCGTTGTCTAGTATCCATAGTACAAGCTTTGCTTAGTTTGGGACTAGGTCAATTGGTGTAAATTGTCCCGAGTTTTTTTTTTTTTTTATTTAAAGGTAGTATAGCAGCCTACAAAATAGGGTTACGTAATGTAAAGTTCCATTGTCTTACTTATTATTAGGGGCGTCGAGGGCCCAAGTAAGTAAAGTAGTAAGATTGACTTTTTTGTTTTTCAATCTTTGTTTTACAACAGATGTCTTAAGGCATTCTTAACCAGTCAACCATCAGGTGCAACAGAAATATTGGGTACCAATAATGTTTTATGAAACGAATCAAGAGAGGTTACGAACCCTCGGCTAATGTTACTTTAAGCCTCTTTATTTTGCCGTGTAATGAATGTTATAGTAACCTTACGCTTTACACAATGTCTCGCGTCTCACCGTGATCTTGTTCCCTAGAGGCGCATCCAGAGAAGTTCAACTCGCGCATACGCAACAAGCTGTTCTACGGCACGGCGGGCGGCAAGGATCTGATGCAGCGCAAGTGGAAGGGGCTGGCGGACTTTGTGACAATGGAGTGCGACGGGAAGGACCTCACGCCCGTACTCAGGGAGCATAAGGTCCACGCCATCGTTTTTTTAAACATTCCAAGGTACGTGTTTCAATTTTATTATTATATTTAGTTTCAACTGTTAGTTAATAAGTACTCATTTATTCATTGGGTCAAAACTTACAAGGTGGCCACCCGTTGCATTAACCCAAAGGTTTATCGCCCCTGTCACTTTAGGCAGTGAATAAATGGCATTTCTTCTCCAATATATACATAGGCTGAACAATAAGACAGCCCTATGTCTTTTTGCATAACGGCATTTCTACTAACTTTTTATGGCAAAAACCTAATTGAGAACTTACCACTGATTTTGTAACAATTCTAATAATATCAAATTACGTTTAACGCAAAGTAAACCAAACTGGGTAGTTGTAGGGTGAATGTTTAGTTACGTAACTATCATGTTAAGATGAGGGAAGCCATTTATGAAACGTAAAAGTTATGGCCGCCATATGCCGTGTGACACGCGCTCAAAGTTCTACTAAAAGGCTCCTCGGAAATAAACTTTAGTGGGGACTAAAGAACCTACCATGTGTTTGATAACACGGTAAAACCTTGAAATTGAAGACTAACAGATGATGCTTTCCCACACCATGCCTGGCTGCCTACGCCCTGTGGGTTTGAAAATGTATCTCAATTTAAACTAATATAAATCTAAACTCATACTCGTTTTTGGAAAATTTACAGCAATTGACCTGCCGGACGAGTCTCGGCTTATGCGAGATTCAACCCGCACGAAAACAATTGCGAAATCCCTTTGAAATCTGTAATTTTTGACATATCTGGCATGCGAGATGCATCTCGCATGAACCGAGAATTGGGGTCCTAGTCCCAAACTATATAAAGCTTACATTCAATAGCTGGTATATATATTGTCACTATAGATTCTAGTTTTAACTATTTTAACTGAATGAAAGCAACGGTTTTAATGAAACAAATGACAACATAATGCGTTTAAGAGGTTGAAGTATACCTACTACGTGTGTATTTCATTTGTATGCTAAATTAAAACATTATCATTTATTAAATACGTATCTTAATGCCATGGTGCTACACTAAGAACAAAGTTTTTCAGAGGTTTTGTGAGTTTATATAAATAGGAGTAAGAGAAATAACTGTCGCCGCTTTGCGAGATTATTTCCGTTCATTACATTGTTTATTGTTATATTAATTAAGTTTTAAGCGCTCTCTCAGTTTATAATTATAATACGCGAAGAGTCTAAATTGTTATTTAATAACTCGCTAATTCGCTTAGCGCAGCAAACGAAGAGTAAGTGCGACTAACTATTTCTCTTTAGCTGTCGATTTTCACTTTACTGTTTCATTTTTAAACAAGGTAATTGACCGTAATTGCCATCCTGGACTTAGCTATATTTTAAAGCCCTCGGACTAAACCTTCACCCTCGGACTTCTATTTTAGACTCATCTTGGATGGTTTGTTTACTATTCTCTGGGCGATATTGTACTTTTACGCACGTTATTGAACTGTGTGAGGAGATGTAATTACACAAATAAATATTTTGTGATAAATTACACCAATTGACCTAGTCCTGTGAGTCAATCAATTCCGCACGCACAAGCTCACGGCACGGAAAGCTGAGGTTGCAAGTTCAAGTCCTGCCAGATGCCTTAGATTTTCCTTTATGTTGTCATAGCCATATTATTTAAATTGAAAAATTGAATGTTCAACATCAAAAAATAAAAATCTAAAGATATTTTGGTTACAAATTCATTTTAAATTAGGGATTAAAACTCAGAACGCTCTAGCTTCGCAGTTAGGGCCACTTACCCGACCACTAAACAATTCTGTTGTCTATTTTCATTTATGTTCATTTATTTATTTCATCATCATCTCAGCCACAAGAAGTCCACTGTTGGACATAGGCCTCCTCCATGGATTTCCAAAGTGGCCGGTTGGAAGCAGCATGCAACCAGCGCCTTCCTGCCACCTGTATGAGGTCATCGGACCATCTTGTTCTAGTTCTTATATATCTTATTTATTTAGACATCCATTTTTTAAAACAGACTAGATGTACATTAAAAAAACAAGTGTAGCCATATACACGCATAAGCTCGAGAGCTGCTAATGTATTATTTTCAAATAATAATAATAGCATTCTCTTAAACAAAATGTACCAACTTACAATTAAAAAGCAATCTTACCGTAACAGCTCGTTGCTTCGCGACTGACAAAAGTTAGTATGCAAGGGCTCAGTTTTGGGGAGTTATTATCGCCCCGCTTTACCTGTCGGTAAAGTAGGTAATCGTACCTTTAGTCGTGTGGTACCTTTGGGTGCCAAACGATTGATTATTTCGACCGCGTTTTGAAGCGGCAAACAATCGTGCCCCTATAATAGGCTCGGAGCGGTCAGTCCCCATCCGGGCTAATTCCGTTTGAAAGAGGATACAGATACAAGCTGTACTCTGTCACCCGGAATTGACCCCTAAACCCACTCCATAAAGGACACAATAATCGCCTTTTCCATACGAGTACAAACACTAATCCTCTCAGAGTTTTACATGGCTTCATATCCCTGAACCTGATACTTGTAATAGGTATTTAAATAGGTCCGGTATTATACTACAATTTTCTCTGAGTTAATGTACTTAGGTGTTATTTAAATGGGAAATCGGGAACAACATTTTTTAATTTGTTTTGTAACATTGTAATTAAATTTAAAATGCTATATAATGAATGACAACACAAAGAAAAATTAGGGTAATGGCGGGATTCGAACCTGCAACATCAGCATTCCATGCCTTGCGTATTCCAGTTTCCGCCACATTACCGCTGCCATACCCTACGAATTTTTCAATGTGTTTCGTCTTTACGGTCATTACATTATCCAGGATCTGCTGCAGACTATACATACATAGATATATGTTTTACTGACCTTTAAAGATGTAAACGTCATAGAGAGACATTGTCTGCGCTCGAAAGAGACATAGGTACAAATTAAATTATAGTATTTTATGCAACTGTTGCATAATGAGGGGTCTTAAAACACGAGTGTGGTTTTATGAAACGAGCGTCAGCGAGTTTCATAATAGGATCACACGAGTGTTTTAAGACCTAATTATGTACAGTTGCATACATTACTTTATCTACACACATATCATATGTACTCTATGATGGGTTCAGAAGCCATAAGGCAATGACCTGCATTGCTACTATCTACTTGTGCTAGGTACCTATTAAATATCTATAGACTGTACACTTTAAAATAATGTAATAAAAATGAATTTGAACAAATATAGAACAAATTAGAAAAATTCTCAAAATAATATTGGTTGTTATAATGCTGGTCATTGCCTACGGTTTCTGAATGCATTATAGAGCATTTATGATATATGTGTAGATAAATAGTGTTTATAATACCCATCTCGTCGTAAAAGTGACACTACGGTGTCTCTACGCCCCGTGTCTGTAATAGGCAATGTGCCATAAACTGTACAGATAATAGAAATACCAATACTGACTCAACTACTATAATTATTTATCAGGAAATTTAGTCAAGTCATTAATTTGAAACTATTAGCATAATGGTTATTGTTGAAAGTGATAATTGTTCGCAGCTACGGGGGAGGCACGCACCCGTGGAACAAGTCGGGGGGCGCCTTCGAGCCCTCCACCGAAGACGGCCTTATTGAAGTCGTTGGACTTACCACATATCAACTGGTAAGTCAATAGTTCATCCAGCGCGTAGTGCAGAGTGCGAGCTACATTATAAGCACACTCTCATACATTGTCAGTAGGGTTTGGAATTCCTGGTTTTTCAGTATGCAAAATATCGGGATCCCGGCAATGGTTAGAGCTTGCAAGCCCTAATCCTCAGAGTTATATGCACTTAACAAAAGTGCGTAGTCATTGCACTTTTGTTAAGTGTATATATGACTACTTAGAGTAGAATAATGGTACTATATTTAATCACGTCTCTGAAGTTTAGGTTAATCCGTTTACAAACAAATAGCATTTTTATGTTTATGATATTTTATGGGCTACAAAAGTTGTTCCTTTAATGGGTATTAAGGTGTCGCTGGAGTTTGCCAAGTGCCTCTTAAAATTTCTTTTTACCTATAAACTTTATCATTGTCTGTGTTGCACTATTAAATAACTTCAGAAAGAATTGTAAAAGGTCGGGCGAAAAACGAGCTAAGGGATTTCTGTGATCTCAAAAATGGGTAAAAAAGTTTAAAATAACGTTTAAGAACAAGTTATTTATGAAAATGAATCGCAAAAAGTTAAACATTTTGTAAGCGCTAATTTCGGAATGGAATCATTGGGCCCACAGTTGCTTGTAAAACAATAAATCCTTGCTGTAATAGCATTAGAAATGTAACCGAAACATGGTTTCAAGGTATGATTAATGACCAACAAAATGTGTCGGCCACTTCTCACCGAAAATTGCACATTGTACCGTGAAACTCGGGCCTAATGTATTAGGAAATTGCTATTGTAATAATAAATTAAAGGGATCCGACTGAGATGTCGTCAATAAATCAAATTGGATATACTTTTATGATGTCTGACGTAGGTACTGTTAAAGTCAGATATGACATAGTCATTCTGAAAGTCAAAGCCAAAATATCTTTGTATGCATGGAGCTTTAGAAAAAAAAACCAGCAAAGTGCTGGTCAGACTAGCATACCGAGAGTTCTTAATAAGAAACTTAATAAGCACCGAACATTGCTCTAACGAAAACATAAACTGAATTGGGGGATAAACTTAACTTTGTCATTCGAAAACTGTTGTCCCCATAAATACCAAGTGCAAATATAAGTTTGTAATGTAATTTTTTTTGTGATGTGACTACATTTACTTTTTTCTGGTTTTACCCTTTATTTGTGCAGTAAGACTTTGCTTTTTGCCAAATTTCATGGTTCTAGGTCAACAGGAAGTACCCTATATGTTTTTGATTCCCTTGCGAGTGTATAAAATATGCCGCATAAACGGCCGTATCTTTTGATGGCGTTGACTTAGAAGATTGATTTTTTTACAGCTCTACGGAGCTAAAGAGTTGAGTACCTATTTCATATTCATTTCAGCTCAATACCTCCATGCGTTCCTGAGAAAAAGGGCCTTGACAGACAGACAGACGCTCAACTATGTGAGGGTAACTCCTATAAGGGTTCCTTTTTTCTTTTGAGGTACGGAATCCTAAAAATGTCCACCATCAAGTATCTCTCAACAAGGTAAATTTGTTCCAAAAGTCGAGGGTAATGCAACAGAGTTGAGGTCGAATTTTCAATTTGTTTTTAGTATGACGCTGTGTAGTCGTGTATGTAAATTGTAAATTGTGTTAGTCTCTTACATAATATTAATACCTACAATGAACCAAAGAAGTATGTCAAAGAGATAGTTATAAACTAATATTTTTAATATTGTCACTGTAGCCGCTGCTACAAGCGGGCGGGCACGGCACCTGCATCACACAGTGTAAGACCGCAAAGATCGTGACGACGAAGGTGATCCCAATGCAAGTGGATGGCGAGGCGTGTCGACTGGCGCCCTCTGTCATCACGCTCTCGCGGCTCAACCAAGCACCCATGCTCGCCAAGCGGAAACCTGGCAGGGTCAATGCACCGTGAGTACATATTATAGCTGAAAAACATCAAGGCCTCTGCAAGTAGCAGAACAGCTGTATCACGCAATACAAGACTGCTTCAAAATCCTTCCGCCATCACGTTTGTCAAGACTCAACCAAGCACAATATAAAAATTATAACAACGAAGCGTGCTGTGACGTGTTAAAATTATAATAAAATGATAAAAGAAGCAGCCTTCTAAATAATATCCGAAGTTAGTCCCCTATTTACTAACCCAAAACACGTTTTCCCAATACTTAGTACTGTCAAAATCTTTACTTCTTTGAAAAAAGGCTCCGATCCTTTGGGAAAATTTGGCAAGCGTTGCGTCAAGTTTGGTAAGAATTAGAAGTCATAAGATATTTTTAAACATGTCTGCCATTGTTCGGTTAGGTCAAAAGACCCTTATCAAAGCTTTTTCCTCGAATCGTATTACATTGTGAAATTAAATAAGCCTAACTAGGTGCATAAGAATATTTGAACAAACGATTTATCCTAAGCGGTTTAACAGATTTGAGATTTGTCTTGGTGATATATTTAAATTTAACGTGATCTTTGCAATCAACAATAGTTAGTCCAGGCACTGTATAAAATGCAGGTGCATAAAACTACCGTGAGACTCGGACATATTAGTAAAACGGATCACTCACGTATTTTTACGTCGAGAAATGCCCGACATGTTTCGGACCAGTCCGTGGTCCTTAATCATGAGCCCTCGCATGACATCACACAATCATCATGTGTCATGTGTCACATGTCGGGCATTTCTCGGCGTAAAAATACGTGAGTGATTCGTTTTATTAATATATAATTGCAGGTTCGTTCGATGCTAATTGTTCTGAATAATTGGTCCACACATTATCCGATTTGCTTGTTGTTCGTAAATATTTTTCTTGGTTGAAGAGCAGGGGCACAGAGTTAGGGGAAATGCTCAACATCTAAATATTTTGAACATCATCGCGCACGGTCTTTTTAAACTTACACTGAAAAAATAGTTTTGATACACGTAACCAAAGTTTTGTTTACGTATTACACAAAAAAAGTGACTACCGAACTATTTGTTACACCTTACCTAACTTTTGATTTGTAAATAAGTCATCAAATGTTTATCAGTAGCAAGTACTTTTGCTAATTTAATTGAACTTTGATTACCATTAACCAATATCACCAATAACCAAACTAGTTCGGTTGTCCCTTTTTTTCAGTGTATGCTGTAAGACTAATAAATAAAATGCTTTTTTCATAGCCACGATTCGATATATCAAAGGGGTGAAAATGACAAAAATATGTGAACATGATCCTATTGTGAAGAGTTGGTGCTTGTTCTGATATTTTTGAGCACTTTCTATTCAGATTAAACTTATCGTGTAGCAAAAAACTTTAAAAGCTTTCAAAGTTGTAAACATTAATTATTCAATTGTCTTTACAATTTATTTAAAAAAATCTAAAAACGGGATACCCATTTAAAATTTCTTAACAAAGTTTTCATCTCCCTTGTTTCAGTCAAACGACATTAGACCAACTTTCTCTCACCGTGAATCTCATTACAATGGTTGATTACGAACGCCATCATTACGACAAGGAATTACTCGCTAAGACTGGTAAGGAACATTCTTCGTTAAAGTTCATTAAGTGGAGACAGAGAGCGTGAGGAGGGCTAATTAAATTCTTTATATTTCAGCTGAAAGGGTGGGCACTTTAGAAGTAAACCCCGCAGCTGACTTGGAGCAGATACGCGGCCTCATTCAGAACATGATCAAAGAATCTCAAGCGTACTCGAACCTCGTCGACTGGTGGTTCGTCGACTGTAAGTTCACTACACGCAAGGCTTCGCGTTTTATATTTGCTCGAGTCCTTTTTAATTTGGCATATCTTTTTCCTCGACGATTTCCTTGTACGAAACTCTTTGTAAAAGAATCTGAATAAGGTTTTTGCCTCACCTACTTCGGAATACCAAAGTGATTTTTTACATTTAAATTAGTTTCGTTAAGCTGTTTAATTTTTGTAGCGGTGACGGCGGAGAGGTTTTTCCGTATTGACAAGGCTCAGGAAAACCTCCACTACGCGACGGATATAGGTCACGAGAACATATACATCTTGGATGCGGCGCCGATGACGCCCGACACTGAGTCGACGGCGCACCCCGACACGACGACTTCTCTCGACCACACCGGGCCGTCCATGTCGCTGGAGACCACTACCGGCCTCTCCGTGTCGCTCGACATATCTCAAAGCGTTGACACGCCCAGTGCTGGCGTCTCCCTCGATGTCCCTGAATCTCATGCTAGGTGAGCTTACTATTCGGCAGCCTTAGAATCGCTTGTTGTTTATTAGGCCGATACTTAAGCGTCAATAAATTTAATCTGACCTGTCCGATAGTTGAAGGCTTTAGTAACAAAATGTAGTAGGTTTTCTGAACCAGGTTCTGTGGAGCTCTATCATCAGGTTCTTTAATTATTAAGATGATTGTAATAAGTTAATTTATGTTTGACGCGGAGTCCTTTCTCTCATTGCCTAACTATATATCTACTCGGCCGTTAAAGTATACGGTTTAGCCGTCATAATATCTCTACAAACATAGACGCTACATAAATTATTTTTTAACAGTGAATCTGGTTTGGGCAGCCCAGCACGGACATCAGAAGAATTGCTGACTCCCCAAACGCCACCACCGTCCTTTCCCACCCCTCCAACCCCCAAAACACAAGCACCTCCCACGCTCAAGGCGCAAGCTCCTATAGCACCCAAAACACAACCTCCACCGACGCCAAAACACGTGGCGCCTAAAGTGTCACCGGCGGCGCAGGAGTCGAACTCTCCGCCTCTCTGTACCAGTCCGCTCTCAAAGGACCATCTGCCAACACACGACTCCATCGCACGATTTAAAACGTGAGTCCTTTATTTGCCTCAACGACGTATGTGTGTGCGTTGCGTTGCGTACCATAGTAACCCGCCATTGAATGCTTCGACATTATGCGATCGCAACAAACCGAATCAAACTTCATACAAGGCGTGTTCACAATAATAACTTTCCGTGCCGAGGCTGGCGTAGCTTAGGTAATATAAATGTAAATGTCGAAGCCGTCAATTGGCGAAGTGTGTTTGTTAACACGTCGCGCAAAATAAAAGTTGTCGTAATAGGGGGTTTGGGTGCCGTTGGTATTTAGAGTGCACGCTTCGAGGATATTAGAGCTACGGGTACGTTTACTATTACTATTGTACCCCAAATTAGATACGCAATAGTTGAATAGTTGATGTAATGACTATAGTTCTATAAAACCTGCACGTCGCACATAGGTTTTTTGTGACTGAAATCTGCACTCTATTTCTTCTTTCTTCTATTGCATGCAGCATTCATGAAAAACTTTTTGGACTTGATCAGGAAGTGTTTGGTTATAGGTGAGAACAACACTTATGTATATTTTAAAAGTAGATGTCTACCGTAGACTAGTAGTAGGTTGTTAAATATTTATACTTTTTCTCTGTAATTGTAGAAGACGAATTTTTATTACGTCCAGACAAAAATAAACAAGATAAATTAGTACGGTGGCTCGGTTTTTGTTATGAAAAAGAACACAGAACTTTGTTAGGATTCCGCTATTGCGGTTGTTTACAACATAAAAGTATTTATATTTTTTTCAGAAATTTACTGGAAAAAACGTCAGACACACTCCTGAAGGCTGCAAAAATAGGCGATTTGAAAATGGTAAGACTGATCTCAAATGAAATTCGATACACCTCATTTAGGTATGTGGTTAAAAGGAAATTATTATACAGTTTTCCAATATTTTGGTAAAACCTGCAAAGCTTAAATTAGTCCAATAAATCACTTCAAATATTTACTGCTGTATTCTAAACTTTCGTACACCGCACAGAACAAATAAGAAAGGTTTTTAGTTAAAGTTATATAGGTTAACAATAGGTTCTATCGCTTAAAAACGATCTCTTCCAGGCAGATTGAAGCCACAGACTAACAAAACATATAAGAGTAAGTAGGTGATACATACATACAGAACAGGAAAAAAATGCAAACACGTTACGATCAAAAACGTATAGGTAAATAAATTAATTATAATATACCCAAAAACAGACCTCTTTCCCAGACACCTGTTTTCCTCCTTTTCCATAATTTTTTTTTCTGAAGATGGTCGTAACGAATAAACACAAACAACATTTCGCCAGATGAAGGAGCTACACGCCGCAGGCTACTCCCTACTCTCGATCGACGCCAGCGGCCAAACTGCCCTACACATCGCTGCGCGGTACGGGAACAAGGAGATCGTGAAGTACCTAATTGCGTGCGCGCCGACGGCGATATTGAACATGCGCGACAACGAGAGAGGGCAGACAGCGCTGCACAAGGCGGCGGCGCACAAGCGACGCGCGATCTGCTGCATGCTGGTCGCGGGCGGCGCCAGCCTCACGCGACAGGACCACGCCGGCCTCTCGCCGCGACACCTCGCGCTGCGGGCTGAGGACCACGACCTCGCCGCTTATCTTGAAAGTAAGTAACTAGTTCCTTCCCGCTTTAGTAGCGGCGCGGCGGCTGAAGTCGTATTTTTAATTAGCTGAAGTAAACTGACGTTTGCGTTAAAATGGCTTCAAACACGGCTTTGGTTAGCTATTCATATTTTATTAATTTTAAAGATTATAAATAAAACATCTGTGGCCTGTTTTTAATCCAGAGAGTTAATTGAAATTTCATGGCATTTTGACCTTTCCCAAATTAATTACCTGTCTACTCTGTCTCCGCATTAAAAAAAAACTTTAGTAAGAAATGAAGACATTATCGCGCAAAAACACTACACAATGCCACAATGCGTGTCATGCCGAGTTCTCATTTCCGTGACTGAAATATTATTTTGCTGGTTACTTTTAACATTTCGGTGGACATTTTGTATCACTACGGTGTGGTTGTTTATCATTTCGTTGCTTAAAATAAAATATCTCATATTTGATTAACTACTTTTAATATTAAGGCTTGCTTACACACACCAAATAAAACTGTAAAACAGGCTAAAGTATGCTATCGAAGCCAAGAACCTTTGAATAGAAAGCTTCACTAAAATGATACAAAAAATACAAATGTTAACATCGACCCACCTGCATCAATTTGTCATACAATATACTTACTTCTTATTTTTTACAAGTTAGGAAGTATCTAATTTTATTATTTGTACGATAAAATAACATTTACGAATATAAAAATAACAAAGACCGATCTATTAAGAGTATTCTCTTAAGTTACCTAATTACTTGTAACATTCTGACGACTAAAAATAGTTGATGACGTGGTCTTTCCTTATCCTACATGTTAAGTTAGGATTCCCTTATTGACGTTATTTTATGTCGGTGTTTACCGAAACTAATGCTCGCCTTTCGGCAATGCGGGGGCCTTTAAGTTACTGTTATTAAGTCGTTTGCAGCAAATAGACTCAAAGTTCGAACTCTATCGCTAAACCAGTCTCTATTTCAGGTCAAGAGCATTTTCAATTAGTGTCGGAGGACCTTGAAACAGCCGTCTGAAACAAAAGAATAAAGCCGGCAGCCAGTTGCCGGCTAGCGCGGAGCTGTCCCAGGACAATCGCAAAGTGTAAATAAATAAATAGGAATGGTTTACACCGTGTTGTGAGAATACATTTACTTACTGCATAATTAAATTACCTTTTATTATACTCTAACACCAAAGTGATATTTAGATCTTGTGGAATTAAGATATTTAAATTTAACGTTTCACTAATTAGCTCTATTTACCTGTCATCGAAAGAGTTGATTGTTAAATATTAAGGTGTGATTTCATTGTGAATTTATCAAGTTAGCTAGAAGCTGACAATTAAGTTAGTTATGAAATTACGACTACGAATGATATGAATCAAAATACATATGTATGTGTATGTATATTTTAGGATCCCTTTTATATAGCATGACATTTAATCTTATTTGCGGAACTTCCTACTAATCCAGCAAATTAATCACAAGATCTGAAGTTTGAATGACACTGTTAATAATTATAGACCCCGGAAAAATAACAATTGTGCCAGAATATTACGATGTTTTCTTATACATAATTGGTTTATGATAAAACAAAAAAACTAGTTTTAGTGCGAATTTGCCGCTGAAACTATTATTGCTGGTAAGTAGTAATATATTAAGCCAACGTTTATCAGCATTATTCAATAAGTAAAGTTTCCTATATCTATTTAAAATCTGACGAGCTTGTCCACTGCAAATGCGATATATTTATTAAGCATATGAGAAAATAAAGTAGGATATAGTTAAATTACAAAAGAATTTTCATCGTCATAATACCAATCACCTTTTACTAAATAATAGTTATTCAGATAAAATTCAAGTAATAATATAAGAAAAAAGAATCAGAATTTTAATACTTCTCATATTTTATCCTTTTATAAAGATAAAGAAATTTGTGATAGTTATGTTTCAGCCTCGCAACTAAACGCGAACAGGGCCCTTGGCCCAAAACTAGTGGCCCTCGTGGTCTGTAACGTCCCCCTTCCCCTTCGGCAACTGAATAGGGAGATCTCACCCCGTTTATTAATCGCCTATCATCCAATTATGCCCCATAAGATAGATCGATAAGCACGACAAGTGTGCCGTGATCTGGTTCAGAAGTTATAGGCTATTAATTATATAAATACAATTCCTACGTTACATTAACTTGGACTTTTAAAGACCTCAATTTATAGAATATTATTTGTTTGTGTAGTCGGTCCTTAATTTGGCAATAATAATGAAGTCTAAGACTAAATTCGTTAATGTTGTAATATAAAGCTGATGTAATGTTTACTTTTAAATGATCTCAGCGCCTTACGTTAGCTTACCTCTATGTTGTTGTTGCCTTTGTTGTTACTGTAAGACTTCTTAGTAACTAATGGGTAATTTGAATGTCAAATGACTGTACGTAAGTATTTCGTTTATGTCTAGACTTGGTAACTTTTACCTTAATGCCTGCTAATCTTTAAAAAGATAATATATAAAATATTTAAAGAGACTCTTTGGGAAAATAATAAAAAGAAAATTAATTTTGTAATTTCTTTATTTTTCAATTCTGTCTAGACTTAGTAACTTTGCTTCCTGTCATGCATGGTCTTCTTTATGTTTAGTTTTTTTTAGACACATAGTAAGTATCTATTTGCTTTCTCTTTATAAAATATTTTTTTTTCATGTATTAAGCCAGTGCGTCGTTTTTTTTTTTAAGTTGTTGTGGTGTGACTCGTGGAGTCATAGTGTGACCTATCTTCTTATTACTATGTAATGCCAATGCCAGTAACTTAAGTGTAAGTTTTTGTCACATTTTGTAAATCTTGTGAACATCTCGATCTCGATTACTGTCGGAACAGTTTGGTGCGGGTACGGGCCGCTAGAGGCGCTGTCTGTATTCGCACAGTAATTGAGAAGTTAACGCTATCGCGTTCGAGCCGTTTCTTGTTAGAAAAACTTACACTAAAGGTACTGTACGTGTAGACGTGTACTTAATAGTTTAGTGATTAACGAATTTACTCGTACTACTCGCGAACAAGCGAACAATGAAAGACAAAGCTGTGAGAATTTTGGTCATAATGTAAAAAGTAAGTTCATTTTTATCATAGGCAAGAACGATGTACTGTACACAATAACGCTGTTTTGTGGGGTTACGTTTTGTGTTTGTAGATAGAGTAAGAGGCATTATTGTTCACCGGTAGTGTAAAATATTTACTTATGTGTTAGATTTTAAAGTTCGCACCCTACACCGAAACGACCTATTCATTCCTGTTCAGACGAATATCTTAATATCTTCCTTTCACGTTGCTTATGTGATCGATCCTCCTATAAAGAAATAAGATACGTATGTTTTAAATAAAGATAAGATAATTACCTATGTTTGAAATATGTTTGAAGGTTTGCTCATTTCAAGCCGGATTAAAAATGTAATATGTATACATTTATTATGTAAGAAGACAGATCTAAAAATGAAGCTATCAAGTAAGATAGAGTAGGTATCGCAATAGGTACCTGCGCCCACTTGTTAGTGATACTTTCCTATTAGGTAGTATCATAGTCTTTGTACCTACATACTATACTGGAGGCCTTCGTGTAGTATATTAATATTAAAATAATTCTTATAAAGTAAATACTTTAGAATTACCAACTTCGCGACCAATTTCTATCTAACTGATTTTCTATTATGGATATCACTAGTTCATTAGATATTAGAGGTTTAAGCACTGAAATAATTATTACGAGTTATATCGTATCTTCTTGCTCCACCTTTATTACTCACAACAATATAAATGATGTCCCAGGATCGGAAGACGAGTATTATGAAATTTCATATTCGTACAGTTCTCGAGCATATGGAAAACGCATCGGCAAAACCAGTAAAGAGGACAACGCCGGGGACGTTTTTGGTTAGGGTATGCCTCCACCATAAGGGGTAAGGAACTCATAACCCTCGAGCAGGCCCCGAACTCGGAATAGACATAAAGCGTCTCCTCTCCGACCAAAAAAGAAGTTTAATTAAATCAAATTTTTCATAGGAACGTGTCACTTTAGAATAGACGGGTGATTCCGCTGCCACGTGTTTTACATTCGTTTGGGACCTGTGCATCGTAGGTATAGCCAACCAATTTGATTCATAGGCCACTGGGGAACCTTTTCACAACAATTATCATAATGGCTTGTCATAATATCGCAGCGATGACACATTGCAACAACATTCTACAGTGGCCTATGAATCAAATTGATTATCTTGACTGTACAGTCAAGGTTATAAATATCTATACAGCCATGTGGACGAATACTAACCTTATTGTCAGTGTCAGAGAGGTGTGTAGATCGTTTTTGTATCTTGGGATATACGAGTATACTTATAACCTTGACTGTACAATCACGAGTTGGTAAAAGCTCTATACTCGGAAATGGAATCCAAAGATGGAGATGGAGATTAAGATCAAAAGTATGGGTGTACAAATGACATGATCTGGTGAATAGTGTGGTCAAATCGGGAGCAATATCATGTGATATGGAGTCTTTCACCTGATCAACAGAGGTGGAGGCCCGACCACAACAGGCATGAGAATATTTCGTATATTATTTTATTTAATGTCATCTGTAAACCCCAGCTTTTGATCTCGTATTTCATTATTGAGTCTCTATCCTATCCCTCCAAAAATATGTATACACCGCCTTATGTTGCTGACAATAATGTTGAGTTTACATATTTGTGAAAGATTGGGAAACATTCTCTGTAAACATGTTCGTATTCGTGGCTGTTTATAAGTTAAATGCCTTTTTTATCGTTCAAGTTGGGAACGCCAAGAAATTCCGTTCTCTCTTTTCATTTAAATATTTGCACATTTTATGATTAGACAGACAGACGTTGCAATTACCAAAGACATAATATGTTATTTAGCGTTATAAAGTAAAAAGCCTATGTCCGTTCTGGTACCGTCAATTAGATAACACTTAAATATAGTCATTTTGGTAAGCCGAAATTATTACGACTTTTAAAACATAAAAACGTTGTCGGACGAAATTTTGATTTTGAATTTAATTTAACGCCTGGTGAGCTGTATTCATTTTTAAAAAATATATCATTAAGGTTTTTCGACGTTTCCTGAAATTATCGCTTTTTTAACGACTGCCGCAAAAAACCAGGGTTAAGGTTTTTTTGTAATTCAATTTTAATCTATCAAAATACGACATGGTCGAGTAGTTATCTTGGTTATCTTGTGTAGTTACTTTATTGATATTTTAAATCAAAGAATGACTGCAAAAGGCGTGTCTTATATGATTCTATATACGCAATCAGTTCCGGCTTTGTGCAGTATTTCTGAGTTACCTGTTGTAATTAAGTATGACATCGGTTGAATAATATTATTTATTTATTAAAGTGGCCTTTCGTTCTATCGGCTCTAATTGTATAATAACTATTCTTGTTAATTAATTAATTTGTTAATGTAAATGTTGATGATGTGTTATAATGGTCGTTTCCATGTTATTAATTTATTGGTAGGGTTAGATAATAAATTGACACATAAAGCAAAATGGGGTTGTATTGTACCGTTGCCTTGCAATGGTTGTACTAGGTACGTACAAGGTTCGTCAAACATATTTTGCATTTGAATACAAGTCGCTCCTCAAACATGTTTACTGGTACTATTTATTCTCGAATACTTTATAATTAAAAGTATTATAAAAGACACCAAATTAATTAAATTTTCACCTAGAAACCTAAGATCTTAAAATGAATACCAAACGTGTAATTATTCTTAAATATTGTGATATGGTCTAATTTGCTATGAGTTGTGTCTTCGCAGACCGCCGCTTGCGGGTACAGTAAGCAGCTGATATATCACAACTGACGATACTAAAAAGGGCTACATTCGACTCTATTGTCGATAGAGTAAGGGCGTGTGTAGCACCTTTTGAACTCTTCGAGTCTTTTAGCTACTTTTCCTACTGACTGTACTTACTTAACATTTGTCAATGTTTTACTAAAATATATTTAATATGTTCACAATTTTATTGTAATTTTGGTGGCAGAACGTGTAACTTTCTGTTTGTCAATAAATTAACTGAACTGAATGTAAATCCTAAAAACATGTTTGTACTGTGTACGTACAGTCACGAAAAGGTATTGTTTGGCCCCTAGTCTATAAACTTAATTGGGTATGTTATACAAATTGAACAAAATCGGCTATAATCGCTTAAGGAAAATGAGAAAGCTAAATTTATCTTTGTCACTGTGTGCGGACGTGATTAATGGGACATGTCAATTTATTTTTAGTTCAAATTGCTGGAATAATCCACAAGAACCTTATCTACATTTTCCGGGTTACAACATATGTCTTGTTTCGTTGGTAATTGTCGTTTTCCTGTTTGTATATATTTGCTTCTAAACCATATACCTTACTTTTTATATGTTTGACAGTATTGTCAAGTATCTTTTTCTTTCAAAATTACAATTCTATGCGGTGACTATGAATAAACATATGTATCTATAGCCAAGTAGCAGATTATTGAATTATCTGCAGAAAACAGATTGTAGCCCACGCAGGTTACATGTGGCCTTTAACATTATATCGATTGGTAAATTAAGATAATACGCAATGCTAGAGATAGAAATAGTATTTCTTCTTTTCATGAAACGAGTATAACCGATATTGATCGAATGGTCTTACACGGCCAAATTAGGATTATAAGCAAGTGGCTCAACAATCCCTCTTTGCGACCGTACAGTCGACCAAGAAGATGGTCTTCTACTTTTAAACCTTAATAAACATACAATAGAGTCGAAAAGTAGTAGACTACTTTATTTGCTTACTGTACCTAGTATCTTGTAATGTAACACGACATGGCAGCGCATTGTTTTATGGCTCTCGGCCAAAGAACAATACGCTACAGAAGAGTTATAGCTCCGCGCGCTGCCTACGTGACGCACCGGCGGGAACGCGGGAACATGCTTTATGGGCTTGCCCCTTTTGAATTTTTCCTAAAAGAAAACTTTATTGTGTTACAAAACAATGTACGACACAACTAATGGCAAGTTAGTGTACCTACTACCTTTATTGTATTGATATTGTAGCAATTTTTGAAATGTATAATGTCTAATTAGATATGTAAAACTTATACTGAATTTTTAGCCCCCTTGATCTACCTGTAAAGGTAACTATTATCTTATATAAAATATTGAAAATTTGGGAAGTACCTAATATAAAAGTAATTAAAATAATGTTTTGAGAGCACTCGTTTCATTAAGTACATTATTTTTGCACTCAATGAAATCACTATTTTAAATAAAATATTAACGATGTACACTGAAAGAACAATAAAATGAAGTACGACTTAAATGGAGTTTCCTTTTTATAATCATCACCAAAACCATGCACGCATGTAATCTAAAGGCGGAATTCCACTAATATATCAGTCGGATCGAGAATTTGATCAAGGTCAAAAAATTTCCCACCCTGTAAAATAAAAATGTAAAATGTAGGTATGTTTTCTTTTTGTATATTTTATTAGTTATTTTATCTACACACATATCATAATGGCTAAATAACGCGTTCAAAAACTCTAGGAAATGACCAGCATTATTACAACCAATGTTATTATAAGAATTTTCTTGTCTGTGGTAGTAGGTAAATCTGTTCTTTATTGGTCATCACATTACCAATATCTCGTGACTGCTCGTGACGTTATGAATTTAAATTTGGAACAGCTGTCAAAATTCAAAATATCGATACGAAACGTCAACTCAGTATGTTATTTTCGTTATTTTAATTTAAACGCACGACATATGATCTCGAGTGACATGACAATAGGGACTTCATTCGTTTGTCTATGATTTAAAAAAACGTTCGTCTTGACGGATAGATCGAATTGCCGCCATACTTGTTTGTTGGTTTTTTGCTGTTACAGTTTTTTGCAGTTATGATATGTGTGTAGATAAAGTAATGTATGCAACTGTATATAATTAGGCCTTAAAACACTCGTGTCATCCTATTATGAAACTCGCTAGCGCTCGTTTCATAAAACCACACTCGTGTTTTGAGGCCTCTCATTATACAGGGTGTCCCAAAACCCTTCAAAAAAACATATACAGGGGGGTAGTGTAAGTGATTGCGAACATCCCTATGTATTTTTTTTTTAATTTGGTTGTGTTTGAAAATTTTAATAAAAAATAAAACATTTTACTTGCGCCTAGTGCCTCTCCAACTCAATATAAAAGATGCATGTAAAATGTCATCATACAGTCATTCAGAACAAAATGTTTTAAACATAGAGCGAACGAATGATAACCAAGACCGAGTCTTGTCGTTTCTTGTCAAGCCTCTGTCAAGCGGATCAACATCAAAATGTTTTTCTATTATTGTTGCGTGAATATTACTGATTTACGAATTGCTGACTTTGGTGGAACTCGATGGGTTACCATTAAATGGCGAGAAAGCGAGCGCGGGTGTTAATAAGATGTCTCATCAGTAGGCTTTTATCCAAGGCCTTATTATAAGTATAATATTCGTGTTATGTTGAACGTGCGTGGCGATTCTGACCTTTGTTGCGGCCGTATGATAATCAGCGTTATTGTATCTATCTACAAGTGCGCACTAGAAAATACCCTCTTGATGTCTCAGACATGGGCTTTAGTATCATATTTATGCTGATAAGGAAACCATTTAGAAATGCGAACACCACAGATTTTACCTGTGCTGGCGAGAGACACCTGGCGATCTAGATGTGTCTTGTTCAGGACTATTTTAAAACGAAGATGAGAGGATAAGTCCATCCTTCTTTAATCAGTGGCAAGAAAAGGTCGCGTTTGCTTTCGATAGCGACTACACAGAAACCAAAACTAAAATCGCGTGATCATACCTGCAGACACAGTTGGAAGGGATAGAAATGAACATTCTAGGGAGTGAAGAAAGGATGCATGGGGGAAGCCTCAAGCAACTTCTTTCTGGGCAGGACTGATGCCACTATGGGAAGATGGGTAGAAAGAAGTCATTATCAGGAAATATCTTAACAGTTCTACTAGTTTCAGATGAAAGTTATATTCGCATTTAATTAAATAAATAAAGTCTACGTTTCAGTTTTATTCGCAAATAATTAGCAGACAATTGACGACGAGTGTCGTAAGAAAAAGACCCGTTTACTGTGTATTTGTTAGTCTGCCGTTGAGAGTAGCTTCGCAAGGCCCAAAGAAATTAGTAAATTTTAATGCTGTTATTTTATGTTAACGCTAGCTTATAACATACTAACAAAGTTTAATAACTACAATATCTGAAGATCATAAGAGAATATTATGTGATCTATCTTTAAAAATTGGCTTAATTTTCCCAGCATTTTGTCACTGGTGCAATGAGATTTAGGTACCTATGTTAGAGATGTTTATCAAATACTATGTTTGTTTATTGTGAGAATAATTTATATGATTTATTAATTACGACTCTCCAAAATACTAAATATCATATCTTTCTTTCTCCGGAAAATACATTTACTGAGTAAAATCTGCGTATATTTTATAAAACATTAAAACACACGAACACTGATCCTTTCCTTGTATTTTTATTTCAGAAAGAATGATCAAAACGGTTTAAGTTTTAGAGGAGGCAAAACGAAACACTGAAACCTCGATCTGCACCATTTAATAAACATAATTTACCGCTTAAGGTGTAACTGTTATTTTCATGCTCATTTTCAATGACTTCACCAATAAGGTGCAATGGCAATAATTTGCCACAGCTTTAGTGGTAAAAACAGGATTTTTGACTAGAATTGTACAGTAGTTATCTTTTACTAACATAGCGGCGGTGGTGCAAGCCCCTGCGCCACCTTAGCCCCATCGATGCACGCGGGCCTTTTGCCACCGCACGACGCAAACCACATGACCCAGGGGGTCGCGTGTCCATTGCTGAACGCAGGTTGGCCAAGCCTCGCAATCGTTTACACTTCTTTTGCGTGCCCCCATACCCATGCACTGGCCTTAATCGTCATCCACGTCCGAAACTGTGTGCTAATCAAAGTCGCTGCACCCGGTCTTCAACCACCTGCACTGCCTAGCAAGATTATATTTATCACCACCATTAATCGACTTAAAATAAGAATGGTGGTTCTCAATTCGTCGGGATCTTTTTATTAACATATTTATTGTTTTAATGGGATGATGAATACTGTAAAAAGTTTCACAGGGGGTTTTTCATACTTTGGTCGGCCCATGGGTCGGCCTAATACCACTGTATGTGGTGAATGGATGGAAAAGTTGGAACATTTTAAATAAATCCTCCTTTATGTCACTATCTTCTTTGGTCGATCGACAAGGAACTTGTACCTGGCCATGACAGAATGACAGTTACACTTTATATTGTACGTAAATCAGAGTAAGCAAATGGGCTAATGCAAAACGAAGAAGATTGTTTATAATAGTATAATTTTTATTTTAGTTTAAACTTCCTTATGACGTCGAGCTCAACGCTGATGCGCTTAGGAATATCAGAACTGATGTGGTAAGTATTCTAGCAATACCTCTATGCAACTAACCACCATAACCCCTGTTGCAGCAAAACGTACCGACAGGATGATAGTTACATATTCATTATCATGAATGTGCATGTTTCCTTACGACACTTTCCCTCGCCGTAAAAGCGTTCGTTACTACAGCAATAACAAAAGTTAGAAAAACTTATTAGTCATGGCGACTGGTTGAGGTTCGAATCCTTCCTTGCACATTCTAACCCCCGGGAAGGGATTAAAAAAGAGTTTTAGTAAATTCAAAGTTAGACCCAATCTTACTAGTCTACTAGCGACCCCCCCTGACTTTGCACGGATGTAATTTACCACCGAAAACTTAATTAAAAGGTATCGTACATAAAAACTCTCTGTACAAAATTGCCTAAGTGACAGTCAAAACCGTATCCATACCGTTGCGTGGTTTAGAAGAAGTAAGAAGCCGGAGATATGAGCTCAAACAGGAACTAAGATGGAACTGGATGGAAAGATAAAGATATGCTCTTGTCCTTTTCCTGCGTCCTGCAGGATAAGATCAAGCATCTAAAAAAGGACATCCCTTTCATTCCCATAACTTATTTTACCTATTATTCAAAGTCAGACATTGATATTCATGTTGTTTATGTTCAAAGTAATCGATACCTATTCATAAAGATTTTAGGCCATAATTGTAAATAATTAAAAAGTTAATTAATTGTAAATAATATTTGGCACTGTGGATAATCATCCATAGTGCCAAATATTATTATAATTTATAAGAGTCATAAATTAAACTCGTGTTTATGTTTATTATGGCATTTTTTATGCATATGCGAATGCATTAAAGAACATAATTAAAAAAGCGACCATGTTCATCCCTATTTTGTCCGTCCGTCCGTCCGTCTGGTCGTCATTCCGTCCGTTCTTCCGTCCGTACGTCCGTCCGTCTGTCCGTCTGTCCGTCCGTCCGTCCGCAGACCGCCGCTCATCCGTTCGTCCGTCCGTCTGTCCGTCAGTCCGTCCGCCTATCCATTCGTCCGTCCGTCCGTCCGCCCATCCGGCTGCCATCCGTCCGTCCGTCCGTCCGATCGACCGGCCGACTGACGAGTCCACCGGCCGCCGGCCAACCAAACCCGTCTGTCGATACACCCGCTGCCCATTCATCCCTCCGATCGCTCGACAGACCGACCGTCATAATGGCGTGTCCGCCCATCCGACCATCTGGCGTTAGCCCGTCCGCCCACCCATTCGTTCGTCCGTCCGTCCGCACGTCTGTCCGACAGATCGGCTGACCTAATGGCCGCCGTCCGATTGCACTTCTGTCAGTCTGTCCGTCTGTACGGCCGTCCGTCCTCAGGCCCCACTCATCCGTTCATCCGTCCGTTTGTCTGTCAGTCCGTCCGCCTATCCATTCGTCCGTCCGTCAGTCCGTCCACCCGTCCATTCGTCCGCCCATCCGGCTGCCGTCCGTCCGTCCGTCCGTCCGATCGTCCGACCGACCGACTGGTAACCTGCCAGCCGGCCTGTCCGAGCCCGTCTGTCGTCACACCCGCTGCCCATTCATCCGTCCGCCCGCTCGACAGACCGACCGTCATAATGGCCTGTCCGCGCGTCCGTTCATGCGTCCATCTGGCGTCAGTCCGTCCGCCTACCAATTCGTTCGTCCGTCCGTCTGTTTGACTGACCTAATGGCCGCCGTTCGATTGCCCTTCTGTCCGTCCGTCCGTCCGTTTGTTTGTCTGTCTATCAATCTGTCTAAAGTCCTGAACTAATTTTCGAAATTCCATTACCCTACGCCATTACCAAAGTTTTGCTATTGATAAGACATTGTGTTACATTAATAAAACGCACATACTAGACAATAAAGGGTTCTCTTAATTCTCCGACACAAATCCACTACATATTATGGTATGGTGGTGAAGTTAATGATTTTTTTTTTAATACAGGAAGGCTAACATCGAAGATGGAATACCTCTTGTGCCAGTATTTTCACCGGCTTTCTTGCTCTCCACGCCAGAACTCAACACTGCAAGCACTGCTGCTTAGCAGCTGGATTAGCAAGCAAAATGATGGTGGTCATCCAGACGGACCATGCACAAGATCCAACCACCTGCAAAACCTAAACCTAGCATCACAATGTTATCGTTTATTTAGTGCACATAGTACTTGTCTCCGTATGCAGCACACAACCATCGCCGCACCGCTACTAGTCACCACTTCTGCTTTAAGACTGCAGCGACCGGCGAACGTCACGCTACTCGCAAATGCCGATGTGTAATGACTTTGTTTGGGATTCCTTTATTAACTAACTAAAAAAACTTTTAACCGTCAGTTTTCACTGTTCAGTGTTAGTTCAGTTTTAACTGACAGTGAAAGAAGGAGAATCTTATGTTGCACAGAATCAGTTTTGACTGTCAGTTAATAGTGATCGTGTATAGCTCGCATAAGGTTGTATAGTACCTCGTCAAGCGGCTATGCTCGCGCCATCTTGCGAGCGATGGCTAGGATAGCTGCGAGGCACAATTGTAGCCCACGCTCGCTGTTAGGCCAACCTGTCTTAGTCGCTGCCTTACTACCGTTAGCATCATCTCCTACGCTGGCAACATGGATCACGCAACTCGACACCCGCATCCTAATGTACAGGTCAACAGTGTCGGTCGAGAAGGTGCGTATCACGTTAGCATTCCTGGACATAGTGCTAGGCGAACGAACGCGACGACGACTACCATCGCGTCGTCGTCGCGTTCGTCACCGACCCCGCTGTGTTAAGAACTTGTGCAGCGGTGGTGCAGACGCTTGCGGTCCTGTGGTCCTCACTTTCTGTCACGCAGTCACGCGACATACTTAAACCACAAACCAATAGGGCTGTCGGGCACCACTGTGCTCACATTCATCACGGAAGAGAGTTCTAGGCTACTTTGTTATAGTTTATCGTCGTCATATGTGGCGACGCCGTTTGAATCTCGTCTGTAACTGCCATCCGGTACGGTACGGTATTTGCAGGGGCGTAGCGAGGTACGGGCAGGATACACGCGCCCCCCCTAGAAGATGCAGTTAATTAGCAGGAATGCTCACGAACCTTAAAGCAGGTATTTGAGGGAGGTACATTTTTCTTCGCCTGCCTTCCCATAACAGAATCCTGGCTACACCCTTGGCCATTTGCCTGTGAAGGTACGTTGTGGGTAGGTTTGTGCCGTCTGTAATAACTCGCATCTCTGCAACGAGCTGCAACGCTTACTACGCGGTCAAAACCGCAAAAAACCGAGCATCCCAGTTCTGCGCCCACAGATGCAGCAACAATACCGATGTCGTCGAAGCCCTGCTCATCCTATAGAGGGTTTTACATGCGCTGCAATGTACTTTTTCAACAAATTACCTTATGTAACCGCACAGTGCGAAAGTACGTCAAAACATGTATTGTCGTTTTGAAGTAAAAATTGATACGCTTGTTAAATAAACCAATTTCATACAACCACAATCATTATAAGACTAACTAGCGCACTATGGGACTACTTTTTGAGAATAGGAATAAACAGTTTCAAAAATGTTTTTGTTTGTTATTTCTGGTAAATGCATTCACGGCCTCAAACACATAAGTGCAATTGGTTATTGCTTTGGAGGCGTGCCCGTTTGCTGACTCAACTTTTTAATCACACCTCGGGCAGCGCCTAAAACGCACATTTGTGTTTGGGGTAGGCAAGCCACGTAATCACCTCTAGCATTTGCGCGGCTTGTAACCTGTGCACCTAGCACGAATCTTCTCGACACGCGTTAACTCGCTACGTAACTCAGTGCGTCTCATTCTAACCAGTCTAGTAGGAGAGAGACGCACTGAGTTACGTAGGGAGTTAACGCGTATCGAGAAGAGTCGTGCTAGGTGCACTGCTCGAATCCGAGCTGTTACAATACGCGGGAATATATCCGGTGACTACGTGGCTGTACGCGTTAAAAAGCACTTCGTGAACAGAAAGCGTATATCTTTATATCCGCTTTTCTAACCAGTTTACGTTTGCGAAATGGATAGGTACTTTTTGTCCAATTACGTTTGTACTCAATATGTTTTAATGGCTCCTTTTTTAAGTTGCTTCGCTCATAAGACTCCTTTTACTGTTTAAATATTACCTAGCCGATGGAAAAGGACACATTAAATTTAGAGAGGGATAACAAAATAGTTATCTGAATCCAATCTGAATCAGAAAGGCAAGCATGCGCCTTAAAAATTTCTCCGCCGTCATCGTTTATGCCCTCTTTCATATTGGTCTAATCAGAAAGAGATGCAAACTTATTGTATATTAATTACGTGTGCTAGTCATGCAGACAAGAGTTTGGCAACAAGAAGTTTTAGTTGATTGTTGTTGTTTCTGGTTACTGTCGTTTGAATGAACGAATCTACGGAACGAATGATTTAGATTTAATGACATTCATTTTAGAATCCTATTGCAATTATGATTAGTGTTGAAAGTTGATGGCCTAAAATTGTGACCGATATCTAAGAACTGTAAAAATGACGTCAGAGGGAATCCATTGTAAAGCTGGGAGGTACCGGGAGCAAACGTGTTTTAATACTTTCGTTTTTTTGATCCTACGTCGTCAAAAATTAAAATAATCAAAAAAGAAAAACACAGGGTTGTTCGCAATCACTCACTCTATCACGCTGTATATGTTTTTTTGAAGGGTTTTGGGACACCCTGTATAGCAGTTGCATAAAATACTATTGTTACTTAGCTGCTGTAGCTACAATAGGTATCGGTAATAATTTCTAAGGATGGTTTTTATAGACCGTACTCAAGTTTCAGTTTAGTAATAATCCAGTATATTAAATTCGAAAACTGGAATATGGTTTACAGTTGCCACCCTAAGAAATACAATTGACAAATACACTGTGGACCCTAGCTGTCAGAATGGCTAGCACGTCATGAAGCGACTTGCGCGAGAGTCGACATAGAAGCGCGAGATATACTTTGCCTCGAACCGTGTAAAGTAAGGTTCGATAGACATACATGGCCAATGTTGTTAATAAACCATGGTTTATTTACCATTATCACTCCGTAATCACTTACTTTTGAACAACGATTTAAGCTCCTTTACCGCTTTAAGTCAAAATATCTATGGATATTATTTCAAAGCCAATATCAAATGACTAATCGTAATAATCTTGTAGCTTTTCATTTTATTTATCTTAAGGTCATCCCTGAAAGGTATATCTATTAATAATTGACGGCAGTCGCTGTCCATCATAATTGGGTTCCCGACTTCCTTTTACAAGAACGTAATACAGATTGATAATGATAACTTATTCTATTTCTGAATTTATCACGAAAGTAATTACAACACAATATATGACAGCGGTCAAAGATGGTCAACAACAACAACAACAGCAACAAATATTCGTTATTGTACACCATATAAAAATACAAAGCAAACAAATAAACGAATTAGAAAGGTAGATAATAGGCGAATAGGTCAAAAGTGAAGCTTTCACGATAATTTTACACTAACTTTGCGGTGCCTGCGACTTCGTTCGCGTGGAATACAACTGATAGCCAATGTCTTAATCTTAATCTTCCGTTCCTGTCTGTCCTAAATAAACCACGCAACGGATTTGGATACGGTTTTCACTGTCACTTAGATAATTTCTTAAGAACGATTTTTATGTATATTGCATTCTATTTGTACCCGTTCGAAGCGGGTCGCTAGTAAATAAAAAAAATAAAAAAGTAAGGTCAAGTGGGGTAACAGGAGCACGGGAAGTGGAGGGACGAGTTACTATTACTCACATACATAATCAGATGCTTAATTTTGCTTTACTTACACATTCAGTGCCAGGACCCCACTAGTCGGGTTCTCTGGTCGTAGAGGATTTTCGCTAAAAAACGGAAAACTGCTGCTACGAGCTTCGAGTGTAGCACATAGCGCTACGTGGCAGTAAATATATTAATTTTATTGGTGAAAATGATTATTTTAATTGAAAAACTTGCCATAGTTGCCATATGCGTACCGGGCCTGCGTAGTGTAGGGTTTTTGGGACGGCAGAAATTGTGGGCAACAGAGAATGTTGATGAGCTGAGATGTTAGAAATGCACATCGAAATAATACTAAACAATGATTTAATCGCGTGTAAGTCCCGTCAACGTTATAAATAGCGATAAAAGAATCCTAAGCGGAGTAAGGTGCGAGCAGCTGCTAGTAAATAATATTTTATATGATAAACAATAATGCAGGCAGCCCCCGAATGTTTCTGTGTTGCGCAATAGTCCTCCTTAACCGGGCTTAGGACGGTTTGGGGGACTTCACAAGTCAGATTTGAGCGTAAATTACCTTACCCGCATAATGTTTTTCTGTACCGACACGGCGACTCAAAAACTTTATATTCAATTCAGCACAAGCGAAGTGTAACCAAGCTTTCATTGAACCCGTGACCTTTATGTGAACCTAGAGATTTGGACATTTTTCACGAACGACGGATTTCCTTAATAGTCGCAAACCCTTTAGCAGAAGAAACGTTTCCCTTTGAACCCTTGTACTTTCAGAAACTGTCACAAATGTTCCCGGAAAAGTATCGCAAAAAGGTAGTTTATTGTTGAAAGCCAATAAAGTTTGTGCTGTATGTTAATGTAGCAAAGGAGAAGTTTAACCTCAACCGGGGTCCGGGCGTGGCCGCAGCAGGCGCCCCTTTCTAGTTTACTCACGCCTTTTAGAAACAGATTTTATAAACGCCTGCTCAGGGAAGCTTTTACTGAGATCCGTTAAAAAAGCAAAATTAATTCAGAAGCAAATTGATTTCAATTGTGTTATGTCAGGGATTTATCATTCTTTTCTTTAAGAGTTGTTTAGGAGTGTTGCTTTTGTGTTAGGATAAAGCGAAATGTTGTTCGGTTTTATTTAATCCTCGAAAAAAGTGAGGATTGTTATAAGTTGAGACCTATTTTTATGTCTCTCTCTGTTTGTCTTTGTTTCTCTACAGCAACGTATCCTTCAAACAGGCGTCCCGATTTAAATGCGGATTTTTTTAATTTGAAAGCAGGTTTTGTAGCGTTGGTTCTTTTTGTTACAAATCGGTCCAGAAAAATACGAACCTGGAAAAACTAGAGACAATGGTGTCTTGAGGATATTTATATAAAACATATACATATATTGGGATCATTAACACCAATTGACTTCTAGTTTCAAACTGAGTTCGGATTGTACTACATTTAAACAAATACAAATATTTTTAAATACTTACTTAATAATGTCATAAACATCTACGACTCTGATAGATATGGGCAGTCTCAGAAGTAGCGGAGCATTTTAGTACTTTGTCGCTGGAAGGAATGTGATAAATTTGAGCAACTCCCATTTTATACGTTACTAGCGGACGCGCGCGACTTCGTTCACGTAAAATTAGTAGCCTATGTCCGTCAGGAATAGTGTAGCTTTCTATCTGTGAAATCGGTTCAGTAGTTCCAGAGATTACCCCCTACATACAAACAAACTAACAAAAAAACAAACAAAGTTAACCTCTTTATTATATTAGTGTAGATAACGACTAGGTTCTTAAGTGTTTAGCTGCTTCTGAAGCTGGCTGTATCAACATTCTTCATCATACGAAACAATGCCCCTTACTGTAATGAAAACCTGAAACCTTTAGCTTCGTAGTTAGTTTCACCATCGACGCTCCAGTTGCATCAAAGTCAAACTCAAAGTCAAAATATATTTTTGTTAGTTATTTAACACTATACTAGCCAGGGATCGCCAATGCAAAAGGGGATCTTTTTTTATTCTTGTCCAAGATACAGTCCTTAATGTATAATGCATAATGATGCATTGTCAAAAGTTCTTGGTCGCCCCGGGTACTTGCTTTCTTTTATTAAACCCTACATCCACCTGCCCACAGCCTCCTTAACCTGCGCAAGGTAACACCACGATATTCCTTAGTTACGTTACGAAGCTATTAAAAGTTTACTTTCATTTATAAATTTAACAGTAATTTTATAAGGCGATTCATAGTAAACAAAGGAACGTCTTACTATGATCTCTTTCATGATAAGGCCTGTTGAGTAAGTTGCTGTTAGCCTGGGAAAATTTATTTCAGGTTTGTATTTGCTACATAATAATTAAGAAATAAATAAATAATATTATGGGTATCGGAGACATAAACCTCGCTTTATCGTTAGTATATGAAAATGAAAATTGTTTTCATAGTGGTAGAACAATACTGTAGACAGTTTCTGGTTGCAGTAACAAAAGTGGACTCGACCAGGCAGCCAGGGTAGTACCACACTCTTAAAGAATATCGCGTAAAGTATAGTTTGTTTATTGCGTTTCGAACGGAGAGTGAGATATTCTGACTCATGAAAAAGCCGGCGTCAGATTCTATTGGAATCGCTGTTTAGCATGGGCGGCGATGGTCACTTTCCCTTCACGTATTTCGCATCGTTCGCCTCTCTTTTCTATTCAGAATGTTAGTTAAATACTTAATTACTTAAAAGGATAACTCTCCCATTAGTGCTAAAAGCATGTTCAGATATTATCAAAATAAAACGTCTAGTAAAATTTCTATGCGGATTTACATAAAAACCAACGGGAAACCGTGGCACTTTTGCTGAAACATTTTTTCTTTTTGTAAACAAGCCAAATGCCCCCAAGCAGCCGAGCCGCTAATCCACTTATAACCTAGCTGAGCATCCTGTGTAAGTAAACATCCTATCAAATTTCAGTTGTGTATGTACAAAGATATCTACACTATAAGACCGAAAAAGAGTCTGTCTACACGATTTAACGGCTGACTTACTGAAAAAAACTAAGTGAAGATCTTATGATGCTTTTCCAGTTCTTTATTATTTTTATAAAACTGGGGAACAGGATGGGCAGATATCCAGTTACTACCGCTACTTAGTTTGAATTTGAAACCGTCTGCCTGTATATCTTCTTTAATTAGGCGATTTTATGTACTTAACTAGGTATTTAAAAAGAAATAAATAGAAATGACTAATCTATGGCAATGAAAACAGTATTGTTTGTTTCATCAGTCCATTATTACCACCTCAATACTGCCTAAATTATTTTGGATTCCGCCTAGTAAAAGTGACTCGCCGAGGGTTCCGAGTACGTATCAAAAACCGGTTCACAAGAGCGACAGTTCATTCTCGTCCAGCGGGAAAATTCTCGCGTCAGTGAGATCAAGTCATATTCGAGTGTCAAAAAGGACTGTAAAATCCCTTTTTTTTGACCTAATATGAAATGCATAAACCGAGAATTAGGGACCTATACACCTACATATTCTAGACGCCATTGACATCAATATCCATCAAATGATTGTCTAGAATAATTAATTGTAGAGGTCTATAGAACCTCACAACTGAGATGCATTGATGGTACGATGGTACCGAGAATGAAGCTTTTATCAGTTCTTCTATCCGAGGGTTGCATACTGGTTGTAACTCGGAAACCGGAAATTGCCAAGCTAAATACTATCTTGGTACCTATTGTATTGTATTATCCATGTACACGCTCGCTTGAGCGGCCTTTCTTTTATTCCGACAACGGAATATTCTATTTACCAATGCATACATTTTGTGACCAATGCATACAAAATGTGATTGCTGGTAAGTTTAACGATTCGTTGTTTGAATATATTAACGGATTTTTACTGTACTTTCAGCACCAAAAGTAGGTGAACCCTCCAAAAGGTTATAAATAAAAATCTACACTATCTTTGACTGAGTTATCTGCTGTTGACTGTTCTAAAAGTACATGAACTTACTACATTTTAAAGCCTTATGTGTCAGCCGATTTTATTTCGCAAATGCAGTAGTGATCAAATTTCAAACGTCCAAAAGTTTTGACGTCCCAATAACGTTTACTTCCCTAAAGGTTTCGGATGTTTCGTTTATATAATTGGCATTTTCACGTCGGTAGGTGTACTGTACGCAGCGGGCCTCGTTAATAAATCAAATAGGAATGGAGAGCAATGGAACAGCGGTGTTTGATCGCATCGGTTTTCGGCTCGCGCCCGCGGCATTTTCACGAAGTTTCTAATTTAATTCCTAACCTTTGCATGACGTCGCTTTGACATCAATTCCAGTTTGACTGTTTGGTTTTCCCGAGGAAACATTGTTATTTTATCTACACATATATCATAAATGCTCTATAATGCGTTCAGAAACCGTAGGCAATGACCATCATTATAACAACCAATTTTATTATGAGAATTTTTTCTAATTTGTTTCTATATTTGTTCAAATTCATTTTTTATTACATTATTTTAATGTGTAGTCTATAGATATTTAACAGGTACCTAGCACTAGTAGCTAGTAGCAATGCAGGTCATTGCCCTATGGCTTCTGAACCCATCATAGAGTACTTATGATATGTGTGTAGATAAAGTAATGTATGCAACTGTGCATAATTAGGTCTTAAAACACTCGTGTGATCCTATTATGAAACTCGCTGACGCTCGTTTCATAAAACCACACTCGTGTTTTAAGACCCCTCATTATGCAACAGTTGCATAAAATACTATTATGCTACACCCTAGTTGTTTTGTGTTACACCCATGTAATTGTAGTTGTTCGATGTAAGTAAAGTTATCGATTTTGTAACTATTTTATCGATTCAATGCAAGATTATTAAACCACATTCACAGAGAACATTTGTTCCTAATATGACGTACACATTTTTTCACATTAGGTATATTTTATGTAAAAAAATGTATTAGCGCTTCAGCTTATTCAACTGAGGTACTGACCACTTCCGCTGTATGCTCGAATAAGCGCTGTAACATTATGGGCGAATGCTTGCGTTGGACACTCGGCCTTACATTCAGCTCTAACGTTGCCTAGCGCTGCTTCTAAGAACAATAACTACATATAGAATGAGTATTGAAACCCTTCAGACTTAACATACAGACGAAAAACGTCACTTTTGTAGTAATCTGCGCTGAATTGTTTTAAACTCTCACGATTTTCACACATACTTATAACGTCAAGCGGGACTTTAACGTAATATTATCATTGTTAATTTACCTCAACGTTTAAACACATTCGTCCACTTGTAACCACGGCTGTTACAATACGATCGAAACGTCGAGTTAAATTAACAATGATTTTATCGCCTTTAAGTCCCTGTCATACAAGTATAATATACGATGTCCTTAATAATTTAAGGGTTCTACTGCCGAAATGCACACCATGCATGTTCGAGAGCACAGTCAAGTGTCAAAATCTGGGCGCATTCAACTTCTCAAAAATATGTATTTTAAGTGCTCTTATACCCGCGTAAAAAAGCCGCCGCCACATAAATACATATTTAAGTAGTTTGAATCGATACATGTTTTATTTCAACACTTTACTGTACAAATACTTGCTTTTATTCAGCACATTGAATTGCCCGCCAAAGAAATAGCAACTGAAATTATGATTTCTATTTAAAGAATCCTTTATGCCTTAGTTATTGCTCTGGCCGGTGCTTCGACGAGATCAAAGGCCGTAGCTTAACTGAACAGGTTTCATTTATCTCAATGTGCGTCCCTTTCATATGACACTAGAAAGACAAAGCCGGGGGGAGGAATACATTAAACTTGACCGGTCGTGTTAAAGCCACTAATCTAAGTTCCAATAACTTATTCAGTGAGAGGCTCGGTAGGGGTATTCTTAGGTACTTATTAGATGAGGCACACCTAGCTCAAACATCGCTGTAAAAAGTTTAGACTGTCCACATATTGTTTTGAAAATTGGTCTGAGAAATGGACGTAACAAATGGCAGCAATCAGTCTCCATTCTAACCGTTGATAAGATAATTTGATACTACCCCCAGAAGGGCAATTTATTCATGTTTTGAGTTATTACCCAGTCGTGAAACTAACGTCCGTCTGCCGCAGTCTTCATAGCGTAATAACAAGCTGAGAATATGAAATAAATTTACGGCTAGTTACCGATGGATATGATCATTTTAATAATGACTTTACAGAAATTGATAGTCGATGACATAACATGTATTATGTTTACTTAACAATTCCGTACACATTACCCTGCTATTCCACGAAAACTTAACAGTAACACCTCTCCATTCTGTATTTAATGGCCACTTAAGTCAAGTACCTTCCGTACACAAGGATTAAAAAAAGTTTATTTTTCATTTTAGGCTTAAGTTCCTAATAGATTTAGACATTGAAGGATAAAAGACTTGGGTTGGTTTATGGTTTAATGACATTCATTTTAGAATCCTATTGCAATTATGATTAGTGTTGAGAGTTGATGACCTAAAATTGTAACCGATATCTAAGAACTGTAAAAATGACGTCAGAGGGAATCCATTGTAAAGCTGGGAGGCATCGGGAGCAAACGTGTTTTAAAGCTTTCGTTTTTTTGATCCTACGTCATCAAATATTAAAATAATCAAAAAGAAAAACACAGGGTTGTTCACAATTACTCACTTTATCACGCTGCATATGTTTTTTTGAAGAGTTTTGGGCCACCCTGTATAGTCGTAAGGTTTATTTGTTCTTGTATCGTAGCTGTTATTCCTAAAACGGGAAAAAGTAAATAGAAAACGTTTAAACTATTCTTGATAACCCTGTCAAACATTTATAATTATTTTTTCAATACAGTTGCTCAAAAAGTGCCCTTTTTTTGGCTGTTTTGCGTGCGCAAAGTTCGTTTTTGCGAACTAGTGCGATTTACTTTTCCAGATTTTTTTTAATTTGTACTTGGTCCAATTCACAACTACTTACCAAAGAGTTTTTATAGTTTTAGTTTGTACCAAGACGTAATAAAACTAAAAACCTATTATTAATGTAACAATATCAAAATATTGAGATTTTATATTTTATTACTAGCCTGTTCATCAAAAAAATATGATTTTTTAAATAATAACAGTCCTAAAAACAGTTCTTATTAAGGTGACTGAATGGAACGGAATTCTCTGAGACAAAAACATTGTTGGCCTGTTTAAAGAGCAAATCGACCAATCACATCAGCACGCTGATCACTGATTCGACCAATCAGAACACGACTTGTGCTGCATACGACATAAAATCGACCAATCAGAACACTGGGTCTTTTCTGGTACCCCATATTTATTTACATTAAAAAAATAAGGTTCTTTTTAGTTCCACTTCTTCAGAAATAAATGGGAAAGATATTCAAACAATAAGCGATTCTGGTGTTTTTAAGCACTTCGAAGCGCTTCGCTAAATTGAAAAATAAAACGCCTTTGAACGACTAGCCACTAAGAACGGAATCGTTAAAAAAAAAGTAAAAATAGGCGGGAGAGTGAAAATATTAATGTTCCCGCACTGACCTATAAGTAATGGACTTCTAGTCAGTGTTTAAAAAATGGCCTTATCGAAAGAGGAGTAAAAAGAGGAGTAATTCGCCCCTTTAGAATTAAAGCGACTCAATTCTGAATATGACATTTCCCAAAATTAAACTCTATGTCTTTTAAATAAGGTGAAATTTTGGGACGTGTATTATTCAGAAATGAGTCGTTTTAATTCTAAAGGTGCGAATTGTGCTGTCAGTTTCCGTGCGACGGCGCTTCTGTCAAAATGCCATACTGCACTGTGAAAACATGTAAAAATTACAGTAGCAAAGCCAAAAGAAAGGATGGAATATCGTATTTTCAGTAACTAATCTATTGTGTTATAATTCAGAAGTAATTAATTGCTCAAAAGTAATAAGTTACCATATCAATGATTGAAAGATTCAGAACAAAGAAACTATAGAGCCGCTTGGATGTTAATTTTATATTCATGCAAATTCTTATTAAATGCCTGATTTTGCTGTTTTCCATATGCCCCAAATCACGTTTAGTAGAAAATTAGGAATGTTTAAATTAGAAATCAAGAATTTTACCTACCTAATTTTACCTAGGTCAACCAATTTTTTTTGCTTTCATTTTGAAAAATATTCGGAAAATATAACAGAGTCCTAATAAAGTTTTTGGGACTTGTAACATTTGGAATCAATTAGAAAATAAAATTTTCGAACATTAACAGAAATAGGACTAAAGTGTTGAGTTTCAGTAAAGACGAATGGACTTCATTGCATTTATAAGCTTTATCAAGTTAAGTATTTTTAAACACTAATTTCACTTTTTTGCTTTTCTGAAAGGGATTTGAAAAAAATGCTGAAACAGGTGTTTCTTAATTTTAAATAGTAAGTATGGATTCTGAGTTTCATGAGTCTAAAACAATCTTTTAATTGTTTCCGTTGTATTCTGGATTTATTTGAATAGGCATGCGAAAATTCCATCAAAATACGTTCAGCGGTTTGTACGTGATACGCGTTCAAACAAACAAACAATTTTTTTTAAAATGGTCTTATTGTGTTCAGTTACTCATTTTAAGTCGCCCTGGGTGGTTCTTTTTTTTAAATCTTCAATGTACAGTTCAGTAGGTGGGTAGCCATTTATTCATTCTTTCATTTCAATGGTATTTGTGGTGGTTTTTTAATTAGTTTTATGCTTCAAAGTACATTTAATTGTCATTATTTTATTAATAAAATTAAAACTAATAATAGTTTCTACAAGTATCTAAAATTAAAATATTTAATTGTTGAATTAGGAGAACTGCGACTCTATTAGTCTCTGTTCATTGTGACAAGAGAACCGCCATTTCAATGCCAATGTTTTTTTTATAAGTTCAAGCTGCCAGACATATTTTTAGAAATGCAATAATTAAAAAACCTATTTGCGACAAAACTTTATAAATGATAATTGTATACCATTTTATACAGTATGGCGTCGTAGTAAGGTTGAAATTAAAGAAAATTTAAAAAGTCAATTAAGAGTGTACATTTTGAACATTGGCGTCAACCTATTCTCATTTGTCGGGCCGTTTTTCGGCTAACATTTAGTATGACATTGGACATCCATGCATTATAATATCGTTGTGTTCCCGGCAAGAATATTTCGTTATCCTTTAATAATTGTCCTAACGCTCATATTAATATCTATTTGAAAAAAAATCTTTAATTGAGTTGGCTGAATAGCAAAAGCCATTGCCTTATGAAATACGACAGCTAACAAAAACGCGTTTAATTTGTCAAAAATGTTCACTGCTAAAGTTTGTACTTACTTTACTTTAATTAAGAGCTTCAGTAAAAGTCGCAAATTTATTGTATTTTTTTCGCAACTATATTGAAAAACGTCGTTCGATACACGCGCGGAAATGTCATTCTTCACTCGTCCCGAGTCTTGCCACTTGCCTGCGGCTCGTGGCAAGATATCTCGGAACTTGTGAAGTAATGACATACCTTCCGCACTAGTATCGAAATGTACTATTTACCAATCATCGCCGGGCCGGCTTAATGGTATGGGCTAAATATGATCTACAAAAGCTTTCTAATCACCCGTTTTACGGTACCCTTGTTATTGACTGTACTTTGTTGAACGACTCTACTGCGTAAAGTTTACCGCTACTAGTAAGCTCATTAAGAGGTCAAACTTGCCCAAGACAATAAAAGTTTCGTACGTACCAACTGTAACTACCTACTGTAAGTTTATTTCGAAGGCGAACTAATCTGTGCCAGTCCGCAACGTCCTTTAGGAGCAGATAGACATGTTTTAACCCGATTACCGACAAAAGAGAGGATTATGGTTTTATTCTCATGTTTACAACCATGTTCGAGAAACAGAGGTACATGCGCTGTCGATACACACTTGCTTTTAAACACTATTGTTTTTTAAAACATTTTAGATGAGTCATTTACCAATGGGTAAATGAAATCATGTTTTATTTTGTTGTTACATAATATTTTGTTTTGTTTCGTGAATAATATTCTTACTCCCATTCCCTCGTCGACGCAATCGGATCAAATTCATAATATCACTCACTATTAACATGCTCTGCTCTCAGGTTATATTTGCTAGTAATTTGTGGTAGTAGTATTTAGTGATGATTTGTCATAAAGTTTGAGAAGTACCGAGGGTTCCGCACAAAATTATTAAGCACCCAACATAATATTGCCCTTTGAAAAAAGATGTCCCCATACATCGACATAGGTCGCGGTCAGTTTACCAAATGCAAATATAAAATTGTAGTCACAAAAACCTATTTGTTTATACTGTAACTACAAATTTACGGGTTTGGGATTTTTCTTTTTTTGTGCTATGGGACCTTGCTTATTGCCAAATCGTATGCTTCTAAGGCAACGGAAAGTACCCTATAGGATTTTGATTCCCTTGCGAGTGTATGAAATATGCGGCATAAAAGGCTTTATCTTTTAACTGCGTTAACTTAGATGTTTGTTTTTTTTAACAGCTCTACGGGACTGCAGACTTGAGTGTTTGATATTAATTTGAACTCGACGGGTTCCTGAGAAAAAGGGTCTTGACTGACAGACAGACAGACGGACAACGAAGTGATCCTATAAGGGTTCCATTTTTCCTGTTGAGGTACTATGAGTTGTGTCACTTAAATTACTCTTAGTACCGACGGATAGAGTTTATACTCCTTGATCATATACCAAACGTAACTTTATGTCTTTACGTCGTATGGAATTGGAGACTTTTCAATCAATCAATCAAATCATTTATTTGCTAACATAGGTAAGTATTACAGGTGTTACATAAAGTTTTGTATCACTATGCTTGCCATAAGGCATACAAATATGTAGACTACACATGCAGCATAACTATTAATTATTAATTTACAATAAAAATGTCACATGTCAATGTCAAAATTGCTATCACAAATGTATAAATGTATAAATATAAATGACTTTGTACAGTCAAGGAATTCAATTTCTAACCCACCTAAGGTTCAATAGCATATAGCAAACTGTCACCATAAGAGCTATAGAGCAAGACGTTAGTTTGACATATCGACCTTAATGCATTGCGAATGCCAGACGACATTTCAACGAAATGGGTAGGGAATTAAATTCCTTGACTGTACATACTAATTACTAACGGCTAACTATTGAACTACTTTTCACTAGGTACCTAGTTAAAGGGACAGTATGAAAACTTAACTGTCGAATAGAAAGCAATTACGCATCAATTACTTCGGGCATGTGCCATTATAACTCTAGGTATAGGGACGATATCGATATTAAACCTAATTACTTGATGGAAATTACACGACTTTTCAATAATAGCGGCCAGATGGCGCGATACGCAATGACCGATCATTATGACGTCGCATTAGGTATGATTTGATTATTAACTGTATCGATTAATATCTGAAACAATTTAATTATTGTTTTTTATCGTTCATTCTTACCACTCTATATAATTAAGCTTTATGTTATTCAATATTACCCTTTTAAAAATTCAATATTAGAACTAGGTTGGGTGATGAAATGTAGTTAATTATCCTTCTTAGCTAGTTTAGGCTACAGCGTCTGCCTTAGCAGCCATACTAATGTAGGCTTTATAAGTCCACTCTCTAAGTCTAAATGACGTATTAAGAAGTTCAAACTTAATTTTTTATGTAATTAAATATTTCGATCTTAAAAATGCTGGAAGATTACTTATTCAAAAAAATATAACAATACAAACACTTAATAACTAAGACCTATAATAAATCTAAATTCAATGTAAGTATAGTCGACCAAGTAATTGCTTGGCCACTTTTAAACATAATCCCTTTGAAATACGATCGAAAATTGGTAAAGCAATTTCGTAGTCGACTATTCCTATTATCCTTCCTAGCCTTGGCTACGGCGTCTGCCATAGCAGCCATTATACTAATATGAACAAAATTGGATGTACAGGATGACAATGCCTTAAATTTCTGACTTAATCATACTACATAAAATGCAAACTCTTTTAGCAATGTTTTGTAGATACGACTTTGTTAATTGGGACAGTCGTAACGTAGACTTCATTAGTCCTCTCTCTAAGTCTAATTTTCGTATTATCTAATGCAAATATGTAATTATAATTTCTATGTGCTTCCGATTATGATAGGTGGTACTTCATTAAAACTTATTAACAAAGTCAAATATCTCGAGACGACTATTGTGTACCCAGCGCTCTCCTTACAATCGGTGATAACGTTTGACACCCTCTAAGTAAACCTTAACATAGTCATGTTTTTTTAGTATTTGTATTGTAATCGAAAAATTTTATTTTAAAAATTTTCGATTTACTTTTTGTTTTTTTTTTTATACACAATTATTAATTATTAATTATTTAATTTCGATTATAATAATTTAACAACAAATAGCGTCATCTCTCGTCAGCTAACGGGCATTCATAAATGACCAAGTTGAATAAGATAACTTTGATTAAGTTTCTCATAGATGACACCAAGGGTAGTTTTCCCAAAGAAAAAATATCAATAATGTAATGACCGTGAAGACGGAACACATTGAAAAATCCACATGGTATGGCAGCGGTAATGTGCCGGAAACTGGCAAACGCAAGGCACGGAATGCTGATGTCGCAGGTTCGAATCCTGCCATTACCCTAATTTTTCTTTGTGTTGTCATTCATTATATTTAGCATTGTAGTTTTTTTTTGTATGTTTAATTTATGCCTTAGAACTAGATTTGTAATTGTAAGTACATATGTATTGATTTTTTTCATTTTCTTTCGTAGTGCCTTTTGGGCTTGAGACAATCCTCTTAAGCGATAGTCTAGATGTTGTAAGAGAAAGGCGTTAGCGATTTGGAGTTAATGCTTTCCCTCAAGTTTGCTTGATGTTCGAATGAAGTTAAATAATGCTTCTCAATAAAGCCTATAGCCAATCTTTTTATTCGGGTAGCCTGTGGTGTTAGGTATACGAAACAAGCTTAACGAGCCATAAGAGTCCAATATACCAACGCCTTTAGTATGCTGTTAGGACACCTTAAGTATGTAGGTGCCTTTTGTATGTTTGCAAACGGACAGTTTCTCGGCCGTCTTACACAATAATATGGTCTTGTTGAGTTGGGTACGAAAAAGCTCCAACAGCGATCTGTGCCCTTACATGGCAGCCCAAATTTAATTTATCCCTCCCTGCGGTTTTGTCTAACTAGTGTTATAAGAAACGGACACAAATAGGGATAAATTAAACGAAGGTCATGTTAGGGCCACAGCAAGGGGGTGCCACTCCGTACTGTAGGTACGTATGGCCGCCTTGAATATGGCATAGGCAAATCGCAGTAGGTTGTCGAATCGCCGCGCGCTCGCCTTTGTCGTGTCAGTGTAATTGAAAACGAATGCCGCGGAACCCTAGCGTGTCGCCGGGAGTGGCGGGGGGAAGGCGGGCGCGGGTGGCGCGTTCCTTTTGACTCCCGCCGCCTGGCGCATGGTGTATGAAGTAAGTAATACGAACTTTTTGTGCTTGTTAATAAAGTTGGAATTCCTTTAATCGCGGTCGTAAAAGAGAATTTTCTGTACTATTTATTATTTATTCTGTGACAGTAGCGATTATTTTAATTTTACTTTTTTGTTTCAAGCTTCTTGAAATGCTTACTTAGTTTGCAACTTGTACTAAAATACTATCGTTATTTTCCGTCCAAAAAAAATGTTTTAAAGCAATATCCCACACCGATGCTTTCTATTTTATACTAAATATAACTTAGAACAGGAAGACTATTACTAACACGAGAATAGCGAAGAGCGGTTAAGGCTCTAGGTACGAGTATGATATGAATCTCACCAAAACTTGGAGTTGTGCAACGATTTACATGTGTATATTAACGTGCCCTGAGGTTCCTGAGAGACTTAAATTGAATAAGTGAATTACTTAATTTCCGACATTTCCCTCCCTACACGCACATTCTGTTCTCGATTTTGTAACAAATTAGACTTAATTCTGTTAGACGCTCTTCCTAAATTACTGTTCGCGAATAATCAGGTAACGACATGTCAAATGATCTCATTTAAGTTGTGAGTGTATAGTTTCAGAACACATTTGCACGCTTCGCCGCCGCCTGACTATGTAATCACTTTGGTAAATTCTTCTGGTAACAAGTGGGACCCAGTATCATTATGGCTGCATCAACTTCTTTTATGGTAGCAAAATTTGAATAAGTATGGATTAGATTTAAAATAAACGCTGTACTGAAAAGAAATCCTTGCTTTGAAAACTTGCTTTTTATTACTTTTCACACAATACAAAATAATAATTCCCAAATCACCTTTAGAAGTAGCTTTGTGCGCCTCTTTTTCTACACTGACAAGGATTTGATTTGAATTGATTTATTTTATTTCAAAATATAAATTACAACATACATTACATTAGATGTAAAAATATATGCAATTCACATTAAGATCGTCATAACAATTTAAATTATGCAAGAAAAAATTACAATGTCAATTAATAAATGTCCAATTCTACATAATTATAATGTCACAGTTCACATTAATTCATTAATCCATCAGTAAAAAATGTAAAAATAATAAAATACAATATAGGTAATAATAATTCAAAGTAATACAAATGTCAAAATCTAATAATCTAAAATGTAATGTCCAAAAATTCTTTGAATGAGTATATAGGATTTTGCAATAAAAGATTTCTCAGTTGGCGCGTGAATGATTCATCAGAGGTCTCAAATTTAAGATCAGCAGGCAAACGCTCGTATAAAATGGGTCCTATTATATAGGTGACTGACGGCGGAAAGACGGCCCTTCGGCTGGCTAGCTGACAGCAGAAAGTAGCATCTCTAGCATGGCTGATGCCGCGTTCCTAAGTATGTATATTCAAAAACCAGTGTACCTAGCACGAATATTCTCGATACGCGTTCACTCGCAACGTAACTCAGTGCGTTTCTTTCTAACTAGCCCAGCAAGAGAGAGACGCACTGAGTTACATAGCGAGTTAACGGGTATCGAGAATATTCGTGCTAGGTACACAGATACCACTTACCGACTTACTTTACCTGCCGTTACTTTTTCACACATTTTAGACGAGAAATCTGTTAAATTTTAACAACACTACCTACCGCTACCTACCGCTTTTACGATAGAGCACTAAAGATGTTTCAAAAAAACATGTTTTATGAAGGTATAGAGTTCCGTGACATCCTTTGGGTATGACACGGAACACATAAAGAGACGTACCCCCGTGATTTGTACTGAAACCGCCGTCGGCAATGCATGTCGCTCGCACACGACTTTATGCAGCCGACACTGATTCGGTGCCATACAAACACAAAAACAAAATGCTCATAATGTATCGGCTACAAAAATCACAACGAAACGCCACTGTGTGATCGCCATGTGATCTGTCGGTATAAAGTTCTAATAATGATTTTTCACAGAAACTTAATCTATTATTTTCTAGTTATTAGGTTGGAACAAAGTTGTTTACCCCTCAGTGTCAATATTTAACACCAAATGGACACTAAGTTGTAGTAAAGCTAGTAATAGTCTTATCTAAATACCTACCCAAGCATTCTCATTTTTAAACATATTTTACTTACCTCGTGGTTCTGAGTTGCAGGTTCCGTTTTAGTAAACAAATATTAGTTTATTGGCATAAAATTATGCGTAGTATCAAAGAAAAAAATTACAATAAGATGCTAAAACTTCCAACGGCTTCTAAATGTCATACTCCCTGTAGGCTCTTAACATTTCCCTTTCCTACCACAGGCTTACGTCTGTGTACATTTACGGAAACCGAGCAAACTTGGCTTCCTCAACTAAATTATTAATACGAAGTTACTCTTGCTTTGCACAACCACTTAATATGACTTTACGATAAGTGTCCCGTTTTTGGTAGATACTATAACAGTATGTTTAAAAGTATTACATTTTTCTGGACACTAAAAATGTCAGGCTCAGTTAAAAGGTAGACATGTGACATGGGCTCGCTTCGCAAATGCGCTCTACAAGAGATTGCGAAATTTCCGACGAAGGTTGACGGCGAATGGTAATGCTAATTGAGGTGTCTTGCATATTTATGTACTTAATCAGCGAACTTCCTATAATCATAGTTGTTGTCATTCCTATAATCATAGTGTTAAAGTTATAGCCAGTTGTTGGTTGCGGTTTAATAGGCCACCTCGACCGAAAATTCTCACAGAATACCTGCATAAATTTGTAGCTTGCTACTCCGTTTCGTACGGTGAATGATGACATCCGAAGGCGCAGGGGGATTCTTAAGATTGGCAAAGCATCACCAATACTTTTGGAGTTTCTACTTCCAGCTAGTTCCCATAAAGTAAACTGGATGCTCGTTTGCCCTCCCTCTCCATTTAAAAAAAAATCCAAAAACTGACTATAATCTAATTTTCGGCCAATTTTCATCATCGCTGTAATGAAGACCCCAGCCTTAAGTGGAAAATTTCATTAAGTACAAGAGTTTCACGCACAGAATATATGCGAAACTTAACAGAAACTTTGGCGTAATGAGCAGGAATTAGGCAATGTGACATTTTTCTGCCACGATTCGTTTAAAAATTAGGCAAGTTTCACTTATTGTAGGTGTGTTGTGTGAGGCGAGGTAATCCGGGCAAGAATCCGGCGGCGTGCCGGTGCGGAACCCGTGTCAGACTAATGGTGCGGGCCCCGCGACCTTTGCTCCTGATATACCTATCGCTGAACCAACGACCCAAGGGTCAGCCTTCGAAACCTGCGTAAAAATAAATAAAAAGAGTAATCTGTTTTCTAAAGTTTTGGTACATTTTCCCAAGATTTCCCTCAAAGTTTTGGAAACAAGAAAATGGACTATTCTTAGAATATTTAGTACCTCTGCCAGGGTTGATCAACTAGTCTCCCTAAACTATTTATATTGCCTAGTTAATCTGCCTTCATTAATATAAATTATACAGGTTCTCTTTTGCATATTTTTGCACATTTCGAAGCTACTCATAACGAAATTCATTTTATTTTAACCTTAAATAACTGAACCCTAATTAATATCGTCCTATGGAGTGGGGTATTAAAATTTGCACAACTTAAAAGAATGTTGCAACATAAATCTCTAAATAATGAATGTTAAATACTTGCTCCACCTACGCGGAGCAGTAAGGGTTTGTTATCATAATCATCTAAATTGTATAATCATTTGTAGGTATCCACTTTTGTTATTATTTCCAGTTATTTTGCTTTAGTTACTATTTGTTGAAACTGCCACTTGCTTGAGCCAAGAATGTCACACTACGGGTTGGGTTTTTAATCAACATTTTTGACCTTTGACCCTTTTAATATGTACACTCCGACCTTGGTCAGAGAATTGCTACGCGTTTTAATGTCGTGCGGCTTTTTGACGTACAGCGAAGATAATTATTATAGTAGGTAAGTAGAATAAAAGTATCCTATTACTAATTTCCGAGAAGTTTCAAGCACAAGTCTGCGAATTAACTATCTAATGTGCGCATGTTTGTTCGTTGATAAGCTAAATTAATGAAAGCCACTGTATTGTTTGAGTGAGGAACTTAAAGGAAAAGAAGCTTGTAGAATATTAAAAAAAGTAAATTTACACAGCACACAACATACAATAACACAGTACTGGTAACACAAGTCGTGAAAAGCTTTGTCGGCACTTTTAACGAGCTTGTTTAATATTGACCTCATCAACTCTATTCTGGCACAAGAAGACATCGAATTTAAATGAACCTCGGTTTTCAAAAGCTTATTTAATAGTTTAACTGAGGCATAAATACAGTCCGCTTTCGCAGTTCACGTCTAAACCGAATCCTAACAATGCTGTAGCCAATAGGGCATCTCACTATTGTGCACAACACTCAAAAGATTTTGCTTTGATTTTAATGACCTAATCCCAAAAAAAATCGTCATAATATAATGTTTGTAGTACTTTGTAGCCGACTCCCAACTTCACAAAGAGAAACTCACAATCGCGCATACAAATGAACTGTCAACGACAGATGATTTGCTGCTTTAGGCTTTAGCACGAAATCATTGTTTAATTGGACTGTTTTTTTTACAATAAAATTATAAATAACTTAAAACTAAAATAATGAAAATAATAAAATAACTGAAAATAAAAAGTAAACTAAAGTAAGGTAACTATACCAGTCCTTGACAGGAGTAGAATATTGTTTTTACCCAACTGCCGCCAGAAGGGAGAGTTATGTGTTTATCAGTAGTTGACATAATTGGCTCTCGTTTTTACCCTATATGTTTGTATCTCTCGCCAACTACTGGATCACCGCCAATAATTGGGACCGTTACCGTTAGTCAATCAACTATACATATAACAACTCACTTAAATGATTTATCTATCCATTTATGCATAAATGTTGCACAAACCTGTTTGTTAACAGTGTTATGTCTTTATCTGTCATTGTTATTTATTTATTTATCGTATGGCTTGAAACAAATTACAATGTAACTCACAAGCAATACATACTAAAGCAAATAAGATTATTTAGTGCGATGGCCAAGTCAATCTATTTTATATAAACATAAAAGATTTTAATTATGATGCAGTCACTATAAGATGTTGTTAGATTAGCTAATTACGTAATAACTTAAGACAGAAGGTCCCTTTAAGTAGGGACTGAATAAATCCACCGACTTGGTATTACATGGATCTCACAACTTTTTACGGTAGAAGAACTGAGTTACGAGACTTGGTTCTTAATTCACTTAACCCACCTAGGTGCACCAAGTTCCAAGCTTTTTTTACATATTTATTACAAAAAACTAAAAACCAAAACATAGGGAGAGACTAGCCATATTGTAAAATGTTGTTTATGTAATGCAGAAAAAATAATGAAATTGAATATAGGCATTTAAAAAATGGTCAAAAAAACAAAGGTATCGAACCAAAATCTATAAATTACGTTTCGGTTTAGCAAACGAAAGATTAATGTTTGAATAAACATTAGGATATAAATCAATTTTACATTTACTAGATACCCGAGCCGAGTTTACACATTTATTTACAAAAAATTAAAACATTTTGTGCAAAATTACCAATTGTGAAATAGGTAGGTAAAATTTGCGGGCTCAATTTAAAATAGTCTTGATTCTATTGTGTATATTAAAGTACTTGGGGTATAATTCACGGAAAATTGGGACAAAGCTATTTAATATGATATATTATTTATAAATCAGAGTTTTACAGTTTGAATAAATTTAACTTAGGTATCTCAGAAACTATGAGTGATAATAACTTTCCAAATTAAAAACCGACTGCATCCCTTAAGTGGGTCGACTATATTCTCTGAATTTAAGTGGGTCCAACCTTAATTATAACCAATTAGATTAAAAAATAATAATTGAAATTGATCCACAATAATATTCAGTCTAATAGAGAACCTCCTTATTATTTGAAATCAGTTAAAAAGGGCACAAAATTACTTAATTAATTTTAATTATAATTATAACTATCAAAAACTAAGATGAACTTTACCTTTGAAAAAACCGTTGAAAATTCAATTGGTACCTACAATATACCTAATACATAGTAAACATATAATACAAACTACGTATGGTGGCTCGGAACCAACGGCCCAGTCGTCCAACTCGCACTTTGACCGATTATTTTTAATTCTTTTAAGTGTACCATAATTTTGTACGTGGGTAGTTCTACAAACTAAGGATTTTTCGGCGGCCCAGCTAAAATATCATAAAAAAAATTGATACAAACTAATTTATTTGTATAACATACTGTACAACATACCTATGCCTAGCTGGTCACTAAAAATGATGGAGATTAAAAATTATTTTCTTGACGAAATTTCAATTCAAAACGTAAAATTTTCAGGATCCTGGAGTGTCCCACAAGCAAAATAGGATTGAAAGTGTACTGTGATTTATTTACTACGACATTGAGGCCATAAATGAAACAAGAATAAAAAAGGACTTTTTATTTTTTCTTACCTGGGAGACATATTATTATTTTATTGCACCAAAAATATTATAAAATCCTGTTCTAGAATTTGTCCCATCAGTTTTATGTCAGGATCCTGTTCAATGTAAAATAAGCGAATATTCAATATTCTATTAGCCGAGCGACGTTGTCGTTCGGATGAGTTGGTTGTGCATACGAAAAAGACAAAGAATACCACCTATCTCTTTTCACCTAGCGTGTTGTTTAGCCGGCCCGGCACAGTTAACGGAGGCAATCGCGTCGTAATCAGTCAAGTTCACAGAATCCTGGTAAGATATTTACTTACGAAATAAACATAATAATATGGTAATTTTAGCATTTTTATATGTAAGTTGCTTATACGAAGGCTTAGTTCTGCTTAACTTTGGTTAAATGTTATAAATCGATGATTTTTTTTAATATAATTCAAAAATTCTCAGGCACCTGGTCTCAGGATCCTGTCAAATTAAGACCCAGGATATTGAGAAATCTCCAGAATCATCAAATTACTGAACAATTACAACAGATAAAAGGTCATAGGAAAGCTATAACTCAAAAAAGAAAATTTTAAGATATTGTTAACGTGCAAAAAAAAGAAAATATAAAAAAAAAGTTAAAAAGGAGGTAAAATAAAATAGACAACTGAAATCAAAAGAAACATAGAGATAAAGAAAATAAATTAAAAATAACAAAGAAAAATAAGCACGAATCCAGTGACTGTAAGTGCGTTATTTGTGGTATTCTCTATAGCGAAGATACGACAGGAAATAACTGGCTCCAGTGACTTTAATGCAATAATTGTTATTTATTTGTAAAAATATTCAGAAATAAACGTTAATTTCTGTTGATTTTCGACTTAATCCTCAGTTTTCTGGTTATATTCTCAGTTTCCTGTTACTTGATTTTCTTGAAATGGCCATAAATCTGAAATTTTGAAATATTTTGACTGTTCCACTTAACATAGGCTGAAAGGTGTTGTATTCTTTATGATAGACTATGTTTTGCAACCAGAATGGGAAAAAAAATGTCGGGCCGGATTCAGACTCATTTTCGTCCTTCGTTTGTAGAACAACCCACGTATCAAATCGCTCTTCATTTATTATTTAAAAAAACCCCGCCGTTAATTTTGCAAAAGCCTCAAAGGCAATCCACGAAACTTGAACACGCCTTACAGCCTGCCCCGGAGCCCCGTCAAAATTATAAATTAACAGTGCTCGCTGACTCTTGATGTTGTTACATGTCAGGACCAACCGTGATGTAGCAGACTCAATAATTGCAACTCTAGGTATTTATGCATAAAACGCGTGGAATAAAAGTACTTAAACCATTTTATAAATTAAGCTCATTTTTTTTCTGGCTGTGCAAAAACAAAATACCTTTATCTGAAATATGTATGTGATTGCTTAGAATTACAGAAATCTGACAGCTTTGATATTTTATCAATCTCATGATAAATGGTAGGAAATAAAACTACTTTTAAGGTTAGGATTTATGATGATATTCGGTTAGATAAAAGTTTTCATGCTGCATCTTTCTTAGAACCTAGAAGATTTTTGTGGTAACATCAAATATGATAGTAGAATTAAAACGCGGAAACTCTATGATAGGGGATTCCGTGGTAAAAATGCGTAATCAAGTCTATGCTACTGAAATATCTTATCACGATGAGACTGATAATGAATTTGTGTCAGTTTATTGGATAATCTGTAACATTCAGTCATACGCAGTTTCTAATATTAATTTTGTGTAATCGATTTTTCTTGAAACAATTTGTGTTTGGTAATTTATTACTATCTCACAGAGGTTTTGTTTTCAATGAACTGTATTTAACGTTTGCCTGAGCTAACATAACAGGTTATAAAGATATTAAACTGAGTAAGCTAGACCGCGGCAACTTATATATAAATGAGTATGTTGTGTCAAGTGTTGGTGATAGCTGCATTGTCTGCGGCGGCAGCATTGCCTGCTAAACTGCCTGAGCCCGGTGAACTGGCGTTGGTCCTTAATGAAGACGACTGGAACGAATATTTGGATACTTGGCTCGCTAACGAGGAGCAGAAATGGAGGACTGCGAATATTGGTAACAAAGCTGAGGCGCGTAATAATGGTAAGTGTGTTTTTAGTTCCAGTGGCCTTTGCAAGACCACCTAAGTTTTAGTAATCCCGCAGGGCATCCTTTTATTAAGACACCAGATAGATAGAGCCATGCCAGGTAGATAGATACAGTGAACGATAATAATTATAATATAATGCCACTTGGCTAATTTATAATAAATAACTGTTAAATCCTTAGTAGGAAATAAAAAGCACATTAGCTTTCATAAGATGTAATGACAGAAGTCAAATTTAAAAACAGAAATAAACAAAAAGAACATAAAAAGTATAAAAACATAATGAGGTTTTTAAAAAAGGTTCAATCTTGAACATACTCCCGCGCCGATTAACCAAATAAACATTTAAACTAAATAAACTCATAAAAAAACATATATAACCATTAATAATAACTTAAAATAATCATAGCACATATAATAGTAAGAATTTAATTTTAACATTTAATGTTATAAAAGTGACATAAATGACACGAAAGGAAATAAACTTCGTATATAATTAACTAAAAAATCATTTCAATTCATTTAAATAAAAATTACATTTAATTAATTAATTATTGACAGTTAAAAAACTTATTGTCTTGGACTATTTCACTAAGACTGAATAACAATATTTACAACTAATTTGCCTGATTTGCCTGGACTAATCAGAACTGGGCAAAAGTAAAATCAATTTATTTATATTTAACAACAATTTATTTATATTATTTTCCAATACAGTAGATAAGTAACAGAGTTACTCCTCCGGGCCTCAAGGTGGACTCTGAGACATCTAAAACGGAACTTACGGTCAAGAAATGAGCCGGTGTTAAGCATATTAAATCATAAGGAACATGTGAGAGTGCACACAAAGGCCTAGAATTAAGAGTGCTTTCTGTTTGCACGATTACTATCATAAGCTCCTCGTGTGGTAATTTGACATTAACAAATTTACGCTTTAACAAATTTAATATCTTTTTCGATTATTTTATTACAGCTACGTAATTACCACCCATGTAACTAGCTGGCGACTTCAATGTATTCATATTAAAATCATCGACACGTGAAATAAAACTTTACTTAAATATTCGAAGGTAGGATGTTAGGGCTTTTATATTCATTGAATTTTTCAAATAATGATCAAATAACTGCACGATGTGACAGATAAAATGTCGGAGCAATAGAATCGTTCTCCTTAAATATATCAATGTACTCTGCGTGCCCTAAGTCAATAAACTCCTGTATAAAATCTCTGTACTGTTGATATAAATCGGTATCTCTGACTAATTTTGATTCTAACGACATAAAACAACTGTATGCCTTTTTAAAAGAGTCACCTAATGTTGACAGCTTTTCATTCTTGATAGGAAGATTGACTACAAACCTACCATCTGCCTTACGCGTGGTAGTTTCATTATAAAGTTTCTCACAATACTCGTCTTCCGGTGACTTTAAGGGGCTGGAGGGCAGCTCCTCCATCTGCCAGAACTTTGACAGAATGTCATTCGGACACTGCGTAAGATTTGAGCATAACGATACTTGCGCTGCTCCAGAGCGAGCAGTGACGCACTCATAAGGGCCAGCCGTAACCCAGCCGAATACAGTCTCGATGAGTCGAGGCATTTTGTTACCGATCGCAATAACATTGTTAGTTAACAAATCATAAAATAATTCACCGCCGATAAGTAAATCAATTGTCTGTGGTAAGTAAAACAATGGATCCGCTAAGTTGCAAGATTTAGGTATCTTCCAATTATGCGTATTAATAAAAGTGTGTGGTAAAGGTACTGTAACATGGTCCGATACCACGCAGTTCAAAGCAAAGTTTGAATCATTTAATCGCGAAGCAATATGTAAGAGTACGCAATCACTAGTCTGCTTTGTTAAGTTGCCGATTCCTTTAAGAGTCATCCTAGATTCAACACGAGATAAGTCGAGCTTATCCGCTAACTCCTTCGTAATAATATTGACCTCGCTACCCGAGTCAAGAAGAGCTCTGGCGGTAAGCCAGCTACCACTAGCAGACCATACCTTAACTAGCGCAGTAGAGAGCAGTACATGCGACTGCACTGCGGCGGCGTCGCTCGCGAGCGCCGACGAGACCGTGGCTATCTTACTCTCCTCTACAGTCACTCTGGCGGCTGCACCGCTCGCGCTACCAGTCGACGAGTACGACACGCCGCGCTGCTCCACATGGATGGTAGTGTGATGTCTTTTGCCACAAATACTGCAAGTTTGAGTACATTTATGACCAAATTTGTACGGTTTAAGACATCCGAAGCATAACCGCTTCCCTTTGACGTAATCATTTCGCTTAATAGAAGGCATTTGTAGGAAAACCGGGCATTTAAACAAATCATGTGAAGCATTACATAAACAGTTAGAGCTTACATCAGATGCTACATAAGAAGTGCGGGTGCTTTGCTGAGTCTGCTGAGGCTTAATAGGAGACTGTTTGTCGTTCATAATTTCGAACTCCGTAGCTCGGTGACTAAGAAAGTCAATGAGATCTTTCAATGTGGGCAACTCGTAGTGCTCTCTATGAAACTCCCAAGCAGCTCGCAAAGAATTGTCTAACCTTTGACAAATGAGATAAATAAGCATTAAGTCCCAGTATTCTACGGGTACATCTAATACAGACAAACTATCTAAAGATTGCTGCAAACTATTTAAGAACAGTTTTAAGTTAGACCTGTTAATCGTCTGAAAACTAAAAATATTCGTAAGGTAATAATTGACTACAACCATTTTGTTTTCGTATTTATCCTGAAGAATACTCCACGCTTTTGCGTAACTTCCGTCTCCAACAGCCAATGCAGAAATAAGACCAGCCGCCTCTCCTCTCAGGGCTCCCTTGAGGTAAAACAGCTTCTCTGTCGCGCTGAGACTCGCGTTTCCGTCGATCACCGCCATGAACAATTGCTTAAAATTCGGCCAATCACGCATTTCACCACTAAATTTCGGTAAATCTAAACGTGGCAATCGTAGCTTCTCACTTGGCGCTGGGATTGCCGTCTCCTCGAGCTTGACGCTGTGGAGCGATGACGCTTCCAACAAAATATTGGCCAAGGATTTGGTTAAGAAGTATTTGTCTTCAACCTCTTTCCTGTCGGCTTCATGGGCAGATGTGGACGTGGGGTCGAGCCTCTCCACCTCCCCTTGAATTATATCATATAGCTCGAATACCTTGTCTAGGTTCTCCATGCGTGCCTTCACCTCGGCGATATTGGTATGCTTGTCATAACCTGTTATATAATTGGCTATGCGGGTGATTCTACCACGCAGACGCTCTTTTCACTTTTAATTCTGATAATTTTTCCTCCATTTTTCTTTGTCGAAAACTTAACGATAATTTAAAATTTTGACTGATTCAAATAACTCGAAGGACCAGATGAACGATAATAATTATAATATAATGCCACTTGGCTAATTTATAATAAATAACTGTTAAATCCTTAGTAGGAAATAAAAAGCACATTAGCTTTCATAAGATGTAATGACAGAAGTCAAATTTAAAAACAGAAATAAACAAAAAGAACATAAAAAGTATAAAAACATAATGAGGTTTTTAAAAAAGGTTCAATCTTGAACATACAGTCATGGTTAGGATCTCTGTGCTGTAAAAAATATCATTAAAACGGTAAAGACTGAGATAATGGGCCCAGTCATTGACAGTGATCCAATAATTGACGAAAAGTTTTGGTAATATAATAAGTAAAAACGAGGGCAAATGATATCAACATGTCAAACCCGGAACAGTTACTTTATATGATCAATGGTTTTAAATAATCTACAGACTTATTTTATTGTCCTGCTCCTGCTGTATATGTACTCAGGAGCATTAAAACAACATCATTTTGTTTATTAGTAACAATTTTCCATTAAGAATAATAGAACGCGCAGAGGTAAGGAAGAAAGATAATGTCAATTGGGTAAATACTTAATGGCTTTAAGTGCCGTCTCTTAGGTGCATAATGTTTATAAAACAATCTGCACTAATACCTATAACTCACAGCGTTAGAAATTAAAGACCCAAACATAGGTACCTTCCTACAGCCTTTATTTTTATTCAAATTCATTTTTTTAAGGTTGCACCCTCAGAGTGAACGGCGACCTGGGCTCTCCACAGCCGGTGTACCTGCGCGGCAACAACTACTTGCAACCTACCGGCACCACCGGTGAAATCCACCTCAGCACCGGCGAGAACGTGCTGATCGCCTGCACCGGCTCCGGACGAACCATCCAGCACCCTAATCTTATACTATCAGGATTCCAAACTGCTGTGAGTGTACCAGAAACAAATGTTCTAGAACTCTCCGAATTATCCTTTCCGATGATGAAAGATGTTGCTGCCTTAACAGGAAATTCCCATTTTTATTGAACAAGGAGGAAAACTAGTGTGTGGATCCCCTGATGGGAAGTAGTCACCTTCGACTATTGGAACCAACAGCCCCAACGGATTCGCTGCCTAAGGTTTCGGATTGCGTGAAACGCAGCATGCACTGCATAAAACGCAGTTGAAAGATACTAATTACTAATTCACCCTAATGAAGCACCTTAACTTTTCATAAATTAAGCCAAAATAAAATTAGCTACATCACCAACATACTACACTTACAGACCGCTACCTGTGTAAACGATGCCCTGGTGTCTGGAGCCGGTTGGCTGAACGGCCATAGCGAGTTTGCCGGACTGACGTGTTCATCCAACTCGTATTATGAAGCACGTGCTACCAATGAGAAATGTTACAACGATAACATAGTTATCGAGTAAGTAAATGATAAAAGCCATTATCTTTAAAGTTATTTACATACTAACAAGTAAAACAAAGAGGCACAGGCAGTAGTTAAGGCAGTGGTATTGATGCAAATTCAAGTATTTAATTTTCTAGGGTAGGTTTCGAGGTCGCTGACGTGTTCCGTCCTCTATACTGGTCCTGCTTTGACCAGAACCGCCTGGAAGTGCTATACGTGACCTATGAGCAGACTCCACCTAACGCCGTTCACCAGACTGGTGTTACACGACCCGACTGGGCGGGTAAGACTTTATTAGTATAAGAAAGCGGGAATTAACAATCCGAACCCAAACTAAGCAGGCAATATTGTTTGTTTTATAGCTGGCGGCTTTTTCCCGGGAGTAACTGGAGGCATCAATAGCCGCTACACTCAAGTCAACCAAAAGATTGCCATAGCGAACATTGTTGGACAAGAGCTGGCCGACAAATATGTCACAACCCAACAATTCCTAGCGCGGGGTCACTTGGCGGCCATGACAGACTTCGTGTTTGCCACTGGCCAGAGAGCTACTTTCTTTTTCATCAACGCAGCTCCTCAGTGGCAGCCGTTCAATGGTGGCAACTGGAATTGGCTTGAACAGGTTGAGAAACTACACCTTTATTACACCTATTATTTGAAACAAAAAGCCCATCTCATTATCCATTTTGCAATTGTAAATTTGTAACATGTAACATTCACCCCTCCATGCCTGTTATAAATTTACTTAATTTGTTACTAATAGGACATACGTGCCATCATCGGTGCTACTGGTCACCACACAAAGATTTTCACTGGCACATTTGGCGTGAGTCAGCTGCGCGATGCCAATGGTGTCCTTCGAGACATCTACCTGTACCAGGATGCCAACAACAACCCGCAATTGCCGGTACCTCTCTACTACTACAAGGTAAACATGAGTCGACCACCGACCAGTTTAAGACCTTAGAGAGAACGTAGTAAACGACGATGACTGTCGTGGGAGGTCGTAAGTGAAACCGCGGATAGTGTCACTTATCAGCAGTTAAATTTTGTCCGGTTTCCCTTAGAACATGTGCCAAAATTTTACTATTATAGGCGGAACAATCCAATGTTTAATAAATTTAAATACTGGGACGACTATAAGGATAAGTCATGACATGAATATAAATTTGAAGTTTTGGGATCGTATTCGAGATAAATCTAGACAAGTTTCTGTCAGTCATTAATTCAATTTGTAGCGGTTAGAATACAATTCGAATTTTAATGCAGAGGTACAACGGCAGCCCTAACATGACCGTCTAAGATGAATCTGTGCCGCTCTGTGGCTCTGTACAACTATATAGAGCCACAAGAAAGAAACGCAAATAGAGATAAATGAGACTCGCGGTATTAATACCATTAAGATAGTCTCATTGGCACACCACCTTAAATAATAATATATACCTATTATATATTAAGATAGTAAGCCAAATACGTAGGTGACCCAAGACGATCACAGTATTTCAGCACATGCTTATTAATTAGAACTAGAAATTGTAATCTATCGACAGCACATACACAATTCAAATCGATTATGACTATGTTTAAATGTTGCCATGTGTGTGCAACAGCATAAAGTTCTACGTCGAAGTAAGCCACTCCCTGCTGCTCAAACCAGCTCCCTGTGCCGTTTGAGCTCGCTAGGACTTACAAACGCGCGAACGAGTCCAGCCCCTCTAGCACACTAGCGTTTATCGCTGACATAAAGCATTCGTCCCTTTCGCACACACATACTGGTTAGATCGGGATAAATGATTTATGTCATCGATAAAAGCTAGTGTGCTAGGCCCCCTGATGCAGCGTCGACATGAGCTAGTCGCTGCTGCGCTAAAAAACATAACCCTTTCTTTTGGCTTTGCCGTAATCGGGTACAAAAATATCAGAGTTAGAGCCGTTTCATCTTAAACAACCATTATTGTAAGTGGGGTATTTTCTTCCTTAAAGTGAAACATACATTCTTGAATACTCATGAACTCAAATGTGTTACAGGTCGTATATGACGAATCGAGAAGCCTCGGCACAGCTTTCGTGAGCATCAACAACCCCTACTACACGGAGGAAGAGGTTCGTGCTTTGACTTTCTGCACGGACCGCTGCCGGAACAACCCTGACTTCGACTGGATGAGGTGGAAGCCTGATGATATCGAAACCGGTTACAGCTTTTGCTGCGAAGTTGGTGACTTCAGAAGGACTGTACCTCATCTGCCAGAGTTTACCGTGAACGGCCTTTTTTCTAGTGGTGTAAATTTGCAATTTAATTATGCTTTAATTTTCATAAGCATGTTGCTTGTTTTGAGTCGTTTACATTAATCGTTCGCTAAAACGACCAACAGTGTAATTATTATTGTAAGTCTAAGTATACTTGTTTTTGAAGGTTTAACGATCTAATTGTACCTATATTCTTATAATTTGATACAATGCAAATTATATTGTAATATTTTATTGAGAAATAAATATACCTATGAGTTTAATTATTAGTTGATCCAAGACAACAATAGTTTTAAGTTCTTAAGTATTTTAAGAAATTAATAAAAAATCACTGGAATTTTTATGACCGAAAATCATTTTGAATATAAAACAGTAAAAATATTTGCTATGTATTATGATGACGATAATGAAGTATATTTAATGTAATGTTATTTCTTGCAGGCGTTTGAGTAGTACACGAAATATTATACTTTCACCGAATGACCACTCGTAATGAACTATTCTACTACTACGCTACTACCCTCTATTTGCTTACATAATACCTTTTTTTATTTTTCTTTGAAAACAATGAAACCCTGACCCACACAAGTCAAATTTAGTATAGTTTCCTGCAAACAACTTGAGCATTGACGTTGACGGCGCTATAGCCGTTTCTAGTACAAATGTGTATGCAAAAACTTGTCCCCTCCACTCGATTTATGGTCAAGTTGTTTGACTGCAACTATGCCTAAGTGACTTGTTACGGTTTGATTTATAACGTCACTTGGACATAGTTCTATGTTAGGTCAGGGTTTTATTTTGTCGATTGTACACAACACAAACATATTAAGAATCAAATATGGACCAAAATTGCGAATACAATAGGTAGTAGTGCAACATGAGGGGCGCCGTTCAACTTAATGGATAGTTGAATACTACACTGTTTGCCAGTTCAAAAGTTTTCTGAACTTTATGTTGAAAAGCAGCAGTCTAAAAGTTTATTTTCAATAGGTATTTCAGTAGGTATATAAATGGCTCTTTGTCGGTTAAATGACTGGAAACGATCGATCCACTGCAGACAGGCTCTATGTGAAACAATATCTTGTGGTAGGTATTATAGCTTGAAGCGATAGATGGGGTAACCAGCAAGCAGGTGTGAAAGGGGGGATGCTCTGTCCACGATTAACGCTAGTGACCGGATGAATCTTGTCTAGAACGGGTTTTTATAGCTTAGACCAGACTCTACCCGGAATTCATTCATTTTTTATCACGCCTGGGCAAACCTTAATGTTCATTGCCACAACTATCAAACCACTTGCGAATGATTTCACAATATTTGAGGAAATTCGATATTTTTGTAACCTATTGCCAGTTGAAAAAATATAAGGCGTAGTTTACCTGTCCAATTTACTAAGTTCTTTAAATATTTTCCAATTTTAGCACTCGTAGTTTTGGCTATTAGAGCTATTTCCAAAACGGTACCCCAAACCTTCAAATTAATAAGAACGTACAAACGTCCGAGAATAAGTGTTTGTGACGTGCCAGCTGCCTCTGCATGTCACATGCATGAGGCATATCTGTCTGCCTAGATAAATAGATCGATAAAGCGAAACTATAAGCATTGCTGCCCCTCTAGCACACTAGCGTTTATCGCTGACATAAAGCATTCGTCCCTGTCGGACACGCTTACTTGTTAGAACGGGATAAATGCTTTATGTCATCGATAAAAGCTAGCGTGCTAGGCCCCCTGGTCTATGGAACCCTAAAAAAAAATACATTATGAGATAAGGTTCTCGACACTCTCGATCAACAGTATCTCTAGAACTGCGGTGCGGTTTATCAACGGCTTAACTACTGAATGAATGTTTATGTACTCAAATTTAAACCATTTAGCATTTCAATTAATAAAACTGTAGTTAGAAACAAAGTCAAAAAATCGGAGTTCTCGGCCAGTGTAGAATCCTACCGCAGTGAGTCATTGCTGTGACGTTATGACGTTAATGTAAAAAGGTTCTACATCGGCTTCGAATTCATATTAGTTTACCATATAATTAGGAGTCCTAAGGCCTACAATAAATATGCCAACCTAAGAAGCTACGCCTAACTATCAAGCACGTAATAGCGTGCCACGCATTCGTTTACTGAAGGTACTGTTTACTATAGATACGTGTCACCCTATATAAACTGACATGAACCGCAAACACGTTCAACAAGCCTAGTGACATGTTAATAATTTACACTACAGTGTAGCTAGCATGAACTTTCTCCTTCATACATTTTTCAGCACTATCGCAATGTTCGTGCTCTAGTCGAGCTACGCCGCTGCGGCTACCTCTCTACGACGTAGACATAGAAGAGAGGATCCCGTTTTGAAATCGTTTTATAATGATGTAGGTATGGCTTTATCGGTTAATCGTTATTTCTAGTTCTTATATTCATTATATAATTTATATACTTTAATATAATTACTTTTTATCTACACACATATCATAAAGGCTCAATAATGCGTTCAAAAACCCTAGGAAATGACCAGCATTATTACAACCAATGTTATTATAAGAATTTTCTTGTCTGTGGTAGTAGGTAAATCTGTTCTTTATTGGTCATCACATTACCGATATCTTGTGACTGCTCGTGACGTTATGAATTTAAATTTGGAACAGCTGTCAAAATTCAAGTTGGTCTCTATTCTAGTATCCACAGATATTAAAACAGTTATCGATACGTAACGTCAACTCAGTATGCTTTTTAATTTCTCGAGTGACATGACAATAGGGACTTCATTCGTTCGTCTATGGTTTAAAAAAACGTTAGTCTTGACGGATAGATCGAACCACACAGTACCTTTTTAATATACATGGCCGCTATTAGTTGTAATTCGTTTCTTGGTTTTTTGCTGTTACGGTTTTTTGCAGTTATGATATGTGTGAGATAAAGTAATGTATGCAACTGTATATAATTAGGCCTTAAAACACTCGTGTGATCCTATTATGAAACTCGCTGACGCTCGTTTCATAAAACCACACTCGTGTTTTAAGGCCTCTCATTATATAGCAGTTGCATAACATACTATTTTTTCAAAATCAGTCTGGCTAGAGGAACGCACTTGCGAAACTTGTTTTGTGTTTTTATTGTATTTTTATTTTTTCATTTAAGTATTATAATATGAATATTATAATATTCTACTTTAAAAATAAAAAATCTCAATAAATTTTGGTTACGTGCACCTTTTGAATCAGACTAACGATGCAAATTTGCTGGTTGCTAAGATGACGTTAAAAAGATCGGGATCAAACCGGCTATGATGGGTAATGACGACCGGTGCCTGCCTCACACAGTACTTGTATACTTTGCGCTTATAGTTTATCTTGAATTAAAGTGAAACCAATTTCAACGGATAAGATCGCGTTAAGTAACTTATTAAAACTAAAACGCATATAATTTAGTTGCTAACCATGTTATCTTTTCATTAATCGATTAGCACCAATCATTATGTTTTACAATGTTTTTAAAGCAGATTATCATACTATTATACATATTACAGCGAGATTTTTTATCTTCAACGCCTTGTTTCGGAATTTCTATGAATGTTTCTAAATTCAATCTTACAAGAACGTGACAGACAAACCAAAACAAAACACGAAACAACAACAACAACCAACCACCAAACAACAATAACTCTCCCTTCTGGTGGCAGTCGGGTAACAACACACCAAAGAAGACGTGTCATTAGCACTGTTTGAACTAAGTACCTTTCCCCAAGAAGTACAGTTCCCAGGAAAAATCAACTTATTCAATGATCTTGGAAAATAAATATGACTGGACAAAATCCTGTAAATCTTATATGTATATTAAAATAACAAATATTTACGTCGTGACGTTTTATTACACACAAACTGATTTATATCTAAAATTAGTACAAATACAAAACTATGTTTTATATTAAGCTTTTGTATAAATATGTTCAGCTTTGGTTTTAAAGAGCTAAACATTTTAGTGAGATCACTAAGCTGTACCCATGTGCTTAGCTAGTGGCACTCACGGGTTGGAGACCCATAATGTACGATTTGTAGTGGTACAAATCGGTACCATTGTAAAAGTTTTTTGTTAAAGACGAACAGTCGCAAAGCTTGAAAGTTTGCTTTAACTTAACTTGTATTCATTTAAAGGTTAGCGATGAAATCGTCTTGATAAAATCCTGGTCAGGTCTTAAAAGGTGGGTCGCGAATACGAAAAGCCGACGCAATAATGAAAACAACGAAAACTTAGTTAGATAACAATGGAGTCTTATCGAGATTTAAACTGATAGCGAGTTTACGACGAAAACTTGAATAATCGGCAACAGCAAGGCACACCCACTCGCACAACATCCCGCTATCACGCGGCCAATCTCTTTCAGAACACTCAACGTTCCCTTAAATCTCTACGAATAATGATTAGCAAAATCACGAAATCTAATTCAAATATTGGCAGCTCGCACGTATGCCCTCATAGAAATCAATCAACGAGATATATCTGAAAAACATTATGATTGATTAGCCATTATCAAATACATTTTGTACGCTGATTTGTGAGGTTAATTAAGATATGGACGGTTTCTCTATAAATTATGTGTAACGAATGAGTAAGCTGACATAGTCCCTCACACTACAGAGGCATTATAGCCCGTAGGGTAAGCCTTTTGAGCTGTGAACGACAATCAGATCTTGTCTAAGGATGTCGCGCTTGGTGTTAGTGATGACGGCTTTGGCAGCGGTGGCAGCTCTGCCGGCTCAACTTCCGGAGCCGGGTCACCTGGCTCTAGTTCTCAGCGAAGACGACTGGGATGACTACCTCGATGCTTGGCTCGCCAACGAACAACAGCAATGGAGCAGCGCCAACTTTACTCAAAACGCTCGTAATAATGGTAAAATTTATTGTTCTCATATTTTTATTGTGATACAGTACTTGACTTCGTGTTTTGTCTTCGAAGTTATAGTTTTCGTATTTCAGTTTAGAAACGTCTGCGTCATTTACAACTTAAAAGTTTGCATCTCCTATATCTACGCTAATGTGTACGCTATCACGCAACACAATATAAAGCGATGCTATTTGAGAATAATCATAAAACCAGTTTTATATACCATGTTTAAATTAGTCACATCTTATTTGCACACCGAATAATCTAAACAATATCGCAATAATGATGATAAAAAATTGATAAACCTGTAACTTATCGACACACATAAACGTTTGTGAAAATACAAATTTGTATTTTTGTGATTAAAAGAATCATGTTTGACGTATATTTTCGTTGTAGGTTGTGTACTCCGGGTAAACGGTGACCTGGGCCAACCACAACCAGTGTATATGCGCAACAATGCCTATCTGGAAGCCACTGGCACCACGGGCCAAATCCATCTGAGTACCGGCGAAGAGTTGCTCATCGCCTGTACTGGCGCCGGACGCACCATTGTACACCCCAACCTTGCACAAACAGGACTTCAAACTGCTGTAAGTAGGTAAAGTATGCCGAAAGATGAAAAATACAGTCACGGTCAAAAATGGAACTTTTAAATTAGGATTTAGATATAGCTCGTTTGCGACCGTGACACATTAGGTATCATATGGTGTTGGTTTTCTCGCGTAATGTACAGAAGCATACTAAGGGCTTTCTTTTTTACAACCCAGAGACATCCAATATTGAACAGACGTCTCCACCGAAAACTTATATGTAATAATGTAAAACGGTCTTATGCCTTTTGCGTTCACCAGTGTCCGTTAGCATTATCATCGGTAACCTATGTGTCTCTCGGTCCATAGTTTCTATGACGAATATTTCTTGAAATGTTAAACACTAAAACGACTTTTTGAAATTAGACTGTGTAGGCCAAAAAGCTTCATTGTTTCTCAAGACACATAGCAGACACATTTTTTTAAATGCCTGCCTAGCTTCTCATTGAGAGAATGCTCGCCCTTATTACTCGAGTATTATTTTATAATGAAGCCATACTAAACACATGATGTCAAACCAAACAAATGTCAGGAAAACGTTACATTTTCAGACCGCTACCTGTGTGAATAACGCCCTAGTGTCCGGAGCCGGTTGGTTGAACGGCCACGGCGAGTTTCTTGGCCTGACGTGTTCATCCAACGCACAATATGAAGCAAGAGCAACCAATGAGAGATGCTATGGCAACAACGTAGTCATCGAGTGAGTACAAGCGTGGAATAATGCTAGCAAAATGCACTTTATCTACGAGATAAAATTTGATTCCACACCGCCAATGTTATTTTCCAAACCGTCTTAATCTCAATGTATTTATGTTCAAAATTTCTATAATACTTTAATATACTTTAGGTGACGTTTTGATCTCAACCAGAAATTTCGTCAGGTTGCTTGTTATGCGGCTGCCAAAAGGGCAAACACTCGGAGGTAGCAGTCCTGTTTTAGAGCGGGGCTCCGTCGTTGAACTTATAATTCAAAAAATACTCACAAATTATTATTTCCTGTTGGATTTCAGATCAGGGTTCGACGTGTCTGGCGTGTTTTATCCTCTGTTCTGGTCCTGTTTTGATCAGAACCGTCTTGAAGTCTTGTACGTGTGGTATACACAGACTCCTCCTAACGCTGTTCATCAGACCAGTGTCACGCGTCCTGGCTGGTTAGGTAAAGCTATACTTTATAGTAGCAATTACGACATGTAGTCAATATTTTAAACTAAAATAACTAAGTCGTATGACTTACAGTTGGTGGCCACTTCCCGGGAGTGGCTGGCGGTATCAACAGCCACTACACACAGGTCAACCAGAAGATAACTATCGCAAATCTTGTTGGACAAGAGCTGGCTGATAAATATGTCACTAACCTTCAATACCTGGCACGCGGTCACTTAGCGGCCAAGACCGACTTCGTGTTTGCCACCGGCCAGCGAGCTACCTTCTTCTTCATCAACGCCGCTCCTCAGTGGCAACCATTTAATGCTGGCAACTGGAACTGGCTTGAACAGGTTAATAAACCATACATTTACTTATTATAAATCTAATGGAGAAAGTCATTTGCCTTACCTAATAAAACACGTAACCACACGATCTCTTTAATCCCTTTTTGGTCAAGACCTGGCAAAGATGAAAGTAAACATTTTCTTTTTCTGCAAGTCTTTCTAAAAAAAAAAATCTTTTCGTCATACAGTTCGATATGATTTTTAGTTGTTGTGTTTTAATTGTTACTCCACAGAACATGCGTGCCCGCATCGGTGCCGCTGGCTACCACACAAAGGTCTATACCGGCACATTTGGCGTGAGTCAGCTGCGCGATGCCAATGGTGTCCTTCACGAGGTGTACCTGTACCGAGATGCCAACAACAACCAGCAACTGCCAGTTCCACTCTACTTCTACAAGGTAACAATAGAATATTCTTTATTGGACACCACACAGATGATAGTTTACAAAAAAGCTACAACATTACAACGGTTAAACACGGTTGTCTTGTGTTTTTCGATACGCATAAGTTGAAATGCCTTACTACAATTTTCTGCTTAAACTTCTTTAACTTCACTTTCCTATATCTCATACAATTATGTCTATTCTTATATCCCTTTTTCGTATATCACTAAATTGTTACTCTTCGATCGTCTTACAGATTGTTTACGATGAATCAAGAGGAATCGGCACAGCTTTCGTGAGTATCAACAACCCCTACTACACAGAGGAGGAAGTTCGCGCCTTAACTTTCTGCACGGATCGCTGCCGGAACAACCCTGACTTCGACTGGCTGAGGTGGCAGCCTGACCGCATCGACATTGGATATAGCTTCTGCTGCGAAGTTGATGACTTCAGACGGACCGTCCCGCATCTGCCAGCGTTTACTGTCAACGGTCTTTTGGCCTAAGCATGTATGATGCAACACAGTACACATGTATAGTAACTGTAAATATTAATCGTTTTGTAATTAAAGCACATTAAACAAACATTTGTTTCATTGCGTTCAGAGATCCTAAAGAAGGAAGAGAACAAATGTCAACGTGATATAATAATTCTCTGGTTTTGTGAATCATATCTACAATAATATTGTTCTACCCAACGCACCCAAATGGTTCTTAAGTATAAATGAGTTTATTAATAACAAGATAACATTGTCATGAATAATGATTACTTGTATGATATAAGTATTACAAATGCAATGACCGCCTCCTACCGCCTATTTCAAGGAACTGTGCACCTAGCACGAATATTCTCGACACGCGTTAACTCGCTACGTAACTATGTGCGTCTTGTTCTAACCAGCCCAGTAGGAGAGAGACGCACTGAGTTACGTAGCGAGTTAACGCGCATCGAAAAGATTCGTGCTAGGTGCACAGCAGTGCCTCCGCCAAGTGATTGCGAAGAATGCACTGTCTTTTCCCTGCAAAAGTTTAGCTCTCCAAAAATGTTATTCTACTATACCCATACAAACAAATTAAAACACAATTAACAATAAATCGGGTCAATTTTAATAAATTAAAATAACGGCATAATCCTACTAGCGACTCTACCACCAGACAAAGTGGTCGCGGTTTAGGTACGTCGGTCCGTTAGATCTCCAGTGTTGCTCTACTGGCGTTTCTGTCTTCGGTGCATAGTATTACGTTATCCTTCCATGGAAGAAAATGGCAATCCATCACTTAATGGTTCTAAGCTGACGTTCCTACTTATCCAAAGTAACTCAAGATTTTTCTGGAACTTATCCTGCCCAAGCAAAGACAACGTGCAGCAATAGGCATTATACCATTTATGCTCTCCTCATTAACGAAGCAGAGAAAGATTAAAACAATTCGTTTATAAATATCTGTATTAAAATTCTGTATTTGGTTTTTTTAAATATTACAAGGAAAAAATGACAGATGGCAAGCTTTGTGTCCTTTTCGAACAAATTCCATACTAAAAACAGGTATGGACTATAACGTCACAGGCAATGTTTGTTAACATTGCCAGTAAACATTTGATTTTAAAAATTACACATGATCAAGTTCAAAAATGTCGTCTACTTTTTAAATGACTATTCCCATGATGACATTGTGCTGATGAATAAAAGTTTTAAACGAAATCAAAACTTTATAAAATATCAATATTATAAAATATGTTTATAATTATGACATACAATTTAACACTTTTATGCCATTTAATTTGTGGCATATACTGCAAATTGTAACCACACATTGCTAGCAGAAAAATGTTGCTCTTTTACAAACCCTTATACAAACAAGCCGCAAAACCACACCGGACCCGCTTACAGCATCACCTGACCAACTGGGAAAGAAGCCGGATGATGATTGATGACGATGATGATGTAACAGCTATCACGGACGCCCTTTTCTTAAGTGCACCCCGTTTGTACTGGATTAATTAGATAAAGACACTCCTACCGACAAAGTGAGTCACACCCACTTATGCCACCCGTGCACGATTCCTTATACGAGTTTATTATCGGCCAGTCTTAGATTTAATGTTGCTTTTTAGTGATGTTTCTTTCGTCACATCATATTTCTTATCTTTTCGGGGAAAATCACGATAAAGTGCGTTTATCCTTCGTTTTTCTTGATTATTTAAAGTGAAATAGAGTCAAAAAAAAAATATTCTTACAGTATCGTTCTTCACCTGCTATATTTATAATATAATACTTAGGAGATGCGTTAGATTGTTAAGATGAGTCCTCTAATTTCCCGCTTGCACACAAAGACTTTCATCATGACAAAAAGTACCAGTTTTCAACCGTATAATACTGAGTTTAAAGCTAATTTTAGAAAACGCCAATATAAGTTGATTGGTAACAGAATAAGTATAACAAATATCTGATAATTAATAATAAATAAATAAATAAAAAAACCCAAACTAAGTAAAGCTTGATAACACATCATCTGCAAAACAATTTACGTTAATAAAGTTCTACTACATATTATCTTGAATTTATCAGATTTTTCCGCCTAATATTTGAAAAGTTAGACGGAAGCGAGGAGCACACTTTTAATTAGGACTTTACAAGTGCATACACACAAAGTAATTACACTACTCCATCCATTGTAGAGCGGTTCACAAAAGACACCTCACTTCCAAATTTTGACAGTTTAGTTCAAATAGGCCCTGAGTAAAAAAGGCTTTGACTCTAGTATATGAACAGACAGACGGACAGGATGAATTATATTTATAACATTATCGGGACTTTAACGCGGTAAAAGTATATTGTTAATTTACCTCGAGGATGATTTATAAAGAATCGGTTTTTCCATTTGACTACGGGAGTCTAAAAAATCTATTTAAATGAGTGTATTATGGCGATTTCGCTAAAAACGCTGATGGATGCGGATGCAGTCTTCTTTTAATGTCCAGTTTGTTAAATAAGAGTTGAACCTTGAAATACAAAAGCCACACGAATGGGATTTGCTTAAAAACGCGGATCGGATGAGATTATAAGGATTAAACGGATTAACATGGTACGATGCGATGTCTGATAGACACTACAATAATAAACTCAAACCAAAAATTGAACCACACCCCGCTCCCAACCACCTATCATCCCGTCATCACGCACACGCATCGAGGCAACATTTTATGCATTTTATTGGCGTGTAAAAGGTCATAACTTTACAAGAATATCGAATCAATCGAGTGATTGGCTAAATCAAGCCACCTAATCCTAACGCGAGTCTTTATCGTGATCAGGTACTTTATGGCCCGTATACACTATCGATCAGCAAGATATTTTCGGTAATGATTGATTAACCTTTATCAATTAATTTTTCAACGCTAATTCGTTGTCTGAATTAAGATATGGCGTACATATAAATTCTTTGTAATGCTTTATTATGCTGACATAGTTCCTTAAAGTACAGCCGCATAAACGTTCGTCAGAAGATGATGCGTTTGGTTTTAGTGGTTGTTGCTGTGGCGGCGGCGGTGGCGGCGCTGCCCGCTGACATGCCGGATCCTGGAGAGCTGGTGTTCGTGCTCAATGAAGACGACTGGGATGACTACCTGGATGCTTGGCTTGCCGTCGAAGAACAGAACTGGAGCAGCTCCAACGTCACTAGCAAAGTCGACGCTCGCAACGGTAAATATTTAATAAATTTTAAGTAAAGCCATATACCTAATTAGTGAAAGAAATTGTCTTGTGGAAATCACTAAAGGTGCATGACATCACAGATATGGCTTTTCTATATAGGCTGTACAATCCGAGTAAACGGTGATCTCGGCCAGCCCCAGCCGGTGTATCTGCGAGGAGGTCGCTACATGGCCGCTGATGGGAACTCTGGTCAGATCCGCCTGAACACCGGCGAACAGGTCACCATCGCCTGCACTGGTTCCGGCCGCAACATACAACATCCCCAACTTTCACAATCAGGAGTCCAGACTGCCGTAAGTATCGGAGCATATATTTTATACTAGATATAGCAACGCGATTTAGACTTTAATGAGGACCAATTATAAGCGATAACAATTGTTTAACAGACGGCTACTTGTGTAAACAACAATCTGGTGTCAGGAGCCGGGTGGTTGAATGGAAATGGAGCGTTCGGTGGACTGACCTGTTCCGCGCACGCCTTCCATGAAGCTCTAGGCACCAACAACAGATGCTTCAACAACAACCTGATTATCCAGTTAGTTTCATCCATTAATACATATTTGGATTGCTTCTTAGGACTAGTTTGTTCCTGTTTAATGATCTGCGCAAACGAAGTCGCCTACCACAGCTGGTTACATAAATAAAACTCTAAATACAGTGATTGTAGCATAGGTTGGCTCCAATCGGGTACCTGGTACGTATCAAACTTGCAAATAATTATAATTACTTTAGTAATAATGGCCCTATATAACCGCCAAAGTTTAATTTGCCTCTATTGCGTCCGTTTTAATAACACTAGTTGGATTGAACCGCAAAAACCGATAAATGAAACTTGAATGGCCATGTTAATCCCGCATATGTATTGTTAACCCTCCCGCGCTCTGCTTTTGTTTTATACTAGTAGGTATAGTCATTGTACAGATTATTGACTTTAAATATGATTTTCTAGAGTTGGTTTTATTGTTAACGGATGGTTATACCCTCTGTACGTGTCCTGTTTCGACCAAAACCGCCTGGAAGTGCTGTATGTGATGTACGAACAAACTCCCGCTAACGCCGTCCATCAAACTGGTGTAGACCGACCCAGCTGGTTAGGTAAGACTAATAACTTACCCATTACCTATACCTTCTTAAACATATTTAGTACCAATCATGTAAATAAACTTACACAACACTTTTCACATCTTGCAGCTGGCAGTTGGTTCCCAGGTGTGACCGTCAACACTGCGTACACGCAGGTGCAACAGAAAATCTCTATCGCGAACACTGTTGGCCAAGCGCAGGCCGATAAGTACGTCACTAGCACACAGTTCTTGGCGCGTGGTCACTTGGCTGCCAAGTCCGACTACGTTTTCGCCACCGGCCAACGCGCCACCTTCTGGTTCATCAACGCTGCACCTCAGTGGCAGCCTTTCAATGCTGGAAACTGGAACTGGCTTGAACAGGTAATTTGATTTTTTCCGTAACAAACCTCTCCAAAGCTACACATCACATGCACATCATCACATTCATATCTATTACAGTGGGCCTATCAAGACCGGCCAAGTTTAGATTATCTGAATCGTGGATCTATTTCTTAAGACACTAGTTTTACAGGGATAAATTAAACCTGGGCCGGTTATATTAGGGTCAAAGGCGTCAAACTCTATGTTTATTATATACTGCAAACTCTAAAGTAAAACAATAAATAACAAAAATTGGCCAAGTGCGAGTCTGGCTTGCGTTAAAAAAACCCCAACTGAACGAATGTAAGCACTTTTTAGTAAACACAAAAAAAATATTTGTGGTAGGTACTGCGTACCATTGGTGCGTAAGCCCGGCTCGTGCTTGGCTAATTTTTATACGTCCTACACCATAGTGTGCTGTTTGGCATTAAATCAGCAGGCATGAAAATTGTTAAGACACTTTTAGATAACATTTTTTTTTCTTCTCTGGCACCGCACGACTTGTGCATTGCCATTCGTCAAGTTTTTCGTTAAATTTGTTTTTTTTTTAATAAAAAATTAGGGAAACATATTCACGGGAAAATCAGGTTTAGGAGCGAGGTAATGAAAACAAAGATCAGTAGGATAAGATAACATTTTAATTGGTCCTTTCTTCAATAGAACTTGCGTGCGCGCATCGGCGCCGCTGGATACCACACGATGATCTACACCGGCACGTTCGGTGTGAGCCAACTGCGCGACGGTAACAATGTCCTCCGGGACATCTACCTGCACCGTGACTCCAACAACAACCCTCAATTGCCCGTGCCGCTTTACTACTACAAGGTAATACATGTGGGATCCTGACTCTAAAAATATCAGAAACTGTGGATAAATAACATCAGTCGCCAGACTTTAATGATATTCCTTTAAGGGGGGCTCAATGCAGCGTTATAGCTTGCCTTGAATGGACCCTGGATCAAAATTTGTCGGGAAGCCCTTCTACCCGATTGCGGGGGGAGATTCTTTGAACTGTCAATCAGGTATCACAAGAGCTAGCTTCTATAGTTTAGCTGTGCCGGAATTAAGAAACATATGTCTCTGAAGATTTCAATGAATACTTCGCCTTTATGTTTTATCCTGTAGCGATCATATCTTCAGTAAGGTAGTTGTGGATTTCAGTGTTTCTGGCATACCAAAGGTGCACCTGCAAATGTTTTGAGTACAGCGTTTCGAACTGAATAGGTATTTGGAGGCAGACAAAGAGTAGTTAAACATTATTTTTTACACATACCGGGCTAGCATTACCAACCCTCGGTCAAACTAACCCTGTCAGGTAAAGCTTTAACATCCGGTTTATCCGCTAACACAGGTAAATTGAACGCTAAGGCCATTCAACCCATAATAAATAAATTTAAATTGGTAAATAACTATAACCTTAGAAAGTTGATTCATAAATATTATTTTGGTCTGTTTTCATATTTTTTTTAGGCTTTTTCTTTTCGTTATATTCCAAGCATATGCATAAAGTCGCTCTCCAACATAACACTCATAGCCACTTAAAATATAGTTACTCTAACACACAGGATTTCCCAAAGTGGCCAGTGGGATATGAGTACCTAGTCTTGACAGTTGCAAAAGACGCGTGCCAAAAGGTTTTACGCCTGTTATGTTTCTTTATCTACACATATATCATAAATGCTCTATAATGCGTTCAGAAACCGTAGGCAATGACCAGCATTATAACAACCAACATTATTATGAGAACTATTCTAATTTGTTTCTATATTTGTTCAAATTCATTTTTTATTACATTATTTTAATGTGTACAGTCTATAGATATTTAATAGGTACCTAGCACTAGTAGCTAGTAGCATTGCAGGTCATTGGCCTATGGCTTCTGAACCCATCATAGAGTACTTATGATATGTGTGTAGATAAAGTAATGAATGCAACTGTACATAATTAGGTCTTAAAACACTCGTGTGATCCTATTATGAAACTCGCTGACGCTCGTTTCATAAAACCACACTCGTGTTTTAAGACCCCTCATTATGCAACAGTTGCATAAAATACTATTGCATTCGCGGAGATAAGATAAGTAAAATAACCAGTTTGGGTTTCCTAGATTAAATACGTGAGTTGGTGGTTAGATTAGGTACATACATATTTACACGTGACAAAACTGACTAAAGTATGGTCCCAAATTTGATACAATCATCCGGTTAAAGTTTTTGTCTGCGCTGTATGTATACATAGATTTTTTTTTTAACTTTAATTATCTCATGGATACAAAAATACTAATTATTCGTCTTGAAAATTAAATAGTTGGTAAGTGGGAGCTGAAAGTTTGTGTGTCTTATGCGATGAGCAAATGTAATATTATGCTTGTGTCCTTGTATCTCACATTTGGTAATGAGCAAATGGTTTCCATGTGGTTTTAAACATTAATTTTACTACCAAACTATTAATCTAGCTAACTAGTATCACCGTGCTACGTAACCGTAATCCTTTGAGTTTCTTTAGCTTGGGAAAGAATAACCCTAATACTGACAAAACTGTCTCATGATTACAACAGGAGCTAAATTTTAAAAGAAAATAATGAGTCAATAGGCAAGGCTAATGCTCATAAACTTACAGGTTGTCTACGATGAGTCGAGACGCTTAGGCACAGCGTTTGTGAGCATCAATAACCCTTACTACACTGAAGCGGAGGTTCGAGCTCTGACCTTCTGCACAGACCGCTGCCGCAACAACGCTGCCTTCAACTGGATCAGGTGGCAGCCTGACCGCATCGACATTGGATACAGCTTTTGCTGCGACGTAAACGACTTCAGACGGACCATCCCGCATCTGCCAGCTTTCACTGTTAATGGTCTTTTGGCTTGAGTGGAGTTGTAGAATACAGTTTTTAATCAGTCCATTTCCATTAAATATTCAAAACGATCTTTTGTTTAAATTTATGTAAAATGTTTTCATTTGGTGTTATTTGAATCCCATTAATATTAGAAATGGCTCATGATTTTATACTGGGAGCCGGAAAAGAGGCCGGCTGAAAATACCTGGTGACGTTCAATGGAGCTGGAAGCTTCTGCAGCCAGGTTAAGTTGGAGCAATCGGATATCTTGCGCATAAGATTGCTTCAAATAAAGGCGTGTAAAAAGTCTTATATTCCTGCTGAGGGACAAGAGGAAGATGAATGATGATGGATGAATGAAGAATGTTACAGTGAAAGTAACTAAATACGTGACGATCAGGGGCGTACCCAGGAGGGGTAGGGAGGGGCAGCTGCCCCCCCTCCCCCTGGAAGTCTCGCAGAACATGTATGAACTCGCCTATTTACTAATCAAAGTGTAAACGGGGCCTTATGGCATATCGTCAGCAAATCGAAGGTGAGTGAGGTACTAGACGTAAATATTGATGCCGAGTCCGCACCAGTCCAGAACCTTGAAGACATCTTCCAATACAGCAGTGAACAGTTTCGGAGATATAACATCTCCTTGGCTCACTCCTTGCTTCAATCGGATGATAGGTTTCGAGTTCTGGTTCTGGAGACAGACTGACATGGTGGCGTTTATGGCAAACCCTTCAACTTTTCGATGTACCGATAGTCTTACCGATAGTACCTTTGGAGAAACTGCAGCACAGTCCAAGTCTCGATCGCATCGAAGGCTTTCTCATAGTCCACAAACGCCATGCATAATGGCTGGCTATACTTTTCAGTCTTCTGTATAACCTGCCGCTGCGTATGGATGTGGTCTATGGTACTGAAGCCTATTCGGAAACCGGCTTGTTCCGTAGGCTGGAAGTCATCAAACCGACGTATAAGACGATTCGTAATCACTCTTGAAGCTTCAGACATGGCTCAGAAGTGTAATAGGTCTATAATTCTTCAATTGGGTACTATGACCTTTTTTGAAGAGCAGCACCATAACACCTCTGTGCCACGCTTGTGGCGTTACGCACTCAAGGATGATGGAATTGAACAGCTTCTGAAGAGCCTTAAGTACTGGTTTTTCACCTGTTTTCAGAAGCTCCGCCGTTATTCCATCATCACCCGGCGCCTTGTTGTTTTTAAGCTGTTTCGGAGCCATACTAATCTCGTACAGGCTGATGTCCGGGATCTCTTTGGTGTAATGTCGGGTCAATCCAGCTCTCGGGTCTTGCGCTAGATTGCGAACAGGTGACCGTGTTGTCGTGTACAACTGTCCATAGAACCTTTTAATCTCCTTCAAAAGCTCCAAAAGGATAACTTTACATAATAAAATCACCGGGAAACGTCCTACTGATTGTAATCTAGGTCCAGCTACTGTACTTTCACATGAGGAAGAAAGGATACTCGTGAGATGGATAGCTTTTATGGCTGAAAAACACTTCCCTGTGACCAAAGAACAATTACTTGATAGTGTCCAAAAAATAATATCCGAGAATAATTTAGATTCCTGTCCGTTCACAAACAATTGGCCAGAAAAAAAGTGGTACTCTTCGTTTTTCAAAAGGCATCCAGATCTTTCTGAGCGCACAGCGCAAAATTTAAGTAAAGCGACAGATGAATTATATACTTCATAATTAGATAATATCCATAATTGGGGTTATACACTGGATTATTATTACTGTCCATTGATGGGTGTCCATAATTAGATAATATCCATAATTGGGGGTACTACACTGGATTATTACTGTCTATTAATGGTGTCTAAGTAGGAGTGTTGTTTACTTATAAAATTTTATTGTAATGAGTACTTAACTGAAATTAAACATTGAAGACTGATTGAGAAAAGAGCTTTTCATTTACCTCCAAATACCAAAGAATGTAAATTGAAAAATGAAGAAATTACGAAGCATATACAAAAAAAATCCGCTTATACTGTCCATGATTGGTGACTTTACCTTATTCATTTTTTTATTTTTATTTTCAAGCCGATACAACCATTACGACCGTTAGATTTAAATTTTCAAATTTAGTTAAGCATGTTCTGGTCTATTTAAGGTAAAACCCAGTAGTCAGCCGCATTTGAAATAACGGTTATACGCGGCTGACAGAGGCGTATTTAAAGATTTGGCGCCCCGGGCCATTTAGCTTTGGCGCCCCAAATCGCGTCATTTGACGATAAAGTATTTCATTTTAAGGGCGGCTGCCGCCAGAGGCGTATTCAAAGATTTGGCACCCCGGGCCATTTAGCTTTGGCGCCCCATTAAATGACGATGAAGTATTTAATTTTAGGGGCGGCTGCCGCCCCTCGCAGCCTGGCGCCCCGGGCCATGGCCCGGATGGCCCTAGGGTAAATACGCCCCTGGCGGCTGACCATTGGGTTTAGCGGATCCAGTACTCAGCCAGCCAGTAACCTTGCGTGGTACATCGATGCGAAAAATATGTGTACACTTTTGAACTCTAATTCATTGAAATGAGGTTCAAAAATGTATAAATATTTTTGACGTTTACTGTACATAGGTATTGTTTAAATAATAGTTTTCTTAAGTCTGTTACGTGTTAAATGTGAGTAAAATGTGTTAATCTTGTATATTCAAATAATTGAGTATTAATTACCTACATAATTTTATTTTCTTATTTGTAGTAAAATGCCGAGACAATTACACACATATACATACTCTCCAGAAAAACTCACTTCCGCCCTGGAAGCCATACGAAGCGGAATGCCGATTAGGGAGGCCAGCAGATCGTTTGGTCGAATTGGGGCCATATCCTCTAAAGACTGGAGGGAGTTAATGGGTCCCAACTGTAGAAGTTCATGAAAATATTGAGTTTCATGAACTTTTACAGTTGGGACCCATTAAAAATGTAGACCGGCTCAAATGGTCCCAGTAATGGGTCTCGACTGTTGAAGTTCATGAAACTATTGCAATGGTGTAGGTATTCAACATTCCTTAACAGAACTTCAGGCTACTGGTCTTATTTTAGTCTTCTCAGTTTTGATTTACTTTTAAAGCAGTTGGGATTTTTGAGAAAATGATATGAGAAACCTTATACAACTCAACATAGTTCGTCGACTTTCATTTTTTCTTTTTCAAAATATGGCGCCCGATGGTCGCCATGTTGAATTTTGATTATTGTCATGTCTTTAGTGACACTCGCAAGATTAAGACGAATCGATTGACATAAGAATCATTAAAATCAGCCCACGCATTTAGTCTCTAGATCGCCACAAAGGAACAAACATACATACATAGACTGATAAACACATTACCCTCCTTTGCGTCGCGCAGTCGAGTAAAAATAGACAAGGGACAATAAATATTAGGAATAATATAGATATCGTTGATTTTGATATTATAAATATAATATATTTACACATATTAGGTGATTTTAATCTCATTATGTTTAATAGTTTGTAAAGGCCGAGTACTGGGTACACCAAGACTGCATACTGGATTTCGCAGGCTGACTACTGGAAAAAAGTGCCATTTTTTGTTTTTACTTAATTATAGATATAATAAAGAAGATTGTTACTTTTTTCTATGTTTTGTTTTCAATCTTTAATAAGCAATTAATTTAACCAAGTAATGCGTTTATTTATCCGACTAATCCTGTAGAAATGCCGACCGTCCAAACTTCAAAAAGTCGTAATGAGGCTGACCACTGGTGCCTTTACCCTACTAACCCGAAGATTTGATGTAAGAGACAAAATAGTTGCGGAAACAAAAGTTGCTCGTGCGCGCTAGTCCTTAATCGACGTAATGAAACTGTTCTATAATATTCTCTTTGGTCTGTGCTAAATAACGGTGGATTCATAATGCAAATTAGCTAGCGATAAAACACAGCAATTTATGGCGCGCGAAGCCATATTGCTTCGCTTATTGGTCATAGCAAGCGATAAGATCGCTGCGTTTTTATCGCCTACAACTTTGCATTGTCAATCCACCATTATGTTCCCATCGTGATTCCCATATACGATATTATTTTTATTTTTATTTATTTATTATTTTTATTTTTATTTTTAGTTATATAATTTTATGTATGTCAGGTATTTGTCTTTGTAGCCTGAGAATATATATTTTTTATTATTATTATATACGCTGTGACGATTATCTCTCTCTCTCTCCGCAATGCACAAACTCTAATCTTCATTCTCCATTAAATCTTATCTTATCTATGGTACGTGTTTTGATTGATGTGTGAATGTGAAAATGATGTAGTGTTTTTTTGCATTGTGTTTTTGTAAAAATATTTACATTTATTGTTGAATTAAGTTTGAATTAAATAAATCAACTGGGGAACGAGCCAACTACGCTGTACAAGTAATTTGAAACATTTTGCTGCGGCAACGATGGCAGAAGAACCGAAGCCTGTTAACGAAGATGAATTGAAGCAACTAAAAGAACGGATGAATTTAATAGCAAGTGCCGACCCAGCGCAATATCACAATGACTTTTCTTTACGAAGGTATTTACGAGCCTTCAAAACCGTCGATAATGCATTTCAGGTAACTTGTTTAATAGCCAGATAACACTCTTTAAACATTCAATTATGTATATATTTTTCACAGTGGCTTAACACTTGTTTTCCAACTTGCCTAAGGCAATTACCGTTTTGGTACTGTTCAGCACTGCATGTTTCACTTCCTGTGTAAAAATGTAAATGTAAGCAAAGTATTAAATAACATCTAATTAGTATTTAAAATTAGGCTTCTGTTGTATCAAACAATTTTGTCAGATTATCTCAAAGTGAGAGAAGTAAGAGTGAAATCAATGGTGATCATTACTTTGGATTGTTGGATATAATCATTTGATCTAACCCTATGGAAACCAATATATATAAATAGGAATGCAAAATGCAACAAAGTCTTTGACTGCCATCTCTCTCAATATTGAATAAATGTTTCTTATTATTATCATTATAATTATTTATTATTCAAACTCTTCAGGCTATCATAAAGACAAACAAATGGCGTGCAGAGTATGGAGTGACTGAGTTGCATAAGGACACGGAACTAATAGAGAAGTACAAGGAAAAGGCAAGAGTCCTGAAACACCGGGACATCACCGGCCGTCCCATCATCTACATTCCTGCGAAGAACCACAGCTCCAATGATCGCAATATTGATGATCTCACCAAGTTTATAGTCTACTGTTTGGTAATTACAATTGCAGCTGCCTTTTATTTACATGTACATTTATGAAATTATTGAGTTGATTAGTTATTATCATTGTTGGTTAGTGATGGCTAGACTCTAATATTGCATTTTCATCTAAAGTTTTTGCTAGCATGTTCAGCACTGGTGACACACATGTTGCCAAAAATTTTTTTACTCCTGTGCCATTGACACACTATATGTTTTATGCACATAGGTTTTTCGTAGCCAAATCTTAAATTTAAAATTAATAGTATTTCTGCTGTTCTTTCTAATTCTGTAGGTTTGAAATTTTACAAATAAAATTACGCGGTACAATTTTATTTGACAAATAACCCACATTCTGTTAATCATAATCTCACCAATATCACATGTTAATTTCAGGAAGATGCTAGTAAAAGATGTTTTGAGGAGGTGGTTGACAACTTGTGCATAGTGTTTGACCTGAACGGATTCACACTGTCCTGCATGGACTACCAGGTGCTAAAGAACCTCATCTGGCTCCTCAGTAGACATTACCCAGAGCGCCTCGGGGTCTGCCTTATCATCAATGCTCCAACTTTCTTCTCAGGATGCTGGACTGTAATCAAAGGATGGTGCGTGTGTATTGCAAATTCTTAAACAAGTCTGCTGTTTATTATTGCTATGGAGCAAACAGCAGCATAGCAATAATAAATAGAACAGAATAGTAAATTAAGTTTCTATTAAGACTTTTGAAGTCAAACTTTTTGTTAATGGTGCATTTCAATCTACGACACATACTGAATTCCAAGTCAATCTGACTATAAGTGGGTCAACCATAACTTGCAAGATTTCACCTAAATAGAAATAAACAAACAAACTTGGCGAACTTTTACAGCAAGTTTAACAAAAGCTTGTTATAACTCACTACGCCAGCGACACCGCAGGCTCAAACGGGAAGTTGTAATAAATGATAAAACTATTTTAGAGTCTGACTATTGCAACTCGACCCTGAGAATCGCCGCCAAATAAAAAATCAGAAGCTAAGAAATTGATGATTTTCATATAATTTTTTTTTATACCTAAACTAGGATCTAAATTGAAACATGTGAAAATGTCTACATTACTGGTATTAATCTAAGTAAAATAAACAAATTATGGATTAATTTTGATATTTTTATCTTATCATAATCAAAACCGGATTCTAAAGTTTAATTGGCTTTTCCAAATAATTGTTTATGACACTAAGTACTTGTTATTATGACAAAAGATTTAAACGTTTTTACTATTCCAGTATACTTAATAGTGATTATATTATCAGTTTGACTCGACATCAAAGATAAAAAGCTACTAGTATCTGTAGTAAAGTACTGGTATAGTATATAAACATTTCACTTCAAGGTCAAACTCAAGTTGTGAAAGCCAGTCTCTAATAATCTAATAAGTCCCTATTGGCTTTACTCTGAGGCTATAACATTAAATTTTTGGCAAATATTATCTTAGCACGCATCAAAATATATTGCATTGATAAATAAAGCATTAAAACTGACTGACAATTTGTCAGTGACAAAGCCGCCAGTGTTATCAAACCGCGATTAGAACAGGATTGGAGAGTAACGTGAACACTGTTATTTCATAGACTTACTTGCATCAAGTTTCATTTCTATGTCTATGATATGACAATGTGCCTACGTTACTCTACAATCCTGTTCTAATCGCGGTTTGATAATAAAAGCTAGTTTTATTATAAATATAGATATAGATTAAACTCGAAAGTTATTTTTATTTTCGTGTCTACAGGTTGGATGAAAACACATCAAGAAAAGTAACATTTGTGAGCTCAGAGATGGACCTATGTCAATATTTAATACCGGACATCTTGCCTGCTGATGTGTAACTGAAACCAAAACGGTATCTGGGCCAACTATTTGATAATATTTCTAAATAACGACAAGGCATTATACAGGACTTGATACAAAACTTAGGGGGATAAGTACTTAATATTAAGCTTACATTTTAAAGAAATAGGCTATTTTCTTAGTGTGTAAGGTCTATTCTGAACTATTATTTATGCATGTACTTTGATACGATGAATGAAAGTGTTCTTTGACCCATTCATTGCCATTTTGTCAAGCACAATTAATTGTCATGATTATTTTTTAGAACTAAAACATTGACTTGTAAAATCACGATTATTACCATGACTACTCAAGTAAATATTGTTTTAACGTACGCGATATTCACTCGTATTGAAATAGTAAAGATTTGTAACCTTTTCGCTACGGCTAGACCATACTTACACGAATCCATTCCGGATACCTCATCTTCATTTGGGAGTACTGTTTTTTAATCCAGAGACTAAATTGACATCTTATTCCATATTTGCATGTCATTTCAGTATAGGTACACCTTAAAAAACAGACTATAGACCAATGTGATGTAAATTGTCCTAAGATATTTATTTATTTATTACTAGCGACCCGCTCCGGCTTCGGCCGGATACAATTAGGATGTTATGTACCTAAAAACCTTCCTTAAAAAATATCTAAACCACAGTGAAAACTGTATCAAAATCAGACAGGCATGGATAGCGACTTTATTTTTAAACAACTTAAAAAAAAGGAAGAGGTTCTCAATTCGTCGGGTTCTTTTATACTATATGAAGATAAATACCAATTCATTACATATTAGATGGTTTTCTATAAACGTGTTAACTCGCCAACCGCAGCGAAAGGGGCAAGCGATTAAAATATGCCATTTACCGCATATCCACAGCCGTTAATTGAAAATGTAATTGCGTTTTAAGGCCAGTTTCATTTAAACTACTTTATGATTCATAGGAAAATATAGAATTGGTGTTTAATAACACGAGTGTAACATGTAGCTGCTGCATGACTCAATTGCTAATAAGTATCGGTAACATTCAAAGGTTTTTACATCCATGACGTTCCATGTCATCCTGAAAAAAAAAACTAATAGTAGTCTCGGATAAGTACAGCCTTCAATTTAAGAGTCAGTTATCTTAATATTAGACAGTAGTTATCTTGCCCCACGGTGTGATAATCCTACCCCACCATAGCTTATGTTACTAACAAATAAGTTATTGTAAGTTACAATTGGTGTGAATATCAAGGTTAAATTCTACATCTACTGCAGGTTATGAGGCTTATTTAATTAATTAACTAGTCGAGCACTATTTCTTTATAGGTACCTTACTCTTATTAAGCAGTTATTGTTTACTACTGATAGTTAAATTTATGTCAGAACTACCTATTGTTATAATTGTTAAATATAAGTAAAACAAAAACATAACACCAAAAAGTCAATTTGTTATATTTGAGAATAAATTATTTCTTGTTATTTAAATATTGCTATAATGCCATAAGATTTATAATAAATAATACTTGTTGATCACATTCCTTGGCTTTAATTTTTAATGTTTGAAGCTGCTTACCTTATGACGTGTAAGTGATTTTTTAGGCAAGCATTGTTTATTAATATCTCATTGTAATTATTATATATGATCTTGTTGTAAAGCCGCTTCCAAAATAGTTTTACCTGTACTACACAATGATTATTAGTAATAGTATTCCATACAGAATGGCCACGCACCGCCCCGCACCAAATTTAGCTACCGCAGCCCCCGCCCTATAGATTGGATAAAACTGACGACTTTTACTTAGTATGGCGCGCACACAGACGCGTTTATAGTCGCACGCTAGACTATATACGCGTAACTCCGCGTGTATAGTCTAGCGTGCCACCCAGTGCCTGTACTTTATCTAGTCATGCAAAAGTTTATAACTTGTTATAATGAACTGGGAATTGTAAAAAGTGATGCAATTAATTCGTCATTCATATATTTATTGTATTATTTCAATAAATCATTAAAATTAGAAATAAAAGGAAAATGGTGTTTTAAATACCTAACTTGAACCGTAAAAGAATGATACAGACTATTTTCGTGTTAGTAATAGATATTATTAGTATGCAGTTATTCTGTAATCCTAAGGACAGGGTACCTATGTTTTAACTAGGTAAAGGGCGGTATGAAAGCTTTTAAGTTAAGTAACACACTGTTTATGTCACATTTTTGTATTATAACCCTAAATCGAAGATTTTGTGCAACACGAAATTTTATGTAAGTACTTACTTTTTTTTTATCTAGGAATGATACCGACTTAAAATTATATCCACCGACTTTGGATGTGCCATCCTGTCTGTTGTTTGCTTTGAGATTGTAAATCCTATTCTAATTAGTCATAATCGTAAATTTAAAAACGAATGTATTTATTATTTACACTTACTAATAAAGCAAATAATAATGATTTTTGCACTATTCATTTCAGAATTTTGATTTCGAGATGCACGAGACTAAAAAATACACACGTTCACCCACTCTGTTATCTTTGGTCCAGTTAACCTCCGGTTTAATCAAAGTCCGTAAAATCAAATGACACAGCACAGTACTCACTCAGCTCATTCGTTATAATTTTTGCCAATACTAAGCAAAACTCAATCTACCGGACCTTGGCTTAGCCACAACTTGAAATCGGTTAAGGTGTTGCCAAAGGTATCGTTTTAACTTTTTCTACTTCGAAGTTTTATTTAAAACGATGGGTAAAATACTTTCAGTCGCGTAATAGCAGCCTTACAAAGGTAGTGAAAATTAAAACAATACAAATGTGATTACAATATCTTTAATTGTCTTACTAGTATTACAAAACAGTTATACAAATTAATCACTGTACAATTCGAAGCGAGTAACCACTAAATGGACTTGTCCACTTCGCACAAGTATTCCTTTATTTTATTGTACTGTAAAATTTGCATACGCAGTGTTCCGTTGTAACATCACATGGAGCAAATGTCATTTACGACTTTTATTGAATAAAACTTTAAATCTTCGAAACTCATCTCGATTCTCTTGGAGTAAAGTATACAATAATCTAGAAGACATCCAATAGGAAAAGAAACTTTAGAATGGATTACTGATATGAATAATAGCTTGATATAGCACGATAGGCCCATTAAAACATCTAGCTATAATACTTATACCACAAGTTTTCACACTAAAATATGTGATGCGTTATTATAAATTATAGCTACGTGAGTAATGGACCTTGTGCTTCATAAAAGCCACAGTAAAATTGTGAAGTCAACAACGTTTTTATCAAATATTTAGTCTCACATGTACCTGTACTTTGTAATTTTTCCTAAAAATAATAAATGTAACAATAATATTGGCACATGCTCAAGGTGGAACAAGAAATAAGCCTTTTTTTATTTTAACAAAGCAGTCGGTTTTCAAAAAAGTCGCATACCGCATCACACGGGAAAATACTCCTTTGTCTCACTGCGCCGAATGATAAGATTTTAATTAAAATGTTATCACATATTCATGTATGTCCTTTAAGCTAAATATGACTAGGTAATTATTTTCTATAAGGAATTTACAAAAAATACGTTTTAAATCTTTCATTACAACACATTGGAATGTTTTGTGACATCTTCTGTTGCAGTAAAGAACTTAATTATTTACAAAATGTTCATGTCAAATAAAAGTTTTTCTAATTAACTAGAAAATTGTAATAAAGCGTGATGTGGAAGCACACACAAACACACACACAAGTTGATCAGAATACAGTGGACTTCTACTACAAATGAGAGTCGATTCCAGATTTGTGTTCAAATCTGTCCTTGTTTAAAGAGGTGCGGAGCACACCTCGAGCACACAAACTGCTGGCTCTAAATATTCAAAAATATTTGCAAAATAATGAAATAGAATGACTTCTTAACGCGAAAATATTTGAGTGTCAGAAATCACACTCACTAAGCCAAGGCAGAAATAAAATGTGTGCTAAGAATGTCTCCTTTTTATAAGCTTCTTCGAAAGAAAGTCACTTTTTTTCATATGATAGGGTTTACACACACCTCCAATTAAAGCCACGTCCAATCTTATTTCAAGGCATTATTGGTGACAAATCCTGCGAAAACTAGGTGCCAATGTCTGCTATTTTAAATGGCAATAAAAGGGGTGCTTACCATATAACACGTATACAGCTTGTGTATAGTTTCCAAAAATTTTAGAGTTTGTTTTGTACCACCTGTAGAACGTAGCTGCTACGTATCAATATACCAGATAAATACACAAAATGATCACAATAAACTATTCACGGCCTTACACTTAAATGACGTATGGGACAATATGACAACACTAAGATATACATAAATACTGATTTACGCGTAAAGGAATGACTACATGTACAAAAATGTCACTATACCTACCTACAAACTAACTTAAATATGTGTTTTATTTTATTTACATTAAAACATTAATTATAATAATGATATGACAATAATGTATGAGAATGCAAATGAATAACAACTACAGCTGAGTCAGCGTACGGGCTACATAATTGGTTCGCTAAAACAAGGCATGTCAAAAGCATTGTATTGGCAGTGGACGGCTAATAATGAGCTTAATTTCTGCAGTTAAAAAGTTGATGAAATCTTCAATTCCTTTGTGTATCAATTCTCCCTTATAATGGATAGCACGTTTATTGTCTAGATTCGCTGTCAGATCTATCTCGACTCTAAGTTCTCTACCACAAACCTATTTCTATTGTTTATCTTAAACGGTCCGTAAAATCACACAAATTATAATTCAATAATTTTTCAACTACAAAAATGAATACGTTTGGTACTGTGTCAATAGTTCTGCTAACGCGAAAGAGGCTCTACTTCTAGGATTAGCAGGCGTAGTCTATCTGACAACCCCCTACTTGATTAAAGCACGCTTATATTTGAACCCCGTGATTGCGGCAGCGGGAACGGTTTCTATTAAACCAGTATACTTCATGTAATCGAAATATGATTGAGTATTTTAATGGATTTACTGTAAGTGACGAAAAAAGTGTTTCTTAAATTTGATAGCCTATCCAAATAGCATAACACAAAATCGCTGTTATTCTCTTTTTGGGCGTTTTGATCTTTTAAACTACTCCATACATTTGGATGCGGTTTTTACCATTATTCAAAGAGCTTCAAATATAAACCTTCCGAAAGATGTTCGTGTTGATGTTTTGTTATTTAATCGTAAAAAATATGCTTTTAGACGAAACGAAGAAAAGTGATATATCTAATTAATTATTACAAAATTTTAGGTCTTAGAAAACCCACAAAAAATCTGCGATAGCATATGTTTACTTCTAGTTACTAATCACATTTCGGATCAATATGTGTTATACAACCTAATCAACAAATTAGAAATGATCTGTTTGATTTACAGCCTCAATTGTTTCTTATTTAGGCCATAAACAATATTTATTATAGTTTACAATGGTGTTTACCTACTACTCGTGATAGTGAGGATGAACATATTTTACTTTTATTTCACTATGGTGTGAAGCTACGTTGGTCTAATCTCTTAATTTGCCGTAGACGACGTAACATCCAGAATTAATTGTCTACATAAATTACACTGGTATGATATATAAGATAAACTTACTTCGAAATTTTGACAGAATTATTCCCGCTACCATAATTGTTTTGATGGGGCAAATATAGGCAATCCGTGCTACATGCTCAAACTTAGCCACATTTCCGTTAAGCCCTTTAAATACTTGCTGTATTTTCTAGTAGTTTTCCGCCTAAGTGACACCATTAAAACGTTCCTCGCCAGTGATCCAGACACAATAAGTTGTTCTATTGTTAAACGGCTATAGCCGTTAACGTCGGCGAAAGTGTTAATTTAAAATGTAAATAAGGATAATCGATTATCGCGAACAAAATAGTCTACATAGGAAACTAACCGCCACGTCAGCCAAATGAACTATTGTTATAACAGTCAGCGTTGAGTTACGAAGCGAACAAGAGATCAAAAATAACCTGCAACAATTATTTGGCACAAATGATATCAAGCCGCAGATACAATGCGTAAAGCTTGCTCGAAGGCTTGTTGTCGTCGTGACACGTGTGTACTTGCCAGTAACTTTTACGCTACCCAATCGCACAGTGGCAGCATTTAATAGTTCAAGGAAAGCAAAAGTTTTGACTAACACTTGTATCTGCGGCTCTGCTCATATTAACCTAGCGAATAAATGGGGCGTTTTCGTTTCCGATGAGCTTGTTCGCTTCGTTAAGACGGCTACAAACGTAACTGCGGTTGAGTATACACACTACAAGAAACGACAATGCTTGAGCAAGTGTTATTGTACAGACGCTCAAACATGCAGTTAAGTCTGTAGGCGGCTTTACTATTGGTTTGTTATACGGGCGAGGCGGCGTGGGCGCGGCGCGTGCGCGGCAACGTGGCAGGCGGCGCGGGCCGCAGCAGCGTGAGCAGCAGACGCAGTCAATCGGTCAGCACGCCCTGCGCGACCACGGCGAGCTCCTCCTTGAGCCCGCGGAACGACGGGCGCTCGTCCGGCGTGGGCCGCCAGCACGCCCGCATTACCTGAACCAATACAAACACATTACATTCACTTCAGTACAGGACCACACCAGCTGTCTCACATTCAGAAGGTGATACCGTATATGTAAGTAAACATAGCTAATAGATGCCACACTTCATTCCCACTACGCTCCGTATCATTCATTGGTCAGATCGGTACTCCAGACTAAAGCAAATTAGAATTACCAGTTCATCTATCAAAAATGTATCGCCATACGAACATATATCTATGTCTGTACGTGGACACGCCGTGGGAAGAACACCTTTATTGACTGTTCACATGCAAAACTAAATAGGCATAAAACTTAAAAAAACAAACCAATGTGCTATTAGCTATTACAGCTAAGCCAACACACTGAGACAAAAGCGGGGAGGTGCGACGCGCAGGCGGCGATGTATTAACATTATCTACTGCGACATTAAATTAGTATGACGGGTCATAAAGAATCGAATCCGCGACCCGCGGCTACCGCTTGTGTTCTGGCGGCTTCATTTAACCACTTCCGTGACATGCTTACATTATAAATTTCAGGTAAACAGCCCGCAGGTTTCTCGAGCAGGTGTCCTCTCTGCACCATTTCTACAACTTCAGAATTCTTCATTCGTCCGTACGGCACTTTCCCACATGTGAACACTTCCCACATCAGAACACCTGAAACGAAGGGCAATGTTTTATTTAGTCTTCAACATAATCGTTGTAATTTTATTTGTCAGTCAAAAACAGAATTACGTGAGTGTAATGTAACAGCGAAATCAACGTTACAATACCGTGGAACTTATGAACGTCGTAAAATGGAAATTAGGCATGTCGGAACTACTTTGAAAAAGAAGTGGTTCTATGACGTCACAGGTTCTATGGAACAAACGGGAAGTATGGCAATAGAAAAAAAGACAATTGATAAGCCGGTATTGATCGGTAAATAGACCCAAAGATCATAAAGTAGATTACAAACGGCTAATTCATATTTCCTCAAATATACCCAGATAATGCTACACCATAACCCACAACTGTTCTGCAAACTTTCTGAATGAGTAATGATCGCTAAATATTTACTGCGCTCGCCTTCTTAACACTAGAATATGTCAATCTGTGTCAAACATAACATGACAATGCAACTACCTTTTAATGTTTAACTTTGCTTCATTTTGTGTTGTTGTACCCATACAAATAGTTCTAGTACAATTATAAGTATAATAACCCACCGAAAGCCCAGACGTCGGACTTGGAGGAGAAGCGCGTATAGTTGAGGACCTCGGGTGGAGCCCACTTGATAGGGAACTTGGTGCCGCCCGAGCTCGTGTACTGGTCGTCGAGCACGTACCGCGCCAGTCCGAAGTCCGCCACCTGCAACGTACCGTCACCATATGAATTCTACGGGCCTCCGCTAAGTCGCGCGGGCGCACAGAGCGGGTGCACGCCTTTAGAAAAATAGTATGTGAGCATCCGCAAACTCGCGCGGGTGCGAGATCATACTATTTGTTCGACGACAAGACGGACGGTGGATAAATTACTACAAAAATTAAATGAGCGCACTAGTCTCATCCTTTAAAATACGTAATTGAGTTCAACTCACCTTTACTACATTTTCGTCTCCGACTAAGCAATTTCTAGCAGCTAAGTCTCGATGAATATAATTTTGTCTTTCTAAGTACGCCATTCCTTTGCACACCTGAAAATCAGAACAATAATGTTGCTTCAAAAGAACTACGATTGCGCCAGTCTGCGATTTGTGGAAGTCTAGGGGAGATGCATTTGCCAAGCCTTGGAAAAATTAAAAAAAAAACTAGACTAACACTATTCTCAAACGCGCTTTAGAAGTTTCTACATACTTCGATACTAAAAATCTCAAATGTCGTAAGGGACATGTTCCTTAGTGTCCCTTACGACACTTGAGATTTCTAGTATCGACTTGTCAGTGCATTACGAGAATATCTAGGGGCGGATCCAGCCTACGAGTCAGGGAGGGTCACGTAGTCGACGTTCAGTCAGGATAGGCTCATCAATGAGATAAGAATAATTACTAGTGGTCGACCTAGACTCTGCGTTTGAGGGTTCCGTACTTGTATGCACATGTCGAGCAGCACCGCGGGCGGCAGCTGGTCGGCGGCGGTGCGCCGCAGGTAGTTGAACAGCGAGCCGTGCCGCATGTACTCCGTCACGATGTAGATCGGACGGTGCTTCGAGCACACGCCATACAACTGCACCAGGTTTTGATGCTGTAGCTTTCTGCAATAGGGAGTATGCATCATAAATCAAATGGCGTTTGCAAACTGACCAATTATTGTTTGCAAAATGAGAATGTTTAAATTAATACCTACTTTAGATACTATAGCGATACAAAGGTAAAAAAACTAAGGTAGAAAACAAAGTTTTTTTGGTTTGGTTGGTTTTCATTTATAAAATTTCACTATGGGAATAACTATTCTAAAGTAAATTCTAAACTAAATAACTACTCTATTCAAATAACGCGGTCTTAGTTTAAAACCATACATTTTACTAGTGACAACGTACACTATGATTATGACGTCAAAGTCCATACCCGCTTTATATAAAGCCTTTTCATGAGTCTTGCTCATTATTTTTCAAAAGTAAACCTTCCAAAAAAACCAAAACACAGTTTTTTTAAGAGTTATTTTTAATTTTGAGAACAAAAAAGTTCGTAGATATTGTCTATTATACATATTCACTTTCAAAGTTAAGTCTTCGTGTATTATTTTTAACTAAACATACTTCGCCGTAACTCGATCCCAATGCCAGAGTCTTGGCTAAGGCAGCCCTCGATACTCACGTCATGACTTTGGCCTCCTCGATGAAGTCATCCTCGGACATGGTGCCCTCCTTCATCATCTTGACGGCGGTGTCGATGCGGCCGCGCCACTTGCCGCGCCGCACCACGCCGAACTGCCCCGCGCCCAGCTCCTCCAAAAGCACCAGCTCCGACGGGTCTATCTCCCACTTGTCTGCAATTTGGAAGAAACATTTTTCAATACGAGCTTTAATTCATTAAAACGGGGTTAATACGGTATTCTAATGACTTTTTTTATTTCCAAAATTGATAGAGTTGGTTAAAAGAAGAAAAACTGTATTTTTAGTTTTCTTTTACGATCATAATTTTTCGAAATATCACGAGTAATGACAACGGGCGTGCGTCGCGAAAACGCTTTATCGCGCTGCATACAGGACCAGTGACGTCACTATAGTGATTTTGTATGGACATTAAATCGTGTTTATTTGAATACTGTAAGCTTTTAACTAATTACTCACATACTAAAAAAAATCTACATTTTTAATTTGGATTCGAATGACATATTTCGAAACAAAAAAAAGAACTTTTTCTCTTCGTCATCTTGGTAACTTTGTATCACTGTAACTTCTAAAATATCAGGTTTTTTTACCTGCTGCTTTGGACATAAGTATGTTTTTAGGGGTCGTCTACAACAATTTTGCACTTTTATGCCATTAAATTTTTGAGTTGAATACCGTATTATGCATTTTATGGGATTTTGCGGGCTTTTTACGACATAAAAACTGTTTAAACCATGACGTGATCTATCTATCTACTGAATTTTATCTAAATCCGTCGAGCCGTTAATGCGTGATTGAGGAACAAACATCCAAACATAATTACTATCACATTTATAACATTAGTAAGATACGGCTTTTAGAAAGCACGAAGTGAAGTTGAGGAAGCACCACACCAATATCATAATAACAATTAAAAAAACTGTAAGAAACTTTGTGGGAATCTGTAGAGGCCCGTGACCGATTTAACGAGCTCTTTTGACTTGTCGACTTGTTTGCCAGGCACAGCTGACGCAGTTGTAAGTAAGATGCCAACTTGCCATCAAAAAGAAGAGTATATGGCCGTTCGAGGGAAATGGACGTCGTTCAGGAATGTGACCATTCAAGAGATGTGGCCGTTCGAGAGAAATTGACGTAAAAATCCGGTTTGATCTAATCTACTGCCAAAGCGAGCCTTAAGCCATACAATGCCATGCCTAAGGCTGGCTTTTCAGTACGGCCGTGCTGGTGCAAAATACAAGTGCTAATGACAATATGGTCTTAAAATCTGTTCAATCTTACTTGTCTTATGATATGTATGAACAAAATTCTAACTTATTACATTAAAAAACGAATCTAAGCCGTAAATAGAACAGATGATAAAAGGTTTGTGTATTAGCGTGGTTTATTTAAACAATATTTTGATAGCAAAAACTGAAATTTTAGGCTAGAATTTTTGTAATCAAAATTTCCTTCGATTTTTTAAATTCAAATTTTGATTTAATTAACATTCAAATTATTGAGTTTAGATACTATGTAATGACAAGACATGGAAAAATCGAGGGTAATGGCAGGACTCGAAACTGCAACCACGCCGTGCGTTTGCCAGTTTCGTCACATTACCAAATATACCCTGCGAATTTTTCAATGTGCTTCAAGGTTCAAATCCTGCCATAACAATAATTTTTTTTGTGTCGAACATAGCATTTCAATTTAGGTTAGAATGTTGTTTAATACCAACAAGGAAAGATGTTTGGCCACTTTTTAGAACTTTGGAGGACAATTTCTCTGAACAGTTTGAGTTTGGGCAGCTAAAAAAAATACGTGTCCGTTATTTTAGACTATTCTCTAACATATATAAAAATAAACCAAATCGGAGCCGGACAGTTGGGTACCTTGCCTTGTAAGACGAGTCAGGCTGAAACGGGAATTGGATTGACAATCGGACAAATTTCGTCATATCTGACAAATTGTCGACTTGTCAAGCTTTATGAAATAGGGCCCTGGACTTTGTGTAGTGGCTAGTCACTTGTCACTCACCGTGGGAGAGGCCGGCGGTGGGCGGCGCGGGGCGGTCGCACGGCGTGGCTTTGAGCCGCGAGCAGAGCCCGCCGCTGTTGTGCTTGTGGTAGTTGATCAGCTCGGGAATGCTGGAGCAGCAGTGCTTGTCCGACAGGTAGAACTCGCCGCGACTGTTCTGCTTTATGTGGTAGTGCTTGGTCTGTGGGTGGTTTCTGGAACAACGATAGATAGATAGATGTCTTCTTGTCCAATATACCTCAGTGTCTGAAATCGAGAGTGTATGATCAATGTGTGTTACCAGTGATGACTTATGGCACTGAAACGTGGCCGCTTACTATGGGTCTTATAAGAAAGCTCAAAGTCACGCATCGAGCTATGGAGAGGGCTATGCTTGGAGTTTCTCTGCGTGATCGAATCAGAAATGAGGAGATCCGCAGACGAACAAAAGTAACCGACATAGGCTAGCGGATTAGCAAGTTGAAGTGGCAGTGGGCAGGGCACATAACACGGAGAACTGACGGCCGATGGGGTCGAAAAGTTCTCGAATGGCGGCCGCGTATTGGCAAGCGCAGCGTAGGACGACCAGCCACAAGATGGTCCGATGACCTCATACAGGTGGCAGGAAGGCGCTGGTTGCATGCTGCTTTCAACCGGTCACTTTGGAAATCCATGGGGGAGGCCTATGTTCAACAGTGGACTTCTTGTGGCTGAGATGATGATGATAATAGATTAACGCATGAGTTTCGTCGGCATTAGTGGAGGAGAGTATGAGGAGACTATCATCAAAATCTGATAAACATTAATGTAACTAGTGGTTAGCGACTGCAAAAGGCATACAATTTTGTATGATGAATGTGAATGTTTATACATAACATAAGTCATGGATTTGTTTTATGTCCTTATTTATCTAAATAAGTATGTATGTTCGTTGTCTAATATCCGTGTCCAGTAAGCTGCAGAGAAGCGTAGCGTGTCGATGTACACATAAGAACGAATACATACAAAGGGCGTTATTTTCTTTATCTACACACATATCATAAAGGCTAAATAACGCGTTCAAAAACCCTAGGAAATGACCAGCATTATTACAACCAATGTTATTATAAGAATTTTCTTGTCTGTGGTAGTAGGTAAATCTGTTCTTTATTGGTCATCACATTACCGATATCTCGTGACTGCTCGTGACGTTATGAATTTAAATTTGGAACAGCTGTCAAAATTCAAGTTGGTCTCTATTCTAGTATCCACAGATATTAAAACAGTTATCGATACGAAACGTCAACTCAGTATGATTTTTAAATTTAAACGCACGACATTTGATCTCGAGTGACATGAAAATAGCAACTTCATTCGTTCGTCTATGGTTTAAAAAAAATGTTCGTCCTGACGGATAGATCGAATCACAGAGTACTTTTTTAATATACATGGCCGCCATTAGTTGTCATTCTTTTTAGGTTTTTTGCTGTTACGATTTTTTGCAGTTATGATATGTGTGTAGATAAAGTAATGTATGCAACTGTATATAATTAGTCCTTAAAACACTCGTGTGATCCTATTATGAAACTCGCTGACGCTCGTTTCATAAAACCACACTCGTGTTTTAAGGCCTCTCATTATATAGCAGTTGCATAAAATACTATTTCAGCTGTGGCCCGTTTCATTAAGCTACAAGTTACAATTTTACAAGTCTAAACCGGCAACATTGGTCAATAATAACCAATGGCTATGGGCATAATGACCAATGTTGCCGGATTAGACTTGTAAAATTTAACTTGTAGCTTCGTGAAACAGGCCACTGGCTGTACAAATTTTGCTTAGTTTTGATAGGTGTATAGTGATTTAATTTAGACTAGGCTTGGTAACAAATACAACTAGTCAGTCCAAGTTTTAGTTCAAGTGACCTAACAAACCATAAAGGTTGGCTTAAGCGAGCCCTAATTACAATATCTTTTAGGATATATCTGTACAATAAACGACAGAAAGTCGATTAATAATACTAAGTATTAAGTAAACGAAATAAACTTACACTTTGGTGTAGAGCGAGAGCGTGTACATGCCCTTGGTAGAGGAGTTGCGAACGACAAAGCAGCCCTCCTTGTCCTCCGCTTTTAACAGCGACTCCGCGCGTTGCCGCGACATGTCGCCAACGTACCATCTGCCAAACAGTACATCAGATTTAGAAAATATCTCGGACGATTAAAACGGTAAACAAAAAAGTATAACTAAACGACAAATTGCAAACCTGTCATTACTTTTTTTGATCTACAATTACTTAAAGTTAAACCTAAGACATCCCAATTTGTCAGCGGTAAAAATATAGTAACGTAATACTTACTCATATTTTTGGAGTCCTAAAGTTTCTTTTTCTTTCACGTAATTGCTTGGAATGAATCCGACAGACCTTAAATTAAAACAAAAAACAAAATTATGAATAACTAATTAAATCCACGATTCATTGAATTCGTACAAATATATTTCAAGATTTCTGTCCCACGTTCAATGAAAGTTCGCAGAAGAGACTTGTTTGTATAAACTAATAAAACTTGTAAGTTGCACATGAGCTCATTTAATAGACTCACCCATTTTCGTCTTTCACTTTCCACCAATGTTCCTGAGAGTCATCAATAACTTCATACTCTGCGCCCTAAAAACAAAACAAATATTAAACTATGAACAACTATAGACATAGAGACTAATAAAATTAATAGAGTCATGCGTTACTTTAAGGAGGTTCATGTCAACAAGCTTAAACAACCTCAACTCCGCGAAAACAAAACGCGGAGTAGCAAGGTAATTTGCGGGTGGTAGGACCTTATGCAATGTCCGCCCGGATCGCTACCACCATCTTGCTCGTTTTAACTTATGCATCCCTACGACTCTGTCTAACTATTGTCATAAGAAAGGAACGCCTATAGAGATAAACTAAACTTCACAGGTCATGTTAGGGCCACAGGTTCGAAAAACATCTTAGTGTTATAAAGGAGAATACAAGTTAGTGTTATAATGACACTTAACTTATTTAGATTAGCGTTTGCTATAAGAAAATAAGTGTATTGGCTAAGGCTTTTTTGAATCTACGTTTTTCTTTGCATTCTTGTAAATAATTTCAAAAGTTCAAGCCTGTTTATGCAAAGCATTCGCTTAGGTCCGTCGATAGCTGAAGTGGTTATCAGTTTAAAATCCAAATGTCTTCTTACGAGGTATAGGACGGTAATTTTATTTATTAAAGGTGTTACGGGAGTAAATATTACCTTTTCCAAAGATAGATCGCCGGTTTCTATCGCCTTAAACGGGTACAGGGCAACTACTACTTTTGTTCTTTGTTTTTCCTGTAAATGAAATGCAATAAATGAATAATCTAATGACGTTTGAATATTGGACTTTTGTATCCACCCAGTATGGGTCCTATTAAGTAGAAGGAAGATATGATGAGTTTTATAATAACCTCCTGACTCTTAGTCATTTTTGCTACTTATAAACACTTTTTAACAAACATTAAACCGACGAAAAAGAAGGAAATGCAAAAACGAAAAATGAAACACGATCCTTCGCCTTCGGCTTAGGAAGGTTTCTAAGTGACTGTGACATACAGACAGACAAATATGACAAAACCTAGTTTGTAGTTTGACTAGTGAATCCTCAAAAAATTTAAAATCGGTTCATATCATATTATACGGTAAAAAGGATATAGGGTCCAAATTACAAAAAATACAGACGATTCCAGAGCCTGAATCCGTTAAGAAAACAGTTAAAAATGTGAGGCAAAGAGTAACTAGCTAAGGAGAATGGGCAAATTGTCCCAAGTGCTGTATACAGTTGTGCTATATCTTATTAGAAAGCTCTCAATAAGAGCTTAATTTTTTTATATGACAGCAAAACCGAGATGTTTGCAGGGAAAAAGCTACAGCCCATTTTATACCTCACTTTGTACTAGCAGTTGTATGAAAAGTATCTGTAAAATCATTTTCGAGATATAGCCGAAAGATTTTAACCACGCATTACTGAGGCCACTAGAAGTAAAAAACGTAATGGGAGCATAGGTCTAATTTGGTGTTTTTTTTTTTTCATACAAAACAATAATTAATGCTGCAGACACCTGGTCTTCGAAACATAGCCTATGATGATCCTTACACCGAGTACTACACGTCCATACTACTCACTATTGTATACAAGGGTTGGGACAGCGCCCATACAAAAATGCCCATTCACCTTTGTTTCCTCCGTCAATAACAAAACGGTGCTTTTATCAGCAAGTAACAGAGTGGTTTTAAGTTATTTTAAATTACCTTTAGCTTAGCAGAAGGAGTGCCGGGAGGCGCGCCGCCTCCCCCGGGCATCGTGACCGCCGCAGTCACTGCTGTAGAAAGAATAAAGAAAAAGGTATAACACTATATTATTTCAACACTCACTATCTGATACATGGAAGCAATTAAGGTGTCCAAAATACTTATGTGGACACAAACCTCTAGCTAAAACTCTATAAGCGTTACAACTGAAGTACTAGCGGTCGTAAAAACAATTATTGGTTTAATGTTTTGTTTTATAAATATGTATGTTAGTCTTAAAGGTATTTTTATGGGCCTATGCAGCCTGAAATAAATGATGGTTTATTATTATTATTTTCTCATATCACTTGTAATTAAGACTGCGGTTATGCTAAGCCGTGGCGCGATTTGAGATTCACCAATTTCAGTGGAAAACCATAAAAAAATTAAGTACATAAGTAATTAAGAAAAACTTAACGAAAAACGCAAAAAGTTGCATTGTGTTAAGAAAGTTACCGAAACCTAATGTGTCTTACAATGGTTTTTTTTTAATCTCAACTTTATTTTTGAAATCTACTCTGCACCTAATTAAAAACGTTACAAAAAATCCATTGATAGCCAAGATTTATCAATACAATAAGTAGAGTCCATTCGTAAATCTTCCTTTCCCTTTGCATGTATTTCACATAGTTATAAATAAATCATTATCATTAAGAGATAATTGCCGTAACATGTAAAATTGTATTTTTGACGAATAAAGCGGGACACGGAAGGAAAAAGTAAAAGCATTGGCACCAATAATATCCAATGAATCATAAAATAAGTAAAAAGTGCAACGGGGACAATCGACAATCAAAATGCAATAACACTGTTTATCGAGTTTAAACCAAATTGGACCGGTTCTTGCACAGTTTACGACAATTATTTTAACCACAAGATGGTAAAAGGCAACGCATTTGGTTACGTAAAAGTATGTCTTGTTTACTGACAAACGTGCGACATGAAATGTGTAAATTTTGATCCAACACATTTTTCATGGTTTTTAAAAATTCAAAGCGAACAGATATGCTGATTAGTTCTATATTCCTTTTGCCTCCGCAGCGTTTCACAGCTATTGTACTCTGCCAGTATACACAAAATCAAATGGTAATTTGTGTCTATTTTAAAAGCAAAAAACACATGTTTGTAGCGACTCGTGGCCAATTATGTAGCGCTATAGTAGGATTTAAAAGTTAGTGCCAGCACCGCCAGCGCATGTATTTGTCAATAATTATACACTCGTTTATCCACGCTAGCCTTGATTTATGCATTTCAAGCAAAAAACACGAGTTAGTCGAGTTTTTTAAGAGATACGGCTGACTGGAAATTATATTTAGTAACGCTAAATTTTATTTGCGTTCCTCCACAGAACTAAAGTTATTTAATCTGTTATCTCTTTTACACAAGTCAGTCGTTAGTAGCATTAAGTATTTTCTAGACCTTTTATAATCACACCTAACATAAAACACCGTTCAGTATGGCGTCAGAACACAATAACATTAAGTATTAGGCGATACAGGTTATCAACAACAACAAACCATACCACCGACTATGTGTGACGCAAGCACAGACGTAAATGAACAAAATTAAAATCAGCTACACACGTGGATGGGCCTTTTCTACTTTCACAACAACTTTTATCCAGCTAATTAACAATTAATAACAAATGAAGATAGTTACAAACATCAAAATACCGATGCAGCGATGGTATTAACGCGTTAATGAGCCAGATGAAACAATCTCTTCACCAAATGAATAAGAACATCAACGACACAACGCAAAACACTTTTGTTAAAATCAAACTGCACAGTGACCACTTTTGCTTGAATTACACAAACATCGTTACAATACACCTGACCAAGACAAGAAAGTGAGTGCAACGAGACGGGTGAACGCAACCGTCGGCGGCGAGGCCGTAGAAATAGAGGTCAGGCGAGATATGCGTACCCTCTAACGCTGGCAGGAAGGAGGAGAGCGACAGGCACGGGATCTTCGACTTCTTCTTGGTAACCATAGCTTCGGACTCTGTTTTATTCTGCAGCATGAGGACGAGAGCTCTGGCCGGACGTCCGCGCGACACCTCGCTGCGACTGCCGACTAACGTGTCAATGTACCGTATCCGCGGTAAAGGGGGCTGCACACTGCCCAATCATGGCTGGCGAGCGGATAACTTTTTAGGTGTCTGCTGTTTTATAGTTCGTTGTTTCTTTTAGTGTACACTATCAGAGACTTTTATACTGAGATTGAATTGAAATCTGCTTCAGGGGTTATTTATTTAAATGATATTTAGACGTCAAGTTAATAAAGTAAAAGGATCTCTATTCGACATCGTCCATACGTATCACATCCGACTCATAGTACCTTAAATAAAAGCGGAGCTAAAAGCAGATGGTGTATATCACTATTGTTGTACGAGTAATGAGATCACTCTTGTATGAGAAATGAGAGCAAGATCCCTACACAATTGCGGCTAGAAATTGCCGAAAAACTAGCCCGTTTACCAGGATCCATTGCGCAATACAGCAACTGGTTTACCAATCATTATCTATCACTAGGCGGTTTCCAATAAAGGCCCAGATGTAACTTGATTAGGCCAGTTTTATAAATGAGGTAAGCAATTAGTTGTAATACCAGTTATAATCAAACATTTAACGATACAATACGACTATAATGACCTGTCTAAATCAGTTTTATAAAAATTACCTTTCTGTAAAAAGGTACCATGAAATAAAAAAATAACACGCACAATGAGGGACGCGGCTTTATATTCGTCGAAGCTACGTACCGAGGCTTCAAAGATGGTCGCGGCCTACATTCACCATCCGACGCGGGCGCAGACGGCGTTCGATCTCGCTTTCACTTATTTACACTTCACGTGATAGAGAGAGACGGGTTGATTATCGTACGTCATCAACGACTAATCGAATCGCTTGTAGACACTATCTATAGTATAGCACAGAGAGTGCGGCAGCCTTCTGCAAGAACCTCCGCAGACGAATCGCAAGTTACGTTGGACCCAACGTTTTCCTCATCTGATCGACAATTTGAACAATTAGCCCGATAATAAATTACAAGTTACGGGTCTGTAAAGAGGAAGGAAGTACGTGATAACTGATACTAGCTCACCTTGGATGCCAAATCGAATCAATAAAAACGTCGCTGTTAACTATCAACACCTAGACATTTTTACTGTGGCTCCTATAGTTTTAATCGAACATTCATAAAAGAATACAATAAAAAATACAAGTACAATTTTTGGAAAAAAAAACATTGTTAGTTGACTTTGTTAGTTGTACTTTATTAGTGTATTGGACTCGGTTTTCTACAGGTTGCTACTAGATAGGTGGAGAAAATGAGCTAAAAAATTAGCACGCACACATATATCCTCTGGGTTGGCAACGCATCTGCAATCTCTTTGGTGTTGCGGGTGTCTATAGGCGGTGGTGAACACTTACCATCAGGTGACCCACTTGCTTGCTTGCCTTCCTATTTCATAAAAATAAAATAAATAATATACATATTATGTTCCGCGATTTTTGGTAGTTCAAAAATTCTTTAGGTTTAAACAAAACTTTACACACACGTGCACACCTTAACTACTATTTAACGATCGTATTTTTATGTAGAAGTAGTACAATTGCACATTGCAAAATAAACGTGGAAGGATTTTCAACCTCTTTGTTTTTGTTAAAATTTATAATCACTCCCTAAAATGATCGTTTTGTTTCCAATAATTACTCTACTAGAGCTACTGCTACCTTACAAAAAAAAAACAACTTCGATATAGCTTCCTCCATCAAGTATGAAAGCGCTCGTATTGAAAATCCATTCGACTCAAACATGTGTTGCCACGAAAGAATTCCAGTACAGTAGCTACATACGTATGTGATACCGAAACAGCAAGAATACATATTGCAGGATCGGAAAATAAAAGCCGATACAGAAACCAACTTCAAGGAGCTTACCGCGGATTACTCGCGTTTCAGAGAGCCTCGCCATAGCCGACTTAACAACTCTACACAGACAACCGAACGGCACTACCACACCTTTAATACACACTGACTTTACTGCTTGTTTAAAGTGCATGTTACTATAGTTTATGTAGCACCTTTTGTCTTTAAAAAATCTCAAAACTGATAAAATCTCTAATGACGCAGGCAGATGCCACGCGCGACATAACATTAGTATGGTACGGAAACGAATAAAAGCGGGGAAGGAAACGCATTTAACAATGAATTATGAAACTTAATTTTGAGGTTTACCCTATTTGCGACCTTATAATGACTGCACTAATATAATAAAACCGGTCTAACGTCAGCCGGACTCGCGTGGAGAGGGTTCCGTGCAGTACCCGGCCAAAAAGATTGCACATCGATCTTTGGAAAGAGACATTTGGCTGTTTAGGAAGATTTCCGAACACTGGCGACCGTCCATCATCATCGACCGTCATCGTATTAATTAAGTGGCGTTTCATATCAAATAAATACTGCACTTTATGGACTTAATTAGTTTACGTCAAATCGATGACATGTAAACTTTGAATATCTATAGAGAGTTATTGCAACTACTAGAAAAAGGATAGTAAACCAATTCTGTATTATTTAGTAATTGAATAAATTATACCAATTCTTTCAATAAGTATTGTAAATTAAAAATTTCAAAAAATTTCCTTTCCTTCCATTTCTTTTTTTTTGTGCTCTCAAATCGTTCATATCTAAATTGCTTTTTTCGGAGTAGTGAACTTAACTGAAGTGGAAGATGTCTCAGTAACTTACTGACTTCGCTTAAAATTTTGTTTAAAGTTATTCTGGAAATTACAGTGGCATTTGCAACTCGCCCTTGAAACTTGTTGCATAATAATTATAAACTTTGTAAATAATTTCGCGTTCCTAAAGGTTTTCCTCTTTTCGTTAGTGATGCCATCGCACGATTTAAAGTTGAGGGGTTTCAAACAACTCTATATTATATATGTTCAACTAAATGCGTCCGTACCCTACTGGAGCTGTACAACGACTGACGAACGTCACATAGGTAGTGTGTGACAACGCTCTATGAAGCCGAAATTAGCCCAGTCTCTTTCCAAAGACACGATGTGCAATCTTTTTGGCCGGGTACTGTACTATAAATGTAGAGTTCTCGATTTTCGTTTTTTAAACATATTTTTACTCAACTATGCTTAGTATAAAGTCAATTGATGTAATAACTTTTTTGGTGTATTTTGTTTACGTACAGGATGTTAGATAATGAGTGGATATTTCGTAAGTTGCTGATAGGGGGCACTTAGGGCAATATTACTAAACCTAATTTACCTTTTTTAGACTTTCTTAGGTGCACCCCTATCAGCACGTAACGGATTATCCTCCCATTACATAACACACTGTATATATAACGTCAAACAGGACTTTAACGCGATAAGTTTTTTTTTGTCAATAAAGGTACAAAAATTGTGTGGTGTTAAGGAACCCTTAATAAGCGCGTTCAACTTGCGCTTATCCGGTTTTCATTAATATGTTTTGAGTTGTGTATCTATTCAATTAATAATTACTTAAATTACACACATACATCGGTGGTAACATAATTAAGAACGATTTGTAGTTCCAGAAATTTTCGATTAAAATCATGTTTCATGTAACCTACCTACTACTATTTTTGTTCCTTGTTAGAAGTAATTAGCTAGGTTATGAAATAGCCACATGGGTAAAGCAACCTAAACGAAGAATAGAAATATGAAACCTTGGTCATTTTTGAACACATTTTGTTAGCCTACGTTGTAAAATGCAGTTAGTAGAAAAATAAATATTAAAAAAAACACTTATTTATGTGGAACAAATTACATATTATATTTGTGTAATGTATTCAGATTTCACCAAAAAACCGAATTATAACTCTTAAAGCAAAAGAGAAGACTCCATCGTATTTTTCTGACAGTCTATGATAAGGTTAGTAGTAATCGTTATTATTAATTAGTTATTCGTCTCAAGACTGGTGGTCATACTATACCTCGTGTGTTCATAAGTTTTGAGACGAATTTAAAAAGGTGAATTTGAAATAAGAACATGTCCACTGCTTGCTTCGAGTGTTTCAAATTTTGAATTTGGAACCTTGTTATTTGAAAAAAGAAATGTTATTCGATTATTTGTCATTCGTTATCGAAATGGCGGGAAAGAAACAATTACGATCAACGGTGATTTCGTTGTACGAAGCTGGAGCAAAACCTATGGAGATTTTCAATCAGATTAAAAGTATTGGAGTTAGTCGCAGTTTTGTATATTATACTTTGAATAGATACAGGGAGAACCAGTCAATTAATGATCGACCAAGAACCGACCGTCCGCGATCGGTAAGGACTCCAGCGAACATTAAATTGATCAGGTAACGACTTCATCGAAATCCGTGCCGCACGCAGAAGAAAATGGCTCTTCAAACTAACATATCACGTATTTCGGTAAATAGAATTCTTAAATATGATCTTAAAGTTAAGGCCTACAGTCGGAGAAAAGTGCATTATTTAAATGATCGCCTTCGCAAAATGCGGCTTGATCGATGTCGGATGCTGCTAAGGACACACGATCCTAGAAAAAATTTATTTACCGATGAAAAAATATTTACAGTAGAAGAAAAATGTAACAGACAAAACAACAAAATCTATGCCAAAAGTTCGAAGGATATCCAGGCTAACGTGCGAAACGTCCAACATGCCCATCATCCGGCTAGCGTCATGGTATGGTGGGGCGTTTCATATGAAGGGGTTACTCCACTACATTTCTGTCAACAGGGGTCAAAGTCAAGGCACAAAATTATCAGAATGATATTCTAGAGAAAGTTGTAAAACCCTTATCTACAACTATATTCACTGGAAAAGACTGGATTTTCCAACAAGATTCGGCCCCGTCACATAAAGCGAAATCGACACAGAAGTGGCTAAAAGAGAATTTACCAAGCTTTATTAGTGCTGAAGAATGGCCTTCGTCAAGTCCTGACTTAAACCCGTTGGATTACGCTTTGTGGACAGAACTGGAGCTAAAAGCATGCCGAAAGTCACATCCAAACCTTCAGGCCCTTAAACGCACGCTAGTGAGAGAATCGAACCGAATCCCTATAGAATAGGTGCGTGCCGCTATAGAAGAGTGGTCAGCACGCTTAAAGGCCTGTATAAAAAAAAAGAGGCGGTCATTTCGAGTAAATTTTATTTATTTTTTATTTATTCAAAGTATATTGACAGCCCTATGTTTGTTCATTAAAATAAATTGTTTCTGTTTTTTATAATTTGTGTTTTTTTCTCGTCTCAAAACTTATGAACACACGAGGTAGTCACCACCGCCTGCTTCATAGGATACTTATCCTATGGTAGACTTACTCCTACCTAGGAGTAGGTCTAACAACAAGAGCTCAACTCTTGAATAGCTGAATAGCGTGCCCTTGTCCATCGCATCTTGTTATTTCCAACGGGGTCTACCCCGTTCCCCTATCCGTTCCGTATCATCTAGGATTGTAACCACTTTTTCGTTCTGTACAGCTAGCACGCATTGTCATTTTTTCGCTTGTCGCTCAGTACATCTCTCTCGCGACAAAGCCAGTCGCGGTGTGTCCTGCTAGCTATCCTGTAGGATATGACGAGCAGGTAAGTAGGTGTTTGTACTCACGTGTAGCGTTATTAATGTTTCTATTATCGCTGAGCAGTTCCAGCAGGTCAATGTGGGGCTCGGGCAGCGGCCAGACGGCGGCTAGGGCGCAGCCGGGCGCCGACCGCCGCTCGGCGTCGCAGCACGCCCAGCGGCGCGCCGCCCACGCGGCCGGGTGGTAGCGCGCGCGCGGCCGTCCAGTCGATATGCACACTGACAAAAGGCGCTGGTTAACCCCTAAAGGCCCACTTGAGACCCCAGACTTTCGAACTGAAGCATAAGTATCGGGTCGCCAGTGCGTTCTTAGACAAACTGTTAGTTATTTTGAAGCTTTGGTTCTCCGTTTGGCGGTGCCATGGGTGAGGGGTTTGCAATTTCAGTATTTTCAGTATAGCCAATACCGGAATTCCGGTATTAGGGCGATTGTGCACTACAAGGAATTCCACTGTCCGGCAGTCCGACTTCTTACCGTCCCATATGGCACGCTTTAAATTTATATACTAGTTTATGCACTATACGTAATTTTAACGTCCGACATTTTACTTTTCCCTTTGTAGTGTACAATCGCCCTTAGACGTACTAAAAATATCGGAATTGCAAACCCAACTTGGGTGAGACCTAATGATAGATATCCAGGTCACCGATAGATGAGGTCAAGACTTCCCAAACATAATGATCGAACAAGCAGAACACCACAGCAAGAGAGTGTGAGTGTGTATGGGATTTCGATGTTTCATTGCTGTCTTAAGTGTTCTTCTGAACATGTCAATTCTAGCGTTAGCGGCAGATTCTATTTGTTGGGTATCTTCGGAGCTCTAGACTTCCTCTATCGATGCTCGGTGTAACCACCATCAGACTTCAATCCAAGTATGCTTTCGCAATGAACCATGGATTCGAAATAACCTCATTTGTTTCGAAAACGCATGGCGACCCGATGTTTTTGTTCTTCGGTGATTGGTGTATAATTTTTTTCTTATTCTTTAGTACCAAATTTTTAAAGACTAAAGCCCAGATGGGGCACAAAACCTCCTTCTTTACCAAGAAGAAGATTCTAGTATAATCTTACAGACAACGAACTCTTATTTTATGCGTGATCCATAGTAATTCTAACGAAGCGCGGTGACAGTGTCACAACCCCTTTATCCATACAATCTAAATCAAGTCGCACGATTATCATGGGCAAGACGACCCGCGCCCACGCCCTATCCCAGATTTCCTCCAAATAAACTTTGAGTCTAATAATTTGTATAGTTGTCTAGAGGAGACGACCACTATTGACTATTAACTCTGGCGTTACTTTGTGGAGGTACATTCCATATCAATAAGCTGGAACAAATTACATTGGTACTCCGTGATACCAGTGTTGTGTGTTAACGTGCAAAACAGCTGCGTCTGTTCGGCTTATATATTTTTTCATAGAAAAACAAACCCTCCTCCGTTTCCACATAAAACAGCATACGTCACACAGATACAACTATTACCACCACCACTAACACTTAGTCTACAAGATCTACGCGTGTTTCGTCCAGACCTTAAGATCCCGATGCCTCATATAGAGACATACAAGATTGTGTAAAGATTTATGATAAAACATATATACATTTTTGGTTGTGGCCTGATGATGAATGCCCTTGACGACCATTCATTTTGTCATAAATGTCATAATAGTACATTGTTGCACCGAGGCAGAAATAATGCAAATCCGAGCCTTTTTTCTTTTAGCTACTGCGATAATTTTCAATTTACAATAAAATTTCAAATCATGTAATTTAATAAAAAAAAAATTGTTTACAAGTCGTGTCATCCTCCTTCCTGAATCTTAAAAATAATGTCAAATTTGTATTCATTGGGCTAAAATATATCAATAGGTAACATGTTTATGCTGGCTGAATAGAATTTAATGTACTCTTTGCTACAGTTGTGTTTTAAAATTTCTTGGTCATTGATAGTAATTTATAAGGAACAAACAGCTTTAAAGCAATAAAGATCCGCCTTGTGCTGATTACGCAGATAAATTATTACGTAGTCGGAAGATAATTCGATTACGGCTCATCGGGACTCTAACAGAATGCTAAAGCTCCCTCAAGGATCAGAAACAACCGCGGAAACCGCGGTAAAGCTTGTGGCTTATGAACTTACTTTGTTTTAAATTCTACGACGCATTTCAAAGAAAATCACAAGTTAATTTTAATCCGTCGTAATACTGTCAAAGGATCCGTTCTCGAGTGAGTTCCGATCCAACCCATGTATCAGTATCCCTATGAGCTGTCACAAAATTATCTTGCGCTATTCTTCAACATGCCATTAGGTTTAGACAAGTTTAGAAGAACACTATTTATTTAGTAACTAGCTACCTTCTCCGGCTTCGCGCGTGTTCAATTAGGGTGTAATATACATCAAAAGCTTCCCCAAAAAATTCTCTAAATATCAGTGAAAACCGTACCAAAATCCATTGCGTGGTTTAGGAGAAGGCGGCCGAAGATTCACTATAAAAATTTAGGACAGAGGAAAAAATGCGACTTTACTTTAAATACTATGTAAACATAAAGGTTACTTATACCACCTTATACAGTGTCATTAACGAACACAAAGAAAAACTACCTTATCAATTTTAGTAACAGCAAATTAATGCATCATCTAATTATCTTTAGTAACATCAATTAACTCATTGTTTTCGAAGAAGCGTTTAGGTGCTCACAATTCGATTTTACATTCAATTTGTTGAGCAATAAAATTTGACGTGGATAGGTATGCTAAAGTATTCGTTAATAAGAATCAAGTACCTGCGGTGAACTTAAGAATTGGATAATTGTATGCACCAACTTGAATGATAAATCGAAATGTCAGTAAACGCAGTACCCCTAACAGGTTGTCATGTACTCACTCTTACTTGTGTATCTTAAACCTTAAATAAACCATGGTTGCAGTAAATATGAATATGATGTTTTGCTACCTATTCCACGTGCTTAATAAGAATATATATATCATATGCGTGTTAAATAACAATGATTTTGTATAATTATTGTATAAGTAAAGTATTATTTAATTGGAATGAAACTTGTAACATTATTATCTATTATTTAAGAGGAATTTTGTATAAATATTGTATTTTGCCTATGCCTGACAGTAAATTACTCATATGTTATTATTAAGACGATTGTGCGCCTTTAAAGCAGCTTATAGTGATCAAAAACATTTTATAACATCTGTCATTTCATTTAAGGATCTTTGTTTTTTAATGATACCTACCTATTGAATGAACGACACTGCTTTACTATTAGGTAAAATTTTCACATGTTAAGTATATACTAATGAAATCCTTTTGAAATGAAATTTTATTTTTAAGACTCTTTATTTCTAAGACAATTTTCACACGTTAGTTTTGGCTGAATTTATTATGGGAAACAATGTTTACCATCTTGGCCTTAACACCTTGAACTCTACAGGCATCATCGACTATTTCGGAGCGGACACGGTGGTCAAAAATACTGAACGTATTTGACAATTGAGTCTACTTTGGATACTTTTGCGCACCTTGCTTGCTCCGATGTATTTAATGCTGACTCTACCATACTTGTGTATAAACAAACCCATTCATTCATTCAATCTCTTGATATAACTGATCATAAAGAGTTTGAGTTTCCATACCTGATCTGATAGCGTTGATCCACTGCAGTCGGTCGGTGTGGCTTCCCGCGACGAGGTACAAAGTGTAGTCTGTGTTCTGCTCCGAGTAGCCCACCTGTGCACACTCTGACATATGAACGCATGTACAAAAACAATGGCAAGCTCTATGGAATGTTTCTATAGTTTCAAAAAAGAGGGTGGCAGAGGGTTGATCGGCATCGGCAATGTCGGCATATCGCTAGACGACGGGTCTATAAATCAAAGGATAGACCTATTTCACGTCAAGATAACTGAAACGTCGTGTCGCTCCCTTATGCGGCAGTTGGAAGCTCTAGATGATGTATTATAATAAGTAGCATTGTACTTCTTACACAAGATTTCTGTTTTAAACGTGAGCAAGTTTTTATTTAAATAATATTATTTGACTTTTTGTTATAATAATGTAAAAATAATTAACGAGTTCATCTGTAGTTCGATCTCCATTAAAAAATTGAAAAACAAGATATTTAGTCGTTATAAAAACTTTTATGAAAAAGCAAAGTTGAACACAATTTGAGTCAATTTTCAACGAGCGCGGGTCAGCAGTTTAGTAATCCTGAAAGGTCGAAAGTCAGACAACGTAATTACGAACAACTTAATTGTACAATCCAATTACACAAGTCGTAACTTTACGTGGACTTTCAGCGTATTTAGTTACAGTTTGTACACCTCGTTTTTTGTTGATGGTCGGTTACATCAAAAGTAATTCAACAACTCAATTTAGTCATTGGTCGTTCATACATAGCCTTATAGACGTATGGCAAAGACACCTATATGTATAAACTGCTTCAGATTTTAATTACTCCTAGGAATATTTTAGCACTTTACGTTTTAATGAACGAGCGGCAAGTGACGGAAAGTAATGGTAAGAAAATTGAAGATTAACATCAAATAAGATGTTTGGTAACCCAGTTGACGTGTTTAAATCAGTTGGTACTAGAGTTTACCTTAACCGGACATAAAATATTTGTAATGTTCTAACATGTATATTGCAGTGGGTAAGCGTATAATCGATCCTTGCAAAATAGAACACGCGTAACTACCGTCATGTCAGTAACACTTACTCGTCTAACTAGGTATGCCTTAGTTAGGGCGTGTCCTATTATCTGTCACTCGCCGGCGCTAGGCTCATCAATATCCGTAGATTCAGCAATAATGATGCCGAGGCTTCGCTGGCACATACTCAACCTAATTTACAGAGCTCTAGGACTTAGGCGTACGTTACACGGTCAACATTTACTGTCAAGGTTTGGATCACTAGATACGTATTGAGCGTCCAGCTGTATTGACGATGAACGTACGATTTTCTTCCCCAAACAAGACTCTGTTGGATTTCGAAGGGGCTTTCAATTTGGAGCAGCAATAATTTCACACGACCCGCGCTCACCGCTCTCCTAGCGCTTTATCTCGTTTCTTAGTTCGCGGTACGCTTTGACCATGATCCCAGATTTGGCAGGTCAAGTTATTGGAGCGGCTGCCATCTGACCTTTGTAACCCCTGTTACAGGAAATCCAGACCGATAGGATTAAGGTTGCACATCCATGTAAATGAATGTGAAGGTGTTTGCCCTCATCGTAAGGGCGTTGGTTACTACAATGCTTAGGTTATGTACATAAGGTAAAAAAACTCATTAGTGCGTGCATGGCGACCGCTGGGAATCGAAATCGATACACTTTTTAAATTGTATGTCCGACAAGTTTTGTTAAGGGATGGGCTGAAAATCAGCATATGCTGAGTCAAAACTTTTTGTGAAACTTAATTCTTTTACGTTTTCGTTCGTTATGTCAAGACAGTTAATTATTTTTATTTTCTTTTTATACATTCAAATTAAATTTAAAATGCTATATAATGACAACACAAAGAAAAAATACGGTAATGGCAGGACTCGAACCTGCAACATCAGCATTCCGTGCCTTGCGTTTGCACTCTTGCGTTTTTTTTTTTATAGAAACTAAAAGAATTGACAATAAAAATAATTATATTTATTGTAATACCTATTGTACTGATGATTGTAGGCAGTTACGGCGAAACTGGGCCAAACCCGATTAACACTTTTAAATCCTACGAAAATTCCACTGTAGGCAATGCAATTTAATCCGTAAATCCTTTAATGCTCTACAGTACCGTTATTGCGGCAGCCGGCGGCGGGTTGGAGTGAATTCTGAAGTGGTTTTTAATTCGTACATATAAATATGGATTTAAGGATCGTGACGCAGGTTTGTTTAGACCCGAGCACAGAAAAAAATAGTTCTACGTTTATAGCTCGTATGCTTTCAACGTACATCAGTTATAATCGCGGTAATTGCGTTGTTAACACTAACTGCGAGGTTTTGGGCTTACCATAGACATAGACACAAGCACGCTTTGCTTCCTTTACTGCACCGGTTTTCAAAGAACAGAAGCCACGAGGTAAGACTTTTTTTTGGCTCGGAGTATCGTAACTCATATTTCCAATTAAGGTTTTTTTGCTCCGGGTTTACCACCCTATATTCCGACCCTACGCTACTGGTACTTACCATCCCAATTAGTTGAACCAATGAAACGAAGTTACAAGAATAGAGTGGTAAAATCAACACTAAAATGTAAGTACATCTCAAATCGTGATAGGATTTTAGATACGTACTGAGTAGTTTTCTAATGGACTATCAATCAACTATACCTACCTACCTATCAGCCTACTTCTCGGCTTTTCATGATTACGCCGGTTTGCCTAGTATATGCCCATCTCATCCATATTAAGGGCCAGGCCACACCAGTCCCGTATACGTTGCGTGTGCAACACGGCTCGAACTAGCTTAATAGAGCTGCATTAAGCATATGTTACGCAGACGTAACGCAACTCTACGGAACGAGCTGCATACGCATCCATTGTGGCTCGGCCATAAGGTTTGACAGTATGCCAACTGACCTTTGCCCTAATCTTGACCATCGCTCCGAATTCCTAATTTAATGAAAAATCTCTGCCTCACAGCTGAGCACTGGTCTCCTATCATAATATAAGGGCTTGGGCTTTATAGCTTTTATTTCAGTTGGTGCGGTGCGGATTGAAAATTGACAGGCGTCTGCAAATTGCTTAGCAATGTTTTCTTTCACCGAAAAACTCATGTTAACTTAAAATGATTCGAACATATTGAAATATATGATCTCAAAAGGCAAGAGCCCGGGTTCGAATCAAACCCACGACTCATCGCCTAACAGGTCAAACTAATAAATAAGCTATCACGGCTTTGTTTTTATCCAAATAAAAAGTATGTAAATATAACCTTGGCATTTTTAAGGTAAGAGTGAATAGGCATCTTCTGGGTGAGCGTGCTACATCCTCGGCTTCATCTTCATTTACCATCAGATGAAATTGAGGCCAAACGCAAACCCATTTCCAATTAAAAAAAAAGTAAATTGAATGATATATTACCTGAAAGGGATACCTGAAGAGAGGGCTTTTGTCACTGTCGCCTTCTGGGATCTGCTTGCTGAGCTCGCCGAGTTGCGCGAGCTCCACCGTGTGGATCGAGTCTGTCTCGATGCGCCCGCGCTCTTTGCGCTTCTGTTGAAGTGATAATGTTTCAGGACGGAACTTCTCTACATCCAGTTTGCCGAATATTCGTCGTTACATCTCCATCGTTTACGTCAAAATGAACGAGATGCAATACAAATAAGTATTTAATTTCGGCGAATACGATGAAGAAAGTGTGCCGTCCTGCAAAACCATTGACATGGGGTGATGTGGTAAAGTTGCGGAATAAGATTTTTAAGTATTTTAGGGGTTTTCTTTGTTTTACGCTTTATGTAAAACACACATACAAAAGCGTGCCGTTTTTTTATTTTTTAGCTATATTATGTTATGATGTCGGCAATGTATAACACGGTATATTCACGTGTTGTATCAGTCAACTGCCAACCTGCTAAATAAACTCCATGATCGAACAATAAGTACTTAATATAATATCAACTTCAAATTGATAATTGTTTTAAATTTATTTTCAAGGAGATACCCAGGGTGGGCGCCAAAAATATAAAAACTGTTAATTTAGTGTGAAAAATCATCTATTGAATGTTTACCAACTTGGTGCGGTGGGACCATGGTTAGAATATGTTTAGAAAGGTGGGACAACGGGTATAAATACCCGTGAACCCACTGGGGATCATGTTCGTGGGTCCATGGGTAAAAGGGGACACACGCACCGGCCTGGCCTGACCTGCGGCCTTAACAGGCTCTCTGGCCAATGAATGGTGTTTCATTCAGGGTTTTATGCTTCAAACGTGAGATATGTGCAGCCGGATAAGACAAGCTGCGACTTAAATTCGGATAAAAAGTAAACTTAGAATATTAATCAGGATTAGTATTTTTGGCAAAATGTTTATTACCACTATTGGGTTCCGTTTTACTGTTCACGATTGTAAAGGAACCCCAGAAATAGCGCACGGTAGAGCACCCACTAATTGAATTCGATAAAGTGGAGCGTCGCATTAAAGCGTTTCGCGAATCCAACGAAAAGGGTATCCGATGGACGTTAATAATCATTTTTTGAAATTTCCAATTACCAAAATTGTTACGAGGGGTTTTTAAGTTTGCGATAAAAATAAGTGGCCCTTTCCATTTTCCTTTTACCATACAAAGAGCTAAATAGTCAAAGCTAAATTACCTGATCGTTATCAACAAATTACGTAGTTAAAAAGGTTAAATATGTACCTATTTATTGACTCGTCCGTTTGTATAAAAAAACTGCTTGCTTCCTAATAAGCGGCTTTACAAAAGACATAACTCTTAGATGCTAAAGTAAATTTAAAGTAAGTACCAAACTTTAACGATTCAACATTAAACAAATTTCACAGTGAAAAGGCGTCCCCAAAGAATATCTCTTAGCTTAATTCGTTTAAGCATCGTCAGCTGTTCGCGAAGTATCGCTACACCGACTCTACAACGGCTTGCAACCGCTAAATTGGCCAAGTTGCGAAACTCGAATGCAAATTAAGTAGTTTGTGAAAATAGTTGACGTATGTGGGTTGGAAGGCACTGTCCTATCGTAGCCACCGGGTGGCGGAAACCGATAAGAGCAGCGGTTTCGCTGGCAACGGGCCAGCCGTGCGAGCCTTCCGCTCGTAACAGACCAGACGATACCAATTACGGCCTGAACACTACAACAGAGTTGACAGGATTCCCGTATCGCAAACATTATCATACGACAAGTTTAGTCTCTGAAAAATAGCTGGATCAAAACGGCGCAGTTCTACAACGGCTGATCTCGAAATGTGACAGACAATTATAATTATTATGACTAGGTCACGCGGCGGTAAATAAGTCACGCCAAATATCAGTTATATTATTGCGATATATCATTTATTATTAATCTTCTATCTTTTTCCATGTATCAATAAAGGAAATAATTATGTGTGTATTTCCAGATTTTCAAAATGTGTTATTGCAATTCGAAATTAAAAATTTAAGTTTCGTTGACAGTATGTACTTTATTATGGATTGTCATCGGAAATTCATATGCATACCAAATTTCAAATCAATCTACCGATAGCAGTAGCTGAAATTCGACTTGTAAAATTTTAACCTGAAATATAGATAATACTTAGGTACGAACGAGGCAAGTCAAATAAAAATAACTAAATTCCAACATATCTATCTAGGTAAGCTCTAAAGTGTATCGTAAAAAGCAGGCGACTTCAAACAAAAAAATCGCATACTCGACTATCCAAGAATCAGATTGGAAAGGATATTGACACGGCCGGTAAATGAGGTTGCCTACTCAAACACTCGCGAACGGAACTGAGTAATAAAACCGCTAAGAGGATTTCCCTGTGGGAGGTGAAGCGTTCCTGTTACAGGAACTTGCTAAACCAATGTCCGCTATCCCATTCCCGATTCAGATCGATCCGGATACTTGTAAGTTCCAGAAGAATAGCAAAGAAATGTCGGGGCAGAGTGACTTTCTTTGTATTTAACGAGACGAGATCACAGATCTGTCTCATTTTTTGCACTTGAAGATGCAAATATAGAACAGAAGGCTAAAAAATAATGATCCAGTACATAACATTATTTAAGTAAAATTTCGGGATAGCTGACGACGCCACAGTCGAACGAGCAACATGAGAAAAGACTTAAACAATCAGTAACAAACAATAACTCAATATTGCGTGCTAAACGAAGAGCTTCATGAAGTTTACGAAACCGAATCCATGACAAAGTTAGAACTTTAATAATCAGATTCCATAACTTTCGGCCATTGTTATTCTCATTATCATCTTGTTGTCGTCTAAGAGGACACAACAAAAGGAGAATTATTAAACTAACAAGGCCTATTTATTACAATATACGATTACATTACATCACAACATAGGAAATAATGTATATTCTGTATTGTGTGAAATATTATTGTTACCTATTTATTTTAAGAAAATGAAAGAAAATTATGTACGCATGATATGATCCACTAATAAGGTATTAAAAAAACAAGCATTGCTATTTGAATTTCTACTACAATGTTCGTTAACAATGCTCATTTCAATTAATAGATTCAGGCGTTACTTTGCGGAGGTCCATATCAACAAACTGGAACAAATTACCTTGCTACTCCGCGAAACTAGTGCCGGGCTCGTGCAAAATAGCTGCGTCTGTGCGACACAGTTCGCTACTTGAACGAATGGAACGCCATTCGTTCAAGTAGCGAACGATCGTACGGGTCGATCTTGATGATGCCTCGTATAGCGGCGAAACGCGCGTCGATTGTGTAGTTTTAGTGTTTAGTGGTGGTGGTGTGTAGTTGAGTCTGTGTGATATATGTTGTTTCGTGTGGAAGCGGAGGAGGGTGGGTTTTTGCATGAACATATATGTGTCGCACAGACGCAGCTATTTTGCACGAGCCCGGCACTGGTTTAGCGGAGTAGCAAGGTAATTTGTTCCAGTTTGTTAATGCTCATTTCATTAAACGTGAATGCTCGCGGAAGTCTAGGGGAAGTCTTTAGGACGTAGGTTCAAAGTGTGTGGCGGACATACACATCCCAAAAACAAAACTGAAATGGAAATAAGCCGAAAGCAACAGTGCGAGTCTTTTTCAAACAATTAGCGCGCGAGTCTCCGTAGGGCTCTCCATTAAAATGGCTCGGATAACGAGGGGCCCGCACGTTGAACGATACAGTGCCGTGACTACACATACATTAGTGCGGTGAGGGGTTGTTCCCTCTATTGTACTTGTGATTGTAGAGTACACTTTGCGACCGAAGACTGCTCCGTAAAGTAGAGCATCATTCTACTCTAAACCAAACTATTAACGCCTTTTTGATAAGGTCTCGGCGAGTTCGTCAGTCAGAGCGTTTTCCCATTAGAATTAGTATTGTCAAATTAGAATATGATGAAGAAACTGACATCGAGGGCTGGAGAGACAAGACCAAAAAACAGTGTCGTCAAGAGACATACACTTGACTATAATGTAAAGCTTTAAAGCTCTAAATGATTATGATGATGGAACTAAACAGAAAATGTATCGATTTTATTTTTCTAAGTATTTTCTTCAGAAAACTAAAAAAACACATAGGAACTCTGAAAACACAGCACGTCACATCACAAGATAGCGATGTAATTTCTTAACATACTTCACGAAATTGGCTGTCACTCGTGAGAGAAACGTTGATCAAATTACAAGCCCCTTTAAATTCAAGAAACACGAGGAATCAGAACAGAATAGATACAAAAAAACCTTATAAACAACACTAGTAATACTTTATTTACTAGACACATCAATTAAATAAGAAAAGTGACCATTTTAAGCCGCGTACCAAATTGGTTCTGCGTAGGCGGATACTGTAAAAGGAATGCGCACAAATCTGGCCATACGTCCGCTGTCTGAATGGATGCTAAAATGATGATAAGACAAACTTTAGAGGAGATGTGAAGGGAATTCGTTCGAGAGTTATTAAACGCGGAGATATGCAGATATGAGGTGGTAATTACCAGTAGTGAGGTGCAGAAGGGCGAGGAACGAGCGGCGAGCTTCGCGAGCCGGTGCGGTACTGGCGACGGGTGGTAGGACACACCCAGCTAGCGCATGCGCGAACGACCATCGCACCCTTATACACCGCGGGCTAACAAACGCAGAATAGCTTTACGACATACCCCATAGCAACATGTCTCGGTCATTTCATATGGTATTATTTTAGGCAAGGTTTTCCCGAATTTGTCCGTTATTTTTCCAAACATTTTATAAATATTATAAATTGCTCGAGTTTTTTTTATCTGAGCTAAGAATATCCTGTTCGAAAATTTATTTAAATCTGTTTAACAGTTTTGAGGTGATCCGGGATTAAATAAGCAAAACTTCTATAAAAACGTCACGACCCTTAAATAGCCTATTTTTGTTTCATTCAATCTATGACGTTTTATCACTCAAAGAATAAATGTAACGAAATCAGTCAATGGTTAAACCTGTTGGTGAATCATCGATGACCCCTGCTATACATAGCAACCTACCTATAAATACAGTAACTTCATATTTATTAAGTTTGCCTTTCCCAGAGGTGGCACGCTTGGCTGAACGCAGTCGGCTTATTATCCACGATATGAATAAGTAGATACGAGGGCAAGTTCAAAAGTGTTTGTCCTACTATAAGGAATCCTTTTTAGGGTTCCGTAGCTCAAAAGAAAATATAATTCGCTGTCGTTGAGGTATCGAGATGAAATTAATATGAAATACTCAGGTTTGATTCCTTTGGCGCTGAGAAAAAATCAAACTTCTAAGTCAACAATGCAATCAAAGCGTTTTCATTTTCACGTATCACAGAATAAATATAACTTTTGACATATATCTTCACCGACTGCAGTAAGTATGTCGTTTAATCAGATGCACCAAAATTATAAAAATTTGGTAGATGTAATTTTTGTTTCACACACTCCATCATGCCTGAACTGCGCGATTCTTTTAAATGTACGATTTAGATGCGAATTATAAATAAAAGGTGCCAATAAAGACTTATGTAGGTTGGTAATATAAGTACCAATCAATAATTAAACATGAAACTACCTATTTAAGCGAGGTGTGTGACGCGAACGCGCCATAAAATTGATGTAGGTTTCCTTGATCAATTTTTTTATTTTTAGGATTCCGTACCCGAAATGGTAAAAACCATAAAACTAAGAATACAGTGTGTTAAGTCAAAAAGGTGAAATCTGGAACCATAGTAGATACAGGGAAACGTCGTAGGAGAGCCAGTAGGTATTTTTTGTGAAATCCGTTTACTAGGTAAACGTTGCGCATATGTTGCATATATAGAAACTGTACCTGTTCAGTGCTTTGCACACAAACAAGTCAATCAGTGTTGGAAAAGCTACTGTTGAAGTTACTTGCTTTTGCCCGCGGCCTCAGTGACTCCCAGCAATCCAAATATTTTTTTAAGTATATATTACGATATGTTCAGTGGTTAAGCCTGAAACACTTTCTAATTTTTCACATACACCTGCAGTCCTAACATGATAGCCCAGGTTTAGTTTAACCCCTCCCTGTCTAACTAGTGTCATAAGAAAGGGACGCAGATAGAGATAAACTAAACTTGGCCAGTCATGTTAGGGCCACTGCGGATGGATGTTGTACAGTATACAGAGCCTGAGATTACCTTAACAAACATTAGTGAAGATTTCGATTGCATATAAATCAAATTCTCAAACAAGCCGTCATTTACTCACCTTAATAAGTGTTTTAATTTCTATTGTGAATCCTTAGCAGCACAAATAAACAAAGAAATTACCTATTTAATAAACACAGACATACTGTATTAGACCGCGTTTGACTCGGTGCAAATGAAATCGTGCGAGAAGTATTACATTATGGGATTTATGAGGCAACAGAGATAGGATGCAATTGTTCGATTGATGGAACCCTGTAATGTAATGCTACTCTACCATGTCATTTAAGCATTACTCAGAGACATTTAAGCGACACTTAACGTTCGGTAAGAAATAAGGGACTTGCGTTGATTTTAGTTAAAACAAAAACTAATATTTCTGTACCTGAATTTTTTCTACTATCAATTCATGAAGATTCCATGGTTTGAAAATGGCTTTTAAGCAACTCGACTGAAGGTGCTCCACAAATTTACCCTCCTACTCATGAATGCTGCGTAAACCTATGTTAGTTAACATTTATTATGTATTTATCTGTCATTGTGAGTTTGCCCTCGAATGAAAAGAACAAAACAATTGTTAGTAAAAAAGTGTTTATGAATAAGGGGGTCAGTGTTTATATGGTGACGTCATCATATCAACGTTTACCTACGTTTGTACAGTCAGCATCAAATATAGCTGAGCGGGCAAAATGGTCCAAAATATATGAACACGCCCGAACGCATGTGACAATAGAGTCGAGTTCAGATATTTTTGACCACCTTGCCCGCTCCGATGTATTTTCTTATGTGGAATTTTGATTGAGTGCGTCTTACAGTGTCAGTGATACCTAAGCATTCCATAAGTATTTTTAAAGAACATAAAAATTATTGTTCGTTTTGAATTTGTCGTAACCTCCAACGTTTTTTACTTTTTTTCTCTATCAAAGTTAGTCTTTGGGTATTTACCATTGCACAAATAATCGGATTCATTTCCTACGCATGTTCCCCATTTGTCATGAAAAAGAACCGTTATTAGAGAATGAGTTAAGTGTCGCTCTAATGTGTCTGGGTTCAGTACATAGACTACAGGACCTAGTTTCTATGTTAGTCTTTAAGGTATTTATCTATGGGCCTAAGCAGCCTGAAATAAACTTATTCTATTCTATTCTATAGACGTTCAAAGACCCAAGGTGACACATAAAGAGAGCGCCAAGCAGCTTTGGAAGGGATTCTGCGTCTGAGTCGACTGACGGTGAGATAAGCGCGGCGGAACAGACAATGTCAGCCGTCCACTCTCGCCTACTACCATCAACTAGACTTGTAAATTGCCTGTAAACATAGATCGTAGGCGCTCTTTTTATGTGACACCTAGTATACACTAGCGCAGAGACAGCGAACCTATGGCACGCGTATCGCAGATGGCACGCGACAGAACATGGCGATGCTACTTTCTTTACAGAGGAGTTGTCAAAAAACGTGATAAGAGTAGCCCGTTTCACGAAGCTACAAGACGCTTTTTTGTTTTGTATGAAACTCCTAAAATGTAAATATTGTCAAATCGAAGGAGAATATTTGATAAATCAAAACATACAAACTTAGGTCTACGGCATAATGACAACATAGCAAAAAATCATTGCTATAGATTTAAGTTTAGGGGGTGGAAAACGTTACCGCCGTTTGTATGGGGAGCGCTTTTTGGGGCTGGGTTCACATTTCTATTAAGAGAAAAAAGTTGTTTAAATGGTCCTTTTTGACAAAATGTTTACTTCTGCAAGGATTCAGCAACCTTTTCACTGTGACATTAACTTATACCTCTGTGCTTGTGTAATCAATAATAATCATCCTACTAGCAGTTTAGTTTAGTTAGTTTTAGTACAGACAGCTTAGCTCTTTAAAGCCTAAGAGAAAAAAAGGAATTTTAAAAAACCCTGTAACATCATTTTTTAACATTGACTCTTTAATACTCTAAAGTCATAGCATAGCATATCAAAAAGAACATATTGTATTCATTTGAATGTATTCTTACATTTAGCACGCCTTATTATAGTCACTATTAAATAAATATAACAAATGAGATGCTCCAAACAAATCCAGTGAACTTCATCATTTCTTATAAACCAAGGGACCTTAAATATGGTTTTGAGGATATTGTTTTGGAGTCTTGAAAGTATCCTACGAATGCAGACTATAAGAGAGAAAATATCTGTTTGTTATAAAACACAAAAATGTGTTTGCATGGGCATTAGTTTACCACAGTGTAGAAAAAGTACTCCACATCAAAAAAAATCAAAACCCTGGATGGAAAAACATATCTGAACACTCCCTTGACCATGAAGTTGTGTTCACATATTTTTGAACACCATGTCCTCTACAATTATTTGATGGTGATTTTGCATTAATAAATCAATAATTTTAACCCTTAAACCAGATCAGATACTAACAGATATGCTATGCTATACTATGCTAACGACAATCAGATAGCCTTGTGGTTAGTGACCCTGACTATGAAGCCAGAGGCTCTGGGTTTGATTCCTGGGAGGGGCAAATGTTTGTATGAATATGAATGTTTGTACCCGAGTCCAAGATGTTGTATATATTTAATTATGTATGTATTTATCTATATAAGTATGTATATCCATTATCTAGTACCCATATTACAAGCTTTGCTTAGTATGGGACTATATCAATTGGTGTGAATTATCCCAAGATATTTATTTATTTAATTCATTTTTGCAATGTACATACATGTACATACGATTGTAAGTTATTATATACTACCTGAATACCACACACAATAAAGATTTATGATTCATGATTTATGACATAGTTGCTAAGGTTCAGTTCAAAATATATACTTGTATGTGGTATAAATCACCTCTGAACGAATAATGTTACTTACTTCATTTCCCGAGTCATAATAAATGAGCGCTCTCCGAGTAAGAACTAGCCACCTCTCCTTATAGTTAACTGGTGTGAACAGCTTCTTATTTTGGGATCTCTTCACCATGAATGTCTCACAAATAACTTCATCTTCATCCTTCTTCGCCATTTTTTTCTGAAAATAATTTATAAATCCGGTACAATTACCTTTTTAACTTTATGGATCAGCAATTGGGGGCTGTCTTGACTAGAACACTACAGACCCTAGTTGTCTGACTACACCATGCAATAGTAGGAGAATCAAACTAACCTAACCTATTGCGATCTAAACAATGAACTTAATCTTCAAAAAGTATGCGCATATTAAATTGTTGCCATGACTGTGTAGTGATGTGTGAGTGTCAATTATTGTATATGTTGTTGACATTCAAAAAGTTGCGAGTAATGCAGGCTCCAAAAAAGTTGGATAAATTAAATTTTATTTTGTGGTTTTCCTTAATTAACCAGTTGCATCAATATAATTAGGTAACAATCAGTTAAACTTGCTGCAATCTGTGTGTATCACTGTATGACACGAAAAGGATATTATCATACAGTGATACAGTGATCTTGTATTGTGACCAGAAGTCCAATATGTAAGCTAGTATCAAAGTTTGGTTTTCTTGTTAGTAATAAAAACTTTGAAATTAATATTGTTAGCATTCTTCTATCAAACAAGAAGTTTAGGATAACAACGTAATATGCTTTCTGACCAAAACAATAGGCTACACTTAATACAACCATCATTTTAATGCAGAGATAAGCCATGAAGTAATTTTTAAAACTTTGTTCTTTTCTATCTTGATTACAGCAATGGTAGCATACAGGCGCCTATGATGGACATAAAGCAAATGTTAATTTACACATGCTAACTGGTCAAAAAGAAATGTTATTTATGTCTTTGGCATAAGCTAGCATGCTAGGCCAATCAGCTTAGAGGCTCTAGCGATTGTCTAAACATTAGTGTAATATTTCCTTTTCTAACCAATAAACCTGTGCGAAAAGGACAAATGCATTATGTCCATGATCAATGTAGTGTGCTACTGCAGGATCTGTTATCAGTAAAACTATTAACAAGTAAAAATGTAACTTAACTGGTGTGAAAAAAAAGTACAACATAGTCACAAAACATAAGCAAGATTAAGTCTCAATAACCATGGTAAATATACCTAATGTATATATTAAAATTTTTAAGTTTATACTATCATTGAGATTTAGACAGCCAGCTTTTAACTAGCAGTGGGTGTGTCCATGTTGTCATAGCTGTGCATTGCAGATATATCACCGCGAAATAAATACAATATATTTTAATAGACTGGAAAAATTCATTAGTAAAAAAAAATTATGTTTGAAATGTTACTTTCAGAGTCAAAGATTTAATAATTAAAAATGTTCTATACTTTTGATTAAAATGTGTATTATTGTACTAACCAAGTTCAACAACAGTTTATGCATCACGGCAATGATAAACAAAAATAGTCACAGGCTTAGAGACAATAGCGAAATTCCAAAACGTAAAACAATAAATAAATAACATTATTCAATACACTGCTAATCCATAAGTTTGATTTAGAAGAGTATATTTGACATAACAAGTATTTAACGCTGTCATGTTGAAAAAAGAATAACAGAAATATCTAAACCGGCTAGCTAAGTTTTGAGGAAACGAAACCAAACTAAATTAGTCATAACGGAGCAGAGGATATTATGATACCTACCCAAATTAACGGAAGTCCATAACCAAAAGCGAATTAAAATAACTGGTAAAAGTCAGCGGCACGTCTTCAGATGAACTTCCAGTAAATTCCATTCAATACTAGTCATACAATACAAAACACATCGCACTCAGCTTTACATTGCTTTGCTTTCCTTTGGCACTTTGAAGAAACTTTAAGTTGATTGAAGCAAAGAAAAGAACAAACAAACTAAAGAAAGAAAAGACAAATAGACTGCATGTAAAGCATAGACAAGGCAGATGACAGAACAGAGGGCCTAGCACGCTAGCTTTTTTCCATCTCAAAACTCTTGAATGAAATAAAGAAGTCATTTATTAGTTTGACAATGGTTTGACCATAGACAAAATTTGACAAGATTCTTTATAACTAAGACGAATATAGTCAATGTATGTCTCTCACTCTTAGTTATGGCATCATCCCGTGTAAAAAACAGGGATAGACTTACAAGAAAGACACCGTCTTGAACGGCAGCGTGTCAATTTCTAAGTCACTTGTGTAACCAGTTGGTTACACACTTACTTCTGCTTATATTTACATTACTCGAGTTTGGCTTTAATTTCCGAACATTTTTATAAAAACCATTTCTACATGGATCATGACTTGTGTGGCCACTGGGTGCAACAGCGCAATGCGAGTTTTGAAAGAAAATAACCAAAGGAAAGATCCATCGGTAAGTTATCGACTACTGGGGGCCTAGCACGCTAGCTTTTATCGATGACATAAAGCATTTATCCCGTTCTAACCAGTATGCGTGTGCGAAAGGGACGAATGCTTTATGTCAGTGATAAACGCTAGTGTGCTAGAGGGGCTGCATTCTTCTCAGCAGATGCCATTTCCGAAGCGCTGGTAGAGTCTGTAGTCTTATTAGTTAATTGGAACGATTTCATATTTAGTTTTTTTAATTTTTTCACATATTTTTTCAAAATTGGGTAGTCTGCATTCTAAGTTTTTTGTCAGTCTGCCCGTGAACATGAGACCAGTAAAGGGCTCAAAACGTCGGGAATTATATTCGTTACAATACACGCGATATAAACCGTGTACATTGTTTTATTTCAATAACTACTGAACTTAAAATAAATACAATATATGCAGATAAAACAAACTAGATTTTAAAAAGTAATATCACATAGCCACGGTAAATTTATAACTGTGATTTTTTTTTAAGTTTCGGCCAAATCTCATATGCCATTATCGATAAGACAGGAACAACACTAGCATTTGTATATATAATTAACACAAGTTTCTATAGATAACTGGCCACATTGGTACAAAAGATGACATGACCAAAGTCTACCCGTCGCTGTTTTTATAGAGAATTTTCTTAATGTAAAAAAGAGAAAACCGATGCACATGTTTTTTCTTAATTATTTCCTATCCGGTCATAGTACATCCATGGTTTGACATTACTCTCTAATCTATGGTTGGTTTAATAAATTAATAGTTCGTTTTATGACTTACCATAGTTTGTGTGATTTTCGATTTGTGTTATACTCGTAATACTTGTTTTTTATTAATATAATTTAGTTTTGAAGACTGCTTTTAGATTTTAGTATAATAATATCATACAATTGAGTCCAATATGTCTTCGGAAACGGCCCAAGTTAGCTCGTTGCCTTTACCTCCTATGCAATACATAAATTTTTACACTGATGATAATGTAAGACGAAATAGGGCGCCACTACCGCCACGGCCGATTCATGACTCGTATTCTATGTTTGGACACCCTTTTAACGCTGACGACACAATCATTAGATCACTGGAGAGCCAGGTACGTAAATTGTTTCATGATATAGTTCTTGACTTGTGCCATGATGCTAAACTTAGTACATACTGGGGGCCTAGAACGCTAGCTTTTATCGATGACATAAAGCGTTTATCCCGTTCTAACCAGTATGCGTGTGCGAGAGGGACCAAAGCGTTTATGTGCGCGATAAACGCTAGCGTGCTGGGACCACTGGTGTATCCAAGGTAGAGTGGCCAACCTGTCCTGTATTTTACAAGATGTTCCAATTTTCAGCTATAATTTTGCTGTGTCCTGTTTTGTAATATAAGAAATACAGGACCATACAAGCCATATCATAAACATTGTCCCATATTTTTCCTAAAATCCTGTAATTTTAGATAATGTTATCTATTTCTCTTTTACAGGGCTTCAGAAGACTTTATCCTATGCACTTTGACAGGCGAAGGGAATTGAAAAAGCTGAATCATTCGTTGCTAGTGAACTTCCTAGACCTATTAGACCTCTTAGTTCACTGCCCTGATTCGCCTAAAAGAGCAGAGAAAGTTGAAGATCTGAGTCTCTTGTTTATTCACATTCATCATCTTCTGAATGAGTTCAGGCCACATCAAGCGAGAGAAACTTTAAGAGTTATGATGGAACTTCAGAAACGCCAGAGGGTAGAAACTACATTGAGGTATTAATTATGATAAGTACTCACTAAAACTGACAATTCCCTATTGTAAAAACGCCCTGGAATGATTTCATGCGGTCTAATCTTATCTTATCTACTCCTTTCGGATACACTTCGACCCAGTGGGATCTTTTGTGTATTTATCCCGCCTTCTCACTTAGTCCATTGCTTTTTTCACTTTATTATGACATGAAAGCGTACATTTTACTTTTTTGCTGTGATCAGTTTTTGGTGTTTACTAGTGCACAGTGGCTGTCATTTGTGGAAAAAAAATACTACTGATGTGCAGAGTTGAGCTGACTCAAATACCAAGTTTACTATCTCATTGGTGCTCATACATACATATATTCAAAATGCAGATTTCGGATACACAGTAGTAAAAAACAGGTTTCAAATACTTACGGCATGCTGACTTGCCTAGTATTAGGACAGAATAATTATTAAAGTAATGATAGGGTTAAATATCCAAATGATCATGAGCAGCATTAAAACTACATATATCACCTAGGCACTGGGTGAAATTATTGAAAACATCCAGTGTTTGATGCATTGAATGTTTCTTGTTACAAAGCAAAAGGAGCATATTGCAACAGGGAAAATAAAAAATGACTTTTCTCAAATATTACTTGATTTTATTATTTAAAAAAAAACAACAAACCAATATCCTTGGTCTAACATATTCTTTTTACCTGACTGCCTTCAGAAGGGAGGGTTAGGCTGCTTTTCCACCAGAGATGTGCGAGGATGCGTAGCGAGGGAGATGTTTGTAAGAACCAATAGAATCGCTTCATTTACTTCGCCTCGGTCAGCACAGCTGTGGTGGAAACGGCTCATTGGTTCTTTACAAACACATCCCTCGCTACGCATCCTCGCACATCTCTGGTGGAAATGCAGCCTTTTTTTTGATTTTTGTTATGTAGCAAATGATTAGGTACTTAACTACATTTCAAACTATGACTTTGTTTCAGATTTCAGAAGCATCTAGACAAGGTTCAAGATATTCTGCAGAATGCTCTCCAAAGCCTGCCTGACCAAAATGATCTTGAGTCTAACTTCAAGGTGCCAATAGAAATTCTAGACCATATAGCTGGTGGCAATGGGGATGCCAACGCTGATCCATGTTATGAGCTGGATCGTCTTATGTGTAATGTTGTTGACAACATGAGATAAAGTTATGATTTATGATTAGTGTTTAGTTTAACCTATTATCTGTAGAACTTTAAACTGTTTAAAATTTTTTATTCTTTTATTAAGTACTTTGTTATGTTACCTTTTTTCTCAGACTGAAATTTAATTGTAATGCCATAAGAATAATTAGATATTGTTATTGTCGCGGCTACTAATGAATGATTGCGAGTTCCTATGTTCAATTACGGATTTTTTTGCCCATCAACTAGGGGTCGCAATTCCGGGTATTTTTAGTATGGCCAATCCCAGGATCCCTGGTATTGCAGGAACACTAGTATTGCGATCCCTACCACCAACAGTGAAATTTTGACACATTTTCTTAGGGATATTTGTCAAAGTTGAAGGGCTGGTAGGCAGAACGATCCATAGTTTGCATAAACAAACGCAGCATTAGACCTTCATTTGAGTGATGCATTGCATGGAACGTGAAAGAAACAGGAGGGGGCTGATTCTCTATGCGCAACGACGAGCTCGACGTCGATACAGCGCCCCGTCTTGCTCTAGTGTGCTACCACGAGTGAGCGAGACAGAACTAAGCTTCGACGACGAGCTCGTCGCCGTCCGTTGCGCAGGTTGGGCTTGGAGAATAGCAGGGCAGGAATGAGACCATATAATTGGTCGAGGCTAGACAGCCTCCTATTGTAGCAGACATAATAAATAATGTCCCTTAACCATAGGCTTAAGTGTTTCTATACGTGTTGTGTATTTTCCGCCCTAACTTCGCACGGGTACAGTCAGCGTCAAATATACCAGAGCGGGCAAGGTGGTCAAAAATATCTGAACACGCCCGAGTGTATTTGACAATAGAGTCGAGTTCAGATATTTTTGACACCTTGCCCGCTCTGGTATATTTGACGCTGACTGTACCATTAGAATTATTGAACATAAAAACCTTCTGAAATAAACTCTAAATGACTGTAAACCGTATCAAAATCCGTCGCGTGGTTTGGGAGAAAGCGGCCGACGATTCTATGAGGTCAGAGGCGGTAGTGGCTTTTTTTATACTAATACCTTTGTAAAGAAAAGGTACCTTCCTACAGTGTTTGTGATGTTTGTATAAGTGGACATGACCATATTAGTTACAATTGCTAGGATCGTTCTTATATTAAATTATTTAAACTTTTGCGATTTTCACACATATTTATAACGTTATCGGGACTTTAACGCGATAAAACGTTTCAGCCATGTTTCAACGGCCGTGGTCACGAGTAGACTGTCTACTCGTGACCACGGCCCTTTTTTTCTTTCGTTCGTTCTTATATTGAAAACTGCTTTGGATAATGGATTGGTTAAGTTATGTTTATGCGTGTCAACTCCAATTAAAGCCAAAGATGGATATATTATCATTTTATGCGTAGGGTCGGAATGGGCCTGAAGAGCCCAGGTGGCATTATGTTTATGACCATGGTTGACTTGTAATGGCTTTTGCATTTGACATAGCGTTGTAAAGTTATTATAGGCCCGGGAGGACTAGCACGACATACCGCGACTCGTCTTATAGCTAAGTGCATTTTCTTGTAATTTAGAACATTAGGGGTGAGACCCACTGAGACACAAACGGGACAATGAGCATGCGTGCTAGACATTCTAGTTTTTGATCTATGTGGCTAACTCGACCACTAGTCTGTTTAACTGGTACTTAAGGGGGTTCGATTCCCATAGAAAATGTCGGTGCACCTTTTGAAGCTTCTAGGACATTAATTTGAACGGATTTTTTTGGAAATAGTTAGTTATGGATTAATTACTTACGTAAAACCAAACAAAGAGTTGCTTTACCGATCCTGAACTGCAGTAGGATCCAGGAAATTATGATGCATTTTACCGTTGTGGGAGTACAACCGCAACCATGTGTGTGTGATATCTTTAGATGGGTGCGTCAATTAGTGACAGTTAATATAGGTGAGTAAAAACCTATTGACAATTTCGACCAGTCACGTGACCACCTATTTAGTTCCGTGGTAACATTTACATGGGTAAAGATCGTGAAAGACCAAGTTCAAATCTCGTTGTATCTTTTTTTTTGTATTTGAAAATTTTCTTTTTTCAATGAGTTTTGCAAAGTAGGATATAGTCTTCCAAAGGAAATGATAAAACTATAATTTTTTTTTTCTGATTTTGGATACAACGTAATATGACTCATTTTTATTACAATCTAAATGGAATAAACGTTCGTTTAACAAATAAAGAAACTGCCTTGAATAAAAGGATATGGACAAACTGCAGAAATATCTCAAAAAGGTAGAAATTTAAAGTTTACAACTATGTTAAATTTCATCCGGCTCACACGATTACTGTGGTACTTTTCCACAATAAATGACATGCTGATTCCTTCACAGGGATTGTCACATCTTTAAAATATTTACTGTGAAAAGGTTCCGTGCAGTGGTTCGCGGATCAAAATGGTGCAACTGTGCACTGTATCATACACGCAATGATACTATCCTTTATTTATTACAGAATAAAATTGCCCGCAGTATGGACTCTTATTTATTTCGTTTTACAATTATATTAGGTCGAGTGATAGGATTTTCTCCGACCTGAGAACTTTTTAATGAAACAAACCTTTTTATCAGATTCAGGCTGATATAAGGATAAAAATAAAAAATCTGTGGTCTATGACCTGCCAGAGGAAAAAAAATGTTCGATGACAAAGGGATTGTCTAAGCTATTGCGATGCTGTTACACTATTTACGTGAAAGAAAACCCAGAACAATTTGAACATTTTCCAGTTCTTGGTAAGTGATCTCAAAACCAGCAACCCTAAGATACATATTAATTTATTGCCAGTTTTTAGGTCCCGCCTCTCTCGCTTTCCACATCAATCAATTAATCACTATTTAAAAAGTGGTAGCTCAAACTGCAACTAGCAAACTGAACTGGTTAGAATCTGACTCTATCACACTAAAACAAGACTTCCACGATTTCACGGTAGACGCTGTGGTTGTCCCTCATTGCTGCGACTAGATCTCTTCGTCGTGCTCGAACTGACCTGCAACAGCTGGTCGCCTGGTACGCCTCGGGACGACGACAACAGGTCAAACGTTATGACGTTTATACTGTGGAAGATGCCGAACGGCCCTTTGCGGGAAGCCACCTGCGTCGAATATCTGCCATGATTTCGTCTTACCTAGAGCCCCTAAACGTATAACTATGCAGCAATAAGAAGAAGCTTTTATGTTGGGGGCTTGGCGCCTTGTCTATGATAAAAGCCATCGTGTACAAAATTACAGAAAAGACAGGTGACCAGAGGCGAAGTTCGTTGCCATCACTGATCATTAACAGTGATCATAATTCATAGGTCTGAGGGCCTGGCCACATACGACGGCGTGTTGTATTGTACAGGCGCGAAAAAAAAAATTGTGGGCGAACCCATTTCTTTCTATTATGGATCAGGATTGGAGTAATTTTAAGAGGAAATACGAGGTGTTGAAAATAAGTGAACACAAATTTTTCGAGTACTTTAGAATGTCTGTATCAAGATAAAATAATATTGTAATCTCCTTGTATTCAAAAGCAACACGTATTTAGAGAACCTGTGGGACCTTTGAAAATGTTAGGATTAACTATAACTACTATAGCTGAGTTTCTTGCGGCGTTTCTTCTCAGTAGTATCTTCGATTTTCTGAAGCGCTAGTAGATTCAGACATGTAAAAGAGCCTATATGGCCAACTTGCAAAATAAATTTTTCATTTTCATTTTCATAAGGTACGCGGTATAGCTGTACGAAATGAAAACATGTTTTACTCGATTGCCGCCAGAAGGGAGGGTTATATGTTTTTCGAGTGTAAGTGAGTATGTATGTATGTAAGTATGTATGTATGTAAGTATGTATGTATGTATGTATGTCTTTTCTGTGCCATGCGCTGCACCCTAAACGGTTTGATGGATTTTGATTTGTGAGGTGTCGTTGGATTCGTCTTGATTGGAGGGGTGACTAAGCTATGTCAATATTAACCGGCTCACCTGGCAATTTGTCATCTACTACTGCTTTTAAGCTACAATATGCATACAAGTGTAAAACTGGCAAATGGCTTCCCTGGTGGTAAGTAATTCTCCTAAATGCTTCACCTGGTAATCTGTAATCTACTGCTGCTTCTAAGCTACAATGAGCATACAAGTGTAAAACAGGCAAGCGGCTTTCCTGGTGGTCAGTGATTGTCCTAAATGCTTTACCTAGTAATTTGTCATATACTACTGCTCTTAAGCTACAATGCGCTTACAAATGTAAAACAGGCAAGTGGCTCCCCTGGAGGTAAGTAGTTTTCGTAACCGCCTTACCTGCTAACTTGTTATCTACCACTGCTCCTAAGCTATAATGAGCTGCGGCACCTCGGCCGCTTGCTATAATTCGTCACATACAATTCTATACAATTAATCGGAGCGCGCAGAACGCAACGCCCCGGACGCACGCTTCGGGCGCCTGCTATGTTTTGTCCTCCTCGTATTTCCTCTTAAAATTACTCCCATCCTGATTCATAATAGAAAGTAATGGGTTTGACCAGAACATTCTTTTTATTTGTCTTTTCGCGCCTGAATAACACGGCGTCGTGGTACAACGCGGCGCCCCACCGTGCACCCGCTCAGTACGGCACCGCGCGGTGTATTTCCACAGCGCGGACCGTAAATATGCACGGTAAAACGGCGCCGCGCCGTTTCACGGTAACGACTCCGCGCCGTGGACATGTGGCCAGGCCAGATTTCAGGTTTTAGTTATAGTATTATTTAAGTTGTTAGTTTACTTTTATTTCAAGTTTTTAGTTATTTTTCTGTTACTTATTTTTTAAATTTGCTTTTGTATTTAATGTTTCAAGTGTCAGATAATCTAATAATATTAAACTGTCATTTTAGATTTATAGCTTCGTTAATTGAAGGGACAAAAGGAAGAGGAAGACCCAGACTGACATATTTTGAGCAAGTGGAAGAAAATTTTCGAACCGCGTCGTATTGGAACATCAAACGGCTGGCGGAGAAGAAAGAAGACTGGCGATTACTGACAGGACCTGATGATAAACGGTGAAGGGCGGGATGGTTTTTTTTTTGCAAGTTTTATTTATCTGTTTTGTCACAAAATTTACCTCATTTTGGTATGAAAATAGTATTAAAGTATACAAACAAATCTCTTTTATATAAGACCCCACTAGACCATGTACCTACAAAGCTCTCAAATTATTAATGAAAAGAGTAATGTCGTATTTTTTAAACAGGTCACATGGAGTATCAAAAGAAATAAACACATTTGATTCAGGCTGATCCAAACAGTGTATTAAAAAGTATAAGCTTCTTCAGAAATTATTCGTTACGGACTTATCAAAAGAGCCTGTTGTATTTTGTATTGTACCTCGTACAAGGCACTTCCTAAAATGACCACTTCCAGTTGTGACCCCTTCCTAAATACTATTATTTCATAAAATGACTTCCTGATATAAACATTTCCTGATTTGATCACTTTCCAAAATGAGCATTTCTCGGTGTAACCACTCCCAGTATTTCATAGCGCGACGTGACTTGACTACAAATCTACTAGTGACCCGCTGTTGCTTTGTTCCAATTTCATAGGTTTTCTCAGACTACAAAAGTATTATGATATGGTGCCTGCCTTACAGGTTGAATTTTTAAAACTGTTATCATTTTTGGGTGGCATACCAAAAAGTAAAAAGGAAAGTTATTGGTGCGATTCGTTCCGTCCGTCTGTCCATCCGTCTATCTGTCCATCTACCTGTCATAGCGACATATTTTAGTACATTACTAATGCTATATATTTGAAATGTTGAACAGATTATAAAATTTCCTTACTCAACCGTATTGCTAGTCAAAAAATTAAGAAACATACTTTCAGTTCATCTGAAAATGTGAAATGTATGTCTCTCGATGCTCTCATTTCCTTATAACACTAGTCAGATGGAGCCGCATGCATTTCGGCTAGTACGGAGAGATAAAATAGATTATGTTCAAAGAGAAATACCGTTTTAATAGTAGTAGTAGCTTAATCAATTGAGTATCATTAGCTGAGAAATGGTTTTTGTTGATGTTAAATATAAAATACCTGCACTTCAAGGTCATAAATAAAAAAATAATATCATAAATCGGTCATATCGGGAAGTGACTACAAGTGTTCATATCGGGAAGTAGTCTCATAAGGAAGGGATCGCCTCAGAAAGTGGTCATATCTTGACCTGATCATATCGGAAAGCGGTCATATTAGGTGTGGTCTTCAAGCAAAATCATCTTGATTTGTCGTTTCAGAAAGTAATTAGTTTTAACAGAAAGGGTTAATTTTTTTTAAAAACTTTTTATAAAAAACGCCCAATTCTGGTACCAATATCGGAATTCTAGAACAGAATGTCCAATGTCACTAACCACTGGACTTCTGAAAGGCGAGATTTTAGCCTGTGGCAAAAAAAAGACTTAAAACAAAGTAGGATGGTCAGAATATTACCAATTAATAGGCTTACGTAGTCATCCATACTATATTATTAATGCGAAAGTCTGCCTGCCCGTCTGTCTATCTGTACGGCTTTCGCACTTAAACTACTGAGTCGATTTCGATAAATTTTTGTACAAAAATAGTTTCATACATAATAATACAGGGTACTTTTGACATGAAACGTCTTTAATTTGGACATGAGGGGCTCACAATGCAAAAACCATGTCTGAACGAAATATGTTATGATTAGATCGCTTATTACTTTAAAAATATTGCACATATATGTAGACAATATTTTATTTAATCACATTTTTTCTTCACTTTGTTTTCTAAAACTATAACGTTATGTATCGTCAGTGACATACATTTATTTAGCTCATAATATTTTACTATCATGATTTATTTTAGATTTATAGCTTCGTTAATTGAAGGGATAAACGAGAGAGGAAGACCCAGATTTACGTAATTTGAGCAAGTGGAAGAGAAGTTTCGAAGCACGTGGTATTGGTATATCATACAGCTGGCGGAGAACAAAGAAGAGAGGCAATTACTGAGAGGACCGATGATAAACGGTGAAGGGCGGAATGGTATTTTTTTTGGAATGTTTAGCTACCTATTGTGTCGCACACTAGACCACATATTTGTATGAAAAATTGTTTTTAAAAGTACAAACAATATCCTTTTAGATAAGACCCCACTCGAACGCATTAGTACTAGAGATTGCAAACCGGGCCCGCCCGGGCCCGGTGACCTTTTAGGCACCCACCGGGCCCGACCATTCTTACGGGGCCCGGTCACCGGACCTGGTAAGTAAACCGCGGCGCGCTGCGCGGGAGCGCCAACTCGTAGAATGTACGTTATTAGTTTTGTTTTTTTTTTTACTATGTGTTCAAATAGACACTATAAGGAGTAAAGAGAAAGCTTGCTTGTTTAAACTTATAAAAATGAATAAATTACTGATACGAATGTTACCTTTCCGCCCATAAGTAAAAGTAATCAATTCTGTAATAAGTGTGATTTTGAGACTTGAGTGAGACTGATTATTGTGATAATTGTTCATAAGCCAGTTTGAAATAAACATCAACCTTGAATCATTATTTTTCCATTCATATACAGGGTGTAATCGTTAAGTGTAGCCAGGCGATTATTCAGTAAATTTAACAGATATCAGAAAACTTTAAGCTGATGTCGAATTTACATTACCCAATGAGTAAAATTACATTAATAACTTTTTTTAATAAAACCAGAAATATCCCAAATATTAACTTCAAACCCACCCATACATTTAGTACGCCGTTCGTTAAAAGACAATATAAGGCCTAGTCATTTCACCATTATAAAATGATTCATGAATGGTTTTAATACAGTTTATTTGCGTAAATAATGAATTTTAAGCACTTTTCTCTTACGACATTATTTGAGGCTGCGTGAGACTTACGGCCGCAAAGGAGAGTTTGAAGTAAATATTTGGGATATTTCTAGTTTTATTTAAAAAGTTATTAATGTAATTTTACTCATTGGGTAGCGTACTCTCGATATCAGATTAAAGTTTTCTGATATCTGTTACATTTACAGAATAATCGCCCGACTACACTTAACGATTACATCCTGTATAGAAAATTTTCATAAAATATTTGAAAGGTTTCATCACTAACACACAACCCGGCCGGGCCCGGCGGACCCGGCCGGGTTGGCGACGAATGCAACCGGGCCCGGCCGGGTTCAGAAACATACCGGATTGCATTCTCTAATTAGTACCTACTGTATGGTATTGTGGTTCGTATAAGGCACTTTCTTAAATGACTGCTGCCAGATGTGAACACTTACCAAATGCAACAATTTTATAAAATGAAGTCCCAATATGAACATTTCTTGATTTGACCACTTTCCAAAATGAGCACTTCTTGATAAAATCACTCCCAGTATTTCATAGCGTGACGTGACTTGACTACAAATCTACTAGCGACCCGCTGTTGCTTTGTTCCAATTTCATAGGTTTTTTTCAGACTACAAAAGTATTATGATATGGCGGTGTGCCTACCTTACTAGTTGAATTTTTAAAACCGTTATCATTTTTGGGTGTCATACCGAAAAGCAAAAAGGAAGCTTATTGGTACGACTCGATTCGTCCGTCCGTCCATCTGTCCATCTATCTGTCATAGCGGCATATTTTAGCACAGTACTAATGGTTTCTATTTAAAATGTGGAGCAGAAATTAATTTTTTTTTGTTACTCAACCTGATTGCTAGTAAAAAAATTTTTATCGGTCATATCAGGAAGTGACTACAAGTAGTCATATCGGGGAGTTATAAGGAAGGGGTCTCCTCAGAAATTGGTCATATCTTGACGAGATCATATCGGAATGCGGTCATATTAGGTGTGGTCTTCAAGCAAAATGGTATCATCTTAATTGGTCGTTTCAGAAAGTTATAGAAAAGCGTTCGGATTAGGGGTAGTTTTAAGAGGAAACGGTTTTATCTCGAATGGGTAATTTTAGAAAGTAATCAGTTTGAATCGAAAGGGTTAAATTACTTAGTTTTTTATAAAAAAGCCCAATTCTGGCTGGTAGCAGTTCCTAAGTTCTAGTTCTAGATGTCCAATCTCATTGGCCCCTGAACAGCTGAAAGCCTGGATTATGGGCATGTGACAAATATTCTTGAACTGCAGAGCGGTCATGATATGGTCACTTTTGTGGTTACTAAGCACGGCGCCTATTTTAATACATTAACTATAACCACAGCAATTCCATGGGGATGAACACCGGCAAAATGCTTGGATATTTTTTCGGTACCAAGTAATTAGCTGTTTGTTGTTGTTGTTGTTAGCTTCGTAAGTGAACCAAAACAATATCACATTTTTGGTTGCCTCATTTAATTAAAAAAAATAAAAACGTAAAATGTCATAAAATGTTTTTATTTTTTACAATTATATGGCGCAACTAAAAAGTCTAATGTTATTTGGGGCACTAATTACTTTGTAATGTAAAAATATCCAAGCACTTTGCTGCAATTCATCCAGAGGAAATTGTTGGACAGATTCAAAAGAAATTATATACGAAAGACAGAATATCAACAGTTAAAAATCTAACATAAACATAACTAATATTATAAATGCGAAATTCCGTCTGTCTGTCTATTTGTCTGACCAGCTCTCACGCGTTACTGGCTTAGTCTATTTATATATTGACACCTGCGAATGGATGCAGGGTGACTTTTTCTTTTTAAAATGTTCAAGTTTTTTTAATTACCCAATTTTATTTGTAAACTCGTTAATTTATTTCATTATTTGATCGCGCGATCGTTATAGAACCCAAGTAAATGTTGTTCTAAATAATAAAAATGTAACTTATCCATTTTATAAAAAATACGAGGACTACCCTAACACTCCACCGGTGCGTAGGTATGTCAATCTCAACAAATAGGCCTAGTTTCAGTACTGCTTTATTTATAAACTATGTCTATAGGCCTATTGAGCCTGAAATGAATTGATTCTATTCTATAATGGGGGTGGACATTGGGAAGTGGTCGTTTTGGGAAGTGGTGAATTTATTTTAGGAAGTGGTTATTAACTTTCATAATATAAAAAAATCAGTACCTACAGTTCTTTGCAACTTTAGCAACAAAGTGTCATGACTCCATTTTTGAAAACAGAATGTTGCATCTTTCACACTATAGTTGGTGTGTCACAAGACATAATAGCTAACTGCTACCTGACAAGTCAGGCAGCCAAGGCCTTCCAGAATGCCCGTGAGATTCCGCGTGACGTCGAAGGCGCATTCTATCTTATTCATGTATTCTGTGATATTATTCAACGATGGCTAGGCGTTTAGTTAGCTGTTGTCTTTGGGTTTCTATCAACGGTGCATCATACGTGTCTTAACTATTATTTTCCTTAGGATTATCATGTGTCTCAACAATAAAAATGCATTACATAATTACCACTTTTCTAGTTTTATTATCTCACAGACTCATAACAGCCCATCTTTTTCATTTCTCTCAAAAGCAGCGTGCCTAAACAAAGTGGCATTGTTGGCGTTGACGTTCTGGTAGAAATAACAACATTGTGCGGTTGACGCCAAAGACTGTTTACTGTTTTCCACCTTATTGCAATGGAATAAGTTATAAAGTGTTTGACGTCGACGGTGTAGTCAGCCAAATTGAACTCTGAGTCTCTAGAGAACTAGTAGCAATGAATGAAAGCAATATTATTAAGACATTTACTATGAAAAGTCATTTTGACATTTATTGGTAAAGGTTCTCAGAATTCACATTGATTGTCTGCACAGACTCGATGTAAGGGTGGCAAAAGCAAAATTAAAAAAATATTTTGATTAGACATACCTACATTCACGCTTCAACACCAATTGTATGTACCTTTCTTTGTTGAGGTTCAATCGGATTTATAAAATATCATATCATCCATCAGGGTCCATTTAACATACTCAAAAATATGAACGACCGCTCTTATAACAATGTATAATTAAAGCGTTGGTAAGTATATACTTTTACACATGACCGTATCAGAGATTCGCAAAATACTTAGTCCATATAAGACATTTTTCAACTACCGGCACTTTCACTCGCTCGCATTGAGTAGTGCGACACAGTAAGAGTATGAAAAAACTCATAATCATAGGTCATAGGTTAGGTTACAATAACCCCAAGCTATATCAAGGCTCATGAGCTTTGGGGGCCATGGTCAGATAACCCAGTGCCCAGTAGCGGAGTTCCGTCGACCCCACCCTGAGGAACAGAACATCCTTGTGCTCCTACCAGCAGTAGCACTAGAAAATGCTCAAGAGTGGTTATCATTCGATAAACGCAAAGTAGAAGATTAACGTAGGCAGCCGGTATAAATATTTGTGGGAGATTCTGATATTTTGTGAGTTTAGTATTTGGAGAGTCAGGTATTTTGCGAAACTGGTATTCATGGACGTTTTCTGTGGGTAATCGTAACTCCACATGACTTTTTTTTATAAATAAATAAACTTCACTGTTTTGGTCGTACCCCGAATCTGGTATTTAGTGAAGCAAGTATTCTACTCAAGGGAGCTCCACCTCTGCCACGATGCTTCAGCTTATCAGCGAGTGGAGAAAGTTCGGCTTTTATGTAAGTATGGTAAGTCCTACCTACTACGGTCTGACGACGAGTGGAAGGCTCCTGTAAGTCTCTATTTTCCACTATACGTTTGGTTTTGCTTTGGTACAGGAACCTTCCGCTCAATAGTCGGGCTATTGCTAGCTCAGGAATCTATGCTAACTATATAAGTAAGGCTCTTCACAAAGACCAATTCTGTATCCAACGTCTTACCGCATCAGACCGTCGAAAATATTATCGGTCAAACCTATGGCAGTCAGCGAGATAAGCTTGGTGGTTATTTAGGTACAGGTACCTTCTATCAGGAACCATAATCCTTAGGATCAGTCCTTCGGTCGACTTATGGTAACCGACCCTGTAATGACATCAGTAGGTCACTAAAGCCAGCAATCATGAGGCACTGGTATTTTAACAACAAAAAAGTTGTAAAGATTTCGAGTAAGGAGTACCTAGGTGTGATGTGTATGATTGATATCACCTAAAAACGTTACTAAGACTTTATCTGAGTTTAGCACCAAAGTCTTTCATGGTCACCAGTTTTTACTACGATAATCACAATCACACTTGTGGGCCTTTATATCTTAGACTTGAAAGCCTGAAATCATAAGAGATGGCTTTTCTGGTCTAGACAAGTAAAACTAATAAAAGTTATGTATTTTAGTCATTCGTGTATTCAGGTATACAGAAATTAACAACACGATACAAATATTTTATATCAGTTTTATTGCAGTCTGAAAACGTACGCCAACTAGCTAGCTAACTGCCGCGAAAGATTGTCGCTAGCTGGCGCTGTATAGTTGCATGTGTGTGTGTGACGATAGTGTCTGTATACGCTCGTAAACAGATTCTGCATTTTTTCTCAGGACTGGCACAACAATACCTTCCAACTGTGAAGTCAAAAAATCAACCGTATTCAGATACCTACGGTAACAAAAAAATAATAAAAAAAACAGCGATAGGTTACGAAAAATTACGAAAAAACCGTAATTTTTTTTACAGCGCCATCTAACGGGACTTTGTTTGAGAGCGACCCTAGTCGGTCCCCCTTAATCAGTGGCCTTAGAAGGATGTCTACTGTATAGCAGACAGATTTTTATCTATTACAGTCAATGCGGGTAATTTTAAACACTCGGGGCAACAGTGAACGGCCTTGATTTAACTATGAATAAAGCCGCGGCTACAGCTAGCATGTAATTTGTATCATCTAAGGTCTTACCTTATATGATAGGTAGGTACAAATTATAATCCACCAGGACTGTCAATTTATAAGGCTTTTTATGATTTTTTAATAAGTTTCTTGGTTAATGCCGCGTTCCTGCATTAAACAACGGATCGTTTCACCTACCAGTCGATTTTTTAAAGATTTCCCATAGCAAATGTGTCAAAACTTAACTGTCTTTTATCTATTTTATATCCACTATAGGGGTCCTTTCGGATAAACTTCGACCCATATTTGGATCTTCCTTTTTCATACTTATTCCATAAAGTAGATGACGTGGTGCAGTGGTAATGCCTTGAATTCTCCTGGTTCGGGGTATCCGTTACCAAGAGCTTTCATTGTTCTGGCGAGGGCCTCACAATCATATTATATGTGTTCCTTTGTTTCGGCCTCTTCGCCACACACTCTACAATCCTCGGAAGTCGTGTAGTCCCATTTTAGCTAGGTGTTTAGTTCCGAAGTGAACTGTAAACACCCCTATTATGTATCGGAGTTGTCTTTTGCTGAATTTCTAAAGTTTCTTGGACCAGCATGGGTCGACGTTTTCTATAAGCCGCTTTGAGTGCCTTAGATCTGCCAAAGTTCTATTCTCTTTTTGGTGGTGGTTTGCTTTTGGCCTATAGCAAATGTGTCAAAAATCATTGAGTAGGTAAAACGATCCGTTGTATGAAAACAGTCACGGGCCTGGCACCTCACTAGCGAAGGGGGTTTCTCTAACAGTTTATAATATAAATAAAACCAATTTATAAGAAAAGAGCCGTTTATTATTGAAAGACAACCTGTATAATAGAATGAATCCAGACTTCATTCTTTTGAAGGCAGTCGTCCGAAAATCTGCAGGCAGATGTGACTGGTAGGTACTTAAGAATAGTATACTAGCTTAGACAACTGGAATCAGACCAAAAAATACAAATGCTCTCACTTCCGAGGTACAGAAACAAATTTTTCGGTTTAGATTACCAAAATATAAATTTAAAAAAATCCGCTTTGATGTCTGTTCACTTAAGTCGAATTCCAACTGTTTTATAATCATAATAACCTAATACTTACATTTCTGCAAGACTTCACCATAAGCAGATAGGGATATCCTTCTTACATAGTATATCAGACTTAAGTGCCTATTAAAATAATACTTACGGAATTCGAAGCCGACGCACGACGCTGTTCCTCCAAACAAGATTGCAACAGTAGGTCAGCCTATTTGTGAAAGTTGACTCCTAGCAAGTCCAAAACTATAGCTTATAAACTACAATATACATACCCTCTAAAGAAAATACCGGATAGCTGCTTGTCTGCTAATTATGCTACCCTGGTAAACAAAACACTGAAACAATTCTATAAAATTCCATGAGTAGATTCAGCAAACAGCTCTCTCCTGTAACAAAGTAAATAAGAATCTGGAAACTCGATGTCATCCAGTAATTATGAAGTTGTAGCTGAAAACCTATCCAGCAAGAAAAATGAGTAAAAACGTAGCTAGATGCAGTAACTCTTGAATGTTTGTTTAACGAATAGCAACAGTCAACAGTCTGTGTAATTAGTATCTTACATGGCATAATTTGTCAGTTGCTAATAGTTGTTATGCCAGTGTTGTTGTCATTATTAGTACTATCATCTCAGTCACGTGCCGATATAAATCGCCAATTTTAGTGATTGCGTATCAGTTGTGATGAGTGGCACGTATACTTCTGCTGTAGTAAACAAAGAAGTATAATGTTATCAGAGCTTTTGTCAATACTAGTAGTTGCTGCGCCTCCTGAAAGGGGCGCCACTGTTTCTGAAATCTCGTCTGAAACCTCCCCTTCCTCTGCCCGGATTGGGCCCAGCGAATCTTCCGCTATTGTTGAGCCTTGAGCTGTATTTGCCAGATGGTGGAGTATACATTTTTTGGTTTCGTTCGCCGCTGCGCGCCCGCTTTTCTGGAGAAGATTTAGCTTCACCATTGTCAAATGTTATGGGTCGGTGTCTCTTGGGGGGTGACTGCTTATCATCAACTGCAGAAGATGCCGACTGTCTTTCCTGAAATAAGAAATGATAAGATGTTTTATTGATAATATTGATATACAAAAAGGTACAAAAGCTACAAATGACAATAAATATATAAACACTAATAAGTTATAACAGCAATATTCACCTCTTTTTCAGCCTTTTTAGATAGGAATGAAAGTTGCACTCTGCTCCTAAAGCTTGGTGGTGATCGGAATATGTCACGAATCAAAGTGTTTATGTTGGAAGTTGTCTTCAATGCTGCAATCTTGAGCTTGTTTTCTTCAGAGTTAGCTTCATCTCCCTTTTTATCCTGAAAAACATCATCACGGTCATTAAACGACATGCTTGTGCTTAAAGAGTTCTAGCAGTCACCAAGGCGTTTTTGAGTTTTACACACTGAATTGCAGAAGCATACCTTTGTAACTTCCTTCAGCTTTTTAATGTAACCTTGCGTAAGGCGTGCTGTATATTGCAGACGTAAGCGAAGCGCCTTTAATCTTGCTGCATCTGCACTTAATGCCTCTGGTGCTTTTCGGCAAAGAGAGTGGAGAGCGAATAAGGCACACTCCACATGCGAAAATTGTAGTGATGGAGGAGACTTGGCATCTTCAGTTTTCTCATCATTATTCTCAGACTTTTCATCTTTTTCTTCTCCTTCAATTGGTGCCTCAGGCAAATAGTTCTGAAAATTAGTTTAATTTGATCATTACAATTATTAACACATTAACTGCCACGTAGCGCTACGTGCTACACTCGAAGCTCGTAGCAGCGGTTTACCGATTTCTGGCGAAAATCCTCTAGCGGGTTTGTGGCACCAAATGTGTTATTAATATTGCAAACTGTAGAAACGTACCATCAACACGTCGTAGACTGTGTCCACTTTTTCTTGCGGTTTCTCTAGCTCCCCACAATGTTCAGAGATTTCAGCAAAAATCTTCAGGAGTTCGAGCTTTGAATCTGAGCCACCTTCAGGTGAAGCTATGTCACTCCACTTTGGTAATACATGGTCACAGAAGACATTCACAAATTGTGTTGAATCCACTTGAGCCTGTAACAGCATAATTCAAGATTAATAAGGGTTACCTTTTCCAGACTACATTAGTATTTCTGTCAAAAACTGGAAAAACTCTTTGTACTTTTCACTCTGCAGCTACAAACCCCTTATTGATAAAAAAATCTTATTTTAGCCTTTTTCTCCCTTTTTGGGCCTTCTTATTTTAGGTTTGCAGAGCCCAGGTTTGGAAACACTACTTTAGCATACCAGAAAATGAAAGAAATAAGGTCATGAAACACACCGAAAACAATGGCAGTGCATGCTGAGAGCATTGTATGATCCGATCAACATATTCTGGATCCTCTGGGTGCCAATCGTCAGGTGAAAATGCCAATGCTGCCACAATCTGCACTAGTTCCTTCTTGCCTGCTGGGGTCTTACCAAGTCTCGACCATGTTAAAAGTTCCATAATGTGTTCAAACTCTTCAGCCACCACATCCTGTAAAGATTACAATTAAAAAGATATCATTTACACAAATAAATAAATTAAATATAAAATGATATCTAATATGATATATTGTTTTATGTGCTAAAAAGTTTGTGACCAAACTTATGGACGAACCAAGTAGCATTGAACAAGTAGGAGAAATAGTTTTTTGAGACACAACCTACTAAATCCAAGCAAATGTCAAGATCTGTAGGATGACCATACAATTAGTAGATATTGTTTTTTAAACATTTTTCATTAATTAAGTAAAAATAAGGAATAAGCTAATTATTTCTGAGATTTCATGCATAATTACGTCAACTTTGGCTGATTAGTCTTAATCACCTATTCCAGTGTCAAATCAGTGTGTATTTTGTATAACATACAATAATTTCAAACAGAAAATCCTTACCTCCAAAATTTTCTTGCACTCAGTGATAATAAGTTCTTCCACTTCCTTATTGATGACATCTCGTCCAAGTTGCTTAACTTTAGTAGCCAAGAACTTAATGCATCTCTCTCTAACAATCTCATTCACCACCTCTGTCTCTGTGTTCTGGTGTATTTGTGAAAAGAGACCCACTAGAGCGCCCTTAGGATCGCCCTTGACTATGCTTACTAAAGAATTATGGACAATGTTGATTTCTGTGGCATCATCAGATTGTAGAAGTTGTGCCAGTATGTCAGCAATTCTTTGAGTATGTTCTTTGTTATCTTTGCAAAGGGTTGGTAAATCTTTGATTGCTTGTTTGCGTATCTGAAAATACATACAATTTCCATACTTTAAAGTTTATGTCACAAAACACAGCAAGTGTTCAAAGCAGCGTTATAAATATAAACAAAACAAAACCATAATATTTTAGTTTTTATCAGTTATTTCCTCTATAATAATAAAATAACAATTATGATTACTCCAGTTCGAATTTGGAAAGTTCATAATTCTGGTAAAATATTTCATTCTCTCTTCTTAAACCACTTGATATGGAGTGGTCTAATATTTTTTCAATCTAGAGACTAATTGACAAGGAGCTTAAATGGGAAATGCAAAAAAGTATGAGATTGTTAATTTTATAGCTGGGTCAATTAAACAGACTAGGTGCTCCACCTCAGGCGCTTACTATATTGATTTAGTAGTGCCTAAATTTCTGCATTCATTGTTAACATTCTGATGGCTTAGGGTATATACAGCAAAGGGGGGAATACTAGGTTTAGGTTAGGTTAGATTTTCTAAGTCCTATTATATACTCTGACCTGAATAAATTTGTAAATGTATGGTTAAAAGTAGGCATCTCTATTTAACAGTGCATGTGATTCAAGTAGTTCTTTATCCAAAGCTAAGTTTATTCGATAAGAGTACAAGAAAAGTTAATGGTAAATACTTACTGCAACATCATCGTCTTCACACAAATCAAATTGAGCCTCAATAGCTTGCTCGGCGAGGTTAGGAAAACTGCTAAAGAATTTCGCAATAAACTGCGACGCCAATCGTTTTTCCTTATCTGACCCTTTTACAGCGGCTAAAATCTCAATATACTCCTTTTCATGCTGAAAATTACACAGAAATTAGGATACGTACTTGTAAAATAAATTGATTTCATTATCAAAAGACCCGATAGCTTACCTTCGAGATGTCTTCTTTTGCATCGGCTAATATACCGTAATTCTGATATAATTTCTCAATATTATCGGAAGACATTGTGACTGGAACTCGACAGTAATAAATGGGTACTAAAACTCAAAAACTACACAGACGAAAAGACCACGAATTAGTTATTTTACTTAACCGATTCACGACTACAACGATAAGATGAGCGGGACAGGGACACATGCGCCATTTTTTAATAGTGTTGCCTGATCGCTACTTTAACTTCCCTCTAAAAGTAGTACTAAAATCCCTCTAAATTATTAAAAATAACTTCACAAGGAGAGATAAATTATGAAATGTTTGCTATACACGGGCATCATATTTTTTTTCATATCTCACATTGATTTTTATTCCATAATCTATTTATAACTGGCACGGATGCAGTAGGGGTTGAAAGTATAGTAAGAGAAGCGTAAGTTGCCACATTTCCCACATGACAACACCCATATAACGTAAATGTTCATTAGCCATTGAAGTTATAAAAAAAACTGAGCTTATCTCTAATAATAATAACTGTAAAATATTCTCTTTTGAGGTGCAAAAAAGTGGTTGTTACATTTATTTATGTCATAACGGTATAGTATTTTTTATAATAAAAACTCATTACGCAGTTACTTTATTTTAAACTTAGTATCCAAGTTTTACGATTCGATTTTAATAGTGAACATTAATAATATTTAATTTTACTTTAGTATTTTGTAATTTTTAACCAGCAAGTGGTTTCCACGTGGTTTTAGAAAGTCTGCTAATAAATCACTAAAACCAATTACCGTGCAATGTTTCTTTAAAAGAAAGATTACTAGATTACGCTGCCAGTAAGTTTGGTCCTATTGTATAGGCAGGGGGGTTCCACTCCGCACTGTAGGTGCGCTCGCCGCATTACCTATGGCATAGGTTAATCGCAGTAGGTTGCCGGCTTGCCGCGCGCGCGCCCGCTACTCTGTGTCGCGCGTTGTGATAGTATTATAGTAAGCAGCCCAACCCTAGCGGTGCGCCAGGGCATTGCGGGTGGAAGGCGGGCGCGGGCGGCGCCTTCCTTTTGACGCATGCCACCTGGCGAATGTTTATGAAGTAATACGAACTTTTTGTGATTGATCATAAAGTTGGAATTCGTTTAACGGTGGTCGAAAAAGAGAAGTTTCTGTACGTTAGTACTATTATTTATTCTGTGGTATAGGATAGGACCAATAAGCAATAAGATAGATGCTACATTTTAAATATTTAAGTTAATTAGGTAGTTCAGTAAGCGTTTATAAATAAGACCACTTTAGAGACACAACTGACTGCAACAAATACAATTAACGTAGTTAAACGTTGTCTGATCTCGATACTGCTTTGATGGAATAGATGTTATGCAAATATTATGATTATTCCTCAAATTAGCGGGAATTGAGAATAAATGTCTCTGGCAACACTTTTTACAAAACTCCACAGATAAAAAATTGCCGCGTTTTGTAAACGTAAACTAGGAACGTAAATCCAGCTTTAAAAAAGAATACTTGCCAGTGCAAAAATAGATAATAATTGTCGATAAGTTGTGGATCATCACTAATTGCAAAATTAGAGTATTTAAAACACTGACCTATGGGTAAGTAATATGTAAGTAATGGACTTCTAGTCAGCGTTTAAAATATGGCCGCATCAAAAGTCAAACAAAAGTACAACAAATCGACAATCGCTCGCGCTGTGAGTCTGTCGGACCTTTGTAACATTGGCGTCTTATATCGGTCCGTTTTTCTGTCATTTAGTATGATACTGTATAGTCGACAAAGAAATGGTGTATTTTGTAAAAAAAAAACCTATTTGCAACGAAACTGAATAAATTGTTATTTTATTCAGTTATAAGTAAGTTGTAAATCCAATGACTATAAATGGTAAACTAATAATTTGCATTTGTAACATTGGCGCCAACCTATACTCTTATGTCGGGCCATTTTTCTGCTGTCTTTTAATATGACACTGTACATCCATGAATTATAATATATATCATTGACTTTGGTTTATAATTTCAGTTAGTAAACCAAGCCGAAATGAAACTTTACTTTATGTACCACGTCAACAATGACAAAAGCTTTACTGAGAACAAATTATTTTATTCATTGAATAGGTACTCGAAACCGTAAAAACCGTTGTCAATAACTAACCGATAGAGAGATCTGATATCCTTTGGTTATAATATCTTTCAAAAATCGCATTGCGCTGTTGCATCCAGTGGCCACACAAGTCATGAACCATGTAGAAATTTGATAGTGTAGCTTTCTATTAGTGTTTTTTTTGCAATCGGTTCAACTCAGTAGTTCCCCCCGGAAATTACCCCCCACCTACATACAAACAAACAAAGTTTACCTCTTTATTACCGGGCCTTCGAGTTGATGAATATACCACCAAGATTTTTTTTGCGGAGTCATTTGCGTGTATCATAATAATACTTACAATTGTCTTGCTTCTAAGTATCGTAAAAACGACAGTAGATGTTAGTGTGATACTTAGTGAAATTAATTTCTAAACTGCAAACTTTAAATGAACCTAAGTAATATTTTTATATTTTTAATTATCTGGATTCTCAAAAGTATTATTTTGAGACCATATCAGTTAAATTGTTTTAAGCTTTCGCGATTTTCACACACATTTATAACGTCTACGAAACTTTAACGAGATAAAATGTTAATTTATCTACACATATATCATAAATGCTCTATAATGCGTTCAGAAACCGTAGGCAATGACCAGCATTATAACAACCAATAATTATTATGAGAATTTTTCTTATTTGTTTCTATATTTGTTCGAATTCATTTTTTATTACATTTTTAATGTGTACAGTCTATAGATATTTAATAGGTACCTAGCACTAGTAGCTAGTAGCAATGCAGGTCATTGCCCTATGGCTTCTGAACCCATCATAGAGTACTTATGATATGTGTGTAGATAAAGTAATGTATGCAACTGTACATAATTAGGTCTTAAAACACTCGTGTGATCCTATTATGAAACTCGCTGACGCTCGTTTCATAAAACCACACTCGTAATTTAAGAGCCCTCATTATGCAACAGTTGCATAAAATACTATTACTTACCTCGATGTTTCGAACACATTACAGCGGCCGTGGTCACGAGAAGACTGAAGTGGTTATACTTATAAATATGTGAAAAAGAAAGGTAAACTAGGAACGTCATGTTTGTAACTTAATACCGCCGTAATAACTTCTAAAATATAGTTTTTTTGTTTGTAAATAAATATATTTTAATGAAGATCTACAATTAAATACGTTACACTGTTATGCCATTTGGTTTGTGGGTGGAATAACGTACTGCCCATGCAAATAGCCCGAGTTAGAAATATGCCGTTTTTTATGTATGACTAGCGGACGCCCGCGACTTCGTCCACGTAGAATAAGTAGCCTATGTCCATCAGGGATAGTGTAGTTTTCTATTAGTGAAAGAATTTTTGAAATCGGTTCAGTAGTCCCAGAGATTACTCCCCACATACAAACGAGCAAACAAACAAAGTTTACCTCTTTATTATATTAACTAGCGGATACGCGCGACTTCGTTCACATAAAATTAGTAGCCTATGTCCGTCAGGAATAGTGTAGCTTTCTATATGTGAAAGAATTTTTGAAATCAGTTCAGCAGTCCCAGAGATTACCCCCTACATACAAACAAACAAACAAAGTTTACTTCTTTATTATATTAGTGTAGAATATTAGTGTAGATGTAGATATGGCATAAAATCTGTATACTAGAATATTATTAGATAGGTCTGTAATCGGTGACACAACTACAACTAGTCTGGCCACAAATATTGTTACAATTTTAAAACTTATTTTTATCTTTTTCTGAATTCTAATTTGGAATGCGTTTATTATGTTGAAAAGTTCAATTGATGTCCCCGTTTTGACATACTTTTGTCCTGTGGTTATTATTGAATTACAATTTGGACTAGGGTGTTAAAGAAAACACGATTGCAGTGATTGCACAAAGTGAGTATGGAGTAGTCTGTCACTTTCAAGACACTTCAAAAGCTTGGTATCAGCCGCATGTTTGTGTATCGTACATCGACAGATATACCAACACTTGCTCCGTAGAAGGCCATAAAAGATCGTGTCAGCCGCGTGCTGTTAGAACTACAAAGGCTGTTAATGCTGTTAAAGCCAGAATTCGCTGAAAGCCCATGAGGAAACAAAACAATCTTGTCGAGAGGAATAAATGTTCCTGCTAGGACTCTGTCGTGCATAATAAAACAAGACCAGAAGGTCTTCAATACACAGGACATGCCCTAAATCAATCCCTAAAGTTAAAAGAGTGGATCGATCAAAACGCCTTCTTGCCCGATACGCAGGTGAAAGGTACAGAAATATCCTCTTAACTGATGAAAAAAATTTCATGTTTGAAGAACACTACAACAAGCAAAATGGCAAAATATACGCTCACAGCTCTAAAGAAGCTGCACAAGTGGTCGGAAAAGTGCGACGTGAACATCATCCTGCGTCAGTCATGATTTGGCGGGGACTGTCTTATCAAGCAGTCATAAAGCTCAATTTTTGTGATAAAGGAGTAAAGACTTCAGCCAAATTGTATCAAGGGCCGTCTTGGATAGCATTGTGAAACCTCTTAGCAATACACTTATTAAAAATGTTCCATGGATTTTCCAGCAAGACTCTGCACCTGGCCACAAGGCACAAACTACCCCAGCCTGGCTCGAAGTCGAGGTTTTGGACTTTATAAGAGCTGAAGACTAGCCCTTGTCTACCCCAGACCTGAACCCCTTGAACTACAAATTATGGGCAGTTTAAGAGGACATGGCCTGCTCTAAACGACACGATGACATTGAGTCTCTTAAATAATCCATGGAATATGTAGCGGCCAAATTTCCCACGAATACATTGCGTAAATCTACTTAAAGATTCGTGGTCAGAGAGATTAAAGGCTTGTATCAAAGCCAAATATATCCATTTCGAATATAATTATTTTGAGTTTTTTTACTGAGATTTCAATAAATATGAACATATAAGTTTTAATATGTTTACATTACTTCATAAAAAAATAAATGCGTAATTATTCATTCGTAACAGAACTTATGGCCAGACTGGTATAAAGGTATGTAATAGATTTGTGATAACGCATACTCATTTATAAAGTTTCGGGTAAATACCTATTACAGGAAAAAAATACTACGGTACCTACGTGACCCATTCAGGAGGGGGGGGGGGAAGTCTTCAAAATACCACCGTTGGTAACTACCTGACAAAAACCAAACCCCCGTACCAAAGCGCAGTATTAATAAAGACAAATGGAGGTATTTTTTTTCTTTCGGTTGACAAAAACTGATTTAAAAACCATATTTATGAACTACTACGTGAGAACTAGAGGGGGACGGGGAGGGTCTTAGCATTTACTATGGGTGGACACTGAGAGGGGGGAGAAGGTTTAAAAATTGTATTGTAAAAATTAGATAAAAAAACGCGAATTAAATTTCTAATGCTATATAATTAATAACTACACAAAGAAAAATTAGGGTACTGGCAGGACTCGAACCTGCAACATTAGCATTCCGTACCTTTGCGTTTTCCAGTTTCGCCACATTACCGCTACCTATGCTACCATTCCCTGCGTATAATAATGGTAATATTGGTAATGGTAATGTGGCGAAACTGACAAACGCAAGGCAAGGAATGCTGATGTTACAGGGTCGAGTCCTGCCATTACCCTAATTTTTATTTGTGTTGTCATTCATTACATATCATTTTTAATTTAATTTGAATGTAAAAAATAAACAAAAAAATCGAAAATTAAAAAAAATATATTAGCTAAAAAACGCGAGTCAAACTTTACTTTCCATTTATTAGTCTGCGGTGATGAATTGGTCAGTCAATCAATCATCAGTCAAAGCTCTCCCCTAAAGGTACATATCAGATACTTAGGTAAGTACATTGGCTATTCTTTGTTTAATATTTTTGTAACCGAAATTTCTTCGATTTTTTAATGTGAAAAATTCAAAATATATAACTTATCTAATGATAATAATGTAATATAATAACAACACAATGATGCTAAAATGCCTAAAAATTGTCTTTATGTTCTTATTAAGTATATACATAACAATTAAAAGATGCATATATATGTTTTGTCAACACTGTTTTTATACTTAAACTTATGTATACATATATTCGACCAAGAAATTGTTAAACCACTTTTCGATTGTAATGCAACGGGATAAGGTTCAAATGTGGCTAATCAATAATTACTCGATATCGACTAGGTGTATTTATTTTTACCTTTAAATGTGTCGCTTCTGCAGAGACGGTAGCATCGATGTCATGAGTTTTTATCTGCTCGCGTATCGTGAGTATAGTTACTTTACAGTACAGCGGTATTAAAAGGTTCGTCCCTTTTGCGCCTTATCACATGGCAATAGAGTGCAAAAAGTGACGAACCTTTTCATACCTGCCTATGCCTATCTGTAATCTATTAACACGTTGCATGGGAGTGCAATACAAGCCAAGTTTCCTTGTTAAAATCCGAGAATACCTACTTACACGTGCTTGTAAGTTGCATACTTTTGTATTGCCGGCCAGCATCAGATTTGTATGAAATATGACAAGCTACGCCTCTTGTATAAAAATGTGCAAGTTACCAAGGTGTCCATATTCTACCTATATATATATGCAGGTTAGGTATTCTTATGGATACCTAAAATAATATATTTAATCAAAAATTAAATTACATATCTTTATCACGATTATACTCGTAATTATGTGGGTACCTACATACCTATGTGAAGTGAATTATGATTGTAGGCAGGTATTGTTTCATTTACGTATTTAGACGTAACATGCACAATGATTAAGCGAAATGACTTTTATTTGATATACCTTTGTGTGGGTTGATAATTTATGGAATTTTAATTTTAATTAGATTTTTAACTTTTCTGTTTTTTTTTCTGTGATAACTTTGTTTCTTTTTCTAAATAAAAAGTCCTCTGGAATATTACAATATTTAAATAAAATGTATGATCGATTCATTGTCGCTTATCCGCAAATGAATCAATTAAATGTGTAATAATTGTTTTTCAATCAGTCTCATCTCACGACAGTGCTAATTCGAGTTCATTACTGGGCACTGGCCGACTCCATTACCCCTGTTTCGACCGCGTTCATTATTTATTTTTGTTGTAATTAGGCAAATGAAAATAGCGGGCGACGCGGGTTGCTGGGGCGGGCCGAGAATCGGCCGGAGCCGCAATTGGCCGGCTCGGGCCCGCCCTAGAGCCGGCCGAGCCCCTCCCGCTCGGCATCCACCCGCTCGCCTCGTTTCGCTCCACTCAGTCAGTCGATTGTTATCTGCCTCGTAGTGCTGGTATCGTGTTCCCGCCGGTGCGGAGTGTAGTGACAGCAGTGTGTGCGATGCGCGGACGGTGATCGAAGCATGGTGAACTACGTCAACCCGCTCGCCATGTACCAAGGCAAGGGGCAGTATAGCGCGAGTGGTTGGTACGGCTGGCAGCCGCAGAACTTTGAGGAGCAGCAGTGGTGCGCGTGGAACGGGGCGCCGGCAGGAGAATGGGCGCCGGACCCTCACCACTTCCCCAAGAGGGAACCGGGGGAGAGGGAGATCGGGGAGATGCCGTCCCCGGCCCGCGGCGACCTGGCCAGTCCCGGGGAGGGCTCGCCGGGCTCACGGCCCTCCCAGCCGCCGGCGGCGCCGCGATCGCCATACGAGTGGATGAAAAAACCAAATTATCAAACACAAACAACTCCAGGTTTGTTTATTTTTGTACTCTTTGAGCTAGTCGTAACTACGTGTCGGTATAATTTGGGTAAAGACGTAGAAATACGCGATGAGCCTTGTATTGGACGCCAAACAAAACAGTATTGTTTGAAACATGCCCAACTCGTTATCTCGTCGAAAATTGTTCCCAACGCTAGGAAAATGAGTAAAATGGAAGGAAATTTTAATTCAAATATTTACTTTAAATTAAATTTGTATACTTATGTAGGTATAGTATACAAATATTAGTATTTGGGTAAACCTCATAGGTAGGTTAATTAAGGGAATTAAAACGCGTCTCTCAGCTTTCATCACTCAAGCCACCTAATAGACCCATTAAACTCGATCAGGAACAAGGAAATTTACCTAATGTGAACTGAAACAATTGGTTTTCATTAATTTATAAGTACAGGTACCCATTGTACTGGGTTCCTTGTACATTAAGAATAATAAACATAAAATAAAAACCATCAATTTCGTATAGAAGCCCCCACACTTGCTTATTAGGTAGATTTAGTTACATATTAGGTACGATAATATTTTTATTTGTTTATTTAGGCAACGAACAGTCACTCACAATGTAATACAAGAATACTTTTAAACATCTTTAAGTAAAAGCCTTGAGTGCCATAAAACAGCTGAAATAGGAAATAACTTCCAGCGGATAATGCCAACTACCTAAATTATAATATAAGTATTGGTATACTTAATTTAGGGACAAAATGCAAAGGTCTGACATATGGTCATCAAGTCATGTTAGAAATAAGCGTGGGGCGACATGAGAGCGCAGCGTCACATTGCCGCGTCGGTGCACCAGTAACGTCTATTAGGTACAGTAGGGGAAATATATTCACGTACCACCTTAGAACCCTATCGCAATGACACGATGCGCGACGCGATTTGTCATACAAATGTCATGCGTATGTCTCTTCGACTAGGTTCTACGGTGGTACGTGTTTCAATTTCCTTGACTGTACACGTCGGACCACTTCAAGCTGAACAATTTTGATCTCCCCTGTCTTAAGAAACTCAAAATGTAACTAGACCTTTTACAAGCTTAAAATGTTGTATAAGCTAAAATTCTATAATCTGAAACTAGCGCCCCGCTCCGGCATCGTACGGTTTTAGATTAAAATTTAATGGGATATGGATATGGGTTAGGTTTAATTAGGATGTAATGTGCTTAAAAACCTTCCATGAAAAATTTCTAAGTGACTGTGAAAGCCGTATCAAAATCCATTGCGTGCTTTAGAAGGAGTAAGCGGCCGAAGATGTGAGGACAGATCTGCCCCTCTAGCGTTTATCGCTGACATAAAGCATTCGTCCCTTTCGCACACGCATACTGGTTAGAACGGGATAAATGCTTTATGTCATCGATAAAAGCTAGCGTGCTAGGACCCAAGGAACGAATAGCGACTTTTTTTATACTAAGTAAAAAAGCTTCCAAATTTAAGAGCATCCTAGTTATGTAGTACGGAAACGATTAATTTTCATACAAGCAATGTAAAGCAAGCATTTTCTTCCCATTTTTTTAGATTTAGATATATTGGAGATGTCTATTATAGGTATACATATAATAAACCACTGTACAATGCTATATTTCTGTTATTTATGTGTTTAAAAAAAAGCTTGACATTGCCATTAAATTAAGAAAAAATATTGTTTTCTCCCGAAGTAGGGTGATTTGCACGAAATGAGAGAAATGCCCATTTAGTTTTCTCTTTAGCCTCCTTTGATACGCCATTTTTTAAACACTGACTAGAAGTCCATATTACTTATAGGTCAGTGCACTACACACACGCCTCCTAAGGCCTCTTTTTAAAAGGCATAGATTTTTACATAAATATTTAGAGAGTAGACTTCTAGCGGTAAGGAACTTACGTAAAACATGTTTTTATGATGTAAATTATTCTATTCTATTTTCAAGCCAATTTCTTCGAGCTCGTACCTACCGATATCGACAATAAATACAGCCAGGGAACGAGCAAAAGACCTCTGCCAAGGTCGTTATAAATTGCTCAATACGTTTGATTTTGCTTTGGTGCAGTTGTCTTCCCCTAAGCCAGGGTTGCCCAACCTTTTCTATGGGTGGACCGCAAGTGCACCCTTACCATGACCCGCAGACTAATAAAAATAAGACAAAACACCGCTTTGATAAGTTTGTCTGTTTTTTTTACTCATACGGAAAATGCGATGCTCATCAAACGCTCGGCGCCATTTTCTTTATTTTGTCTGCGGACCAGGGTTCCCCGGGACCTCAAGTTGCGAAACCCTGCCCTAAGCTTAATGTCTTCGTATTTCGTTCGTTGTTTTAAATAATATTTTAGGTAGGTAGCTAGGTCTGTCTGGTTAATCTTTTTTAAACCACGTTCCCCCCTATGAACCCAATTATAACAAGGTTAGTACCCAGACATAGGTCATGTGATAATGAAATATCATATTCAGGCCAAGTCTTCAAAACTAAAAACCTACAGAGACAGTTTAATTTTAAAAAATGCGGCAATCAAGACTTTATCTCCTTCTAATAGAGACGTAAACAAAATTAAACATGTCTGTATACTGAGAATGTTAAATCAACATGAAGCCTTCACACAAAAGTCACCTTTGCCTTCAAATATTTGTGTGGTACGGAACACGAATCATGGACCCTTGCTTAACAAGCAAATAACACAAACTAACAAATAAATTAAACATTTCGTATTGGTTCTTTAAACAAAATTGAATTTGGCTCTCACAGTTTGTGTAAATAAAAAAAAGAAATACATTCCTCATTAGGGAAGCATTTTATCTATTCCCAATATATCCTAGACGACGTTTGAATGTTTGTTACTTAATCACGGCTCATGTTCATGTTTAATAGATGTAATGTTTAAATACATACATAGACTACTAAAAACATAACCCTTCGCTTTGCCGTAGTCGGGTAAAAACATCTTTTTTCCCGCGGGATAACGTTAAACGAATTCTATGCACATGGAATTCCAATGAACCAAACATGAAAACTTCGGCAAATTATCTACTCGAAGTAGTTAAGTAGGTACATTCAGTTTAATTTAAACTATATCGTTGCACTAGTTGCCCTACTTGCCCATGACTGACATACGTTTAATTTATCTCTCCCGTGTCTTGTCAAACTAGTGTCATTACAAAGGAAAAGGGACGTACATAAAGATTACTGTCCTTCTCTCTTTCATTACTGGCGGCCACTAGGCTTGTGCTATGTCAGTGAGTAGAGTAAAACTATACGATTCGGGTTAAAAGACCCACTTTCCCCCTCCTGTCGGGTCAAAGCCATGGGCCAATGATATCCTTATAAGCATGGAAATCATTGATGTATGCCCAGGGTGCTCGAACACTGCTCTTCCCCGCGGAGGAGTCCAGGATATAGTCTACGTACGAGTATCTGTCTATACGAAATTTCATTAAAATCCATCCAGCAATCAGTACACTGAAAAAACTGTTTTGTTACACGTAACCAAACTTTTGTTTACCTATTACACAAAAAGTGACTACCGAACTATTTGTTACACCTTACCTATTTAAAAAAAACTTACCTAATGTACCTAATGTTTATCAGTAGCAAATAGTTTTGCTAATTTAAACAAACTTTGATTACCATTAACCATAATCACGAGTAACCAAACTAGTTCGGTTGTCCCTTTTTTCAGTGTAATACATGGTTGGGGAACAAAACACCCAAGCAATATTACTTCCGCATGTATAATATTAGTAGGATAAAACATTATTTAACACCTACCTAGACGCCATCTGGATGACAATTATCTGAAGGTATAAATTGTCCTCAACTGTCTCAAACCGTCCATTGTTTCTTAAAGTCAACATGTGTTTCAAAATGATTATTTTCTCATAGCGACTAAGATTTTCGTTATCGTTTCGGTAATCGTTTTTTTCTAAATGATGGTAAACAATTTGTTATGTTATGCCATTGAACCCGTTTTGTATATTTAATTTCTAAATAATTTTTGTAGTTTTGAAAATATACCCGTTTTTTTTTGTTTTGTTTAGAACTCCTAAAAACCAAATATTGTGAAATCTATGAAGAATTTAAATAAAAATCAAACTTATAAACCTAGTTTAAAATAATTTAACATCAGCATACAAAAAATCATTAAGGTTTAGATGGTGGACAACGTTGCCGCCCCGTTTGTATGGAGAGTGCTTTTTTAAGCTTGGTACCTACACGATCCTTAAATTGTCTACTGAACCAGTTAGTCCAGTGTTTCATAACGTCCAATCCCATAAAGACAGATACAGATTCTTGTTTCTAAATGAATTTTTTGCCATAGTGTCCAGTCTCCGTGTGTAAGACTAACCCCTGATATTTACAATCCTGACCAAAACTTCATATAGGGCCTATCCTTGAGGAATTAGCAATATAAATTTTCACAATAGAAATATATAACATAAGAAACATTTAGTACAGCCAACAGCCAAGATAATTCTCCTTTTTGAAAATACGCAAGTATAATTATGATAACCGAGTATCCTTCCTAATACTACCTACTTATTAAAACTAACCATTATGTACTTTATCTACACATATATCATAAATGCTCTATAATGCGTTCAGAAACCGTAGGCAATGACCAGCATTATAACAACCAATATTATTATGAGATTTTTTCTAATTTGTTTCTATATTTGTTCAAATTCATTTTTTATTACATTATTTGAATGTACACAGTCTATAGATTTTTAATAGGTACCTAGCACTAGTAGCTAGTAGCAATGCAGGGCATTGCCCTATGACTTCTGAACCCATCATAGATTACTTATGATATGTGTGTAGATAAAGTAATGTATGCAACTGTACATAATTAGGTCTTAAACACTACTCGCTGACGCTCGTTTCATAAAACCACACTCGTGTTTTAAGACCCCTCATTATGCAACAGTTGCATAAAATACTATTACTTATTGTTACGTTTTTACGTTACGATTTCGCACGACTACCATTAGGATACTCGAATACCTAATGTATATAAAAACTATTCGTAAAAAATCTCTAAATACATGTCAGTGAAAACCGAATCAAAATCCCTTGTGTGGTTTAGAATACCTACCTGTTTATAAGTAGGTAGTAAGCGGCCGCAGTTATGACGAGGGCAGACACGAACGAATAGCGGCTTTATTTTATACTGCGTAAAGATGATTCTGATTTCATTAGATACCAATAGAAAGCAGTGGGACTACGGGAATACAGGACGTTCTGAAGTTGACTGTGAAACATGGGAACTGGTCACTAAATATTTCTGAAACTTATCTGGGAGCTGGATACTATGAACAAGCTGGAAAAATTACCTTGCTACTCCGCGAAACCAGTGCCGGGCTCGTGCAAAATAGCTGCGTATGAACCTCCGCAAAGTAACGCCTGAATCTATTAATTATCTGGATACTAAGAAACTGAGCATTTCAGAACATTCGACGTTATGGAGCACTGGACAATTGAAACCATTGGACATTGACAACCAGGAGACCGAATGAACGTGTCTGTCAGGCAGTAAAACGTTGCAATAATAGCGCTTAGCGTAGCGTGTAATAAAAATATTATGGATAAGTCCCGTAATCAATAACGTCTGTCTGTACTCAAGAGTGTATGGGAACACCCAATTACCATACAAATGTTGTCTATCTTCTCACCCTGAATTGTCACTGGCGCAATGGTCTTATTCATCAAATACGTGTCCCTATGTTTTGATATTTTATATGATTTACTAACCATGTAGGTATGAGGTGTCGCCCTCAAAAACCGGACAAATTAAGTTTTGGAGCTAATAATTTCCTCGTCTAATAATTATCAAAATTGGTTAAGTTAAAAGACTGACCATACCATAACCAAGTTAGTTCATTAAAACAACTCTCCCAAAATATGTTTACTTTATCAAATGGGAAAATTGGTATTAGTAAGGTAAGTTAAGGGTACTTGATGTTATTTCGAAAATCGTTATGGTTTTCGATACAAAATTACAAAAAATATCCTTGATACCTAAAAAACACTCGCGTAGTAACCTCTTAATTAAATCTTGCAACGATTTATCTTCATTATAACAAACTAGTCTCATAAAATTAACAAGACTAGGATCATAAAAAATAAAAGAGTCTTATTATGTCTTTAATATTCTTAATTAAACTATATATTTTTTTATAAAAATGTGTTTTGTACTTAAAACCGCTTCCAGTTGCCGCAAATGTAGTCGCATCCATATACATCCGTGAAAACCGAAAAAAATGCGTTTTTTTTCAGCCTCTTAAGTACCTATAGTACCTAACCTACATATTGGACGAGAAAACTAAGAGGGACGCCGAAACCTTGACCTATGGCCCTAATTTGACCGGCCAAGTTTAATTTATCTGAGTATCTCTGGTCACTTTCTTATGACATTAGTTTAACAGAAACATAGGGATAAGTTAAACCTGGACCGATCAAGTTTGGGCCACTGGTTTAGTTTCAAATCTCTACATGCATTCCTTTCTCGTGAAACTAAAAAAAAATTGCGAGTAGTTAGACAAATCTTTTATATACTCTTAACTGTAACCTCAGTGTCAGCGACATCCTCATTCCGTTTCGTTGAATAATATTTCTACAATTGGGCTACCCATCTCCGGCTCAAATTGGCTTGTTTTGTTCGCGCCCCGCCCGGGCCATTTTGTCAAGCCGCGGCAATTATCACTGAGTATAACATTAGATGTTATTTTGCGTTTACTGAAACGGCTCCATGTTAACGCGTGCCCTGGGAACGAGCTCGGAGTGTGCAATTAATCCCGGGGAAGCGGGGACCGGGACCGGGGGCTCCCGGCGACAATCACGGCCAACGGCGCCCCCGGGACGCAGAACAAGTTAAATCTTTGCCAACCGACTTCACTAGCCGTGCCATATAATTGCACTTTATTTCAAGTTGGTGCAACTCGATGCGACAAAGTTAATATAAGTTGCTCGGATGCTTTCTCGGCATTTTGTTTCTCGACACTATGTTTTTATTTTAAAGTTACTTCTACCCATGCATGCAATACTCATAGGTAATATATATTATAAATGCTTGTTAGCCTTGCATTTGGGTATGCTGAGATATAATGACATGTACCAATTTCGCAACTGAACAATTAAGCTAGTCACTGCAGTTTTTTTTTGTAATTGACTCCTCCTCTATCCATTTAACTATCTAAATAAGAGTAAAAATCATAACATTGAATTAAAATTAATTCAAATTGGACAATTAATTCAAATGGTTTAGGGGGCCGACTTGAGCAGACGACAAGTACCTAAGGGCTGAATAACCTGACTCTTCAGACTGGGAGGCAAGTTCGGCGTCAGTAGAGATGAAGCCACATTAGAGATATATGTCAAAAAGAGCCGTCAGATCACTTCAAAACCTCTCATTTTTGACATGTCTACCTAATTCAATTATGAGATAGATTTTGATTACCGACAGAATGGAAGCCTGTCTGTAACAGTATTACATTACTTAAAACCTTTGTTGTTTGAATACAATCATTGCAACGTGATTGAAGAACCCTTAAAATTTAATTAATCCTCATTTGTAGGTATTGGTATTGGTATAATTATTAATGAAATGAAATGAAGTGAATTTTTATTGAAGTGCCGAACATGTTTAAACATAATTATAATGTGGCAATTAATTGTAAGAAAAGAGGACAGTGCTGTGATAACAGTTCTATTCTAGGTGTAGTGACGGTATTCTAGTTACTTTACCAACTATCTAAAGGTTCAGATAAATATACACATAACATAGTAGAGCCGTATATTTTACTCAGCTATAGCCATCGTAACACACTATAGTATTTACCTCAACAATTTACCTAAGATATTTGTTCACCGTATCCACATTGTTGTTTTTTCTTACCTAACCGGCCCTGCACAATCCCCATGTTATCTTCGCGTGTTTGCACAACCCCGCCTTAAGGAATAAATCTCCATTTTGTCGACATTCACCAATCGTCGCGACGGGAGACCTGTCTACATTTCACGCTTACTGAGATAAATCGTTCTCTATACGCCTTTTTAAGGGTCTGTCATGTCAGTATGAATAGAGATCGAAGACAGGAGAGTGTTGAAAGCTTTTACTTATAACGCGACTGTGGTTGAGCCTCCTTGGGGAGTCAGCAAAAAATCAGAAGCGAACAGTAGGCGGATTATTGTTTGTTATTGTTTACCCCGGCACTAATTGGAGGAACGTCTTGTTTTGTGAGTCGTCCCCTTTTCCAATAGTACACTGTGCGTCTATTGAGTAGTGAAAACGATCGTTTAGTGTCATCATTTGTTATTATTATTAGTGTTCGTTTATAGAAGTAATGCAACGAGAGTTAGGTCACGCACACTACTGCATGTTATGTGTGTACCGGAGATTCGTTCGGATTTTCAAATTATTGAAAATGAAAATGAAAATGCAAATGAAAATGAAAAATTTATTTTGCAAGTAGGCCATATAGGCTCTTTTACATGTCTGAATCTACTAGCGCTTCGGAAAATGGAAGAATCTGCTGAGAAGAAACGCCGCAAGAAACTCAGCAGTTTATCTTTTTTTTTCTTCTCTTTTGAAAACAAGATTACAGAGCAATATACACAATCATAACAATAGTTCACATAAAGTGTAAAAAAAAAAAGATAATAAATAGCACAGCAAGCTTTAAGCATATTGAACGAACTGGCACTAGTACAGATTGACCAAGAGATGTATAGGGTCCCCAGGTCAAAGAAATTAGAATCGGGATGTATGTGGTCCCTGATCAAATACTTTGTCTAAATAACTTAGAGATGTATAGTCTCTAAGGGTCAAAACAAATTAATTACCTTAATCTATGCTTAGCAGAGGTGTAAAACGCCTCCACGGTCAAATTGTACAATATTACTTGGAGATGTATAGTCTCCGAATGTCAAAAGAATATAAGAATAAAAATATTCTTGTCAAAAAAAAAAAATTGGTGAAAATCCAACAAAATCAGTAATAACAACTCAATATATGTCTATATTTAGTTATATATATAAATATAAATAAATAGACAACACGATGAAGTCTCCCACATCAAACCGCATTTAAGTACCTACATTTTAGGCTTTTTGAGAATTACATTAGTCTTTGCAGCATGAATAGTCCGGACCCCACAAACAGCACCCGATCACGAGTATGACGCGTATCTCAGCCATCGTCTCCCTCAACCATATTGCAGGGAAGGTGGCGACCCGATCAACGACGCCACCGTAAGCAATGCCCTTTAAGCGAGCATGACATACTCAAGCAGTACGACTACAAAAGAGAAATTGAATACGGCTCGTCTGGCGAGAAACATCACAATGTGCTCCAAAATAATAATTACACTTTAATAGGATGTCATACATAATTAATAGGAATAAAATTAAGTGATAATTGTTTTGTTTTGCATAGCGCTGTGTAGTTGTGTGTAATCATTACCTATAATGACGACACGTGGTACAGTACGCAGGCACTTGGAAGCGAAGTATTGCTGGTTGCGATCAATCATTGTTGTTATATTGACTTATTCAGATCATGCATCTACGTCCGAAGGTTCCAAAGTGTGATTTATTACACTTACGTTAACGTGCGTGAACGTCATTTCTTTCTCAAATTTGATGTGTAGGTGACGTATTATGCGGAAAAATTTAACCTTTATGACATTACTAGTAGAAAAAAACAACTATTCTGTACCCAGCGTTCTTAATACAAGTAAACGGAGGTAACGTTTTCCATACACTAAACCTAACCTATTGCCATGTTTTGTTATTATGCTATTGTTATGTCATTGAACTAGATTTGTGAGTTTGATATTCTTTGTAGTTTTGAAAATATTGCCTTTATTTTGTTTTGTATGAAACTCTCAAAATGTAAGTAAGTATCAAATCCATGAAGATTGTAAAAAAAACGTACAAACCTTGTTCTAGGGCATAACAATAGCATTTTTAATCATGCCTATACCTCTAGGCTAAGGTTTAGTGGGAAGGTAAAAACGTTACAGCGTATGGAGAGCGCTTTTTGAGGCTAGACAGACAGTTACACAATCCTTTTCATAAGCAGTTGGGATAGCTTCGTACCTCGTAATTATATGTAGAAACAAAAATGAAGTATAATTTGAGTTTCTATAACTTTCAAAAATTTACACCTGTAAATACATACATATAACCAAACAACATAAGAAGCTTATCAATACTAAACTCCTTCTCTGCGCGTGCGCGAACTCTACTTAATTTGTGCGTATTCTGCTGTTTTTCCGTTTTCAAACCAAGCAACGGACTTTGATAGGGTTTTCACTGTCATTACAAGCAAATTTAACAGGGGGTTTTTATGTATATTACACCCTAATTCTTACACGTGTGAAGGCAGGGTGGGTCGCTTATGATTGATATTTAGTAAAGCGTAATGTGTAGTAAAATGGCGCTGTGTCGGATCGTCGTGCCCTAAGTAGAGGTAAAGCCGCGTATAAAGTTAGCGTGCGCCACTTTATGGCCCGCGCCCGCCCACCGCCCGCCCGGGGAAGCTACGGGATAACTTTCGCGTGTCGCTAGGGTTGCTACGAAAGATTAAAATCACTCGACAAAGTTCAGCTCCGAAAGTCCAAATTTTGGGGTATTTGGCGGGATAAAAAATATTTAAAATCAAAATCTTACTTTTTATTATTGATTGAAGTGATTACCGCGCGGTAATTATTAATTTCTATCCTGTTAAAAGTTTTACGAGAAGCAAGTTTGTCGGGACATTTATTTTTTATTTTGTCGGCAGTCTGGACATCATTTAAAATTTCGGGACAATTCAGACGAATCTCGACCGTTTGGCAACCCTACGTGTCGCTCTGTAAATAGAGGTAGGGGTTCTTTGCATTTACTTATAGGAACTTGTTTTCAAATAAATAGGCGGCTAAAAACAACTGGGTACTTTTTGATGCCTTCAATTTAACTTTTGATAGTAGGATAGTAAGTATTTATTTACTTTAAAATTGCTTCTGGTGTTCTATTTTCAAATAAATTTGCATTTTAAAAGCGTGTAATATGGGTGGGTTTCATCGTTAAGTATCTCAAAACTTATTGAGTGACCTATCTACGTAATCCTTTGCGATAGGTAGCTGCCAGCTTTTTGGACTAGAAAGCTTCTAGAATAACAGAACTAATTATCTAATATTGACTTCAAATGACTTTGGAAACTTTTAGGAATTTAAATAATAATAACACACCACCGCTACCTACCTTAGTAATCAGCTAGCGCTAAACTGAGAATTTCCTTTCCAGATAACGTTTCGGTGCCCATGTACCTGAAGCGTATGTACATTCCTCATTAGTGCCAGAATAAATGACGAATACATTACAAGGCGCTTAGTAATGTTTTCTCAACGGCTTTTGCAACAGCGTCCGGAATAGGTAGAGAGTAGAGGAAATGTATTCACGTACAGTCAGCATCAAATATTTTGGAGCGAGCAAGGCGGTAAAACTATATGATCATGCCTTAACGTATTTGACAATAGAGTCAAGTTCATATATATTTAACACCCTGCCCGCTCCGATATACTCGTATTTGACGCTAACTGTGCCACCCTAGAACCATCCCGCAATATGGTAACGTATTGAGTGCCACATTGTTCAAGTTTGCGTGAAGTCGCCCCTCAATTAGACAGAGTTCTACAATGGGATGTGGACGCATTCCCTCGACTAGACTGTGCAATTCGTTAGAATTTTAAAAAGGTGTTCGGTTTTCGAATGCGTCGACATTAAAAAAAATTAATCGATGCGTGCCGAGCGAAGTTCTCACGAACTGTACTGTACAAACGAGGTTCAGAGCAGATTTTATTAAACATTTGAGCGCCATTCAAATAGAGTAAAAAATTGTGGTTATATTTTATAACCCAAACAGTGATTCTGCTTGCAACGCTCATCTGACTGATAGTCAGAAGCTCCAAGAGAAGGTAGAGAATAGAGATACATAGAGATCGCTCTACCGACAACAGTTAAGGCGTTAAAAGACCACTCTTTTTTTTATGAAATAGGAAGGCAAACAAGCAAGTGGGTCACCTGATGGTAACTGATTACCACCGCCTATAGACACCCGCAACACCAAGAGGATTGAAGATGCGTTGCCAACCCAGAGGGCCAAGATGGAATACCTTTTGTGCCAGTAATTGCACCGGCTGTCTTGCTCTCCACGCCGGAACACAACAGTACGAGCACTGCTGCTTAGCGGCAGTATTAGCGAACAAGATGGTGGTAGAGATCCGGACAGACCTTGCTAAAGGTCGCGTTTCGTGCGTGTCGTTCACATGAGAGGCGTTTTGTCTATATACAGGGTGGAAAAAAGTTAAGGGCCCTGGAGAGAAATTACCTTTAATCCTTAAGCTAGATTGTTTTACTTAAAGGAAACATATTTCATTTTTAAAAAGAAAAAAACTGCATTCAAAGATTTTCAAAAATTTGTTTGCCCCACCCAGGAATCGAAACAGTTAAAAATTCAAAAATAAACACTCGCTATTTTGTCCTACTAATTAATAGGATTATAGTTCAGAATAAAATCTCTTTAATAAACATTAAAGGCCGGGCCACACCGGATGCGTATCCAGGACGGCTCCGGAGTCACGCGCGTGCACACGCCGCTTGTAATGTATGGAATTACATGTTGAGATGCCACATTACTTGCGTTGTGTGCACCTAACACAGCTCTATGAAGCGAGAAGCGGGGCAATTCTCGCGTCAGTAGAGATGAAGTCACACTTGAGATAAGCCAAAAAGAGCTGACAGATCCCTTCAAAATCTGTAATTTTTTGACACATCTCGAATGTGAGATGAATCTCGATGAGTGCCAGAATTGGGGGCCTGAAGTCGTGCTGCATCCGCATCCGGTGTGGCCCAGCCTTAACGGTCCAATAGTTTTAGTCTGTCTAAAATCATAAACTTTGGCAAGACAAGAGATCTCACAGCGCAAGTAACGAAGAAATTTCAAACATCGATAATTAGTTGCTGTATGGGCGATCTTGTTTTTAAAGTATAGTATCAAGTAATTGTTTGACCATTTTTGAACTTTATACTTTTGAAATACGGTCGAAAAGCGGTCAAGCAATTTCTTGGTCGACTATGCAAACAAAGTTAAGTCTGCCTTTCGAGCCGATTTATCGTTTTGTTAGGCAAATGTTTGATGATCGTAGTTTATGAACTTGAGTTACGTTCTGTTAATTATTTTAGTCAAAATAGCAGTACGGAACCCTCGGTGCGCATTAATGATGTAAGTAGATAAAGTGTAACCTAAACAAATAATAAAATGAACAGCTTATGACAGCTATGACATAACGTTGGTAAACTGAGTCTATTTAGATTTTATAGAGTTAAAAGAAGATAATTTGCGATAACTGTGTTCATTACTAGTGACAACGGCATTAAAGACGCATTACTGAAAATGTGCACGTAATTAATGAAGTGCTTTAAAAAGTCTTACCTTTTTACCCTTAAGTTTTGGGTATTTCCTATGGTCCTAGAGACATGGTCGCAATGAATAAGTGACCTTACACTTATGCATGCCCTTTATTTTTGACGGAATGTAAATATCATTCTCTTAAAGCTATAGCTAATTAACAGAACAGGAAAATGAACAGAATTTTACGTTAATATACATTTTACACACGAGACAAACGGGCCCTATAATTTACATACTTAAATCGATAATAGTAATAATACTGCAAACGATTAAAAAATTAACGCGTATCGAGATCAGCTTGGCGATTACGGCATCGGATGATGTTGATAGGATTTACGATTACACGTGTATTACATATCGAACATAAAGTTGATTGTTTGCTGAACATGTTATACGTTGTAGGATTGGTGTGGATAGAAAACAATCAAATAATCGACGTTTATCGTAGCTTTGTCGGCCTGCCGAAATTCAGCGCGATAAATAGCTAAAGTACGAAGATAATCACGGCTCGCCGATAGCGGCGCCTTTGAACATGTTGACTCACACGGCGTCCTATCGCCTGGTTGCCTTCTTGTAAGCGCTTGTAATGCGTTTTTGATAGACGAGGGCGCGGCCGATTTCTACTATCACGGCAAACACTTGCGAGACAGCTATCCTGATATTATTCTTACTAAACCTCACGACAGATTCTGTTTTGACATCAGTTACTTCCCGAAGATAGATTAGCTAGGATTGATGACGCTTATCAGAAGTGGTCCTTCATATATCTGAGAATCTGAAGTAATCGAAAGTTAGAAGTGACTCTGTACATTTATTTCAGGACAAACAGTAGGTAGCTAAGGAAAATATTTACATGGGGAATTTAATATAAATAAAAAATACAAGAGGAACACGTCGTTCAAGTTTGTGCCGTGTGGTAACGGACCCCAGAACGCTGGCGCTATTACCCCGCTGTATGACAAGGCTAATTAAGCCTCTGAGCTAAGTAGGCGCCAGCTCTAAGGTTACCAGAAGCGTGGACCAGTTTTGTTTCAATACCTTATAGTAGAATAAGTAAGAAGTAATTAAAATAAGGTGAATAATTAACATAATAGTAGAGTAGCTAACTTATTAAAAATAGCAAACATCCGACGACCGGATGGTCTAGTGGTTGATGATGGTGACCTTGTTTACGGGTTTAGTGGTCCCGGGTTCGATCACCGTGCTGGGAAAATATTTGTATAATCTATAATGATTGTTTGTACAGTCAAGGAATTTAATTCCCTACCCATTTCGTTGAAATGTTGTCTGACATTCGCGATGCATTAAGGTCGATATGTCAAACTAACGTCTTGCTCTATAGCTCTTATGGCGACAGTTTGCTATATGCTATTGAACCTTAGGTGGGTTGGAAATTTAATTCCTTGACTGTACATGAGTCGTGGATGTTATTTGTATTTAAGTATGTATATCCGTTATCTTTATTAGTAACCATAGCACAAGTTTTGCTTAGTTAAACTAGGTCACTTGGTGTTAACTGTTCTAAAAGATTTATTTTTCTATTTATCTAGAAGATATACGGATCCTACAGAACATAAGAAATTCAGAAAATTTTATAAAGACTAAGGATTCGATAACTAGGAAGTATAGTTAGAAACCTTCTCAAAAATGTTTCCTAAACCTTGATTTTAATACTATTAATACAAATATTTGCGTTCCAGCAATTAAAATAACGATACAATTCAATTTATTTTAACGTTAATTGCTGCGTTACTGTTCCATAAAGTTTTTTTTAGGATTGCAAAGCAAATGCCAAATTAAGTTACATCTGAAGGTTGCACCTTTTTGAGGTTCAGTTAAATTTAATACAGATAACTCAGTCGTCTACTTTATAAATGCTTTTGTAAATCTCTATTACTGATGATTAAATTTTGTGTTAATATCTGGCACATATAAGAACCATTTGCACTTGACCATTCAAACAAGCTAGTTTTATGTCTCTTAAATTTTTTCTCCGCCATTGACGCAAAATGTCGACCATACATTGGTACCATAGATTCCAGCATAACAATTATACGTCAACACTTATTATAAAATCTCTTCCTTTTTATACATCATAGGCAGGCAAACGAGCAAATGATCACCTGATGGTAAGTGATCACCATCGCCCGTAGACGCCCGGAACACTAAGGATATTGCAGATGCGTTGCCAACCCGGAGTGCCAGTAATTTCACCAGCTGTCTAGCTCTCCTTGCCGGAACACAACAGTGCAAGCACTGCTGCTTAGCGGCTGGATTAGCGAGAAAGGTGGTAGCGATCCGGACGGACCTTGCACAAGTTTCTGCAACCCGTATCTCTTTCCTGCATGCACGTTGTAACAAAGTCTTAATACTTTTTTATTCTATATTGGGGACGAAAAGTTTATCATATCATTATCATGCGTGACTAAGTTTCGTCGTTAATTAGTGCGATATACATCGGACACGACACAGATGAAACCAAAATTTACTAAATGAAATGATTAGAGCGGAATTTATTTATTAATAACACGTGAGGTCATTTGTTCCAATCAGGATAGTTAAATGTTTGGCGGAAATATTCCGATTAATGGGTCTTTGTTACATCTATGGCATTGGCTGCATGTAGCTCTAATGACCAATGAACTAAAGATGTGTTAGATATAAATTGCAAATTAAAAAATGCGTCGTTGGATGTCTTTCGATGACGCTTCACAGTTCGGCTTCGGCGCGGGTGAAAGTCTGTTGCTATCGTCACAAAATTATGCTTAAACCTGCTGACCTGATTATCGTGACACTGATGCATTGTCGTTATGTAAAGTACGAAATTACTTTTTACTACATCATTTCAGCTCATAGGAAGTGGACATGCGTAAAAGGATTCCACTGCAAATCAGCACTTTGTTTATATGCAGCATAATGCTGAGTGAGATCACTTATTTTGAGGCTAATCAGCACCACCTTTTGTTTCCAGTATTTTCTTTATAAAAATAAGATCAGTATCACCCCGACATTATTTCTTATTTATTATTTTCCTAAGTGACTTGTAGTAATTCTTCTAACCTCACAATAGAGATCTAAAAGAGATTTCAGCGTTCTCGTAAAAGCATATATTTCAATTAAAATTGTAATGACAACACAAAGAAAAATTAGGGCAATGGCAGGACTTGAACCTGCAACATCAGCATTCCGTGCCTTGCGTTTTTCCAGTTTCGCCACACTGCCGCTAATTAAATAAAAAAAATATATTGCCCTAATTTTTCTTTGTGTTGTCATTACAATTTTAATTTAATAATTTGAATGTTAAAAACATTTAAAATAAAAATCGAAAGAAATTTCGGTTACAAAATTAAGCATGTATTTCCTTGACTGAGACCCCAACTTGTTGTCTATAGACTAGTCCCACTCTTCGCAAGTTGAATGTTGGCGTTTTAAGAAATGGGCCATTGCTCATGTTCATATGAGGGGCTACGACGCTAGTGCCAGGTCCCTCGCTACCTCTTCGTCTGTTGGTTATCTGGTGCATGTTATTTGTGTGAGATAAGTCTGACTAAACACCGCCCTCGGCCGCGCCCGCCCGCGGTGTTTGCCCTCCACAAACACCTATGATTTTAATAAAAACCCACCATGATAACAGCCACGCTTATGATGATTCCCATTATTATCACGTAAATTACGTCGTAACAAAAACGTCACGGTGCGTCATTGTCAGCGAATTCATTTGTCGAGCAAGCGCAGCCTATTTAAATATTTTGGTTTCGATATCAACAAATCAGATGTAAAACAGTGCGAAGAATAATAAATTCGAAGTTTAATTTTAATAGCAGCGCCAGTCAACAGTATATTATCTAAACCAAGAAAACGACTTAATGAAAAAAAAAAAACGGATGCTCCTATCTATCTACGAAATTGCATATGCAATCAAGCGATTCATCCAGTAACCCGAATTTTGTTTTATCAATCGCAACTATCGGAGCATTAACACACAAGCAGGCATTATCAATCGGTTGGCGGTCAAGTGAAATGTTAATACAGTGCCACAAAAAACAAAGGAATATCGCGGACGAGTCCACAGGCGCCCACCGCCGGCCTTGTTTGCTACGAAAATTAACGCCTCCTATCAAATCCTCCATTGCCTATACTATAGAGTTCATCTGTTTACCTTACTAGTTCTCTGGCATCTCCTTTTGTTTGCTCCCCTAACAGGAAATTTATTTAAGTTATAATTTTCTGTCATTCAGCCACTCCAAAGAGTTATCTATAGTCTACACTTTTTTGAACTTGTGTAAGAAAACATGTCAGTTTGTTGACTTTCGACTCCTTCGGGCAAAGGTTGCGTTCCGAACTGATTTAAATGTGAATTACATCAGATAAAGTGTAAAATTTATCAACTCGTAAAATTGTAATCTCTAGAAATGAAACATTCTGGATGCTTAGGTTGGTACAATACGAGATTTTAAAACAATTATCTTGAGCAGATACCTAGTTCAAGTACTCGGCTATCAAAAGATCAATAGTGATATCAAAGTGAAAATAAAGATTGTTGAAACTGTTCTCAAGTCTAAGAGCATTACGTGACAACTCTAATTCTCTAGCAAGTGACAAACATAATTTATGAAGTTCCTAATACCGAGATAAGGAATATTTACACACTCCGAGTACACAGCAGACACCTCAGCTATGTCTTAGTGTTATGTACACAGATCTACGTATCTTTGTAATTTTACACGTTGAGAAATCTACAAGACAGATAAAATTGTTGAGATGAAACACAAAAATTTACAGTTTCGACACATTGGGAAATTTCCCGTGCAAAATTCCCCGGCTGATAGGGAGTGTTTTAGTAATCTCTTTTTAATATCAGTAAAGACATGAAGAGAGAAGGAGAGATATAGAGAGTGACCTAGGAAAAACACGTCACGTAGTGCAAATACTTGAGAGCAAATAAACACTGTAGATGCAAGTTGTTTTGCAATCCGATTGTTTAGTTAAATACGAATACGAATCGAAGTTGAAAAGTACTTGATCTGTTAGTTACAGCCAAGCGCCCACCGCTAACGTGCTTGTGAAAAACAACAAATAATAGATACATTTACATTACATGGTAAAATTTTTGAACGCTTGTTGGCTATTTGACGTATTCACTGATCTCGAATCCGACCATTACTAATGCTCGCGTACCTGGGTCACCCCCTACTATAGTTTAGTTGATTTGAATTTATTCAACTGTTGTTTTTTTATACAATTTTTCATAGGCTTTATGTACTTGTGTGACTATGCCAGCATAGTGTAAGTGAAGGTTTTGAAATAGGTAGGCGGATACCTGAATTGCATCTTATTCATCTTAATAATTTAACCTTTCAGTATACGAATGAATTCAATCATACCCAAACTGAATTTGTAAAGTTGTTCTCTCGACGAAATGGACTAGCAGTAGCAAAGTACGATTTTTGCTACGTAGTGTCAGCGGTAAGTTACAAATTGTTAAAGTGGTTTTCAGCGCCTTAACTTGACTAACACAAAGATGACCAATATCTCAGTGAAGCTCTATTTAACAGCGCCATGGATGGCTAAAACTTGTGTCAGTTGGCGATCTTCTGTTAGGACCGCTGGAAGTATTATAGGTATTTCGAATGGAAATACATTTGCGTTTGTTAATTATTTACTAGTGATTGTCGGAAAATCTGTCGAAGGTAACCTTTTTTTAACATCATCATCTGTAGGTGCGAATCGAGCAGTGTGGTCTAGCCGTGCCCCGCGCTAAGCCGGCTCGCCGCCGCCTCTCTGTATTCCGCCGCGTGGATTACCTTATCGAGCCCCGGGGATTTAGTCGCTCCCCTCGCAACGCGCCGCCGGGACGCTACTCGTTACGAGAATATAAAAGACTTTCAAACGATAAAACCCACGAATAAACGCCGCGGCTGCCCATAAAGAGAACATATAGGTGAATTGTCTTTGCGATTTGTTTGATATGATTCGTCCCTAATTCTATGACCTTTGGTGACTGAAAATTTGCTATGGCATATCAAGTTTGTCACCTGAAATGTTGCGATATTATCGTAATTGGAATTAGCTATAGTTATTACGTAATAGTGCGATAACGTAAATCGAATTGCGCTTTTACTTGGTCGTGGGATTTTATTTTGCATGTCACTGGTCAAAGTAAGAATAAGTGGTGAGAATGTCATGTTTCTTAAAATAATACAATATTTATTATGGAAATGACGATTAACTCTACTTACTTATAATGCCATCCGTTAATCTGATCGCGCTTACTTTATTGGTACGGGGTTGTTTGCATAAAGGTCACATCTGTAACTCTTTGAACAATGGTGGAAACGTTATGTTTGGTAAAATTTGCAATATTATAGTAATTACGACGAACTCAAAGTGAACCCAGATTAAGATAACGCGAATCGAATATAAAGTTCTTGGTACGAGAGCAGCACTCAGGGGTGTTCGTTTTGTATGACACTGGCCATTCATTTAAACCTAAGCAGTTTCATTTTAAATCCTCCATCTTATGTAGGAACAGAGTCCTGACTGTTGTGACGCAATTTGCCACTTTTTCACCGGACGATCTTGGTTTAATTTTGTTTCAATAATATAATTATTTCTTCCTCAGGCAAAACAAGAACAAAGGACAAATACCGGGTGGTGTACAGCGACCACCAGCGCCTGGAGCTGGAGAAGGAATTCCACTACAGCCGGTACATCACGATCCGGCGCAAAGCCGAACTGGCAGCCAGCCTCGGCCTCTCTGAGAGACAGGTTTGTAAAAAAAAAAAATATCCATACGTAATTGATTGATTTCGCCGGTGAACAAGATAAAACAACTTATGTACAGAACGACAACCGGTATATTTGAAGTTATTCTTAGACTTCAAAGTTAGCCAAGAATTAACTACTGCAATATAAGAATTTAAACGCATATTTACCTAAATTGAGTTATGTTTATAAACTATTTAAGATATACTTTATCGCACAGTAAAGTAAAGGTGCCTGCGAAGTTCTGGAAGTCCTTTAGTTTGCTTATGTACTATACCAAATTACCTATAAGTTGTAAAACTATAAGATTAGCAGATCAGTTTATTTTTACAGAGGTCTAACAAAGCTTATTGTTTCAGGTAAAAATTTGGTTCCAAAACCGACGAGCCAAAGAGCGCAAACAGGTAAAGAAACGGGAAGAGGTCGTAATGAAGGAGAAGGGGGACCACGCGTCACTGCAGCACGCGCAACTGCACCACGCCACGATGCTGCATCACCAGCAGATGATGAACGGCATGATGCATCATCATCACTATCACCAAGGCGTGCTCCAGGAGCCGCTGATGCCCGGCGTGCCCCCCGTCCCCCTCCTGTGACCGCAGCATCAGGAATACTGTGCTCACAGTGAAACCTACGGATAGAACTATTTGGTGACAATGTGAGTGGCTAGCTGGGTATAGCCCAGTGTTGACTGTTGTCGATCACAATTTTTTCTTCGCCATGATCTTTGAATTTGTGATAAATTAAGTGCAAGTTCTTGCGGGAATATTAATTAGTATCGTGCGGAATGCCAATCTTTGGCATTTATTAAATTTTAAATATAATGTCAAAATGCCTTTTTAGAAGTAAGTATTTCTGCTGTAATATCTAGAAGTACAGGCTTTCGATGAGTTCTTTTTCGCGTTGACTTTTTTTTCAATGAGGAGCTTTTTTTCTTTTTTTACTGACAGAATGTTTACACTTTCACGATACCAGTGGAGAAAGAGTCAATGTTTAAAATTTAATTTCTCTCATTAGTTCTTTTCTTACTGAAGCCCTAATTTTTCACGCCTGTAAGGCTGTTACAATTGGCCTGCCCGCGAGAAGTCGGTACGGATTAATGTATCAAAGAGTTGTAAATATAGATGCCTATATTTTTTATAAAATAGTAGTAATTACTATTCTTTTTTTTTTCTTATACAGTTCATCAGGATTATTTCTCAAAGCTACAAGTGTAAACAACGTGGTAATTGAGATTATTACTTATTCTATTGTTACTTGATTTCTTTAGTTAGAAGTTTAATGTAAATATTCATTTTAATATTTTTTAAAGCGTTTATGCTTTTTAATGACTTTTATTTAGCGAAATTAGATTTCATCCAAGAATCTCTTGTAAACTAATGTAAGGGCAGTGAAATGGATGTATGTGGACCTAGGTAGTTAGCACGACTGGTCGCGATTCGCTTGTTCACAGTAGGCTAGAACTCTCAGCGATAAGCGAGAGAATGCCTGGCGTGCTAGCTGCTCTATGTTGCACCCATGCTGCATTTGTGGCCTTGAGAAGTATCACTTGAGGAATCAGTACCTTAAGTTGAATGAGATTATTCTTAGGCATAAGTTGTTCTGTAAATATAGCACATAGCTAAGGTTAACTGTATTCGTATGCTAATTTCAATAACTTATCAAACTTAAAAAAATCGCATAAGATAATGTAATAATTGATGGCAAATCGTCGGTAATTATTTCGACAACTTTTCAGTTATTATACTCATATTCAAGTTATTTAATTGATTGATGATTGTTTAGATTAATTTTGTCCGTTTCCTTTTGTCCGTTGTAATGGACGTTGGTGAGGTGCTAGGTGTTTCGTTTTTGGACGGTTTTACTCAAAAGTGACCAATTCTTTATTTATATAAAACCCAGTCATTGTTCAAAGGACCCAGTGAATTGCTTGTATAGTTTGTGCTTGTTGTATGGATGCTGTTGTGTTGATGTTTGAGAATCGTTTGTGGACACAAGAATTGTTAGTATGTACGCAGCACTATCACGGAACACGTTTGATAAACTAAATAAATTCATGTTAATCTATTTGTATTTTTTTATTTCCTTACATGACGCGCTCTAGCAATTTGCAGCTCTTACGCAGATATTTAATTACCCTTACCCGCCCGGGTAACATGCCTGTATACCATAAATGTTATTTTATTAGTCTTATATACTTTCTTAAAAATGATTATTTAGTATAAACATTATTGAAGACACAGTAAAATCTTATATATATTTTAACGACTTGTAGACAGTGAAATAAAATAATTAAAATGGTTTATATCGTGTGTATTGTAACGAATCTAATAATCGACCTTTCAAGGCCCTTTTCAGATCTCATGTTCACGGGCAGAATTACAAAAAACTTAAAATACAAACTACCCAATTTAAACAATATTTATAATTATGGTAATTATTAATATAATATTTTTTTAAATTATTTTTGCTCTGCATTGCGAAAAAGTAACTTGAAAGTTACAATAGACGCAGGTTAAAAACAAAGTCGGAAATTCTCACAAATTAAACTTTGTTTTGTTTCGATTTCTTCTCAATAGACAACTAAACGCTATCGTCAATATTTAGTGCGGTAGACTAGGCTCAGGGCTGCCACAATTTTTTATTCTCTCTTTCTCACATTATCTTATTAAAAACACATTTTTAACCGACGAAAAAAAACGGAGGAGATTCTCATTATTCTCAAGTTGAGTTCTGACCTACTATCTTTTAGGTACGAAATAGTCTTCTTTAAGCTAATATCAGCTGAATATATAAGAAATAGTTGTGTCTATTTGGAAGAGGGGAACATACTAGTAATTTCACCGTGTGTTATCTAATAGAAAATAATAACAAAGCTTTACTGCTTTACCCACGAGGCATTGTTTTCTAAAAATCTATGTGTCTAAGCATGCGAATAGTTACATTTTACCGTCAAAGAATGTTTATGCAACAGCAATCGAGGAAGATCTTGGTTATAGAATGTACGAAGTAGATAAACGCTCGACAACTAAGTTAACCGTTCCAGTGCTAGACACGCGTAGAACACTGTTTTACCAGTGGTTGACTCATTGTCTTTCTTTTTTACTCGTATGTTACCATAAGTCCTAATTAATTATTGGGTGATTCAATGACTATGGAGCCATTACCTTTATAGCTAGATTGCCTAGTGAGTTTTAACGTTATGATTTAAAATAAACTTAATAGTGTGTCCGCTCAAGTATCGATCGTTGGTAAGTTTGTGGAAAGTTTCTTACTGTCGCACCAAATCTTGAATAAAAATAAATTAGGTATAACTATAAGCAAATTGGACCAACTATAGTTAGATTTTTGTAATCGAAATTTAATTTCGCCTTTTTTAACATTCCAATAAATTTAAAATGCTACATAATGACAACACGTAGAAAAATTAGGGTAATGGCGGGACCCGAACCTGCAACATCAGCATTCCGTGCCTTGCTACCAACTAAAGTTAGGTATAGTAGACCAAGAAATTACTTGACCATTCGACCGTACTACAAGGGGATAAGGTTCAGAAGTGGTCAAGCAATGACTTGGTCGATTATACTACTGAGTGGGTGTCACACGGCCTTGAAATAACAGCCGAATTTTAATTTAACTCTCCCAGCTGCTCTGTCTAACTAGTGTTGTTGGGAAGGGACGTACATAGAGATAACCTTAACTTGGGCACGTTATTAGGCCTATGGGCTGGAATTTGCGTGTTTAGGTATCTCGCTGCATTCTCACTTTGCTTATGTACTGTTTCCGGTTACAAACGCAAGCAAAAGTCCTTCCTTAGAACCGTAAGTACCGCAGCATGGGGGTATACTGAAGCTACTCGTATATAATTTGAAAGTATATTTGATAAAAAAAAAATGCGAATCTGAACTACCCAAATAGCACAAAGTGCTATAAAAACTTAATAGGTTACCTATATGCTCTGCATTTAGTTACTTAAAGGGATAAGTTCGCCTTTGTATAGTCGACCAAGAAATTGCTTGACCACTTTTCGACCGTATTACAAAGGAGTAAGGTTCAAAAGTGGTCAAGCAATTACTTGGTCGACTATACATCACTGTTTCTCTTTTTGTAATTTATGTTTTTTGTACAATAAAGAATTTACATACATATGTATAGCGCTTATTGTGCTCTTGAGTATGTATGTATTCAGTTTCAGGCAAAAACTGTCGGCGCTATTGCTATGTCAACCTTACGCCTACTTTGATCATAGGTACTTTTTGCATTATTCACACTAGTTTCTGAGGCGGTATACCTGCGATGTAATTTAACAATTGTGACTTAATTTTCTTAACTCTTGCGAAAAAAAGACGCAATAGTTCCTACGAAGGAACTACAGCGAATTGTGCCTTAGATAAATACTTAAAAATACAAACTTATATTTGCTGCCTGTTAAATAAGTAAATTTTATCTATTTCATCAACATTGGTTTTATTTGTATTGCATACGAAACTATACTACATGGCACGACCTGCTTTTGCCCGACTTTTTTCAATGGACGCTCTTCTTTACTAGAATTAGTGTAAATAGGGTGAACATTCTTTCTGGGGCCTATAACTCAAAACTTACAAGTGCTACAATTTAACATAGGTACTTATTTGTATTTGTCACGTTTTTATAGGAAAGATAGTACAATTAGGCAATTTTTGTTGTACAGGGGCTGACGTCACTTGCAATTTAGTATAACGCTATGCAACCGGGTAGTAATAAAAACCATCGTTTTGCAGACACACTATCAAAATCACTTCTGGTACCTAATATGCGAAAGGTGCACTAATTTGCGGGAACAGGAGGTATTAAATTAAGAAAACGCTTCCTGAGCCCAGCCCTACAAAGAGAGGTGCGAGAAAGAATGCCGCTAACTGCAAAGCAAACTGATGCTTATTGAGGGCAGTTTGAGTGCCGCCTCAAAGGCGCCGCCGGACTCATCTCGCCGGCCGCGCTTCCGGTCATCCTGGCTCCTCAAGAAATTACGATACTTGGTAGTATTTTTACATAAAATGTTATGTAATGCATCATTCCTACTGAATTTCAAAATCGATAAATTTGGGTAGAAAATATATCAACAACGTTGTACTGCGTCTGGAAGTTGTCTGAATTTCACTTCTTTAAGCGGTGAAATATTTCAATAGCACCTTTGTACGATTATACATTTATATTATTGGTAGGTACCTACTACCTACTTCGCAGGGAATCCTGAAAGACTAGCTTATAAATGTTAATAATGATTGAGAGTTTTTCCGACACGAGAGAGATGACCAAAAAATAGATAGATTTAATGCCAAAAACACTCGTAGAAAGAAGCGCAGTATTATATAGAAACTGCATATCAACGTTGTTCAAATAGTTGAAATTGATTCGATTGAGGAGCAGCAGATCGAAAATTATTGGTTAAATGAATATTCTAATTATTAGGGACATTACGAGTAATCTACCTATGTGCTACCGCTTGTTCAGGTTCATTTTCATCAGACAAACAAAATCATTAGGAGTTTTTTGTTTTGTAAGAGGTCCTTTCGGATACAGTTTTCCACTCTATGGATTTATAAAACTGTTTAACCTTCATCACACTTATTGAGAGTAGCTTTCAAAATCCTACAGATTTCCTTGCGATGACTTTGCTTCGTCTAAACACAACAACAAATTTAACTTACGCACACAAATTTTGAAATAAATAGACGTGCGAGGTAAAGTTTGAATTGAACCCGTCGTGACCCTGTGGTCAAACTAGCATGACGTTTTCGAGCTAAATCAGTTCACTGGTCACGAAATCCCTAGAAATTTCAATATTACCGCCTGCCACAAAACTATACGACATGTCTCACTGACACAGAGGCCCGACTCAAAAGCAAACATGTTCGTTTGCTCGCCCTCGTTGTTTGCCCTTTGACAGCAGTCTCACAGGTCGTTAACACATCCCGCCTAACTGGACGACGCCTGCGTCACATTAAATCATCAGACTAGTCATTAGACAAATCAAACAGCGATGACACACGTCTGTACCGGAAAGCGTTAGCTTCATTGCGCATATGCATGCTGTGTCAACTCATCGACTTAGCATGATGATGAGACTTTATAATCTTTTCAGCACTTAACACTATGGATCACATGCGTCAACTCAGGTAGGTCGGTTGACGAACTAAACTTTGTCGTTTGTTTTAGACTTGCCCTGAATGATGATAGCAGAGCATGAGGTACTAAAGAAATTTAGAGCGTTTATAGCATATTGTAAAACATCAAAGTTCCAAAAGTTTGGCTGGTTCGAAAACTGGATGAGGATCGAGGGGTCTAGAGAGCTTAACTATACCTATCTTGATCCCACGATCCTCATCAAGTTGCCGAACCAACTGGGACTGGACGCTCAGTAGGTCATCCAAGGTATCTGGGTTGAAACTGTGTGGAGGTGGATCTGCGTCGGATTCAAAGCTTGCCAATGGCGCGAGATTGTGCAGGATCGGAATGAGTGGCGTACTGTCGTTTCAGCTCACTGAGTCATTGAGCCAAAGTAATTAGGTTAGAGAATGAACCGACGGTCCCAGTCAAAACTGCAATCTAATGCAGAAAATGTTGATGCAGAGGCCTCATTGCCTAATTACACTCAGTTATTTCAGTATTTCAGTGAGGAAATCGTCACCTCATCATCTTCAATCTCAATGTTGGCAGGTCTGGCGCACTGCGCGAAGCAACAAGTAATTACATAGTATACAATAGGACGCTTTTTACAGCTAAATGGCGTTTTGGTTGAAGAGAAACTTCTGAACTAGTACTATTACTTGCACTGTGCTGCTGGGCACGGCCTCCTCCAACAATGAGAATGCTTTTGTTACTGCCCCAGCCTTCTCACCGTCTCACCTCGCAGTCGTATTTACGGCACTGAGTTTATACCATCTGAGTGAAAACACTCAAGTCAATCTGGGGGCACGGCAGTGCCCCCGCCAAGTCGAGCAAAAAAAAGCGGCACGGCCGTACCATCCTTTTCTCGAAGCAGTTCAGGCCATTTTCGACCCCCTATAACTTCGTTGTTGATTAAATTAGTTGTAAGTCACATTGTGTTTTCATGCGATGGCCAAGTCAATCTATTTTATTTAAGCATAAAATATTTTTAATATTAATGTGGTCACTACAAGATGTTGTTAGATTAGCTAATTACGTAATAACTTAAGACAGAAGGTCCCTTAATTAGGGACTGAATAAGCCAACCGACTTGGTATAACATGGATCTCACAACTTTTACGGTAGAGAGCTTAGTTGCGAGACTTGGTTTTTTTTACAAGTTTTGTTTTTGATGGCTTAACTTTTCACTTACCTGAAGCTTCGAATCCAGTGTACTATGTAGTCCAGATCAGTGGTCCTAATATAGCCGTCCAACTTTAATCTATCTATGCAAACTTTTCTTTTGACACAGATTTTCCTTCGATTACTGTTAGTGGGTAAAATTATCCGTTGTTTGACTATTAGGAACGGCCATTAAAGGTTACAGTCGACTATACAAACATAGACATCTTTTTGTAGTCGATTTTACTTACTGGGAGCACGCAAGATACATTTTTTAATAGGAAAGCGAACGAGCATTTTAGTCACCTAATGGTTAGGATCACCGCTGCCTATAGTCACCCGCAACACCAAGGTGAGTGCTAATGTGTGGCCAGCCCATGGTAAGATGCTAAGATTAACCCCTTGTGCCAGTAATTTCACCTGCTATCTTGCTCTCAACGCTGGAACACAAAAGTGCGTCTAGCACTAAACTTCCCAGCACGCGTGCCTTGCTACATAACTCAGTGCGTCTTATTCTAACTAGCCCAGAAGGACAGAGACGCATTGACTTACTTATCGAGAAGGTTAGTGCTAGGTGCACAGTGCAAGCACTGCTGCTTAGCCGCTGGATTACCTTAATAAGATAGTGGTAGCGATCCGGACAGAGAATGTAGAAGATCCTACCACCCGCAAAAATGTATAGAATGTGTGACCCACTAAATAAATCAGAAAAACTTCATAAAGATAATTGGGAAAACTCAATGGAAAGCCTACATATCAGATAATAACCTCTTTTAGTCCTCCAATTACTTGCGCTGGTTTTTCCTGGTTTTACAAAGCTTTGCATCGTTATCTTTGACGTACTTTTATAGCTGAATTTTTTATCTAAGGAAATTCAAAGCTATTGACTTAGTTACGTTTCTCGCTTATTACCCAAGTTCAATGTGTATGTATGTATGTATGTGTGGGAACCTACGGAAATTTCGGTAATAAATGACGTTGAAGATTTACGGGTGTAATAAAAATTATTTACTTATACTAACCTTGTAAACATTTGAGTAACCCAGTAATGAAAATTGCAATGTTTTCTCATTCTTTCAATGTCCAGCATAATTAAGATAAGCAAGTTACAAGGTGCTCCAATAAATCAGGAACACTATTAATTTTACATTAATAAAATAATACTTATAATGTATGTCACACATATTTTCATGGCTACCCATTTCTAGGTCGAAATTGATTTTGTCAAGGACGATATACAAACGGCAACAAACTTAGCCGACCATAAAAGAGGGAACTGAGAGAAATTGTCTATGCTCAAAAGGGATAGATATATCTACTTCACAATGCATACTATATGCGTCCCTTTCGAAAAATAACAATTCCGTCTTTGATGGTGACTTATATGTGTGTTCGATTGTACCTATAAATATGTCACACTTGCCACTCTTCGTTTAAGTATGTATGTACGAGTTTGCGAAGTATATACCTATGATAACAGTGGCCCTAATACGAAGTTCAATTTATCTTTCAGTGCGTCTCTTTCCTTTTCTTTCGACACCATACCTCGTTTTTAATAGCATGAGAAATTATGTAAACAATCTTCGTAAGTGTTTTTTTGCAATAGTAACATTTTCAAATAAACGTTGAAGAGCTGCCAACACACATTACAAATGAATCATGTAATGGTTAGTATAATCTAGGTACTTAATCGAAAAACGGTTATTTATATATTTTATTGTAGCACTTTAGAAAAAAAGACTTATAAAATTGTTTGCAATATTTTTCATCTTATAAAAAAGAGGTAAGTATCTATACTGAGACAGAGCAGCAGGGAGAGAGAAATAGCGCGCGCGCCTTATATGTCATACGTATACATAATAATATGGTACAGTCAAGGAAGTTAATTCCCTACCCATTTCGTTGAAATGTCGTCTGACATTCGCAATGCATTAAGGTCGATTTGTCAAACTAACGTCTTGCTCTATGACTCTTATGGTGACAGTTTGATATATGCTATTGAACCTTAGGTGGGTTGGAAATTTAATTCCTTGACTGTACGAGGATACAGGATGAAACCATCCAAGAAGAAAAATAGGTATTTGTATCCACAATATCGGTGCACTGTTTTAAGAACTGGAATTCGTTTTTTCAGCATTTTCCCATCTATATCCCCAGATATAGATGGTTATATAGATCTCTATGCCATACGGCCCATACGGGTGACATCGGAATATGCGTATGCCTACCTAGGTTAAATATAATGGAATAAGTTGCCCTAATATGACTGCCATAAGTAAACAAAAAAGCAAAAATGAACAGTTACCCTTATTACTACGGCTCTATTTAACTAATGTCATAAGTCATAAAAAAGAGGTGCATTAAAGACAATTTAAACTTGAATCAGCCATGTTAGGACAACAAATACAAGAGACAGACTTGGATAGTTTTTTTTATTCTATCATTGCCAGTAGGTATAGTGAGTGAAATGAAAGAGAAATTTAAACGATAGGTACCTACAGTAAAAAATTGAAATGAAATACAGCTTATAAAAAAGGGTGAAATGAAATTCTAAAAACAGATGATTACAATATAAGAATCTACTTAACGTCTAAGAAAAATCTAGCACCTTCTATGAACATTATAATTTCTTGAAAACACAAGCTCTCAATAGCGAACGTAGGTAGGTACTCGACTTGAGTATTAGCAGTTAATCAGCTGTTATCAAGTGTAAGTATTCTATTTAACTGGGCAGGTTTAATCCCTCGGATTGATAACTTGATAAAGTTCGGATTATCGGTCAACATGAAAGCGGCTAAATGAATTTTTAATCCCATTTCCCCGTCGTCACTGGCTGTATCGTGTCCACGTCATTTAGAAGTCGTTGATTAACTTAAAATCTGCAGATAATTATGAAGCACGCCGCCTTTGTAATAAAACAGAGGACTACCTGCTCTGCACGTTTACTTTGTTAAGAAAGTAGGCACTTAATAACTTTCATTTGTTTCAAAATGGCCGTTGAAATGTAACGGGTACGAAGATGCCGACAAAAAGCCTCTGGGTTTACTGGGCAGGTAAAAATTGAAACAGTGGTGCCCTGAATACGATTTTTAATGCCTAAACTCGGCTTTTCTGGCATCACGTGAGGCATATGCACGCTAGCTATTGTCGCTGACATAAGCATATTATTATATTATCCCTTTCTAATCATTAGTTATCACAAAAATAGGTCATTGTTTTAGAAAAAATCTAAGTAAATCAAATAAACTCTGTTTTCAAATAAAAACATAAAAGATTAGTAAAAAATATCAATGCCAATAGCAAATTATCGCATCGCTATAGTGCAACAACTAAAGAAGCACGTGCAACCAATATTGAACGTTGTTAGTTGTACAGCATTTCCTGTCTACACGCTATAAGATGTTGATTGCTCAGTGGAAAGCTTGTTTTATGAATTTGCATGGATACAGTAGGTAAATGTCAGAGAAAAGTTAACCTTTCCCTGACGTTGTGTATTATAAATTAAACGATTCCACGCCAAAGAACATATTTATAATTTGTAATTTTAGTATAACCACATAGAGAAAGTATACGGACTTAGCAACGTCGGGATGCGGTGCGAGAGCGGGCAGTTTTGTCTCTCCCCCTGGGAAGCAGTAGTACCTACGCCTTATTAATTTAGCGACACCCATTTACCAGCCAGACTTTGACCTTTTGCGTCGCGACAAGAGATCAGGGAGTCTTTTGGGTTTCTGGTTTCCATAGGATGCGGTTGTACGCCTAATCGGGTAACCCGCACGCTTGTTTTGTTCCCTGTTCCATTAAAAAAGTATATCAGTATAAGAACAATTAAAGGCTCTTGGTTCCTGCCTACTAAAGGAAACATCTAAGAACTTATCTACGAGAGTACGTCTTTCGAGGCCCTGCATCAATGATATTATAATGCATGGATGTACAGTGTCATACTAAATGACAGCAGAAAAACGGCCCGACACGAGAATACAGGTTGACGCCAATGTTACTAATGCAAAGTAATTGGATTTACAATTTTATGTCTAATTGCATAAAACTATAATTTGTTAAGTTTCGTTGTAAATAGGTTTTTTTTCAAAATAATAGTATTGACAGCAGCGCTGTCGATCCGACAAACTGACAGCGCGAGCGATTGTCGATTTATTGTACTTTTTGTTCGACTTTTGATGCGGCCATTTTTTAAACACTGACTAGAAGTCCATTATTTATAGGTCAGTGCCCTGCATGTTAGAATTTGTCGCGGATATATGTATCTATCCCTTTGTAACCAGTGTGTGCGATTGGGATGGTTGCTTCAACGCAAGTGTGCTATAATACCAATAATGCAGAACTCATAATACCCAGACTCATTTTCGATTTTCAGCGGTTTTAGTTCCTGAAAATAAAAATATTCTTGTTGTATTTAGATTACTTATGTATGCTTATTTGTTTAGCTAAAGATAAATTGTGAGGCTTAGTTGATTTATAAAGCACCAATTTACGTTGTATTTATTTACTTCATACTTTACAAACAAGTAAAATCAGTTATTAAAACCTGAGTAGATATGTAGCTATAACAAATTATTATCTACACATATATCATAAATGCTCTATAATGCGTTCAGAAACCGTAGGCAATGACCAGCATTATAACAACCAATATTATTATGAGATTTTTCTAATTTGTTTCTATATTTGTTCAAATTCATTTTTTAATATATTATTTTAATGTGTACAGTCTATAGATATTTAATAGGTACCTAACACTAGTAGCTAGTAGCAATGCAGGTCATTGGCCTATGGCTTCTGAACCCATCATAGAGTACTTATAATATGTGTGTAGATAAAGTAATGTATGCAACTGTACATAATTAGGTCTTAAAACACTCGTGTGATCCTATTATGAAACTTGCTAACGCTCGATTCATAAAACCACACTCGTGTTTTAAGACCCCTCATTATGCAACAGTTGCATAAAATACTATTATGATATATGTATTATATATATCAACCATGTGGCGGGTAGTGCAGCTCGACGGGGATCCTTCTACTGTTTGCAGGCAGTAAAACAATAACTTTTCACTCTTTAGTTTATTACTAGAAACACGTGTTGTCTCTAAGGCTCCTGCCTCGAGATTCTTGTTTGGAACCGTCCTGTCTACCTTCCTTAATAAATTCAAAATTAAACATTTATAAAAACAGACAGTGTTCCAAACTGTTAACGTGAAGGCCCTATTACAATATCTACAAATGTAGTACTAGTGGCTGCCATATTGAAGTGAGGTAGTTGGGGGGCTGTCTAATTGCCTATCGACTCTAACATGACTGCAATGGACGTTGTTATCCCTCACCGCTCTATCTTACCAGTCACAAGTAAGACTGGATACCTAAGGTTATAGGTCGGGTTCTTGTCGGGTTTAGATCTCTTTTGCTAGCCTATACAAAATCTAAGCTACTATGATATTCATGACATTTTTTTTTGAACTAACATCAATTTATCTGGATGACTGACAGCGTAACGACCATCTTACTAAATCCCGTCTAGGTATTTATTTGTATGTAAAGTCCGGGCTAAAACTTAGCATGTAATAAATAATTGTAGAAATACCTTATTCTATCATATTGTACAATTGGGCTCCCTCTGCAAAAAACTTTTGGCTGATGGGGTTTTATTTAGGGGGACGTTACAAAGCTGAGCAGACAACGGCGCAGTACCTTTCTTTTTTCTCTATTGATAGAAGCAAAACTAGTTAGTTATTATCGATTTTTCCTATTAATCTATTAAGATCTGCATCTGGCGCATTCTGTTGCTAAGTAGCTCGTATCGTACTGTGTTTATATCTACTGTTAAAAACTCTCTTTGTTAAAAAATTACATATTGAGGAGTGTGTCCCGTAATTACTTCGTACAGCAGCAATACATACAGGGTCACCATGGTAACTCAACGCATTTTTTTAAAGGGAGAAATAGTTAAGTGCATTTACTCTGTGCGAAATATTTCTTCTAATTCCATTTCATTTTGAAGGAGAATTTTGGTGAAGAAAAGAATAAGAATAAATTTTATTTCAACAAGAAAGGCACCTACATACAATAATGTCATCAAGGAAAGATAATGTGAAACATTAGTCGTTTAGTGGTGACCGCACTAGACTCTAGGCCTGAATCGCGGAAACCAAAACTGAAACCGAAACCGAAAATTAGGTTAAGATGGTTTTTATTTTAAAATAATAGCTATAATGGAAAATAACGTAAAAATGAAAATGCGAACAAATGAACCTTGGGAACTAATATAGTGTACCCAATGATCAACTCCTGATGTGACGACTCGAGTTTTATCTCTAGCGTTTTGACACGAGCAAGTCCATTAACACTGAATTCTAAAAAGGTCAGATGGTAAAACGAATCGAACGTGGGCGTCATAAATTAGCCTCGAGCATAAAACAAATTTTGCAGGTTCCATTCAATCAACCCGTACGAATACATCATTAGAATTCTCAAAGATCCGAAGATATTGGTATAAAAACGCCGCGATCTTGCGTATATCTCCGTGTTTAGGTACAAATTTTATTATGTAAACTCGAAACCATTTTTAAGTGGCATCGACGCTAGTTTATGTTTTTAATATGGAACTCGAAGCATGAATATGCGATGCGATTTGACGTGGAGTAAGATTTATATTTATAACCCTTCTAATTTATTGTGGGCAATAAAATACGTCGAAGCCGAGCCGATTGATATCGTTTACCTGATGTGGTGATGCCAAGGGTCTTAGCTAGAGTGTAGGCGCGGATAAAAGCCGACTGGTTCAATTAAACTGAGATAAAGCAAGACTAACTAACAGCTGCGTCTGCGATTACTATAATAAGTAACCCGCAGGATTATTAAAAAGTTATATTAATGCGGACAATTACAATTCTGTCGGATTTATTTACATGATAATGTGTTTCGTTTTTCCTCTGGTAACGGTAGATTATCTCAGTTAAAATGATAAAGACGGCAGTTAACAGTTGTGCTGTTTTAGCACGTGATAATTTTGCGAAAAGGCAAAAAAGGCGGCGAAACTCAAAGCGATCGTTCTGGAAAGGGCGTCCGCCCGTCAAAATATGTACAAACTGCGGCCGTAATGGGATAAAGACGAAACAATAAAAAAATGGACATCTTATTTCAAAAGTATTAACAATAAGCGGGCCGGCGTTCGTGCGAGGTGCTCGCACAATGACGATTTTTATGAGGCCATAAACTCTTTGTCCACCTCGGTCAATACTCGTAGCTAAACGGAGTAGGCTCACAAAAAACGATTTACAAAAATGCTTCTTGGGAAAATCGTAAGCCGTTTTATATAACGAGATGGAATAGATAAAGAAAATGGATTGAAATATGCTGAACATTAGGCCTTATTTTGATGGGCTTTTATGTTAATTGTACGGCTTAAAATTACCATGCGTTGATTGCTACAAAGTTTTATTTTGAATTATTAAAGGTGAGAACGTTTTTGCATGAAATCATTTATTTTCAGGCAACAAGGGCTCATAGATACCTTACATTACATTACAGATAAAATACAATTTATACACAAAACATTAAAAATACATTGTTTTTGCATTATCTTATCTTACAGAAACTGTTAGTAGTACACCAGCATGTATTGCCGCACTAAGGCATAAGTCAACACAAGAATGACTCTAACTGACTACCCAAGTTAAATTTATGCCACAGTGCGTTTAAATAGAACTGTCTAACTAGTGTCACACGAAAGGAATGTACTGCAAATAACATAAACTTATAATATAAGTTTAGGTCATATACCTATCTATGTGCCGTCATGTTAGCACTACAGTGAGGCTTAATGTTATGAGAAAGGGAGACCTAAACTAGTGAACAAAATGTTAGTGTCCGCGCAGAGTGAAGCTAATACTGCTACGCTCACAAGAATCCACGGATTTGCTTATTCGAACCTAACCTAATAGTAAGCTTTCCTTGTCTAAGAAAGGTGATAAAAAAGACACATAGATAAATAACCCTAAAGCGGTCTTGTCAAGGGCACTGAAGAACAAAAATATACAGCATATCGATAGAGCAATGACGGGGTGCTGTATGAAAAATAGTCCCCGTGTCTCCTGCCATGTCTGCGACGGCCGGCTCAATACCAAAGCCCGTTCGGTATGTCTGAGAAATGTTGTGTACCTACCGTACGGTAGCATTGCATTTTTCTCTACGGCGCCTGCTTTCAGCATTTTGCGTCGCGACAAAAAAGGTTAGATATAGCCTATACTATATGTCACTACAGTATGACTTTGCGATTGCTATCTGCATGGGCTGATCCTCTTGGGAGAATAAAATATAGTCCTAAAATGTTTTCTAGCCTATTTGTACTAAACCAGGCAAAAAGCAATCTATTGCATACCTTATGTTTACTTTAGGTTAATTAGTGATGAATCTAATGTGCGACTTATCCAAAAATTATATCACATGGAAAAATTTGATCTGTTGCAGCTGACTTGAATTTTCGCAGGTGTATAGCTTAATATAACTTATCAGTTAAATCTTAGTTTCATGGCACTCCAGGTGGCTGAGGCTGAACAAAAGGGTACCTACCTGTATTTAGTACACATTAATAATTCTAAACCCCGAAGCCCATTGTCCGAACGGCTGCGAACTACGGGAATCTCCTAAAGTAAGTTATCCTATTGTCCTAATTTCTCAAAGGAGGCCGAAACAAAAGGAATCGGCCGAATCGGGTAATGTTTTGACTTGCTTATCGACGCAAAAACTTTGTTTTTTACGTTGGTAAGCTTATTATGCATCTGCACCCTATTTTTAAAGTCAAAGACATAATATATTTATTCAGTTTAGGCTAGTGCTTCCTGCACTTATGAACGTCAGAAAATTTACCACCGGTTCGGAAAAAACTTCTGATGAGAAGATACCGGTAAGAAACTCAATGAGGCTATTCTTTAGAAATCAAAATTAAAATGTTATATTTACATCTTTAAGTATTTAACACAATTTGGAGTAGTTACCTTTGGTGCCAGTGATCGCCAATGGATATCGGAATCATTTCCAGACATCCCTGTCCAAGATATAGTCAATTATAATACGCCCGAGAAATTATGAACACATTGAAAAGTTTAAACTTCGTTCCGAAAAGGTTAGGTGATACATGAGCTATTTAGTGACCTGAACACACCTGCGAAGCAATTTAACTGTGTGTGTGAAAGTTCCCAACCCGCACCCCGCGTGAATAAACTTTCGGAAGCGCAACCCCTCCATCTATTGCGAGAGGAGGCTTACCCTGTCCCGTAAATTTACGTATACTCGTACCTACATATAAGCTGGATTATTCGACATTATCGTTATTAAAAGGATGAATCAGCGTGGTAAATAGCAAGCTTATGATTTATAATCCTAGTGGTAATCTCGCTTTAATCTTTCATTCCACGACTAATTACATTTTTTGTATTCTTTTAGTGCACTGTACTGTAACACACTAACCGTGTATCTTTGGCATCGACAAAACTGTTCTAGCGTTCCCAGATGCACTTGAAAATGATGAAAATTGACATACCTACAGCTATTCGGAGAAGGTGCACTTGAGTAGCACAAAGATGTTTAAAAAAATTATATGGAATGGGGAGGAAAATGGGCATGTGGGTTAACTGATGGGAGGTGATCACCGCCAGCCAGCCACGCTTATCTGTTGTCTTGCCAGCCTTAAGCCAGTCTTGGAAGCAAGCTATTATTTCACGTCAATTTAGTTTGCCTTAAATTGAACAGTTTTCTGTTGCCCCCTCTTTTCTTAAAAGAGTTAGTAGAGAGAGAGTTTTACGAGCTGCGTGTGGGAGAGAGACTGAGTATTATTCCTTTGAGCTGGTTGTCTCAGAGAGCGCATAACGTTGCTTTAGAAGTCTTGTATTCCTGTTGGTGAGCAAGGGCTCCAGGCACCTACCAGGTCTCATTGAGTACGGGAACTGTGTTTTTAGTTTTTTTCTATGATAATTATTTCATGAATAATCGCGAGTAGAAAAACGATGCAATGCAAGGCCTGTGAAAACGCTCCTTATAAAACGGCCCGAAAATATGACGTCACAATTTATACTTTGGCTAGTCAATGTGTATGGAGCGTGAAACTAAAATCGAGTTTTTTACAATAAAAAGAGCGTTTATATGTTACTTCCTTAACAAAACTTGTTTTATTTTTTTATTAGGATTCTAATGAGTATTATTTGAAAGAACAAATTTAAACTTGATTTTTGAAATAAGTTTTTTACTTTTGAATCGCTATAGCTCCCTAAATATTATGTATTTTAAAAATTATTTTTTAACCCATATTATTTAAAAATTTGGTTAAAGGTGTTAAGAACTTACCGAATTATATTAAAGGACTCTCTTTGGCTGCCATTACATTAACTCCCTGCAAACTCCACAACTCAGGAAAGATACTTATGTATATCTGGTGTCACATAGATAGACTATCGGTTTCGGTTTTTTTACCACTGGCTTTGTATAAAAAAATCCTGTAAATAAACTGGTTATTATTTTCTATAACATTTGGTTATTTAGGCATACATGTATGTTGCTATAGAGAGCTTAGGTAAAATCATGAAAGAGATTAGCAGAAAATGTCAAATAGTTAGATCGAAATAATGTAAATTAGTTCCACTTTTAATCATAAAGTGACGGGAGCAGTTTTTTTTTATTAAACAGCGTCTTGTGTAGAATATACTATATAATATATAAGTAAAATAAGTTAGATCCAGTTGTGGAATGGTGTATTAATCAAAACATAAATGCGGTTAGCGAAATGGGTATTTTAAATAAGTTACTCATAGGTCCTGTATTGAGATATTGCTAATTAAAAAAATATTTTAGTAGAGCTAAAAGTATTTCCTCATCTTATATTAATCTTACCTATATGCTAACGCAATCACGTTTTACGTAACAGCGTAAAACCTCGAACCCGAATGTATAGGCCAGAATCATTTACTGGAGCTACGTTAGTAAAGGAAACCACTTATATTTTAATAAGAGCTGCGATTATGCCCCATAAAAAGTCGTAAATATGTAGTTAGTCGGGTTCCCTGACGGTAAGCAATTTGCGAGGAGCAGGAGTCCGTGCGTGCGAGTGAGTGTACTACTGTTTATAACATCTGCAAATCACTCGGCGTCAGCGCCTATTACACCAACCATGCTAGTTTCTATTCAGCTTGGCTAATCTACGCGTGAACAGAAATCGTAAGGCTGTTCGTCAGGTCACAGTAATTTGACTAATAATAGAAAACGTGTTTGGCGCGACTCGTTCTGCAGTGAAATCACTTAATTGTTGTCCTTACCGGCTCGTCTATCTACATCCTATTGACTTCCTAACCTTGGGATGTAATTAGAGAAATTAAATTTCTCTTGTGATTAACAAGATGATGTAACACGCCTGACTGCAGGTACAGCTACAATTAGTATTTAAGACTTATATGTACTCGTACATTAACGTCCTAACTTTACACAAGTGCTTGCACTGTTGTGTTCTGGCATGGAGAGCGAGTCCGAAAGAGAAATTACTGGCACAACAGGTATTCCACTGAGCCTACTGGGTTGGCAATGCATTTGCAATCTCCTTGGTGTAGCAGATGTATATGGGCGCTGGTGATCACTTACCATCAGGTGACCTACTTGCTCGTTTGACTTTCTATTTTATATAAAAAACACGAATAATAGTGAAATAATGAAAAACCTTTACGTATATTGCACTGAATAGAATAAAAGGTGGCCCCACTCAGCTTACTACCTATGTAAACCAAAACGCTGATTTTCAGTGGAAATAGTGAATAATGACGACTACAGAATAAGTACACACATAATAAATAAATTGATACTCCTTAGGTACATATGATATCAAGTGCACTTTACTGTTTAACAATAACAGTAGGTAGAGGTTGGTGCCTAAACCAACTCACTACCTATAATAAGATAAGTAGACCAAGCAAGACAGTTATGGAGTCCAAGGTTGCTGTTAGAACGGGATGTCTGTGTTGGTAAATAACCCTTCGGCAACAGTAACCCAAAACTTATTCAGCACCGGTATGCTTTATTCAACGACAGCGACGAGGGTGAGATAGATTATATTCTTTGAATACCGTTGATCTAGGGTCACAGCAGGACACAGCGTCTATGAGACTATTTAATAATTTCTTATGTTTTCGCAATTTTGACTTTTAAATAAACCAATTTCAACGATTTATATTGCGTATATTGCAACGGATTTTACTGCCGACGCATCGCATAAACAGGGCTCAAACCTGAAAAGGGCTCAGACGTCAGAAATCAGGCTCATACGGTATACACCGTTTAAATGGTTTTATTTTAATGACAGCTAAACGGCTGTCATATAAACATATTTAAGAGTTAATTCTACGTCACTCATGGTCAGGGAGTTTGAGGTTCACAGATGAGAATTGGCCATCCAAAATTGATGCGGGGGAGAGATAATTAACATTAGGGACTGTTCGAGAAAATTTGTGCGCTTCAAGAGCGGATATTTAGAACCGCCAGTAAAGCTCGAGAGCCGACCGTAAATGATAGCGTTATTTTTTTATTAAATTGTCAATTTGACTATGGATAAGACTTCTTTAAACAAGCTTTAAACATAAGCGTAATTCAAAATACAACTGATTTTTTACTGTGTATTTATATCAATTCTTATTCTGATACTTGGACCATCATAGGCCTATTTTATGAAGACCACCCCCTAAAGTGACTACAATTCTTATGTACAGCTAACAGCAGAAGTGGTTAAACATATAAAGGGGTCAAAAAGATCTACACAAGCTTTTACTAATAGAGTTGCGTGTGTATTTTTTTAACCCGTACGACTGTGAAGAAATTTCTGCTGCTATATGTATTGTAATAGGGCCTTCACGGTAACAGTTTGGAACACTGTCCGTTTTTATAAATGTTTAATTTTGAATTTATTAAGGAAGGTAGACAGGACGGTTCCAAACAGGAGTCTCGAGGCAGGAGCCTTAGAGACAACACGTGTTTACTAATAATAAACTAAAGAGTGAAAAGTTATTGTTTTACTGCCTGCAAACAGTAGAAGGATCCCCGTCGAGCTGCACCACCCGTCACAGTACTTTACACTAAGGGCCTGTTTCGCCACTCTCTGATAAGTTCCTGGTATTATTTCCTAAAAGCGCGCGTATTTATGTAGGCGTGAATGTATAGTCGACCAAGAAATTGCTTGACCACTTTTCGACCGTATTACAAAGGGGTAGAGTTCAAAAGTGGTCAAGCAATTACTTGGTCGACTATACTTGATGAATGATGATCGAACGAGAAGATGAAAACATAGAGGATTGAGCGAATGGACAAGTAGAGAAAGACGTACGACGTGATAGAAGAAAGACGTGTGATTTATTGATTTATTTATTCTATTTCGGTAGTGGTTGCGGATCAATTGGTTTTATTAAAGATCTACGCCACATTTATGAATTGAGCTCTCTACAACATTTGCTGTTAAAGAGTAGAATTGATAGCTTGCGCGTAGTCAGGAATGGCTATTATTTAAATGATTGAAAAAAAACTCCTACCAAAAAGTGTTGACTTTTTGGTAGGAGTTTTTTTTGGTAAGCGAAAAACCACAAACTAACCTAACCTAGCCTAACTCTGCCCATAATTTTTTTCTGTTGACCTAAAAGTCAATATTTCGCTAACCGAATTAACATGGCTCGACCAGGGGTCCACAGCACAAAAATTACAAATGCTACTGTGACTTATGTGCCTCATTTTTGTGTGTAAACTTTACAATTAACGTCGCATTGTAGCACTTTAATGTTCATGGTATATGGATTTTGAAAAGATAAACCCAGCAGAGCGTGTAACGAGCTCTATTATGTACATAGGTATGATGTCCATGTCCACGCGTTGGTTGATATATAGAGGATATCGCGGCCAACAAACAATAAGGTGTGATAAGTAGATTCGTCGGCGCGTTTCATGTCGCGCCTTTGAGCGGGTTAATCCGCCGCTCGCGGCCTACCGCCTACGCGGCTTGACGTATAGAAACCCGTATAAACAAATTGAAATTGAAAATGTATATGCTTATATAAAATGTATCTATTTTTACATAAGTATGTGAATTATTATATGTATGTAAAGATTTTCTACTTTAATGTTTACGTTTGCACCGCCGGCTATCCTGTAATTTTGTTAAATATTAAATTGTTTTTCTCCGTCCAAAAGCAGTCTGGAAAACATTGGTCTTAAGTAATAAAACTGCCTGTTAAATACGTGTTTCCTAAAATTGTTTGAATTCTATGTCATTGTTTATGTAGTTATTACCTGAAGAACGTTTATATAAATTATTTATTATGTTTTCGCGACTTCTAAACGTTGAAATAAAATCATTTAAACGGTTTATATCGCGTATATCGCAACGAATCTAATTTATGACATTTCAAGCCGTTTTCAGATTTTAAAGCTAAGAATAAAATTGTTTCAACTCACAAAATAAAATTACTTACTGACTCTAACAGCGCTTCAGAAAATGGCTTCTGCTGCAAAACGCCGGGAATTGATTAATCGGGGATAAAAACGAAATACGTATTAATTAAAATAGGTTTATTAATCGTCTGTGAAATTATTCAATACTTATAACTCGTTACTTTTATGCGCTCGTTGCTACCTAAATGGCACTGTGGTCCAACCTCATCTCTTCTTTTGATGATCCCTTTAAATTATTAATATTAAAACTAATCTTCTTAAGTAGGGCTTTACAGCTGGCACAGGTTTGTATCCCTGGCTCATCCATTGAGAACTTGGACCATTTGCTCACGTGTCCCATGGACCCTACCACCTGCACGATAAAGGGTTTAGAATAGCTGAGGGCTGTCAATGTGGCCGCCATCTTGTCGAGAAAATTTTGGTCGATATCGTAAACATTAAATAAATATAAAATTTAGTAAAAAACAATTTACAATAAAATTGTTATAATCAAATCAAAGTAAAAGATAAGAATAACAAACATGCCTGAACTAGGATGTTCTTATGTTTCATGCGAAAATAAACTCAATAGCTGCCCATCCTAAAATTACACTTACAAATAACAGTTTATTTCTTAGTAACTAAGTTAAACTAATACAAATAAATCGATAATATAATGTTCATTTAGAAACATACATTGAACCCAGATGAAGAATATATGTAGATTACAAGAATACCTATATCACATTATCATTTATTGCAAACACGTTCATTTCGGCTGAGTTCATACTCTGATAGGGCACAGAAAATGTTTGTATACCTACTAGATTTCCATCATAACTACATATACAAAGTGAAATCTATGTCGTGAACCCCATTTTTTGTTAGAGTTGCCTAAGGTACACATAAAGCAACTGGCAACTGATTGGCACATAACGTAGGTAATTAAAAAAAAACTGGGAATTGCTTATCATTATTGATGGTCACCCTATTTAGTTTATGTGAATGTGTAGCAAAAATTCAAAAGCGCCAAATATCACCTAATCTAGCATTTTGTGGCAACTACGTGCCAATTTTGATAATCAGTGTAGGGGGTAAGCACGAGCTGATAAAAATTAAGAAAAAACAGTTAGAAAAAATACTGATTTAAAATTTCACTCATACAACGAGCATAGGTAAGTACTGCATATTCGTCTCCCACCCCTAGCACACTAGCGTTTGTCGCGGACATAAAGCATTCGTCCCTTTTGCACACGACCATCGGTTAGAAGGGGCTCTGTCTATTGGTACGCCAATAAAATTGAACAATTTCTATTGCTTATATTTCGCGTCGAAGCTGTTGCTATATTAATTTTCATTAAATGTGTACAAAATGTTAGTATCTATATCTCATTTTTCTTATAAAGGGGGAGACAGAAGCAATTAATGTGCAATCAAAGTTTTATAAAGCTTTTGGACGTATAATATTATGAGCAAATAAATATTTTGTTACACATATATGTAAATTCGATTGTTATTAACTGAGTAACTTCATCTATGCTGTTATTTCTACATAATGCGTACATATGTTGAGTTAATATAAAATGTAACACCTATTGTATACCTACCATATTGAGAAAAGAATCATATCTATTCTATTTTTTTTGTCTTTATAAATTAATTATATACATTTATCTTCACAATAACTTAGTTAAATCACGTTAAATTAAGAACCCGTAGCGGTACATCATTGCCGCAAACAAATGGTACAAGCCCTAGATAAAGCAATGATATATACGAGTATACTTTCCTACATATGTTGACAAACTACCGTATTTGTTATAATTAGGAAATTAGTTTTGATGTGTAGGTAATAAATCAAAATACTGTAATTTATACCCAATGACAGTTATAATATGTACCTTCTCTAAAAGCCAGGTTAAATGAAAACTAGTTATATCAATAAAATTTACGCTCTGCAGTCCACAGAGAAAGTACAGTGGTAAACACAAAACGTAAATAATTATGCCAGTTTTTAAAAATATATTAATTTTTAGATGTCAGTTTCCCAGTTTTCAAATAAAGAGTTAATTAATTTTTTATTTTTAACTTATATTTGAAAGTTAGATTATGAGCCTAGATCGCTAAGAAAATGCTATAAAATAAATAATTGATGCACTCGTGATTTTAGAGCTTTAAAGCTAAGTCTATATAAAGTTAATACAGTTGTAAGCCTCCTAAGCCTATTCCAATGTCGTGCAGTAGGACAGTCTATAAGAGTATATTTAAATAAAGTGAGCCTAGTTCGCCAGTTCACAAAAAAACGAAAATTTCAAAACTCAAAAGCGGGCAATTACAACTAAAATCATTTAGTTAGAACGAATTGTGTGTGTTTTTGCTTTAAAAAGGATGATTATCAACAATCATTTACACTAACAGCCGTCATCTAACGGATGCTATAAATACCGCGTTTATTTAAAACACTACAGTAAAATCTAAAAAATCGTAAAAAAGGATTGACTTAGTTTGGTATATTGTTTTATGAACTTGCAGCAATAACAAGTTTTATAGAGTTACGCAGAAAGATAATAAAAATCATTGTTAATAGTATATTCATCATCAGAACTACAAACATTACACTTTTAGGTAAACGTGGCTGCGATAGATATAGGTACGTATCTGTTCTATCGGTCAGTTTAATAAAGCCTTTATTGCGGTTTAATTAGCGTTAGTGTGCCAACAATCGTGGTCCCAAACGACGCGCGTCATCGCGATTGGTGTCAAGGAGAGCCCGTTGTTTACCTCCGGCAACGCTAGCTCAAATAGCTCAATACTGCACCGCTAAACACCAATAAAGCTGGCCGTTCACCAATTTTACGGTGATTACCCGACGGCGATTGTTCTAATACTTCTTATAGGCGACTTTACCCCGGACAATGATCGGCGCGCTCGGTGCGTATACGGCAGTCCATAAAATTGGGTGACGCCATTTTGTTCCGAGCTGTCTTTTTATTGAGCACTGTATAAATTTATGGAATCATCATCGAGTTGTATGGACTCCTCTATTCGTTCGCAGTCGGGTCCATAACCATTACGGATTGTATTTTGATACAAGTTTATTTATATACACTTGTTAAGGCATTGGTTGCATGAATCGTTTAGAAACAGTTTAGGTCATAATTAGAAAACATAAGATCATATGAAGGCCTTAACATTAGATACAAAGGTTGGTAATTACCTAAATTAGCTGGTAAACGGTCTATAATTAAAAATAGCAGCGTAATTATTATCAGGTACTACAATACTGAGTACCTATGGATATAATTGTGACTTTAGATAATTTACTTAGTAATAAAAAAAATTTTTTTTAGATACAGTCCATAGATAATATTCGTCATAAAAAGCACTTAAACAACTTGATACTTAACCTATAGCTAAGTTTTTGACTATTATTTGCACTTCATTTGAATGTGTAACCCCTACTTACTCGGTGTAGACGCCGCTTCGCATTATTTGCCCGAATTACCTTCGTTTATGATTATGATTTGTTTACGAGTGTCTTCTCTATGATTCGCGCACGCGCAAAAAGAACTTTTATCTTGTTAATTGAAGAGATTCTCAAACAGGTTTAAAGGTGTAAAATTAACCAAATTAAACTATAGGAAAACGTCTAATTACACTGTAACACTGTGTGCAAAAACGCAAGAACTTATTGCGAAAACGAGGAATAAATTTTCATTTGGTCTAGTATTATAATTTCACTGTAGGTAGCTTACTCAATGCTATATTTATCTACATTATTATAATTGCTACCGGTGCGTTGTATAAGTTAATTAGCTGGAATAAATAATGCGGACTTAAAATGAGTCGTTGGTTGGCAGCTGTATATAGCCGCGTGTACATAATGGCCGCGAGGGCTCGTTATTTTCTGGTCAATTGCCGCTTTACTGCGCCCGCGCATCCTCGCTTCCAATTACTGCCCAGCCGCCAACGCTATAAAATTCACACACGCTATAATAAAACCCTATATCAAACACTCCTCACATCAATCTTCTACTCTGCCCCTATAACGAATAAGATCCATTTTAAAATTGAGAAGTCCAAGCCGCTTACAACGATAACAATAAAACAGATGCAAATTACGCTTAGGTAAAACGTGTCTGAAGTCCGTCCTGGGCTTTTTTTTATAATTATGCCGGGCCGGTTACTTGGAAATGCATTCACGAGAAATCGGAGAGGGTTTCTTGATGTTTAATAGGCTTAGATTAAAGTTAAAAGCCGGGCCGTGGGCTCGGAGGCCATTAAATGGTTCTCAGGACGCGGCAGATACATGGCTTAGCTCTCATTAGAACGTTGGAACTAGGAACAAAAAATATACACGAATAAAACTCAAAAGAACATCCAAATTTTATCGACTAATAGGTTCTGAGAGACTCGGCCAATTCCTTGGCGTCTTTTAACCAATAACGAAAAAGACTTTTTTTATGATGCTTTGTCAATTTGAACGACGGCAATAATAGTAGATATTCTCTTTACGTGACAATAGTTTTAATCCCGTTCTAATTAAGGAGGTCGAAACGAGGAAAACAAACAGCTCAGGTGGCAAACAAATGTTTTTCTGGCAAACTTTATCCAGTTTATCCTAAAGCTTATTATGAAGCTATTGTTCATTTTTTGAAACGGTATGGAGACAAAACATAAACGGCATTAGTAGGCACCTGGGGGTAAGTGCAAATGCGGGTATCGCAGGCATACATTTCGAAGGTTTTCAGTACCGTAATAAAAATTAAGTTTTGCAAGAACAATTGAGTGGGTTGCCGACAAAGGGTGTTTGAAGTCGCCGGCAGCATCCGCTTTCTCTCGGCAGATACCTCCGGATGTGACGTGGCCTTGTGGGAGAGAGCTTTTCACGATTACTTGATAAATTCCTATCCTGCAAAGCATTTTAATTTTAATGTCTCATTCGTCTGGAGGTAAGATTAAACATTAGAATCAAAGAAACAAAAAAACATTAACCGTTTCTCGGTTATCTTAAAAGAGTATTCTCTGAAAATAGCTCGAGTAGTCGCTAATTAATAATGTTTTAAAATTGTTTTTGTTAAAAAGTGAGGTCTTATGTGATCCTTTTTTACAATATCCTCTCTAGAACCTTAGTTCTTTTAGTGGCCATTTACTTTAAAATTGTCTTCAATTTAAACCTCATATTTATGTATACGTTTTGATACCGAATTAAAAATTCTATAACTTTTCCATTTACCCTTTCATTACGTTAAAGTATAATACGCTTCAATGGCACGAGCACTAAACCCAATAAACTCTCAGCAAATTATAAACCGCAAGCATCCACACCGACGAGGCGAGCGCAGCGTGCATTCTGCATGCACTTCCCGTTTCTTAGCAACTAACAAAAGGAGGGGAACCTGTGGGGGGCGGAGACGGGAGGAAAGGCGTAGTGTAGCGAGCCAATAAAGGCGCGCAGTAAATCCACGTAATTTAGAGCGGTTGTAAATTATAGTTCCGCTATAAACGCGGGCCGGCGTACCTGCCGCGCCCGCTGCCCAGCGTCGGCGTCACGCCACCGGCGAATAAATCAACGGCGACGCTGCTCGGCTGTTCCGATAACGACTTTCAAAACAAATGCGCCGTGTGCTCAGTGTGTTATGTAATTTTCGGTTCAGTTTCAATCACTGAAATATCATGTCTAAGGGTGAACCTGGACGCTCGGTCTTTAAATTGGGACGGCGAACCTCGTCTTCTCACTAAAAGTGATGGTTAGGAGTACAATATAATAGTCATACAGTTTCGGGATTGTTGGTCAGTGAATCCTGTGCAATAGGAATTTTTTTTGATAGCATTTCTTGTAGGTGACGGTCATCATTGCCAGTGACCCAGTAATTATTATGAGATATTATCACGGCGGATAGGGTGCCAAAATGTTTTGCAGAAGGTGTTTAAGAGCGTGTTCACAGTTCAGATATTTTGAGTTTCTTGTCCGCATTGATATATCTATAAAATGCTCAATGTTAGGTAAGGTTTATGAAAATGAAAAATTTATTTTGCAAGTAGGCCATATAGGCTCTTTTACTTGTCTGAATCTACTAGCGCTACTAAGATTCTACTGAGAAGAAACGCCACAAGAAACTCAGGTCTTTAGAACGTCTTCAGAACTTTAGGTCTGTGACCCTAAAATGACCAGCTCAGGTTTAATTTATCTCTCCCTGCGTCTCTGTCAAAAAAATGTCATTAGAAAGGGACGCACATAAAGATAAACTTAGGTAGACTATACTACACCGGTCTTTTAGGGCCACAGACTTAATTCTAAAAGTATATCAGAAATTATGTGAACTCGCGAGTCTTCTCGGGAACAAAGAGCTTTCGCTATGTGTAGGTATCTACTACGCTGTAGCGAACGAACTTTGTCTGGGCCGTTTTAGCACTGTCGGTAAGAAACCTTTTATTAACGGTATTCAGCAATTATGATATTCCGAACGATTTTAATTGACAGTATGGAGAAATAGCAACTAACTCCATATGTTAACAGAAGTCATTTCCATTTGGTTGAGACACCTACGCGAATGAAATAGTATCGAGGTGTGATTTCTTCTCAAGCTTAATCGAGGCGTGGTTAGTGAAGCATCAATACGGTGGCGACAAAAATAATTTAAATGAAACACAGGTAATTTCACATTTTAAGAAATTCAATATTAGAGTTGTACCTAGATTCTCGTAACTTGTTTCAAGGAATGTTCATTACACTTACCTCACTGAAAATCAGTGCCTTAGGCATTATGGATGTTTGGTGGTATTCGACACAACTGTGGTTTTATTTTTATCTGAAAGCTAACTAAAAGGTAGGTACTGTCAAAAATTAAAACTCAATATAAATTGCATATTGGTAGAACTAGTGTACTTAGTGCAATATGTTCCTGCACTGCGCTTGCGCTGTAAGATTTACGAGTATTCTTGCGTTTTTCGATTATCTCAACCCTTCCCGGCCGTACCTGCAAACACTATAAACCCCATGACGCCGTCGCCTTGACTTTACGATTACACATTATCTGTTTTATCTGACCTAAAACTCCTCAACAAAGAGATAAAGACCCACATTTACGCCGCCACATGTAAATAAATTATCCAGGGTATTGTATGTCTAAGTAAACTGAGGATACGTAGCTATATTGTGGAGCGAACGTCGTAAATCATTGGGGTTGCATCGGGCGTCACGCCACGTAAAAGGGTTCATTTTATAGTCTGACGTCTGCCTACGATGTAGCGATAAGTGAAATGTTACTTTTATTAAAAAAAGTTTTTATTTAACTTGGCTCGGATTTGTTGTTTTGTGCTTCAAAAGAGCAGACACCGGCAAGCACCATACAATATACACTGATTGCAACATTAGAGCAACATTTATTGCAACTTTGCGATATCTACATTATGTAAATTAAATATCTACAGTTGGGGAACAAGCAAAGACGCTATTTGCTGCACAATATTGAATTTGCTTTGGTTAAACAGTTTTTTCGTATGCTTATTGAAATGTTCATAACAGCGGATTCTGATATTCAATGACAGGTATATTAAGTATACTTTATATATTATATACATAAATGTATAAAGTGCCGGGTTCTAATGTAAAAAAAAACGTTACATTTACCACGTACCTACCGTAATTGAACCGAAGTTATTTTTTCTTTTATATAAGACTTAAGAAATATGATCGCAGAACTAGTGTAACAGCTTACAAAACTCATGAAATGCTAATCTGTAAACTGTTTTGCTAATTGAAATTAATTTTGTCATTACCTCAACAAAATCACGAGTAACCGAAATACATATGTGTAACGTCGGCGAGTCGACCAAGAGACGAATGTTGTACGTAGTGTGTACAGAACCTTTGAGATACCATTTTTTTAAAGGGATGTCTGGACTCTGGAGATAAGAGAATGTATGCCCAATGTGCATAGTGTTCGATTAAAAAGGTAGAGTCGGTCTTTTCTCATTGATATTGATAGAGTACTAGATTTTAGAGTTAGACTTTGGTGCTTCTAAAATAATGCTCCATTTCAATAAAAAATATATTTCTTTGTTTAATTTTTGGTTGAATATGTACCCTTCAAAGCGATCTAAATATCTTCTCTAAAAAAGGTAGCGTCATAAAAGTTTTCAAACTGTCACTCATTAATTTAAAGTATATTTTATTGAATTAATTAATATAATTAGGCATATGTACCTGATTTAATTTAAGTAACCAACTTCGAATAAATGTGCAATGGATTCTGGGGTCCATTTCACAATACCACATACACTTTCTAAGTCTATTGGATAATTTATTATCCACTTTAGATTAAATTTAGGTTGTAGTTTCGCTATAAGCGAACAGTGCACATTCGTCTCGAAGAAGTCATGGGAGGAAGGCGTAATCCCGCCGATGCCCGTTCGGCATGTATCGCAGGCACTCGCAGGTTCGTTATCTGCCATCGCGGCCCCGCCCCGCGCCTAACATGGCGGCGGCCGGCCGGACCATTTATATCCCTCATGAAAACCACTCTTATAATTAATTCACAGCAATCACATGAGCTGTGGCACAGCTTTTATGTTTATTGTTACAATATTAAAGTACACATTTTGATTTCTCCAGAGTGTCACTGTCATAACATTTTATTTTCTAAATGTGTTTATTTAGGCATCAGCTGTTATGATTATTGCTTAATTGTTACGCAAGTTTTCACTTAATAATATGATACGGTCCAGTCGACTTTCATATTTGATGACAATACGTACCTACCTACTGTTTGGTTTATTGTCCTAATTCTTTGTAGCATAAACGTACGTGCCCTACGAAATGCTGTTTTAATTTAATATTAATTAATGAAAATGCTTTATTATTATGTAGCCCTATAGGGTATTAAATGGTTTTTAATTACGATTTCGTGATATTTTTTTACGAAGCAGTTTTCCTTATACCATCGATGTGGTAAATGGATGTATGTACCTGCCTTAGTTTTTGTGATAGAAAAGGCTTGTTTTTAAACTTCGGCTTGAGTGTGAATTCTGTAGATAATGATTAAAAATAAATTAGTGCCTAATCAAAATAATGAGAATTCCTGCGGCCCTAAAATAACCGCCCAAGTATAATTTATCCTACTGGGCTCCATCTAATTTAGTGTCATAGGTAAGGGATGCACTGGAAAGATCCAATTTGGGCGGTCATGTTAGAACTATTAGTCATTAGTAATGTAAGTCACTCATGAGTTAGTCACTTCTCATGGGATTACAACGATGATCACTCTACTGTCTGAGTAATAATTGGGTCTATTACCTCCTTTACTCACACTAATCTGTTCGCAACAATCTCATAACAATTACAGTTTTTAATAACACACAGGTATACATGGTTTTTCTCTAATTTAATTGACGTTGTATGTTTATCCGTGCTGTCCATGAGTTAAAGTTGGTATTCAGTAAAATACAATTTTGAAAACACGATTTAGCGGTAACGCCAGAGGCATTTAAAGTGTGGGTAAAACAGTTGAATGGCCCATTTATGCCTTTACGGAATTACAGGCTGCTATGTAGGGAAGGATAGATCCTTAAGTAGTCTAATATGCATTTTGTAAAACTGTGTAATCTAAGTTGGTGGTGGGATTCACGAAAAAGCACTGAATCACCTCCACCGGTACAACTCTACAAGTTTTTTTTAAACCGCTTATTGCAAATGAACTTCCTATAAGATAAGCGAATATTAATTAATTTCACCTTCTTGTTTTTATGGAAACCACTCAACTAGTTTAGTCGTGCACTAAATCAGCAAGCCCGCAATTAGCGACGGAGTGACGATGCCATTAAATTAGCACTGATGCGACGCAGATAGCCGAGGACATGAGCAGCTATGTCCTTTTAATTACTTGGAGTCATTAAAACTTAAAAGCATATAAAACACTCGAGTGCAAGATATATATGTAACTTAATTTGTATAGGCCGGTACCTAGACTTTGCCTTCTTTGCCGTGGTGGCGCTCGACGAAAGGGACCATTCATAACTTACGTCACACGATTTTTAAGACTTCAAGACCCCCGCCCCTCCTTGTCACGCTCTTTAAGATGGACTGTCACGTTTGCCTTACCCCCCTCCCCCCCTAGCGTGACGTAATTTATGGATGTCCCCAAATTTAGACGGCGGCGAAATCAGCACTTACTAGGGCTTCAGTTTTACGAGGCTTGCGGAAAACTATAAGGTAACTGAATTTTGTAATTTTAAAATACTATTTTGAGAGGTGTAATGTCGCCATTGCTTCTTTGCATGTTAGGTTAGCCAATGTCGCTGTAACGCTCAGCGAATTGCAACTATAATTGTGTTAGGTATATCATCATTATCATTCCGCTTATAATGTATATGTAATAGTAGGTAAGTACGTTCTACTGTCGGGCAAAAGCCTCCTCTTACAATGAGAAGGCTTGAGCTAAGTTCCCACGCGGAGTGCATACTTCACACCTCATGCACATCATTAAACTGTTTCGCAAATGTGTGCAGGTTTCCTGGTGAAATTTCCTTTTACTGTAAGCTCATGGTAAATTTGCAACGAAAGTTCTAAGGATGCCCAATTTTTTGGTTTGAATCGATCTTTTGGATCGCAATGGATCGTAAACCATTGAATCGATCTACGATCTAGATCGCATGGGTTTGAATCGATCTAGCAAAGATCGCATAAATCGCATCTTAATCCATACTTCCATTTTTCCATAGTAATATTGTAAATCCAAAAAGGAGTTTGATAGCCTTCCCTAAAGTCGTATGTAACAGAGAACCAGAATCATTTGTTTTTGTTGTTGTAGCCAATCTGGCGGCAGTCGAAGTAGGTACAGTGGGTAGCATAATGATCAATAATTCGATAACCCTCTCTTCTGGCGGCAGTTGGGTAATTAATGCAGTGAAATGAACCGGTTCGAGCTGGCAGTAGTTTGAAGTACAAAAAATCGTACTTACGATTTCAGCTGTTATTGTACTGGAAGTTTCTCCAGTTTTGCTTAAACTTTTATTTACATCACTAATATCACTATACGTCTCCTTGTGGTGTCGTTTTAAATGATTTGTCAAGTTGGTGGTATTTCATTTTGTTTTAACCAACAGTTGACATCCTACTGTATTAAAATTTATAAAATTCGCCTAGTTTGTATGTTTGGATGTTTGTTACTCAATCACGCAGAAACAACTGAATGGATTTGGATGAAATTTGGCACACATATAGTTTATAACCTGGATTAACACATAGGATACTTTTTATCCCGTAAAAATGCATAGTTCCCACGGGATAGCCATAAGTGAGTTATAAGCCGCCGTGACGTGATGAGCAGCAAAGCAACTAATTCTCATTCATTTGTCCAGGAAATATTACAGATTGCATGCTTCAATTAAGCAAGTCTACGCGGACGAAGTCGCGGGCTATAGCTAGTAATTTATATTTTCCACCCGTGTCACTTAATAAAAAAGTTCCAAACATTTGATTTTACTGGCGGAGCCATTTTAAAGACACATCACGCTCTCATGATTATAATTCGTTATACAAGATCAAACAAAGGAACCGTCGGGCAGTAAAATAAACGAAAAATGATCACGTACCTTCATATTTCTTTTTTAACCCTTTAACCGGCGACTTCATTTTCACTTCATGTAATAAGAAACAGGGGGCCTAGCACCATTAGCACGCTAGCTTTTATCGTTGACATAAGACATTTATCCCGTTCTAACAAGTAAGCGTGTGCGAGAGGGACGAAAGCGTTTAATTGCGCGATAAACGCTAGCGTGCTACTATAGCTGATTTCAATTTCAACTTTGGTCAAGAAATATTTACGTTTTGCATATCGTACTATGAGAATTTAATAATAACAATCATTCGATTTTTTTCATCCGATCTCTTAAGAATACGATTCGATCTTGTGGAAGATCGAATCGAAGTGAATCGATTCAAAAAATCGCAGATCGTATTGCAAAAGATCGATATTCCAAAAAATCGATTCAGATCGGGCATCCCTAGAAAGTTCACACATAGGTTCCGTAAAACTTAGAGGTGCCCACGACCCTTTTTGGGCGGCAGTAGGTTGAACCAGGTCTGTAGGGGATATACTAAGGTTATTTTTTTGTAAATAGACGAGTCTGTTTTAGTCAATTTTAAATAGATGACAGAATTGCCAGTTTTCCAAGTCAAATTTGATCGATTTTCTGGTTATCAAACAAAATTAAGGTATATATATTTTTTAAACCGGACACGTGCCAATGCGACACCAACGTGAAAAAAAATCAAACTAATATTATAAAAGCGAAATTCTATCTGTCTGTTTGTCCGGCTTATACGCTTAAACGGTAGAACCGATTTGGGTGAAATTTGGTACAAGGATAGTGTAACACCCGGGACCGAACATTGGTTAATTTTTTTTTCACAATCTATTTCTAATGGGGGACGAAACATCATCATCCTGAAATGATACCAAATTCTGGCGCGATAGCGATAAACGAACTCTACGCGAACGAAGTCCGGACAACAGCTAGTAACGAATAATCGAATAGGATCGCTCGATTCGTGGGACGCAAAAAATCTACAAGCGCAGGTAGCTTCTAAAATTTACGCCACCCCTATACATATATCCTAAACTTAGTAAGTTAGGTAAATTATGATTATATCATTATACATATAGGTTTTTGATGCATTTATTAATCAGCAGTGTCTGTGGAAATGCAATTAATGCAAATGCAATGAACTGAATAAATTTTTCAATGTTTTTTTCACAATTTTCAAATAAATGTATTTTTGATATTACCATTATTTGCGCACTTAAGTAATCAAATCGGTCTGATGCCAGTGTGTCTGTGTATGTTTGCCTGTAAAAAACGTAGGTCCAATTAATTGTAAACAAAAAGATAAGAACAATTTACATTACTTAATCAATTATTCAATATAACAGAATTTGTAGGATCCAACGCGTATCCAAGAAGAAAAAAAAGAAATAATAATTGTACCTTTTTTTTAAATTGGTTACTAATAGAAAACAATAATGTAAAACATAATTGACTTTTAAAAAAAATCGACTAAAACTCCGAACAAACTATTTATTTGCATCAAGCAAGGTTTGCGAGATGTGTAAATAATTTTAGAATCCGTACAATTGTAATTAGAAAAGGAGAAAAATATCCAAGTAAATTAAAGTAAATAGACAAAGCTAAAAAATCATTTCATTATCGTACTGTATTTTCAAATAATAAAATATAAAGAGAACTAGTAAAAATGAAAATGCGAATTGAAATCATTCACAAACCACCGGGTTTGCGGTGATTAAAATATATTGTGTCGTAATAATAGGAACCTTTGATGCGCGACTCCCGACTCACACTAGGCCGTTTTTTGGTAAAGTACCTACTGGTAACGGATCCGTCACAAACTACAGCAACTTCTTGATTTACAGTCGTTGTTTAATTAAAAAGTATCATATTAATGCAACTATGAATCAGCCAGGCTAACCCGATACAGTTTAAACAAACAAGCCCAATCAAATTGTGAAATTGCTATTAAAACAGTTTGCATTCATAATATTTCGCGAGAGCAGTTACCGGGGTCCCGCGGGGCCATTTGTCGCGCGGGACTCCCGGGGGGCCCGTTAGCCGCCGCCTCTGATTTATTCCTCGCCCGCGCTCCCGCAATACATCTGACACATAAATGTCTCTTTGCTTCCTTTTACGTTTCGCGAATTTGTTAGGTGCGCGGGGAATAATGCTTGGACCTATCCTGCAGAGCGCGCTGTGTGTATAGGTACCTACCACAGAAATATTTCTTATTTACCTACCTATCGGGTGATTCTATGAGCATGCCAGCGCCGCGTTCAGTGTCGAGGCAGCGAGCATTTAAGTTAAGTTAAGTGCATATTTTATTATGTCACGAAAGAACGTAACTGAATTCCTATTAGAACCAGACTAACAGTCCATAACGAAAAGCCGTAACTACTCAATATTCTGATATTTAACATAACGAAAAACTAAACTTTTGTCAATCGTAGACCACTTGCTATTTTTTCAGTGTTCCCTTTGACTTCACTTTAATGATTTTTTACAAATCTATATTTTACTACAAACCACAAGATGGTCCGATGACCTCGTACAGGTGGCAGGAAGGCGCTGGTTGCATTCTGCTTCCAACCGGCCACTTTGGAAATCCATGGAGGAGGCCTATGTCCAACAGTGGACTTCTTGTGGCTGAGATGATGATGATGATGATGATATTTTACTATATTTTTTCTTTACTAAATGGACCAGTTTTTCTTCAGTCATCGTAAAATTTCCAAACAAGTATCAAGTCAAGTGTAATTGCTCTATAGAACATACTGAGACTTCCCACCTTTGAATACATCTAAATTAATTTAATATAATATTTTAAATAATGCTTATAAGAATCTAGATACTGGGAGTCACTTATGTTAAGTCGGAAAAAAGTTGTCCACTTATAAGTTAAAATCGATCCCTGGGGATCGGTATAGATCACTTTGGGAGTCACTGGTTTATATGTCCATATTTTAAGTTTATAATAATAATAAATTTACTTGTTTTTAGTTTTTAGCTTATGATGGGCAGTGTAGGCGAAAAGCTACTGTAGACTGGTAGTTCCGAAGAGGATGTCGTGGATTTGTAGAGATAGAGGGCTCATTGTCTCTGTTCCGAATTTATTTGATTGACAATTCATAAATTTGATGGGACAAATTACACAAATTGATCTAGTCCCAAGCTAAGCAATGCTGACGTTATGAGTCCTAGACAACGACATACGAATATTTCCTTAGTTAAATAAATACATATAAACATCCATAAATCGGGAACAAAAATTCATATTCGTCATACAAATATTTGCCCCTATCGCTATCTGGATTCAATCTTAAAAACTTTAGCTTCGTAGTCACTGACCACTAGGTTATCCGGTTGTCAATAATACAATAATAATGTTGTTGCCTTACTATGTACATCCATTATGCGTGATAAAGCTCCTTGGTTTGCAATAATACGTGTTACATAAGAAAACAACCAGTCATGTTATGATTCCTCCATGCGCGCATGTATACCTTCCCAATATTGATGCCCTTTTCAAAGTCTGCAAGTTCCTGACATATCTTGATTATGAGAATTGAGGGCCTGATAGAAGTGATAATTTCTAGGCTCTCTTTATACTTCTAGGAAAATTATTTTAGGAGATAAGTAGCTATCTACATGGCTATAAGATACCTAGGCAAAGACATGTCTTGACCACTTAAAAAGGGCAGCGGCACGAACTCTCCAGAACGGACGTGCTCGTTAAATGATATGAGAGATAAGTATTACGAAACATCATAACCATTTTAACTAAGTACTTACATTTGAACTCTTAACGACCTTTAATAACTATGTTCGATAATATATAGATAACAGCGCAGTTGTTCTCATTCAGTGGTTGTTTCAACTCAATGCAAGAGCAGCAAGAACTATGACTTACCTAATAAGTGTAACAGCGGTGAACAACCTGGATGGTGATCAGTTTGAGTGGATGTTCGCAAACGTGATAGAGTTATGCACGGATGCAGCAGTGCAGGTGAAGAAGAAACGGCCGTTTGCCAGTGTAGGTGAACTGTGCGATGCGTTTGGTAAATATTTAGATGATCTGACGGAAAACGGTGAGTGTATACCTAGCTTGTTAAAGTTCAATAATCAGAAATTTATCAGAACTGCGAATATCCCTCCGTGCGGATCTGTCTAACTAGTCTAGCTTTATAAAAAAGATAGGGACCCACTGAGAATAATGTGAACTTAGATGGTCATATCATATTAGGGCCACCGAAGCAAGTGGTCAATTATATTCAACAACTTGTATTGCCATAGAACAATAAAGGCTCATAACGTTTATCGTAAATTTAAAGCATCCGCCTTTACAAGTTTAATAGTTAAAAAGGCATTGTTTGCGTAAAAAAAAATAGTAAGTATAGTCCTTCGGCGGCACAATCATGTAGCCCCAACTAACATGACCGACCGAGTTTAAATTATCGCTATGTGCGCACCTTTCTTAGACACTACTCATAGTTAGACAGAGCCGCAGAGCAGGGAAGGATAAATAAAGCCATGTCAGACAGGGCCATGGGCGTACCCAGGGGAGGGGGGGGGGGGGGGTCGCAGGGGGGGCAGCTGCCCCCCCTGGAAATCTCGCAGAACATGTATGAAATGCACGGTGCAATTGCTAAAAAACCGCGCGCGAAGATGGCGGACAAAGATTACCGAATCTAGCATCTGACTTGCCCCCCCCCCCCCCCAGGCTAGAAGCTAGGTACGCCCATGGACAGGACCGCTGAAATGGCGCAGGCTTTCAGAAAGAGGGGCCTTTGGCAATAATATCTACGGGACGCCTTAATTACTCACTATCGAATGACTGTTACTAAGTACTATTGCAAGTGTAACGCTTGAAAACTAGTATTGTATGTCAGCGAAACATACGTTGCACTGCGCTCCGTCAGGATTCTGCTGCCCCATAGCACAACATGAAGCACGCGGTGTACTAAAATAGTGTAAATCTAGCATCACTAGATGACCAATGCAGTGACAAAGCAAATCCCGGCCACTGTGTTATCCGTACTGTTATTATTCCAGAGAAAATGGTCGTCCTACAGTTGCATCCAGACCTTGCCGGTCGGCTGGCGGCGCAGGGTGAACTGACTCTCGAGTCCAGTTCAGAGCAAATAAGCGCAGGTCTCGATCGCCTGACCCCCGAACAGAAAACTCTCATCGACTACAATAATGAGAAGTAACTATAAATTATTAGTCAGCTATTCAGATGATATAAGAGAACTTGGCATAACAAGTAGATAAAACTACGCATTGTGGCATTTAAAAGCGCTATTTTAAGACTTAGGCCGGATTCTACGCCTGTGATCCATTTAATTATAAAGAACATAAAAACTTGAAAAATAAAATTTAGAGATAATACACAAGACTCATAATAGGCGGACTTATCGCTTTAAGCAATCTTTTTCAGACGCAGTTCCAGATCCATTTAAAATCTGTAATTTTTTGTAAGTAATAAGTATCTCGAACGCGAGATGAATGTCGATGAATGCCAGAATTGGAGGTCAGGTTTTTATGATCCACATCTCTAGTTACATCTGTATAATATGGTCATAATCCATTAAAATTACGGTTAATCCTTGCTAAAATGTGTCAATTTAACCTACGAAGAGGTAGCTAGCGCCATCTATTAATGTTTACTTGCATTCACTGAAATGCAAGACAAACCACACGCTTGTTAAAGTTTGCTACATTTCGTTAACGCAGCGCCATCTCTTGGCATTTCTCTTGCGTTACAGTTTTAGCTACAGTTCCTTCAGAAGCGCTGATTTAGCTGGTTGTTACAATAGTAACTTTTTAAGAAAGTCAATCAAGCCAATTTGATTTTTCTTTTATGAGCGAATTCTTTTTGTCGAGAAACTGGCCGTATTAGTTCACGAATGTAACTCAGTTTAAACCGAGCTCACATTCCACTTCCATACTATGCTAGTATGAAACTCGAACTTGAGTTCGGTTAAGAACTACGACCCTAAAAGACTATAATTATCCCAATGAGCTGGAAACCAGACCGACAGGATCACTGTTATTGGGATGTTCACTCAATATGAATGTAATTTTTCCACAGGTACAAAGCAAAATTCGGCTTCCCGTTCATAATATGTGCGAGGGAGAACAAGGTGCCCGCAATAATTGAAGGCTTGCAGCGTCGCTACAACAACACTCGTGCGCAGGAGATCCTCGCCGGAATCGAAGAAGTCAAGAAAATCTGCAAACTTAGGATACTGGATCTTGTCAAGGAGGGGTGAATACGCCAATAAAATTACTAAGAACAATGTTTTAATTTAACTTGTGTGGAGTAAATGAGTTGCTACTATTTTATTGCATTTTGAAATTGAGCAGATGGTCAAGTGTAGTAGAATTGTTTTAAACTTTCGCGATTTTCACACATACTCGTATTTACCTCGATGTTTCGGCCATTGAAACATGGCCGAAACGTTGAGGTAAATCAACAATATACTTTTATGGCGTTAAAGTCCCGATAACGTTATAATTAAGTGTAGTAGAACTTCAAAATAAATAATTTCGTAGTATCATGTCATTATGTACGTCATGTATGGGAACGTAATGCAGCTACCTACTTTTACATATATATTTTGGTGGTATATCAAAAAAAAATACATTAAAGCGTTGTTAGTAAGCGCAACGCCATCTCTTAGTTTTTCTTCTGCGTTACAAATACAGTCAGCCAATTCGATTTATAGGCCACTGTAGAACCATTTCACAATAAACGTCATAATGACTTCTGAATAAATGTCATAATATCCCAGCGATGACGCATTGCGACAACGTTCTCCAGTGGCATATGAATTAAATTTGTTGACTATATGTCTTTCAGAAAACTGGTGTAGCTGATAGTTTCAACAATTACGCTTAAGGAAACCCAATCAACGCCTATAAATTATTTCTTTTTTAACCACGCCATCTCAAACACAAAAGTCATTCACACACCAAGCTTTTTTTGTAAGTAACAAAGAAGTAAGCAAATAGATATACCGCTCGATCCGATGAGAGGGATGCTTGGCAAGAGCTATGGGAAAAGGGAAAATTTTATGGTAGTATTCAAACCCTGATTCCACCAGGGGGGTTCCACTCCGCAATGTAGGTGCGCTCGCCGCATGTCCTATGGCATAGGCTCAAATTTAAGCAGAATAATCTGTAGTGCTCTACCTCACAAAGTATTAACTTGAATTAATAAAACATTAATACAAAGACGAGATATTTATTCAAAATAAGACTTAACTATTTCACAGCAGTCCAAGTGACCTTTCCACAATGGCATGTGGTTGGCCCGCGACCTCACATAGCTCTGGTGTGTTCAGGATGTCTTCGAAGCCAATGTCCAGGTGTCGGCCAGTCAGGACATCCAGTTGAAGGTTTGAGCTGGGTAGGAAGGGCAGGCGGCCAACCTGGAACCACAAACAAGTATTTGTTAACATAAAAATTTCTTAACTTAAATATGTTAAGCGATACCACAGAGAACACAAAAAGGCATTTATTTAACAAGGGCTATTTGAAAATGAAAATACAATATTTATTTTGCAAGTAGGCCATATAGGCTCTTTTACATTTCTGAATCTAATAGAGCTTCGGAAATGGAAGATACAACTGAGAAGAAACGCCACAAGAAACTCAGCTGTTTTTTTTTTCTTCTCTTTTCAAAACAGATTACAGTGCAATATACATAATTATCACAATAGTACATAACATAGCATACACACATACATAAAAAAAAGATAACAATAAATAGCACAACAAGCTTTAAGCATATTTGCTCTTACAAATGTGCCATTACGGGCGGGACTTGCTATGTTTTGTTTCCTGGCTGACCTGATTGACTAGAGGTCATCCATTAGTACCAATGGATACTCCACAAATTTTCTTGGGACAAGAAACTCTATCAATAAATATTTGATTATACTACATCTCTGCCTTGGAGCTTAACACATTGACTGCCACAAACCCACTAGGTGGGTCCTCTGTTTGTAGAGGATTTTTGCTACAAAGTAGGAACAATTTGTTTTAAGGGCACCACAATGTGGCGAGGGTTTTTTATATTCCTGGTTGGGCCTTAAATAGTTGTGCCAAATTTCTGCACATGTTTTACAAAGCCAAAACAGAGAGACAAATAAGCAGCACTATGCGGCTTGAAACTAAACTATTATAATTTACATTATGATTAAGCCAATAGCTATGCTTGTAGCTCATAACAGCAGTTTTCTGCTTTGTAAGCAAAATTATCAACGAAAAGATAACCCAACTAGCAGGTTCCTGACACTAAATGCGTTTTGGACCATGTTGTAGACCAACATATCTTCAGGCATTGACGTTTACAATTACAATGTCCTAATTATGTTTAAAATTTTATATAGGTCTGGTTCAAGGGTTATGAACCTATTTTTGGCATCATGCCATGACATGCTATTATCACCTTTTTGATGACACATTCAAACCAACAATAGCAAGCAAGTTTCAGTCGCATGCCACCTGTGGCATACAATGCATGCCATAGGTTTTGCCATCCCTGTCACCAGTTGACTGTACATAAATTGTCAGTATACCAAGGTAAGAATAATAATATGTCTGTGTACTTCTTCAACCATACACCCTGAATTTATGTATGTGTTACATACCTTATTTGCAAACTTCATTTCCATTGTTAGTTTCATCGGTGCATGAAGACCTTGGACATTTCGTAACATTGACATATTCATTTTTTCCTCGTTCAAATGATACTGTAAATAAAATAAAAAAACAATTTTAACCTACCTGACAATGCGAGAGAATTTAAATTTACATGGCTATCACTACAATAATTATCATAACAGAATTAATAATTCCATTAAAATACATACACAGTATGTCCACTACTAAAATTTCTTACATTAACTTGCTACATTGTCTGCTTCATTTCCACATACGAGTATCCATGGTTCATGGGTCATGCTCCAGACAGCATTTACAGCAGAAACAAATCTTCAATTTGTTTTTTCCCCCTAATGACAACCACTAGGCTTGGGCTAGCCTCACGTTTTGTTATTCAGCTTGTCTGCAGCGGTAAAAGAAAATTCTGAATTGTAGATGACTTACATTTCGTTCAGACAATTCCAGGGGATGTGACACGCCAATGTTTGACTTGGTAGCTCCCAGCCCAGCTACAAACGGGTCGGGGACTCCGAAGGGGCCTTCCTTGACTCTGGTGTTGCTGCCATGCTCAGGCTTCACTTTCAAAGACGGCAAATCGAAGCTCTGAAAAACAAGCCGTACAAAATACACTACACGATTCTTAACCATCAATAATACAGTAAAGTCAATAAAGCGTTTCTCTTTGGTGTCTTGTCGAGTGACTATAATTGTTTACTAACCATTTTGAATCCTTTTAGTTTAATTAATCAGCAAATACAGTAATACGAATCACAATGATTTTTCCGGTCCCAACGAAACTTCAAGCTCGAGCTTAGGTAAATTCTGTCAATTCACGACAATCACGTAAGTGTTGCCAGGATTCCAGATGCAAAAACAACAAACAAAATAAAGCAGCTTAATTTGACAGCGCTGTGCTCCCGTTCACCCGTTGGATACAATACGAGTAAAACGAATTAAAAAAATACAGTATCAGTATTAAAATTCTTGAATTATATTACAATGGCTGACATGAAATTCTGTAAGACAGATGTGTGTTTCTTAAATACGTTAAAATGACAGGTAATTCGCACTAATCTTGTAAAAAAAAAACAAGATTAGTAGAGTAGTGAAGCGTCTAAAATGTTTTTGCTGAAATAAGAACATGTTGAAGTATAAAATACCACATAATTAAAGGGAAACTAGAAGTAATAAAATAGCAACATTTATATATTTTGATACTTGTTGCCACTTGTAAAAATACTGAAATCGGTTCGGTGGAGGCTGGAGGAGGTTGTAGCCACCTAATCGCTTAAGATGGATTTACAAGGCAAAGTGACTGCTGTTTGTTGCTATAACAACGCTTGTGACTGACGTCATATCAAAAGATTGCTGCGTTTTTATCGCTTGCACTATGCATTGTGAATCAACCTTTAAGCTATTTTTTTTATATTATAAATACTTAGGGCACGGCTACACGGGCGGTTCTCCCGTCGCGGGAAAATGGCGAGAAATCGCTTCTAAACCTCCTAACACACGATTAAATATTAACGTTATTTTACCTACGTTTTTTTTATACAACACAAGGAGGAAAACGATCAAGTGGGTCACCTGATGGTAAGTGATCACTACCGCCCATAGACACCCACAACAACAAGGAGACTGCAGATGCGTTGTCACCCCAGAGGGCTAAGATGGAATATCTTTTGCTCTGTCTTCCTCTCTAAGCCGGAACACAACAGTGCAAGCACTACTGCTCAGCGGCAGGATTACGCACTGCGCGGTTTCCCGTCGCTGTTCACCGGCGGGAGAAAATTTACCACCGCATGCAGCGTCAAGCTAAAGTCTAAATGACAGCGGTTTCTCGTGATTGCGTCATTCACACAATCACGGGCAACCGCTGTCGTGTAGTTTGACCAAAGTTTTACTATATTAATAGACATCCATCATTCATTCAGGTGCACGGTGATGAAAAAAAAACCACAAAAATGCCAACAATAAGGCAACCTTCTCGGTATATACCTATTCTTTGTACTTGAAAGATTAAAAAAAGTTACGTGTCATTTTCAATTCATTCTGTCGTCCGTTCTACTTTTAGTATTTTTTGTTACACATTTATCTGTAATTTAGTATTTATTAGCAACCATGGCAGGTAAAGGCAAGAAACCCAAGGAAATGGTAGGTTACATTAAGTTCAATTCTATTACCTAGTCATAAAAATATTATTATACCTATACAAAAAGTATTTAAAAGATACCTAATTATTTTGTATCTAGTATTTCAGATACCATTCCAGAAAGTTATTTGCATTTGGTATTTGAAATACTTAATTAAAAAGTATTTTGCATTTTGTATTCCAGACACTTTATTTAAGGTATCTTGTACATCACTGAAAAATAAGGTGATTGTGTTAAACGAGCATAGTTATACGCATATATTGTTATACCTTATAGCTAAAAAAACAACTTTTCTCTCAGGATCCCGAAGAACAGATGCGCAGAAAATTTCGCGCCAAATGTCTTTTCCGAGCGCTCGGTCGACTTGTGATGGCGAACACGTATTGGCTCATAGAGGGCGTTGATCAGTACGAAGGCGTAGAAGACGTGAAGCGGCGGGTGGAGCAGGCCGTCAGAGCGAAGGCTAAGAAGAAACAGTTGCTGAATATTAACGTTAGATGTCGCTTGTATACATGCTTGATAATATCTCGTAGCCGGTCGTAGTCTTTCTAGTCTTCATTATGAATGATTTTCAATGTACAATCAGCGACATGAATATGACCAATTTAGTACCTAACTTGCCGCTTTAACATCATTAAAGTAATGAGTCACTATTCGAATTTTTAAAGGAGTTAAAGCGACAAGGTCTTAAATTGTTTAGAAATATAGGATGTTTACAGTACATTTAGCAGCATAAAGTAGGAATGTACCTAAGCGGAAAAACAGCTCTTGCCAATTGGACGGCATGTTTTAAACAGTCAAGGGGGTCAGAATCATAAAGTGGGTATTGTTACATTGCCTTTTTACACAAGTATTTTAAAATGCGTCAGACTGGTCCAACAGTCAGTTACACGATCAGGGATCCTAGCACGCTAGCTCTTATCAATGACATAAAGCATTTATCCCGTTTTAACCAGTTTGTGTGTCCAAGAGTGACCAAAGCGTTTATGTGCGCGATAAAAGCTAGCGTGCTATACTATAGCAGTTTGTCGTCAATCTCATCCGACTGATGGACTGAGCCGATGAGATACTGGACGTGTATCATCCCCGTCTTATGCGGTCAGAGGCTTTTTATCGACCGCATAATTATATTTGATTATGCCCAAAGGTTACCCTTAAACTTAAACGGTATACCTTACAGCACCGAGCCCGCCTTTTGTATAATTTTTCAATTCAGTTAAAAACAGTTGTTTGAATCGAAAATGCATTTAAATGGATCCCCAAGTGCGTTGCAGATAAAGAAACGACACCTGTTTTTTGTAGCCTACGGTGCGTGTCCTTAGTTTAAAATGGCCCCTATTTTCTGGCGGCCATCCAGCTTAGATTCATCTCAGATTAGAGACATGTCAGAAAATTACCGATTTCAATGGAATCTGACGTATTTTTTTACGTATTTCGAATGTGACTTTATTCTCTACTGCACGAGAATTACCAGTTACCGAATAGACTTTATCTCGTTGCTATAATTTTCTAACCGTTTATGATTTTCAGGATAAAGCTTTATTGAATAAGTTTGCAGATGAACGATCAGACCACGAAAAGCAATATCTTTACCGCATTTTGGGCGGGTTGAAATGCTTTAAACGGTATCCGAACGTAAGTGACTCAAATAACGTTACTTGAGTCATTTAGATAAGACTAACATTTTTGACGTTTCTTTAATAAATGGCATTAGGAGCAAGTCGGCTCGACCGGAGTAGAACCACACTCTCACAGAACATCGGCGTGAAGTAGTGATTGGTACAGCGTTTCGTACGGTGAATGGATCCGAAGACCCGTTGGAAGGGGACTTATAGATGGGCAACAGATCATTTTCTTAGGATCACTTATTCCTATGGGTAGAGGGGATCACTATAGATGGCTCATTTTTCTTCCTATTCCTCTGTCATTTTCTAACCATAGTTCGGAACATCGACGAGTTCGACGTCCAGGTAGCGTACCGTAATATCACGCTATCAGTGCGCCGTCTTTGTTTTCCGCTTAGAGAATCATCACCCTCTGTAAAAACCGTCTCCTTCAGTGCGTCTCTTTCCAACTGGGTACGATATGAACGAGACGGAGCTAACGAAACATCAGAAAAGGCTGGTCATGCCAGCATCAGAATTCATAATAGTGGTTACAAATTGAACGACCACACATTTCCGGTTTCATTTTAAAGCAACGACTACAATGCGATCTTGTTATTTGAAAGCGAATTCGCGAAATGATCCCAAGCTTTAATAAGCACTTATAAAGCGGCATTATACGCGTGGGTTCCAATTTTGAGTAGGCAACTGACACCCGCTAATTTGGCTAGAACTATGTTTTTTTCAAGTCTTTGCATGTCGTGATAGGGGCAACTGGTAATCTGTAGGTGTTTGACCCTTTAAACGGAAACAGGGACTACAAATATTCTAGGCCTACAAACAAAAACTCTAATAAGTACAAGGATTGATGAACCCTAGGCTTTGTACACACTTATTTAAAGCTCTTGGGGGGTCAGCTGCCCCTTGCCCCCCTTTACGACGCATATGCTTAAGTAACAATTTACAAATTCCCTAACAGCACGTGAAACGTAAATTGGCAGCCGTGACGTATTTCAAGTACTACGGGCCCGGGCGCGTCATAGTGAGGCAGCACCAAGAAGCGCACGCGCTGTACTTCATAGTGACCGGTGACGTCACCGTCAGCCAGATGGTGCTGGACGAGCTGATCCAGCAGTACGTGTCCGTGGACGTCGGGATGATGCATCCCGGGGACATGTTTGGAGAAGTATCGCTGCTGCATAATATACCGAGGACTGCTACTGTTACCACTAACGGTTAGCAGCAGTGAATCTAGCACCAACCTCGACATGTATTAACTCGCTACGTAACTCAGTGCGTCTCTCTCCTACTAGGCTTGGGGATCGTCCATTAATCACGTGAGGCTGAACTTGGGGGGAGGGGGTTCGGAAAAATCACGAAATATCACAGCGGTCGAAGGAGGGTGTAGTGAAATATCACGTGTATTTATTTTTTGGCTGAACGCAACCTTTTTGTCTGTCTGGACATTTTGTATCACGGTGCTTAACTCTGATAATTTTCCAGATTTAAACAGGCATTTAAAGATAATAATAATATGCTGAAAATATTTGATATTTTACTTTACATCTCACCACGTGTCACCAAGGGGGAGGGAGGGGTTAAAAGTTACAAAAAAACACGTGATTAATGGACGACCCCTTGTTACAAAGAGATGCACTGAGGTACACAGAGAGGTAACGTTTGTCGTGATGGTTGTCGAGACGGTTCGCGCTAAGAATAGTGGGGCCAGTCTGGCGTCACAGTCAAGTCACACTCGACATATGCCAAAAAGAGCTGTCAAATCCCTTCAAAATCTGTCATATTTTGACACAACTCGAATGCGAGATGAATCTCGATGAGCGCCAGAATTGGGGGCCCGGGCTAGTTAGAACGAGGCGCACTGAGTTACGTAGCGACTGTACCGAGTTAACGAGTGTCGAGAAGGTTCGTGCTGAGGTGCACTGTTACGGTTAGCACCGCCTAAATTTAGTTTATCTGTCCCTGTAGCTCTGTCTAACTAGTGTCGTAAGGGAATAACTTAAACTTGGGCAGTCATGCTAGGGCCATTGGATGTATTGATATTGAAGAAGGTAGGGTACGATTTGATGTAGTGCGTATCTACAGCGGCTAGTCTTTTGTTAATTAGTAAATAGAATTAGAAGTCTTTGAGTTCTAGGACATAAGTATATATAAGCATATTGCCAATATGAAATAGGTGTTGATGCTGAAACACTGCGCAATCAACATTGGCAGTAGGTATTGTTGAACTTACGACACACGTTAAATGAAAATTTCGTCCTTCTTATTATCGATCACTAAATCCTTTATGCGCTGTATAATTTAGATTCACAGCATGTGATATGAAAATAAGTAATAAATATTAAGTACATTAAAATGTTTACTAAAAAAGCGAGAAATTTAAAAGAAAAAATCACACGTTGAGTTATTGAAAAACCTTTCAGTAGTAATTGCTGGCTGTAGTCAATAATTGTTGATATGTAGCTTAGTAACGAACGCAGTGTGATCGGTAAGACCGTTATTGGCTGCATTTTTGGGCTTGAGCCGCACTTTTGCCGAGTCTACGCAAGCGCGTGTTGCCGTCTCTATAGGTTTAATAGAGATGGAACTATAAACTAGCAGAGACTTAATATCGTTCGTGCTTTAGATTTGTGTACAAGGAATAATCTGCATTATTCTACATCGGCCATTAGGTCACTGTGAGTTGTTGGCGCTAATGAGAGAAGACTTTAAGAATGTACTGCAAGCGTCGGTGCAGAAGCAATGGGACGAAGTGCGGCTTGCTATGTCTGCTTTCACTTACTTCGACGCACTGGACGAGGTATTTAAGACCTTATTACATTGGCACTGTCCTTTTGTTCTGTTTAACCAAATATCAGAGTTGTAAACTCAGGTTGTAAATATCCCTTTAAGTTATTATACCCAATATTTCAATGTTTAGAAATACTTAATACGTTCTCGTTATAATGTGTTGGGGATAGTAAAAAGAATATGATATTCCAGTACCTTATTTTTTTAATAATAAAATGAAAACGATGAAGGGTATCACTTGATGGTAAGTGATCAGCACCGCCCATAGACACCCGCAACACCAAGGAGACCGCAATGCGATACCAGCCCAGAGGGCTCAGACGGAGTACTTCTTTCTCTGGCCAGTAATTTCGCCGGTCGTCTTGCTCTGAACACAAAAGTGCAAGCTCTGCTACTTAGCGACAGGATTAGCGAGGAAGATTGCGGTAGCGATACGGAAGAACTTTGCACAAGGTCCTACCACCCGCATTGTGGAACTTTGGCCTAGGAATTAAAGAGGAATTTGGAATGATTGCCTAAATGCTGAAATTTAGAAAACGATGTGTATTTATTACTGAATACATTAGATCAACAAAAGCCGATTGAAGTTTAGTCGATAAAGTGTTTTAATGTAACAGGTGGCCAGGCGCGAAGGTTGCATAGTGGCAAAGATGAAGTCGTACGAGCCAAACGAGACGCTTTTAGGGGACGGTGTGGGAGTGGCGAATTTTGTCTACTTTATACTTTCCGGCCGCTGCCAGATGATTGAGTCGCTACAAGTGATCGTTACTACGCGCCTGGGACGCAACTACTATGCGCTCCATGATCCTTATGTATGTATTTTCTTTAATTAAGACCAATTACTACTCGGTGGATATACTAAGTACCTAGATAAATTAGGTTTGTTTGGTTTTACACGAGTATATTAATGTGTTGAATAATTTTCATTTTCGTCCGTAACAATGCCAATAATCATGAGAGATTCATGGGATAATAATTAAAGACTGTGAATTCATAGTCAATCTTTTTGCAATTTCGCGCTATTGTTTTTATTTTCAGATACCGGTGGAAGAAAGCGAACAAGATTTCGACAAGAAATGGTTCGGCGCTTACCAAAATTTGGACAGGAGTAGCCAAAGTCAATCGCTCAAGGACAAAGACAGCGTAACAAAAGGTAGCAGGGCTACAAGTAAAGTAGAGGCAACAGAAGATGAATTGAGCGATACAAGTAACCTAGACGAGAGCAGACCCAGCGTCAGCAGTGCTCAGAAACTCCAAAGTGCTATGAAACACCGACCGTCGGAGAAGCGCGAAAGCGTACGAATGGAACAGGGTAGTGATGAGGGGGATCCGGGTAAAAGACAGAGCAGTAGTGCTGGCAGCAAAGAAGGCATCTTACTGGAGAGACGGTTTTCTGTTAGACCTTCTGTCAGGTAAGACTGATTAGTTACTAGGTACTAAGGAAGACTAGTAATCTCAGTCTTAGGTAATGGATACCTACTGCGTATTGTGTAGAATACATAGAATAATCGTACAGTATAACATGAGGAATGAGGATAAGGTAAGCAATAATCACCAGCGTACTTTTTAAATAATAAGTTGACATACCTAACCGACTCTTATGCTGCGTTCCTATGTTGAAACAACCAACGGATCGTTTTGTCTACCATCCGGTAAATTTTGTCAGATTTCCCATAGGGAATGTGTCAAAATTAAACTGTTTTTAGGTCAGCTTATCAACTCATTGCGACAGGGTTCTATAATGATAGAAACATTAATGTATTACCTTGACTGTTAAAAGCTCTGATATTGAGAAGACAAATCGACGGCTTCCTTGACGCACTATAGCGGATATCGCGAAATTGTGTGGCCATATTAACATTACCAATAGCAAGGTGTGTCAAAAAACAAGCAATTAGGGATATCACTATGCTAAGACAATTATCTAAAATCAAAAGTCCGTAGTGGTACTTTATAATTGGCTTAGAGCTAAAAAGTCGAAGGCAACTTGTTTTTATTCCCTTTCTTTACTATGCTGTTGTTTTTTCAGACTTAGTGTTATTCCAGAGGTGCGAGGAGCGCCAATCCCCCCGACTAACTTGCGAACATACTTCATGCAGGTTTGACTACCATTTTCTTTCAGCTAGTCTAGCAAAAGAGCATATCCTTGAAGGCATGCCAAGCTTGCTGGAAAGGTGCGGTTTATATGCACGATAAATGCTGGCACGCTAGGGGGACTGAAAGTTGATGACAACTTCCGTGCGGCCGGCCTGAGTTGAGATTTATTATTAAAGTATTGGGTTCACGCTATTATTGCTTATTAACTGTGTTAACAATTCAAAATCGAGCATCACAGTGATTAGTTCGGGGAATAGCCCGCGCGTTATAAAGTATATCATTTGGTACATGTAACGATAAAAGTTCACTCTTTATTACTCTAATCATACAATGCCATCGTGGACTCTTTTAGTCGATCGGCTCCGCGAAATAGCGACTTAAGCGTTGCATACTTGAAAATATGACAACGTGGCATGTGGGTGACAACTATTGTATGCATCATTGGCGTTCAAAAGATATAATAATAGGTATTTTACTAGGTGATTCAACTGAACCCTGGCTCCAGTTTTGGATTCGGCGAGAACATGCGTGACCGCCGCATTGTAGCACTCACTCCTGTCAACTGCATGCTGTTACCAAAAATATGGCTGCTGCAACGCAACACAGCCAACATCTGGTCGCGCATACAGCATTACCTTGAGAAAAAGGTAGAATAGTAATAGAGCCAGCAATCCGAATCGGTCAGTATAGGGAATTTGGGAAGTTCGAAACTATAAAAGATAAGATAATTTGTTCAAACGAACCATGTCGTCAATTTTAAAGTTAAGTAAAACTGCACTAAGATAAAAAAATACTATCCGGGAACCCGGGACTAATTTAAATGATCAGGTTCGTTTTCCGTTTAATGAATTTTTTAATTCACTTTTCTTAGCTCTAAAATCGACGATATGGTTTCTTAGAACAAACCTATCTTTTATAGTTTTGGATCTGTCGAATCCATCTTCACCTGACCCATTTGGATTGGTTGTTTACTCTGTATAACGGCAAACACGATACAGCGACAAAATATTTTGTTAGCAAATTGGTATTTTTTTTTCTTCAACATCAGGTAGTCGAGTGACCTTGTTTAGTTGCCCATTTGAATTCTTAATTCTTTTCGCCGAGTTAATATAAAATGACAGGTGTAGGAAACTATACGTATAATAAAACGAATATTTCAATGTGTGCCTAAAAACCCATGAAAATGACCGTTCTGTCAATTAATAAGACCGTCCACCGAAAATGTATGAAACTGGCATTAATTTCACGGACATTCGATGGCGGCTTTTGTGAAACGACCTAGGTATACCGAGATTGAGTACATTATGGTAGCAATTTTTATTAAGTAGTTTTAAGCATATTATTTTAGCTTTTTAAATTTCTTGTTTTCCTATGACTAATAATCCCGACATTGAAGCTAAGGTTTTTCCGTAGCAGCTGTAAAAATAAACACTTATTTATTTCTCCAATTCACATTTCACAGTCTACCAGTATAATACAGTGTGTAAACGGAATACAATACACTAATGTTGTGTTAAAAATTGTCGCAGATACCTACAAAGAAGACGCTGTTCAAAGAGTTCGTTGCAGCTCGTCGGTGGCAAGAGTTCCGCGAACAAATGGTTGATGATGTGGTGGCTCGGTCCAACACCGTCAACTGGACGTCGGTGCACGATGTGCCTTACTCGATCCGCATGGAGGAAATGCTCGATATTTAATTGTTGTTTTAAATACATGGTTTAATGTTTGAATTTGTTTCATTTTTAAGTACTGTCGCCATTAAATATATCGGAGCGGGCAAGGTGTTCAAAAATATCTGAACACAACTGAACGCATTTGGCAATAAAGTCGTTTTAAATATATGGTTTAAAGTTATAATTTGTTTCATTTTAAGTGCTGTCGCTATTAAATATATCGGAGCGGGCAAGGTGTTCAAGAAATATCTGAACACAACTGAACGCATTTGGCAATACAATTCAGATGTTTTTGAGCAACTTGCCCCTCCAATATTATATTTGATGGCGACTGAATATAATGCATTAACTTTGAATTTCGAGATACGTTAGAGACTGTGGCTAGGATGGATTCGTATTGCAAGGTACCTAGTTAATAGTCACCGTTTGCCATGTACCAATGAGTTTTTTTAACTCACGTACTTTCATTAGAGTAACGAGTTAAATCCAACCATTAAAAATTGATGAACAGTTTTGTCATCAAATAAGTAGTACTAAAAACCATATCGTTTAAATAGGCGACCCAACAAAGAACACTACGTTGAAATGGATTCATCAGATGTAGGAGATAGACGTACACACAGGTGTTCCAAATTTGGAGACACCCTGCTTTGCACTGCCTCAGGGGATATCAAATAGTAAGAATAAAACTTGAAACCTGTAATATACGGTTTCATGCTTCCAGTCGCTCTGCGCATTGATTGATACAATTTTTTGTGATCCCTCAGTTCTTCCCTTTCTTGGGCATTTGTTAGATTTTCGTTCGTGTCGTCATTGTCCGTTAGTTTTTAGCTTAGTATTAGTTTATTAATACGAATACCAAGGGTCCCACTGAAAATCAGCGTCTCGGTTTACCGAGGCAGTATGCTGAGTGGAACCCTTTTTGATTCTGTTCAACATAATGTTTTGTTTTTTATACCGCCCGTGTTGTGTGTATTTTTCTTTCTATAAAGCAATAGCAATAATAGCTATATAGCTGCAATGAGGGATTAGTTATCCTTGTGTCAGGAGCTGTGGCCCTAACATGACCGCCCAGGTTTAGTTATTTCTACCTACACCTCTGTCAAACCAGTATCAGGAAAAGGGATGCAGAGATAAACTCAGATAAGCTAAACTCGGCCAGTCATGTAGGGCCACAGCTCGAAAAAGTGCTTATTTAGAATTTGAAAACGGTAATCGGCATTTTTTTTGCTATACATTGTTCACCATACAAGGATGTTCCTTCGTGTACGATAGACTGCGCGGGCGGCGCGCGGGTCGGCGAGGCTGAGCTGGCAAATCGACTGGTTCCGGACTTTACTGTGCCTACGTTACTGTTTAAACTCAAGGTTTATAGTTGTTATTGCACCTATATGAAATAAACCGTTTTTTAGTATTATAGGAGGGAATAAAAAAGTAGGTCACATTATGAAAATATATCGTAGGCACGTCTTGCCTTTGTAAAAAGAAAAGCTAAGCATCCTGATTTAGTGCTTGTAAGAATTATACTTAAGTGAAATATGGTTCTCGTAGGGTAGTGATGGCGTTGCTGAGACTAATGCGCTATGTTGTACGAGTAGTATATGTGGGTTTCATTTGGAATCTCTAATAAACGCTTGTCCTAATGTATTGTTTGTCCTAATTATCTTACAGGTTTTTTGCGGAAACCACAATATTCGCAGTCTTTTAAAAGATTATTGTATAAGTAGAGCTCATTAGGTTAAGTTAGACTGCTGACTCTACCTGCTTTGGAAAATGAATCTGCAAGTATTCTGGCGAGAAAAGCCTTATTCAGATGAAGATATAATTATATTCATAGTTCAAGTGTTCTACCGTCCGTTTGGATAGCAGCCAACAAAATTCTGAACTCTGAGCACGTGTGAATAAATCATCATTAAAGTAACGCATTACGGTAACTCCCTTATCTATAAAAGTTTAGCTTCTTTCGTCTTAGTCTTTTAACAAAAATATGTTCTGTTCCTTTCATTCGAAGTTAAACGTATCAAAGACAGGTAAAGATAAAATATGATGACTTGTTAACAAATGGAGGTTTATGAAAGAGCAAGGGGTTATAAGTACTATTTTTCGCACATTTAACAAAAGTAAACTATTTTTCTCTCTAGATTACTTTTCATGCGCTTATTCGTGTAATGATTACGTCTTGTCTACTTGTCTTGTATACTAGCTGCCTATAATATCGTCAAGTAGGTGAATGAGTTTTTAGCACATAATAAATGATTAAACACATAAATTTACTGTCTGATCGCTCCTAATAAGGAGGCGCTTACTGTCACGCAAGATGATTTTCGCTCATTAACAGATGATTCGCATGACCTCGCCTCCTGTACCTAACACTCGATTTATGTTCATTGATTCTATGTCACTCCTGTGGCCCTAACATGACTGTCTAAATTTAGTTTAATATCTGAGTTTGTCTGTATGTGTGTCCCTTTCTTGGAACTCAAGTTTGATAGAGACGCAGGGAGAGAGGGATAGATTAAACCTGGGCCTGTCATGTTCGGGCCAGTGTTGTAATATGCCTTACTGTTCGTTACCGTATTAAGCAATTTACTAACTAGTTAATAAGCTTTGGTAGTGCCAAAACATTTGTAAGTACTAGAAACTTCAGCGTAAGTCGACTGCGTTGAAAGAGTGACAACAACCGCCCACTTCATTAAACCTTACAATCATGACGTCACCGCAAAGTTAATAAAGCAGTTAAACGTTGCAAGAAGCACTGCAGGATCTGCAGGTAAACAGGCTTGCGGCAGGCTTTCAGCGACCGACGCGTAACCTAGGCAACCGGTTTTGGCGCGAAGCACCCACCCACGCATATTGGAGACTTCGGCCCGATACAAAACAAGCGCTTCGGCTCACACATCCGACCGCAGTGCACCGCGACGAGCGCGTTTTGCGACCACGACGACAGCTCCGGCTGAGCTGATCGAATATTTACGACTCTAGTTACCTAATGTAAATAAACTAATATTGAAAGTTAAGTTGTAAATTTGAACTTTAACGATTCAGTTGATCAAGTCATTGCGGATTTATAGGTACAGTTGGGTTGGAAGCCGTTTCAGCAGGTCAGTAATTGTTAATTAATTTTTATTGATTTATGTTTTACAAGGAGTTTTCCTTTCTCAACAATTAACAATGTTGTAAACAGTGATTTTGTACCCCACCGCGCCGGTTAACTAACTACTACTTCGACTTAATTAAGTAAATTTAGGATTTCAGACTTTTATTCTACATTAAACACCAATACGACAGATTCGTCAAGTTCTGATTATTAATATAACCAATTGTTGTATGAGATATTAATTCAATCGCATTAAACTTAATCTATCTATTGTATAACCAGTGCCTGCTTTTATTTTCCAACATTTCACTCGACTGTTCTGCAACATCGTTACAATACATTAACACGGTCGCGGTCGCCTGTACCGTGCAAGCAATAATTTACCAAGTCCATTTGCATACTCATGTAAATCAGTTCGCAAGCGCTGTTATTTATTTATGTAGCCATCAATTAACGTTTGTTCACAAAGATTTCGCCAATAAGCCTGGAAGGTCTTTCCGCGAATAGAACCACCGTGTACTCGTGAAAGATTAGCAAATATCGGCGGAGCAAATTTAGTAATAGTACCTAATATTTAGATAAGATTGTTAGTTCAAGGGTGGCAACTATGTCAACCTTGACATTTCGTCCCGTATTGATAAATTGGTTTTGCTAGCAGAAGTCCTATAACCGGCTTTGCCCGCGTGTAATACATTTTTACCAATTTTCATGACCACCTTGCATTTAAACAGATGTTTTAAAAGTATACTATACTTTTATTTGGTTGTTACGGCTCCTCTTAGACAAATTACATGCAAATCAGTTCTGAAGTTATGCCGTGAAACCGAAACAAACAAATATACAGATTGGCTGATGAGATGGGACACTATCTGATATTTAACTCCAAACAATAACAGTAGTTAGCAGATAGTTACGGTAGGTACTATCACAAACTGTTAGTACTTAGGTACTTTCCCATCTGGTGTAGTATTTATCACCAGTTCAGAAGCATAACAGTGAAAACATGCCTAACAAACATACAAACAAAGCCATTGCTCATTTTGTATACTTTAAATGAAGCATAATACTATGTTACGAACCCAGTTGAAATTGTCGATGACGGCATCTATAATAAAACGTCCGCCATTTCTACATGTAAGGTGTAAATCGTGCAATAACAATCAAGTAGAAATTAATTACTACATAAATAATAGTTAGACAGTCGCTTTCACATTTATACTTTTAAGTTCTGTCACAAAGTAGGTAATCTACGTTATTTTTAGATATTATTGCTAAATATGACAGAGACACTGTATTATTTATATGACTAGTTTGGATGCAGCAAATAAGAGGCCAGTCGAAATGGTCGATGACGGCATGTGACGGCGGCGCAGGTTATCGGTAAACGAGCTCAATTGAGACACTTGTTCAGATAACAGGGCTATCACATCACCTAGAGAAATCCATAACCTGATGCAAGGTCAACTTGATCGTGAATATATGAAGCGGATCTGTTAGTATACAACACTAGTATGTGCACAAGGCCTGTGTCGAGACAACTATAAACTGTTCAAATAAATACAACATTTTTTTACAAGTACCTAATCCAAGACGGCTAATTTTAATCTCAAAAGCGGATTAGCCGATTGCGATAATACATTGAGAAATAAGTACGGAACCATAAAAATCAGTTTAGAAGTGTCACTTGTAAAATTGGCCCTACGACGCACCTGTGTCACACATACGACAAAGGCTTCAGAATCATTCTAATTTTCAAATCCGTTGAATGTGTTAAACCCTTTTTACTTAGCTCCAATTTATAAAATCAACCTCATTACTGATTCACGTGTTTCATTACCGATATTATTAAGTATACCAAATCGATCTCCGTAACAATTAGGACATAATTTAATTGAGATTTACATAATGAATGTTATTTTATTGCATTTACTAGTAACATTGTAGAATAGCACGTTTAGGTATACACGATGCTACAAAGACATAGGACATGGCAGCGAATGGCCCAGATACAATTTTATTCATTTTTCACGACGACAGAGACTCGTACGAGCTGGCACTGAACTTTTCTTTCAGCCTTCAGTAACCTTTAAGTCAGACTCATAATTTTACGTTGATATTTATTGCTTTTTTTATTAACATGATCAAATAGGACTACTCTAACCACTTCCTAAATTGGAAAATGTTATATCCTTAGAAATGATACTAGTTAATTTGAAAAGAGAGGTAAATCAATTCAGTTAGTTAATGTTATTTGCTGCCACCACTCATCGTAACAGTTGACATGTTACAGGAAGTTAGTCATGAGATCATGACATAAATAGTACTTTAGTACCTCTTATAATAATAACGGTTCCCAACCACTAAACGGCTACTAAGTCTTAACGCGATGGATGCTGAAATTAAGAAATGCAAAACTGGTTTCACGTTATACGAAAAACCCGGTTTCTCAGAAGAAAATACTTTGAATTCCGCAGTAAGCAAAATTTTGTGCTGTTTAATACACAATTCAAAGAAGAGGTCTTCCGCCTCTAAAGTGTGAAAGGCTAAGTACAGTATATATCAGTTTCCGTCATTTGTCCGTGTGGGCTGACAATACGTCATCAGCGACAACAGATGTTGTGGGTGGTAAAGGTGGTTAGCAGGACTTGTTATTGAGCTGTCGCTTACAATTTATATAAGAATTACCTGTGTATTGTTTTGAAGGCACTGATCGATGCTAGTCTATTGCTGAATCATGATGTCAATATTTCTATCTAAAATGAGCAAGTCTCGTAGTCTGTTGATCAAATATTCATATCGTAAATAGTTCTATAATCGGTTGTATAAACGGATCGGTTTTGTATCTTCGAATTGGGACTCAGTTTGTCTCAGAAGTTAAATGCAATGGTAATAAGGCAAAGATAATAATTTAATTTAATTTCTACGCAAAATTCTAAAACACTCTGAGTTTTGAGCTCGAACTAGAGCCCTGAGAATTATGCGCCAAATCTACTTGTCGATTGCCAGTATTGCCACATGCAGGCAAAGTCTGTGCCACATTATCCGTAAAAGGTAGAGCAGCTTTCTAAAGATCGAACAGGGCTTCTGTTTTTGTGAACCGATTAAGAGGTATTAAGTTATCCATAAAAGTATCGATGAAGTGTTGTAACTTTTTACTCTTTTTAGAAAATAGGCCTGAAATGAAGATTAAGGTACCAATCAGTTTCGTAATTCGTAATCGCCAATGATCTGCATTGATTTCGTCTGCGTGGAATTTGTTTATCGCTATTACGTGGGAACTATGCACAGGTATTTAATTTTATCTACACACATATCATAATTGTTAAATAACGCGTTCAAAAACCCTAGGAAATGACCAGCATTATTACAACCAATGTTATTATAAGAATTTTCTTGTCTGTGGTAGTAGGTAAATCTGTTCTTTATTGGTCATCACATTACCGATATCTCGTGACTGCTCGTGACGTTATGAATTTAAATTTGGAACAGCTGTCAAAATTCAAGTTGGTCTCTATTCTAGTATCCACAGATATTAAAACAGTTATCGATACGAAACGTCAACTCAGTATGTTTTTTTAATTTAAACGCACGATATTTGATCTCGAGTGATATGACAATAGGGACTATATTCGTTCGTCTATGGTTTAAAAAAAAACGTTCGTCTTGACGGATAGATCGAATCACAGAGTACCTTTTTAATATACATGGCGGCCATTAGTTGTCATTCGTTTTTGGTTTTTTGCTGTTACGATTTTTTGCAGTTATGATATGTGTGTAGATAAAGTAATGTATGCAACTGTATATAATTAGGCCTTAAAACACTCGTGTGATCCTATTATGAAACTCGCTGACGCTCGTTTCATAAAACCACACTCGTGTTTTAAGGCCTCTCATTATATAGCAGTTGCATAAAATACTATTCCGGGAACAAATAGAGAGACAGTGTAACTTTCGCATTTATAGGTAATATTAGTAATTTATGGGTCAATAGATAATGAAATAGTTAAAAAAACTGCACACGGCTATTTTGACTAACTTAATTAACCAACCTCCTAAACAGCTAGTACTCGTGCTCACTTTTTGGTTTCTCGCTCAGTGCGACTCTCTTATACTGGGCTCGGTAGAAAGAGACATCCAGAGCGACAAAACGAGTCGCGCTGTGTCGTGCTACCCGTCCTGGTCAAATAATCCAAACTCATTTTGTACATCGAAAGCGGTACTTCTAAGCTGTTCTATGTAACTGTTAAATCGTCCTTCCCTATACAGTGGTCTTAATTAGGACGTTATATTTCATAAGATGACGACATTATTTATAATCTTTATATACGTAGCTAAACGATGCGTCGTGAATTAAGAATTTGGACCATTCGCTTTGTTTTAATTGTTTTTATATAGATTTTGATTAAATGCTTTAGTCGCTCTCATTTAGGTACTTCTACGTGACCGATTAAACTGGAAACGTTTCAATGGACTAAAAATACAGTGGCATAATTACCCTAAATAAGTCATGACGCCATCTCTTTCGATTCGACCTTAAATTTGTTTTATGCGTAAGTATAATAAATAACTTTGGTACAGTCAGCAACGAAAGTCCATGAACACATCCTAATTTCCAAAACACCTGCACACTATAAAGTTCCATATGTTACTGAACAGGCTAATGTACAAATGTCTGTGGACATTTGAGAATAACAAAAGTCAATAAACATCGATTTTTCAATAGTTGCTTAACATGTCTGACTACATAATTAGCTGATATGTACAATATCAATAGTCGCTGAACATGTCTGATTACATATTTAGCTGACCTATAAATTATCAATAGTTGCTGAACATGTCCGATTGATTAAATAGTTTAAGGTTACGCTCCAAATGAAAGAGATGCAACGCTCACTGACAAGTGAGTACTCTTCTCAGTGATTGTCAAAATTCAAAATTCGAAGAGATGAGCATATCTCAGTGAAAAAAAAATACTTAGGTCAGGCTAAATTGAATCTTATCGCATATCGTCAATGCCACACTGGTTCTATTATGTCAATTTCTCACTTTACCTGTAGTATATTCATTAACCCGAGATAAAATTAAATTAAATCTTATGTCATTTAAAATAAAGCTCAGGTTACCTTAATACCTTTAAAATCAATAATGTAATGACCGTAAAGACAAAGCACGTTGAAAAATTTGCAGGGTATGGTAGTGGTAATGTGTCGAAACTGGCAAACGCAAGGCACAGAATGCTTAGGTTTCGGGTTCGAGTACTGCCATTACCCAAATTTTTTTTTTGTGTGTGTGTGTGTGTAATTATACATATACTATTCAGCGACTATTCCAAACATTTAAACAATGGTAGTGTTTAGCGACTTTTGTAATTAAGCTGTTCAGCAATTTTTGGAGTAATGCTGTCCAGTAATTTTTGACATTACGCTATTCAGCGACTTTTGTAGTTAGGCTGTTCAGCAATTTTTGGAATTATGCTGTCTCGTAATTTTTGAAATTACGCTATTCAGAGACTTTTGTAATTAGGCTATTCAGCAATTTTTGGAATTATGCTGTTCTGTAATTTTTGGAATAAAGCTGTTCAGCGACTTTTGGTATTTCATGGTGTAAATGTAATTTTGCTCTTAACGCAGTTCAACGACTTATGGACAAGTGACCTGTTTAGTGACTTTTGTAACGTTATTGTGTTCGGCGACTTTCGTTGCTGACTGTACAGAAATACTTGATTCGCATTAAAACATGCATTCAGACTCATTTTTAAGAAGAAATCGTAAACAAGATTACATTAAATCCTACTTGTAGATTTTTCGTAATCATTCAATGAAAGTTTTTTGACACAGTCAAGATCTGACATTTTATCTTTTTGCTTTTGTATAGTTTATGCGAATGAGCCAATTATAAGCTAGAAAAACAATATTTTATACATACCTATTTTAGTTTGTAATTGCTATTTCATTTTTTTATCCTCCAGTTTTATAGTTTCTAGTGAAAATGACAATGAATTCGAAATCGTCGAAATCCATGAAATCTACTATGATGACAGCAAGATCGGTTGGTGTTTGTAAATAAATTCTTTACTTTTGCATTATGTACTTCTAACGACTGATACTTATAGGCATTGTTTTTAATGATAATGATATGGTAAAAGAGATATATTTTAACTCGGCAGTCTTTTTACATTACTTTAAATAAGCCGAAAATGACCCATTAAATTCTGTGTTATGTTTTCTGCTAATGAAGGTTCTTATAAACATATTTGTGGTGGGTATTTATTTACCTTCGTAGTTTAACATAGTTTGGCTCTAAGCCACATTTGTCCACCTATTTTCTTTAATGAGTCTATTACTTTTATAAAACCTTGCTTTGCAAATGGTTGTAATGATCAAGATAATTCTGATTCCTACATACATTTAAGATAATTTGAAGGTAATAGGTTTACATAATAAAATCTGTAATCTGAAGTTTCGCTATTTCTTCCAAAAATATTATTGAATTTTATTATTACTTTTGTATTCTATCCGCTGCTTTACAAAGCATTTTTATAAAAAATACCATACCCATTATTTTGCGATCATAATCACATCACTAAGATTCTAACCCGTTCATAGTACAGTGGCATTTAGGTATTTTATGATTTATGACTTCATCATGATAAATTATCCTTAAACTAGTTTCACGCGTTTAGCGAATACCAATATAATCCACTGTGCTTCAAGAACTTAGACCCACTGGTATTTACCGATTAAAACATTTTTCATTGGGACTGTGAACGTGTTATCAGATCGAGAGCATTTATGTCCATACAATTTTGTGCTCCTTTGAACATTGACTACATGGTCGTTGATTACGAAAAACTTGTCTTCTTCCTATTAATTGTCGTGAAATAATCTCTGTCAACCTTTATTAGAGCCTTTATTTAGTAAGAGTTATAGCGTCACTTGAAATATTAAAACGAGCTTAAGTATAACCGGTCAAGTACTTGCGTCATCATTTTAGAAATAGAAGATTCTTTAACGTGTCGTGATTCTAATTATATTTAGTGATTTAGTGCGAGAACTTTTATATTTAATACTAAACTATGTTCATCTCGAGCTGGACAAACAGTTTTCTTGACCATTTTATTATAGTAATAGGTCAAGAAAGAGTCCAGGGGTTAAGTTTAATGACTTCAAAGTATGTGGCTTTCAGTAGGTAACTACATTTTAACAGTTTATTATGTGGGTATTAAGTCATGTCACGTTTGCGTCGTCAAATGAAATAAGCTACTGAAAACATTGTTTTGAAGGGTAAAGGCCAGTTTTGGAATTTCCTGTAGTTTTGAGAGGCGTGCTGCTATAGGTACGTCTTCCATTTCACGCGGTTTTGTTTGCATCGATTGTGTGCATTTACAAGCTTGCATACAACCGTAGTTAAAATAGAGCTCAAAATTGAAGAACTATATTTAAAATAAAATATTCCAAACCAGTACCGTCAACGCTGTATTAAAAAAACTGACAACGAACAGGTTTTATTTTATATTTTTACTGTTAAATTACTTAGTACCTAAATCATAGTCTAAAAGAAAGCTTAAATGACACCATCAGGGTCTATTAAGGGACCGCCAGGCGCTATACCGAACGTCGTCGGCGTGGATGAAACAGGTGCATCCGTGCGACGAAGCTTCTATGGGAGTACGACAGAACCCATGGACCCCGACCAAGCGCCGCGGGCCCATCGCCGCTGAGGCCGCCAGTCCTGGGCCCGCCGTGGTGTCCTTACCCTCTCTTATTGGTACTGTGAACGCCAATGATGACTGTGATTATACGTCTTTAGCTGTCGTACTTAGAACGCTACCTATCCAAATATGTACTGTCCGAACTACATATCGACCTTATCGACTTTAAGTTCAAGTTGTTCACACTCACATGATGCTGAGTAGTTTTGTTTGCGTCGTTGGTGTTAAAAAAGTTCTAAGTATGATACGCGCGTGGCTTTTTAAGTTAGTAGTGGTAGTTTCAATTTTAGATGAAATAGTGAACTATAGTTACGCATTTTAACGTTGTTAGTAAATATCCTATTAGAGCTTAGTGATTAATGATAATTAGAAGCACATTGCACTTGTTGTATTTTTTTAATCACGTTAGCTACAGTTATATTATTATGTAATATAGGTATTATTATATTATTTGTCATGTCAAGCTATTAAGGCATGACGTACGACAGGCCTATTTTACGTGCACTAGTAATAACTCTACAAGTCCACTTTTTGCCATATTAGTATAATTTAATAAAACCAATATGCGGTTCTGGCCTTGTAAAAAACTTAAGTTGTAGCTTCCCAACAAACCCTATATGGTAAAATGTGGTACGCCTTGGTTACGCAAAAAAGAAACTCAGCACTCATTTTGCAAGCATTAAACGTGGATCATTCTAGAACAGTTTATTCACGTACCTCCAACCAACGTAGAGCGAGACACATTGAATATTCGACCGTTTACATATGTACATTATGTTTACGGTCATTTCTTTTGTGTACACGCCAGTTTCGGGTCCTCATTGTTGGCGAAATCTCGTGTTGGCACTGACATCATCCAAACGCCGACGGGTTGCCAGATGCACAAGATTTCATGTAAATGTACGCGATTTTCTGGTTTTGTATACAATTTATAGTAAATTCAATCCATGTGGACGCGCTCACTCCTTTGAGGCACATTATGCAAGCGAGAAAAAAATAATAAGAGTTGTGGATATCCACGTACAGTCAACCAATTCGATGTAGGTTATTGTAGCACTTTGTCGCAATTATTTGTAACTGTATCTACCAGAAAGGACATTACGATATTTATTGTGAAAGGGTTCAACAGTGGCCTGGATAGATTGATCACCTTGATTTGGAGAAAGCATACAATGTTTTGCTAAAAAATCTAAATTTGAAGTTATTTCGGATTCTAGCAAATTTTATTCTTGGTCGAATTGATAATAAGAAAAGTTTTTCAATTTTAAATATTCAGTAGGTAGCTATTTATTAGGACGTTTCTAAAACTAGGCCTATAATGTTTAGAAGCAACCTAATACAATCACTTTATAAGGTTGCTACGTTTTCTAAAAATATTTATTTTTAGTGCCTAGTCTGGCAACACTGCGCCGGAGGTTGTGTGAGATTATCTCAGGCGAGCAAACACCGGCCTCGCGCAACATATCGAAAACAAAGTGACATCATCACAAAGCCAATGTTGCTCGAAAATCGAGCGTCTCTATCCTTTCCAAACATTCATACACTGACCTTTAAACATCAATCAATCTTCCACATTCGCGACGTTAATGCTTAAACTTGGAGTTCAAATTAATGTCGCCGACTTTAATCGTTTATCGATTGGTTAGTTAATAACTTTAATAAGTGTAGTTAGGGACCTAATTGCTGCTATTGGGAGCGAATGTGGGCGCAAAACATTGACCCTGTTCAAGGTGAGCTCAGTCCGACAGTGCGTGATACAATCATCCTCTAATCTATGGCGATGCTCTATATTAGGCACGTCCGAGAGACAAGATTTCGAGCTCAACTACATTTTTTATTGGTTCATACTTTTTTTCTTAGGCTTTTGGCATGATGACTCGTAATAAAGATGAAAACACGGTTTAAGGTTAGGCAAGTTTCAAAATGTCGTCCAAAAGGAGGGAGTGTACAGTCAGCGTCGAAATTAGGTTATTATTGTTGTATTTTGACTTTTTAAATAGTTTAACACATCCCTATTGTCGCGGTATAGTGACACACTGCGACAATGTACTACAATGACCAAAATGACTTTTGACTATAAACACTGGGAAATTTTCGAAACTTTTCCCGAGAGTTAATATCAAATACATATTCATATAGTTATTGCCACCACGGTTTACAAAAGCACATGATATCATGTTAGGGCACTGCAATATCTTAGGTCTAACTTAAGGTTATGAATGACTATACCTACATGATCTAAGACTTGATCGACTGACCAAGTAATTGCTTGACCACTTTTGAACCTTATCGCTTTGTAATACGGTTGAAAAGTGGTTAAGCAATATCTTGGTCGACTATACTTTATATCAAATCATATCATTAATAGCATTTCATATTCATTAATTAAAATATATAACGTTTTATATATTAAAGTAGTATTCCAATCGGTTTTTTTTAAACTGAGAGCTTCGAGAGAATTACTGAGAATTTCTCAAATTGAAAGTTTCGCATTTTTGGATTTTCCCCTCGGCATATTAAATTACTAAATGTGTCGCTACAAATGGCAGCAATTAGAAAAAATCTCAGTATAGTTACGAAGCACAGCAATATACCTTGATGCAATAAAAAATGCACTAAATATTAGATAGAAAGGTTTAGTAGCATGTAGAAAATAGCAAATTAGTGTTGCACAAACTGACAGATGGACCATTATTCGGCACATTCAACCCCACAATCCTTAGACCAGGCAAAATCCATCTCAACTTAGAGATGGGAAAGCCATAAAAAAAAATAAATCCTTAGACCATTAAATTAAGGCTCCAGTTATTTCCTGAACAATCTGTTACACTCGCAATAGAGTTGCGTTTACATGTTTCTGAGCACCTTGTTTCTCTTTACACATTTTATTCTGACTATCAGTTCGTTCGACTATCTATTCGTTCTTTGCACATTTAAGTAGCTTTAATGTCTAATTTTAATTTATGAAATCATTACCTGCCTCTATGGTATGATTATGCAATATATTTTTTAATATCATATTGTTATTGTTATTGTAATAAATAAATAACTTAAAGACGTTTAGAATGGTGAATAAAAGTGTTTACTCTCAATATTGAGTCTGTGTGATATATAGTCGTTAATGCATGTAGCACCGTACAACCTTGTCGCAATAAGGTGACGTATTAAACACCATACATCACTCAAATTTGAGTTTGAGGGAGACATCACTCAAGTTTCAGTAATGTGCCCCTGTCATTAGGATAGGGATTTACTGTGGTATGTGGGTGCATTTCCTTTACTAGATTTTATTTTATTAGAAGCGGAGGGGGGCTGGTTTTTGTATGAAATTTTTTATACCTCCGTAGTGAGGTAACTTGATGATGATTTTAAAGTGTATCTCACAAAATACTTTCATTTCCAGTTTGCATGTAAGAATGTTCAAAATATTATTTGTCTTTCAGGACTCCAAAACTTGTTTTAATCATTAGGAATCGTTTATAATGCTTACTGTCGTGAAAAGTAATGAGTTGATTCATTAAAATTCGGGAATTGTTCTAGTGAAAACTATATGTACGAAACTTGTTGCATAAAGTTAAATGGCACTTCATTTTTTGTTTCGCATTCGCAAACTCGTAAAAATGTTACAAATGCAACACGCCGCGACTAAAATACCAAGCGAGGTAGCACGTGACACCATAAGATGTTTGTTTACAATTAAAATATTCGTATTACAGGGAAACCGCCGCAAGAGTCTCGGAAGCCCCGCGCGCCCGCCTTCACATTCGGCCATAAGCTAGAGCCCCCTGGTTTGAGCGCCAAAGCAGGCCCCGGTCCAGCCTCTTACAACACAGAAGGCATGACCGCTAAAGGTAAGCTAAGCTACTTAAGTACATTACATTTAAGAACGTTTTGTATAGCTCGCCGATAAGACGCACTGGCGATAAAAGTCCGCATTGCGTTAATTGAAATGTCGAATGGATACTTCCATTGTATAATAGCTATCGGCGACTTTCTTGTTGCTATGAAACACAAGTGATGCAAGTGATACACTGTCAGATGCGAAAGCGAGTGTGATATCATATCACTGATATGTGATAGAACGAAGATTGCCAAAAGCAAACCAAGGAACTGACAGTACTGTATGTGAACCCGATTAAAAAGGATTAGGTTTCGAAGTGGGAATATCTAAGTTATCTTAAAAAAACGTGTGTCACTTGTTATTTCAACTATCCCTTTGTTTTATATGGTTTCTCGAGCAACTGCTTCTAAGATTTCAGTTTAATTTAGAGGTAGCTTTAGAACCGCAATAAAACAGCATAGCTATGTATGATGCCAGATTTACTTGTATCAGTTCAGATATGCTGAAAAATTAAATATAAAAGAAATTAGCGGTAACCAGGACGATTCATGATTCATGATTGCGCTCCTAGGACAGCATTATACACAAATAATTTTTTTTATGAGTTTGTAAGTTTAAAAAAATCTGTCAAAGTAGGTAAATACAACAGCTACATCTAAATAATTCAGATATGTTTAGAAGGAAACTACGACACTGTAAAGGATTTACTCTCACAAGACACTTTCTCATTAACTTTGGTTGCTACTCGTAGTATAATAATACAAATAGCAGAATAAGCTACCCGTTGTCTCCGTACCATCTAATGACTTTAATGTATCTACTTATTCTATGCAAATAAATATTCTATTATAATTTATTCCCATGAAAAATATTACTGATTCTCACTTTCTTAACATAAACAGTTGTAAAATCGGCCGCGGTTGTTTGTATTCTGTTTTTATTCAATCATTTAACTTGTCACCTTCCGTTAATTGCAATTTATGTTCACCAGACAGAATAGGCAATCATGATCAATTATCATAATTGATATTGAGTGCAGAGCGACTGTTAGAAACTCTAAATGGAATTTCAGACAGTCAAAGGTAGTCATACAGTCGTTGATTCCAAACTGAGTTGTGTTAACCGCACCCATGGAACTGGGAATTGTAAACGAACCACTGGAGCGTAAAGAAATTCCAAACTGACAGCTGATGAAATATTAAGTAACCATCTTTACTAGCACATGACTTTGTAGCATTGTTTGGTCTCGATAGCAACAGAAAAAAAGCGAGTATAGGTATGTACTTTGTTTATTTTTCTCACATTCACCTAAGAATACTTAAGTATCTAGAGAAAGTCAATTCTTTCAACTTCTTAAGTTACCAGGTAAACAACCGACCATATAATTTATAAACTTTTTGATTGATAGAATTATATCACTGAAAGTGATACATACGTAAACAACGTAGAAGCAATCGTGGTACTTGTGGAGGACTTTTCGTGAAAACTCTGTAAAATTTAGAGCTATACATACTCTCTCGTCGCTGGAGTATTTCTTATGTTCCTCTTTTTTCTATTTTCTCTTGAACCTCCTAGATACCAGAAAAATAGACAACTTTTCTGAATCTTTTTTAAAATGCAAACTACCACTTCCACAATTGCACTCTAAGACAAATGTAAAGGCGCTTAGGTTCATATTTATTTAACAATCGTCATTTTTCGTTGACTAGTTAATTTGTTACGATTACGCGTAGGTACGAAGCCAGCCTGGAGTCAATTATTTCGTCTGCCGCCCACAGATTGTTCATCTTCGTAACCACTAGAGGTGAAATAAAGTTTTTGCTTATACCTCTGTTTATGTAACCATAACAATAGACTTGTTTCATGGATTCATTTAACTATTCTGAATTCAAGTTTTATTATGGTATAGAAATAGCTGTGCACCAACAAAACAATGGGTACTTAAATGTTTTTTTGTAGTAGCGTCACCTAAGAGTGGCGCTGGATATCCAAATAAATTTGAAATTGAATATTACAATATGGAGCCTTCAAGTAGAATAATAATAAAAAATAATAATTATGCTATTTTAAACAATGTTACTCACTGTATAAAGTTATTCATAATTTAGCCTTCCCAGCATATTTCAACACGGATTATTTATGGATTTCACGTTATTTTGTGATTCATTCTGCGACATACATCTACCCTGTGTAAGTAAGTAGGTCATGACTGCAGTCCTATTAGCACTAAACGACATCGTCAGCAGTGTTTACATTCGTCCCTTTGAATTAATTTAAATAACCTGCCTTCCCGGCACTATTTCTTGCCAAATTGGAATCAGTCCATTAACCTTCACATGCGAAATGAATATTATGTCGCTGTCATTATATCTTCAGAAACTACGGATTTATGAGCTGTTATTAGTTATAATACAGACGGAAGATAAACAATATGTATAACACAAAGTAAACATACATTAAACGTAAAAATAGTTACGAATAATCTTGGTTAAATAATGTTTAAGTGTGAAAAACAAACGTGCGGTTATAAAGAAGTGACGTGACCACATCGAGAAACCGCTAGGTCAAACTTTACAGTGATCATATATATCTGGGAAGTAATGATTCATTAAATAAAATTTTTAATAGTTGAGTTGTTGCAAGGACTTCTACCTTACCTTTGATTGTGGCCTGTTTCACGCAAATGATGACATCGACGTAAACGACATTGTTAATTCACGTTATTGCAAATTTATTTCTACTATTAGGTAAGTTTAATATCTCGCGTGGGTAAAACAATTGATATTCATTGAGTCAACATTCAGGTCTGTTTTGAATTAATTTCTACATTTGCGTTGAATGGAACATAAACATGTTACATTTGCATTACCTATGTTTCATACATGTTCACTAAAAATATCAAATCAAATCAAGACTTTGTATGTAATGATTTAATGAAGTATGAAGTCTTCCTACAAAATGCTAAATTTGATCAATATTTTGACTATGTTTGGACAAAGTACTTGCTACGCAAAGCACTTCTGATTGGCCCAAGTGCCCCAGAAATTCACTCAACGATGACATAGAATATATAAATAACTCAATGCTAGAAATATAAATGTCCATTTGGACGCGGAAAGTATTTGAATCAAGACTGGCAAGAATTGAATTGAGCGAGAAATTGATGTATCAATTTGTGCTACCCTGCAAAGGCATTACCGAGCCTCCAGATTCAAGTTGACGATAGTTGATGGTATAGTTTTAAGAGTTAAAAGATGTATGTATTATGGTTGTGAGAACGATGCAAATTTCATCATGGGAAAATTATTATACTGAACAGAAATCAAACATTTCTTGTCTTTAAGCTACAGGTATCATTTAAAAATTACGTGAAAAGCGATAAACACGGTAATATTACTGACTATCCTCGGTGATTATGTGAGGTCGGCATCGATGATCATAACAGTAAGTTTCTCTGGCTGCATTGGCTCGATGTCGCCAAATAAGTCCGTATGAACGAAGGTGATCGGCGGTGAGTCAGCCGACCGTGTAGGCGATAGAGCCTTAGCTTGATTCGATTCATCGCCATCTGCAATACAGTCTCAGTCGCCACTGCTCGCTTCAATAAACAAGTTGCGCGGAGCACGTACTGGTCGCAGCCACACCGAGCGTCGTGGTAATTCGATTACTCCGAGTGGGGGAGAAGCGTGTGAGTGTTAGTGTATTGCTAATTTTGTTGACAAATTGCTTGTGTTTAGGATTCAAAGCCAACTCGGTCTGAAGTTCTGGAGATTAAGTAAATCTATAGTCCGAATCGTAGCATTCATTTGATAAGACTATTAGATTTCTAGTTGTTATTAAGAAATATTTAATGAACGCATATTGTAGGTGTTATTAGTTTTTCGCTGCAAGCCAATCGGCGCCGGTAATAAATTTATTTGTCTTCGGCATATCAGTCATTTACGTTATTAGTGGCTCTAACATGACCAGCACTGGTGAGACGGAGAGACTGGAAAGGATGAATGAAATTTGGTTAGACATGTTAGGGCAACTGAGGTAATTTATCTTAAACGTATAAAGTTGTGACTCCATGCAAAAACTGTCAAATAATATTATTTTGGACCAACCTAAGGTGTATCTTACTTGCCCTGCGCATAGAATTTCCCATTCACGGATCAACGTGTGGGATTTCGGATCTTACGTCGTGTTACTTGAGATGCGCTTAAAATGGAATAGTCGGTGAACCTACACGTTCTCTAGATGTTCGGCAAAGGGTCTATCATCTTTACGTACCGTGGTATTCGATTTGACGTCCAGTGCCTGCCAGGTCGATCAGTGGGCCCGGCGGTATCTCTGCACGGGCGCTGGCCACCACCACGGGTATCACCCACGCCGGCACCCTGTGACTACGAGCCCAGCAAGGCAGCTCGGGCGGTGCTCGACCACGCACCGGCTTTCTCTATCGGTCTCCGCGTCAGCCCGCCCCAGCCTGGTGGCAAAACGCCAGGTTTACTAGACACTTTCCAATCGTACAAAACAATCAAGGCGTAGAGTAGATAGCCTCATGTCCATAATAAGCATTCTTGATTCATTTTCTCTAACACGCATGTACTGCACGTTCATAAGCAGGTAGAGGTGATGGCACCCTGTTTGACCTTACAGCTTACTTAAGTCAAGTTCAAGTGTACCATTCCACTAGTGTTGCTACTTAGGATCGATTAAATTTATTCAGGTTTAGAACTGTTACTCAAAATTCCTCCCGTGAATATTGCGCCTAACCTGGGGTTGTTCTGGCCATGTCATTTGTTTGGCCTGTAAAATCATCTGAAATACACTAGAAGTAATTAGAATAAGAATTAAGGTAATTTCTGGGTGGATCTGGCTTACAATATGTACTATAGCATCCTACATGTGACTGTGACATTATGAATTGTCACTAGCAAAAATCTTCTCGCACGACTGTTCTGATGTTGTCCACTCCATTAGTGACTCAAGTGGTCTCCATAAAATTTCGCCGTACTGGCAATTAAGCGTTTTATGCACTACTTAATCCAATTGGAGTGTGTACGTATTACACTTGCTAAAAGTCTTATTGTTAGCTTATTGAATCTGTAAAACTGCTAGTTATTACACCGCACTGTTTGTTTACATTAATTGATATGTTCCACGCCCAGAAGTTCCACGCCACGCTTGTTTGATGCCCTTGGTGGTCGAGTTAGTATGAAGAATGCGTACAGTCATTGCCTGTGATTTTAATTTTGCCATTTATTTATTTGCAGTATTTTTATATTTAAATAGATGAGATGAGGACGACTAAAGCTAGTGGGTCACTTGATGTAAGTGATCGCCACCGCCAATACCCAAAATGCCAAAGAAATAGCAGATGCGTTGCCAACCCAGAGGGCTAAGATGGAATACTCCTTGTGCTAGTAATTTCATGTCTTATTCTCGACGCCGGTACGAACAAATATTAGTAAGTACTATTGTTGCACAACAGTGCACAACAGTGCAACAATAGTATTTAGCGGCTGGATTAGCGAGCAAGATGACGGTAGCGATCCGGACGTACTTACCTTGCACAAGGTCCAACCATCCGCATGTTTTGTTTGGCTCCTGGCAACAGTAAACAATTTTAGCTGGTTAAATTTTAATAAAATATTTTTCAATATATATTGCATTGTTCCACCAAGGTTTCATTCAAAATGAGTTCCGAAGTTTTGAGAATTTCCAGGGATCTTTTTATTGACAATCAATACTGACGCAACAAGGCCGTTCTCGCTTTGACGTTCGACATTATTTGAGCTCTTTGGTTTCGTTTTTTATGTTTCCGTATACTTACATAATCAATACACAGCTTAGCATTCTAGCCTGGTTATATTAGTCACTATTTAGACTAGTTAGATTTATTTTTTAGCTCGATATGATAAAACATTATAATATTTAATTGCATGTTTAGTTAAACGAATTTATGCTGAGGTTGTCAAAGCTATATACAGTAATAAAAAAGAATAGTTCTCTATCCTTTATCAAGACAGTTGCATAAAGTCAATAAGAAATGTGGATAATAGGAACATCCTCAGCTTCCCTAAAAGTGGTGTTTACTAATAATACTGAGCACTGTAACCTCTCAGAAAGAGATGTATCTGCCTACAATTATAAGGAGTGCAACTTTCGATAAAAAAGAATAGTTCTTTACTCCTTTATCAAGACAGTTGCATAAAGTCAATAAGAAATGTTGGTTAATAGGAACATCCTCAGCTTCCCTAAAAGTAGTGTTTACTAATAATACTGAGCACTGTAACCTCTCAGAAAGAGATGTATCTGCCTACAATTATAAGGAGTGCAACTTTCGATCATTTTGTTTCTTGCGTACGCTCGTGACTTGCTCGTTACGTAATGTCGTTAGTTTACTTTTATTGCTTATAGTTAGTCCTACCATATATTTAATTACACTTCAATTATTCTGTCAACCATCAGTCATTATCATTAGTACTTGTTTTTGTAGAATACGTGGACCTTATTAACTCCACGCCGCTTGTCTTATTTTTTACAGTATCTTCACACAGTAAACCCGTGTTACTAATGTTGCTTATAAATGACTAAAATAGGTATTTTTTTTAAATTTCAGCACCGAACATCTACTCCATGCCACCGGTACTCGGTGAGGCCAAAGAAGGCAGCAAGCGAGCAGCCCCAGCGTTCAGCATCTCTGGACGAGCAAAAACAATCGAGTCAAAGACGCCCATGCCGGGCCCTGGGACCTACACCACTGACAAGGCCGTCTCTGTACTGAACAAACGGCCACCAGCTTACACCATGGCTCCTAGACGAGAACTGCCTCATCCATCCGCAGCTGTTCCTGGCCCTGGAATTTATTGCCCCGAAAAGGTATTCAACGATTTTATAGTTTTCTATGCTAACCTATTGTGTGATTATCAGTCAGCGCGAATCAATTTAGCCCTCTGTGCGGCTTTGGGAGATAAATTAAGTTAGACAGTTATGTCGGGAATTACTGAGGTGGATAGATTTTGGTTTCATATAAAATGCCATTTAATTTTAGAGCAGCAAAGGTATTTATTTTGTCAAAGAAGCATGTTTATATTGAAAATGTCAAATGTTTCCACGACTTGCTCTTTTAAATTTCAACCCTTCGAAGCCCTGTTAGGCGTGTTCAATGCAATGTATTTTATTGCAGTTTAGGTTTTTAGTCAAATTTATGTAAACAGCTATATTGTCAAACTTTGAGAGACAATATAATTTCGGTGGGCACCGAGTAAAAAGTACATATAAAGTCGCTATTTTTTCTGTTTGTGCGAAATTCTTATAGTGTATCTTCGGCCGCCTTCTCCTTCTAAACTACGCAGCGGATTTTGGTACGGTTTTCGCTTTTCACCGTCATTTAGAGTTTTTTACGGAAGGTTTTTATGTACATTACATCCGTGCGAAGCCGGGGCGGGTCGCTAGTTACATAGTATAAAGTAAAGTCGCTATCCGTTCTTGTCTGTCCTAAATCCTTATAGTGTATGTTCGGCCGCCTTCTATTTCTAAACCACGCAACGGATTTTGATACGATTTTTACTATCATTTCGAGATCTATACACCTCAGTTAGTTCAATGTCACCGTAATTTCTACTAATATTGTCCTGCATTTATCAGATTGAACGCATGCTACATGTGACTAATCTTCTTACTAATATTGGGCTGGATACAGGTGTGCGTGACGCTGCCTTGGGCTCCTGCGCATACGTTTGGCATACGACATTCGCCGTACAGTGGTCAGGCTGTGCATTACCCTGCCCCAGAAGAAATTGCCGTCATTTAACTCCGTCTGTAACTCATTTCCTTGCATGGCTTCATAGTTTGTTTCTTGCCTTTGCTTTCGCTTTAGCATTCTTAATTTTTAATGTTAAAATCTAAAAATCTTATGCTCTAATTTATAATTGGAAAGCGTCTAAATTGCCCAGTGTTTGTATGAATAACCACTACTTTTAGTTTTAATATGAAGAGTAAATTTAAATATATATACTTCAAGGCAGTTTTGTTTACTTACAAGTCTGAATCGATGATGGCTCTCTCAATTAGTATAAAAGGTACACTACTCCTTTATTTTCTTTGTAGTCGTTGATTTTTAGTTAATACATTGAAATACTTGTTATTTAGCACATAAACCAGTAGTTGTATAGTGACATAATAGTAGAGATACCGACATAAAGTTTGAATTATAAAGAAAAACTATTTTGTGTTTCAGGATGCCGCTACACAACATACAAAAACTTACAAGCATACTTTCTCAAGTAGAAGTAAGATTCAAAGAGGTGATCAAGTTCCTGCACCTAATGCTTATTCTCCAGAAAAGGCAGACAGATTGCTGAGAGCAAAATCCCCTGCATTTTCATTCAGAACAAAATCAGAGGTTACCCAATCGAACGATGCACCTGCCCCCAACATTTACTCTCCTGAGAAAGCGCTTAATTCCCTTAAAAGTGGACCAAAATATACATTGGCTGGAAAGGGTGTTGCTGAAAAGCACGACAAAACACCTGCCCCTAATTCCTACAATCCACAAAAAGCCGATAAAATCTTACACGGAAGTTCACCTGCCTATACTATGCGTACAAAAGAAGTTGTTGAAAAAATTGAGCAGACACCGGCACCTAATGTGTACGCGCCTGAAAACTCTATGCACATGCTAAACGGGGGCCCTAAATATACTATGTCAGGAAAAGGAACTACTTTAAAAGTTTCGGAAACGCCAGCTCCTAATTGCTACACTCCAGAAAAAGCAGACAAAGTTTTACATGAGAGTTCTCCATCATATTCGTTTAGAATTAAAGAGGAAACAGTTATTCGAAGTGAATCTCCAGCACCTAATGTGTATGCCCCAGAAAAATCAATGCATATGTTAAATGGAACACCTAAATATACGATATGTGGTAAAGGAGCCGTAAGTAAAATCGAAGACACGCCAGGCCCTACAGCTTATTGCCCAGAAAAAGCAGATAAATTGCTTCACGACTCATCGCCGTCTTATACTTTTAGATCAAAAGATCAAATAAGGAAGACTGATGATGTTCCTGCACCAAACGCGTATGCTCCAGAAAAGTCAATGCATATGCTGGATTCTTCCCCAAAGTTTACTATTGCAGGAAAAGGTGCCGATCCAAAATACGATAGCGTCCCAGCGGCTAATGCGTATAACCCAGATAAGGCAGACAAACTTCTCCATGATTCTTCACCAGCTTATTCATTCAGGCCTAAACACGCAATGGATAGACCTAGTGATACGCCCGCTCCCAATACGTACGATCCACATTTATTGGACGGTACCCCTAAGTACAGCTTATATGGTAAAGGCCCAGAAGGAAAACGTCCCGAAACTCCGGGTCCTAATGCTTATAGTCCTCATTTACCGGATGGAACCCCAAAATTCACAATAGCAGGAAAGGGACATACTGGAAAGCCATTTGATGGTCCAGCGCCTAATTCATATGATCCTCATTTACTTGACAATACTCCAAAGTTCAGTTTAGCTGGTAGGGGACCAGACGGGAAGCCCTCCGATACACCTGGTCCAAATAGTTACGACCCACATTTACTGAGTAATTCTCCTAAATATACAATATCCGGAAAAGGTCCGGATGGAAAAGTTTCAGATACTCCTGGACCAAACGTTTATAATCCGCATTTGCCGCATGACTCTCCAAAATACACAATGTGTGGTAAAGGTCATGATTCAAAAGTTTCCGATGTACCGGCACCCAATGCGTACGATCCCCAAATAGTAGATGGAGCTCCTAAGTTTACAATGGCACCTAAAGGAAAACCGGGGAAAATTGATAACACACCGGCTCCGAATATGTACAATCCAGAAAAAGCTGATAAGGTACTGTTAGAATCTTCACCGGCGTACACATTTAGAGACAAGCAACCTCTTCATAAGCCAGACGATACTCCAGCGCCTAATAGCTATGATCCCAGTAAATATCATTACATGTTGGATGGTGTTCCAAAATATTCTTTTGGCACTAAAGGGCCTGCTGAAAAACATGATAATAATCCGGCTCCGAATGCATACAATTTAGATAAAGGTGATAAAATTACACACGAACGTTCTCCACAATACAGTTTCCGTCCAAAAATAGAAAATGGAAAAGTAGTTATTACTCCTGGACCATGTTCGTATAACCCAGAAAAAGCTGATAAAGTGTTGCATGAAACATCACCCGCTTATACATTCAGGCCTAAAGTAGAAAATGGAAAGATTGTGGATACTCCTGGTCCTGCTGCTTACAACCCAGAGAAGGCTGACAAAGTTTTACTTGATAATGCACCTCGATATTCATTCAGAATTAAAACTAATCCACATAAACCCGACAATGTTCCTGCACCTAACTCATACGATCCTGATAAGGCGGCTAAACTTTTAAAGCCAAGTGCTCCGCAGTACACTTTTAGGATTAAATCAGATGCCTTGAAAACTTTTGATACTCCAGGTAAAAAAATATCTGTTTTTAAATTTATATTTTTTATTTTGAAACGGAACTAAATCTTTTTTTTTCATTTAGCACCAAACGTATATACAATTCCCACACCCGTAATAACGCCGCTGTACACGATATCGGGTAGACACAAAGAGCCAATTGATGAGCGACTGAAAGTCCCTGCACCTGGTGCCTACAGTCCCGAGAAAGCGGGCAAGTTTGTACTAACGTATTCCCCCCAGTATACGTTCGGAGTTAAGATTCAAACCACAAAGTTTTCCGAGACTCCTGGTAAGTTAGTGTATGCCAAGTAAATTATATTTTAATTTCGCTACAAGAATACGTAGTTTTAAAATATCCATTATTATTTTTTCAGCACCAAATACGTACCGGATACCTTCTGTTCTTGATAGTCCCGTGTACACGATATCTGGTCGTCATAAGGTACCAGTTGACGACCGGGTCCGTGTCCCCGCGCCAGGCACGTACTCACCAGAAAAGGTACCTACTCATACTTTTGCTAAATATTTTGTCTAAAATCCTATGAAAAATGAAGGTACCTTAATATACGTGTGTGCTAATAGTGTATATTGAAAAGTAACAGGCGTTATAAGCGTAACTATGATTTTATACATTAATTGTCTTTGTTACGAAATATAATCAATTTAAGGTTTGACAGTTTATTCCTGTATTTGTTATAGAAGTTTCAATCATAAAACTTGATCATTTATTGTATAGGTGCAAGCTGTAAGAACATAGCAACAGATGGCGCCACGTGTGTTCATTTATGGTTCGTTTGAGCACTACGAAATGATATTTTAACAATAATTATCTTTGTTTATTAGGTTCAGTTGAACAGGACTCCGCACATTACGTTTGGAATCAAACATTCTCCATTATTGGGTCAGTTAAAGCCAATACACAGAGAAACACAGGACTTCCAGCAGAGTTCTAAAACCATCGAGGTCAAAACCACAACCATTCAGAGCCAATTGGCTAACGAGAACAATGTTGTAAAGCAAATGAGTAACACAGTTGAAAATGTATCGAACGATAACTCTATACAACATGTTGTCAACGAATCACACGAAGTTAACTCATACGTCCAAAGGACGCGCACTCCAGTAACTCAATTAAGAGCGGAAAGTGAAATAAGGAGTTCCACAGTGACTCCAGAGTCTGTGGTAGAAACACTGACACAGGAAATCGTATGGGTACCGGAGCAACCTATTCGTCGAAACTCATACACGATTGACAAATCGGATGGATCGGGATTTATAGAACGGTATCAGAATAGTGACGTCATACCGGTTGAAAACGGTGTCATCAGATCTGAAGGCAGTGGAGAGCGCGGAGCATCTTGCAGCCAGGAGCGAAGCGAGGTGGTGGTCAAAAGGAACGGGTTTCAGCAAAGCGTCCAAAAGAACGTGACTAATGAGAGTGCACATGAGAAAAGTCAAGCTGCTACTGAGGAGGTCCGTCAGGGAACTGAAGTGAAGCATCTTGCAAATGGAGGTATTGCGAAAACCACTACCACGACTACCGTCAGGAAAGTAGGTACTGCTGCGAAAACAGCTAAAGCAACTACCGAGGTCATTCGCACTGCTACGGCAGTGACGTCTCGTGACGTCGGTGCTAAGTAGTCACATTCAGTTGCTTTTCTGTAATGGTAACAACAAAATCCTATTCCTAGACTGCTTCTTTTATGCAATTGTTATTACATGCAAGTGATATAATTATGTAGTTCATAAATTATTTAAATAAAATATTATTCACATCGAAAACGTAACATTATGATTAATGCGCATTTGCAAATGCTTGAAACTTTAACAAAACTATTTTGCTGACTTAGATATTTATTTAATTTGCATTAGCATTCACTGAGTGTCCTGCATTCTGACTGTATTATTAAAAAAATAAAAGCACCTTTAACTACAATCGTGCATGGTGCTTTCAATTGACGACCAATTTTTGTATTTTCAATCTTGCCTAGTTTTTTCTAAAGACACAAAATAATTGACAAATTTAATTAATCAAATTAATTTATACTCCTTCATATTCTAATGTCGTTTTTTTAATAAACTGCAAATGTTACTATTAATAAATTTTTAATATGTTTCGGCTTATTTGATTTCAATATTTTTGTAATCCTCACCATTTCAATTCCTCGCCATTCAATTTTACAAGGTAATTGACGAATTACAATAAATTGTTTCTTATGGCTTTTATTTTATGTCTCACTGCAGATCTAAATACAGTCAACCAATTTGATTCATAGGCCACTGTGGAACGCTGTCGCGATTTGTTATCGCTGGGATATTATGACACTTATTATGAAAAGGTTCCATGTAATGTACATAAGTAAACACTTTATTGTGCCCACATAAAACGCAATACACAACATTACAACAATAAATAATATCGTTGAAGACGAACGTAGGATATGTACGGTCAGCCTACGAAGTACTTAGCTGAATATTTTAGTACCTAGTCGCTGTCAATAATGTGACAAATTTGAGAAATTCTCATATCAAACGTTACTACGACAAGGTTCTTAAGTGTTAAGCTACTTCTGAGGATGACTGTACCTGCTCCTTAACTGAAGTCCGTTACAAGTTGGAATAGATATCTCTTTCTACGCAAGTTGGCGAGTTTTTTGTTGTCCTATTTGGCATTTGTCAACTGACGCAAATAGTGGTGAGGCTAATGCGTATCGTTGCATACATACGATTGATTTAAGGAATCGATTGTTAAGGTTATGACGCTTAGATTAGAGTTAATTGTAATAGAAGCATAGATAACCGATTCAGCACCTTCAAATAAAATAAGTTAGTCTGATATGATTGCTATTTAAAATATCATAAAAATCATAAAACCAACCTTAAAAGTACATATTTTATGTTTTTGTATTTAATTTGGAATGTGTACTTATTTTAAAATAAATCTTTTAGATAAGTTTATCGATTTATTTGAGTCTACAATAACTATACGATGCAAACGGGTGCATCTGTCAGTCTAAAAAATAATGACACTAGAACGTTTTTTTTTCCAGTCGTACTTTGATTCCAAATTTTAAGGGAAATGTGCAAAATAAAATATACAATGTATTAATGTAGAGAAGAAAATTCGGCAAACGTATTTTGTGAATATTAAAAAACACGTCATGTGCCCCTGTACATTTTTACTTTCGCTGAACAAGTTAAATTTACGTTATAAATGTTGCTTAAGAAACATCAAATGGGACAATAAAAATCTCGCCAACTGTAAAGCAAATGATTCCCAAGATCAGTTTGTGAGCACGTGACGAAAAACAGTGTAATTCGAATGTGTGCATGCGCATTGCATCCGATTCGATTTATACCAACGGCTCACCTCACTACGGCTACGTTCCGAATGTTCTCGAACTGTAGTTTCTCGGGTCCTGCGGGGCAATTCTTGGAAATTGTCATTTCCCTGGCGCATGTTATGAAACTTTTTTTACCTAATACTACTAGTATAGTATTATACATATACTTTGTGCTAATACGTACTAAACATAATGTGTAAATATTTGGCAAAAACATCCCAGGGGATTTTCAAGATTTACTCACATTATGACAAATATTAGGTAAATATGCAAAAACACGAGCCAGGGGAAAACTAATTTCCAAGAATTCCAAGAATTCCAAGACTTACCCTTCTCGTGTCATTAGAAATGGGATGAAGACATGCGTTTATCAAAGAAAGGTTAGATTCGTTACTGAGTTTTATCCCTATTCATCTTTTTATCTTTTGATGTGCTAGAAAAATGAATCTTGGTAAACACAAGAATTGAGGGGCTGATCGGACGCAGTGCACTCTAATGGCCAGTTCTTATTTTTAGACCACGGATCGTTTTACCTACCAACAGTTAGCCACATACCAAGGATTCTTATAGGAGTCGTGAGCTCTCGTGTTTACCACGAAACTGACTCTTATCTTAAGGCATCAGGAGTGCGATTTTTGAATCTCACCGGCTCGCCAAAATGGCCGTTTTTCATAGAAATGCGGCCATTTTGGTGAGCTTTAGTCACCTGCGGGCCTAACATTATAGACCAGGTGTTAAACTAACCCCGAGAGATAAAACTTTAAAACCCGCCTTATCTTAACCCAAACGCTAACATGACTGACCACACAGATAAAATTAACACCAGGGTTAAGACGGTGTTAAAAAAGATAAAACTGTGTTACTACAGTAATGAAAATATTGTTTAATAATTCAGTTCATTCGTTCATTTTCGCAATGTGACAGAAACAACCATGCATAGATTTCCTTAAACATACATAGCTAGCTTTAAAAACAGTTCTGGACGATTTGCATCTGTAGTTTCCGAACGAAAATCAACTAAATTTGACACTTGACAGTTAAAAATTTTGTTACAATTTTAGTAAACAAAAGGAAAGCAAAAGCCTGAAATAAACCGAAGTCGCCGAAATGCCGCCGAAAGAAAAACAGGTGTAAGTATTATATAATTCTGTAAATATATTTTCTATTTATTTTCCCGCTACAGAATTTATGCCGAATAACAGGTAGTTTGGTAAAATGACAAACTGGAACCATGGTTGCAGGACCCAAATGATAACTAAAATCATCCGAAGATCGTAACAACCTTCATCAATAAATGTGTGCTTGACTGTATGCAGTTAACTTGATAACATTGACTAGATAATTGATTATTAAAATTATTGTTTCAGGCGTTGCACAATGGTGCAAAAACTCATTGGTACATACATGGCTAACGCTGAGGAACTAACTCGGTACCTCACGAACTCACGATAACGGGTCTACCTCTATGCACTAAGCCTCCCAATGCTCTATGTATCCCTAATAATAAACATATTTTTCTTATTCCTTCTCCAGGCAGAGGTTATCAAAAACATAAATGGGAAATGAGGGCCAACTTCAATATTATGATATACTATACCTTGGTTGTTGACTTCAACGACAAAAGAAGTGAGATCTAAATGGGTGCCAAGTACAATGGTCACCTGTAAATCAAAACAGTAACCAATTTGTTTCATTTTCAGATATGCATCAAGGCGCCGACGGAATTATTAGTACCTCACACCTACGACAAATAATAAAACTTATTATCATAGCCTAGTACACAACCACTTCGCTGTATTGTACTTTTTAATAAACATATTTTATGACTATGCAGTTGTATATTATTTTAAATAAATCAACCTTTGCAAGCCCAAACTGCAATTTTCTGCATCATTAATTGAAAATTAAACACTCTTTACAAACTCAAACCTTATAAAAGTTATAAACGTGGGTGGCAATTATTATTAATTATTACAGTGTGCTTATTTCAGTAACAATGAGCAGATTTGACTGGGGTAGTACTATAGGGACGTGAGATACCTAGGGCTTCAAAATAACAAGCTAACGCATAAGTTTAAAAACTTTTTAATTTATTCTAGTTTATTTTCCAATTCTTACATTGCATGTCAATCTAAAAGTCAAAATAAGTCCCTTTTCTTCTTCTACTACAAACTGCCACTCTTGTTGCCGTGGTCAGCTCTGGAAGAGGCTGTAAGGAAACCTAAAGGTCCTTACAGTACCTTGCTTAGACAGAATACCGACATGAAGTAGTATACATTTCGTTTCGTGCGATTAATGATGATCCGAAGGCCCAGCGACAGGGTGGGCGGCTAAACGTTGACAACGGATTAGCGACTGCAGGGTTGGTGGTTATCATTAGCGGGAGTGATCACTTCCCATAAGGTGACTGGCATGCGTCAGTGATTTCCATAAAATAAACAAATCAATGTAGTATATCGTTTTTATCATTTATTTATTTGCTATTATCACGGGGTCACACACGGCTCAATAGAGTAAGTAAATAAGTGTGCTCGTCACATTCCACAAAAACATTGGTCAATTATTACACGTAATACAACAGTTTGGTAACTCTCCCACTGAATTAATAACCTTTTGTGATGATAAAATCTAATTTTACAAAGTAAAGACACTGTTTAAATAAAATAAAATATCTTATACCCACCTTCGACGACCCAGATAAAGTAACCCGTTTTATCTCGATTAACTGTCAAAATGACGCTAGGTTTATCACCGAATGTGGCCGGTCATGTTAGGCAAAAGGATAAACTAACCCTAACACCTGTCAAAAGAGTGCTAAACACCGTGACACGTGCGGTCATGTTAGCCACCGGGGATAAGGCTAGTTTATCCACGACGGGAGTGTTAAAAACAGATAAAGTGGCTGTCATGTTAGGGCCGCTGGTGAGATTCAAAAATTGCACCACTGAGCTAAGGTGTACAGACATGAATAAAGTCTATTTTAAAGCATTTTTCCCGTTTTGATTGGACCCTTGTGTTACATTAATTCGTGGTGCTTAGCGTGAGCCTGATCAGTTAACATTTCCATAGTACATAGTATAAAATTAAGTAGCTTTCTGTTGCTGTCTGGGTGTCTAGACATAGTGATATTGTTAACGTCAATGCTAAGTAAAAACCCATAATTAATTAATTTAATCATTTATTCTCAGGCTACAAAGGCCCATAGACAAATACCTTATAGACTAACATACATAAAAATATATAACTAAGAATTAAACAAAATTATTTTGGCGACGATTCGGCGTGGCAAGACACACGAAACGACAGACTGTACGGGTTTGGCATTAGGGATCGACACATTTTGACGATTGCTTTCGCCGGCTTACGTAAAGTCCACAAAAGCTGTTGTTTCTACTAGCGTTAACGCTAACACAATGTCACCTTGTCTAGACACCCAGATACCTTCGGCCGTTAACTCCTTCTTAACCACTCGACAGTTTTCACTGTCATTTAGAGATTTTTTACGGAAGGTTTTTACATTCCAATTTTAGCCGTGCGAAGCCGGGGCGAGTCGCTAGTTAAACTTCAAAAGCGTTTGCTATGGAACATGTGTACATGTGAACAGGAAACCGATTCGTTGTTTGAATATAGAAACGCGACGTAAGTCTACCATTGCGCAAGATTAATATGCAAGCTGTCAAGTATAGTCACAGACATAAGAAGGGGTAATTATGCAATCATTAAATAATTATTGCTTCCATTAGTGCCGTGGGTTTTTTTGTATTCAAAATCGGTCTATTATACTCAGAGTTACTCACCATACACGAGCACAAATATCGTTCATTCAAGCCATGCAATTAAAGGTTTAATGGGCAGATTTGTCTTATATGCATTAATAGTTGCATTCATACTATAGGAAAACTAAATAATTGACTATTTGTCCTTAACCGATGACCTACTACGTAATACGTTTCTCAGAATACGAATTTAATGTTATTATTTAAAAGAAGCGGAAAAAACAGACGTTGCAAACAAAAAAAATATCTCAAACTAAAAGTACGACCAAGTAAGCTCAGTTTTATTTTATCGAAGTGCGTTTTTTTTCAATCAGCAAGCGGATGTTTTTAAGTGATAATTTAAGCCGTCTACAATGGAACGGAAGCTCGTACGGAATGCACCCTGGATAAGTGGACATTGAACCGTTTTTGCCTCGCCTCGCCTACACAGTGGTACTCACTGATAGTAATGAGGATAACGTCAATAACAAACAAATGGAGACAGAGTTTCTAAAACGACTTATTTCCATTTCGGTTGCGTTTTGAATTTGAACCTAATAACTAAATCATAAAAAGTCATAGAATTCGGCTCTTGTTATGCGACCGGAATGTACGGGAGTCAAGATATTTTTGAAATTTTTAATGATAAAAGTCAAAAGAAAAACTTGTATTTACTAGTGTTATCATTCAAGTGCTGCTTTTTATCTAGTTACATGCTAAACCGGTGACACATACTTGATGATGATGAAGATGATGTACATTCCTTTCATTTCTCATTAGGGGCATATGACTTTTAGAAGATGCAGCCCCCAATTACTGAAACTGGACAAACATAAAAACAGCCAAAACATTGTCTTAGAAAAACCTTTGATTGTTTTTCCTAGCGTACGTAGTGTTATTTATAATGGAGACGCTAAAAAATTGCTTGTTCCTTTTGGCTCAATTTTACCGATGTTATTTTTAAATAGGTTCATATATTTAAATAGGATATCCGTTTCAAAAATACCAGCTCTTGAAATTGTGATAGCTAAATAAATATTTCCTTAAATGTTTTAAAACGGGATAATTATTTTATTAAATTAAGGTACCAAGTAGATATCCCCATATCACAAAAACGTAATTAATAAAAACTGCTATACAAACTTGTCCATTAGCCTTTCACAAAAATTTGCTAGTGTTTTCCAACTCAATTAAATTCAAAGACCTGGGGATGAAAGCTTTTGAAAAGTTTAATTCCACCTGCATTGGTAGCACATAGTTTTTACCACGGACATAAAGCATGAAAGAGCAAAATAATTTACTCTCAGTTTTGTTCATTTTGTGCTGGTCGTGAAAAACGAACAAAAGTTAACTTGCTAGCGTCTTTGCTGCTTGTAATAGGGTCACTCATTCGGCAAAATATTGATAACAGGGGGACTAGCACGCTAGCTTTAATAGTTGACATAAATCATAATATCCCTTTCTAACAAGTATGCGTGTGCGAAGAGGACCAAAGCGTTTATGTACGCGATAAATGCTAGCGAGCTACTAAGTATAGCAGGAGTGCTAACTATTGAATCTCACTTTGTGACTAGAGCTCACCAAAATGGCCGATTTTCATAGAGATTCGGCCATTTTGGTGAGCTTTATTTATGTTAGCGTAAGTTGACGTGTGTGGAATTGATAGATGCTTTTGGACCTCGGTAATAGCTATAGAGCTATAATAGTACTTTTTTCGTAATTTGACAATCCTGTGGCAAAATTGTATCAAACTTAAAGAATTTAAATCTTGGATGAATAACAAAAGCATGGATGTAACCTCAGTACATGTCAAGCGTATACACCCTAAACTGTGAAAATGGTTATCTTTGGTCTGCATCAATCAAGATAGTAAAACATTTTGAGAATACATGTGTGTACAAGGTGTTCATGGAAGAGAAGATTTAGACTACTATAACTATTAACTATGTAGTCGACTCTTTTCGGCACATTGTATTGACATTTAGAGTAAAGAGTTCAGCTATTATAATTTCCTTTTCAATTTTAAAACTTCCTCTATGCTATACTATTTCTATGATCTAAAAACAAGAATCTAGTCTTAGTTTTAAACCGAATTCAAGTTAGAGCTTGATACTAACGTAGTATGGAAGTGAAACTTGAGTTCGGTTTAAAACTACGACCCTAAGTATACATAAACAGACTTTACGGTGTCAAAGTTTTAGTTT